>OZ030390.1:98065393-99451252 GCA_964023965.1 Melinopterus prodromus
AGTAAACGAAGCACAAGAGACGTGGCAAGAGACATTTCAATTTCCATGTGCGATAGGGGTAATTGATTGCAACACGTTCAGATATTGAAACCTATCCATCACGGTGATGAATACATCAACAGAAAGGTGCTGGCGACTTGCAAGCAACGTGTAACTCCAAAGAAATGTTTACTAGTGTTGACGGCTTCATCTTTCACTATTTTCTGCGGAATTTGTGATTTCCAAAGAATTTCCGGCCTTTTTTCCAACTGCCATGCTACTAGCAAATTGGTGCTTCATACATCGTCGCTATTTTCTTCTGCCGACATTTTCTGCCGACACAATAAATATTATTATTAGTATTATTATTTATTAGACAATATTTACTACAATATTATTAATATGATTTTACTTTCTGCATTTTAAACACATTCTGATATTTTCATAAAAATCTGACTTAGATTGTAAGTAACTTTTCTTATAATAGAAATAAAGTGACCGTGATGGGAAATCTGAAATAATTTTAATTTAATACGAATAACCTTTTATGCAAGTAGACACCACATGCATCTTGCATTAAGCATCATTCATTGACATATAATGAAGCTAACACTGTTGCAACGAGCAATTGAAAAGTCCGATCCGAAATGTGTAAATTAATATCCGTAATTAATTAATAACTAATTAAGTTACACAGAACATTTGCCAAAAACGGGATATTCAATAGGCTGTATCTCGTTGACCCTTTGTTCAATCTTAATAAAACAAACACCATTGATTCCCGTCTTCTTAAACTATAGGAATTTCAAAAAGTCCGATTGCGATTATATAGCCTTAAGGTAGTCGGCGTGGACTATTTGCATTCTTAATTTGGACGGCCAACTTCAGCCCCCCTTATGGGAATTTACGTGTAAAAACGCTAAATACTCGAGTACCCTTATATTACGTTATTAAATAAAAATCATGTGAACATGTACATAAATAATTCATACCTACAAATCAACAAACACTTCCAACACAAGTTTAAAACATAAACGCCAAATGTCAACTATGCATCATCGTTGGAAATACGTTTGCCCCCAGACGAATTTATATTGACGATTAAATGAGCGAAATGAATAAAAAAAATAGATCTGGCGTCCTCTGGATTATATATTGGAGTTTGTTGGTAGTTTTTCAATTGCAATGTTTAACTTTCGTCCGTGATTTGTGGGCACCCCTAGCCACTGCACCCTTGAGTAATATAGTTCCGTAGTACCTACACGCAATGCCTATGTATCGGTTGGTTGTAAAGATCGGACCTCTGAGAAATAAATTAGAGTGTTGTGTCTTTACTGTCTAGAATATAGTTTTATTTTATCAATGGTAGAGTTTGCGATTTTAACCCAAAGTGCACCGGTTGTCGCTGCTCTGAGATGGCGGTAGTCGCAAAAGCTGGTGTCGGGACGAGAGCGCTCGGCTCTAGCAATGATATGAAGTGATTGGACCGGACAAGTGCTCTCGAGTTACTACTTAATGTGGATGGACTACCTAAATAATTTTCTTTCTTTTTTCCCCTAAATCTTAGGGTGTGCACTGAACCTGTGAATTCTTTAAGTAGGTTGATATGAAGCTTGAAGATATGAAGAAATAATCAGTGACACCTCTGTGATGCATCTCCATTGTATGGTATGGTATGGTATGGTAAAGTTGGGTCGTTTAGCATCTGTGCCTTTCGATATACTTTGACCTAAAAGATCCGTTGTATTTCCCTCATACATTACAGTCCTTCTATACTGAGCTTTTTCGCGAAGTCAGTTATTGTTCGAGGAGTAAGTTGTGTCAGCTCCACTGGTTCAATGATGGCGGCTTCCAAGTGGTTATGTCTTGTGCGCATTAGAGCGTCACATTCGCACAATAGGTGTACCGCTGTCTCGGGGGACCCCCCGCAGAATCTACAGTCTACATTGTTTGTCCGTCCAATCTTTGTGAGATGATATCTCAGTGGACAATGTCCTGTAAGGAGACCTGTAATCAGTCGAAGATCTGTTTTTTGTAACTGGAGATACTGTCTGGCCTTGGAGGCGGAGAAGGTTATGGTAGCCTTAGCTTGCCTCATGCCAGGTGATGTTTCCCAGTAAGCTCGTTTAGCTTTATCTTCCCAGTTTAGCACCATCTTCCTGATGTGGCTCTTTGTGATACCGCAACAGGGTTCAGGTCCGTAAAAGGGAGTCTTAGAGCCTTCTCTGGCTGGGATGTCGGCTTGTTCATTGCCTTCGACCCCTGAATGTCCTGGAGCCCACATCAGTGAATTCTTGTTCTCTTTCGCTAGTTTTTCCAGGGAAGTTTTACAATCCCAGACAGTTTTGGATTTGTGGGCTTTTGATTGCAGCGCTTTCAATGTCGCCTGACTGTCTGAGTATATGTAGATGTTTGCCCTTTGTAAGATTCTATGGGAATATTCCTGGGCACATAAGTCAATTGCGTGAACATCCATGTGGTCGTGGAGGCATCGATGCCTTTTATCCGCGTTGCCGTGTCTATAGATTCGTAGGTTGTGTTATCAAAAGCAGGGACTAAAAACGAAAAGTATTTTGTTCGTTTCCGATCAGAACGAAAACGAAAAATTTCGTTTTCGTTCTTTTCGTTCACACCCAAAAAATATCGTTTTCGTTTTCGTGAACCGAAATGAAATAACGGTTAAAACCGGTTTTTTACTATTTTTCTAATAAAAGTATGCCAACATGCTTTTTTTAATTTTTTTTATATTTGACAAATAAGTCACTTGTCATAATTTTAATCATAGCTGGCAAAAATTACTAACATAAAATTTATGCTTTTAATAACTTAAATGTTAAAAATTTCAATCAACTGCATTTTAAGTGGTGATGGCATTTTCGCTTTTTATAAATATTAAAAATAAAATTTAGAATGAATTGTTTGGGAGCGTTTCTTTATTGGAGAGGCACGAATCAGTCTTAGTTTCTTTCATTTATTCCCATTAAATTTAGTTACTTGAAAACCACGCACAAACTGCTATGCAGTTTAGTGGTATGCCAGTGACAGATTTTGTTTTGTTTTTGTTTTTGCTTCATATTTTAAATAATAATATTTGTTTCTTTCCTCTCTGGTCTAGCTTTATTTCAATTAACTTTTACTTACTTAAAAATTTTGTGTCATGGTTAATTTTTGGTTATTTGGAAATAAAGCTATTATTATTATTAAAAATAAGAGAAAAAAATTGTAACATATTTATTTTATAGTAAACATATACATAAATGAATGAAAGTATAGTAGATGGTGATATACAGGCAGGATGTAAATTTTAAAATAAATTAAAAATTACAGCCACAACCTGGATTTGAACCAGGGACCTTTGTATCGCTAGTACAATGCTCTAACAAACTGAGCTATTGAAGTCCCTGGTTCAAATCCAGGTTGTGGCTGTAATTTTTAATTTATTTAAAAATTTACATCCCGCCTGTATATCACCATCTACTATACTTTCATTAATTTCATCATTACGGTAAGTCCGTATCATACGCTATGTTCGTATATTGATTTCTAGTAATATATATAAATAATTCAGCATTCCAAAACAAATAAAAATTTTAGTTAATTAAACAAAAGATATATTCTAAAGTAAATCACAGGATAATTATTAATTTTAGTATATATGAATATATTTATATAAAAATTAATAGTAACTAATCGAAGAAGCAACACATCTTCCAATAAATTTTCTTTTAAATTCGCCCTTTGACAATTTAAAATCTATTTCAGTGCTGAAAATGCTCGTTCAACACTCACTTGTGTCATAGGTAAACCAATAACTTGTTTTGCAACGGTAAACCGGTTAAAACCGGTAACCGAAATAATTTATTTCGTTTTCAATCATGAACGAAAAATAAAAATTTTATAATTTTTTCGGTTAATTTAGTTCTTTCGTTCTCGTTTTCGTTCCGTTCTTAGTCCCTGATCAAAAGCTCCATAGTAACTAATAACTGAACATTTTTCAGATATTTTTCAAGAAACCCCAAAAAAGTTTGTGCACTTCAACGTTGTGAATAGGTAACTCAGTAAAAGTTCCTGAAGAAGAGCGTTTAATCCGCCTCTGTACGGCTGCAGAGTAGTAGCGAGTGGCGGTCGCTACACGCCGCTCGTAGTAAAATGAATGCGAGCCGTGTGGCCCAGTAATGCCCAGTAAGCACCGAACGCGATCGCAGGAAGGAAGTGTGCATTAAGTTCTTCGCGGAATGGTGTTCGCCGGTTCCTCCGCGAAATTAGTTTCGGCAACGGCAGCAGTAACAGCCCATCATAGCAGGACCGGTCGTTATCGTTCGGTGTTCAATTGACCTACCGTCAAAAAAACAACAGACGTACCGCGTCAACTTTCATTTATTTTCGATCCGTGCGTTCGCGACCGGCGGCATTTGTTTTCTTTTACGCCGCGTAGAAAGAGAAGCATGGACGTGAATTAATGACACCATTCAACAACTTGAGAGGAAACTTAAACACGACTTTCGGTAAGCCGACCATTATAATGGACATTTAAAAACTAATGAAGTTGTAAGGATTTTCGTGTGCGTCTATTCTGTTGGTCACAAAGTTGTTATAACTTTATAGGTTCTTCTACTATTTTACTTCTTCTAAGTTTAACAGTTCTTAGACGTCAGTTTGATTTGGATGAAGTTTGGTATAATTGTTGTCTTCGTGTAGCTGCTAAGCACAAGTACCCACCACATTCTACGTTGAGATGTCATCGCATTTTAGAATTATGGGACTGTCAAAAAAAACTCCAATTATTCGATTTCTAATTATTAAAATCGACATATTTCGGTATATCAAATTTAATTCTCGCCCTCAATTGCTTTCGGCTTATGAAGTCGTTGATCATTTTTTAATGGCAATGCTTTAATGGCAACGCCATATTTTCCTTACTAATTTGGGTAGATTTCCTAATTGTCTGCTTCAATCAGAAAATGTTTGAGAAAAAGATAGTTGGGTCATTCCGCCGTCACGTGTCACACCCGTCACGCCCATTGACGACTGTAAATAAATAATGTACGCTTTGATTCTTATACTAATACAAAAATATTATAAATAGAACACGCATGTCTCAAAATTGTTGGAGATAGATGTTCACACTTTTTTTTAAGTTTTATGAAAAGCCCTTTTATAATAGCTGTGAAGGGCGTTACCAGCCTCTTGGATTTAATGAGCTAAAATGAAAAATTCTGCCAAATCCCATGAACTGTGTTGATTTCAACTTCATTGCACTACAAGGCAATATATGTATAATAAAAACATTGATGAAGTTAACGACAACGCAGACTTTCTTTTATCATCACTACTATTGGAGTAAATTTATTGTTTGACCAGAAAATCACGTAAGCATTAAAGTCGAGAAAAAGATAGAGCAAAAATGTAAGAAGAAACCACTTGAAAATTAGGGGAATATTGATAATTTTTGTTGTTTATGGAAAGCAATTAAGTGTTTTCGATTATTTTCTTTGTAAAGTATGGCAGGTTATTTATTGTCATTTCTAGAAGCTCTCGCACATCACTTAAATAATCGCTGTAAATGCTTTTACGATAAGAAATTTCAGGATTTCACGTAAAAGTAGAACGATTAAGGTTTATTATGAGGTTTCCTGTTGAGGTTTCTAAAATAATTGATTAATTACCTAATCTAATTACCAAAATCTTATTATATTTTGAGTTCCCGTCAAACATCTTAAAGAAATGCTTTAGAAAACTTTTTTTCACAAAATTCACGTTCCCTAAAGTTTTAATCATCAAAATTTTACAATGTTCCAATCGTTTTTTACTCAAAATATTTCTTATTGAGACAACTAAAAGCCTAAAAGATGCAAAATCTGTAGGCAAAATATGGGTTTTCCATAGACGAAAGAAAGTACATTGGAATTTGGTAGGAAATTGAATTTTTCATAAAACATATTATTTTGATCATTAAAAATTGACGGAGTTTTAGAGACGTCACAAATATTTTCTGAAATTTGCGAGCGTTACGCGCTCATTCCTGTCTATGGTTTAAGAAGTTTCTAGGATAATTGGTACGGCTAGTAAAGCTGTAAGCTTAGCAAAACTTCACAAAATCTACGTTCCCTAAAGTTCAAATCATCAAAAACTGGATGACCTATCAACGTAACATTTGTTATTTTTATTTAACTAGTTTAGTCGGTTTAAATATAAGGTATATATGGAATAATGACGAAAGAGAACCCAGGTGAGAAGTAATTTTAAAATTAATTAAAAGATGCGGTCTCAGCTCGGATTCGAACCGGGGTCTTCTGCCTTGCCGGGGCATTGCTCTACCGTTGAGCTACCGAGGCCTGTGACAAGGAACAGATAAATTCGTCATTTCAAAGGATAGTAACAGTAAGGATTGCTGTCTAACTAATATTATCATGACATCTATTGTACACTGGTGGAAATTGGTTCATGGTATGTCAATTTTGTCGCAGATGTTGCTATTGGCATACCATGAACCAATTTCCGCCAGTACTACTGTTACTATCCTTTGAAATGACGAATTATATCTATTCCTTACAACAGACCTCGGTAGCTTAATCATAGAGCAATGCCCCGGCAAGGCAGAAGACCCCGGTTCGAATCCGGGCTGAGACCGCATATTTTAATTAATTTTTACTTAACTACACGAAGAAACCAATAACACCAAATTTAATCCAAATCTGGGGTGATTAGTCAAAAACTGTGCGCGGTTGACATGGAATTACCCAGTTCAAGAGCCCTCAAAAATCTATTTAATAAAAGACATTCGTAAATCCAGTTTGAGCATTATTTGACGAATTGCCATCATTCATCAGTAATAAGAGCTACGATAGCGCCAAAAAAATTTATTAAAAGATACATCTCTCCATGATCAATGATCATACATATACACCATCCGATATAAAGTAGGTAATCCGTGATAATTACTATAAATATGTAATTTATTCAACTACAATGATCGATTAATTAGATACATTGAAAATCAGATGGTATCTGAATGTTGTGTTGTACGTAAGCAAGAACCTAGGTTAATTATAAACTATAGAAATATCTCGGTATTGTATATAAACACGATACCAATCTCTTTGCGATTTTATTACTCCCGTCTGACACTTGTATCGTTAAATTCTTATCGGAAACAAGTAGACTGTGGTGTGTATTGAATTTAATAATGGTAATCCGAAGAAAAAATAAACGTTACTTTAATGATTTGCTTCTGGAAATTCTTTGTTCGCAGTAGACTTTTGGCGAATTAGTTAAGAGTATAATAAATAATTCATTGGTTATTTTCGAATCAATGAAATTTGTTTTCGATACAATAGAATTTGGAAGTATTTAAAAAAAGTAGGTCAGTTCATAATAAAATGATTGGTGTTAATATAATTCCAAATAGACAACAATGGGATCCGGCAAATAATTGACTGGAATTGAACGAAACACTAAAAACATAAGCAGTAAAGTCAATGATGTCTTGACAGCAAAAATGATACCAAACTAATAAATTTACTGAAGTATCCCGAGAGACAGAAACGACAGACGACAAAATTCTATGATGGTGTTCATCGATTCTGCCATAAAATTCTCAATAGCAAATTGATGCACCATAGATTAGTTGAAATTCACTCAATTATTATCGCCTATTATCACCATTACTCTTATATTATTACTCTAATAGTAGAAAAACAATATAATTTACAGTTCACTCAAATATTGTATCTATTTTATGCGGTTTTTTGATACTTAAAAATTATCAATAAATACAGAATTAAAATGAGATGCTCATTAATAACCCCGCCAATTCATATATTAATTTAATCATCTTAATCAGCCGCTAATCGATAAGTAATTATCATTTAGAAGTAATTATTGAAATTTTACAAAAATATAATAAAGTTGTATGTGTTCCACAAGAGAAATAAAATTCAGATTATTCGTAAACTTATAAGAGCTTAATATTCTTTAATATACCTAATTAACTTTGATTCAACGTCGGATTTGATGAATATTTAGATGGATATTTAGATGCTAACAGATATAGGGTTATAAAAATTATTTATGACGTTTTATTTCGTTCTTTTGAAGTTAGTTAGTAATGGCCCACACATGTGCAATGTGATTTCATCGATGTTTTTTGATTTATCAACAAATCTGGCGATGTAAATCTAAGCGATTTCCGGGATATGTGCAATTCTGTTTGATATGATTACATACATTTTTCAACAGGCAAACAGATGGATGAAATATGTCAAAAGATACATTCAATTTGCTTACACATCATATGTAGCTGAATAGTATATTATAATTCAACTTTTATAAGACAAACATTGGCGCACGAGTTGTTTTGGAACGAGTGCACCAATAAGTCTTATAAAACGAGTGTTATATACTATTTTTTCGAGTTTGCGAAATACTTTTCATACTTTTACATGAATTTCTAAAATTGCGGTTGTCATTTTACAGTCTAGAGTAGTTTTATCTTTAACAGTTGATAGTTGTGGTGAGATTCACAAATACGATTGAGGCGAGCCAATTGAGATTGAGATGTCAGCCTTATTTGACACTTGACGTCAATATCAACAACCTAGCAAAACTAAAAGTTACTAAAAGTTTGTGATCTCAATCTTTTATAAACTATAAATTAATTAGGTAGTTAATAAATTACCGTAGTAAGACTATCAAATTGAACTTTAGAGTAGTCTTGCCTATGGGGCCCCAAAAAGAGTGGAGGGAGTTTCAGCAGTTAAAGTCATGATTTTTTTGCGATAAAGGAAACTATATCTAATACTGTACGAGACTAATGAGAAACCCTTGACTACGTTAGGAGAGAAAACTGTATGAATTCTTCAAAGATGTTCAATCGACGCTTTTCCTGTTGTTCTGGAATTATTTCTATTCTGTAAAGATGAATGCTCCACAGGAGTCTGTGAAATAAAAATTCCGATCTGCAAAATGCATCAAATCTTTCAAAGTTCTTAATGTTACACAGAGAAAATGTAGAGAAAAACTGTATGAATTCTTCGAACATTTTCAATCGACAATTTTCCTTTTGTTCTGGTATTCTATTCTGTTAGGATGAATGGTCTAAAAGAGTCTATAAAATAAAAATTCCGATCTGCAAAATGCTGTAAATCTTTCTACGGTCTTATTGTGACACAGTGTATATAAATAGAAACGTAACCACTTTATATATTTCATTCTCAAAAGTTGACAAGAAAAAGATTCCTATAAAAGTTTTAGGGAATTGCTTAAGCTACAAATTTTCAATTCTTAGAAATGGAACACTTTACATTTAAAACTATTTCGTATTTATAACTTAGGTCATTTTCAAAAACAGCGAGCTATTAACACAGTAGAAATCCTTTTAACATTGTTTAATTGCTTTCATTTGACATTTAATCGTCTTGTTACATTTACACCACTGTTCAATTACACTGTTCCATTTGTAATTCAAAAGAGTATAAAAAACAGGACAAATATACAGAATGCTATATTAAGAAAAATGAGTTGTTTCTTACAAATACATAACCCATTATATTCAAAAGTCGTTCAAGTTTCTAGTTTCTTCTTGTTAAAACTCATATAGCAGAAGGCATGAGAAATAATTGAATTTTTTTGACGATATGGAATCGAAATATAGGTAATGTTAGAAAAAGAAATAGGAAATTACTTTTTATTAAAAGTAACATCTCAAAAAAACTGCACCACAAATTTAATTAGTACCTATTCACAGGAGATATGTATATATTGATGATGCCGTATTTAAGAATGAACTATCGCAGTTTTTGAAATTTTTAAAATATAAAAAAACATATTCATTTGTTAAGAATACCCTTTATTTATTAAGATAATATATTTTACTTGCTGCGAATTTTGATTTTTAAATTGTTAAGCTATTTATATGTATTAGTTATTTTCTAACTCTTAAGAATAATCTGTTGTTACTTTAAATAATTATGTAGGTACTAATAATTTTATATCAGTATTATTAGTATGTATATGTTACTTTTGTATAAATAAGTAATTCTTCTTAATTAAACATTGTATATAGGGGCCCCCAAATACAAAATTGCCCAGGGCCCCGCTGTATATTTTCGAATGAATAAATCCTGTAATCCCTGATATATTTTACATACTTATTAGTTCTTGTCAACAGATCAATTAAGTAACCTTCGTATATTCTATACTATTACATAAATCGCATACAAAATCCACGCATTTTTCTGAAATAAAAATAGTCGGCGTATATGCGCTCAACGTTAAATTCTAATACCCGCTTCATACTACATTCAAAGCGAAAATTATCTAAAACACTTCAAACATTGTTTAAACTAGAGTTTCGATTGGTATCATAAAAGCGTCACAAGCAAAATGATCGGTACATGCGTCTCACTTATTATTCGCGTTACGGTCAGTTTCTCTCAACTTTCACATTTGTTTTTATGAATCTTCAACAACACCTGCTTATTTTATCTTTTCGAAAGGAACCAATCTTTTATTAATAGTGGTAAACGAGAGTCAATTAAATCTTTAATTGATTAGTTTTTAATCTCTAATCTTAATACATATATTGCAATTGAGTGAAACTTAAAAAATATATTAAAGAAGCTTTCATTCTATGGCGTTTTTGAGAGTTTTATCCAAAAAGTAATCTCCGCGTTACAAGCGCTAGGAAGATGTTACAAGTATGCTAATAAAAATATGTAGATGACATACTATTATAAGACTACCGGCAATATAAAATTTATAGTCTAATAAATTTATATGTAAATGATCAAGGTGTGATCATTGAAATTTGTATGACTCTAGTTGGAGAGCTATAATTTTGTAGAGAGTTGACTCAAAATTTATTTCGGAGATTATTATTTTGTTTTGTTAAATATGCATTACATATTTTGGTTAGTTTTAACTCTTTTCAGTGAGTTTAAACATAAGCATTGATTTAAAAAAATATATGACCTGTTTTTCCTGTGCTGTTTTTAAAGCTGGTACAATCCAATTATTAATGTAAATAAATAAAATGTCAAGAGATAATAACTCATTAAGGAACCAGTTTAATATACAGGGTGTCTCAGAAATAACGACTAACCTTGAAGGAGTATATGTCCAAGGACGTAATAAGCACGTTTTGTCAATTAACGTATGATCTAACTTAACGCTTTCTTGAGAAAATTAATAAAAAAAAAGAGTCCGTGCCTGCTTATCGCAAGAAAATCGAAAACACTCCACCACAGTTGTGGTGCAACTGGTGACACATCAACGCCGCCGGCAACATATCGGTCTCCCCCTCCACCTTGACGTGACGACTACGGCGACATTGACCTACATTTCCTAGGCTCATATGTGGTCAGCTGTTTATTGGTTTATCTACAATAAGAAACTTTTGGATTGGGGAATCTTCATGTGGTTGTATTTGTGTAGTACCAAAGACGATTGATGCCAATTCCTTGATGCATGCGACGAATTGCTAGAATGCGACACAACTTTGATCGGCAGGGGCCAGCACTTGCTGTGTTAAGTCGGTTTGTTTTGTTCGACGGATATCGCTTAGCAATCGTAAAGTTTGTAAATCCGCATCACATTTCTCGATTAGGTATTAACTTAACTAATTTCTTTAATTTTCAATTGATAAATGCTTATACAGACGTTTTCAACTGTATTCTGGTCATGCGCGATCGGATATTTACCAGGGCGGCCTAAGACGATTTCGTCAATACAATTTTGTTAGTACTTACAACTTTGAAATATACTATAGGTTATTTGGCCAAATTTGCTTCTCTGTCCTTGGTGGATATGCTCCTTCAAGGTGAGCCGTTATTTCTGAACATCCTGTATGATGTATATTAGGACTTTTTAGTTTATTTTGATATGTAATACCTACCCCTATATTTTGGTGCTTCCTTTCGTAAGAGAACCATTCCATACCATGATACTATTTTATAGAAGACCGTTGATATAAAAGTAGCTTTCTGAAAACAATGCTTGTAACCGTAGTTATATTTATTAAAAAATGAATTGTATTTTAAAAAGTAGTTTTTCTCTTCCGCTCGAAGAGAAACAACGCAAGCAAAGGTTCTATAGGGTGTTTGAGAAATAACGGCTAAGTTTGGTCAAATAACGTATGGTCTATTTCAAAGTTTGAAGTACCAACAAAATTATATTGTAAAGAAATCCTACGAACATTTATCACTTGAAAAATTAGATTTATAGGTTAGTAGCTAATCCGCAGAAATATACTGCCGATTTACCAATTGTATCGTCGAACATTACAAAGTGACTTAACGCCGCAACTGCGTGGCGCGGTTGATCAAAATTATTTCTCTGGTACTACATAATCACTACACAAATACATTCACACCCACACAAAGAAATGGTTGTCCAGTGTTAAGAAAATAACGTTCTTAACATAATTTGTTTGTTTTAAAACAACTCATACTTATAATAATAATATTTCTTTAATATAAAACAACCTAAGCATTTGCTTTAAGGAAATTGTTGTTTTGATTTAAGAGAGTCGTTGTTTGAAAATAATGTGAAGGATGCCGATAGATGGCGCTTTAGTTTCTCCTCGTAAGAGAGGTCTCCTAGATAGTATATAACCGCATACATGTCTATGCAGCATCAGTGTGATTGTGCTATTATACCGTCAATGTATCTGACGTAGAAATGTCTCTAATATTGATGGAAAGAGACTAAAAAGGAACACCCTTCTCTATTGGGAAAATAACAATATTCTTCTTTGGATGCGGTAATTGCATTTCATCTAAAATATTATTGTTTTTATAATATCATATTTACATGAGGTAGGTGAATGTTTAATCTATGAATGTAAGCTAATTAATCTAACTACCCAACGTACACAACCTTTAGATTTAAAAAACAAATTCTTAAGTTAAATAAGTTTTCTTCAACGAACAATATATATTCTTGCGTATATATAAAACAACCGTTGTTTTGGATTAAGAAAGGTTGCTTTGAACTGAAACACCGTTTCGTTTTGTGCAGTAAGACTCAACAAAAGATTCATAGATATACCTACAAACAAGCGACAAACGCCAATGTGGAGGGAGACCGACTACGGTAGGATGTCGACAATATTCTTGCGCTGAACAAGGCCGGACGTTTTTCTTTTTTACTTTTCTCAAGAACGCGTTAAGTTAGACCAAACGTTATTTGGCAAAACATGTTAATACGCACTTGAGCATATGCTCCTTCAAGGTTAACCGTTGTTTCTGAAACAAACTCTTAGCACTGAAGATTAAGAATTTGTTATGACATCTCGAAAAAGGTACATTTGTAGTTCTTTTACCGTTTCTTATTCTTAATATCGTGAGTAGTATTATAAAAACTACCAGAGTATGATTTGTCTAAAAATGAACAAAGTGTGACGGTTTTAAATTATGTTCACAAAAGAACTGTTCTAAGTTCTAAGAAAACAAAAGAGTTAAGGTTGCTCTTCAGACTTTGTTAATATTTATACGATATTTGATCTTTTAGCGTAGAAGGTCTTCAAAAAATATCACAACAAGAGTTGATTTGATGAAAAATAAATGTTGGTATCCGAAAACAGTGTTCATTTTTAGTTTGCCTGCATACGGAACACGTTTAGGCCAAGAAATGTTTATTTTAAGAACACTTAAACGTGGACAAAGTTGTTTATTTGCTTGTTGATGAGTTATATGAAAGGAAATTTTATCCAACTTTTGTTTTTGTTTTGGAGATAACAACAGATATTTTTAATTGAGCAATTTTACATCCTATCTTGTAAGAAACGGTAAACGTTTAAGGTACCTACTATATGCCGGAAATGTTGGTTTCCGGCATATAGTACCTTTTCAAAGATAGCATCTGATTTTTTTTATATATTTATCGACAATATAACTGACAATAGAATTGATTTTAGCCAAATTAGTGTTTTGTGTGACCTTGAAACCCAAATCTTATCCAAACTATGCACAATACCACACTTATCATCAGTACTGCATAGTAATCAATCTATAATTTTGACATTATTGTCGGTGCAACGATAATTACAATATGAATAACCAAATTATGCCCGCCTAGTCGGTAGATTGCATGAAAATAACGTTAAACAAACATTAATCGCGACCGAAAATAGTTTTAGTGCCTAATCGCCTACAAAACTTAGTGGAAAATTACCATATCACCCACTAATCCACATATAACCATTATTTACGGCAATTATATTTAACTTACGCATATCGTCGGCCGACTGTGTTGTCTTTATGATAATAGCCACATGGTTACGTGTGTTTAATCATTTCATTCACACGTTTCGTATCTCTAGGTACGGTCGGTACCATCGACAGTGATTTTAGTCAGTCCAAATTAGTGTCTTCCAATGTTTGTGCGCATTAAGAATTCGACTGCACATGCGTTTTTTGTAATTTTTGAAGATAATCGCGTCGACCTTACTTTATTCAGAGTTTGTGCGTGTAAAAAATGCGAAATCAGTTGAGACTTGGATTTGCTAAGGAATTGATTGAACTTGGTATGCAGTGGAAGAAGATAAAATTTGGTAAGTTGGCTTATTATTGATGAAACATTGGACAGTTCTTTGATGTTTTCTTCAAAGTTTGCGGTGAGACTGGTGTCGAAATATGATTAGCATCTGCCATCTAGACACTTCTGCAAATAAACAATATAATCTCTTGGTTTGGCTTGGCTACTGACTACCCCGGTTAATTGCCTACAATTTGATTGTTACTATTGTTATTATATTGTAAGAATTTTAATTTAACCTCCAGAATGATAAGAAACCGATAAATTTCCTGAATTTTCTCTTGAGTAGGTAATCCATAATTTCTTATTTTTAAATTAAAAATATCTTAGGAAATAGTTGTTTTAAATCTAATTAAATCCTCAAATTTCAAAAATGGAATTTTGTATCTCTGAGCCAGATGTCGGCCCAGTTCAAAGCAAACGTGTAAAGCGGCACGTCTGTAATGAAAGATAATAGATATCTGACATATTTAGGTGAGGAATTAGAATCAAATTACTACAGACTAGGTATGTCCTAAAAATAATGTTTTTATTCGCATTTTGCATGTGACGTCACAAGATATCAACTTTTGCTCAGCGATCGACTTTATCTTTTGACATAACCAGGCTTATCTGAAAGGCAATATTCACAATTATTATAATCCAACAGTGAACATACAACATACCATAATAATATATTGTAATACAAGTTTTATTTAAGACAACGAGTGTAATATACTATTTTTTTCTACTTTGCGACATAAATTTTACATAAATTTCGAAAATTGCGGTTGTCATTTTACAATCCAGAATAGTTTTATATTCACCAGTTAGTACTTGTAGTAAAATTCACAAATACGATTGACGCGAGCCAATAGCGATTAAGATGTCAGCCATATTTGATACTTAACGTCAATCATCAATCTTGGAAAACGAAAAGTTACTAAAAGTTTGTGATCTAGTGTTTTCGTAATGACACCGAAAGCGGTTTCGTTATGGGCTTATAACGAACGCAAAGTAGACAAAAATGCTTGGAATCCTAGTTAATAGGAACTTGTGTCCTTAATTCATTCAATCTTGCTCACTTAATAGCAAAAAATAAAAATACCACCCACATTGTACCGGACAAAATTTTCTATCAAAATAAGTCAGGAACCTTTTTTTATTTCTTATAATAATTGAGTCAACTAATTTTTTGCGATTCCCACGTTTACCGATTTAACCGGTAGTCTCGCACTCGCTAATCGCTTGTGCGTTAAATAGTCTCGATCATTAATTGCTTTTTAATCTACTTGTTGGTTAACTAACTATACTAGCTTGACACTGATTACTGATATAAACTCAACGAATCAATACCAATGTCTTTAATATACCTAGTGTATAATTTGATATTCTAAGATTAATACTTTCGGAAATATTGATGCAAACATTTCACGACGAATTTTTTAGTCACTGATAGTTATTAATTAATTTCAATAATAATAATAATCTCAATAAAGATTCAGTAAACATTTTGATATGATGTTAAGGACATTTTTCTGAATCAATTGGTATGATGTTAACATTAAAATGACTAGACTATTTACTTTCCGAACACTTCTGACGTTGAAATCAATATATTTTAGGGTATAGACAAAAGCACAACGACAGTTTAAAATAGAGAAGCAGTTTTTTTTTTATTTGGGATTGGCATTTACTAGGAATCGTTAGGTTTATGCCTGTAATCAGTATCAAGCTAGTAAGGTTATACGAAGGTTATTTCGGTCCCAGCTGTCACCTGGTCTAGTTTTGGCACATGGTTGAAGCCTTTGCAAAACTTTGATGGAAAATTGTCAAAACTTGTATAGTGTAGCTCAGGTCTATTGACCGGTTGCAATCGCAAAAAAGAATACTTTAATCAATTATACTAAATATACCTACCGTTCATTTTCTCGTATAGATTCCCAAATCTGTTTGATGGTAAATTTTGTCCGCTAAATAGTGTTTTTATTTTTGCAATAGGTGTTTCAATAGTTTTTCGTTAATTAAAAATTTTCCTCTTAACTATGATTATAAACATTTTATATGTTACTATGGGAACCATAGTAGCATTTGATCTTCTTAATACACTGCCCATCAAAACTCGCTAGAATCACTGGACTAACATACAAGGTGTCAATGAATAGGACCCTGTACATGAACTGGTGTTTTCAAAATAAATAGTACTAAAGCACTTGAACACTTTAATATCTAACATTTAATAATAGTTCATTTATATAGCCATGAGGAAAAGTGATATTTCCTATTTTTAAATTCTTATTTTTAAATTACAATCCGTTTATCCAATATATTTAGCATTAATGTCTGGGCATTAGAATTCGTATTTTTTCATTTGTTTATGCATCCTGGTGTGGTAAGGAATTGATATACATAGTTATATTAGTTATATCTCTGTTTGTATTTTAAATGTTGGTAAATCTTTTGTAATGTGTTTCTGCTTCAGTGAATTGTAAATTCTGTCTAAATTTTCTTTCTTGTATGCGTAAGCCTGATAATAATCAAAAGGAAAAATCGGTCGATTACTATACTTTTTTTAAATTTATTTTAAATTACCTAGGTCCTGGGTGGCTGGTCGATTTGTTTTTATCACTAAAAATGCCGCTCAAACGGATAAAAATGGCTCGAAATAGTCGAAAGGTAAACAACAAAAACACGTTTATGACCAGATAATCACATAAAAATAAAACTAGAAAATAAAATTAACAAAACACACTATAAAACCATTTTCAGTTTATAGGTGTAATTATAGGTCAGCCAGATATGACGTCAAATTCGAAAAAAATCCAGCAAATTCCATGATAAACTTGATAATCTTAAAAGTGTAAATTGTTTAACACCGACTAGGCACGTAGTCCAATAAATTCTCATGTAAGGTAGGTAAAACATTTTTTGTATACCTACTTAGACTTTTTATGGTGTTTAAATAATAATTTCAGGTAATTGTCGCGAATAACAAATTGATAATGAACAGTCTCTATGCGACGTAATTGTGCTAAACGTAACAAACTAGGATAATTATATTTAATGCCGGAAAAATGGAATTGCAATTCTCATCAATTAGCATGTATACTGAAGTGTAATTGTTCGAATTAACCTGCAGTTTGTTTTATAAAGGAATTAAATGGTTATTATAGTGCATGCTAGACAGTTTTCGCCAATTAACAAAAGTACTGTTTAAATTTTTTCCGTGCGTAAGTGGCTCCTATCTGTTGAATTAAGTTAAATTAATTGCTGTTAAGTATCACAATAAATGATAAACTTGAATGAAAAATGTATTTATGAAATCTATAGAATTCCTTAAAATGGTATAAGTTAGATAACGATATTACACCTATTGTCTAAATTTTATTTTTAACAACCTTCAAAATATTTACCTGCTATACACAAACAAAGGACATGCCGCGGGTGACTTGTGCTTTTGGAATTGTTTATTATTATTGTTATTGTAGTATCATATCACGTAGGATTGGCCCTGCGGTTGGTGACTACCAATAGTCACAATACTTAGCCAGTCTGAATAAGAACAAATAAAATGAATACGAGATGCACAAATAATAATAACAATGAACTCATCATATAAAAAAGTTTAAATAAAATTTAAATAGGTACTGATATCTACCTTAAAATCAGTGGACCAGCATTTATCGCTATCCCAAAAGAATTCTACCGAGCTTTCTTTATCAGTTCAGTGAAGTTAAGTGGAGGAGGCAGCTGAATCGAGTTGATGTTGTCTTTGTTTGTGACTTTCTGCAAATGTTCGTTCCTTTTTTAAATCCCAATGGACATAATTTTCCACATATACCTACACAAATATCTTGTTTGGTATAGCCGCAAGTAAATATTTATTCAAGTCGAGAATAAAGGAATAGTATTCAAGATGTGAAGGTATTATAAAGCTTGATACTTTGTTGAAATACGTATATATTTCATCAATAAACATATTGCGTAGGTTTGAATAACAGTTACTTACTATCTGTACTGTAAATTTGTATATATTTGAATGAGAATTCAAACTGTGCAAACTGAACAAATCACTTCTAACACACTTTATTTGATCAAATAATAATAAGCATTTTAACACAAGTTGAAATGATAATACTGTTTTCCTGGAAAGAAACGAATAAAATAAAAATTATTTGCAGAGGTTTTTATTTATTTGTTTAACTTAAAACAGTTTCGGCTAATTAATGGCCATTGTCGGCGAAATCTGCCTAAAGAATGAAAAAGAAATACATTAGAAACCATCTAGAATGTTTTGATACACTATTAAATTAAAAATTAATCTGTGAAATCTTTCAAGTTTATTCTTTTGAAAGTTAGACAATCTTATGTTTAGTATTCATTGTATTTTTTCTAAATGATAAGTCATGTAAGTCGGGGAATCCATTTTTAACCATTTTTAACTTCAACGGAAGAATATTATCATAACGAGACGTATGTATATACAGATTGTCCCATGAGTCAACGTCATCTCTTGAACGGCGGATAGTTCAAGCAGAATATTAAAATAACTTAACTTAACTTGCGTTCGTTTTCGAGATATTGTCACTTTTATGATTAACGCGAAAAGGAGTTTACGAGTGCCAATGTCACAAAATTCCATATTCGAAGACAGTTCTGCACTACTTTTGGAAAATAAACTGTAAAATAATACTGTAAAAAAACTTAAAGAAATGAAAAACCAAATTAAAAAAATTAAAAATGTTGTGGTCTAACTTTTTCGATATCTACTCTCGTCAATCATGGGGTGTCCTATAGGCCCTCCCATGACTTTTGGAACAATCTGTATATATGGCTATTTCTTTTATGGATGATTTTGTTTGAAAGGCAGCTTTTACTGGTGGTACTCTATAATTCAAAACCTAACCATGAAGTTGGAAGTTGATTGAAACTTGACATGGAAAACCTAATAAAATGTAATAGAGCAATTACTTCTAAGTATTACTTCTAACCATGTACACAATTCCGACACACATGTCTGATTTAAAGACATCTGTATTTATATGCTGTATTTATACAGCTGTATTTATATGTACCTAATTCCGACACCCTTAAATAATAGTGGTTAAAAGTGTAGTACACCGTATTATTATGAAAATATAAAGCATTTGTAGTCAGCCTAAATAGATATTATTAGAATTTTCTTAATTACTGTTAATTTAGGGCTTCTAATCCCGGGATTATAAATCTAAAACCCGGGATCCTAAAAAAGTTAAATCTAAATTCTTTTCTTATTTTTTGTTAATTGGCGAAATGTGGGCACTGACCTACAATAAATCAATTAAGCTGATATTTTTTACGTATGATCATCAGTCTATAACACCCTTTCTGATTAAACCATCAAGCATAAAATGTTCGTTTACAACAACATGATGCTATAATAGGAAGAACAGATTTTGCAAGAACTAGATATAGTTGAATACGGAGACAAACATGAACCTTTGCAACTTGCTTAAAAATTCTTCTTTTCGGATTTCTTTACCTCTAATGTACTACTGAATGTAAAATTGGTAAATAGATAATAAAATACAGCGAAAATGTTTCTTCCACTTGAAAGATTTTACCATAAGCTAAAAAATGAAATACTTGGGTACGAAGCATCTCGAGTTTGTGATGAGCTGTGACAGCGGTAAGATGGTCCTTTTTGACATTTCTTCGTCGCACAGTTACCGCTTTTTTTGCTTTTTAGTGGAAAAGCTTTGTCAAAACGTGCACTTAGATCAAAAAAATCTATGTGAGTTGCGCTATTTGAACTGTATTTGGGAAAACCGAAAGACGTACAAGTAATATTATTTTTTTTTCATGCCTAAGAATTGAATATTTATTATTCTAAAAAGTTGCACTGAATATTGCATCAATTTTGAACAATAAATAACATCTTCACTTGACGTATGAATTTTAAAGTTATCCAATTTTATCTTAAAGAAGAAACCAAAAATTTGTCTTAATGTTTTATTGACATCAATATGAAAAATTAAAAATTTGGCTCGATCAAACTTTTGCCGTTACTATCCTTGAAATATTTTACAATAATGCAGTTTTTTTTAGCAAATTTAAGATGTAAGAGCAAGTTATTATCTATCAGGGTATAAATTTTGTTTATTATTGATGTCAATACGCATACTTTGACATCTTTTACCTTTAAAACCATCAATTTTGGTTTTCTACAGGTACGGTAAAATTAGAAAACGTTGATCAAGTTTTGTGATAGAAGATATTGTCCAAAGAAGTATAATTTAGGTGGTTTCTTACTGACTGGGATTGGTAACTTTCGTCATCCCAGACGTTTTGCTTTTTACCATGAATCCCGGGATTACAAAATCTTTAATCCCGAAATCCCGGGATCAGTATATTGTCCGGGAATTGCAGTTACCTTATAAAGAAAAAATCAACTTTTAGCGTAACACTCAGTTATCAATATCTGTAATTTTTTTTTATTATAACGGCCAGAAGGCCGTTAGAACATTGGTAGAATAAGAAACGATTTTGGGTTGATAAGTGTAATGTCAAATCAGCAAACCGGTCCTAAAATAAAGTTCAATGTTGTAGATTTATTATTTTATCTAACTAAACAGAATCATGTCGGAACAGTGTCATAATTTGGGACGTTTAGCTTAATTTTTATTATTGTAATGGGATACCTATTGATTTTGTAATTTTGTTCAGTTTTGCATTGTTGTTGTGTATTTTATGTATTTTATATTAACTTGTTTTCTAAGGCTGGAACTTTGAGGGTTTGAAACACAATGAGGTGAAATGAAAACTTTACTGAGAATATATACTTTGAAAAATGGATAAAAGGGGGACCCGTCAACAACAAATAAAATTAATGAGGCGTAGATAAAACTTCCTATTTGTAATAACATACTATTATTGCCAATAACTACGTAGGTAATAAATACCTGATAACAATTGTTCAATACTAAAAAAACGTGTCTTACTTGCAACATCAATTACACGTACCGATCACACAAAGGTATATCCTACAATTACCATTAGCAAACCAAAATACCGCTGTCCAGAATTTCAATTACCACTAAAATATCCGACATGCCATTTTAAAATTCGAACCGCGTCACTACCACATTACTTTCCTTGTAACAAAAAGCGCACCTGTCGCCAGGAAAGATCGAGGGGAACTTCAACCCTCAAGCGACAGCGTTGCGACCCTCTCTTATAAAATTCTAACCTAACAACGGCATTAAAGAACTTTACCGATCACACACAAACACTTTCCAAAGTTGTACGCGCACCCACAGTGCGCTTTTATCTACCTATTCGCTAACTGGTTTCATTCGGTTGACTAGTGGTGTTTGTTTACAGCTCCTGTAGAGGTGCCGGTGCTCCAAAGGTGTTTCTCGGCCGAAGACTGGATCCTCTTAGATGCCATGGGTTGCAGCCCGTCGCCAGGTTGCTCAGGTCGCTTCCTCACAATGCACAAACGCCGTCGTAAAAAATTGACGACACGCTCTCTCTCGCAAGACCATGCCATCCTCGACGACATACATCATGGACAAGTCCAGGTAAGTTTTGTACTCTTCTGTCTCTTTTTTTTCTGGATTGGTACCGTTAACCGTTTGACATGTGCGTAGCACATGGCTCCCCTAGTTTACTTTCCACTGTGCCTCGCAAGTTACCTAACTTGCCGACCTTAACCCGGCCTTAAACTGGTTATTAAAATGTCTTTTTATTATCATTTTTTTTTTGTCGGCGTGTTGATGTGTTTAAATTCCGCGACCTTCTCGTCTCGAGAGTGTAAATGTCGCTATCAGTATAATTCCGTGTGAAGAGGAGATAAACTGTGGACGTTATGACGATTGCTTGTCTAATCTAGAAATCCCAAGTAGTCATACTACTTTGTTGTCGTCGATTAAGTTTGTTTTGCTTATTTTTATAGACTTGGTATTTCGAAATAATTGTATAAATTGTATTGGCGATTTGTCATGGACTATTAAATTTATCAAGAAACCTTGTTATTTGTGATAATAAATGTTTATACATTCTTAGCAACTGTGCTATCAAACGTACTTAAAAACTTTAATGACTTTTTTGTTCATAATTTGTTGACATTAACGTTACACTGAGAAAAAAATCGATACATTTATTTATCTCTACGTATTGTATGGAGAGGAAGAAGGTTAACCGAAAGTAAAGATTTCATCAAAGCTGGGCAAAGTCAATCAGAAAGTTAACTTCGTTAATCGATAATCCCTTAACGAAGAAGTTAACTTTTAACCGATAGTCCGTTAATTTGCTATAAATGTAACGGAAGTTAACGTTAACCGTTAATCGTTAACTTTTTATAAAAAATAGGTTATGTTGAGTATAACCTAATAACAACAGATCTTTCGGTTGCATAATTTAAAATTGCCTTAGGAATTTTTCAAACTACCCACAGTGGTAACTAAAGTAACTACATTGCGAGATGTAATATTTATAAAAGACATTGAATAGCCCAACAAGGTGGTTGCAGTTAGAAGAAAAGCACTTTCAGAAGGTTTCTTTTTATGTTTCGATTTATATTTCGAAACAATTGGTATTTATTAAAAAGTAACAATATTAAAAAATAGTTAAATATTTACTGTTACATAATAAAAAGGTATACTCGCGGAAAATAGTACGTATACATCATAAAATTTCTGGATGAAAGTCGGATCAAATTTCGTTTGGTAGTTACTGAGTTACATGGAAACAAGAAATTTAGGATGTGAACATATTTTTTTCCGCGACTGTACATACAAAAAGTAACTAAAAGCTAAACAATTCACGCACATGTACGGATGCCGTGCCGCACAAAGTAGTACGTCATACAAAACCAACTCCGAACATGCACAGAATGTCAATAGCGGTTTGAAATGTTTAATTATGATATTTTCGATTTAACGGACTTGAATTAACAGATGACAAATGTAGCGGAAGTTAATGAGTCCGTTAATGTTTTTGAAAGTTAATTAAATTAAAAGTTAATTCGTTAACGAAAAATTTAACTTCGTTAATTAACGATTAACGGATTAACGCTTTTGTGTCCAGCTTTGGATTCATATTTCGTTTTGTTCTCCAAATTTTGTTTTGCAAATAGTTTGAACATAGTCTTTCAAGTTTTGTGGGTATAAAAACATACAAATTTAAAGCATATTTTCAAGAGGAGACATAGGAGTTTCACTAACTCACAGTAATGACAGCTTTCTGTCGAGTATGGCCTTAAGCAGTGTGGCAGACTATTTTAAAAAATTTACTGCTACATATTTTAAACACCATTACTTACCTTATACAGGACTACGCCACCCTCAACAATGGAATTCGACGTAATGCGTGCTGACAATTGACTCAAAACAGCTATTGTATTAGTAAAATCACAAGGTGCATTGTAATTTTACGATGCTAAGGTATACTTCCTATATACATATGTATATTTACTAAAAGATCATTGCAGTGTACTCGGAATTGACGTCAGAAGAAGTGTTTTTGTGCATGTGTAATTTGCTTTATACTTTTGCATGAGCTTTGGAGTAGTAAGTCTTAAGCTTTGGAGTGTAAACCGTAAGTTCGAGGTGTAGCCGCAAAAGAAAAAAAATTTGATAAACTCCATGATTTTGAAAATAAACTGCTTCCGGGTTATGCCATGTGTCAAGATTCGTAAATGCGTTCCACGTTTCGCAAACCATGTTACTCGCTTCTTCAGTAACTGAATACTGAAGACCTACAAAAAAATATCCCTTATATACCTAAATTTACACCGCACTGCGCATTCCTGGAGTTGCCGCTCCCACGTGTTTTCCCCCTGACCGCCTTAGGATCAATTTCCAGAACCCACTAATGTCAGTTACGTCCTCACGATTGATGTTGTCAGGATGTTTGTAAATTTCGATGGGCACCCTAATAAGCCTTCGATGATAATTACCCACCCTTGCCGTCATCTTCACGTCATCGAAATCCATTATGTGTCCCGACTCGTGTCAGTGTTCAGCAACAGGAGACTGTTAAATCTTGTCATTTTCAATGCGTTGACCAACTTACTGAATTCAGCAGTGAACTATGAACTACATGTTCACGTTGTTTCACACGATGAGGTGTGCACTTTCTCCCACTTCCTCAAAAATTAGCTACACCTGGTTTACACAAAAAGTGTAAAGAATAGGCAACCAAAACAACCCTACAGATTTGTAAAGATAATTCGAACTATTTCCAATTTTTAGACTTCTTTTTTCTCCGTGTCTTGTTTGTAAGTATTTTGCTTTAAATGTTTTGTGTTTGACATATACCTTTAATCCATTTTCCTGTTTCAAAATGAAAACGTTTAATTTAATTTAGAAAATAAACTGCTTCCGGATTAGCATAGTCTTGAGGTAAATATTCACATTTTTTTATCAAAGTCCCTAGACTTTTATTTATTTTGTTGTTTATTTCCGGTTTGAACTGGAATTATTTTTCTCTAAAATTCTCAACTAATAGTATATATGTAGAGGCAATCATATATTTAGTATGTTGCGTATAAAATTTAATTTGGTTAAACTAAATGAAACGAAACATTCCTAAATTTTTTCTGATGTTAAATTTCCGACACAATAACTATACATTTTAAAAAAATACATGAATAATGTTTTATATTCAAAAGGTATGGTCATAATTTTAAGAGCCTGTTCACCTTTGTGTTCCGCTCTGAAATTGCTAATAAACTTCTGTTCAATAAATAACGTGACGTATTGATAGGTTTACTGCTTATTAAACATGTAAATGATCAAAATTAACATCAAATGAACACGTATAAAATATTATAAAATTAATATGTTTCCCACCTTCCCAAATAGATATATCATTTCACAACAATTTAGTTTAATTGTACATTATTCTAAAAAAAAGTCTATAAATCTATATCTAGAAAAACAAAACTATAACATCAATTAATAACAATCTCTTTTGAAGCACAACAATTTTTGTTCTTGTGGATAATAAGACAACAAATATATTTTGTTTAAATACAAGGAACAAGTTCTCAACTAAACTTGTTGCCAACCCTACACACTGACGTTTTGTGATTCCTGTTGTTTATTCTGTGATTATCCAGAGCATGCTTCCATGCATTGGCTTGTTTCGGTATGTGGCAGATGTCTAGTAAATACAGATGGCAAAACGTACACAACCAACCATGTTTGCCGAGTGACTTCAGCGCGCTCGCATCCGCAAATAAATCAAACATGTTGCGAATTTTGTTAATGGAGCAAGGACGACAGGTACGCACATTATTCGACGATGTGATGTAATGTGGACTTGCCAAAACTTTGTACAGCATTGTTTTAATTTGAATTTGAATTGCAAAATACTGTAATTATCTTATCCTAGAAAACCTAATAATATGTTTGCATCGTAAAAATTGTCAATGTCAAATTTTTAGGTAGTTTATCATAATACGATTGTGGCGTCAACTAGGATTTTAATTATTCTTTTTTTCTAATGTTGCAAATTTAAAACACAAACCTTTATGGCTTTGAAATTGACGCTAAATGTTTATTTAATAAATTTTTGTGTTGGTTTAAATTATTACTTTGTGTACATAAACAATTGTAATATAAACATTTGAACATACTGTTCAGACATTAATACCTAAAGATTAGATAACCCTCATGAATTACCTACAATTTGACATATGATATGAAGTTATGCCACAATATTTGTAATAGTTATACACATTTTGCTAAGGCACACCATCGAAAAACTTTCTGCATTCATTTGTGCCAGGAAAAGCTATACGATAATTTATTATAAAAGTTAGAAACATTTTCGGGACAGTCACCTTTTCGAGTAAACCACATTTTGTTGTTTTTCTTAAGATTATTATGTTTGCTCAATGTTATAAATTAAATATTATTAATATGTTAAATATAAGTTAAATATTAAAATCTAAACAATATATTTTGCAGTGGTAGAAATTCTTTCCGTGCTTCTTTTTTTAAAATTTGGTAATCATGACCAGGAAAACTATTAACGCGTTTTTCTTGTTATAATTCAAAAATAAATTGCTACCGGCTGCAAAAGTTACGAACTTTGTGACGTACAGTTTTGTTTTAATGCTACAATTAATTTCCACACAACAGAATGAAAAAATAATAATAATGTTCAATAAACATTTTGGATTTCCAATTAGAAAATTTCTCAAAGATACGAAAACAGAGGACAATTATGACAATCTTAACAAGAAAGAAAGAAAGAAACAAAGACAACCCCCCAACAAGAAAAACAGAACGAACAAATGAAAACATGATTCGTGAATTGAGTTTTTAGCAATGATATTGTTTAAAAGTAGATTTTTAAATTCAGCCTTCAAATTTCAGTTCTATGGAAAAAGGGTGCCAAAATTCATTTGTCATGTGTGTTATATTGTTTTATTGTTGTTCAGTGTATCATTTGTTTTTTACTCATAATCATTTGTATTATTAGTATACAATGACAAAAGATAATTAGAGAAAATAATACAGTAAAAATGTTTTTTTTTATTATTACTGTGGTGCACTATGTCATTATGGTTAAAAAACATTAATTATAAATAAATACTGTAATTATTTCCCTGATCATACAACATTTTGAAACGGTATTGAAACAATATTGATCATTTCAAATCAGTAATTTTTGCCTTTTAATAATTTTGAATTGAAAATAATTCACTTTATTCTCATAATATTTTAAAAACCGGTTTTAAAACCCTTTGTTGTGACATTCGAAAACCGGTTTTCATATTTAAGAAACTCATTTTTAAATATATCAGTTTACGTTATTAATAGGTAACAATAATGAGGTATTTGATTAAAAATTGAAATTTTGAATGTTTCCTCTAAGCATTTTTCAAGGATTTTGCAAATGAGCTGCCATTTCTGTAATTTCGTCAAAATAATTAAATAATAAATTAAAGTAGAGGAAATTCTGAATAATTTATGTCATATTCTATTCCGGAGAAACTACTAAATGTATCGGGACAAAATTTCATATTTAGAAGTTACATGACTAAACTTCGAGCTGATAAGGTTATTATGGTCCGAAGGAACTGGATGTTTACTTTAAGCATTTTTCATGGATTTTTCAAATGAGCCGCGATTTCTGTAATTTCGTCAAAATAGTTAAATAATAACTTAAAGTAGAGGAAACTTTGTACAATTTATGTCTATCAGATTTTTCGGTAAAATTAATAGTTTAGATGCATGAGCAAATTCTATTTGATCGATATCAATATAAAACTAGTTAGCCAGGATTTGACAGATTTTTTTTATTCTAGTGTCAAACGCTGATGTTTTGACATTACCAACTGTGAATAATATCAAAATATGTATCTGTCAAAACTTGGCTAGCTAGTTTTATTTTAATGCAGACACGACCGATCTCGATCAGATAGAATCTCATGCAGCTAAACTATTAATGTTATATATTGTATGATAAAGTCATGTACCTGGCCACATCAGATTTATTTTCAAATTCTTAAAACTTTTGCCGTTTGAATTGTAAACAAAACAAAGAAAAATAAAATACGTGTGTAACAATGCAAAAAGGTTTATCATCGTAATACGGAAGTAAAATAATTAAAAATAATAAAAATAAAAAGGAATAAAAAAATTATAAAGAAACTTTCAAGTTTTTGTTGCTGTTTTTTAATGGAAATTTAATTCTGAGTAAAATGTTTTATATCGACTTAATGGCTGTAACTTTCTGTTCAAGGTGTCCAATGTTATTTGATCTTTTTGTAACTTATTTGAAATTTTTTCTATTTATTATATTATTACCTATATTAAATTTTGTATAAGACTCATATTCTATAAATATTAACTTTTTTATTATATTATGTTATATAAGGTACATTCTATTGATTTCGCTTGCAAGAATTCAAAGACCTTTTTTTTCACAGCTTTTACGGCTTTGACAATGTTTTTAGGGCAAATACGGTCCTCGAGGTTTAACTGGTTTGCATATAGGTGGACTCAGGAATACTCATTCCTATAGTCTATTCTTAGAACTTTACATATACAATATTAAAGTTCAGTTCTAACGACGGTTTAAAGTCTAAAATCCCTGACCTACATCGCTTAACAATACTACAAACATCAATTAATTACCTGTAAAATCTACCTAGTTTCGCACAAGCGTAGTCATTTAAACATCGGAGGTTGTCTATAAATGGCACTCGGATACGACCAGAAACAATCAATAATTAAGAATCACAATACATATTTTATCACCGAGTCGTTCACTAGGTCATGGGATGCAATTTTCTCATAATAAATTATGGAAGCGCGACTTTACCAGTCGCCGATAACGAGTCGCGGATACGATGATCAAGGACCGGCCCCAATAATAGATCGGCCGGATAGCCATCTGTTGATGTTTCTATTTACATTGGGTACAGCATTTTCAATGTTTATAACGACAGTGTAAAGGCTGCCAGTAACACGTTTATTGGTATTTATTAGGAGTAGATAGCGATCGTCAGCCTTGTTGTTACCAGTCTCCATCTATGTTTAACACCGGATGTTGGCACAGGAAAGTTAAGAACCAGTTTCACCCGCAGGAAATCAAGATTACAGTTTTTTTTTCTTATTTTTATGTTATTTCTTCTAGATGTGATGAAATTTTCATTTTAAGCAGCAAATGAATGTTTTTCTTTCAAACTTTTCGGGATTTTAATACATTTCCAAACTACAGAACTTACCACCTTAAATATGTTTTGATAATGACGTGTGATAATGTCAGAATGAAGAAAATACGCTAATTTCACTCTGAAGGGGTATTTTTAAACCTCATGGTATTTTGCATCATAGCATAATGATCAAAATTTCATTTGAGCCTACCTAAAGAATGTTATTACGTAAATACTATTTACTACTTTTTGCTAGTATTTTTGCTTTCATACAAGTTGCCTTTGTGTATCATTTAGATAGTATCAAAAACTTCAAAGGGAACGAGTTTTTGCTTTCATTCTGAACATATTTTCTTACAAAGTTTGAACTGTTGCAAACTTTTAGTTACTAGATTTGTAATCTCGAGATAATAAAGTCCATCTAAATTATCAATCATCAATTTTTGGAACACTAAACAGTTCAAAACTGTTTCGCCAATGCGTCTTATTTATTAAATTATACGTTTTTGACGCTATCTTGGACGAGGAGTGCCATTTAAAAATCGAAAGGACGTGACTGGGGTTAAGGGGTGACACCAAAAATATAATTGGCAGTGCATTTGTAGTTCTGCCTAAAAGAACAATAAACCATCAGATAATGGTATATTATTATACAAGTTATATACAAGACGTCAAATTGGGACACGAGGAGCGCTAGCGACGAGTATGAGATGAGATATTGCGCATAACGTCGTCTGTCTGGAAAAAATATTTGAGAAAAGTCCTTGTGGTACTAGTTTTGGCAGTACTGCCTTCATCAGCAAAAATCTGCAAAAAAAACAACAGTAATGAATGCAATAGCCCATAAATGCAAAGGAAAATCTTACAGTCATTTTATTAAAAAATAATCTGATGTGGCCAGGCTCATAACTTTATCATACTATATATACAATTAATAGTTTGGCTGCATGAGATTCTATTTGATCGAGATCAATCGTGTCTGCATAGTGAAATGTAAATACATACGTATAACTGAAAAGGACGCTACTTGGTGAATAAGTGAGGCAAATCCATTTGGTATGCATTATGCAACCCGCAGTGATGAGGGGGTACCCATCTCTTTCAATCTCATACCGAGCCATGGCATGATTTAAAAAAAATCTGGTGTGGCCAGGCACATGACTTTATCATACAATATATAAAATTAATAGTTTAGCTGCATGAGAATCTATTCTATTAAGATAAATCGTAGGTATTGTCAAAGCATCAGCATTTGACACTACCTACACTACGTCATTAGAATAATAGTTATTTATGTCACAAATGCCGAAAGTACGGAATTTCGCGACGAGCGGTGATGCGGCGCGTCACCGAAGGCGGAGTGTCGCCGTCGCATGTGAGCGAGTCGCGCTATTTAGTTTTTGGCAGGAGCGACATCAACGTTTATTGTGTTGCTTTTTAAGAAATACGTATTTAAAAAAATAAATAGATGATTTCTGTATAGTAAATGCTAGGCTGGTACCACTTTGACGAAACGTCAAGTTTAAAGGTGCGTTCCGATTGGTAGGTAATGGTAGCTAATGGAGGTGGTAGAATACGAAATTATAGTATTTCTTACATATCGTGATAATGACACATATTAGTTTGCATGTACATAAACATGAGTCACTAGCAATTTTCTATTGGAAATACTATAACGGCGTCTGCTACCACTGCCATTATCACTAATGAAAACGCACCTTAAAAAGGTAATTTCAAATTCTGACAGATTTATATTTGTTCATGACACATCCCTACCAACATACTAAAATAAAACTACACTCAGTGCTATACTTTATTTATAATTTTCGCAATTTATCGTTTTTAGAATTAGATATAAAGACGGGTTGATATTTCTTATCAACAAACAATCAAATTGGTGATCTTATTTTATTTGAAATGTGTATTTTATAATTTGCCGCACTACAGCGGCAACGTTCCATAGTGGTCCTCCAACCTCTGATGAGATCAGCTGTTTTCGAATGTGACAACTCAAAAAAATATTTGTTAAAATCCTGGCTACTATGTAATTTCATATCAATGCAGATGCGACCGATCTCGATCAAATAGAATTTGCTCTTGAAGCTAAACTATTAATTTTACCAAAAAATGTCATAGGCATAAATTATACAAAATGTCTTCTACTTTAATTTATTAATTAACTATTTTGTCGAAATTACAGAAATGGCGGCTCATTTGCAAAATCTTTCAACAAGGCTTGGAATAAACTACCAGTTCCTTTGGACCCCTTTCAACCAAAAGCTTTTCAGCTCTAAGTTTGGTAACAAAACTTCTAAATATGAACTTTCGTTCCGATACCTTTAGTAGTTTCTCCGGAATCGTCGCCACAAAAATCGTTTACACACAGACATACACACACACACACAGAAATTTTTTTGTACCTTGGTCAAAAATGTTCAGGGGACCCAAAAAGACCTATTTCCGCTAAAATCTCAATTTTTTTTTTCGGCATAATTACAATACTTTATCTTACTGCGTATGATAAAGTAAAAAACACTACAGCGTTCTGCTATCGACCTACGGTAGTCAGACAGTGACACATACCCCACATCATCGCTCTGTCTGTTTTGCTTGCGTCTGCCTCAATTCTCGCCAGCTAATGTAAAGGGCGCGTCCCCTCCAGTTTGATTAGAGTTCACCGTGTCTCCATTAAAATACTAGTTAGCTCACCAGTTAGCCAGAATTTGACGGATATATCGATTCTACTGACAGTACGTATTGTCAAAACATCAACGTTTGACACTACCTACTGTAACTTGTTCATATTAATGCAGATACGACCGATGTCGATCAAATAGAATTTGCTCATGCAGCTAAACTATTAATTTTACCAAAAAATGTCGTCGCAATAAATATTTAAAGAACACATTTCCGCCAAAATCTCAACAAAAAAAATTTCGCCACGATTACAATACTTTATCATACTGCGTATGATAAAGTAATATATAAACATACATTCCGGGATTTAGTTTCTTTCCATATATCTAGGCGCACATATTCAACCGTTTTTTTTTTTATTTATTTAGTGATTTGCAGATTTTGCAATTCTGAAGTTTGTAGTGCAATTTGTTTGCTGCAAAAAAGCATTGTAGCAAATACGATCTACGATGATTTCATTTTAGAAAAACGTCAAAATAATTCTGAAAGAAACGAAACGAATAAAAACTTTTTTCCGGATATGGGTTGACGATGGGTATGTTTGAGATATTGGTTAAATCATGAAATTGAAAATGCAATAAAATATCAGGTTGTTTTCAATTTTGTAGAATTTTCTTGGCAACCATTGTTAAAACCGTTAAAACAGATGTCTGGTCATCCAAGTCGAACCACATTTATCGTTGAAGCAAAACTTTATCTTATTAAAATACGTCAAAATGGCTATTCTAATTTTTTTTCTCCATATACTTGACGTGAACTTTTCAACTCCGGTTTGTATTGGTACAAAAAGAAACTATTCGCTTTTCAATCACAAGATCTATGTTTCTCAGTGTGCTATCATTGTTATGAAAATTATCCCAATGTTTCCATATCGGGTTACCGTCTGCTTCCTCTGATTCTCTAATTCTATCATCATTATATAACATATAACCCTTGTATAAGTTTAAATCAGGAACAAAGTTTCAAGCTTGACGTACTATCTAGTTTTACTATTCTGTTGTTCTCTTCTAGGATAAACAGTGCAACACTGTGGAAACACAATGTGCATTAGTTATGTTACTTACTACCCATTTCCGAACTTCCACTATTGCTACTAAAGTATCATCCAACAATTTAACAAAAAAGAAACATCAACGCCAAAAAAAAATAAAAAACAACAAATCTTGACCAGATTTTGATGTTGCGCCATCATAACATAAAAATCTATCCTAAGCTATTTCCCTTTCTTTTGGGAGCGGCAAAATTAGCATTGAAAGGCAACAGATTCATTTATCTTACAATGGTGTCATTGACTTTTCCGGTAAACGATAATTTGCATACGTTAAGGTAAAAGCATTGATAGCACTCCAGCTGGTTTCGTCGACGTCCAAATTTTCGTGTATTACTAATCCCCTAATCCGATTAAAAAATTAATCACAACCATGGTTCATAAATACGTACGCGATTAGCTTATCAAAACGATGAATATGAATTGGAACATGCCGATGAATCTTAACATTACTAACACGAGTTTCCTTTCAACAGATAGCCTATGATGACGTTAATCCGTTATCTTGGTGTTACCCATAATATGGTACTTACATTAAAAGCAAAACTGATTGGTAACGTTATTGTTGTTCATACGCTTATCTACTATTATAGTTATGTTAAATATAAGTTAAATGTAACCTAAAAAATATTATAAGAGCTGTAATTTTATAAATTACTATTACAACGCTTTTTAAACATACTATAGTAACTAGATAGTAACCATTGAGTGAGATTGGTAGAAAGTAGAAAGTACTTACCCGCTCTTGCGGTATGTTGAATGTAGTTTCACTATCATCATTGTAAAATTAATATCTTACATGAATAGTATTCCTAATAACAAGCTTTTATTAATTGATACTGGTATATGTGATTATTAGAAATCGGTACCATTCTTGTGTGCTATCTTTAATGTATTTTGATAAGATTTTCCTGTTTCTTGCATCTGGAATTTTTAGTGTTTTTCTTTGGCGCAGCTTTTTATTCTGTTCATTTTTGCCTCCTTTCTTATTTCTCTAGCATGATTTCTTCTTTTTTATTAACAAATATTCTCTCTAAGTATTAGATAATAATGTTAGAGAAGAACAGTTTCGTTTTACTTTATTTGGGTGTTTCAGGCTGGACTGAAAAAACCCATTAATCTGGAATAATGATTTTTTTAATGGAGACGTTATATCAACTGTTATATCCAAGGTGGCGTATTAATGCCAAAATCGCTACTCTCTGCTGCTAGTGTAATAATTAGGGATTATCGATGTCCGTAATTCCGATACACATGTTGGAATTTGGACAAAATGCGTACAATTAATTATAATGTACCAAACGATGTAATATACGTTTACATCGCTACATAATTGTAGCGATGTAAAATGATGTCGAATTGCTGTTCAACTTTTAGCATAACACTCTATTATCAAGATCAGTCAAACTTTTAGGTTATATTCTGACAGTTAGAACATTGGTAGAATAAGAAACGATTGTGGGTTGATAAGTGCAATGTTAAATCAACAAACCGGATGTCCTAAAATAAAGTTTAATGTTGTAGATTTCTTATTTTATCCAACTAAACAGAAATATGTCGGAATTTAGGACAGTGTCTGAATTTGGGACGTTTACCTGACTGAATAATATTTATATCATAATACAGAAACACCTAAACAATAGCGCAACAAACCAATTTAGAACAATTCTATTTTTACTAGGTATATTTACATTCGGCATATCGTGGGTTATTTTTAACTCAACCCACGTAATTAGTCTACGCGACGGATTAATAATCAATTATTTCATTGATGATTGATAGGCCATTTTTACTAGTTCCGCTGAATGAAGGATATCAATTATTCATAGATTCGAACTTTATTTTTAGCTTGTACAGTTGCCTGTAACTATTTTATTACGCTTAATGGCATCATAACAGCACGCTGGCATATCACGATCTTTTCTTAATGGTCTGTCCGTTCTATATATATATATATTGATTTTACCATTACCTTGTACCAGACTAGTCAAAGATAGATTAAACAGATTCTTAATCTTAATCACTTAAGTACCATGTTTGGGACGATGTAACCATTAACTTATCTTGTCGACTGTGGTAAATTTACCAGAATTATGTGGACAAAATTAAGAAAGATTAGCCTTTTTTCCACTTTTTCAATTTCTTCTTTATCAACATTGAGGCGCTTTGCATCTGACAAATGAAGAGGTGAAGTAAATAACGAGCTAAGTGCCAAAAACAATGTTCGGAGTTATTTAAGAAAATAGTGTCTGGTAAGCTAAATGTTGTATACAGAAACTTCACGATTTTTTGTTCGTTATTTTTTATCTTGTTATTGGAATGAAAAAGCAATAAAAAATAAAATCACGAATCTATAGACAACTAGCTTTGGTTCCAGCAGAATAGAAAGAACAGAAAATAATTGAATATTTTTCAAGTTGCATGTTTTCCGAATTTCGATCATTTTCCATCACAGACAGGCAAAATATAGTTTTTAAAGCTAGATGAATAGACAAATTTCTGATGAAGCTACAATATGTATTTCTTAATTATTATTATGTAATTATTATGTATTCTTAAACGTCATATAAGCATAATGGATAAAATAAAGACAAACATTAATGATAATTATATCAAATATTCCGTATGAATGCCACGTAAAAAAATTAATGCTAACATAACTTTTTCAATACTTCGTGAAAGTTTGCATCTAATATTTGATAATATACAGGATAAATATAAAAGGGTTCTTTTGTTAGTAAGTGTTGCAGTCCTTTATATGCTAAAATCATATTAGTCCATTCAATTATTTATTTAAAAACGTTGCAATCCAATGTTATGTTACTTTATTCGGCTATGCAGCATTTCTAGCTTTATCGGCTCAATTTTATATCAAATTAAAGGTGTATTAAAATCAGTAGGGCATGCCATTTCTCCTGTTTTAGTAACAACGGACGGTAGAGATTTTATAACTTTGTATGTAGGGTGACTTTTTTCGTATGCAGAGTGAAATTTTGATTTTGTTTTATGTTTATTAAAAAATCAGCGGACATAGGACATGGACATACCACAATAAGTACAGACACGAGAAGTTCATATATAATTGTGTATGTTTGATTGTAACAATTTAGATGGACTTTTCGTCAGTTTCAAATAAGATGATGTTTAGCTGTATATTTTAGACGAATGTTACATCTTTTGTTTTTTGATTGAATCGGAGCTGGAACAAAATTTTTTTGAGAATGTCATATCAATAATCAATCTGTTTACCATGCTATAAAGTCTCTCTACTGTTTTTACCAAAAACAAACTAATTTGATTCCCTTTTAATTTTTAGTACACCTTTCATTTTACATTCAATAAATATTGCATAGCCATACATAAAGTGACATAATATTAAATCTTTAGTTTTTCATTCGCAGGTATGGAAGCAGATGATACCACCTAACTCCTATTTTGAATACTGAAAACCATTCATAACCAACTCAGTGAACATTTGCTATGTTGAAACGTTTTACAGGTCTTCGTAATAATTAACTGATAATGCTTCGGAGGTCACTGTAATATTCCTAACACAGTAGTCGAACCACATACCTATAGTGGTGATAAGGAACTGAGATGAAAGTGACATCTTCTTATCAAATGCCCAGTTGATACGAATTCAGAAATTTACTGTTTTCCATGACTTAGCAGGACTTTTTTCGTTGTGAAGGGGAAACGAAACATTCCTAACCTATAAATCTATTTTGGTTCATATCTGTGCATTCATGAGTAATGACGTTTGTCATATAAAATCAGGTAAACTTCATTAGAACCATGCTGATTAGAATCCGTTCTATTCAGAAGTAATTAGCAACTTATTTTTAATCATGCATTTGAAAACAAACATGCACATGCAAACATGCAAACTTCTCGTTTTGCTATTTGCCTAACATCACTTTTGCAACTAGGCAAATGGCTTTAAAGACTCGATATCTATTTGACCAGGCACTTAGCGTTTGCCTAGGCAATGGCCTTTGCCTAAAATAACCTTTTAATCATAAGACATAATATTGTTATGTTAATATTTAAAAACAGGAAGACTGACAGGGAGGAGAAGGAAAGGGACAAAACGAGGCGGAATAAGAAACAACGGGAAATCATGTCTCTGAAGTTTTCCGTCGTTTATATCGTGAACCGATGTTCTCCATCAAGTGATACAACGAAAATAGCTGAAATACATTTGGGGAACCCGGAAGTGCATCCGCCAAGTGCACTAGCTCTACCACGACTGACGCCTTTCTGTCTCTCGCTCCCCGAAACAGAGAGAAGCAATTCTAATGCAAATTGGGAAAAGTATCAGCCCTAGCCTGACTCTAGTGCCGTCTCCAACCACTATTCTTTCATAGCGTAGCGAACGCCGCCGTTTCTAATAAGGTTGAGTTGTACTCGGGGACAATCTGAAATGAGCGAAGTTCTCTTCATAGTTTCAGACAAAAAGTGTGCGCCGTTTTGTGCGGTGGTAGGTCACCCCTTGCTAGGGGTTCCGCCTCTCGTGCAGCATCAAACGTGATTGTTTCAATGTGACCTACATATCAACAATGCTTCGCTGCACTCCTCCATAGAATGTAGAAAATGATAATGTAACGTACGTGCGGTATGACGACGTACTGTAGTCGATTTATCAATTTCAGGCGGAGAAGATTATTTTATTGAAAACGAGGAGTTTTAAGAGGGGCATTTATGCTAGTGAGATCAGTGTCGGCCTTGAGTCTGTAGTGCGCCAAGGATGTGGTTCCATCTATCGGAAGAAGTTGTCTTTGTTCTGAAGTACGTCGCAGTGATTCCATTCGATTCCATTAGTAATAGTGTCTTCTTTAAATGGATAACAATCAATAGTGAAGAATTCTGTAAAAAATACGTTAAAACGTTATGAAAAAATAATGTAAATTCTCAAAAGGAAAATTGGACCTGGTCTAAAGTAGTAGTGACGTATTGTTCATTTATTTTTTTAATTTTTTTATTAAATCTAATTGCACTATCGGATTCTTCGTAAGAAGTTGTATTCATATCGTTTTATTATTGAGTTTCGCTGGATTTTGAAAACAAAAATAGAAAATACAAAAAGTTAGGGTGTATGTTACATCCTGTATAACTAAGGTGACAAGAATTTCATTGCACAGGGTGATTAAAACAAAATACTACCGTCCTCGCGTTTCTGCTCTTTGTACTAAATAAATATTATAAATAGATACATTTTTTCAACTAATAAATATATTAAAAATACTAGTCAATCTTATAGTTAAAAAATCTGATGTGGCCAGGCACATGACTTTATCATACAATATATAAAATTAATAGTTTAGCTGCATGAGAATCTATTCTATTGAGATAAATCGTACGTATTGTCAAATCATCAGCATTTGACACTACCTACACTACGTCATTAGAATAATAGTTATTTATGTCACAAATGCCGAAAGTACGGAATAGCGCGACGAGCGGTGATGCGGCGCGTCACCGAAGGCGGAGTGTCGCCGTCGCATATGAGCGAGTCGGCTATCTAGTTTTTGGCAGGAGCGACATCAACGTTTATTGTGTTGCTTTTTAAGAAATACGTATTTAAAAAAAAAATTATTTCTGTATAGTAAATGCTAGGTTGGTACCACTTTGACGAAACGTCAAGTTTAAAGGTGCGTTCCGATTAGTAGGTAATGGTAGCTAATGGCGGTGGTAGAATACGAAATTATAGTGTTTCTTACATATCGTGATAATGACACATATTAGTTTGCATGTGCATAAACATGAGTCACTATAAATTTTCTATTGGAAATACTATAACGGCGTCTGCTACCACTGCCATTATCACTAATGAAAACGCACCTTAAAAAAATAATTAAAATTCTGACAGATTTATATTTGTTCATGACACATCCCTACCAAAACACTAAAATAAAACTACACTCGCTATACTTTATTTATAATTTTCTCAATGTATCGTTTTTGGAATTAGATATAAAGACGGGTTGATATTTCTTATCAACAAATAATCAAATTGGTGATCTTACTTTATTTGAAATTTGTATTTTAAAATTTGCCGCACTACAGCGGCAACGTTCCATAGTGGTTCTCCAACCTCTGATGAGATCAGCTGTTTTCGAATGTGACAACACAAAAAAATATTTGTCAAAATCCTGGCTACTATGTAATTTCATATCAATGCAGATGCGACCGATCTCGATCAAATAGAATTTGCTCTTGAAGCTAAACTATTAATTTTACCAAAAAATTTCATAGGCATAAATTATTCGAAATTTCCTCTACTTTAATTTATTAATGAACTATTTTGTCGAAATTACAGAAATGGCGGCTCATTTCCAAAATCCTTCAAAAAGGCTTAGACTAACCTAAAAAGCTAAACTATTAATTTTACCAAAATATTACATAGGCATAAATTATTCAGAATTTCCTCTACTTTAATTTATTATTTAACTATTTTGACGAAATTAGAGAAATAGCGGCTCATTTGCAAAATCCTTGAAAACGGCTTAGAATAAACTACCAGTTCCTTTGGACCCTTTTTAACCAAAAGCTTTTCAGCTCTAAGTTAGGTCATGAAACTTCTAATTATAAACTTTCGTCCCGATACCTTTAGTAGTTTTTCCGGATTCATCGCCACAAAAATCGTTTACACACACACGCACGCACGCACGCACACACACACACACACACACACACACAGACATTTTTTTGTACCTTGGTCAAAAATGTTCAGGGGACCCAAAAAGACCTATTTCCGCTAAAATCTCAATTTTTTTTTCGGCATGATTACAATACTTTATCTTACTGCGTATGATAAAGTAAAAAGAAAATCTAAAAGTCCAAGAATATAACAAATAAATTTTCTAACGACCCTGTACAATACAACAAAATATACCAATTTTTGGGGGTACGGTTTTGATGAAAAAACTACACTGACCAGCACAATTAAGGAGCCACCTATTGTGCTAAATATTGATGTTAAGTAATTTTTGTAATCTTTGACTGACTTTCATAATTTTGTTGATGCATTTTAAAGAAATTTATTATAAATTTGAAATACACCGCGTAAACCATAATGATGTTTTTGATCTGCTTTTGAGATACGCTGTGGAATAACGCTGAAGCTTTGACAAGTTATCAAGTACCTTCTCCGTTACAAAGTCAACTATATTCGCAATACTTTGTTTTTTGGTTCATTCCAATATCTGAATTTAAGCAGCGAACTTATTTAAAGATAATGACTAGAAATTAATAGATTGGTAAAAATTAAATTTTAGTAAGCGAAACTCTAAAACTCTAAAAAAAAGTTATACGTTTTAGAGTTCGATTCCGGCGAATTGCACCATATTCAGCCTGCTAGATTTACCAGTGTTGTGTCTGGTGCAGAAAAAAAAGGTGAAAATTTTACTTCATATTAGTAGCGGAGTACTTGGGAACCTACGAGAGAACAAGTTGCTTAGTTACCCCGTAGTATAATCAGCTAGACCAACTTATTTTCTTTAATTTTCAAATGTATGTTCTGTTTAATAAATTTTATAAATTTCTTTACATGTCCAGAAAACAAAATTAAAATCGGTCACAAATAAAAAGTTATTGAATATACATATATCAAAGTCAGAGTTACTTGAAAGCCCCAAAATATAAAATCCTTTCAACTAACGATTAGGAAAAAGAGTGTATAAATAAAGTAACAACATATAGTTTATTTTTCGTAATAATTTTCTAAAAAAGCTGAAAAAATAAACCATTTTCCCTTGAATTTGTTCATCTGTATGAGCTGTTTACCAATAAATATTTAAAACCTATAAATTTCCATAGCCTCTGTAGCTCAAGTGGGAGAGCTGTCAACCGGAAATTAGAGGGTTCCTGGTTCAAATCCAGGCGGAGGTGCTTTTTTCAGAAATTATCCTCACCTAGGTTAATTATCATTCGCTTCTTTAGTTAAAAAAATAATGTTTGCTAAAAAGCGGGACAATTTCAAAACACCGCGGGACAAAATGTAAAATGTGTGTTTATATTAAATGTAATTTGGTCTCTTCTAAATGTTCTCAAAACATTTTGTTTGAACATTGGGTGTCTTTGTTAACTTCGATGCAACTGCAATGCAATTTCAACGATTTTGCAGCGCCTATGTTACAACGCACGTGGAACATCAAAAGCGTATACCAGATGGGTATATACTATATAGCAGATAAATATTAGACCACCTGTCCGAAAAGGTACCGTTTGGAAGCTGGAAATCCTTAAGGAAGCCCGAAAAACGAGGTAGAAACAGCATAGGGAAAGTAAATAAAACATTTAGAATTTTATTCAAATGGTCGTTTGATTCTGTACACTATTATGCTCAGCTTGGCGGAAATGTAAAAAAGTAATACCGGCTAAAAACTGCATTTTAAGTTCCCATTAAAATTCCTAATATCCTGATAGAATGCGCATTGTGTTTAAAAGGATTTATGTAAGAAATCGGATCCTTGACCGAGAAAACCGATTATCAAGATCGATCGCCCGCCGTACGATTAATCCGTGTCAATCAGCAGCTGTTGTTCTGAATTAATTATTTGGCCATTTGTATGCGGCACCCCGTACTCAAATTGCGCAGCAAAATTGCCCTTGATTTCAATAGATTTGTGCGGTAGTATTCGATACCTACAATATAAGCCGGTTTCTGGATTATTGTGTCATAGTCCAAGCCCCAGGGCTGCACAAAACATAAACAAACCACTTAAAACTCAATGCTACCAAATAAGATGTCAGGGATATGTATAAACAGTGTCATCAAAAAAGAAGTGAAATTCTTCACTCACAAAAAGAACTTCTTCGAAAACTGTCAAATATGGTGGAGAAAATGTTTGCAAATTAAGACTTCACTGAGAAACTACGTACATTACTGCGGTGAATGTTTGGTTGCATATCTATCGAAACAATCTACGCCCTACATCTGAGAGCGTTGTAAAAACGTGGTTTTCCTTTTGAAGTTACTATTATTTATAGAAGAGCATTTCCTTCTTTTACTGTTTTATTGTTATGGTGTCTTGTCTAATTTAGATATTATGTACTTATAATGTTATTTCTTGCGTTTTTTCAGCGGATTTTGGACCAAAGCAGCCTATGGGCTTTCAATGCGTTCACACTTGAGACTGTCGCAGGTGGCCGATCGTTACCGGTTCTTTGTGTCCATCTGTTCCATTGGCACGGCCTGCTCGACTACTTCGGGCTGGACGTGGTGCGCGTCTGGAAGCTATTCTGTAAGTATAATCAAATCGGATATGTGATAATCAGATTTACTCGAGAGAGAATTGGGGAAAGAGATCTTTCTTACTTATTTATGTTTATTTATGGTGCTGCATTATTTTGACTTCTAGAACCTTTATTTAGAGACAATCTACTTGGAATTTGTTAAATCTGTTGACATTTGTTTGCTTTTCATATTCTTTCATTTATATATCCTTTTAAATTTCATTGTTACATGGTTGTAGAGGACTTTTAATGTTCTAATTCCTAAAATTTTAATATGCTCTTCTTCTTAAGTATTTGCTATTTCCGTTTAAAAAGACACATATTAAACTTGAATGACATTGTAATTTATATCTAACTAGAAACTGTGACAAGTTTTTAAACTAGAAACAATACTTGACAAAACTAGAAATAGTTCAATTGCTTCCCTTGATGTTGGTTTGCTTGGAACAAATCAAATAATAATAAGTATTGCCAACTTATAAGAAGTCCACGAAGAACGAATCTTACTCACCTTGTGTATTTAAGTGTAAATATTAGCTATTTTATCTAAAGTGTATTTTAATTAACATTTTAGTAGTGGTTGGAGTAAAAATTGTGAAAATATATGAACTGTAAAATTTTCTTTATCAAAAAGCGAAGAATATGGAGCCATAATTGCTTATTACGGCGGGATAGTTTAAACTTAGGTGATTGTTATTTTTCATTAACAATGAACTTTTACAAGAGGGCCAAGAGGACCTATAAGAATTGGTTAAGAATAGACAAGCAAAACACAATTCCCTCAGTGTATTTCATCAGGATTTCGGTTGATACAGAAGAATACATATTCATGTATGATAGTGTTAAATTATTTGTTTTAAAAAAATATATTTTTTCAAATTTGTTATTTTGGATCAAAACAAAGGTACCTTTTCAGTACGACAAATATTTCCTTATAGTTCTGCTTTGATTTCAAAATTCATTAAAAAAAACGTCAATTTCATCAAATAAATCCCATTTTTATTAAAATAAATTATACTTTCTTTAATTAAAAGAAACTTTTTGATTCTATGAAATGTCATATTTAACTCAACCAGTAATCTCTTGTATTAAAAAAAAAACTCGATTTTTCAGGCAACACAATCCCATTATTTATTGACTTCAAGTGACAACATTCCTTGAAATTATCTGTTACTTAAAAACAAATAACTAACTTACTAACCGTTAGAAAACCTGTCAGAATTATTGCTCAAAATCTAACATTTGTGTTCAACGTTACCCCCTTTCCACACAAATGTGTAACAGAAATATAATTAATATAAATCATATAATTTGAATCTTCTGCTCAGTCTGGGAACTTTAAGAGAAACATTACCGTTAAACCGGTATTACCGACCAATATTATAACAAAGTATTACCGGTAAATTGTTCCAATAAAACCGCTAATGTTGGTAACTTCTAAAACTACTAAATACTACTGAAAATAAATCTACGGACATGCCGTAATGATTAGTTGAATTGTATAGAAAACTGGTGACTGGTTAACGGTGTTATTACTTCATTTTCCTAATAAGAAATAAACACATTAAAATGATAATATCTGCATTACCTACTGCCTATCGAAGCGTTAGGTGCAACTGTACATTGTACAGTGTACAATGTACACTTCTTAATGCCGATGTTCCACTTAAATGTTTATGAATTAAACTATTCAAATCACTATTCAAATGTGGTTCAGTTGTTGCACAATCCATCAGCATATAGAAATGTGTATTTGGAGGATAATTACAATATATTTAAATTAAATTAATCAGCCATTACTAGAGCTATTGTTCTCTAATCTTATTGAAAGAATAGATATGAGACAAGATTTGCACAAAATTAAAATTAGCACGGGAAGTATTTATTTTTTGTTTATAATAAATAAACCATAATAATAAACCAACTGACAGTAAAACCTACGAGCAGGCGGAATATAAAGAAAAATTCCTACAAGTCCAAATGATAAAAAAGTAGATACTATCTGCTTACTGCTTGCATATTTTAATATGCAAATCGAGCATAATTAAAACGTTTCGTAAATGTCAATATTTTAGTTGAAGATGCGATAAACTCCTTTTGTTATATCAACATTGTTTGATGTATTCTGGTGATAGGGTTCCTTAGTCTTTAATATACTAAATTTGTATGAAAAATTCATAAGTGTGCTTATAATACCTACTGTGTTCCAAAAAGAAGCATTTTGGGATTATAAGTACAACATTTGAATTAAAAAATTACCGGTAATTTACCGTAAACTAGTTTTTACGGAACATTTTTATCGTTTACCGATAAACAAAAACCTTGGTAATTTTTCCGCAGTTTTCTTCAGTACGTAAATGTCAATCTACATCATCTTATTGGTATGTACAGCACAATGTCGGTAAAGTTACAGAAAATGAATGCAATAAACTACAGGAAAAATACTATTTTCGTTACTGGAACATTGCTGGTTATTTATATTGTTGGATGGTTTTACAACATTTACATATTCTTATTTACACAATTACACCATTATCACTGTAAGTTTACAGTAATTTTTGCAATTTTACAGGAAGAGTACTGTAATTTCACAAGAGATGATTTTTTACAATTGAATTGCGCTTTTTACATTTTTAAAATGTGTCTCTCTGTATAAAACTTTTTACTAGGAACAACATTGTAAAGGATACTGTAAAATACTTTTTCTATTGGAGTTCCTTGAATCAGAACCAGAAAAAGGCACAGAAATATTTACTCGTTGATGTGATAATGTTTGGTATTTTTCCCAACTTTCGTTTAGTAAAATCTGCATTATGCGTACGTCATATCAAAATTGTAATTAGTACATAATGGACACCACTGAAAGCAAATGCATGTACTGATAATTACTATAAACGTAAATAATATTGACGTAATTACGCTAGACTTGTTGTCATCACTTCATTGTTTATATACGAAATTATTATATCAATTTTTTTACGACGCATTTGTGCACGAGCTCTAACATCAAAAGCAAAAAGAAATTCATAAACATGAACACAAATTTCTAGACGTAGAAATCCATCACTCATTTGCAACTGTTTGAACTGAACAAGTCGATCCTCATTTGTAAAAATCTCAAAGGATAGACATATCGACTGCAGGAATTCAATCACATTAACATCAAAAAGGAACGCCGCACATAATTTCAAACACGTACGTCCATCAATACGAATAAATTTGAATTTCTATCCGCCGTGTATACGCTTGTACTGCCCATATAGGGTGACAGAACATTCCATTTTCGATCAGCGATTTACGTATTCGCGTTCTGTAACCGAACATCGTCCCTTTGCTTGTCAGGCCTTTTTCGCAAATAAACTAACTAACTCTATTATACGCTTTTCAGCGTTGATCGAAGAAGGCTACCACAGCACGAATCCGTACCACAATTCCATACATGCGACTGACGTCACACAAGCGATGCACTGCTTTTTACAGGAAGAAAAGGTAAGTGGCACCGATCGACAATATTTGATGATAATGAATCATATGTGACGTATGTGCGTAACATTGAAGTTGCACGTGTGTTTCTTTGTTTTGGTATTGTGTCCAGGCACCTTTTCTTATTCGTTTGGGGGTTAATTTACCGGAACCAATATTGAGAAAGATTTGGATTCACGTTCACGAGCTAAAATGTCCTCAGTTCGACAAATTTCCGAGGTTTGTTAGACCTACCCTTGTCAAATGTTTGATGAAAAGTTCATGAAGTTTCCATCAAACATTTGTGGGGTGTGTATGCAAAATGCGACATGTCCTTTAAAATGAATTATGTACCAGAAAACCGCAAAAATCTACTAGATAATTATTTTCAATGATTTTGAATTAACTTTTCTGTAGTTTAATAGAGGAGTTTATTTTATATTCGCAACCCTGAATTGGTTAAATTTATCTTAACATACAAAGACAATATTTAAGAAATATTAAGGGATATATTGGATATGTCTCAGATTGAACTTGAGTTTACAAAATTGTCTTAATAAATCTAAAAATAGGCATGTGCTGTCTTTTAAACCATCGATATAATTTTATGCTTGTAATTAAACCAAAGCAAACACAATCACTGATAATAAAAATGTTATAAATTATGTAGAGTTTGTGGAAAAACTATGGAATTAATTAATTTAATTTGATACTGCTTGATATTATAACAAATGTGTTTTCTTTAAATACAATACATATATTTGTATTCAAAATGCAATAACCGATAACAATTGTTTTTGAAAGCTGTCATTCATTAACATATTTTGAAATAGCTACTCATCATTTACGTCTTTTGATAGATCATTTAATAACATTGTCTTCGATACTGTACAAATTGTATGGGATTAAAAATCTAATAGTAAATAGTAATAGTAATAGGCAATAGTAAAGAATAGAAAAATGTTATTAACAATTAGCAAATATTGCTAATACACTTTTTTTTAATACACTTTTTAATTTAGTAATCACGTGTTTTTTTCGTTCGATTTCTTTACGCTGCATTCGAATTCTAGCTTGAAAAATGCTTGACGTGAGGTTTTTCTAGTTTGCTTTTTTTAGGATTTTCAAGACTTGATGTAAAGGATTTATATTATATTCAGTGCATCCATAATAAGTAATTATTTTCCCTAAACCAACGCAATAAAAACTTACGAGAACAACTATTCTATTATATATTCACACAGTATTTAGCTATTTAGCTGCTTGGAGGATTGTGAGATTTTTCTACACTAAATAAGTCAGTCACACATACGCATAGGGCGGGCATATAACTCAAAAAAGTATTTCCCAAGTAATGTATTTACGTTTGACCGCAAGACAGTTTGAGATGTAAATATAAATATATAAAATAATAAAATTAATAAAGATTAATAAATTAATGTAGTATAATTTTGATGTTACTAAAATAATATATCTAAGTCAATAGGAGTAAATTAAGAGTAGTCACTTAAAAAATGGGCCATAAGTTGAAGACAATTGAATGTCTGAAATTGAGTTTGGTGATATAAAAAAAATTATGCCATACTTTACTGATCACTATTATAAAGTAATACTCAAAAAATACACAAACTTTAATATCTTACAGAATTTATGGGTTTATCAACAGGGTTTATCAACGCCATGTGTTTCCAAATCCCTTTCTTTAATTTGTGAACAAACATCGGCAATATTACCACTTCAACATTTTTTTGTGTATTAGTTTCGTTAACATGGACATGTCGCTGTTTGCAACAGAATGATCAAGTACATGTCGCACTTTGCATATCACTATGGTTTTCAAATGATGAATTCTATATCATTCTGTCGGATTTTTCACTTAAAATTCTGTTAGGAAGATGAAGAAAATATAGACAAATTGAAAGCCATGAATAACTCAATTTTCACGTTTTGTGACATGTCGCGTTTTGCATACACACCCCTCATTTGACAAGTTTCAAGTTTTAAAGAAGATTGTGAAAAAACTTTGACATGTCATTGGTGTTTGAACCTTTAATTACGCTTCTATTCACCAAACAAATAAATCAAACAAAGATAATTGTTAAATGGCGTGGCATACCAACTACTCAGGCCACTCAGGGATGCCAACCTATTAACTATGTTTCAATTATTTACGTTCACCCAATATTATTGTTTCCATTGACGGACAAAACGTTATAGTACACCTTCAAATATTCTAGAATTAGGTCAAATTACTTGCTATTTTTACTCGATATATTATATTAATAAGTTGTAAACAGGAGAAAGTGTGAACAAACTGTTCTGGTTTCTCGATTTTTCAGATATATACAATATTTATTTTCGGATCTTATGTAATATTTATAGTAGACCGTAAAGTTAAATAAATATCTAATGTAATGAAAGTAAACAAACTTTTCGAGAGTCAACGACACACGTAGAGTTGCTGTCCAATTAATTTTGTATTATACCGGGTGGTATAATTGGTTATTGGCCACATACAGAAATGCCAATCAAGTTTTAATCGTTGATTAGCTTTAAACGGTTCATTATTAACCAATCAGAATACACATCCTACTTGTTTAATTAGTTGTTAAGGAGATAATCAGTGATTAAGAGTTGATGAGCCTTTCAAGAGCTGACCATAAAACCGACAATTTTATTATGATATGGGTTCATAGAGTAAGGATTGTCCTGGAGAACCTAGAACGTAAGCATTCAAAATTTCAGTCTATCCTTGCTTCTTGGCAATCGATAGGAACCAGGCAGCCATCTGCTGAAATATTCCTAAAATGTTGGAAATTTAACAGAGAATTATTCCCTAAATTTTTCATCAGTTGGTGGATTTTGGATTTTCCTGGAATTTATATAAAGTCACTAAAATGCGACACTTGTTTTTAGGATTAAAATAATGATGCTGGAGATTGTCTTACATACAACTGACTTATGACTTAACTTATTGAACAAACCAAACTGTAGATGTCGTAGATTTAAATAAATTACTTTTCAGCGTTGTCAACTTGGTTCCGCTTGCTGCGTTTCGGGCAGAAGTGGGCGTGTGTTGCGAGTTTTAGGCTCACCTGTATAATCTTCACTCCATATATGGGATTCCTGATTTTCAAATTCAAATATATCAATTAAATGCCAAAATAATGCAAGAACTCTAAATCTAGAAGGCTTGCTCAATGGCCGTTTTTAAGTTTTTGACGATGATCGATCGCATTTCACGTCATCATCCCTGGGTTATCGCAATTCAAACATTTCAAGCTTCAAATATCAAACATGTTTTTTCTAAAGTCTGCGTTTGAAGTTATAGATAATGACAACCACAACGTGTACTATTGCGATTGGTTGCGGTACTAGAGGTTACCTAGAGAAAGGTAACGTCTAATACCGCATGTATTCATATCAGCAAAACTGACGCATGGCCTGAAGACGAAACATCGTTTCGAAACATGTAGTTACCAGAAATATACACCAGATTCACACTCCTTGAGTTTTACTAATGTATTAGTTATATAGTCAAGTGTGACAGTTTAAACAAACTTGGGTCGTCAACCCTCGTGAGCAATCTTTGTAAGATTCTAATATCCATGGGATTACATGAAGTAATTCCTCGGGAGACTTCAGCGTACCGAGTGCCTAAAGAACGCGGGAATTTCAAGCAGACCCATAATACACTGCTAATTGCTAATCCAGGTTGTGGTTGTTTGCTTGAAACGTCAAAATCAGACATTTGAGACACATTTGACATTTGCATTTTGAATAGTTTGTATTGCGGTAGCCTAGCGATGATGACGTAACCCGCGGGGTTCATCCGTGGTTAATTTTTAAACACGGCCATTGAGCAGCTCTTTCTAAATTTAAGTATTCTTGCCAAACCGTAACCTAAAAAATTCAAAGCGCGTTGTCGCCAATGTTCAAGGGTACCAATCCACAAACTTTTCATCACCCAGTGTATTTAATACCAATTATATTTGATTGAATTAGCCCATTCGCAAGTTAATAAATCTTATTCAACTTGTTCACAGATAAGGAGGCACGTTACTCCACTGGAGGTAATGGCGTCCCTTTTGGGTGCTGTGGCGCATGACCTGGACCATCCTGGTGTCAACCAACACTTCCTGATCTCTACTTCCAATCATCTTGCCATCTTGTACGATGTAAGTATGAATCTAGATAGATTAACAGATAAACTTAACTATTTTGACGACACAATAAATGCTTTCTTTCATCTGAATCGTTTAGAGAAACAAATTCCTTTGTGCACATTCGCTCATATTTGCCTTGAATTAGTGAGCAACGCTGTAGTTGGAGCTATTTATCTCTGGACTCCAGGGAACGATTGGCCCGTAACAAATGGAGCAAGAAGCTGCAATCTGCGGATGGTCAATCTTAAAATGGAATACCGCGGCGTGATTGAATCGATAGAATTGATCGCAACCGTAATGGTCAATTAGCCTTGCATGAACGGATTCATCATCTTTTCTCGATTTCCGCAATTGCTTTGATTCGTTCTGAAAGATTGTTGTTTGTTGGCCACATCTTGTGACATTCCATCTCCGCTCGTATAACTCATAAGGCGCCGCGTAGCCTACATACATGGAATTACTGGAAGTTTAACACTTTTCAGCAATGTTTCTCTACGGAGTTTGCTGGATTCCGAGAACGTCAGTTTCTCGGCAAATATTTTTAGCATTGCGTAACCAACGTTACCAAAGATGAAATCCTAGATGGAGATTCGAACACGTGCGAATTCTTTGTCTATTGAAGCCGATTTTAGATGGATAATTATCTGTCGGGAATACAATGCCGTCTTGATACGGACGTTGTAAACATGGGATTCCAAGCAGTGCACTTGTAGTTGATGACATGGCACTGCACATTACGCTGCATTGTTTATTGTGGAGGAAGGAACCGAGAAATGTGCACTGATAAGGTTGAAATTTCCAAGGTCATACACACACACAACATTCTATTGTCTCATATTTGCTATGGGACTTTGATTTCTTATTACCTTCCTATGAGAGACTTTCTTATGGTTTATAGTTTAGACATTCTTAATATGAGAGGGCTTTGCGTCATCTAACTATTCTTTGTTGATATTTGACTATTCATGTAGGCTCTTGGTTACGTTTTTATTTTGAGAACATTGACATGCAAAGTATCCATCCATGAGATGTTTCAATACCCAATTCCCGTTAGTAAGCGGTAAAAATCTCCCATTGGGCTATTACTTGTCAACCACTTCATTAGAATTTAGCATAGTCATAAGCTGAAGGACTGCTGTTTTAATTTCTGATCGACCATTTCCCGAAATCCACCATGCTTTAAACATGATTCTTCACAATGAGGGTGATGGTTTTAATTTAGTTTAACCATCCACGGTTCTTAACATGGAGGAAAATCGTCATTTAACGATTTTTGACATATTTGCCTATTCCTGTACGTTCTTGGCTACGGTTTTGTTTTGAGGGTATTGACATGCAAAGTTTCCATCGATGCTATGTTTCAATACTCAATTTCTGCTAGTATAAGTTATGAATCTACCATTTGGCTGTTACTTTTCAACCAGTTTATTGCAATTTATTATGGTCAAAAGTAGAAAAGTTGTTGTTTTAACTTCTGACTTTTCCTAAATCTATTGACCATGCTTGATCATATTTTGAAATTATCAAAATCGCTTTTTATTCTAGCGATAGGTTGCAGTAAATGAATTGTAGCCTGATTACCTATGTCCTCCCATGCTGTTCTTCAATTAGTTTAATCCAATAACTTCCATTGTGCGTGTATCCCATCCCTCTCTTCCTTGGCATTATTTGATCATTTATACTTTATATAGAAACTAGTTAAGTATCGAATGATAATTGTTTGAAAGAAAAAGGAAATTCTTCTTCAGGAATGATGAAGTTTATTAAAAAGATATATCACAATACCGGTTTCGGGTCACCCCGTCGTCAGTTGCAAACGTCATTAATTGAAAAATACATGCGCGCTATATTATACATTTTCACTAGATACTATGTCTGTTGATAGGCAATGGAAGACTGGACTATCGAATGATACTTGGTCCAGGATGAGGATTATTTGTGAAGAAAATACCTCCGCCTGGATTTCAACTAGGAACTACCCACATAACAATTTGGCCGCATGTTGTTAGCAAGGCGGTAGGGCGGCCGTGCAGAATACCGACACGCGTTCGGGCAAAAGCTTTGCGCTATGTAACCGCATTTGCGCCGCAAGCCCGGTCCACGCGTGCGGCAACACGGCGGCGCGCGCGTGTTAATGGTCTGATTTCATATATATTTTAATGTCATATATTTTTAAAGGAGTGGTGGGTGAAATATTGAAACAAATAGCAATTTTCTAGGTATTCATTATTGTATTGTAATCAACAACGAACAATAATATTAGTAACAGATTACAATATACAAAATATATTACTTTTTTATAAGGTTCATAAAGGTTTTCACATATATACTCCCTGGCCATAATATTAGACACACTTCAGTTGTATTCTAGTGATTACAGTGCGTCAAATAATATGGCCAGGGACAGAATATTATACACATATTTTTTTTTATTATACATGATGAGGTAGCAAACATCTGAAGAATAAAAAATGAAGAGTTCTGAACTTCTAAAATCACGGACTAGAATACAAACCAAAAATACTATATATCATAGATCTTTTTAGTTTACATTAAGCCGACAACTTAGTTTTTTAATAGGAAACTAAACTTTTGAAAGTATAATATGAAAAAATTAGATCGTATATTTTTCAAAATGTTGAAGCTAAATCAATTTTTGTAAAAACATTCCGTATATGGCCTTGACATATTTTCATCCTAAGTCTTGAGTACAAAATTTGATATCCGTCATTTTTATTTCCTGAGAGATCAGTGGTGCGGGCCACTGCTAACCTGTGTGTGTCCAACATTTTGGCAGTTTTATTTCTTGAATGCTAAAATATATATGTGATCTGGACAATGGAAAGGGGGCTTAATAGAGAAAAGTACACACTTTCCAATGAACGTAAACCTGTATTGGTAGCTATCTTTGCGCCTGAGTTATATACACGTTAAGTTTTGTGGAAGAATACAAAATTGTCCCCGTTTCCACACTCCAGGTCAGATATACTTACATTTATATATATTTAAAACTCCTATTATATATACTAAGTTATAAAAAAATAGAGATATAAATTAAAAATAGTAAATATTTTTAAATTAGCACAGTTGGACAGCATATAGCTTGTTCCTACATAGGCTGCGTTGTCCAGGAATAAAAACTTCCGTAATTCTCTAGAAAAAAAAGAGGCTGTGCTCAGGCACAAACCGCATCTTGTTTGTCTTCGTTTGCACTAACATTTTAAGCACATTTTCTCTTCTCTTTCTCCTCTCGGACTGACCTTTGCAGTTTCCAGTTTTAAATGTTTCCAATTCTTCGATGGTTTTCAGCCGGAGATGGTTCAAACAATGTTATTCCCATTCTCTCATTGTTCTCGTAGCGATATAAATCTAAGGTGAATTTATCCATTTTGTTTTCTATGCTTCTGAGGGTAAATATAACTCGGTCAATTAAAAATTAAACATAATTCTGATAGCTTAACTTACTGTAGACGGGGAAGAATACTATTTTATTAATAGCGCTCTGTTTCACCATCTTCAAGATCTTCATCAAAACTGTGGCCATAATCGCGTACTTCAGGGTTTTTTGTCCAACGTCATGAATCTGTTTTCCAAGGGAACATCATCCGCAATGTTCAAATGACCTGAAGTTCCTACTTTCCTAATAACAATTTCCATTTCAATATTTAGTTGGGAAATGGTTCTTGTCTGAGTGACCATGGCAGGTTCTATAAAAAAATAATATATCCAAATTTTAGAGCAGACCACGCTACATAACCAACAAAAGTAAAAATGTAAATAAAAATAAGTAATAGGTACGTAAGTACGTATATAAACTCAACAGTCACCACACGATACGAGGAAATAAATTATATGGAATAACTAATAAAAACACTTGTAACACGCAGTTCTAAACCTCAAAACAACTTGCTTCGCGTAACAAAATCAAACAAAATGAGAAGAAATGTCCAAATGACACTCGCGTGATCATATCCCTTCGTGCAAAGCGTGCCCCGGACCGAGGCGACTTTAGCCGCCGCGAAAGCGCCCCATAATTTTGCCATGTACTTCAAATGGGTGACGACGATACCACAAAAAGAATACAGTTCGCCTCAGTCTGGGGGAGTCTTAAACGAACGAAAGAGAAAATTAACGCGCGAATTTCAAAACTACCATTACCGACGCGTAGCACATGCTCGACGAAACATGTCACGATTTAAACTCCCTCGCTCTTTTATATCAATAACAGCAAAACGAAGCATTTTTATATTAGTTTACCAAAAGTCCAACCCTGATTTCCAATGTCATATATGTACCTTTTATTTTACCGAAGTGCACGGCAGCTCTATGATGTTGCTGGCACTATATACGCGACACCTTGGTGGCGCGCCGGTGCTGCTCGTTTAGCAAGCCCACGAAGCCCACCGCGATTTCAAACAACCGGCCAACAAGCGCTTGCCCGCACGGCTCGCGCTCTTGATTTGCTAGACCTTTGCTGGCAAATCGTGGATCCATGCCTTGCGGCTAACGTGTGTGCGGGGAATTGTTATGTGGGTATTCTATTCCCAATAGGTGTCACAACGTGTTGTAATTTCTATTGCATCTATAGCTCAATTGGTAGAGCTTCCGACCGGCTATTAGAGGGTCCCTAGTTCAAATCCAGGCAGAGGCACTTTTTCCATAAAAATTATTCTCATCCTGGATTAATTATAATTCGCTTCTTCATTCGTTCTTATAATGTTCATGTCTTAACCAGACAAGTTCCTGCTCATTGCAAAACTCATCAAGGTTAAGCTCGTGAGCTTGTGGTTCACTGACGATGTCAAAAACTATATGGTGGTGTCAAGAGTTAATGGAATGGTCAAACATAATAAAAAATAAATCTTCCTGGGATGTTGATATTCAGCAGTCTATCCAGCGCTTTGGTAACTGTCTTTGTAAAGGCTATACTTCTTTGTCTCCGTTTGCCATCTCTAAGAATTTTTCTTTCTTGACCATCTAGCTATTGGGTTTAGCCACTCATCATACTTAGGATCAACGGTTCTGTTGATCAGAGAATAGTTTTAGGTTTGGTGGTCGCTGCTCGTGCTTCTTGGTTCTTCAGATAGGTTCTTATGATCAATGGCCACGTTTAGGTCCTGAATTATGTTGACTATTTTCCGTGGAATGCTCATTTTCCAATGCTTTCAGACACGTTACTAAGTCTCACAAGGTCAGACTTATTCGAAATAAGCACCCACACTGTGACAAATAGTCGATTCCTGGGCCATATGTAGATGGCAAGGTGATTTTGATTGATGATTTTGAGGATGCTCTCCATGAAGGAGAGCATGCATCATATGGTGATGTGGAACAAAGGATGCATCTCTTCTTTTTGATTCAAGTTCTGTGTTCTATCGTCCATTATTATACCAATTGTCTTCAAATTTGTCTTTTGTTTCCAGAACATGTCCGTATTAGAAAATCACCATTGGAGATCAGCGATCGGTTGCCTGCTGGAGAGCGGCGTAGCGGAACAGATGCTGCCTTACAGGGGCGAACTAGAATATCAAATTCGTGATCTCATCTTAGCCACTGATATTAATAGACAACCGGAATTCTTAAGCAAATTTAAAGTAAGTCTCAATATCCCATAATCATTACAACCCATATTTTCCCATCAACTTCTAACATCAATTTCTAATATCCACCATTCTGACCATAGAACCATTTGGACGACAACACATTAGACCTAAGCCGAAAAGAAGACCGTCACTTCATACTCCAGATAGCTCTCAAATGCGCGGACATCTCGAACCCGACTCGCCCGTGGGATATCTCGCACAAGTGGAGCTTAAAAGTCTGCGACGAGTTCTTCAGACAGGGAGAATTCGAACGAAAAATGAATCTTCCAATCACGTCGAACTGCGATCGTATGCAGACCTCCGTCGCCAAGATTCAGGTAGGCTTCTTCAGGTTCGTCGTCACGCCGTTGTTCTCCGAATGGCATCGGTTTCTCGAGAGTCATCTGTCCACGCATATGGTCGATCTGCTGGACTCGAATAGGAAACGGTGGGAAGCTCAATTGGCCGCCGAAATGGCCGAAGAAACGCACACTGAGACATCGGAAGCTGACCCGGATACTGTTGTGAGTGATGAGGACGATCGAGAAACTACTAAGCCATCGTCTGGAACGCCCAGCATCATCGAGTTCATTCAACCACCTTCTGTGTAAGACAAGTTTTTCTATTTTAAATTTTGAATACGTGTACCTACGAACTATTAGGGTAAGCTATGGAGTACTCGCGAGTGGAATCTCTCCTTCAGTATTACACTGTTATATGTATATCTTTTGTCAAGATTGAAGACACTTTTAAAATACTTAACCCATATGTAGTCCAGTATTGTGTATTATGGTTCTAATCGTAAAAGAAGAAAAATATGAGCATGACGACTGCGCCATGTTGCATGGTGTCTATGTATAAGCAGGCGGTTTTTATGAAACAATCGCTGTTTACTATTGGTTCATTGTTGACGTGAAATATACATTATGTCCGGATTAAGTTACAAATGGGAAGAAAATGTTAACTACTGATTTTCCTAACATCTCCATAATGCGTCTGTTACATTCAAACTCCTAAATAACACTACAACTATAGAAGATAATTAGTATAATAAGTCTTATGTTTCTGTAATAGTAGGACTAAATATTGAAAAAAAAAATTCAATATGGTACTGGTGAATTATGTTTTAGTTTCAATATAAAAATTCAAGAATATCTCACGTTGGGGTCGCAAACATATAAGCATATTTTTGAAAACGGGGTCTGTATTAATTGTAAAGAAGCAATCTCATTCGTTTGTTACATACAATATTGTAATATTGAAGAAGAGATGAGGAAAGTCATAGCTTATGCTTATTCAATAAGTTTCTTTAAATCCCCATCTACAAATTAATTTTACATAATAAGCAGATAGACGTACACACCAAACAAGCACCAAATATTTATTTTACATCATTTATTTGCTCCGCATATCATAATCATAAATCATACACATGTACGAAACCATTACCATTAACAGTTCGCTATCACAATCCATTTACGTTGCATTAATTCATTGTTTGATGAGTGAGATAACACCTGAACGTACCTACTATTTACCCATAGAAAACATGATAATCTGAAGACCAGAAGTTTTACGAATAAATATTCTTTTGTAGGAAGGAAGTTCGAAGAAAATCATTGGCCGTACCGACGTTAGAGAGCACTTTAGGGGTAAGGAGGCACTCCGTTCCCGTAAATATGGAACAGCCACTGCCACGTACGATATATCGCAGAGAAAGTTTGCCGGTTGGACGCAGTCCGTCGGCGCAGTCCGGACGGTCCGGTCAAAGTCCGGTACGGACGGATTCGCGCGTGTCCAGCGGCTTACGCGAAGAGGACGAGCTTATGAAGTACGGATCGCAGCTATCGCTGTACTCGAACAGTAGCAGTGGCATGCACCACTCATCAGGTACTTGTTTGGTTTTTGCATGCTTAGTACCTATCGGTCGCAAAAGTATTGAGCCCTGTGTTTGAAGGCTCTTAACTCTGCAACGGCTAAACAAGACAAATTTATATACCGCCCGCCAGTCGGTTTAGACATGAGAAGAGAAGAAAAATGCACACGATTTTTGCAGTTTTAAAACAATCCTCATTCCTCCGATTTTTTTTTTTTCATTTTAACTGTTTTAACCAGTAATATGTCAAATTTTGATTCGGTTACATTCGGAATCTCGTCTACACACTGCGGTACGTGTTTTCTTAAATTTGTATATAGTCAAAGCTGTAAACGTAAGTTTTATTGATACGGATATATCTGCAACCTGGGATAGCAGGGCAATGCAATATGCATGTAAACCACCCTTATTAACTGTAATAGTCATCCATTGATGTATAACATACAAGTTATTTGGGAATTATTAGAATTAAAATTAATATGATCGATCGTGTGCGCAGATGATTTTAACGGTCAACTCATCAGGACTGTATTCAATATCTTTACTCATTTGGTTTGGAATTATACAGTGACCGCCTAAAGTATGGAAACATGAGAAATTCTACAAGATGGTTTGTTATTTTAAGAAGTTCTCGAACAATTAATATTAAAATACACATATTTGTGAAAAATTCAATTTCCGATCGTCAAATGTCACGGAGTTAAGACGTCATCGACACTCTTTAAATGGCAACCCTATTTTTCCCTGACTGATTTTAGTACATCATTAAATTGCCAAATGGTAGCGGAAACATTTTATGGCCTTACATAAGAAAATCATAGAGTAAAGAACAATTGAAAATTGTAAAATATTGATACTTTGAGGGAACTTGGACTTTGTAAATTGAATAAGAATTTCGTGCGTGTTGGATAGAATTATTTTCCCCTGAAAACAAATCTGAACTCAAAAATTTTCACGTAGGATTTTCAAAGAACGTCGTATCTAAATGTCAAAATACGTTATTTTAGTTATTTTTAGAAATTTATACTAGTTAAACCAATTGTCCTAGAGACCTCAAAATTGTTTCATAAAAACCTTAATCTTTGCACTTTTACCTGAAATCCTGAATATGTGTTCACAAATGTTTTTAAAGTATTGACAGCAATTCTTTGTGGCGTTCGAACGCCTCCATATAGGAAACAACAAAAAACGCAATGAACTGACATGATATGCAACTTTCTACCTCGGATTCGCATTTATCGCAAATAAATGTATCGAAAACGCCTATTCGCGTTTCATAATCGAACAACAATTACCATAATTTTTAACTGTCTTTTTCTAAAAAATATTGTCTTTTAAGGCCATAAATTTTGTCAAATCAATATCAGTGCAAAAAATATGGGGTTATCATTTAAAAAAGTGTTGATGTAAGTTTAAAATTCAATTTAATATAAATGTGTGTACTTTGATAATTAAAAGACGACCTGTCCGATTTCTATTGCTTTATAAAATTCATGAACAACTGAAATGTGGTTCTATTTCAGTACTAGCATTAAACTAAAATTTACGATTGTTTTCGATTGTATCGCGTTGTATTCATCATTAAAATACGGGCTCTTTCTCTAAGACTTTGTCAGAGAAAGCTGAAACCTTACTAATGAACCACAAACTACCTGGAAGCGAAAATGCTTCCACAGAAGAAGGGCAGGTCTAATTTATACTAAAAAATCAAATACCGAAGAACACAACAATATTCTATTTACAAGATAAAACAAACACAAAACTGCTTACCAAAAATATGCACAGGGCTCAATACTTTTGCAACAGATAGTAGGCAACCGATAGTAGTAAATCAATAAAGCCCAAAAATCAGCAATATTTCTTTGAAGAACCAGGTTGCTAAAACTTATTTCTTCAAACCAGGTCTGGGAATCTACTCTCGTCATCTTTTTGAAGCGAATGCGAGACTTTTCGAATGGAGTGGGGATTACAGCTGTTGCCCTGTGTTTGGTACGTATCTATGATCAAGTTTGCTTGGTGCTAAGAACAATAACACAGGCGCCACGCCGATACGTTCCCATAGGTTTGATTGAAACGTATGGGCGTGCGTTATTGTTCCTAGCAACAAGCAAACTAGCTCCTAGATACATACCAGAGGGCAACCGGTGATATCCCCACTCCATTCAAAAAGTCTCGCATTCGCTTAAAGAAGATGGCGAGAGTAGACTCCCTGTTCTTTTGGCTTTCCAAACCTTGAAAGGCTTCTACTAATGCTTGCAACTCGAGTTCCCATATCTTCATGTAAATCCATACCACCTCTTACATATGGGAAGGCTGAGGCATCCTGGAATTACATCGCGATATGTCAACTCTGTTTGGAACGGTTTTACTTAATCTATGCATGTTAGCAGAGGACCAACCAGACAGACCACTTAGCGCGGAGAATCTCCTTCCGGAACCTAGTATAGCATCCATGACAAGTAGCCCAGCAGCGAGTAGACTTACGTCCGTGCTACAGGGTTTCCCTGTTGGCCCGGTGAAATCTCTGACAAGACAGCAGACATTTCCACCGCCGCAACCTTATATCCGTACTAGATACATGTCTGCTACCGCTGAGATGTCTACCTGTAAAGAATCGGTACACGAAGGTACGATAGTCATTTTACTAACAAATCCCAACATTAGGAGAACTGTCCAAACTTATCCAAATAACTCAAAAGGCAACTATTTGTTTAGGTCACTGCTGTGTTTTGTTGTGATATGCTTCTAGCCCAGTCGAGTTAAGATTTCACTTCGGCAACCCAGCTGGATTGCAAATCTTCCGAAGCTGTAAACAGTCCCCATCGATATTATATCTGCGTCGCGAGTTATTCCCGGTCTAAGATGACATTAACAAATCTCTAAATATTCCAACTATGTACTTACAACAAAAATATATGTACATGATTTCAGTGCGTGTAGACTGGTGTAGACGTTTTCAAGTTAGGTCTAGAAAAACGTAAAAGAAAAACATTAGAGAAACAATGTATTTACTATTTATGTGCTGGGTAAACCTCTCCGTAACCCAAGTTTATTTAAACATAATTGAGCATCATACTTTATAACAAGAAAAACAATAGCATGTAGTTAAAACTTTTTATACGTTATTTGTAATACCGAACCAAAAATACAAAATACAAAAATCCAGCTGGGTTGCAAATTTTCCGAAGTAACTTCCTATTGTCTTTAACTTCTTGTTTTCTTTCCAAAACAGAGAGCAAATCGAGTTCCTCTCAAGGCTCAGTAGAAAACATATCAAACTACCCGCAATACACGATACCATCCATCGCAGTGTTGAGTCCAAACAATGGCAGGCCCTCCGATCTGGCAGATATTATGTCGTCGCAGAAACCGTCAGTTTCCGGTAAGCGCGAGCCTGATTCTTGCGACAAGGAGAAGGCGTACAAGATACCGAAGATATCCGACATGGGTCAGCGACACGAGAAGGAAAATGTGGACCCACGACGAAATGGCACGGTGAGTTTCTTCATGAGTTGTCATGCGTTGTTTATTAAGTTTATTAATCGTGTTTTTTTTAGCAAACGCTGGCCAAGAGACGTGGTTCGGCTCCGGTGTCTCAAGTCCGTACTGATGAAAATACGCCACCTGCAGGCGGGGGGCTGTACTCAGCAGATTCACAGACGTTGCGGCGCGGTTCAGTACCTGTAGAAATTTCTTCTCATCGGCGTAAGTAGACATTTTTATTTATATGGAGTGTATGATCCAGGGGCGCGTTAACCCATGGGCAAAATGGGCATTTCCCCAGGGCCCCCAATAACAGGGGGGCCCCCAACGCAGTACTTTGGAAACTCATTGCCGTAATAGACTACGACACTATGCCAGTCCTCTTTAACGGTGCAAGCAGATTTAGGCTCCTCTCAGCAAGGACCCAACTAATCTTTAGCTAATTTATTACCGTCTCAAGAATAGTGAATATTTGCGCTCTTGCGCAAAACTTAAATGATCGACGTCCAAACGCGGGATTTTCGCGTCTTTCTTCGCGAAAACCGCCGTTGCCTTCAAAATGCCGTTTCGCTGCTGTGTCGACTCGCGCATTTAGCGCCCATTTCTCTTAATTTTTCGCGAAAAATCGACGTACGACGATATTGCCGACATGAATTCCATTGAAAAAAATTTTCCCGAAAATTGCAAACCTTAACTTCTCAAAGGGTCCGAGGAGAAGCAACAATGGGCGCTCTACCGCGGCATTTATGGCTCGAATAACCATTCTTCAATGCATAGGCGGTCCTATTTGCTTATATTTTGTCCAGTTTTCGTTTTATTTTCCTTCAATTTGAGTAAATTTATGGATATCGGTTTGGGAGTGTACTACTCGAGTCGCCATGACGACAGATCATCTTTTATAAGCTATAAATTAATTAGGTAATTACCGTAGTAAGAATAAGAAATTTAACTTTAGAGTAGTTAAACATGTTTTTTTTTTGCAATAAAAGAAACTATATCTAATACTGTACGAAACTAATGAGAAACCGTTGACTATGTTAGAAGAGAAAAACTGTATGAATTCTTCGAAGATTTTCAGGAACACTTTTCCTAGTTTTGAATTCTATTTTGTAAAGATGAATGCTCTAAAAGTCGCAGTTTTTAAAATATTTATTTGTTAATAATATCCTTTATTTATTCAGATAACATATTTTACTTGCTTATACATTTTGATTTTTAACCTAGTTATTAGTTATTTTGTAATTCTTAAGAATAATTAATCTGTTGTGACTAATTATGTATGTACTTATATTGAATTTTGTTGCAAAAAGGTCAATAACTTACCTATTATTTATGATTTTTGTTAATTGTTCCGAAATGTTATATCAGTATTATTAGTATATATTATTTTTGTATAAAAAAGTAATTCTTCTTAATTCAGCATTGTATATGGGGGCCCCCAAATTCAAAATTGCCCAAGGCCCCATGACGACATAACGCGCCTCTGAGTGTATCGATATATATTGTATCAATACATACTAAATGTGGGGTTTTTGCAATATTTTTAAACTCACCAATCACAATTTTTCAAGCCAGATTGTGATTAGTCTGTCTGAATGGTTCCATACCGAGCCCGATGAAGACGTCATAGAGAATCATTCGCAAAGTCCACGCAAATTGCTACTGTTTTCTTCATCGAAATGAATAAAATTACTGTGTTAAATTTGGAATATGGAATATATATTGCCCATATTAAATAAAAACTTTTTAACAAAAGCATGTGGAACGTTGACACAGATAGTTTTCAGTGTTTCCGAGACTTTATTATGAAAAGTAATTGTAAAAATAAAGGAAATGTAAACATAAACTACGCTTTGCTTTTTAAATAATTTTTGTTTTTTTCAAAATACAAACCCTATTGAAAACTCAAAATTTTTTAAATTAATAACGTCCGAATTCCATTGCAGGTTTTGATGACGATAACAATCACATGGAACTAATAAGCAATACAGAACAATCGAATAATTTATGGCACACCACTCAGCGGAGAGGTTCAGCTCCGACCGACCTGCCTCCCCTAGCGACGGACAGGAGGGACCAGCTCACGCGTCACACCAGCCTCAACGGGAAAGCGGGACGCCGCAAAAAACACCTACGTAGGCGCAGTTCGGGCGGGCCCGAAACCGTCTGCCTAGCGGAGACGCCGTCCGACTCGTGGACGCGTCTTTTGTTACGTCGCAATGAGAATCCGGACGCGCTGCTGGCTCAGCGCCGGGGATCACTGCCTATCGAAGTGTTGACTGTTGGACATTCTGGCAAATGTACGTATATCTATAAGCTACTTGAAAATTGTTGTTATTTAGTGGTTTTTGATGACCAAGGGTGCCAATATGGGCATTTTGACCCGGAGACTTCGGGTTTGCCGACCATTCTCCGGGCTACGGGTTTTCAGTTAACTAAAGATAATCATCGATCTTTTGAGAAACAGTAGGGACTCCAAAATATTTTTGAAAAATTATGATAATATAGTAATTGGTATTCTAAACATACAGTTTGCAGCGATTTCCCCTTGAAGAAAATAATTTTTCTTAAAATAAGAAGCACTCTATTACTCAATCTTCACAACAATTTAATTTAACTTTTTGAGAGCATGTGAGAAACTTTGAAAGTAGCAATTGTAGCATTTTTAGATTTTATCCAGTGGTGTAGCTACAAATTCAGCGCCCTGGAGACGGCTGGCATTTTCATATATTTAATTTAGTGTATACCACTTTCAATTGCAATTTTACAATTGAACCAAAAAAGGTTTTATGTTAAAAAACGACTTTATATACACAAAATCCTTGAGGAACTCAGTTTAGGGTTTTATGACAATAAAAACACAATTAGTCAACAGCTGGCTATTTTCCATTTCTAACAAATTAAAATAATCCAAATATTCTTCAAATGTGTTCACATGTGCTTGTAAATTTAAAAAATATACAACAATAGGCGTTAGCGGGTTTGTCGCTTACCGCGGCATTTGTATCTCCGAGATCAATGCCCGGTCTGAACCGTAACCCCAGCCGTACTAAATTTTTTTTACGTAAATACGACTCATGTTTATTATCAATTTCTCAGAAAATTTTATTCTTCATAAAAGCTTCTGGACTGTCTTAAACCTAATACGCAAGTATTACAATTTAATTATCTCCTTGCATGTACCGGGTGTTACCAAAACTATGAAAAACCCTTAAGAGTAAAGTACCTTTATGCTCAAAGCTATGCAAAAATGTTATTTGAAAAAAGTATTTCAAAATATTAGAATGTATTAAATACGAAATTATAGTCACCTTCGACGTCCCATATACCGAGTGTTCATGCAACAACGAAGGAGATTATAATTTGACTATGTTAAGATGTATTGTTTTTATTAATTTATTTCTCTATTTACAAAAAATGTACAGCTCAGTTTAACATAATAAAAATAATCCATAAAATATCGATACAACAAATCAATTCACTTAAATCTATTTTTATTGACCTGCTTTATCCATGTTGGCACGTACTTGGCGGTGAACACTAAAGGCAATGTCGTGACACCACAAAGAACTACAAAGAACACTCTTGCATCTATCTTCTTAGGAATGAGCCTAACAGTTCATGTTCCATAGCATAGCACTAGATCTGACGTATCTGCAAATGATGGTTAGGGACATTGTGTCAAGTATCTAAAAAAGACTTTTTTAAATTTTTGTCAAAATTATTTGGAAGAGAGCGTTTTAGGCAATTGAAACTTTTACCTAGCATTAAAATTTGGGATTGGCAATTTTTTTCTTTTAAATAAGTAACATTATGTGTTTCATATTAACAATAAAATACTGAAAACCACTTACATACTTATAAGTTTATGAATAAATAACATACCAATGAAGTAAAATAATAGCAGTAATTTAAAGTGAACAATATACTACAATAGTACACTCAATAAATAAATATGAAGTGCGCATGCTTAAAAAAACAAACATTTACAGAACTCAAATGTACAAGGAGTTATAGATGTATAAACACAACTATAAAAATTCTATAAATCGAAATTATGATAATTAAGTCAAGATCACAAAACATTATTAGGTTGTTAGAACTTTATTTAGAAATTCTGGCCATTTTTTACGCAATAGTTTGGTTATTTCAAAAAGACGGGTATTATTTAAAGGTAGGAACTTTGCTAGTCAGAAATCAACATTCAATTAATTAACAAAATATGTTTTGAACTTTTGTTGATTATTTTAATATGTAAATCTTATTATCATATTATTATTAAATCATAAAATACTGGCAGCATCTGGCAACCCTAATAGTAGAAATAGCTGCCATTTTTGGTTAATTTTTTTTCCACTAATTTATGTTTTAATGTTATTTTCTTTGTTACAGTATTTTGACGTTTGCCTCTAATGCCATTAGGGCTCTGGACATGCCCGTCCAACGTGCAATAAGGACCAACACTCACCGACTGACACATCCATCTTCAGTAGTTAGCTCATAATTTATAATTCATCTGATGATAAAGCCAAATAATCATATATGTAATAGCTGTAATACGATCCTCTAAACGTAAATGATAAAGATTTTCTTTCCTCTGTTAAATATTATCCGTGTCTTGACGACGATAGGGGGTAGCTCTTCCTGAATAGTTAACGACGTAGACGTAGTTATTTATTATTTAGACTATGACTATACTTGTTGTGTGGCGTATTTTAAGTTTTTTGTTTGTTTTTCGTTTAATTTTTTATGTTTATCTTGCCGTTTGAGGTTGGATAGGCAGGTTATTTGTCGATTTTTGAAGACTAGTTATTATATCCAGTATTCCGAAGATACCTTAGCAGTTTATTGGATAACTTTGCTTGTTTTACGGCAAGTTTGAATATTTTACGGTTTTAGAAGACTGTTACGAATCCCTTTGCATGTTTTCCGACTTGGTTGATGCTTTATTTTGACTTCCTTTGATGGCACTTGTTCCAGTTTAAAGTTTAAATATAGTACTTAAAAAATTTGTAAAAATTTAATTCTAACTGGAGAATTTTGTGACTTCCACGTTATTAAATGTATACCGTACCCTATTCGACATTACTCAATAATAACTGTTTAATGTGATTCATTTTATAATGTGCTGTATACTGCATGTATTGTTGTAGAAAGTTCAGAAGTTTCCGATGATTTTTCGCCATATGTAAAACGTAGCAAAATGTATCTGTCATCTTACGATATAAATATAGGTAGTTCGATAATCATGTATCAAAAGTATCAAATCAAACTTAGAGATCTACACCTCAGTTAAACAATAGAAGTAATACTACACACCTTAACATTAACGGACTACAGTGTATTTTAAATAGCAAGTTTTCAGATAGTAATTACGAGATATTGTAGACCAGTATATATCTGAAAACTTGCACCAGTTAAACGGCACACAAACTATATAGTGCTCAAAAAACGGATTCAAACTTAAAAATATGCATATGTAGGACCACGCAGTTGAACTAACAAACAGGGTTTAATTAACATGAACAGAAATTCCAATAAGACTGCATAGAGAATGACAGTATAGGGAGGTATACAAACACGAGATGGGGGCTCTTGATGGACCCCACTGTTACGCTTAAAATCTCAGTACAACATGAGTACTCATCGTTTGTGAATTGAAAATGGTTAATAAAATTCATGTTTTTAAACTGTTTGTCACTTTCTTTTTTTACCCTTATCCCAAAAATTCATTTCACCAGACCAGTTTGAACTTCCAGTGATGTGGCAGTCAACTTGACATTACTTTTAATTTATCTTATCAAAATCTTATATCTATCATTTTTAATTGATTTGTAAATAAATAATTATTATTATTTGATGCCAACTTCATAGACGGAAACTAAAAAGTATGAAATAAAAACAGCTAATAGATTCTTTTCTTTATTTATTATTAAAATATACATTTCAAAGATTAAACAGTGTATTTAACAGTGTGCCACTCAAGAGAAACAAAATTAAAATATTATAGTTAAAAACGTAAAAAAGGGTTTGTTTCTTGCAAGTGGCAGTCACTATCTATTTTGCATAAACTTACCTACTCCTCCATCTTGAAGCATCTTTTTCAAAATATCTGTAATAAAAGCAGAAACATATAGTCCTCCACTGCTTACACTTAATGAAAAACTTTATTTGTAATAACAAAAAATGTAGCATCTTTTTGTAACAAAATATTAATAATTAATATTATGCCATAAACACAATAGTATGCATCAATTTTGTCCTTAGCGAAACTGCATAATCTAAATTGCAGATTAAGCAGGCTTTTGAAGGACTACAATTTTAAAATATTTAAATAATAAGAAGTTTTATATACCTTTTTGACACTGATAAGTTTCGAAAGTTAATGTGCGACAGACTGAAGACTTTCAGGCAGTCCAAAGAGTTGAGCGACGGTACCTGCAACACAAAATATAAATAACCAAATAAGTTTTATTGTACAAAAAAACCAAAAGCATGAATTTTGTTCCTTCACAACAAAGAAATGTTGCATCTTTTTGTAACAAAATATTAATAATTAATATTATGCCATAAACACAATAGTATGCAATAATTTTGTCCTTAGCGAAACTGCATAATCTAAATTGCAGATTAAGCAGGCTTTTGAAGGACTACAATTCTAAAATATTTAAATAATAATAAGTTTTATATACCTTTTTGACACTGATAAGTTTCGAAAGTTAATGTGCGACAGACTGAAGATTTTCAGGCAGTCCAAAGAGATGAGCGATGGTACCTGCAACACAAAATATAAATAACCAAATAAGCTTTATTGTACAAAAAAACAATAGCATGAATTTTGTTCTTTCACAAAAAAGAAATGTTGCATCTTTTTGTAGCATAATATTAATAATTAATATTATGCCATAAACACAATAGTATGCAATAATTTTGTCCTTAGCGAAACTGCATAATCTAAATTGCAGATTAAGCAGGCTTTTGAAGGACCACAATTCTAAAATATTTTAATAATAATGAGTTTTATATACCTTTTTGACACTGATAAGTTTCGAAAGTTAATGTGCGACAGACTGTGAAGACTTTCAGGGAGTCCAAAGAGTTGAGCGATGGTACCTGCAACACAAAATATAAATAACCAAATAAGTTTTATTGTACAAAAAGCCAAAAGCATGAATTTTGTTCTTTGACCAAAAAGAAATGTTGCATATTTTTGTAACAAAATATTAATAGTTAATATTATGCCATAAACACAATAGTATGCAATAATTTTGTCCTTAGCGAAACTGCATAATCTAAATTGCAGATTAAGCAGGCTTTTGAAGGACTACAATTCTAAAATATTTCAATAATAATAAGTTTTATATACCTTTTTGACACTGATAAGTTTCGAAAGTTAATGTGCGACAGACTGAAGACTTTCAGGCAGTCCAAAGGGTTGAGCGATGCTACCTGCAACACATAATATAAATAACCAAATAAGTTTTATTGTACAAAAAGCCAAAAGCATGATTTTGTTCTTTCACAAAAAAGAAATGTTGCATCTGTTTGTAACAAAATATTAATAATTAATATTATGCCATAAACACAATAGTATGCAATAATTTTGTCCTTAGCGAAACTGCATAATCTAAATTGCAGATTAAGCAGGCTTTTGAAGGACTACAATTTTAAAATATTTCAATATAAATAAGTTTTATATACCTTTTTGACACTTATAAGTTTCGAAAGTTAATGTGCGACAGACTGAAGACTTTCAGGCAGTCCAAAGAGTTGAGCGACGGTACCTGCAACACAAAATATAAATAACCAAATAAGTTTTATTGTACAAAAAAGCCAAAAGCATGAATTTTGTTCCTTCACAACAAAGAAATGTTGCATCTTTTTGTAACAAGATATTAATAATTAATATTATGCCATAAACACAATAGTATGCAATAATTTTGTCCTTAGCGAAACTGCATAATCTAAATTGCAGATTACGCAGGCTTTTGAAGGACTACAATTCTAAAATATTTCAATAATAATAAGTTTTATATACCTTTTTGACACTGATAAGTTTCGAAAGTTAATGTGCGACAGACTGAAGACTTTCAGGCAGTCCATAGAGTTGAGCGATGGTACCTGCAACACAAAATATAAATAACCAAATAAGTCTTATTGTACAAAAAGCCAAAAGCATGAATTTTGTTCTTTCACAAAAAAGAAATGTTGCATCTTTTTGTAACAAAATATTAATAATTAATATTATGCCATAAACACAATAGTATGCAATAATTTTGTCCTTAGCGAAACTGCATAATCTAAATTGCAGATTAAGCAGGCTTTTGAAGGACTACAATTTTAAATATTTAAATAATAATAAGTTTTATATACCTTTTTGACACTGATAAGTTTCGAAAGTTAATGTGCGACAGACTGAAGATTTTCAGGCAGTCCAAAGAGATGAGCGATGGTACCTGCAACACAAAATATAAATAACCAAATAAGCTTTATTGTACAAAAAAACAATAGCATGAATTTTGTTCTTTCACAAAAAAGAAATGTTGCATCTTTTTGTAGCATAATATTAATAATTAATATTATGCCATAAACACAATAGTATGCAATAATTTTGTCCTTAGCGAAACTGCATAATCTAAATTGCAGATTAAGCAGGCTTTTGAAGGACCACAATTCTAAAATATTTTAATAATAATGAGTTTTATATACCTTTTTGACACTGATAAGTTTCGAAAGTTAATGTGCGACAGACTGTGAAGACTTTCAGGGAGTCCAAAGAGTTGAGCGATGGTACCTGCAACACAAAATATAAATAACCAAATAAGTTTTATTGTACAAAAAGCCAAAAGCATGAATTTTGTTCTTTGACCAAAAAGAAATGTTGCATATTTTTGTAACAAAATATTAATAGTTAATATTATGCCATAAACACAATAGTATGCAATAATTTTGTCCTTAGCGAAACTGCATAATCTAAATTGCAGATTAAGCAGGCTTTTGAAGGACTACAATTCTAAAATATTTCAATAATAATAAGTTTTATATACCTTTTTGACACTGATAAGTTTCGAAAGTTAATGTGCGACAGACTGAAGACTTTCAGGCAGTCCAAAGGGTTGAGCGATGCTACCTGCAACACATAATATAAATAACCAAATAAGTTTTATTGTACAAAAAGCCAAAAGCATGATTTTGTTCTTTCACAAAAAAGAAATGTTGCATCTGTTTGTAACAAAATATTAATAATTAATATTATGCCATAAACACAATAGTATGCAATAATTTTGTCCTTAGCGAAACTGCATAATCTAAATTGCAGATTAAGCAGGCTTTTGAAGGACTACAATTTTAAAATATTTCAATATAAATAAGTTTTATATACCTTTTTGACACTTATAAGTTTCGAAAGTTAATGTGCGACAGACTGAAGACTTTCAGGCAGTCCAAAGAGTTGAGCGACGGTACCTGCAACACAAAATATAAATAACCAAATAAGTTTTATTGTACAAAAAAGCCAAAAGCATGAATTTTGTTCCTTCACAACAAAGAAATGTTGCATCTTTTTGTAACAAGATATTAATAATTAATATTATGCCATAAACACAATAGTATGCAATAATTTTGTCCTTAGCGAAACTGCATAATCTAAATTGCAGATTACGCAGGCTTTTGAAGGACTACAATTCTAAAATATTTCAATAATAATAAGTTTTATATACCTTTTTGACACTGATAAGTTTCGAAAGTTAATGTGCGACAGACTGAAGACTTTCAGGCAGTCCATAGAGTTGAGCGATGGTACCTGCAACACAAAATATAAATAACCAAATAAGTCTTATTGTACAAAAAGCCAAAAGCATGAATTTTGTTCTTTCACAAAAAAGAAATGTTGCATCTTTTTGTAACAAAATATTAATAATTAATATTATGCCATAAACACAATAGTATGCAATAATTTTGTCCTTAGCGAAACTGCATAATCTAAATTGCAGATTAAGCAGGCTTTTGAAGGACTACAATTTTAAATATTTCAATAATAATAAGTTTTATATACCTTTTTGACACTGATAAGTTTCGAAAGTTAATGTGCGACAGACTGAAGACTTTCAGGCAGTTCAAAGAGTTGAGCGATGGTACCTGCAACACAAAATATAAATAACGAAATAAGTTTTATTGTACAAAAAGCCAAAAGCATGAATTTTGTTCTTTCACAAAAAAGAAATGTTGCATCTTTTTGTAACAAAATATTAATAATTAATATTATGCCATAAACACAATAGTATGCAATAATTTTGTCCTTAGCGAAACTGCATAATCTAAATTGCAGATTAAGCAGGCTTTTGAAGGACTACAATTTTAAAATATTTCAATAATAATAAGTTTTATATACCTTTCTGACACTGATAAGTTTCGACAGTTAATGTGCGACAGACTGAAGACTTTCAGGCAGTCCAAACACTTGAGCGATGGTACCTGCAACACAAAATATAAATAACCAAATAAGTTTTATTGTACAAAAAGGCAAAAGCATGAATTTTATTATTTCACAAAAAAGAAATGTTGCATCTTTTTGTAACAAAATATTAATAATTTATATTATGCCATAAACACAATAGTATGCAATAATTTTGTCCTTAGCGAAACTGCATAATCTAAATTGCAGATTAAGCAGGCTTTTGAAGGACCACAATTCTAAAATATTACAATAGTAATAAGTTTTTATGTACCTTTTTGACAACGATAAGTTTTGAAAGTAAATGTGCGTCAGACCGACAGACTGCAGACCAGAAAGAGTTGGAAGATGACACCTACAATAAAAAATACAAATAACTAAATAAGTTGTATTGTAGAAAGAAGCAAAATGTGTGAATTTTGATCTTAGACAATGTAATAAATGTTGCATCTTTTTGTAACAAAATATTAATAAATAATATTGAGTCATAAAAACTATAGTATGCAATAATTTTGTCCTTAGCGAAACTGCATAACTTTGATTGTAGATTAAGCAGGATTAGAAAGGACCACAATATCTAAATATTTCAATAATAATAATAAGTATTTACATACCTTTTTGACACTGATAATTTTAGAAAGATATAAGATAGACTGCAGACTTTCAGGCAGTTCGAACATTTGAGAGATGATACCTGCAACAAAAAAAAAAAAAATAAGAATTAAGTAATTTTTATTGTATGAAAAATCCAAGTGCAGTAAATTTTGTTTTTTCAGAACAATATAATTGTAGCACCTTTTTGTAACAAAATATTAATAGGTAATTAATATTATGCCATAAAAACAATATTGTGCAATAATTTTGTCCTTAGCGAAACTACAGAATTTTAATAGTACATTAAGCAGCATTAGAAAGGACCAAAATACAACAAATTATCATTAAGGGTGCATACCTTTATCTTCCAGTCATCATGACGTGAAGGATTCATAAGATTAGGCAAGATCTATAGAAGAAAAACAAAAATTATTAATGTATGCATGAGAAATACAAATAAAAAAAATAGTTCAAATTAGCATTCAGATAAAAACATTATTATCAACAAAATTATTTCTGAAGAGGTGTCAGAAAATTAAAGATATTATCATGTTTAACACAAAAATTTTGAATTTATGATAGACATGTATTACATAGTACCTAAATATAAAAAAAACTCACCTTCAAATATGTGTCAAACTCCTTAAGTATAAGTATCGAATGTCATCAAATCGGACATCCTGCAGTAAAAAAGAAAGGCAGTGGGTAAGTATGGTTATCAGTCTATCAAACAAGTTAGAAACTTAATGGAAAATATAATTTAAAGAGCATTTAAATTACAGTTCAGATAAAAACATTATTTTCACCAAAGGTATTTCTGAAGAGGTGTCAGAAAATTAAAAATATCATCACGTTATGCATGGACGAAGTTTTTAATTTGTATTAACAAAACCACCATTTCTGGTGCTGCACTTGTCAAGATTAAAATAATAAAACAGCTAAAACAAATGCGAAAGTATGAAAAAAAAAACTTACCTTGCATCTAATTTTGACGAAATGGAATCACAATCGAAGATACTACTGCAAAGAAAAAAAATAAAACGGTTAGTTACTGCAGTAGCTTAACATAAAGAATGCAAAAACATTATTAGACGATTTCAGATTTTACTATGTGTATCAACAATGTATTTCTGCCAAGAGGTGTCAGAATTTATAGTGAATCATCATTTAAATATTGAGTCGCAAAATATAACATTTATAGTAAAATCGTATACAACTCACCATCATCAAAATATGTCCTTCCTCATTCTGAACACCATTGATTATATTGCTTGTAATAATAATATAATTTTCAAGAAAATCAATTCTTGCAAAATCTTCCAAGCTAAAACAGAGAAAGATAATTAAGTATGTGAACGGACAAAACAGATGCAGTTAACAATATTAATGAGCTTTCAGATATTACTTCTATATCAACAATGTTGTATTTCTGCCAAGAGGTGTCAGAATATAAGGTAAATCATCATTTAAATAAAACATTTACTAGTCCAAAGATTTTACTTTGAATCTTTTTTTATTTTTAAACAAAACCAGTATTTCTTTTTATAAAATGATGTCTATTTTAACGAAACACTTTACGAAATACATGTTTTAAACATGAAATAAAAAATTTAACAGAATAAAACTAGTTTTAAACATATTTTACATTTAAAATAAACTGTTTAAAACAAAATGTTTTAAAACATGTTTAAAAGACAATTTGTATTTTAAATATATGGTAAAAGTATAGAGAAAATGATAAGACAAGAAAATGTAAATATAAAAATCCAACAATATACAATTAACTACATTGCATCACATATATAGAAAATATAAATTATTGGCAACAATATGTTATTTATTATACCGTTTTATTCACAATCTTAAGAAAAACTCTCATCAGCATTTCCAGGTTCTGAATTATATTTAAACTTTGCCTCAGGTTCTGGTGAAACTATATTTTTTTATTATTTTTCTAGTTTTAATTATCTGATTAAACAATTTTCTAAATTACTTAACCTTGTTATAAAGTTTATTATTAAATCAAACTTACCAGCCACTTCCTGGCATGTTTGCCCATAGATGATCATGCCCGCTGGGTATAAATTTAGTCTTCCTTTTTCCATTCTATAAAAACTGCGAGGTTGCAAAATAATATATGGTATGTATTAAATTGTTCACAAGTTGCAAATAATTTAAAAAAATGGCACTGAATAATCCCCAAAAGCTAGACCATACTTTTTAAAAATTATATATCACAAGTTATAACGAGATCTGCTGGTATCTTAGTACCATCTGTTTATAAACGATTATCACTTCAAAAAAACAAAAATTGAAAGATTAATTTATTATTATTGTCTTTTTAGGACATTTTGTAGGAACTGTAGAAATGCATAATCCCCAAATATTCAGCGAGAAAATATTCAGTTCAAGTAACACAATTCATTACTTTCGTCCTTAGCGAAACTACAGAATTATAGAAATTAAGCAGCATTAGAAAGGACATAATTAATTTAAACTATTGTTCGACCATTTTGTCACTTTATAGGTACAAATATATATAAAAAAAGGTATCCATAATAAAACTTATTAAATTTATTTTTTTATTTATTATCCCAATACATACTGTACAGGAATATTTTTTGTATAAATATACGTTTAACGATTAGACTTAGCGACACGTTCGAGTTCATCCTTCTTCTTGATTGCGTACGAGTTTGATGATCCCTATAAATAAAAAAAAAAACATTAATAACCCGAATATTGTACCAAAAAAAAAAAAACTAAAAATAGGTAAGACTCTACTAATAAAAATGTTGCATCTTCTTGTAACAAAATATTAATCATAATATTCTGCTATAAAAACAATCGTATGCAATAATTTTGTCCTTAGCGAAACTACAGAACTTTGCTTGTACGTTAAGCAGCATTAGAAAGGACAAAAAAAACATCTTTCGTTAAAATTAGACTTCTTCAAAATAAAAATAAATAAGTGGGAAAATAAGCGTACCTTAGCGGCGTTGATAAGCTCATCAGCTAGACATTCAGCTATCGTTTTAATGTTACGGAATGCGGCCTCACGGGCTCCTGTGCAGAGCAACCAAATGGCTTGGTTCACACGTCTCAACGGGGACACATCAACAGCTTGTCTCCTTACTGTACCAGCACGTCCAATACGTGTCGAGTCTTCACGTGGTCCGGAGTTGATAATGGCCGTGACCAAGATCTAAAGACGATAAAATACATACATATTAATACATGTTGAGATGTTTAATAACAAAGTTTTAATTTTGAAATTACGATTCAGATACATATGTTTAGTTTTTTCACCAAAGATTTTTCTGAAGAGGTGTCAGAAAATTATTGATTATCATCATGTTAAATTTAAATAGAGTATATTAAAGTAAACGCCAGATATATTAAACCTTGTATGTAGTAATTGTGCTGGAAGGAATTGGAATGGAAAGGTAATTTTTTTAAAATAGCATGAACTCAATGTCAGGAATAAAATATAATATTAATAAAATTATTTTGTTATCTTGCAGTTGCTAAAACCCTAACCTAAAAATATGTGATTACCAAGATCAACGGAGCTCAACATTCTCAAAAATGTTGGACTACTAAATCGATAATTTCCTTAATTAATTACTTGGCTAAAACTAGAATTAAAAATTATTCATGTTATTAAAGTTTTCAGTTTTATTTAGACAATGTTAACTGGTTAAAATTAATTTTCAGAATTTTTCAAGATGAAAGAATGGCCAAGCGTCTTGAAATGAAAACAAGGTTAAACTTCTTTTACTAGCTGATCTTTCAGATTCAAAAACTGTTTTATAGTTTCTTTTTATTTCATAATAATATATTGATCTGATCGTCACACAATCACAATCATTTCCTTTCATAACCTACATAATAGCAAAGAATGATGAGAACAGACTAATGTACGTAATTAACGTACATAAATTGTTTTGATATGTGCTTCTACATCATATCAGAATGACTTGGCAAAGTCAAGTGTCAAACTTGCATATAATTTGTAACCAAAAATGAAAACATTGATGTAAAATATTTAAAAAATACCGATGTTTAGATAGTTTATTTAAAGAAAAAATTCGGTGAATGCAATTGGGGAACTAACTTGAAACAATTTTATCATCAACAGGATGATGATTTATAGGTTAGGTGCATGTATTCAACATTTGACTCTTTCTAATCAAACTCAATGCAGTTTTTGATATCCCAGGTCATACTTATAATTGTAATAAACATAATAAATAAACAAGAACCATGAAATAAAAAAGATCAAAATAAAAGTAAACATAACCAAACATGTTTTACTAATATTTCAAATATAAACAATTAGGTTATGTTTATATTACTTCTTTAAAAAGAGAATTTGACGTCACTTTTGATGCATTATTATCCATTTCCAACTCAATTTTCAAGGTTCCGCTATTGTAAATGTTGTAGGTTGCTTAAATTCTTTTTTTATGAAATATATAATAAAGTTTACCCATAAATGGTTTACCGATGAATAATTTATTATTGGTATTCAAATTACCGGTTTTTATTTTCATAATTTTGTTCAAACAAAGTGAGAACCAGAATTAGTACGTCTTTAGTGTAAGAAAAAGTTATACAATTATTTACTGACAACAGATGGCGCTAATAACCAATAACAACGTTAAAATTAAATATAAGGCAGAAAAAATATCCAATAAATAGAGTTCATTTATATAACAGAGTAACGTTAAATATGAAAGAAAATCTCTAAAACAAGCAACAACATGACCAAATTGATAAAAACAAACTTTATTCTTTCGTTATATTTATGCCTGCCGATAAACAAGAAAAGAAAAATGTTTCGTACCTGGAGGGGGTTCTCCCCGGTCAACAAATGGATGATTTCGAAAGCGTGCTTCACGATACGGACAGCCATCAGCTTCTTTCCGTTGTTGCGGCCGTGCATCATGAGCGAATTTGTAAGACGCTCCACAATGGGGCACTGCGCTTTCCTGAACCTCTTGGCGGCATAGCGTCCGGCAGAGTGAGGTAAATACTTGGCATTCTTCTCTTTCACTGCAATGTAATCCTAAAATAAGCAAAACCACATAAAAAACAAATCCTCGATAATATTTTAACAATAAACGATTAATACAGCAATCAGTTTTTAAATATAGTATCAACAATGATTATTTTCTGAAGAGGTGTCAGAAATTATTAATTTCATCATCGTAATAAACGAAAGTAAGCAGGATATCGTAAATGAAGTCGCTTACCTGGAGGGACATATCGTCAACTTGAACCTCATCGCAACTCCATTTGTTGTAATATCTGATTTCGGGCAATTCAGCCAAACTAGCGGTGACGATTGGGCCCACGGGCTCATCGAAATTATCATCAAAATCTGCCATGTTGCTGCAATAGAGAAAGCATTATGAGAACCATAACCTAACAAATCAGTTCAACCACAAATTGTAGCATCAGTTTCAGTTTTTTGCATATTTATCAACAATAATATTTCTGCCAAGAGGTGTCAGAATATAAAGCGAATCATCATTTTATCGATTTTGCTCGGGAAGATACTTTTAAGCATAGCAAACATACAAAACTCGGTGTTAATAAACACGTGGAGTTACGAAAAACTACCAATAATCGCTTTTATTTCGGATCAAGATTGTTATAAACATTCATTACATACCAAATTCACTAATTTTAAGCTCTGATTTGGGATTGTAAGTTAAATAAAAGGCATATTTACCATAAAATACACCAGACACGTCCTTTAGCTACTGGCTGGCACCGGAAAAGGCCATTTGCTTCAGAAAGTCGACAAGAGGAAGCACTACAGCGCCACCTAACGACCAAGTTAAAAGCTATTTTGAACGAAACTCCAATAAAAGGGCATAAAAATAAACTACAGTATTGTTTCTACTAGCAAATTATAATGAAATACATGAATAATACTCCAAGCAATAATTTAAAAGTTTAAAATAAGAATTAGTAGTAGTATTCTCGGTTGAATCATATTGTTATTTTCACATGCTTCAGTTGGGTGCCCTGTCATATGTTTGCGAGGGAAATATGAATGTGGTATTCCTTTTGTGTAAAGTATTAACATAAATATCATAACTATTTGTTAAATAAGAGCGGCAATATTGATTTTACAATTATGTGAAAGTGTATATCGGATTGGACATTATTTGCGAGGCAAAAACATGGTGTTGAATAATTAGTGCGCGCGATTCAGAAGGTCGATATGTTTACGTATGTAGCATAGGGTTTTTCGGGGAAAAAGGTAAGTTCTCTGTGTTCGCAATTTTACTCCTTGTTTTGCCATTTATTTTTGGCATATAACTTGACTAATGCGTTCGGTACTAAAGATAAGGAAATATCCCACATGCTTTTGAGCGTATTGTCGCTATTATTGATGCGGGGCAACACACTGCCTGCGTTCGTACATTGACATGACTTTGGAGGACCCCTTCTTCGTAGTAAAAGAGTAAGCAATATAATTTTTGGGAATGCTTTTGTTTGTTTCTGTTTTGACTTTTTTTGATCCAGCACACTATTTGAAAATAGACGGGTACTTTACGCTAGAGTTCTTTGTTTGATTTTATAGCAGATTTGTTTACTAGTGTGACTTATTTTGATTTCTAACATATTTTGTAATCGACATACAATGTTTTATCTATATTTTGATTTTAGTGAGGTTTTTAAGGCTTTGAACAAGACGAGAGGTCTGTACTTGCGTTGGATTGAGTTACAGGATGAGTCAATTTGCATTACGAAAGAAGAGATAGAATGGACCAATACAGAGCTAAAAAATTCGTTACGTAGTATCGAGTGGGACCTTGAGGACCTTGAAGATACTATCGATATCCTTTTTAAACTGTTTCGTTAATCACTGCTCTTATATGAATATTTAGGCATACGTTTTGGTGTATTTTCCTTAATAATAAATACATATCGTTGAAAAGAATCCATCGAAATTTAAAATTGATAACAAAGAGTTGACTTTGAGGAAAAATTTTATTGATTCGACCAGATCTGAAGTAAAGGTAAAACATATTTACCATACATTATTATGAATGACTTAATTTCTGTTTTTATTGTATTTTAGTCTATGAAAGAGAAGCTAAACATGAATAGAACTAAAGATAAAGATCGTTTGGCTAGGCAGGTATGTATATATATTTGTATATTATCTGTTGAACACCAAAAAGTACTATAACATACTAAAATCAATAATTTTGCAGATAATTATATTTTTGTCAATTTATATGTTGTTAGAAGTAATAAATTATTGAAACATTACTCATATGATATTAAATTGGTTTACGCATGTTTTCTGATATTTATAATCTTAAGGCAATTAAATATTATCGTTCTTTTAATTAAAAATCCAATTTAATTTGTTTTGTTATAATGCTTGATTGTATTTTAACTGAAAACAATCAACAATTATTTTGCGACAGGAAAATTTTGTTTATATTTTATAGCTGACATACAGTGTGTTGCATTTAAGAGTGTCCCTTTATATGTATTTTGTATATCTATTTTTTTGTTTTGACCCAGTTTAAATGTTGTTTTACTTGTATACGTAATATGTAAAGTAATAAGTATTTTGTGCCAACAAATCAAGTAACAGTGCAGGTTGTATTTATTTCCAACATTTATGTAATTTATTTATAAATAACATGAATTCTATTAAAAATATGCTATGAGTAATAGTTTACTGATGCAGCGATGCACAGTTAATCTACCAACATACATTAATACAATTGACAAACATGTTACATAATATTGCAAAACGATAATAGAAAGTGCATATAAATAATTATTGCCCAAGATAGTTTCTGGTCATAGAAAATCAAACAAAGTCATATACTGGGCCATAATAAATGATTGTAGTCAAAGTAGGTTTTGCTGCTTTATACAACAACTGTCAAACTTGAAATAGCTTATGCAACCACATTAACTCTTGCGTGTAGAACAGTGGTATGCAATTTATATTAACAGAGAACCGGAAATCTTTACATTTGAAATCATGGTCTACATCATTTACAATTATTTATAATAATCCTGTGGAACCTAATGAAACCCTGCTCATTAACGTATTTTGATTTTTTTATTATTTTGATGTAAAGTAGCTAAAAATGATCCCCAGGATTTTTTCTTGTTCAAGTTTTAGGAGGCAATACCTTGCCTTATTTTCAATCAAATGAATTGTCAAATTAGAGTCATAAACTTCCTAACCTAAAAATAAAAATTTTGCAAAGACTTTTGTTGACAAATCGTGTGGTTTTCAAACCAGAGCTGTGGAGGTGAGAAACAAATATTAAACTCTGACTCCCGTAAAATTAAAAATGTTATGGTATGTCAAAACAACTTAGAGGGTATCTTATGCTTTTCCTCGCAATTTTTTGTTTAGATAGAATATGTCATTCTGAGTAGTTTTCATACACACAATTATTAACAAAACAAGGTAAATTATAATTGAATATAACATCAATTAATTTTTATCAATTGTATAATTTGACTGAGTTCCACGAGATAAATTGTTAGGTTTATTTCTTTATAGCCATTTATAGCTTACTGAGACAACAGATCATCTTGCAACGCTTTTTTCTACAAGATTGGAACGTGGGGTCAACATCAGTAAATTTTTTCTGATTGACCAGAAATTTGACCAAACTCTGATTCCGACTTCACAGCCCTGATACGAACCATAATACGAACTGTCAGGACTGTCAGAACACTATGTCAAAATATAAACAACTAGGTTATGTTTACACTTCTTCTTTAGAAACAGGGAATTTAATGTGGATTTTGATGCAATTTCACCAATTTTGTTGGGATCATTTATTTTACTTTACACCAACCTGCATACCTAACTTCTCTTGGGCGGAGACCCAATATGTCAAATTTCAAGGTCAAAACTACGCTTTTAAAATGGGTTTCAGGATTCCACTAAAATATTGAAGAGAATTAACAAAATAAAATAGTACATAAATACAGAACAAAATAACTTTAAAATGTTCATTAACGCATTTTGCATATCTAAAACATTCTATTTAAAAACGTTGTTATTAACAAATCAGACTTTTAGGCAATTATGAATACTGATTACGATAAATACTACTACGTTTATTTATTACAGCCTTTGCTAGAAAGTACCCCAGTTCGAGTGGTGAACAGCCATGGAACGACGAAATATTCAAAGTTAGAGAATGAAGTTGACAGCCCGCAAAGATTTCTTGGCGACACTTTGACGCAGCAACAATATATGACTCGTCAGCAAGATGACCAATTGGAAGTGATAAGTGGCTCATTGGGATCACTGAAGACCGTTTCACGGCACATTGGAATGGAGTTGGACGAACAGGCCGTGTATGCAACAAAAATTAAAAGTCTTTAGACATCAAAAAGTTATTTAATAATGTTTTTTAGAATGTTGGATGAGTTTGGAACTGAATTAGAAGCTACGGACTCCAAACTTGATTCCACGATGAAGAAAATGGCAAAAGTATTTAAACTATCAAACGGTAATGATGTTCATAAAAACTTTCTTTAAAATTTTTAATGTGTTCTGGTATTTTTTTAGATCGCCGACAATGGACAGCTATTTTCATTTTGTCAGTAATATTAATACTTGTGATAATTTTGTATTTTGCAATCTGATTTCAGTTATTATCTAGCTAAGGTAACAATGACTGTTATTTGGATATTAAGATAGTACAAATTGATTTAGACTTTTTACACAGTGAATGAATAGTCGAAGCTTTTGCTGCTAAAAATTATTAATTTTTGTTATGCAGGTTTTTTATACGTAATGCGTTATTTTTTTAATTGTTCTTTTTATTGATGTTTCTAATGTGCCATTGTAGTGATAGTTATAGATATTGTGATTCTTTTGTTCACCATATAGTTTATATATTATTATATTAATTTTTATTTATTATGGACTGCATTAGAGATTTTCCTAGAGGACATATTTTATCGGCACTTATCATATTGTGAACTGTATACATATATTTGACATAAGAATAGCGATTTGTATTGTATATAGTAAAGTATTTGTCTCAGAAGAATGTAATCAAATAAAATATTATTTCACCCTATTATTGTTAGTTTTACTTAACTCAAAACAAATCTAAACAATTTAATAGTTTATTCTTTTCTTTAAATAAATTTGTTGGTTTCGTTCTTTTTTTAATGAACGTTTCTCTGAACCTATTCTTCAGACAGCGTATGCACATATACTGGATAATTTATAATTAGCGTTAAAAATTGAAACCCTACATACAGAATAACATTTTGGGGAACCATAAAGATTTTCCAAATTTGGTTTCATTTCTGAGTTATCTCAGTTTTACTTGTTGTCAACTCAATTTTTTTAAATTGATTCCGTATAATATTCGGATTTCTGTGTGGATAATTTAGTCACTCTACCTACCTTAGATATGGTGACCATTGCTAATTTGTTGAAAAGTAGGACAGTTATGTAGGAATTTTAACATTAAGTTCATTTCAAAACTATTTGACACAAACTCGATCTAATTTATATAGAAACTAAATATATTTGCGTTTTTCCGTCTACCTGAACTACCGAAAGTAAACAAATAAGAAGAGAAAATGCATATCAAACAATGCGAAAATTCCAAATAAAAATACATTTACTAAAGGATAAAAATGAAACTTTTCTGTGATTTTGTATAGTGATATGATTTTGTATGAAATAATACTCTGTAAAAACGGAATTGCTTGCAACAACAACTATACTTTTGTTGGTAAATTTTCTTTACCATAACTAAAACTCATAACGTATACAGTGTGTTCATTTCAAAAGTAATCACCCTTAATAACTCTTGACTTGATGCGATTACTGCTTTGAGTGGAAACACGTCGACTTAGATATCGAGGGGGAAGTACAGAAACGGTACCTAGAGAATTTTAGGTTTTATCCCTTCGCCCCCCAGCAGCCCCACTTGGAAGGTTCATATGGCATCCCTTACCTTGTGATACATCATTTGAAAGGGCATAAAATTCTCTACTCAACCATGATCAAAAAATGAAATCGATCTGTTCTTATTGCGATTGGTTCTTAAGATAGACTAGAATAATGGCCACCATTATTTGCGTTCGTGAAGAGTTCGAAAACAGAATTTATTGTTGTTTAGTAAATAATGGTGGCTATTTCGAACATGCTATAAAATAATTTCTAGTTTTATTATTTATGTTAATTTTTTATTACTTATGACTGTAATTTAATTCAACGTGTATCCAATCCGCAATGTTTCGCTAATAATAATTGATTTCATAACTTCAATCTTCTGTGTAGTCTATCTTAAGAACCAATCCACCGAGTTCATCTTTTCTTTCATGGTTGAGAAGACAATTTTGTACCCCTACAGCAGTGTCAATACTGACAATACTGTGAATATAATGAAAATATCTCTCAAATCCTGGCAAACTAGTTGTAATGCAGATACGACCGATCTCGATCAAATAAAATGTTCTTGGTCTCAAAGTTAAAGTTTGCTCTTGCAGCTAAACTATTAATTTTACCTAAAATGTCAGAGACATAAATTATTCAGAATTTCGTCTACTTTAATTTGTTATTTAACTATTTTGACGAAATTACGAAATGACAGCTTATTTGTAAAATCGTTGAAAAATGCTAGGAGTAAACTTCTAGTGGACCCTTTGGAACAACAAGCTTTGCAGGTCTAAGTTTGGCAATGAAACTTCTAAATATGAAGTTTCGTCCCGCTACAAAGGTATCGGGCGACGAAATTTCAACAAAAATTTCAACAATTTTTTTCTGTTAGTATTGCCAATTAGTATTTTAGACTTTCTTATTGACGTGATTAGTCAACTTTTGAAACCCCTGGCATTTCGATCCGACAATTTTGACTTTGTTGACTGCAGAATCTATGCCAGATTCTATCTGGCTTGTTCTATATGGTATAATAATATTTTGCCGTCTCTCTAAATGTCCTATATTTTCCCGATGTCCACAAAACCACCAGCCGGATCTACATCTAAATTTTTGGGTCCAGATTTGTATTTCGTGCTAAAAATTCAGGTAAAAATCCATTTTATACACATCAAACAAATATAAAAATTTGTCACAGCAGTATCACACGAAAGTGAAATTTGTCAAACATCACAAAATGAATTTGCCGAGATTCAACAGAAAGTTGCAGGTGACAATGAAAACCGCTCAGTGAGAGTTAAGAACTTTTACTGTTGGCCAGAACTTCTCTGGAGGGAAACTTAGTACACGAGCCAAACGCCTATAAAGACATTTAAAATTCATAAATTTTGAGAGGGAAAAGTTACTTTAGAATATTATATTGTAGGTACGAATTAATTCTTACAATTTGTCAGAGACAGTCGTGTATTTGTTTCGCATTCAACACAATCTGATAACGTGGACGTAAATTGCTAGACAAATCTAGTTATGCAATTTAAAATGATATGTATTGCAAAACTATGTCGGGAAATTTGTGGTTAATATTTTGTTCTACACTCGACGAATAACACTAAATGAAATAAAATACATTAAAATAAATTTAAATACTATATTAAGTAATAAATAATGAGAAACTATGCTTTTCTCGTAATGTGATTACACAGCATCACTTCAACTGAGGCTGGTTCTAGCAGATTTCTAATGGAAATCATTGTTGTAAGGGATTAGGGAGTGTCAGATCCATGTCTGAATTAATCCTATTGTTCAATCCGACAATACTAGGTATACATAATAAATATAATTCTCATACCTGATATCTGCTTTAGAATTTAAACGCCACGCATCACACTTAATAATGTTATTGTACTGGCTCACGGACGAGAAAAAATAGATAGCATATATAATATGATAAACATATCATAATTTCAACACATCATAATTTCGAATAATCAATAAACTGTTTGGATAAAATTTTGTTGTCTCAGCTCTACACAGGTTGTATAAAAAGATAATCAAGCCATACATGTATACTTTATTAACAGACAATAAGAAGATAACGATAGCTAAAAGAAACATAAACGTCCGAATAACGCGATTTTTTTAAATTGCCCAGAGCAAAATTTTATGGGTAACTCATTTTAATGATTAACATAATTCAGTTAAAGTTTAAGTTGCTTTTCAAGCAGCTTCCTTACAACGTTTGCTGTTTCCCTTAAGCAGTCTATCAGTAGCTTTGCCAATGAGTCATGAACGACATGTGTTTGACTATTTTCAGCACATTTTCTGGGGCAACTCAAAGACGGCGTCACATTCATGGAGAAGAGACATAGGTATTTGTTAACATTCTGAAGAACAAAGTGATTGTATATCATGTAGAAAACACCGTGCATGAAGGTGCAAGTTTTTTGTCTTGGTTCCTATTGGTTATCAGACGAACAGGAACTAAGGTATTGTCAAAAATGTCAAATTGGCTGCAAAATGTTTCTGTTATTTTTGATTTCATTGTTTTAAATTAAGATTAAGTTTTGTTTGTCTAAGTAATTATTTATTTAAACAATTGTCTTGCAATAGTTTCTTCAAGTTTATTCCAAGAACAAATTTTGCCAGACGAAAACATTTTTCTTGGATCAAGAGATAAATGGATACCTATCACCGTCCAAAGCGTAACAAAAGGACTAGTTTATAGCAAGAATTTAAAGCATGATTAATATTTTTATTATGAGAATAAGGTCCAAAAATTGATTTTGCAGGATAGGGGACCAGAAACCGCACGGCAAATCACAAAGACAATAACTTATTTAAGTTAAAACAAAACAGATAAATGTTGAAATTAGGTCCAAAATAGCCACGCTTATTTTATTCGTTGATATTTTTTTTATAACAATATCTCAAAAGTTCCTATTAATGTTTTTGTGATTATATCTCAAGAAAATACAGGTTTTTGTAAAATTATATTATTAATTTACTACACCTCCGCCTGGATTTTATAAATCCACGCGGAGGTGTTTTTCTAAAAATTATCCTCACCAGGGAGTCTACTCTCGTCATCTTGTTGAAGCGAATGCGAGACTTCTCGAATGGTTAGGTGAGACGGAGTGGGGACATCGGCGGTTGCCCTGTGTTTGGAACGTATGGGCGTGGCTCGTGCGTTATTTTTATTAGCGACAAGCAAACTTGCTCATAGATACGTACCAACCAGAGGGCAACCGCTGATATCCCCACTCCGTCTCACCTAACCATTCGAGAAGTCACGCAATCGCTTCAAAAAGATGACGAGAGTAGACTCCCTGGATTTATTATCATTCGTTTCTTTAGTTCATTCTACATTACTGACGAGTTTACGTAATAACCATTTTCCTTTGAAGTTATCTGTAATGTCCATGCAAAATCCAACTGAGTTTGAATTTTTTCGAAGTCAAATCTGTATATTGCTGGGCTATATTTTGAGCACAAAGTATTTCCCTTATGTGACTGGATCAGAATGTCGTTTTCGGATAGTTGTATACATCATTCCGATACGATAACCGATAACCAGATAATTTTTCATTGTATAATGAATATATTCATCGTTCATTATTTTCATCTGTACTTTAGGTTTTGTTTCCCACATATTAGGATATTTTCTATCAATCTTTATAATATTATTTTCGATTTACTCTTTCTCCAAAAATTGACATACGAAATTGAAATTTAGTTCTTTTATGGGCACAGTTATATCCATCTGGGGGACACACTATTAGATTTAATATGATAAGCCTGTTTATTAGTACCATAAAATCAATATACCTCGTTTGGATGCTGCTCTACCAATTTTAACAGCAAAAGCAAAGTGACACTTGGCCGCTATACGGAAAATTATAGTTTGGCAGTATATTGTAATAATAGATGTATACATGGCTGAAAGTTAGCTGCTGTGGTTATTTAGGACTGCAAGGTGGGTGGCGCTTTGTGAAACAAGTTCGGAACAATGCAACTTGACCGACCGCAGCTCCTGGCCACAGCAAACGCAGGAAAACCGACATTATAGTCCAGAACGACACAAACGTAGCTTATAATGAGAGGTGCCAATTTAGAACAATTTCGTACTAATACTTTTAGTATTAAATTGTACAATTTCTACTAAATCTGGTAGAATGAAACATTGATCTGGTGGCCAAATTTTGAATCTAGTAGTCAGTGGAATATCTGGTAAGTTGCCTTTTATGTCTTTTTTTGTAGTTTTCTGTTTTGTAGTATTAGTACTTAACTTAAACTAATATAAGTACAGAACTCCTTTAACTAATATTCTGTTCTATACCATTATTATATTTTCAATAAAAACTTGTTTTATACTACGTCTATATTATACAGCATTGCAGGATATGCATAGGTGATTGTATGTTAGTAGATTAAGTAGAATATCTGTAAAGCTAGACGAGAAAAGTAGACTTTAGTAGCTAGTCAAAGTTTTAATAGATAGTCGTGTCGATTGTTGTTAAATTTTTGGATAAGATTATGCAGGGTTAGTCAAAATTTTGGAACACCTAAATAATTCTCCAATCATTAACAATATCAAAAACTGTTCAAACAAAAGTTTTTTTGTATTTAAAGAAGTTATAGTTTAAATATATTTTTAATATACTGTTCATTTTTGTCATGGAAATTTGGTAATTTGGTATTATTTATAAAATGCTTCTTTATATTTATAAGTAATTAATCAAAATTATTCAAAATTACCACCAAGCATTTTTCAAACAAGTTTTTTGGGTTTGAACGATTGGCGCAATAATTATGGCGAATTTGGCGTTTTGGGGGTAGTAGATGGGAGCGTTAAAGTACTTAATTTTGAAACTGATTATTATTTTATGTTTTCACTCACAGAATAAAGAAAAGCTCAACGAGCGCAAAATCTAAGATTGATCTATGTTATCTGTCAGGGAAGCCTAATTTGTTGATTCATGGTAGTGGATGAGGAAAAATATTATGTAAGTGGGATAGTACACGTGGCAAATGACGTAGTATTTGTGTCGCAACAGATGCTGTTATGATGAAGTAGATTGTCATGTGATCAATCTCACATCAGGGGTTCAATTACCTCTTCTTCGAGTTACTTTAGCAGACATAGACATCTCTAGAACTAGCGAATGAACGTCAAATGGGGTGCACTTGATTATACCTCGCCCTTCCTCGTCTAATATGAAGTTATAAAACGATCAAGTTATATATTAAATGCCGGGTTATAGTACAGTCAATGCCCTACATGGTTTACGTGTTTACGTGATACATAGCTAGTGTAGAAATTCGACGATGTTAGTAATGAAGAATAAAAAGAGAAGTGGCGCAAGAACCGATCCTTGAGGGACAACACCAACGGGTATCTGTATCCGATAGGCATCTATACTTAATGTTGTCCATATTTATGTTAAAATGCCGGGTAGTGTCGATCCTGCGAATCTTTGCTTCACCAATAGATGTTTGATTACGTGCTGTGTTGTATAATTTTGTAAACAGATGAATAAAATAAATATATTTTGCTAAAATTGTACGCTATAGTTTCTTGAATTTCTCATTTTTGTTTGGTGTACGAAGACTTTTGGGACTCACTGTATAAGAGAGATTATTTCAAATCATGTTTTTGTGTCCAAATGTGAATGAAAGTTTGTTAAATACCATTAATTTAAAATTCAAATTATTAATTAATTAATTCAAATTATAATTCTTCTATTAAATTATCAAAAGGATATTCAGTTGTGGTTAAATAAAACCGAATGATTCTCTCCATCGGAATATTTTCGATTTCAAATAATGCTTTTATGAGATTGGAAATATAACCCTTTATCGACTACAGTATGATAATAGGGCATACTTGTAGAGAACTTTACAACATTGCTAATAACTATTTTCTGTCTAGGATGTACTTGAAAATGGGTATTTTGAGAAAACTGAATTGGGGAACCACCTTAATATTGTGGCCAGAGAATTATATTCAACATTATTCAAAACGTACCAAATTCCAATTTTCCACTTATTTACACATTTTTTCCATAGCTTACCATAGCTATATTCGGATTGAGCGTCATTAAAAACTCCTATTTGTCTATTGCCTGGACTACTTCAAAAATCAGGCAGTAATATATATGTATAAGCCTATAAAATCAATCAATAATCACGAACGTATGTAAAAACTTGTAAATTATAACAAATGCTCACAAACTATCCACACCCAATATTGTAACAGCATAAACAGACAAGAAAATTCGGCTACGTTCATTTAAAACCATAGATAAAACAACCAACGGGTGATGCATACATTGCGAAATTATTATGTATATTTTATAAGCAACGGATAATTCAATTCACGCAAAGAATAAGTAACGGTAAAGCTATAATCCCAATAATACATACACGAATTTTTAAAATAACAAATAGGTGCCGTAGTTTACGTTATTTAGCAACGCAATAATATGTATGCATCTCCCTACCATCTCACATCTGTGTGTATTGCGAGCCGCGCACGCTCTATGAGCACGCTTTTGTTTTATGTCCGTGCTAAAGCGTTTGTGGTCCAGTCACGCTTGAAAAATTTTGCCGTCTTGTATTGTTTACGCGTTCCTCGATGTTTGCTTTCAATTTTATCCGCGTTGTGGTTTGATAAACTTGATATGTGTGCGACAGTTGGTGATGGTGATGTTCCCCTTTGACTTTTTGATGTGTTTCGTCGAATTTGAAGAGAATAATTTGCGGAAATAAGGTAGGATGTTTCAGTATTCTTCAAGCGCGGCGGTATTGCTGGAATGCTTGCGTTTTAAAATCGTATTGGTCTTGATCTTCTTTCATATAGTAGTCCAACAATAATATTTTGACTATGCGGTGTTCATCATGTGAACCTGTGTGTACAGCGTGTAAATTTGTATGAATTATATTAGAGGTTATTATAGCGGATGAGTCATTAGAGCCGAAATGGTATTTATATTTCTTTTATATAGAGATGGAGAAACGTTATTTAAACAAACAATTAATGATAAATTCATAGTATAAAAGGACGCATAATAAAAATACTACTAATCGCCTTTAAATTAGACCAATCAGGGTAATACCAATAAATACTTTGGGTGGCCCATACTTTTTATTTGGAATTTTGTAAATATTTTGTTATTACATACACTTTTGTTGTTTTCGCTTCCTTTATTATTTCTTTAGATTTTCTTTTGTGCTTTCTTCTTTCTTATCGTCAAATATTCTCTACAAGCATTAGATAATAATGTCACAGAAGAACAGTTTCCTTTTACTTTATTTGGGTGGTTATTCAGGCCAGAATAATGATTTTTTTAATGGAGATGACATGAGTTCCGCTGTTATCTCCAAAGGTGGTGTATTAATGCCAAAATCGCTAGTGTCTGTTGCTAGTGTAATAATTAGGGATTATTGATGTCTGTAATTCCGACACTTGTCGGAATTTGGACAAAATGCGCACAATTAATTGTAATGTGGCAAAGAATGTAAAATATGTTATTTTCTTGTCTAAAGACAGCAATGGATGCATATATGTATTACTTCTAACCATGTACACAATTCCGACAGACACAATGTCTTATTTAAGAACGTGCTATATTTACGTGTACCTAATTCCGACACCCATAAATGTGTAAATAATAGTTAAAAGAGTAATACACCGTATTATTATGAATATATAATGCATTTTTAGTAAGCCTATATAGATATTAAAAGAATTTTCTTAATTACTGTTATTCTGCAGCGATGTAAAAAGAAGTCGAATTGCAGTTAGGTTCCGTATAAGGTTATACGGAAAAAATCAACTTTTAGCCTAACACTCAATTATCAAGATTAGTCAAACTTTTTATATTCTGACCGTTAGAACATTGGTACAATAAGAAACGATTGTGAGCTTTTAAGTGTAATGTCAAAACAATAAAACTAGAATAAAGTTCAATGCTGTAGATTTCTTATTTTATCCAACTAAACAGAAATATGTGGAAATTTAGGACTGTCTGAATTTGGTACGTTTGCCTTCTTTAATAATTGCATGTAAAAGATAATTAAAGGTTAATAAATAAATTAATTCATTGCAATTTAAATGCCATATTCGTATTCAGCGCAATTCAAAATCCATAAATGCCACGTTTGAAGGAGTTCTGTTCCGCTTAGTAGCACTACAACGCGAAAAACGTTCAAAGTTTGGTAATTTTTTTATATAACTAGTTAACGTAATGTTGACTTGCCATAACTACCATACGTAGGGGTGGACTTCTATAGTTTTATGTACATATTCGTGACCATGTTTTATGAGGCGCTGTTCTGCTTAGGCACTGCATTTTTTACATCACTAATTTTCATAATTTTAAGTTGCCATAACTATGAGAGTTAAAACGACATTTGGGCTTTCGATTGTTGCAGCTACTGATATAAGTCGTCAACTATTTGCAGACTTATGAGGTTTGACATGTGTACAAATATATGAAAAAGAAAAAAATTGAATTTTTGAAAGTTCTGCAACCTGTACCGCACATATAGTAAATGCGTAAAATGTTATCGAAAAATTTATTCCGTCTAAACCAATTGTTCTAGAAACCTCAAAATGGCTTCATAGGAAACCTTAATCTGAATCCTGAATCCTAAAAGTTTGGTCTTAAATATTGAAGCATTTAGATAATTTGACGTGATATGCAACTTTCAAGCTCAGAAAACGTCTATGAGGGTTTGACAGATCTTTTGATACTATTGACAGTAGGTATTGTCAAAGCATTAGCATTTGACACTACCTACTGTCATTAGACTGAAAATATCCTAGCTAACTAGTATTTATATCAATGCAGATTCGACCGATCTCGATCAAATAGAATTTGCTCTTGCAGCTAAACTATTAATTTTACCAAAAAATGCTATAGGCATAAATTATTCAGAATTTCCTCTACTTTAATTTATTACTTAACGAAATTACAGAAATGGCGGCTCATTTGCAAAATCCTTGAGAAAGTCTTAGAGGAATCATCCAGTTCCTTTTGACCATTGTGAACCAAAAGCTTTTCAGCTCTAAGTTTGGTCTAAATGTGAAGTTTCGTCTCGATACCGTCAGTAGTCTCTCCGGAAACGTCGCCACAAAAACGGGTACACACACAGACATTTTTTTGTACCTTGGTCAATATATTCAGGGGACCCAAAAGAACATATTTCCGCTAAAATTTAATTTTTTTTGCGGTACGATTAAAATACTTTATCATACTGCGACAAAGTAAAAAACGCCGGGGCTACCGATATGCAAATGTGACAATACCCTCTGAGTTCGCAGCTTAAACAGTATGCAATTAGAAAATCGGTGGTAACCTTCGCCGTTGCCCAAATAACAGGTCACTGACGACAACGGCGACGGTAAGGGTGAGAGGGTGAGATGTCGCTTGTGCACATCATCGCCAGCAGGAGAGAAGCGTCGGGACGCTGCATGGAGTAGTGTTATCGCGACTTCCACTGACGACGCCTGCAGTAGCCTCGCTCTCACACCAGCGTCTCTCTCGGATAAGTCGGCAAAAGTCAACGGTCGCATCCGATCGACAACCAACAAAAAAAATAAACAAACGCACGAATTTAACCGGACTTTCGAACATTTTCTTCCTCGGTCGATTTAACGGGAGTTTTAGTGATAGTTTTTTTTTTACTTTTTGTAACTGATAGTTCGACATCTGTAACAAGTGTTCTGTGTGTCAGTTGTTGATGTACTTAAACTGCAGGTGAGTTTTTTATGTATGCAAACAGAAGGGCGCAGATAACGGAGTTTGAGTGTTGTTTACTTTGCAAATAGTTTGATAAGGGTAATTCAGGACGGTCTAAGCTTGGGACTGATTAACTGACATAACAAAAGCTTTTGCGGAAAAATATGGGCGCAGGATATGAACTATTGGTTTTAATTGTATTATTCTTAGGATTTTTCTAACTATTTCCAATAATAGTGAGTCGATTCATTCATTTATTTGAAAGGTAATTAGTTGTTGCATATACTGTGGAGAAAACAATATATTTGCGACAACAGAACGTTTCAATTTAATATTATCGCACCTTATTTATGGCCATGCAAATCCTGGAATATCTGATAATAGAATTAGTAGGTAATAATCACATTTGTTTGGTTTTGCTCAAAAAGAACAAAATAAAATAACGTTTTTTTTTTTTGTCAGAAAAAACAAAAAGGTTCACAATGGCCAGTCATGAGAAATCCCATTTAATCTCAGTTTTAACTCCAAATATGGCGGAGAAACATGGCCAACGTGTATAGGTGTCTTATGGCGTAGGTTTTAAACAAATTATCAGCTTTTTTGCAGTGTTTTAAATGTTTTTTGTTGATCATATATACGATGATATACATTTTGTACTGGTTTTGTTTTAACCAAGCCATTAAAGGGACATTAAAGAAGGTAGTTTTGATACAACTTTAATTTCATTGTTATCAAGTTATCATTGATCTGAAACTCATTGATTTGCTTAGAGATAAATAAAGTAACATAACACTGGATTGAAATGTTCTGTTATTGCCAATATGGTAGGTATGTTTCATAATGTTCATAATGTAAGCTGATCGTTTTCAACGAATCATTTGAATCGACTAATTACAAAGTGAGCCTTACTTATGATGGCGTATTTCTATTGATTTATGGCGACTGATAAACGTTTCAAAATTGAAACTGTTTTTTGTTTTAAAAAATTCTTGGAAATGTCCATTTTATTTTATAGAATTATACATTTTTATATGAAATTTGACGTCATCAACATGATGTTTTATGCCAACCTCCTATTTTTCTTATTGGTTTTGATAGATTTGATTGTCTTAATAGTAGCATAAAAATGTATGGCTTTACATGACAACATTTTTGAACAATCGATCGAAAATTGGGAAAATAATGAGAACTCTGGGAGCACCAATTTTGGAATGAAAAGTAAATACGTGCGCCTGATACATTATTTTGGGCTGATTACAAATTCTAACTCAGAAGTTTTCCACCAAGTGTATCGAAAAATTGGAGGTCAAAATAATAAAAAAAAACTCTCAGCTGCAACTGAATGCAGAAACAAAAAAAAAACATAAAGATAGGATTTTGTAGCATTATCAGCGATTCTTGAATTTAAGGGCAATTTTCGTAATTTGTAATTTTAAGCTATTTTAAGCTAATCTTGGCAAACTAATAAAAACTGCTAATGCTCCACTAAATTATTTATTGGATATATGTACATAATGCACAGAGCGCTGAGCGATCAACAGAGTCAACTGCTGTCAACTGCATACTTTCAAAGTTCAAATTTGCCCTTGCAGCTAAAAATTATACAAATTATACATCTACTTTAATTTATTATTTAACTATCTTGACGAAATGACAGAAATAGCTAATTTGCGAAATCTTTGAAAAATGCTAAGAGTGAATCTTCAGTTCCTTTGAGCTCTTTTGAACTAAATTTCTTTCAGCTCTAAGTTTAATCATGAAAGTTCTAAATATGAAGTTTCGTCCCGATACATTTAGTAGTTTCACCGGAATCGTCACCACAAAAAGCGGGTACACACAGACACATACACACACAGATTTTTTTTTGTACCTTGGTCAAAAATGTTCTGGGGACCCAAAAGGACATATTTCCGCTAAAGTTTATTTTTTTTGGCATGATTACAATACTTTATAATACTACGTATGATAAAGTAAAAACTTACCATCATCATACAATTTGCTTACCACAATTATTAGCTTAATAACAAAAATAATCCATAAATGTTTAATCTTGTCAAAAATACAACGATCGAAACTAAATGATTTTCCTGGATAACAATTAAAGAAATCGGAAACGTGACAATTCATTCTAGGGTGTTTTTTCTTTCTTTGTAGTACCTAGATCTGAAAATGAAGTATTTGTATCGCGTCTAGTTTTTAAGGAAATCGGTGCAAAAAGGCGCAAATAATGCATTTTTTTCACTCATAAACCAGATACAATTCCAAATTTCTGGCTTTAGATTTAAAATCTAAGGTAAAAGCATACACAAATCGGCATACCAAGCAATATCGTGGCATGAAAATGTATTGTTTATTAATGCAGTTAAAACAAAAATAAAATGTTTTTTTGATTTTTTTAAATAGAAATTATTTAATTTTTTAAAGTTTTGCTGGCTATACCGCCCCCTAAATATATTTTTTATAAAAAGTATAAATAATTACTGTAATTGGTGTTTCCGGTCTTATAATCTTTTAAAGGGGTGGTCCTTAGAAAAACAAGTTTTGATAAAATATAATGTACCCTTAGGAACACAATGGTTGGTCATTGTATAGATTTGGTTTGGCATAAAAATATCAGAAATCCTGGCGAAGGTAATAAAATATATTTTAGCATCATATTTTAAAAATTACGTAAAGCTTAGAACGAACAATTAATTAAAACTGTCATGAGAATATTTTTTGTTTGTTTTTATAATGCACTGAGTTGTCCGGGGTTTTGACACACATACCAGGATTTCAAAAACTTTAGATACAAAAATAAATCATAAAATAACTGGGGAAAACCAACAGATGCTTTTTGTTTACACCAAGTCTTTTGACATACGTCATAATATTTTTGATAATGTATGAGATACGTTCTCAAACGATAACGCATTTCCACGTTTTTAGTGGCTCAAGAATACCTTTTATAATTATTATAATTCCATATTATCAAAAACTGAATACCTTTCTATTGCAATCCCTTCATTAATATTTAATTAAATTGCATATTTCTTTTCATAAATCCTAAATACTTCATGAATAGAAGAACACGAAACAACGAATGTAATAATTTTCTAACAAAAGTGACAATCGTGGGTGGCCTCAGTAAAACAATCAAAAAATATGCATTTGTCCTTAGAGCTTGAATGGTTTAATTAACTCAATGGCGATAATCAATTCGTTTCAAGGGTACCATCCGCTACACAAATTCGAGGTATTCGCCGTTATCAAGGGCGGGCACGTTTTTCGCGTTAATTGGGCGGCGGCATTGCGCATTGGACATAATGACATGTTTTGATATACAACGGTTGTAAGCCAGTCTTTAATACTCGTAAATCTACCTGCTGCATACCTACCCGTATGTACCTTTTTTGAATGCCGATAACGCTCTGCGCTCGACTTGTTTGTTCAGGGGGAGAAATTCATCAATTTAAAAGACCACTTATTGTAAAAGCGGTGGAGTTCTTTCATGAATGGTAAAATTTACAACTTTATTAAATGTTTTCTGGTTTGTTCTGGGTGGTTATGAAAAATGTCGACTCTGAAATGAAATATAACGCAATACGACCGTCTTGATAGAAGAAGAAAATACAACATAACTTAAACACTAAAATACAATATAAATTTTTAAAACAATCTCAAGAAAATACAAAAGTTGAAACATTTCCCCTATAATATAGGTGTCAATACATCATCAATGTTTGTAAAGTTAAGATATATACGGTTTATATCATGTATGTCAACTAAGAAAATGTAATTACGTAGCACGTCAAAAAGCAGAAATAATGTGTCATAACTAATTTACCTTACAGTACCCTAATTTGACTTTTTTGTTATTTTAAAAATCATCACGTCGATTTTGAATTACTAAAATACACATTACTGTGAAAATTACAATTTCCGACTGGCAATTATCGGTATTAATATAAAACTAGTTAGCCAGGATTTGACAGATATTTCCATTCTAATGGCGGTAGGTAATACTACCTACTGCCATTAGAATGGAACGCTGGTGTTTTGACAATACCTACTGTCAATAGTATCAAAATATCTGTCAAATACTGGCTCTGTTTTATTCTAATGCAGACACGACCGAACTCGATCAAATGGAATCTCATGCAGATAAACTATTAATTTTGTATATAGTGTGATAAAGACATGTGCGTGACCACATCAGATTTTTTAAAATGGAGATCCAAATTTTCGTTACTGATTTTGGCGGATTATCTAAAGGGATATTTTTATGTAGAGGCCTAAAAAGTAAGTCAACTTCGGGACAGTTTCACAAACAAATTGTAAGAGATATCAATATTTTTAGGTTTGCTATTATGTATTTATTAGACTTTAGTGTATAAAAAGAAATTATGCCATAAAAACTATAAGCAAGAAGTGTATACTGTCTATATTACGCACGATAGCTCCTATAAGAATATACAAAAATCGAAATTTCACAAACGCTATGAAACAAGATGAAATTAGTTGGAGGTTAGACCAAGATTTAGTTAAAAAGTTGAAAATTGACAAAGTGGTAAAAATGTTTGAATATTAAGATCGCTGTTTCAGCTTTTTTTTTGTTTTCATATAGTTAAATAATATAATTAGTTAGAATTTCACTTACTCGTCATAAGTCAAAAACAATTAAAGGTCGGAAATTAAATTCGATGTAATAGTAATAGTCCAGTCAAAGTAGTTAAAAGATGGGTTTTTCGGAATTGGTGTTTATAGACGTTTTAAAACGTATGTTTGGAAAAATGTTTGAAGATTGCAGAAAAATCTGTTTCTTTGCGGTTATCACTGAAAGTACCAGTTTTTTGGCCAATATGAAGATAGTTTGTGAAATTTGCCATACGAAATAATTAGACGTATTTCTTGATAGAAATAACAGTTCTTTGATAAAAAACAATCCCCATCTACTTCTAGACAGATTACTTCTAAATACTTAGAAGTAATCTGAACTATTCTATTCGGCTTTAATTGTATGTTTTTAATAATATCTGGCTATAATAATACTATTTTTCTACTTTGCGTTCGTTATGAACTCATAACGATACCGGTTTCGGTGTCGTTATGAAAACACTAGGTTACAAACATTTGGTAACTTTTAGTTTTCCAAGATTGATGATATTGACGTCAAGTGTCAAATAAGGCTGACGTCTCAATCGCTATTGGCTCGCGTCAGTCGTATTTGTGAATTTTACTACAACAACCAACTGTTGAATATGAAACTACTCTAGATTGTAAATTGACAACCGCAATTTTTGAAATGTATGTAAATTTAATGTCGTAAAGTAGAAAAAATAGTATATAACATTCGTTTTATAAGACGTATTGGCGCACTCGTTCCATTTGGGCACTCCTCGCTACGCTCGTCGTGCCCAAAACTTCTCGTGCGCCAATTTTTGTCTTATAAAACTTGTATTATAATATACTATAATATCATTACCACAAAAAATAATATAGTGACTATCTTTGACATGTCGTTTTTTGGTGTAAACCAATAAGAATAGATTTTTATGGGAACTAAAGTTCGTTAAGTTTTGAATCAAAAAGTTAACAAGTCCTGTTTTTTACAAATAGTCTTTTCAAAGATATAGAAGTCCGATTGTATACGACAGTCATGTTCGATCTTTGACGTTAGAAGAATTAGTCTTGGATTTTCCTGTGTAGCGTTATTTAGACCTTCTAAACAATAGATCAAAAATTTTTATCAATACCACCACTGCAAACGTTTTTATATGGTTGCGGCAGTTTTTGCGAATAAGTCATAAACTCCATCAGTTTTACAGTAAAAATATAAATTTTCAACGTTATAATGGATGGAAACCAATTTCTTCATTTTCAAATTGTGGAGCTAAAAAGAAAAATCCCGCGGAAGATTAATTTTCCTGCGCAGAGTTGTCAACAAATTTTACTTGTTATCTATTGCTTGAAAACGGTTTTCTATAGGTAAGAAAGTTATAAAACCATTTCTATTATAGTAAACTATAATATTTATGACCGCATTTTTTCTGAGAATATTATAGTTTCTCCACTTACAGCCCCTATAAAAAGTTTGAAGTGTTGGTTTCGATGGGAATTTCTACTTGACTTCTCTTTGAAATCCAATTAAAACTTTAAAAATCCAGCATTTCACATTTTTCCACACAAATTAGTAACTCTGCAAAACCCCTGTGTTTAACATGAGTTTCCTACAACTTAATTGAAAGATGATATGTATTCCTTCCACCAGAATGGATTAAATATTTCGTCAACTGTCACATCTCAGTTCTCACAACTTTTTCGACGACCGGCAAAGTTCAATAATCCCTGCCCTTAAATATAAGCAACCGCTCAGATAAATTTCTGACGATATTCAGGAGAAGATGGATTCAATGCCGGATTCCAATACATACTTTATTTATACGGGAAAGTCACGAAGTTTCCTATAACATCACCGGGCTCGAAAATACCTTTCACCGCCCGTCAAATACACCAACAGCAGAGACACGTGCTGCACGATTTCAAATGTAAATCAGAAACTCCCAGCGGAACCGATCTCGAAAAGTAGAAACTTTTCGCGACCGTCCACCCACTAAAGCAATTATACAATTTCCCGGTGCGCTAGGAAGGCTTTTAACGGCCAATTGCAACGTGGACAATGAATATTAATGCTCGCAAATTACGTCGGTTTAGCTATTAACATCATTGACGTGCAAGTTTGCTAATAATTTTCTTAATAAGTTTGAAACTGTTGAAGATCATATATTTCTATCTATCATTTATTGGAACTCTCTAATACATCTCATTAAATACATAAAACCTAGATAATATAATTTAGATGCAAAATATAAGTACTAAAATTACACTAATAAATCTTGAAAAGTAATTTATGCTTCGCAAAGAAAATTTTCATTTTTCTGGATAGGCAAACTGCAGAAACCCCTTGCAACCTTGTGCAGAGGTAATTAAAAACACATACATTAATTATTTATTAATATACAATATACATTAAAGGAAGGTAAATATAAAATATAAAGCAGCAGATTTAGGGTTCTTAATGATAAAACTCTCCGCAAAATATTCGCGCTTCCCAAAACCGCAATTTCTTGAATTTCCCAGGCCGAAATTTTGCACGGCAACTCCTTCACATATTTATTATAATTTAGAGTAACTGCTCCCAATGAACCTACAATCATCGGAACAATGTTCACTTTCATTCCACATATAAGTCCAACTGAGAGATCCTTATATTTGAGTTGTTTTTCAAGCTCCTTCCTGACAACATTCGCATCAGCAGGTACCGAGATTTCTATGAACGTGCACACCTTCCTCTGGAAATCCTTTACCACGGTATCTGGCTTATTAGCATCAAGCATTCTATCAGTGACAACAGGCATGTTCCATAATATGGTAATATGATCGTTACTCATAACAGGAGATGGGATGTGGTCATATCACCAAGACACATCCATTGCTAAACCAGTTGGGAAAATAACCTCCAATGTATATTACGTTCCTACTTCCTACCCTATCATACTTAATGTAATGTAATGCGACTTAGCTAACACCGGACATGCCGACAATAAATGATAGATATGTTCAGAAGCCTGATGACACAGTCTACAACTCCCATCATGAGCAACTTTCATAATCCTCTGTTCATGATATCTGGTACGTATTGCCTGATCTTGCACCGCTATGATAGAAGGTTCCGTTGCAGCCTTAATGACACAGCCAAGATAACGATGCGGACTTTGAAATACCACCAACAATTCTTAAAAATTGACCAAATTGACCCTCTCTCACGTTCTGATTCATTCTTAACTTAATCTCTCGCTTTAAACTCTTCACTAAAATTTTATTTTTATTGTTATGTAGTTCTTACACCTAAAATTTAGCTAAAATTAATTTATGTTTGATAACTATTGACTTACCAGAAGTATCCCTAATTAATTGTCTAATGACTTTATCTTCCTTGTTGGCCCTTACAAAACTTCCCAAAACGACCTCTATCTTGGCGATGCATGTATAGCCTGCAGACATCAGACCTAGGCTGAAACATAAAATTTAATGTTAACAGTTTTCTTGTTTCTATGTCTAGATCGCGTATTTCCTTCTTCTTCTTCTTATTATTACTATTACTATACTATTTTTCTTTACTTTGATGGCCAATAATTTTTGTAATCTCTAACCGATTTTCATTATTTTTTCATTATTCGGGATATTGCAAAGAAATTCATCCGAATTATCACCTATCATTGTAAATTTAAATAACAGAACGTTACACCTGATATACCGGGTAAACCAAACTGACGTTTTTAGTCTATTCTCAAGACATCCTGTGAAATAAGTGAGGAACTTGGGCAAGTTTTTAAGCATTTTGTTAGAAAAATACATCAATTCTCAATATTTTCTTCGTCGGTTCTTGTCAATACCTAAATTTTTATTGAAGATAGGCAATTTTATGTAAACCTTCGCAATTCGAAATGCTTGCAGCCAATGTTCATTAATTCTATGTATTAGCCTAATATTTTTAATCCTAGCAGTAACTTAATTTAAAAGTAATAAACAGACATCAACCGATAAGCTCATGGGTAAAATATTACTTGTTAATAAGAGAAACTTAAGGCGTGCTTGTACTTGAATCATGTGTATGTCCACCCAGTGGCGTAGCTGAACATTTAACTTAAAAAAAACATGCAGTTTGTCCGACTTAATTTTTGCAATATCCTCATATATTTTTTTATTATTTATCTATTAATATTTTTATGCCGTACAGAACCCACAAGTATGTAGGCTTACTCGCAAATGCTACAAACCACGCACAGTTCAAGTTTTGTTTCAAATAATTATTAACTTTCATGCATCTTAATTTAAAAGTCTTGGGGAATTCTGAACTACTATTAGTACTTTAGTAGTAACATTTTGCGATACAAAACGCTCTATTGCATTTCTGTTTTTTTTATTGTCAAATATGTTGCTTCTTATTTTTGCTATAAATAGGCGATTGTGCTTTACTTATTTTAAAGCACAAAATATTGAATCAGTATAAAATCTAAATTATACATTATACACGGTAAAGTAGGTACTTGAAAATTGCCCGGTTACTTGAAAATGTATCCAGACTCAAATTACATTTTCAGAAGCAGTTATCCTTTTAAAAATTTTATATTTTTTGTTTAGTTATACTACAACTCACTTACTGAGGGAACTCAGATTATTCAGCATTCCTTTAAAACAATGCAAAATATTACTTGTAACTGTGCATCTGCCAAAAAAAGTCAGATATTGGTTTGAAACGAATAAAAAGTATTATGAATTGATATGGCTTTGTAACTGAGTACTTGAAGTCCTCCACAAATTGCTTAGTTACCCCACAGGGTGTTTCAATATTAAACAAAACATCAATATTGGTTCTCTCAGTATCTCCCATAATCAACTGAATATTTATTTTACAAAGTTTTAAGCATATGTTAATCTTGATGTATTTCTTTACAAACACAATAAAAATATCATAACTGTACGATTTACTGATTTATTATGACAGGAAATTTCAAATTAACGTTACTATGATAACATTTTTTTGAGTCATTCTCAGTACATACAAAAATACCCCTAAACTTTTCGTTTTTAATCAATTGAAAACGACCTTTTCCTATAGAGATTGACCCAGCTGATCCCATAACACCAAGAGATTTAAACTACAAAGCCATGTTATATCGTAAATTCCCAATTTGTTTTAATATCGTTGAAGTGGTTTAAAATAACTCCCTTTTCTGAACACGGACCTGAACCACTTAAAAATAATATATCTACATACTGAGATAAGCTGACTGGAATATCTATCCATTCGGCAGAATTGCGTAACAAGCGTAAGCCTAAAGGGAAAGTTTAATTACTAACGAACAACGTGTTATCCCTGCAAATCTACCCCGTTAGGTAAGTTATTCACTTTTAGTATAATTTCAATGGTAGGCCAGAGACCGCTCACAGCAATCGTTTCGACTCAGTTAAGTAAGTTGGTACAAACCAGAATTGTTCTTTGAAAACGTAAAGTAAACGGTAAAAAAGAAATTGAAGCAAAACATTTGTGCAGTCAAAGTTTTAAGAAATAAATATGTAGACAGGGTTTAAAGACCAGAATCATTTATGGTGTGTGGTGTCATTGGATAGGTACCTACCTATATCACCTAATATATGTATGTATTATCATAAGCCACTCTACTGTCACCATAACCGACCAAACAATTTATGATTGGTAGGGATACTGTCTCCATAGATATTTATTAATATAGTATAGTAGAATATTTGACGAGCAGATAAGTAAGGATATAAATCACGAGCAGGAAGTTCATACGCCGTAGGCCGTAGGCCGTAGGCGAGCGTGTAAACATGCGAGCAATTTATATCCGTTGCGTGCAAGACCAACTGTCACTTAACTGTCATTCACGTAAGTTAGTTCTAATAATGAAATCATTATTTGAACAAACTGTCATTATTATACAACGCAAGTGTCATTATAATCATTACCGTATATCATTATGGGATTATATAGTCATAGATAGTCATAGAGTCGTAGATAAAATAGTTATGATGTGCGTATTTAATATAACATCGTTGGGATTCTAAATAATTTTTAAAACCAATTTTAACGCCAGAAGGATAAACAGAGCATAATGTGGAAAATCAAGGAACTCGCTGCCGGAAGGGAACCGGATTACGTTAAAATGGGCAAGATAAACACGTAATTATAATAATAATGTGCCTTTCGCGTAAATATTGAATGTTTAGTAAAGTCTGGATTAAATATTAGGAACCTACCTGCTTAAAGTGTTTTAATTTATTCCGAAGTTAGTAGATTAGATATTTCAGGATGTGTAGTTGAATATTATACATAATATCAGGAAAGGTTTAAACCAACACAAAATGATTTTCTACCACTTTTAACAATGATGTGATTTTAAAGAGAAGGATATTTATCATATTAACTTGAAACTGAAAAAACACCAAGGAAAATACATGGGCCAGCGGATAGACTGCTGTCTTACAGCTCTTAATTATTAATTATATGTATTAGCATATTTATTTAATTAAGTATCACACTCATTTGTATATTTGTAAGAGACCTAAGTTAAAATTTATCGAGAAAATGTCATTCTATACTGGGTGTTCTACTATTTTTTCCCGGAAAACTTATTTCAGGATAGTCACACTGGGCAAAAAGTTTCTTATGGACTTTTCTTTTCTGTCTTCGACTATCTCCACGATATTTTCTTTGCTAATCTTGATTGCTTTGACTATTGATGGTTCTTCATCGAAAGAGACCTCTTTTTGCATCCATTCATTCTTCGGAGTATCCAACTTCCACACTGTGATATTTCACTGGCTCAAACGGTCATCTTCTGAGGTCTATTGAGGTGCATTCAATATGCATTCCAGCTATGGTTGATAGATCTAAACACGGGATACTTGCCTTGAACACTTTGGACACTTGCGGTTCACTGCAGTTTTGCATTAAGAAAGTAAGTATTTTGCATTCAAAATATTGTATTTTTAGTTTTCTTTTCGATTTTTTTAAACTTTTCAGAATATTTTATGGTGTGCACACCAATTACGCCGGCGCGTTGTCCAAACTAAAGCGACAAAACTCTAAGACCGGACCGGTTATAAAGCTTTGCTTAAAAAGTTCGGATTTGTATTCAGCACAATAAAATCTATCCAAACGCCTTCTTTCTTTCAATTCACAAAATCCTTGATTATTTTTACGAAAATTTTCGTAGGTGAGGTAATAAAATTCCGATCAAAATTATGTCAATCTCATTTTAGATTCAATTATTCCTACGTATTAAGGTTTCAACGTTTCACCCTACATTTGTTTTTTGGGCAAATAACTAAAAATGTTACTTGTATACCTGTTGAAATCAACAACAAGCCATATTTACTAAACAGGGTCATTATAAATGATTGAAGTAAGCATTGTAATAAAAAAAAGCGCAGCTCTGATTTAAGATACTGGCAAAATATTACGTAATTTGCTATAGCTCAAACTATATATTAGTTCTTTTATGTCCTACATGTCATAAAGTGACATTTGACATCTTAGATACCGGGGCTAAAACTGCTTCTAACGCCCGCGAAGGCGTTAAGGATTAAGGGTTGCCATGGTTATATGTCAAATATATCAAATATTTGTCATTCAAATTGTAAATTTTTAGTCATCAATGTCAATTATTGGCGATTAAGGTTATAAGTTTGACAATTAGCTGTCTGTACTGTCATTCGGCAATGTCAATTATTAGCAATTAAGGTTATAAGTTTGACAATTAATTGTCTGTATTGTCACTCAACTCCGAATTGTTTGTATTGTTATTCCACCCCGTAGATACGCATGTCACTTGATAACGTCAAAATATTTATTCATATTATTCAAACGCAGGAACAAAACCATTGTAGGACATACAATTTTGCATGCACCTCGGGCAGTACTTGACGTTTCGGGCGATTTAAATTTTTCGGTCACCGTTTCAACGGTCACCCTCGGGGCATAAACATCCGTGTAATGCCCTCGGTACATAAATAACTATTTTACAATTAAATTAAATATCTCTTAATAGAATACTTTGCAATACCCATTTTGTGTTAACAGTCTCTTGTTTGGCAAACAAGAAGAAGTTGAGAAGAAGTTTGTTACATTTACAAATATTCTTGAATAACCTTTGTTCGTATCTCAAATTGTAGGTAATTAATCGTGATAGTAATTGTGGTTCCTTTGTGCCCCAGAGCGCCCCAGAGTGCTAATAGATAAAATTCAATTACCACCCAGAAAATTTCGAGGCGGCTGGACAGGTAGAGAAAACTGGTCGGGCGGGTTCGGCTAGGCGAACCCGAAAACACGGCCAACTCAAGGCTCACAGTTTTCCTGAAAAACACCTCAACGCGTACTATGTTGTCGCTGTTCAGTTGATCTATTAGATCGGTACAGTTTTGATTCTTAACTTACCAGTATAATTAATGCTATTTTTCACTAGCGTGCGGTATCGGTATTCGTCTTCGTTCGACTTGAACTATTGTGTGGTGAAACCGGTCATAATTTTCCAGAATACTTCGACATGAAGTGCTTATTTTTGGATGAGGTACAAATAGTGCTTGGAGTATACTAAGGTAATTAATTCATTTATATCTGTATTGTGTTACAATCATAAAAAATCTGATGTGGCCAGGCACATGACTTTATCATACAATATATAAAATTAATAGTTTAGCTGCATGAGAATCTATTTGACTGAGATAAATCGTGTCTGCATTAAAATTAAACTAGTTAGCCAGGATTTGACAGATATTTTGATAGTCAATAGTATCAATCGAAGGTATTGTCAAAGCATCAGCATTTGACACTACCTACTGTCATCAGAATAATAGTTATTTATCTCACAAGTGCCGAAAGTACGGAATAGCGCGACGAGCGGTGATGCGGCGCGTCACCGATCACTGTCAAAACCGTCAAAAATGGTTATATTTCGGTATAGAAAATGTTAGACTTCTACGAAATGTCAAGTTTAAAAAGCTAATTCAAATTCTGACAGATTTATATTCGTTCATGTCACTGTAGATGACGTTCCATAGCGGTTCTCCGAGTGTGACAGCGTGGTGACAGCCACAGACATTTCTGTGGTGACAGCACAAAAAAATATTTGTCAAAATCCTGGCTACTATGAAGTTTCATATCAATGCAGATGCGACCGATCTCGATCAAATAGAATTTGCTCTTGCAGCTAAACTATTAATTTTACCAAAAAATGTGATAGGCATAAATTATTCAAAATTTCCTCTGCTTTAATTTGTTATTTAACTATTTTGACGAAATTACAGAAATGGCGGCTCATCTGCAAAATCCTTGAAAATGGCTTAGAATAAACTACCAGTTCCTTTGGACCCTTTTGAACCAAAAGCTTTTCAGCTCTAAGTTTGGTCATGAAACTTCTAAATATGAACTTTCGTCCCGATACCTTTAGTAGTTTCTCCGGAATCGTCGTCACAAAAATCGAGTACACACATACGCACACACACACACACACACACATACACACACACACACACACACACACAGACATTTTTTTGTACCTTGGTCAAAAATGTTCAGGGGACCCAAAAATACCTATTTCCGCTTAAATCTCAATTTTTTTTTTCGGCATGATTACAATACTTTAGCATACTGCGTATGATAAAGTAAAAATCTGATGTGGCCAGGCACATGACTTTATCATACAACATATAAAATTAGTAGTTTAGCTGCATGAGCATCTATTTTATTGAGATAATTCGTAGGTATTGTCAAAGCATCAGCATTTGACACTACCTACACTACGTCATTAGAATAATAGCTATTTATCTCACAAGTGCCGAAAGTACGGAATAGCGCGACGAGCGGTGATGCGGCGCGTCACTGAAGGCGGAGCGTCGCCGTCGCACGTGAGCGAGTCGCGCTATCTAGTTTTTGGCAGGAAAGACTTCAACGTTTATTGTGTTGCTTTTTGAGAAACATGTATTTAAAAAATAATAATTAAAAAATAGTTATATTTCTGTATAGGACATGTTAGGTTGGTACCACTTTGACGAAACGTCAAGTTTAAAAAGCTAATTCAAATTCTGACATTCTGATTTATATTTGTTCATGACACTGTAGATGTTACATCGGTACCAACATACTAAAATAAAACTACAGTCATCGCTGTACTTTATTTACAATTTTCTCAATTTATCGTTTTTAGAATTAGATATAAAGACAGGTTGATGTTTCTTATCAACAAACAATCAAATTGGTGATCTTATCTCATTTGAAATTTGTATTTTGTAATTTGCCGCACTAGAGCGGCAACGTTCCATAGCGGTTCTCCAGCCTAAAAAATATTTGTCAAAATCCTGGCTACTATGTTGTTTCATATCAATGCAGATGCGACCGATCTCGATCAAATGGAATTTGCTCTTGCAGCAAAACTATTAATTTTACCAAAAAAAGTCATAGGCATAAATTATTCAAAATTTCGTCTACTTTAATTTATTATTTATCTATTTTGACGAAATTACAGAAATGACGCCTCATTGGCAAAATCGTTGAAAACTGCTAAGAGTAAATAGCCAGTTCCTTTGTACCATTTTGAACCAAAAGCTTTTCAGCTCTAAGTTTGGTCATGAAACTTCTAAATCTGAACTTTCGTCCCGATACCTTTAGTAGTTTTTCCGGAATCATCGTCACAAAAATCTGGTACACACATACACACATACACACACACACACACACACACACACACACACACACACACACACACACACACACACAGACATTTTTTTGGACCTTGGTCAAAAATGTTCAGGGGACCCAAAAAGACCTATTTCCGCTAAAATCCCAATTTTTTTTTTCAGCACGATTACAATACTTTACCATACTGCGTATGATAAAGTAAAAAGAATTCATCGATATGTTTATCTGTGATAAGCGATAAGGCGTATTTGGCATTTTTTTTTTCATAACAATCTATCACTGCGTTTCTTAACCGTTTTACCCTTGCGGAGCCCTTGAGATAGTCTTGGTAACCTGGAGAACGCCAATAAGAAATATTAAAATGGTGCACATTCTCAGCAGTTTTTTAGAAAGTACTAATAAAATGAAGAAAAACAAGATACATATGTAACAATACGAAAACAATGAACACATACGTACGCTGTACAATAATAAATGTAAATAAATTAATTAAAAAGTTAACAAATTATCTATATGCACTTATAGGGTTATCGAGTCTATAATAGTTATTTAACAAACAAGTATATTAAAAAGAGCGAATAATGATCGAGACTGTTTAACGCACGAGCGATTAGCGAGTGCGTTAATTGTGGAGATCATTAAGAGCAGTTTATTATCCATAGATTCTTCTTCGCCGATGTCTTGTTAGGTTATATGACAATTTATGTAATTTGACACTGACAGTTCTAGAGGGCGGTATTTATTGATTGGAAGATTTCATTTCACATGTGTTCGATTGGCCAATCAAACGACGTCATTGCGTCGTTTGATTGGCTATAATAAATAATTCATTAATAGAAATCGTGCAGTTATAGAGCTGTTTAATAAACCATTTCCTATTCACTAAACTGACTCATAAATAAACGATCGTCGGAAGTGTATATGTATATTAATAGTGGATCAAAATATTCCAGTGTAAGACAAGCAAAATGTGCGCGACAAATTTTTATTGTATAATGTAAATATTCGTAGATTGGAAATGAGCTCGTCGTTCCAGAAATGTCAGGAACAATTTTTTGTGTGGTTTGTCATTTGTTTACTGTTAACGTAATTTTTAGTAAACACCTTTTAATGACCTTTCAGGCGCCTTTTAGTAAACAAGGTGCTTTATCATATCACGTGACATAATGTGTTTAGATTCTTCTTCCAATTAAATTATTCATTCATCCTTAGTATTAGTTCGTTAGTATTACTTAATTTCTAAATGTGTACTCCACATACATATATTTTAACAACGTGATAGTAATTTTGTTGAATGCTGACGTATTTGTTTCATCTATTTGGGATTTTGTATGTTTGTATGTTTGTATATATCCGAAATTGTTCAAAATTTCAAAAGTGGTGCCCATTCACAAGAAATCTGACACAGCAGACATCGCGAACTATAGACCAATTTCTTTGTTGCCGGCTTTGTCAAAGGTATTTGAGAGTTGTATCAAATCGCGTCTAACAAGTTACTTTGCCACAGAGAATATTTTTTGCAGCTCTCAGCATGGGTTTCGCGCGGGTAGATCTACCCAGACTGCTCTGTCCAGCATCATGAGTAGAGTGTATACTGAGTTGAATGGGAAAAATATCGTTGCTAGCATAAATTGCGATCTGTCTAAAGCGTTTGACTCGGTTGATCATGCTATACTACTGCAAAAGTTGGACTACTACGGTGTAAGGGGAAACGCGTTACGGCTATTTCGATCGTATTTGGACGATAGAGAGCAAATAGTGGAAGTGAGATGTAGAGATACGGGCAAGGCCGTACTATCGCGGAGATTGGCTGTATCATGTGGAGTGCCGCAGGGTTCAATCCTGGGTCCTTTGTTGTTTTCTATTTTCATGAATGACATCCAGGCCAGCGTCTCTGCTCCGCTAACTTTGTACGCGGATGATACAAACACATGCGTGGCGGCGGATGCTGTTGACACATTGAAGCCGCAGATAGAGAGAACAATTGGAGAACTAACGGATTGGTTTGTAGCCAATAAACTAAAGATCAACGTCGAGAAAACAAATATAATTATTTTCCCTGGTCTTGCTGGTGTTAGGATCGGTGTCGGGGAGCTTGGGGTTGGCTTGGAGTCGGTGGCCGGGGCCGGGCTTCTTGGTATTGTTGTTGACGCCGGTTTGTCATGGACGCCTCAGATCGAAAACATGTCCAAGAGACTGAATAGAGCAATTTTTGCGCTTAGACGTCTGAGGCCTTTTTGCAGTCTCAAAACACTGCTAACTGTGTATTACGCCTACTTTGACTCTGTTGCCCGATATGGAGTCTTAATATGGGGATCGAGTATAACAATGCGTACAGTGCTTTTGATGCAGAAGCGGGCGGTGAGAGTGATGTTGGGTCTGGGCATGCGGGACTCTTGTAGGTCATCGTTTCAGGCTCTGAGTATACCAACCATTGTAAATACCTACATTTACCAGGCCGCTGTTTTTATACATGGTTCGCGCGACATCGGTCACGCTGGTTCTGATGTGCACACATACAATACACGCAACAGAGGTTTAATTCGATCGGACATCCCCACGGGTCAGCAGTATGCTAAGTGTTTTATTTTTGTTGGAGCGCGTATATTCAATGCTCTACCGGAGGATGTTAGAAGTTTGCGACCGCCGCGTGCATTTGCTCGTCGTTTGAAAGCGATTCTCAAAACCGAAACCTACTACTCGCTAGACGAATTTTATAAAAGCCGGCCCAAATAGGCATCTTGCGTCGACATTTTATTTGATTTGATTTGTTTTTATTTTCAGTGATTTATGTTTTAAAAATGTATGTACCTTATTAAAAAAATACGTTGTATTTCTACACCATGACGGTATACGAATAAAATTATCTATCTATCTATCTATCTATCTATCTATGCCTCTCTCTTTGGGAATTTATTTCTTGCACTTCTTGCACCAATTTTGTACATTGGGCCATTTACGCCAATTGTGTACATTGTTCGTTTATACAAATAAGTGTGGGTTAATACAATTTCAAATACGAAAAGTAATGTAATAATATTGAAAAGTAATACTATTTAAAAACCTGAAACCTAATTTCAGTAGATATCTTATTAAAACCGTCATAATAAGACAATAACAGTGTCGAAGGAAACCTTTCAGTGGAGCCGGAATTGATTGGGTCGTTAAGAAGGTTCTCAAAGCGCACGATTACACGTTAATATACTTCACCGAACCTCATGATCAAAAGCTTTACACTAGCTTGAAAGGTTATAGTTAACATCTGAACGCTACGGTCTTTCAGATGCTTCTTTCACCTTTTATACCTTTTATTAAAATATCTATTGATGAGACGCTACTTGTATGCGCAACAAAAGCAACCTGATACGAATGCAAAATAAAATAATCAGGTTAGTAACGAAGCAACGTGAAAAATGGGCGCTTAATAATTGAAAACCTACACCTAAAAGCAGTTATGTAGAACATCTGTGACAACTAGCTACATGTTCCTGTTGGTTAAACCTTATCCTTTACATACATAAAAATGTAATTTTATGCCAATTGACGCTATAAAATTGCAACACTGAAGGATTCTAAAAATATATGTGTAACCGTAAAAAGGAAATGGTTTATTTCCCTTGATAATAGTAAACCGTTGATCTCAGCATTCCTTATCTGAACCTGATTATAAAAATTTCAGCACCCCGTCGCAGCGGATCACTGTTATTCAGTTTCCGTGCTTACATTAGATAGAAAATGAGCAAGCACTAAATTTGGTAATGCGGTAGACGACAGTCTTTATAGCCTTGATTGCGCTATTCATATATAGCCACTTTCCAATTTACGGTACATAATTTTAAGGCGTCTACTGAATAAAATGCTATTAAGAAACCTATTTTGGATTTCCTCAAAGCTATGTTATTATTTAGAACGGTATTACCTTACTTTTATAATTTTTTAGTTTTTTGTAACTGGGCGAGTTTTGCACTTTTTTTGCACTTTGTTTTGCACGTTTTGCACACGTTTTTATAAATAAAAAAGAACTGAATTGTGTTGTTATCAATTCGAATTCTTAATCTTGAAATACGCATAGATTTTTTTCAGTTAACTTGGATCAATATTTTTCAGGCTTTTCCGGACATATCTTTACCTGAGTCTTTACACGGCACTCTAAAAGTAATTTTTCGTAAAATACATATATCGATAGCTAATTTGTATCACCAGATAACGAAAATACTAAATATTTTTTAATTTTTAAATATAATAACGGCGAAGCACAATAAATAGGTAAATCTTGCTTTACTTTTTTCTTAGAAACACTAACGATACTCGAAGAAAATGCCACAACTGATCGAAACGTGAACTGTCAGCAGCCAGCAAGTGAAAATATTGTCTACTTTAAGACAAAATCAGTGCTAAGAAGACACAATTCACAATTTTTGATATTGAATTCTTCATATTCAGGTCTACGGACAAAAGGAATACATACAGAATCAGATGTAATTTATTATTTAACTATTTTTCTTGTTGGGAGGAATGTCGTAATTGTCCTCTCTTATTGTATTTTTGGAAATATGAGAAATATTCGGACGTCTACACTCAAAAGTTTATTGATTACTATTTGTTTTGTATTCAGTTGTGGGCATTTGTTATTTAAAAAAAAATATAACTGTTTGGTACAAGTTCTTAACTTTCAAATTATAACAAGGAATACACAAGAAATAAATTGAATAAGCAGTTCCTAGTTATGATTAAAAAATCTGATGCGGCCAGACACACGACTTTATCATACTATCCAGCAATGTCAAACTGTGTCAAAGTCTGATGTTTTGACAATACTGCCAATAGAAGCTAAATATCTGTCAATTCCTGGCAAACTAGTTTTAATGCAGACACAAAGAAACACTTAGCCAAATTGCTAATTCCAAACATTTTTTAATAAACAATTTGCAAAGAAAAAACTTAAATTTCCTTTGGACTAGGTAAACTACAATATTTTCATGGTAGAACTGAAAAATATCTTCTTCATATTTTAATAGTTTGCTCTGAAACCATTATAACATTATAACTTTATAATTGCCTGTTAGATTTGAAAATTAAAGAAATTGCACCCCTGGTAAGTTCTGGGAAGCACCATTATGAGTCACCCTGTTTCATCACCTGTGATCTTATTTTCTATGGGAGTGTTATAGTTAATGATTCATATATGGTTTTAATAAATTTCGTCCAGATTTTTATTTAAATTGTGTATAGATATATACATATATTTGTTTTGTTTGTGTGCATTTTCAATGACTGAATCAACCTTTTATTTGGGACATCTAAAGGAAAAAAGTTATTATAAATTATCTAGTATTATCTAGTAACTGGCCAAATGGCCAGTTACACTTTTTTGTGCACCAAGAATGAAGAAGTTCCTGTAAGTTTTCAAGGATATAAATTAACTTTTTTTTAGGACCAAAAACGAACATAATTGCACGAAATTCGTATAAAATTTAAACTCAAAAAGGCACAGAATCGCACGTGTGCGTTGTTATATACTCCTAAAATATTATTACAAATAATTGATTTGCGAATTATTTTCGGAGATAAAATCTAATCTGATGAACCAGCCGGATGGCTATTCGGCGACCGGCAATCTTATCCTTTTTCCGATAATGAGCATCGGATGGACGATATTGGCGTTATAACGAATTGTATTTATTGAAGAAACGGACGAAATTGGACGGTTGCCTTAGCGGCGCAGAAACTAGAGATTGATGGCCCGAGAACCCTGCTTTGGAACTTTCCACAATCAATCATAAGCATGCGCCAGAGAGACGAGAGTTTTATCTTATACGTTAATGGTTTACAATCTTTTAGTTGTTTTATACGCAAGATGTCATCTTCTTGGAGAATTTTCAGTTTAAAGTTTGATACATCAAACGATTGTTCTCAAGTGATGGGCACAGTTTGCGTCACAGAGTCTCGTGTTGACGACACAAAGAACAGATATTTTAGTGGCTGCATGTCGTACCCAACTTTATCCAGCATGACGGAAATTACATGCTGAATTGGGGAGCCTCTTTAGATACAGCTTTCAGTGTAAGTTTACTGATGATGAAATAGTTTGCTGACGTTGGGTCACACAGCAATTATTATTATATGTAAAATATTATGACACATAAAAATATATTAGTAATTAATTTATAAAACAAATTTGTCTTGTCGAGAAATTCTTGAAATTTCTTCTTGGTTACTTGCACTATGCCTGCACTGTCGACTTTAACGTTATCTTCAATTTTAGTTAAAGTTATAAAAATGTAATAAATATTAATTAAATCTGATTATAAAAACTCTGATGTGGCCAGGCACATTATCATGATTGTTCGAGATCGGTCGTCTCTACATTAAAATAAAACTAGTTAGCCAGGATTTGACAGATATTTTGATACTATTGACAGCACGTATTGTCAAAACAATCAGCGTTTGACACTACTTACTGTCATTAGAATGGAAATATCTGTCAAATCCTGGCATGGAATTTGCCCCTGCAGCTAAATTAAAAATTTTACCAAAAAATATCATAAAGATAAACTATACAAAATTTCCTCTATTTTAATTTATTATTTAACTGCAAATCAAGTCGTTGAAAATGCTAAGAGTTAACCTTGAGTTCCTTTAGACCCTTTTGAGCAAAAATTCTTTCAGCAGTAAGTTTGGTCATGAAACTCCGAAATATAAAGTTTCGTCCCGATACCTGTAGTACTTTCGCCGGAATCGTCGCCACAAAAAGCGAGTACTTACACACAGACATACAGTCCCAAAAGGACATATTTTCGCTAAAATCTCAAAACTTTGTTTCAACACGATTACAGTACTTTGTCATACTACGTATGATAAAGTAAAAAAACACATACAATTGTCATTGCTTTTAGATGACATTTATTAATGAAATTTAAAGATATACATTAACCCGAATTGGGTTGTCGCCTTTCTAGGAGCAGCCGCCTCTCTCATTCACGTAGCAATAATAAGGGTAAGCCAACTGTCCTACTTTTGCTTTAAACAAACAATAATCGCTCCAGTTCGAGGCGGTCGCTTAAAATAAGAAGTATTTTTATGGATTAACTAATTAATTTATGTCCTACATGATCATAAAGTTACATTTCACATCTTAGATAACATGGTTATATGTCAAATATATCAAATATTTGTCATTCAAATTGTAAATTTTAAGTCGTCAATGTCCATTATTGGCGATTAAGGTTATAAGTTTGACAATTAATTGTCTGTACTGTCACCCGGCAATGTCAATTATTGGCGATTAAGGTTAAAAGTTTGACAATTAATTGTCTGTATTATCACTCAACTACGAATTGTTTGCATTGTTATTCAACTCCGTGCATATCTACGGACGTCACTTGATAACGTCAAAATATTTATTAATATTATTCAAACGGAGGAACAAAACCATTGTAGGACATAAAATGTTGTATGCACCTCGGGCATTACTGGATGTTAGACCCTCGGGCGACTTAAAAGGCTATCGGGCCTATCGGCCCTCGAGCTTTTTAAACGGTCACCCTCGGGGCATAAACATCCGGGTAATGCCCTTGGTACATAAATAACTATCATCTACGACTCACATATAATAAGTCCATTGCATACGTATCTATGACTATATAATCCCCATCATTATACGCGCCAATGATTATAGTGACTCTAGCGTTGTATAATAATGACAGTTTGTTCAAATAATGACCTCATTATTTGAACGAACTGCCATTATTATACAACGCTAGTGTCAAAATCTGTCAAAACCTCCGTGGATGACAGTTATTTGACAGCTCGCCTCGCCATCATTGACAAATACATTTTAAATATTTTGCATAAAATGGAATTTATGAGTCGTAGATAAAACGTCGTATTTGACGCACATAACGGATATAAATCGCTCGCATGATTACACGCGAGCCGTAGGCGAGCATTGCTAATTCTGAAATGCTTTAGGTACAATAAATAGTCAGTATTTCTTGATATTGAGAGTGGATAGAATTGGTCATAGAAACGCACAACTTCGTTCCAATTTCCTACAATCAACACTCAAGTAGAACAAAAAGCCTTGCAAATGTGGCAACACCGTCTACGTTAAGATGGGAATAATCAGAAACCTCTTAATTCTTTGATCGTTTATTTAATTTTCATGAGAAGCGGTTTCATGAGTCATCCTTAGCTTAAATATTCAAGAGTAAAAAACCATTACACGCAATGACATCAAAATGGATAGAAACATCAAAAACATGATCAAAAATCTTTAAAAAACTTACGGTCATAATCTTCACAGCAAGTTATTTAAATAAATGTTAATCTTAAAGAGTTTATTGTAGGAAACAAATAATATTAATACACACAAATAGCAAAAAAGCCAAAACAAAATACTAGTGTGTGTTGCACATACAATGCTAGGGCGGAGACAATAAAGATAATGTAAAATTTCACTCAGCACTGGCTGAAATAACGTGTCATTGTCAGTTAGCGATAGGCAACCGCAGTAACAACTTCAAAACAGACAAATCAACCAAAAAATAGCGGGAAAAGGCAAAAAACAAACTAAATTAAAAAAAATTAGGACAAATTACTAAAAAGTCGTGCTCAATCAATTAGTATAGTATATTTATTTTGTATAATCGGAAACATCCCTCGCCTCCGCGAAAATGGCAAAATTAATATAGAGGGCAAGAGAGGTTATATGCCGCTTTTTTGTTAATGCCGCATTTTATGATTTGTTAGCCAGACCGACAGACAATCGAGTTGTCCCATAAGGGTTCAGTTGTTTTTTACTTTTCAAGCACGGAAACCTAATTAAATGTTGCGGCTCACACAAACTAATGGTAAAATCCCCCTAGCCTCCATATTTTTTGACAGGCGTATGTCACTTGTTATTTTCAAAGAGAGCGGTATTTTTTTTTCTAGATATTTAAACTAAATTTTTTTCAACGATGCTTAAATTTTACGTAATATAATTTTCGTTACAAAAAAGTTGTTATCAAAGCGCCAAAAGTCGTAATTTTAAGAATTATGATTTTAAAATTTTATACATTGCGTTTTTATTAGCGCCTTAGAAGAAGAATGGTCCAATGGGGCCTCAAGTCCATATTTCAGACCAAAAAAAATCTTTTTCTCATAGGATTTTCTGTTAAAATTCGTCTATTAATCCATCAAAAGTTAAGCTATAGATTTCATCATTAACAAAAAGAAAGATAGTAATTTGGGACCACTCATGTACAATGTAACATTTTGTCGATAAAGGTTGTTGAAAGATATTTTGACATGAACCTATATTGATAAATTCAACGATATCTTTAACGGTGGTATTATCCAAGTTATGATATTGGATAAATTTGTAAAACCATTATAACTTCCTTGGTGGACACGTTTGTTTACAGATTGACTATATCAAATGATACCATAAAGAAAGTACTAGTTATTTTTATATATTTTTTTATTTATAAAATCTATGAAGTTTCTAATTTGATATTGCGATTTTAACTGTAAGCTTTTCGTAATTATGTTCTCAAGTTTGCCAGCAAGTCTATGGCTGCGCAGCTATTTGTTCTGTTCCTTTTTCGCTTCCTTTCTAATTTCTCTAGAATGGTTTCCTTTGTGCTTTCTTGATTTTTATTAACAAACATTCTCTTCAAGCATTAGATAAAAATGTTACAGAAGAGCAGTTTTTTTCCCTTTATTACGGTGTTTTAGGCCAGAATAATGATTTTTTAATGGAAATGGCATTAGTTCAACTGTTATCTCCAAAGGTGGTGTATGAATGCCAAAATTGCTTCTTTCTGCTGCTAGTGTAATAATTAGGGATTACTGATGTTCGTAATTTCGTACTCGTGTCGGAATTTGGACAAAATGCTTACAATTAATTGTAATATAGCAAACGATGTAAAATATGTTATTTTCTTGTGGAAAGACAGCAATAGAGCTATATGTATTACTTCTAACCATGTACACAATTCCGACACACATGTCTGATTTAAGGACGTGCTAGATTTACATGTACCTAATTCCGATACTCCTAAATTTGTTAATAATAGTGGTTAAAGGTGTAGTACACTGTATTATTATGAAAACATAAAGCATCAGCCTAAATAGATATTATTAGAATTTTCTTAATTGCTGTTATCCTGTAGCGATATAAAAAGAAGTCGAATTGCAGTTACCTACCTTATAAGAAAAAATCAACTTTTAGCATAACACTCAATACATAAATCAAACTTGTAGGTCATATTCTGACCGTTAGAACAATGTGGATAAGAAATAAGAAACGATTGTGGGTTGATAAGTATACTGTCAAATCAACAAACCGGATGTCCTAAAATAAAGTTCAATGTTGTAGATTTCCTATTTTATCCAACTAAACAGAAATCTTTCGGAATTTGGGACAGTGTAATTTCTTAAAAGAAGATCAAGTACAGAGCCCATGCATTGACATCTTGTTTGTGATTTTTTTATATTTAACCGTGTGAGTGCTTGATATATTGACTATTGTATTAAACTAATTGTAAGCATTGCCTTTTAGATAAGCCTGATGGTGTCAAAGGACGAAATCGATCGCTCAACTGTTGAAAATAAAAATTAAGTAGTCGCTTTTTCATGAAAAGTTTTCAAATTATTGATTGTTCACTAGTAGACAGGATGCAAACCCTGTCTATTAATGTAACCACATACATATTTTTGCAGATCATTTCAACGATACTTCCAAATATCACAATTAAATCATTTTATTTCAAAGTTATTCCAAACCAAAAATGCGCTTTTATGAAAAAAATCGAGTATAGCTTATTTTACGTCGAAAAAAAAGACGAATAGTGGTGTAAATTGTATTTTTCTCTCGTCCATTCAATATTCAATCTTGTTTTCTCATCTCTTCACACGAATTACCCTACAAATTAAAATAGGAACTTCGTGTAAGAAAGTATCTGGTACCGTTTATCACAAGCGTCCACTACAAACGCAACATTTCCGCGCGACTGTTGACGGGAGTCGTCTTATACATGAAACGCGGACCAAAGGATTTAAATACCAACTAAATTGTACAGGGTGCGCGATCCCCCGAGCGTTTGCGTTAATTAAAAGTGAACTTTTTAGTAGCGATTCTGCGACCCCGTCGAAACGAGACCGACGTTGTCCTCAGCTACGAAGCAATAATTATCTGGGGAAATTGAAATTTACGTCTTCTGGTGCTCGGCTACGTGGAAATCAAGGCGGCCCCTTCAGAAAATTTATGAGCCACTCTCCAACCGAGGTTCCAACACACATGTACGGTCTGTGTTTTATGGGTGGAGATGACACCCGAGCATTTTATCCTGGTTTTCCGGAGCATTAAACTGCCGGCGAATTACTTTGTTTTCTGGAAAGTAGAAAAGATTTGGTTTTCATGACATGATGAGTAACTACACTGTTCAAAAACATTAGGGGAACACTTTTTTGAAACCTGTGACTTTTTAGATAATAGTTCTAGGCATGTCAAATTTGGTATATTACAACTCTTAGTTGCTTCTAAATTACACTTAAAATACAGTAATATCAAAAATTACCTTGGGCAAGGGTGGTCATGGATTTTAAAATTATTGTCGTAGCTCCCAACGTACTCATAATCTATCAAAGCATAGTGCTGAAATCATTGACTGTCATTGACGATGTCACTGTAGCTTGATAACGACAGAATTATTTCAAAAGAATGATTTAAGCTTAGACAGCCGTTTTACATTCCATGACAACCCTTGTCTATTCCTTGTGCTCGTCTTAGGTCGTTTACGAGGTCTCGTTCTCTGGCAGTACGCTGACGTAGAGAGGAAAGGACAAGAAATCGGTCTTGATTTTGAGTAGTTTTTCTATTTCGACCTTGTGCAGCTCTTCTAACATATTGGCCAGTCTCCCGAGGTGCCTGCTAACATGTCGAATAGAGTGGCCATGCTGCATAAGGGTGACAGCAGGAGCAACTTGCACTTCACTTAAGACGCCTCATTTGAGTTCTAATGAGGCTTCTAATCAACGAAAACTGACAACTGAATTCACTTGTCATCTTTAGTATTCATTTTTCTATTTTGTTTTGCGTTATTAATTTACATTTTTAAGTGTAACTTAGAAGTTACTAAGAGTTGTAACATTGTTTTGTAATTTTCTTTCGTTAAATATAAACCCTTAAAGCATACCAAATTTGATTTGCCCACAACTATTATTTAAAAAATTACAGGTTTCGAAAATCGTGTTCCCCTATTTTATTTGGCCAGTGTATAACAGAGTGCGATAAAAAATTGTGGTAAACTTTAAAACTGGAAGGGATTTTAAGGAAACTTTAGTTTGTAAATTATGCTCCTGATGCATTCTGTACAGCATTAATTACTTACTCAACTTTTCCATTGAACACTAATCTTTTCTTGGTTGCAGGTGCGCCATCTTTGTGTTAAAAAGTTCGCTATTTTTCGTATCACTTTATTCCTGGGGCCCGTCCTACGCTTCTAGGTAGAAACTTTACACTTGTAGTGATTCCGTAACACCAAGTAATATGTATTAGAAATTCAGAGTTCTAACTACATACATAGAGATTGTTATCAACGGCTATAGGGAAAACAAACTTAAGTTTTTCTTGCAACCGTTGCCATCTATTAAATTAACTGCTTAGTATAACAATTGTTTGAAGTGGAACTGTACCAACCCGTCAAACTGCATTGTCTGCTAGGTCATCACATCAAGTTTTGCGTGACCACAAGATGCATTTGTTGATATTCATCACAGATCACAGAGATAATGGTGTATTTATAAAAAAATAACAAGCAGTATAAAACTGAAAATAATAAATAATAATAATAATAATAATCTCCACATGTACGGTCTGTGTTTTATGGGTGGAGATGACATGAAAGAATTTTATCCTGATTTTCCGGAGCGTTAAACTGCCTCCGAATTACATTGCTTTCTAGAAAGTAGAAGAGATTTGGTTTTCAGAGCATGATGTGTAGCTATAAAAGGTTTCTATAAAAGGCTGCGGTAAACTTAAAAACCCGAAGGGATTTCGAGGAAAGTTTAGTTTTAAATTATTCCACTGATGCAATCTGACAGCTTTAATCACTTACTCAACTGTGTCTTAAACATTAATCTCTTTTTGTTTGCAGGAAAGATATTAAAAAATGCGCTATTTTTCAAATCACTTCATTCCTGGTGGTTACTATGTAACCTATATAAAAACTGTATAAGGTTTTTCTTATAATTTGCTACCACTATTTTAGTTCTTATGATTATTAGAATTTGTCTTTGTATCTCTTCGTGGTTGTTCGTTATTAGATTATAGTTCTGAAAGTAGATTCCAAGTTCGAATGTAAAAATTTGCGGTGCGCTTCCGAAATTACCTACACACCGGTTTACCATTAATTCGAATAATGAATAATTTCCAATGGCGAATAGGTAATCCAGTAGGAAAAATCTAAACTTTTAAAGTTTTTGCATAGTGCTGTAATTATACATGTAAAACAATGAACGATAATTACCAGCAGTGGTCAATAAAAAGCACTCTGATCATTATTGTTATTGATTTAACGCAAATAAAATATTATTCCCTGAAAAAGGAAATGGAATCTTGAAATCTGAGATGTTGGAACATAGAAGAAATCATGAGAGTCGTTGTTGCTTATTTTATTGCCAGCATAACTTGACTATATAAAGATGTAATAAGTTAGTATTAAGTTGATTTCAGACGTTTTGACTTTTATCATTTCACGAGCCAGAAATACGATAAACGTCCTATTTGTAGTAGGGTTGTAATGGAAGTGATCTTTACGGAAACGGATGCGGATGCGAAAACCAAATGGTCGACTTTCGCCGAAGCGGAACTGAAAGCGGAAGTAATAAGAACATTTATTATAGAAACACAAAAAATACAAAAACAATATCACATTACAACAAAACAAACAACACATTTTAGTAAAAAACTCAAAGATAATCATTGGTCGACATTGCAACAAAACATAACAACAGTCAATACAAAAAGTGTTCATACACTTATACGCACATGAGTCTCAAGGCATACCATCTATTCATATACTAACAAAATGAGGCTCTATAAGAAAAAAAAAACTTGGCAAATAAGTTATAAAATACAAACGAAATATCACCATATTGATAATAGACAAGTATTGTTTTTGCCTGTTTTTGTATTGATAAAACTTGAAGAAATTTACGTGGAAAAAGGTGTATTTTCGGACAATTTTAATGTTTCTATTACAATGGCTTCATACGCTATAAATTACCAAAAATAATGTTTTTGACCGCATATATTCTTTTAAAAAAATCTGATGCATATGGAAACTGTTAAACCCTTGTAACTTTATAATCACAAAACCCATGTTCCTCAACTCCTGTTCCTCTCCTCAAATCAATAATTTCCAATCAGTTGATATTAAGTTAGTCGATGACATACAAAAACAACCGTGAGGCAGAGACCTAATTATGAACCCACGGTCAATCAGTTTCTGAAGAAACTACAACGTCCAATGACAAGAAAATATATTATCTTTCATGCTTTTCTGCCCTAAGTAAACATGAAGGTGGGTATCTTCACAATTGCGAATTAAGGACATATATCTATGGCCTAGTTGCATGTCTAGGTGCATATCACGTGTCATGTGTGTTTTACCTATAATGATTCGTGGCATTCCAGTTTCAGTTTTGATTCAGTTGCGCCTTCAATATTAAATTTCGTCTGATTTCGTCTTTGTTGATTCGATATCATTGAATAGAGGCATATCCAACAGTTTTATGATTAAAGTCAGTTAAATATTACAACAATTTTTAGACAAACCAGTTTCAAAAGTTCTTCATCCAAAAATATACAGGCATTTTACGTATTTGTCTTAAGCTAAGAAATGCATATTATATTTCCGTTGTATGAATTTGTATGAATTATAAGCAATGTAGTGTGAAATTTTCACTAGGTTCCGCTGTATACCTTGAGTAGAAATTACGTGTGGTCAATACCATTGCCTGTAGAAACTTACTACAATCAGGCACCCACATAATTCATATCCCACGATTAACAGCATTAACAGAATTTCTTGAAAGTTGGAAAATCAGGACGACACCTACGGCTTCATTAAACAGTTTGTATACTTGTCTTTGTGTATAGTCCATCTATTTTATACTACTATCCTCTGGTCTTTCCATTCCATTAAGAAATAAGTTACAATCATTCAATGTTTATCATTCTGAAAGCGTATAGCAACAAATGATAAGTTTGTGATAATTTGATAAGTTAAACTTCACTATGCTAACTATGCCAACTATGCAATACCACTTGTTCCTTGTTCCATATTTTTTTGCGGTTTTGTTTAGTAAACACATACAAACGACGATAGATAATAGTGTATTACGACTATTACAACTAAAGTAAACACTTAACAATCAAGTGCGTTTATTTTGTGAATTCCATTTGCGGCTAAAAGGCCTGATAGCGATCTACAAAAGTCTTCCAACAACGTCCTATTGACCGATATTTTAGTAATCAAACACTGAATTTTATCGGCCAACATTAAATTTCGGTGGGTTTCGTATTACAATGTCAAGTGGGGCATGCGGCATATCTACGCAAACCGTAGGCCTCTCACATGCGCAGCTAACAATACAAAGTTCGCGTTTCACGCAAAATAAAACCACAAATCTCGGCTCGGTCGCGTGAAGCACGTTCGCGTCGCTTTTACGACATTTTCCCGCAAAATTAAAGACCTCTAGCTGTCGAATTGGAGCTGTATTGAGCCCGTAAAGGCGCGAGAAGAAATAAGAAAGTTGAGGTCGCCGCCGCGAGGGATCAAATTAGGATTCAACCCTTGTAATTAACGTCGGATCTAATTGCCAATACCCATAGCAAGTGTCGTTAATTAGTCGATCTATAGTCCTTTTAATTAAACGTTGGAATCGTCACATGTTCTATTAGAATGTATTCAAAATGTAGACAAAATTATAGAATTTAGGAAGTACAAAACTTAAAAGAAAATATTCTGGTCTATATTAAAGTAAACTGACTTCGGAGATTTTTTCTCACCAATTCACGTGCGAAAAAGTTCCTTCTTAATTGCTTATGGAAAATTTGAAGTGGAGTTTTCGGTCTATAATCTATAGGAACGGTTTTCTCACTATATGAACCATTTTACCTAGTGTGAGTTTTTGAAATCGACGGAAAACGGCAAATCGGGCGTTTTTGATTCACAATTTTCCAAAACGCGAACAGGTTTTGTGAACGCGCGTCAACATTCCAGTAGCTGTTTGATTCGCTTCGCCATTCGCTACCGGCTAGAACCGTCAAAAACGCAACTATAACCTATTCATATTGCAGTAGGTATGTACAATACAAAGCCAAGCGTTTGTGTTGGTCATTATCTACAAGGGCCTAGAAGCACAAACTCCGTCCCCACAAATAGCCTTTGAGAAACTTACTACCATGTTGTACGTATAATAATAATTATTAATGTGGAATACGTATCGGCCCGACAATTTAGGTATTCTCAACGACAAATTGTGCACTACAAAATGCGTACTCAGCACGACAAATTTGGTATTCCCCACGACAATTGTTAACACGACAGAATATGGATTCAGCACTACAAATAAGGGATTCTTAACGACAGTTTAATTGACTAGTACGACAGATTATGTAATTTAACATTTTTAAGCGTTTGCGAAAAGTATTGGTGATATTGATTTGATTTTTAAGTTTTAATGATTTAATTTTAGTTTTAAAACTAAATTAACAGCTGTAGTGTGGGGTATCCAAAAATTTAATAAAAACAGAAATGATATTTATAATGTATTTAAATATAGAAACAAGTACAAAACATTAATTCAAGTACAATAAATATATATCCGTCATTCCATAACAAAATAAACAAATATTTGAATTGTTGTGTATTTGGATATTTTTATCTCTTGATTTAGTAGATCATGTATAATATTTAGTACCCACTTCAAGAACTTTTTTGTATAATTGTAGCCATTGATATGCTTCGGTCCAGTCCTTTAATGAAGTTGTTTGTTGTGAGTAAAATTGTTCATAGTTAGGTGACAATGCACCTCGATATCAAAGTATTCTACATATTTGCAAGTATTTAATTTGTCAAAAATACAATGGTGGAAGCCAAGTGACTATTTTGGTCATCAATGAACAAAATCGAGCAAGTGAAAACTATTTTTGGTAGGGTTTTCTCCATAGACCGTTCGATTGTGTTTATTGATGGCACTTAGCTTAGATTATTGTATTTTTTACAAATTAAGTATCTACTTGGAAATATGAGAAGTACTCTGACTCAATAGTTCATTAATTATTTTTCTTATGTAAGTTAATAACTGTGGTATGTAAATTTATTGTAGTAAACAAACCAAAAATATATGATTTCCTTTTTGAATATGATTAAATTAAACGTATACTCAATTTTGTGCCACTTGGGGTATGGGTTAATGTGTCGATCGATCTCAGATTTGACAGCAATTAAGTATTGATATAAATGTACAAACTGAGAAAGTCCTGCATAAAGAATAACTCTACAAAAAATAATCACCACCCTAATAAGAAATGTTACAGGGTAAAGACCCTGTTATTATTATACGGTCGAACTTGAACAGTAAAAAAGTACTAATCGTTGATCTTTTGCAACTGACAAATATTTTAGTTAAAAAAATCATATCAATAAAACAAGCAATTGCCTACAACTGTTCGATTTCTAGTTGTATTTTGTTGTCCTTATTATCTCTAACTCAAATCATATATAATTTATAATTATAACTTACCTGAAGACTGACTGAACAACAATATTATACACAGAATAATTTTCAATTGTTCCCAACACATAACCACACTTTTAACGGTAGCACACTGTATGAGTTTAGAAGAAGTTTTATACGGCTGGCCTATATAGCGGCGCTGCTTGTCATACTGCTGTTATTTATGGTGTTTGAGGTTAAATCACATAGTTTGCTGATTTTATCGTTTAAATACAAATATTGTCGTTCATTTATTTTTTTTTTTACTGTCACACTAAAACAACTTGGGCCACTGGGCAAAATTGTAAAAATACTCATTATTTTATCAGTTTGGGTTAAGTGAAAATAACTTGTTAGTCATTGACTAGGTGTTATGCCACAAACACTCTGTGTTTGAACAAAATAATAAAAAAAAAATAATTTCATTTTTTTGTCATTTTAACATATATTATGTCGTTTGTTTACATTTTCTGTCGTTAAAACATATATTTTGTCGTTCCAATGCATATTTTGTCGTGAAGGTACGAAATTTGTCCTGCGAACCCCTAATTTGTCGGGCCGAAATATGCCACCCATTATTAATTCGCATTTGTCTTTGTTACGTAGGAATGCGTACTTAATACCTATACATACAAACATAATTTGGAATGATATTGTAAAATATGACAAATAGCGTTTGTGCATACTACGAAAACACAGTAAGTAAATTACTAGAGATGATTACCTTTCGTTTAAATTTGGTCGTTTACTTTACCTCTAATTGATTACAGCTTGAGACGTAGCATGTTAGATGGCAACAATAATTGTATATAATGTGAAAATAATATTAAAACCTTATCTGATAACCGCTTCATTTTCAAATCCATGTTGATTTGATTGTGGGTTCTCTTGAATTTCAGAAATGGCTCTTTCATGTTGTTTCACGTTTGTTTTGTCGGTTTAATTACTCATTCTTAGTTAATGAAAAATGTCCGTCCATGTAAAATTAGTACAGCATATGGAATAAATATCAAATAAGATTTCCTGATTGTTTCTGTTATAAATCTTTAATGACATTTTATAGGTTTATTATTACAGTGTGTTTAGGTGTAAGAGACTGTAATAATAAACTTCTTATTTTATAAAAAAGAGGTTCTTTTTTCTCCATTAATCATTGTTGGCCAGACTTTTACTTTTTATTCGCCTACGGGTCGTGTATAAACTTCGTTCTCGTGATTTATATCCGTTATATGCGAGCCAAATACGACATTTTATCTAAGACTAATAAATTCTATTTGTTATGGTGGCGATGCGAACTTTCAATCTACTGTCAATCACGTAGGTGTTGACAGTATCAATGAATAATAATGTTTCTTTGTCATTATTTAAAAGAGCTATTTATCATTATTATTCAAACCTACTGTCAGCACATAATCATCGGCGTGTATATCATGATTGGTATTATATACATTATACAATTAACTGATTATGTGTGAGTCGTAGAAAAATACGTTTAATGACAGTTCTGTTGAATAATGACTTACGCGGTTGATAGCTGATTAACAGTTATACACAAAAGATAATAAAATTAAAGATTATCTTACTTCACTACGAATCGCCACCATTGAGAAATACATTTCAAATATTTGATATAAAATGGAGTTTATGATTTGCACAAAGGGTCCAGTGGGGCCTAGGTGCTTTGGGACTTCCCAGCCTCTACCACCTACATAGATGGAATTTATGAGTCGTAAATAAGACGTCGTATTTGACTTGCATATAACGGATACAAATTTGTTGGTACATTTCTACACGTTTATGACCATTGAGCGTGTTTAGAGCATGATTAGAAGCATGCTCTCGATATTATATCCTGAATTATATGCGCGTCAAAAAATATACAACTAAATATCTACTTCTAATATACTTATTATACTACTAATATACCTAATATACTTCTAATCTACTTCTATCAGAAGATGCCTCATAATGGCGTTTATAACCGGTAAAGAACGTTGATTGCTTGTCAAGTAAAATAGTGTATTATTGTACAAGTTTTATAAGACGTCAAATTGGCGCATGAGTTGTTGAATGCGCCAAGATGTCCTATATATAGATGTTTATCTATTAAAATAGGCTAACATTAATTATGCTAATATATCATTGACGATAATAGGAAACTCAAATTGTAAATGAAAAGTGATTTCATTCACTTCAATCGATCGATTAATAATATAGTTGTAGATTGCTTTGGTTTAGAGCAGATTTTTGTTTTTAAGGATCATATTCTTTTGTATCAAGACATACGTATTTGGCACAAAAAAGGATGCATTTAATACTTTAGATTATTTTCTTGTAGAGATTAATTGATTTGGAATATTTATTTCAGGTTAAATAAATAAATTTCCATACAGGTTTGTGTTCTATAGACAAGTGGCAACCTTGTGTTGCTTTCCTTTAAAGTAATATTTTTTATTTTCTTTAAAAATTCGTTTAATTTAGTCAAAAATTCAATTGTATTCAATAAATTTATTACCAGTATGAATTTCCGACATTATTTTTATATTTAAGACGACTTTTTAAAAACAACCGTCAAATTTGTTTTATTGATTCTGATAGTTCATTAAATTATCTTAAAAATGAAAACATATAGTTAATATGTAATATATAGTTAATAATTAACACACATTTGCGCTGAATACGAATGTGGACTTGAATATTGCTTGTTTTGATTAAAATAGTAAGGTTCTGTCTAAAACAACGATCTAAAACATTCCCTAAATGGATTTTCAGAAAATGATAAACTATGACGTATTTGTTCATTTGTAGAGAACAATATATATGAATAATTTCTCCGTTTGCAACAAATACGGTTTTTGAGAGATAAAAGAGATAAGATGTGCATGTCCATGAAAACAACCACTTTTATTTTCACGTGCCTTACGTTGATTTTAAAAAAATTGTGAAACCGTTGTTTGTTAATTTCTAAAGTAGAATCTAAATCGGGTTTTTGTGTTAATTGTGTTGTATTTTCAAGAATTGTTAAATATGTTATTTATGTTACTTACTACACTTTACTGGACCAAATTGATTAAACTACACCAAAGAAGTGCAAATAATTTTACCCAAGACGCAGAAGTAATAATTTGATTTAAGCTTAAGTCCAATATTCAGGAGAACCTTGCATTTCACAAGTGACATAATCCTATCAGCGAACTGACGATCGAAAATGGCGTCACGATTTCTGTCATGTCAAATTATCCTACATCACGTCCTTCGCAACATCGCCGAATCGTAGAATTCAGCGCAGGTCCTTGCATAATCCCCGCACACTGCGAATTTAGTAACTACCTTCAGACCGTCGGACCCCTAGATCGGGTCCTGTTTGCCAAATTAAACGTCGGTGCAGTGGAGATAACTAACTAGTTTAGGGCAGCTTGAATAGATCGAAAACGGGATCTAGCCACCACTCATCAACAGGATAATTTAATGACATCAATAGGTTAGTTACATTCCACTGGACTGGCTGGTCTTGCAGACGCTGTTAATTCGATTGAGGTAGCCAATTTACTTTTTAAATTCGATGACGGTTTAAGAGGTTTAGTGCATGGTGGAGCTCGTCGACATTAATGCGATGTCGTGTAGATTGAGTGTGATTACTGATTATAGAGAGCAGCCAGGTCATAGACGGTAATTACACGGCGGTTATACTGCAAATTATTTATAAGGAAATGTACTGCAATTACAATTATTACAATTCTTGTTGTCACGTTTTGAAAGAGATAGTAATATCAAAGAGAGAAGTAAGAGCTCAGAAATCATTCACAGTATTTTGTTCTGAAGGATTTTGGAGTGAATGTGATGCATTATACATAAATAATGACGTTATAATTGATTTTCATCCTCATGACGCTACGATACAATTATTCCTCTACAAAAACAATGTTAACTCTTAGTTACTTCTAATTTATAATTAAAAATGTAACTTAATAACGAAAAACAAAATGTAAAAAATGCCAAAAATGCTTTGAATTCACGTATGAAAACCTACTAAAGATTTCAATATGTTTGCCGAGACCTTCTAGTTTCCCCTTCTGTTATTCAGCCTTTATGGAATCGGTTTCTGGAAACTAGCAAATATGATAGAAGAGCTGGACAAGGACGAAATTGAAAAACTACTCAAAATCCAGGCCGATTTCTTGTCCTTTCCTCTCTACGTCAGCGTACTGCCACAGCACGAGACCTCCTAAACGACCTAAAACAAGCATATGGAATACAAATTTATGATCAACCTGTTAGAAACAGATAAAAGAAGCGAATTTCAAACCGAGAATACCTATCCACGCACCACGCCTTACGCAGCATCTCAAAGCAGCGCGAATAAGTCTTGCTATGGATCACAGACATTGGCAACTTCATCACTGGACGCCTGTACTGTTTACAGACGAGTCTAAATTTTGATAGATTTGGTCGTGGATCTGTGATGGTTTGGGCTGGAATCAGAATAGACAACAGAACTGATCTTGTTGTGGTTCCTGGTACACTAAAATGCCATGAATTACATCAAAAACAACTTGGAGGACCATGTGGTGCACGTTGCATATGGCGTCGGTCAAAATTTCATCCTAATGCAGGACAATGCAAAGCCACATACCGCCAGCATCACCAGAAACTTTTACAAAAACGCGGAATTCGGATCATGGAATGGCCGGAATTTTTCTAACACGCAAATGCAAACAAAGTTATTTACAAACTTGACAACACTTCACAGGCCAAGTTTTATTTTTTAAAATACCACAAGCATCTAAAACCGATTTGCATGATTTTTACTGATGTCGGACTGTTTTTAATGAAATTTTCAACATGTTTTAATTTTCCTTATTGGTTTTATTGGATTCATTGGTTTTGGAAAATTCTGAACTATCGTTCTTTCAAGCTATACTTTTTACTTTATCATATGTAGTATGTAAAGTATTGTAATCGTGCCGAAAAAAAAATTTGAGATTTTAGCGGAAATAGGTCTTTATGGGTCCCCTGAACATTTTTGACCAAGGTCCAAAAAAATGTCTCTGTGTGTGTGTGTGTGTGTGTGTGTGTGTGTGTGTGTGTGTGTGTGTGTGTGTGTGTGTGTGTGTATGTCTGTGTGTGTGTAAACGATTTTTGTGGCGACGATTCCGGAGAAACTACTAAAGGTATCGCGACTAACGTTCATATTTAGAAGTTTTATGACCAAACTTAGAGCTGAAAAGCTTTTGGTTCAAAGGAGTCCAAAGGAACCGGCTATTTACTCTTAGCATTTTTCAACGATTTTGCAAATGAGTCGTCATTTCTGTAATTTCATAAAAATAGATAAATAATAAATTAAAGTAGAGGAAATTTTGTATAATTTATGTCTATAACATTTAATGGTAAAATTAATAGTTTAGCTGCAGGAGCAAATTCTATTTGATCGAAATCGTGCCTACATTAATACTAGGTGCCCAGGATATTTTGAAGTTTTTGACAGTATTTGGAATGTCAGCGTTTGCGAAACGTCAATTCAACACGCAAATGCATGGAGAATTGCCATGAGGAGCTAGGTGAAACAATATTGAAACAATATTGAAAAACAATATTTCGAGTGCGGTTAGCAATGTTATGTTTTCGCGAATAAATATACAAGAAAGATTGTAAGACGGTATGTTAACCTTAAAACTTATTTGGAATATTGAGCATAATTCTTTATAAACTTTTGTAGTTAGCACTGAAGTTAGCACTCGAAAATATAGTCTGCTAGAAGCCAATATAATATATTAATCATCAGAACCAGAACCTTTTTACTTTATCATCCGTAGTATGACAACACTCCATATTTAGAAGCTTTCTGTTGAACCAAGGGTCCAAAGGAACTGGCGTTTTAGTCTTAGCATTTTTGAAAGATATTGCAAATAAGCCCCTATATCTGTAATTTCGTCGAAATAATTAAATAATAAATTAAAGTAGAGGAAATCTGAATAATTTATGACTATGACATTTTTTGGTAAAATTAATAGTTTAGCTACATGAGCAAATACTATTTCATCGAGATCGCTCGTACTGCATATAAACTAGTTAGCCAGGATTTGTCAGATATTGTGATTCTAATGACAGTAGGTAGTGTCAAATGCTGATGTTTTCACATTACCTACTGTAAATATAATCAAAATGTCTCTAGTCTAGGACTAGTAGTTTTATTTTAATGCAGACATGGCTGATCTCGATCAAATAGAATCTCATGCAGCTACACTATTAATTTTATATATGGTATGATAAAGTCATGTGCCTGGCCACATCAGATTTTTTAAACTGACTCATGACCTGATTTATTCATTGTTTATTCATTTTAATAAATTTGTGTACAACAATAAATTATTAACCTATTTAAAACAAAATTAATCGTAAAGTTTGGATATGAAAACAACGGTGGATTTCCATTTATTTCATTTGTTAAAAAGACAAGACCGAAAATAAATTACTCCTCCGTCCAATAACAACAGTATGAAACTAATGACAATGGATGCTTTTTTCTGGACATATCACCACTAAATATGGCAATCCTAAACATATTCTCAAGCTGTAAACGTTATACCTGACATTCAGGAAAAAACACCAGACTCTACCTTTATAAATTCCAATATCTTGTCTATGCTTTTGATATTATCATTTGCCACAAATTATCAACCACGAATTATCCAAAAGCAAACGGCCAAACTTAGACGAAAAACTAATCATCTCTATTAACTTACTTTTGATTAACTTACTTTTGTATCCGTGATATGTGAGCGTGCGGTATTTTGACGCTTATTGGTACTGTTGGTTAGTATTTATTGCCACACTCGCATTTTTTTGAGAATTATGCGGTAGATCTACAATTATCGGAAAAAAGGGGAAAAAGACGAAAAAATCTGATGTGGCCAGGCACATGACTTTATCATACAAAATATAAAATCAATAGTTTAGCTGCATGTGAATCTATTTGATTGAGATAAATCGTGTCTGCATTAAAATTAAACTAGTTAGCCAGGATTTGACAGATATTTTGATAGTCAATAGTAACAATAATAGGTATTATCAAAGCATCAGCATTTAAAACTACCTACTGTCATCAGACTAATAGTTATTTATCTCACAAGTGTTAAAAGTACGGAATAGCGCGACGAGCGGTGATGCGACGCGTCACCGATGGCGGAGCGTCGCCGTCGCATGTGAGCGAGTCGCGCTATGTAGTTTTCGACAGGAGTGACATCAATGTTTTTGTGTTGCTTTTTGAGAAATGCGTATTTAAAAAATCAAAAATGGTTATATTTCTCTATAGGAAATGTTAGGTTGATACCGCTTCTACGAAACGTCAAGTTTAAAAAGCTAATTCAAATTCTGACAGATTTATATTCGTTCATCACACTGTAGATGTCACATCCGTACTAACATACTAAAATATAACTACACTCATCGCTATACTTTATTTACAATTTTCTCAATTTATCGTTTTTAGAATTAGATATATCAACGGGTTGATATTTCTTATCAACAAACAATCAAGTTGGTGATCTTATTTTATTTGAATTTTGTATTTTGTACTTTGTCGCACTAGATTGGCAACGTTCCATAGCGGTTCTCCAACCCACTCCAACCTCTGATGAAATCAGCTGTTTTCGAGTGTGACAGCCATAGACATTTCTGTAGTGACAGCACAAAAAAATATTTGTCAAATCCAGGCTACTATGTAGTTTCATATCCATGCAGATGCGACCGATCTCGATCAAATAGAATTTGCTCTTGAAGCTAAACTATTAATTTTACCAAAAAATATCATAGGCATAAATTATTTAAAAATTATTTAACTATTTTGACGAAATTATAGAAGTTTAGTCATGAAACTTCTAAATATGAACTTTCGTCCCGATACCTTTAGTAGTTTCTCCGGAATCGTCTCCACAAAAAACAGGTACACACACACATACACGCACACACACAGACATTTTTTTGTACCTTGGTCAAAAATTTTCAGGGGACCCATAAAGACCTATTTCCGCTAAAATCTCAATTTTTTTTTCGGCACGATTACAATACTTCATCATACTGCGTATAATAAAGTAAAAACGCTTAAAGCCAACCCAGGCGAAGTAAATACCGTCAATAGGATACTTTATCGTGTTTTGGATCCCTGAAAAGGCCTATCCAAATGTTTCATAAGCAAATACAATCGTTTTTTTTGCTTTTGAATGATTATTTTAAACTTATTTTAAACTTACTTTACTATAATATGGATTAACTATCCAATCCTAGCTAAGAGATAAAGTAGAGACATTTTCGGGTGCGCCCACAAACACAGGCCACAAATTGCTAGTTTCAGACCGTAATCAAGGGAATTCTTTTTGGTCGATCCGTCGTCATCCGGGGTAGCATACAAGTTTTAATTACAACCAGAATTCACGTACACCACTGGCCTTTTGGGTCGGGTTCACTCAGCTCGCTTCAGTTCCCCCATTTCAGTGTGTTCAGATTTCGAACACAATTATAGCTATTGATTGTGATATATTTACTTATTCTATGGACATGATAAATCATTTATCGTTTATTGTCTGCTATGAATCTTGCTAATGGAAACTTTTCTCTAATAAATACTGGAAGATATCGCTGAAATATGCTTGTACAATATTTTATACTGATAATAATATACTGGAAATCCACTGTTTTGTAAACAGATATACAATCACGGATATTAAATCCATCCAGTACATTAAATTCTTCCAAACAACACGATGTTTTTGGGTTTAAATTGAGTAAACAGTTCTGCATCGCAACCGCGACTGAAAATACAATTTTATTGAAAAGGCAACGATGGACGCAACAAAATATGGTGAATTTCGTCTCAGTGCAACTGTATGAATTGAATGATATTGTACAGTCATGGAAAAAAGTATGTTCGTATCGCTATCGCAGGATTTGAAAATAGTATGTCGGTTATATATTCGATTATATCGTCCCTCGGCCCGGCCGCTTCGCAAAAAGTTGTCCGTCACGAGGTGGTTTTTCGATGGATGTAATGTAACGGAATTTAGTTTATTTTGAGCGTGTCCGATCTTTTCCTTAATGTGATACCTTCACTGCAATGTAATAAATGTAATATGGCCACAACATTTAAGTTTACGAGTAGTGCATTTAATTAAATATAAAATTACTTTTATAATAATATTAATAAACACGAAATTTGATAATATGATACGAAAATCTGATATTAAGATATTGCGTAATATCACGGCACATTATTTAAATTTATTGTATCTAATGTACATATTAATTACGTAAGTAAATGCCTTTGCCCAGCAGTGGGATGACGGGCTTAAGTAAGTAAGTAAGTAAATGCACAAATCATCATGTTGCCAAGGATTATCACTGAATATAGACTATTTCAGAATAGTAGTTTAATTTAATCTAAGTTTAATTTATATTTAGGACGAAGCATGTATTTTGTATGAAAGGAAAATAGAAATATATCTGTATTTACTTTATAGCAGTTAATGTTTCAATTATCTTTCATGAGATCTAATACATGCTTGACAACCAACATAATATAAAATTATAGCAATAATTAATGCAGGCTGTCCTACGTTTCTTCTGCAAAACATTTCTTCAGTAAGCAAATTACTTTTTTAATTCATTAAAAAGTTACAGCCGTTTGAATTATTAACAATATCTTATTTTATATGGCTCCCACTTATGAAGGAACAGAGAAAACCAATAAAACCATATGAAACTTATTACTTTCTACTTTCTAGAAAAAAAAAAACATTCTAGTTTCATCTTTTGTTCATTTATAATTCGAATTATTAAAATTTTACTTATAATTAATTAACTAATTACTTAAGAATACTGAAAATTAGGTTATTATGTCAATAATGATTAATGTCAAATCTTTTTTCAAATCTCAAATCTGTAGTAGTTTTGGACATAGAGGGAACTAATTTTAACAATAATGTCATCTAAATGTTCTTTTAGATGGTCGTATAGTTTGGTTTATTTATTTTTTAATACTAATTATTTCATATGGACATTCCATCAAAATTCGTCGAAAATTTAGAGCTTGCTTCTACAAGCAATTATCAATTTTTGTAAATTAGCGATATACATAATTGTCATTATTTTCAGTTGTCAGATATTTGAAAAATATTGCTGTAAAGCAAATACAAAATAATAATATAAAAAGATTGTAATGATACATTCATGGTATACAAAATACATCCTTTCTGGTTATTAAGTTAAACTGCAAAATGTCGTTGAAGCTAAATATCTCGAAAACACCAGTGAATCACAAGTAACAAATTACCATAAATACAAATTTAAAGCAATTTAATTTTATTAATTTATTTCTAGATTGTGAATAAATGTTAATACATAAAAGTTCTGAAATAACCTTCAGTAAAAATATTCACCACAAGAAACTGATTTTTGTATTTATTAACGAAATTATTAGATAAACTATTAGATGCAATAAGTTTGTATAGTTTGTTGTTTTATGCAATATCTTGAAATGAAATTTTCATTTTGTTATATAATAAATTATATTTAATAAAAACACAATTACATTGCAATGTAGGAATTACATTAATTTATTACACATTAGGCTAATAAATAGAAATATATAAATGATTATAAACCAATTCAAAACATTCGAACAAGGTGTCTCAAATAATAAATTTCCGATATACGAGTATGCAGCGTAACCGGACAATTTTTTGCACTTAGCGGCCGACCGGCCGACTAGAGTAACAAAAAACTCGTATATGGATGTAGCATCGACACACTGCTGAAATACGGATCAGAACATACTTTATTCCACGAGATACATAATAATTTGTATTATATTATTATTGTTTATAATAACAAATACGATTAACTTTAGCTGTAAATATGTCTTTGCTGCTGTTAAGTTAAATAATTTTATCTCGTCGGTAAACTGATTAAGCCGTGATATGTGTGGTAATCCAGTGAGCTTTTATCGATTGCTACATGCCGCTGCTATCATCTGCATGAAGTTGTACAATTAAACTCTAATTACAACACGCTGCAGTTTCTGCGAAAACAATTTATTGCATGCAAAATCAATATGACATGTTGCGTCGATGACTGAATACACAGCGGAGCAGAGGCCACTAGGAAAAATACACACGTTTGAATGTAGTTACGGTTATTTTTTCAATAAACGATAAATTATTTATTTTAATACATTACTTAACGTTATTACTAACTACAACTAAAATATTTCAGGCAAAAATATCTGAAACAGTTTTTCTCAATATTTTTCCCTTGCGAAACCCTTGAAATAAGTTTGGAACCTGAGGCAACTCATTAAAAAAAAATACTTGTGTTGTACTTTTATCCCAGATTTGTTAGAACGTAAATGTCATTCTGAGCGTAACGTTTTGTACCGCAATTCACGTAAAAAAACACTTCTGCTCTGAAATTACAGTAGCCTTCATGTAAAATTACAAATATATCATAGTATCACAAAAACGTATTGTAATAAGATGTAACAACATACCTGGTATCAAATAACAAGCGTGTTGCAGTAGAAACACCATGAATAACATCGAATTTTTCTATTACAACATTTTTGCTGTAACGTATAACATATAATTTACTTTAATTTTGTTTGCTTTATTACCATTACATTTACAGCATCTTTGTTTTCGTTTAGTACATTCAATTTCTATAACATTAGAGACAGTATCTGCGTGGATAAACTTATTTTAAATTTTAAATTGCTTTAAGTTGCCTTTATTTAAAGTAAATCAAAACCAGGAAAAAATTAAATTCTGAAAACAAGAGCGAAAAAAGCTTATGATAACTAAAATTTGTTATTTTTACACTGTAATTTCATCTACAACAGTTGATTTTAAATAATATGCTAAAGAAATACAAATAGTACAATGTCAAACATTTGTTGTAATGAAAATAAATAATAATACCGCAACATAAATTTTCGTCGGGATATATCGTGTATTTTCCACAACTGTTTTTAAGTACCCGATTTTTGTGGCGACGATTCCGGAGAAACTATTAAAGGTATCGGGACGACCAAACATTCATGACCAAACTTAGAGCTGAAAAGCGTTTTGTTTAAATGCGTCCAAAGGAACTGGATGTTTACTCAAAGCATTTTAAGGATTTTGCAAATGACCCGCCATTTCTGTAATTTCGTCAAAATACTTAAGTAATAAATTAAAGTAGAGGAAATCTTGTATAATTTATGTCTATGACATAACTTGGTAAAATTAATAGTTCAGCTGCATGAACAAATTGTTTTTTGATTGAGTTCGGTCGTGTCTGCATTAATATAAAACTAGTTAGCCAGGATTTGACAGATATTTCCATTCTAATGACAGTAGGTAGTGTCAAACGCTTATGTTTTGACAATACCTACTGTCAATAGAATGAAAATATCTGTCGAATCCTGGCAGACACGACCGATCTGGATGAAATATAATCTCAACCAGCTAAACTATTAATTTTATATATTGTATGATGATAAAGTCATGTGCCGGGCCACATCAGATATTTTAGACGTCTGTGCCTTTGATATTCGAACCAATTTTCATCATCTTTTTAAATAAGAAGACCAAGACGTCATATAAATCTCGTATAATAATATACCATTTTAAAACTGTACATTTTTTATATTTAAAATCAGCATACGTAAATTAAAATAAATTCAGGCGAATTTAAGCATAACGAATTATCATTAATCTCAACCTATTACTCTTTAAGGAAAGAGTTGTAATGAATAGTAAATTAAGAACAGAAATGCTGTTCCTCCTCCATTTTGCAGTTGGTTAAAAAATAAAAGAGAAATAGAACATGTCAGTTATTATAAAAATAAGGAATTTATGCCGAAATAGAATATGTTATCAGAAAATGTAATACCTATCAGTTAGGTACCTAGCTCTCAACATGTGAAAGATGCGATAATGATAAAGTTTTTTTCATAATAACCTTTTTAACCAAAGATCAGTAACGACAAAGCTACATCTGTTTAATTTTTATAATTAAATAAAAACGTCCACTTGTGGACAATACTTCCAGCAATACTATCAATAAGTATAAGTAACAGGTATTGCTGCTTCAAACTTTAACTTGTTGTAACGTCGTAGTTTATGTGGTTAGTTCAAAAGTTTGCTGAGAAAAGATACTTATTTAGATATTCTCTTGCTACTCGTTCGATCTTCTCGGTAAGTTATGACTCAATCTGTATGTTTAACGTAGTGGTACGTACTGGTAATTCTATTTCATTTAACAAATACAGTTTCATTTGACGAATACAACTGCATGCAATCATTAATTGGCATGTTTTGCTTTGTTCGCTTTATTATTTGTCATACAAAAAAAAACAGTTGTAAGTAATTAATTCAATTCATATAAATGGTAACAACTTTCAAAACACAATTATTCTATAATTAATAAATTGTCTATCTTAAATGCATAACTATGTTTCACGAAAACGTATATTGCATTCCCAACAGTTTACTGACCCAAGTTACACACAAAAGCACCCCTAGCAAACACGCTGGTTAAAAAATCGACTGAAAACTGTTTTAATGAAGTCTTAACACAAACATTGTATTTTTTAAGCATAGTCCTTGTTATTTTGACCAGAATCAAATCGAACTTGTGTTTTCATTGCAGATATCGAATGTATTACCGTTGGGACATACTGTCTGCTGTATAAATACAACTGCATTATCTTCCCGTGATCGCAAACTGTTGAATATTTATGGGCATTTGCATATTTTTATGTGTCTTTAATCGTCTGCATAATTTGAGTTCGTACAGCACGTCGTGTTGAACATTCCGAGTAAATATCATGCACAAAGCTCGTTCTGTTCAATGAAGCTTTGCACACGTTGGTGCAAATTGTCTGAGCCCTTTGGATAATGGTTATGTAATACCCTTCCTTCCTATCTGTGACCGAAATAAGGCAGCATCAACACAAATTTTATAATTTTGGTAATGATTGAACGACGCCATCCATTTTTTTTATTATTTAATATGTGCCAAAATTAGTCAACGTTAATCGCCACATTTTTTACACCGAGTGATGTTTTTATGAAATTCCATTGCGTCGGTCCTAAGTAAGCTCATCAATCACATCGTCCTGAAAGCTGGGCGAGACTGCCGTATGCAGCGATATCCGATATATAAGGGAGATTCTTCCGCAGGAGCTTGACTTGCGCTGAAATAACAGCGACTATCTAAGCGAAATTCCTGGCATGTTGGGTTTCCGCTCAGCTAGGCAAAACAAATCAGATTATATTCCATGGCAACTGCCGAGAAGAAGAATTACACCCCCGGAGAAGGGGTAGCATCAAAATAAAATCAAAATAAATTCGTACCTCGGGATAATTTGTGAGTTGTTTAATCGTGTTGTTATAATTTGATGGGAATATCGTAGGTACGCGGTTTGCAAGTGTTTACAAAATAAATACTAGGTAAGGTAAACGTTCCAAATTAAGACACTGTCCTAAATTCCGACACATTTCTGTTTACTTGGATAAAATAAGAAATCTACAACATGAACTTTATTTTGGGACATCCGGTTTGGTGATTTGACATTACACTTATCAACCTACAATCGTTTCTTATTCTACCAATGCTCTAACGGTCAGAATATAACCTAAAAGTTTGACTAATCTTGATAATTGAGTGTCATGCTAAAAGTTGATTTTTTCTTGTAAGGTAACTGCAATTCAACTTCTTTTTATAGCGCTATAGGGTAACAGTAATTAAGAAAATTCTAATAACAGAAGCTTAACGGCATCCACTTATCTATCAAACTAATTTCCGCAATAGATGCGTTTAAAAAAGTGCGGATGCTGATGCGGAAGCGGAAGTAGAAAAATATGCGAAAGTTCCACAGTTGCGCAGTTCCACAGTTGTTTGGACATGTATTAAATACAGTGAACTGTTAACTTATAAATCTGTCTGCTACCATTTCTATACAAGAAAGTCAACGTCCAGCCTGGAGTCCTTCGTTTTGTTAATTTCTTCTACTAGCGCTTATACTGGGTCAACATTACTTATCAGAAAATTAGATATGCACATTTAAATGAGATGATTTCTTTAACAAAATTTGTGATGAATGCTCAACAGAAACCAGTACTTTTTATTATTGCAATTTATGAAAATTTATTTAAATCTTGAGTGACAAAAATTAAAAATTTTCTGCATTTCATCCACTTTATCCTATCATTCAAGATTGTAATTTACTATTGCAAAAGAAGTAGATCGTTGTTGTTGGTTCTTGGAAACCAAGGAATCTTTAAGACAACAGGATAATTCTATCATTTTAGGCAGATACATAAACTACTTGTCGTACCATTTTTTGAAAATAAAAAAATCTGATGTGGCCAGGCACATGACTTTATCATACAATATATAAAATTAATAGTTTAGCTGCGTGAGAATCCATTTTATTGAGATAAATCGTAGGTATTGTCAAAGCATCAGCATTTGACAGGAGTGACATCAACGTTAATTGTGCTGCTTTTTGAGAAATGTGTATTAAAAAAATAAATAAAGAATGGTAATATTTCTGTATAGAAAATGTTAGGTTGGTACCACTTTGACGAAACGTCAAGTTTAAAAAGCTAAGTCAAATTCTGGCAGATTTATATTTGTTCATGACACTGTAGATGTCACATCCGTACTGACATACAACAATAAAACTACAGTCATCGCTATACTTTATTTACAATTTTCTCAATTTATCGTTTTTAGAATTAGATATAAAGACGGGGTGATATTTCTTATCAACAAGCAATCAAATTGGTGTTCTTATTTTATTTGAAATTTGTATTTTATAATTTGCCGCACTAGAGTGGCAACGTTCCATAGCGGTTCTCCAACCTCTGATGAAATCAGCTGTTTACGAGTGTGACAGCACAAAAGCATATTTGTCAAAATCCTGGCTACTATGCAGTTTCATATCAATGCAGATGCGACCGATCTCGATCAAATAGAATTTGCTCCTGCAGCTAAACTATTAATTTTACCAAAAAATGTTATAGACATAAATTATACAAAATTTCCGCTACTTTAATTTATTATTTATTTATTTTGATGAAATTACAGAAATGGCGGCTCATTTGCAAAATCGTTGAAAAATGCTAAGAGTAAATAGCCAGTTCCTTTGGACCATTTTGAACCAAAAGCTTTTCAGCTCTAAGTTTGGTCATAAAACTTCTAAATATGAACTTTCGTCCCGATACCTTTAGTAGTTTTCCCGGAATCGTCGCCACAAAAATCGTTTACACACACACAGACATACATATACACACACACACACAGACATTTTTTTGTACCTTGGTCAAAAATGTTCAGGGGACCCAAAAAGACCTATTTCCGCTAAAATCTCAATTTTTTTTTTCGGCATGATTACAATACTTTACCATACTGCGTATGATAAAGTAAAAAAATACTTGCCGAGAAAAGTAGATTATCGAAAACTGTATATCCATCTTTAATTAACAAAACTCCTAAGAAATATTGAATATTAGAAGAAATTCATATCCTCATGTGTTGACTAGAAAACTGCGTTTCAGTAGTCGTGTACATACATAATTGTATATTATCATTCAAGTTTTATAAGACAAAAATTAGTGCACGACCAAATGGACCGAGTATGCTAATACGTCTTATAAAACAAGTATTAAATACTTTGCGACATCAACTTTACATAAATTTTGAAAATTACGGCTGTCATCTTACAATCTAGAGTAGTTTTATCTTGAACAGTTGGTAGTTGTGGTCTGTTAAATATTTTTAAAGATCAAAATTTGGTTTTTGCGCTTTGTAGTAAGCCGGACTTCAGGAGTTTATTTTTCAACAGTTAAGAATAACACCTTTAGATTGACGTTCACATGTTTTTCGCAAAATTAAATTAATAATAATTAAATTTCCATCAGAATATATACACTGTGGGCAAAGAAAAGGTACACATTTTTTATTACTCGTATTTACAATAATATTTAAATTGAAGTGATTGGTTTCTTTCTTTCTGATTGCATTTGTTTGGTGTTGGTATAAAATAACAGTATAAATTTTGAAGCATCGTATACAATTTTTCGTATACACGGTAAAATATTGATTATTCTTTTTATTGCTTTTTTATTGCCGTTGGGAGACAAGTGAACCAAAATAAAAATTATGACAGTTGGTTCAATAAAAAAAAATTTGATTTAGCTCCAAAATACCTTGCAAAAACAGACAAAGAAAAATCCTTCATAAATGTAAAAATCAAGTTGTCTCCCATAAGAAACATGAAAAGAATTGCAATGGTTTCTCGATCATCTTCAAAGCTAACTCAAGCATATTATTGACTTGCTTTCCCATTAATTTACTTCTTTATCATTAAGAGTGCAGTTTTAAACTGTCGTTTTAATAACTGTGTGTCTTTTTACTTTATCATACGAACTATGATTCTTGTGGCTTTGATTCCGGAGAAACCACTGAAGGTATCGGGACAAAACTTCATATTTAGAACTTTCATGACCAAACAGAGCTGAAAAGCTTTTGGTTCAAAAGGGTCCAAAGGAACTGGATGTTACGTCTAAGCATTTTTCAAGGATTTTGCAAATGAACTGCCATTTCTGTAATTTCGTCAAAATAGTTAAATAATAAATTAAAGTAGAGGAAATTATGTATAATTTATGTCTATGACATTTTGGGTAACATTAATACTTTAGCTGTACGAGCAAATTCTTTTTGATCGAGATCGTGTCTGCATTAAAACTTAGCTAAGGTTTGACAATTATTTTCATTCTGACAGTAGTTAGTGCCAAACGCTGGTTTTTTGATAATACCTACTGTCAATATTATCAAAATATCTGTCAAATCCTGGATAACTCGTTTTATTTTATGTTAACATGTTAACTAAATATATGCTTCAAAATATAACTTTTATAACCAATAGGAGTGATATTACGTATAGGTTCCATGAAAATGCAAAGCTGTACGTTTCAAAGGATTTTGGTACATGTACTATCTATCAATTCAATCGAATATTTTTTTTGTTTCTGTTATTTTTTTAGAACTCCACACACTCTGTTTCATACCTGTTGTGGTACTAGTTAAGTACATAAGTATATTGAAACAAGTTCAATTTACAAAATCGTGTTAGCGCAGGCGAAATTACAAACACACGGTAGCCTGCTTTCATGAGCATTTGCAGCAACGCCAACGTTCGTTTTACATACGCAGACATAGAGAATGGTAGCAGTTTTCAACGCTATCGATTCAATTTCGTTAACAAAGATCGCACCCACGCATATTCTATGTACGAATTTCCGGAATAAATACGCCAACACCAATGTTAGTAAATATGTTTGTACGACCGTATTGCCCTATCGATTTCCCAATAAATCTATTTTAACAACAAACTTGACATATCGACATAATTTTAATATAATTTATGTAATTTTACATGATCACATGACATATTACCCATACCTAGCTTACACATTTGTACTGTATTGCAGTTGGTAAAAAGCATAGACATAATGGAATAGATATTAACAAATAATCTCTTTCTACCTGAGCGGAGTTCAATTCAAATTTCAAATAATAAATAACTACCTAGCGAAGAACTTTGATTATAAAGGCAGGTATTATAATGCAATTGCGAATATAATTGAATACCAAGAAGAGCAAATTCCATTTAAGATCGTAATTTTGAGATTAATTGGTCCCAGACAATGACTTCTCCAATCGCATTAACTACTGGTCGCAGCCATCTCATTATGTGCTCGATTCTGCACCAATTCGTCGTTTATACAAAATGGAAAATCGAAAATTTCTTAACACAGTGACTGGCAGAATGTATGTTTTGAAAATAAATATATCTGAAAGAATAGACACCGATACATATGGGTAGGGTGAGTTTTAACAACTTGCACTGACAAAAGAAGAAAACTTAGAGCAAACAAACAAAATATCGATTTAAATTTTTGCCCACAATAATGTTGTGGTAGGAAAGTTCGATTCGTATTAATCTATCCAACACCATGCTATTTTGGTTTGCATCAAAAACGTATAAAAGTATTCCTCAGTGTTATTGTAAAACACCATAACACTAATTCGGCAATATACATATATCCACCCGTAAAATTAGGTATTCGCAACGGCATTTTTCGCACGACAAAATATGTAATAAGCACGACGAATTAGGTTTATCGTAACGACAAATGGATATACGACAGTATGTGTACTCATAACGACAAATTATAGATTCTTAACGATAATCGAAGTCAACAGCATGGCCAATTTTGTATTTTGAATAATTAACATGCGAGTGATTTAAGAAACGATTTAAATAATTTCAATATGCTTCGTTTGTGATATTTTAATATAGACCAAATTCAATTAAAAAATGTATTTAATATTAACTGCTAGGTAAATTAAATATAAATGTATAATATAAAAATAAACATTGCAAAGGACTAAAACAAAGGACCACATAACAAAAATAAAATACAAATAATAATAATTATTATTATATTAATAATAATAATGAAAAACTAATCGATTTTGAAGAATTTGAGACACTTGGATTTTGACAGTTTTCCGCTCTTAATTATAGACCAACCAAAGTATTAGCAATAAATAAATATTTGTCGATTGAAAATATAATCCGAGTGCACCTTATCATATGTACTTTTTAAATATCCCGGTATAAAATACAAATTTGTTATTTAAATTTCACAATCCACAAATATATAACATATTTTTGAATTATTAGGTAACTTTCTAGCCTTTCGTATTTGGAGTAAACGTTTTTGGAAATGTATTGATTTTGTGTTGTACAAATGGGAAATGTTTATCCTCCGCGCAAAAATCATAAATAATTCAAACGAAACTCACAGTTGGAACTATTTTTATGTTCAGCCCTGGAAAGTAATTTCCATACCACAAAAAAGACAAACATTGTTTTCATTGTTTTATAAAATATTGTTCCATAAAAGGTTGTGGATTGTCGTAAACCTAAAATAAAAATATTAGAAAGTAATCATCTGCTTGCATGTACAGGGTAGTATGAAAAACTCTTAAGAGTAAGGTACCTTTATTATTATGCAAAAATGTAGTTAGTAAAATGTTTTTTATAAATATTAGAAGGTATTAAATACGCAATTATAAGCTACTTCGTCGTTGAATGAACGCCCGGTATATGGAATGCCGAACGTGACTATTATTTCATAAATTATTGCCTTCTAATATTTTTAAATACTTTTTCAAATAATATTTTGACATAGCTTTGAAGATGAAGGTACTCTTATGTTATTTTTATTTCTTTGGCGCGGTATATGCGACGGAGAAGGTGATTATAAAACGAGCTATTTAAAGACATCAAATATTTTCGAATACTTTTTCCAAATAACATTTTTGCATAGCTTTGAACATCAAGGTATTTTACTCTTGTCTTTATTCGTGTTTTCAAGTTTTGGTAACACCCGGTATGTGCAAGGAAATACTTACGTTCCAATATTTGCATTAGATTTAAGACAACCCAGACACTTTTATAAAGAAGAAAGTTTTCTGAGAAATTGATAATAAAAATGGTAATTGTTAATAAAAGCATCCGGTATATGCAATGGAAGAGATAATTTCGTATTTGATGACCTGTAATACATCTAAATACTTTTAACAAATAATACTTTTGCATAGCTTTTAAAATAAAGGTACTCTAAAGGTACGCAGATAATCACATACTAATATTTTCATTTTAGGTTTATGTCATTGTACATTGCGAAAATAGCATACTATACTATAATCACTTATTTATATATTCATTTCCGGCTTTCATGTTAAAACGCATTTTACCGTTATTTATTTTGTTTTGTTTTTGGCCTTAAAAGAAAATATAATTTGCCGTGCTGAAAACTGGCACCCATACTTATTTAGATTAATACGAATCAAGAACAACTCACCAACAATAACGATACCATTTCAATTCCTTTCGAATTAACTTTATACTTATCCGTACGCAATCGGAAAAGCGAAAACAACCGTAGCTAAAAGCTATTTTTCCCTTAGTGGAAAGCTATTGGATAACGGAAAACGACGTGCTCGGTAAGATTAAACCTCCGAGACGTTGTGCCACGACAATTTCTAAGAACAAATCCCTCCGTCTCGCTCTCGTCTGCGTTGTTCTCGGTGCTGTATTTATTGAATTGAAATCCCGAGCGGCTAGGACAAGGACCCGACGCGCGATGGTTGAAACGCTTTTCTGGAAAATCGAGTTGAGTCGCGCTGTTTGTTGGGAACGTTAAATTGTTAACGACCCTTAAATTGAGCTATAGATAAAAGCGAGGATAGTAAATTATAAATAATTTCGTCAAAGTCTGTCATAGTTTGGAAATAAAATCGCCCTCTAGCGGTGTTTGTGAGTTAAGAAAGGCGTTTAGGGTGGAAAGTTTTATAACCAGATTTTGAGGGACCTTCTCGACGTAGATAGGATGGAATAGCGTAACGTAAAACGACCAAATTGATTAAAATTAACCGATATAGTTTTATTACCTTATTAGTAAATTTTATTGTTTTTTATAGTTTATACTATAAACTGTTCGACAGTATACAATTTTGTATAGATTGCATCAGAATATCATCGCACATATTCCGTATATTACTGAGCTAGTTCTAAATAAAATCGTTTATTTTCGAAATTTGTATTTTGGCTGCGAAGATCAACAACGTGGTGGTTTGTGAGTTATTATTTTACTCGTTTCACTTATAAGTTTGTTTATAATTTCATTTCGTATAATTTTCTCTGAGAGTCGTCGTTTATTTTGAGATTTAATTCGTATTTTCTTTTAGTTTTGATTTGGACTTTTTTATTTGGCGTTGCCAACAATATTTGACGTCATTTCAGCCCTTTTAGATTTATGCACTATCGCAAACATTAAGAGAATTATCGATTTCATTTGCTACTTAATTACCAGTCTCTATATACAGGGCTAGCCAAAATTACCGGAACACCTAAATAATTCTCCAACAGTAAGAAATTAAAAAATTGTTCAGACGAAAGTTTTTTGTCTTTAAACCAGCTTTCGTTTAACTATATTTTCAATATACAGTATGTTCATATTATTATGGAAATTTCCAAACCTTTCCGTTTTCTAATAAAACATCTTGTATATTTTTTACTTTATCATACGCAGTATGTAAAGTATTGTAATCGTGCCGAAAAAAAAAATTGAGATTTTAGCGGAAATAGGTCTTTTTGGGTCCCCTGAACATTTTTGACCAAGGTACAAAAAAATGTCTGTGTGTGTGTGTGTGTGTATGTATGTCTGTGTGTGTGTAAACGATTTTTGTGGCGACGGTTCCGGAGAAACTACTAAAGGTATCGGGACGAAAGTTCATATTTAGAAGTTTTATGACCAAACTTAGAGCTGAAAAGCTTTTGGTTCACAAGGGTCCAAAGGAACTGGTAGTTTATTCTAAGCCTTTTTCAAGGATTTTGCAAATGAGCCGCCATTTCTGTAATTTCGTCAAAATAGTTAAATAGTAAATTAAAGTAGAGGAAATTTTGAATAATTTATGTTTATGACATTTTTTGGTAAAATTCATAGTTTAGCGTTTTAGTTTATTCTAAGCTTTTTTGAAGGATTTAGGAAATGAGCCGCCATTTCTGTAATTTCGACAAATTAATTAATTAATAAATTAAAGTAGAGGAAATTTTGAATAATTTATGCCTACGAAATTTTTTGGTAAAATTAATAGTTTGGCTTCAAGAGCAAATTCTATTTGATCGAGATCGGTCGCATATGCATTGATATGAAATTACATAGTAGCCAGGATTTTGACAAATATTTTTTTGTGTTGTCACATTCGAAAACAGCTGATCTCATCAGAGGTTGGAAAACCACTATGGAACGTTGCCGCTGTACTGCGGCAAATTATAAAATACAAATTTCAAATAAAGTAAGATCACCAATTTGATTGTTTGTTGATAAGAAATATCAACCCGTCTTTATATCTAATTCTAAAAACGATACATTGAGAAAATTATAAATAAAGTTTAGCGATGAGTGTAGTTTTATTTTAGTATGTTGGTAGGGATGTGTCATGAACAAATATAAATCTGTCAGAATTTGAATTACCCTTTTAAGGTGCGTTTTCATTAGTGACAATGGCAGTGGTAGCAGACGCCGTTATAGTATTTCCAATAGAACATTGATAGTGAGTCATGTTTATGTACATGCAAACTAATATGTGTCATTATCACGTAATGTAAGAAATACTATAATTTCGTATTTTACCACCGCCATTAGCTACCATTACCTACCAATTGGAACGCACCTTTAAACTTGACGTTTCGTCAAAGTGGAACCAACCTAGCATGTACTATACAGACATCATTTATTTTTTTAAATACGTATTTCTTAAAAAGCAACACAATAAACGTTGATGTCGCTCCTGCCAAAAACTAGATAGCCGACTCGCTCATATGCGACGGCGACTCTCCGCCTTCGGTGACGCGCCGCATCACCGCTCGTCGCGCTATTCCGTACTTTCGGCATTTGTGACATAAATAACTATTATTCTAATGACGTAGTGTAGGTAGTGTCAAATGCTGATGATTTGACAATACGTACGATTTATCTCAATAGAATAGATTCTCATGCAGCTAAACTATTAATTTTATATATTGTATGATAAAGTCATGTGCCTGGCCACATCAGATTTTTTAATTCTAAGATTAGTTCTAAGAACTTATTGCGGAAATATTTTGTTTTTTGAAAATGCATTATCTTTCAGTGATGAGCAATTAATCAAAACTCCTGACCTTCAAATTAAAAAATAGTTTCGCACATACATACACATTTACTTTAATGTAGCACTTTGAGCATTTAATTTAATTCTATTTAATTGTGTTGTTATTTTCTCGTGTTTCTTTTTAGCCGTTTGGGTAAAGTAAAAGTTTATGATTTTTGATCAATTGCAAATTTTCAAATTGTAAATTTTCAAAACAAAATAAACATCCTGTATTTGAGAAATATATTTGAACGAGAGGCTGTTTAACACCAAAAACTTAGATTTAATCTTAGAATTAAAAAACTTAACAATATTTAGAGTGTTCTAGTTAAAAAAATCTGATGTGGCCAGGCACATGACTTTATCATACCATATATAAAATTAATAGTGTAGCTGCATGAGATTCTATTTGATCGAGATCGGCCATGTCTGTATTAAAATAAAACTACTAGAACTAGACTAGAGACATTTTGATTATATTTACAGTAGGTAATGTCAAAACATCAGCATTTGACACTACCTACTGTCATTAGAATCACAAAATCTGACAAATCCTGGCTAACTAGTTTATATGCAGTACGAGCGATCTCGATGAAATAGAATTTGCTCATGTAGCTAAACTATTAATTTTACCAAAAAATGTCATAGTCATAAATTATTCAGATTTCCTCTACTTTAATTTATTATCTAACTATCTCGACGAAATTCCAGATATTTGCTTGGCTTATTTGCAATATCTTTCAAAAATGCTAAGACTAAAACTCCAGTTCCTTTGGACCCTTGGTTCAACAGAAAGCTTCTAAATATGGAGTGTTGTCATACTACGGATGATAAACTGGTTCTGATGATTAATATATTATATTGGCTTCTAGCATACTATATTTTCGAGTTTTACGCCGTCTTCAGTGCTAACTACAAAAGTTCATAAAGAATTATGCTCAATATTCCAAATAAGTTTTAAGGTTAACATACCGTCTTACAATCTTTCTTGTATTTATTCGCGAAAACATAACATTGCATCCGCACTCGAAATATTGTTTTTCAATATTCTTTCACCTAGCTCCTCATGGCAATTCTCCATGCATTTGTGTGTTGATTTGACGTTTCGCAAACGCTGACGTGCGCTGACGATCCAAATACTGTCAAAAACTTCAAAATATCCTGGGTACCTAGTATTAATGCAGACACGATTTCGATCAAATAGAATTTCCTCCTGCAGCTAAACTATCAATTTTACCATTAAATGTTATAGACATAAATTATGCAAAATTTCCTCTACTTTAATTTATTATTTATCTATTTTGATGAAATTACAGAAATGACGGCTCATTTGCAAAATTGTTGAAAAATGCTAAGAGTAAATAGCCGGTTCCTTTGGACCCTTTTGAACCAAAAGCTTTTCAGCTCTAAGTTTGGTCATAAAACTTCTAAATATGAACTTTCGTCCCGATACCTTTAGTAGTTCCTCCGGAATCGTCGCCACAAAAATCGTTTACACACACACAGACATACATACACACACACACACACACAGACATTTTTTTGGACCTTGGTCAAAAATGTTCAGGGGACCCATAAAGACCTATTTCCGCTAAAATCTCAAAAAAAATTTTCGGCACGATTACAATACTTTACATACTGCGTATGATAAAGTAAAAATTAAATGTTGTCAAATTTTTATAATAAAATAAACCACCTGTATAATCAAAATATATTTAAACGATAGCTTGTTACTTTATCATACGCAGTATGCTAAAGTATTGTAATCATGCCGAAAAAAAAAATTGAGATTTTAGCGGAAATAGGTCTTTTTGGGTCCCCTGAACATTTTTGACCAAGGTACAAAAAAATGTCTGTGTGTGTGTGTGTGTGTGTGTGTGCGTGCGTGCGTGTGTGTGTAAACGATTTTTGTGGCGATGATTCCGGAAAAACTACTAAAGGTATCGGGACGAAAGTTCATAATTAGAAGTTGCATGACCTAACTTAGAGCTGAAAAGCTTTTGGTTAAAAAGGGTCCGAAGGAACTGGTAGTTTATTCTAAGCCTTTTTCAAGGATTTTGCAAATGAGCCGCTATTTCTCTAAGTTCGTCAAAATAGTTAAATAATAAATTAAAGTAGAGGAAATTCTGAATAATTTATGCCTATGTAATATTTTGGTAAAATTAATAGTTTAGCTTTTTAGGTTATTCTAAGCCTTTTTGAAGGATTTTGGAAATGAGCCGCCAATTCTGTAATTTCGACAAAATAGTTCATTAATAAATTAAAGTAAAGGAAATTTCGAATAATTTATGCCAATGAAATTTTTTGGTAAAATTAATAGTTTAGCTTCAAGAGCAAATGCTATTTGATCGAGATCGGTCGCATCTACATTGATATGAAATTACATAGTAGCCAGGATTTTGACAAATATTTTTTTGTGTTGTCACATTCGAAAACAGCTGATCTCATCAGAGGTTGGAGAACCACTATGGAACGTTGCCGCTGTAGTGCGGCAAATTTTAAAATACAAATTTCAAATAAAGTAAGATCACCAATTTGATTATTTGTTGATAAGAAATATCAACCCGTCTTTATATATAATTCCAAAAACGATACATTGAGAAAATTATAAATAAAGTATAGCGATGAGTGTAGTTTTATTTTAGTATTTTGGTAGGGATGTGTCATGAACAAATATAAATCTGTCAGAATTTGAATTACCTTTTTAAGGTGCGTTTTCATTAGTGATAATGGCAGTGGTAGCAGACGCCGTTATAGTATTTCCAATAGAAAATTGATAGTGACTCATGTTTATGCACATGCAAACTAATATGTGTCATTATCACGATATGTAAGAAACACTATAATTTCGTATTCTACCACCGCCATTAGCTACCATTTCCTACTAATCGGAACGCACCTTTAAACTTGACGTTTCGTCAAAGTGGTACCAACCTAGCATTTACCATACAGAAATCATTTATTTATTTTTTTAAATACGTATTTCTTAAAAAGCAACACAATAAACGTTGATGTCGCTCCTGCCAAAAACTAGATAGCCGACTCGCTCATATGCGACGGCGACACTCCGCCTTCGGTGACGCGCCGCATCACCGCTCGTCGCGCTATTTCGTACTTTCGGCATTTGTGACATAAATAACTATTATTCTAATGACGTTAGTGTAGGTAGTGTCAAATGCTGATGATTTGACAATACGTACGATTTATCTCAATAGAATAGATTCTCATGCAGCTAAACTATTAATTTTATACATTGTATGATAAAGTCATGTGCCTGGCCACATCAGATTTTTTTTTGTTTAAGACTGAATTAAGACTGAAGAATTTTTTGAAATTTCTCACGGTTGAAGAATTACTTAGTTGTTTCGGTAAGTTTGGCTAACCGTGTATATTTTTTGTATTACAACAAAATACACGTCCTGAAATATTTTCTTTGCTCTTTTATACCAATTTAACACATATGCTCTGACCACAAGAGCAGTGCCATAACGTAAAAACTAACAAACAAATTCAGTACAATATGCATTGATATAATTTAACGTAACCTCAAATATGCAAACTATGACCTCACATACCTACTAACGTTGCCAGATCTCATATATTTGATATGATTCTCATATATTTTCATAAAATCCTTTATTGAGTTACCAAAAACCTCTTATATTTTAAGAATACATATTTAAGCTCCTCCATAAATGTTCAGTGACAGCCTCAACGTATGTTCTATGCAAAATTTGGTCAACTACAGTCGGATGAATAATTATTCAACTAATTATCAAACAACAAATTCATTCAACATAAATTCATTACAGATGAATTATTATATTTTGCAGATATTTTACATAGTGTCACGTTAAATATGACCTATTTAATTATATTTGGGGTTACTCGCTTGACTAGCTAAATAACTATATTGCGGAGGTACCAAAACTACTAAATATATTTTATTAACAATGAATAATATTACACTTACCTTTAATCTAATACCACGAATAATCTAGACGCCTCTATACCACCAAAGTTCTTGCCTATGTCCTTATTCTACATAATTTGTGCTTTAGTACTTCCGAGAACATTACATACAATAACACAAGAAAACATGCCAAACATAACAAAAGAAAGAAAAAAATTAAAGTAAAAGAAAATTAAAGTCTTCCAAGAGTATATGGTACTTCGTTCAGTTAAGTTTTGGAAGAAATTATACAGTATGATAAAAACGATAATTTTCTGTACCCGGCGCCTCCACCAAATGTCGGAGGTACCAAAACTACTAAATATATTTGAATAACAATAAATAATATTACACTTACCTGTAATCTATTAATCAAACGCCTCACAGCCACTGGAACACAGTCGGGGACAAGTGAAGTAACACCATAAAGCTCTTATATTCTACATCTTTATTTGGGACCACCTGTGCCCTTAAGCTGCTACATTACGAGTCCCGTATTCTACCTTTAGCACAGCGCTGCATACATGCAAAACAATATGCGGATTGACCAGCAAACGCTCCATTAAAGCGTAATCGAGAACTTTTCGTGGAAACACATAAAATAAATGCAAGTAGAAAATTCGTCGTAAACGTAATATTTCACAGCTATAAAATAACAAGTTTTCGTCCAGCTGCGTTTCAAGAACTTGAAATGTGATTGGAAATTCACATTTGCGATGTCTGGAATAGATATTAAATGTTAATATTTTACGTATTTTCGTATAATGGACTTATTTTCAAAATGTTGATCTCATATTCCAATTAGCTAAAATGAATAGAATAATATACTGGGCGTAATAGAAATGAACCTAAAACTTATGGCTTGCTTTTTTAAAGAAAAAAATCGTAATTTTTAATAATATTTTGTTCCATGTTGAAGAAGTTATTACTAAATTAGAATGAAAAAAAGAATAACAATAACAAGCCGTTACCCATTGAAATGCGTTTATGAAATAAAACCACAACAAATATGAAACGGAAAAGTAAAACTTGCACTTATCATTATCAAAACATATGTTTATATGTGCAACAATAAAATCGTTATCAAGTTGATCAGTATCTCCAATATTTTTTCATTATCTCATACATTTTTACTAGTCGATGAAGTAAAATCTGGGAACCCTACCTATGACGCAGCTAGTTTTCACCATAAGTGAAGTAAAATAATTCTAAAATTTAATCTTGATTGTGGTTGGGGCAAGTTTGATTGTTAAGTAATAAATCCGATACACACACATACATGCTGTATACTTAGTAAATACTGCGTTTTATAATTTCACTTCTTTTGTGTGTAACGTTAAATATAGGGTTTGCATTTCACGATACTATAGCATTGTTTTGGGGGTACATTTAGTGAAGCAGAATTCTGTGTTAAACCCTTTCTATGCTTCGGGAACAAAATGGCTCTGTGAACAATTCACTTTAAAACCTCGACGGGAACTGCATAGCCTGTTAACAGTAGGTGGTGACCCACATACCAGAATTACCGCAAAACTACCCTCCACTTTGCTCAATTCGGTCTGTAGAAGGGAGAAGGATTTAGATGTTTAATTTAAGTTTCATATAAATTTAGTTCTTTTAGTCGCATTTTTACCATTGTCTGATTTTGCTTTTCTCTGTATCATCTGTACCATTAGATAAAATACTGATTATTGAATTGAAATTGATCCAGGGTTTTAAAATGTTGTGAAATGTATTCTTTAACAAAATTGTGGGGATTACTGCGTGATTTTCCTTTTAGGAAAATCATGCAATAATCTTACTAAAGGCTGATTAATAATAACCCTTACAGCATGCTTCAAAACCACATAAATCTTTCACTCTCTGCTTTGAGCCTTAATACTGATACCGAGGGAAAATTCCTCAAGTAGACAACTTTCCAATAAGATTACTTTCATCTTATATTCAGGTCGATTTCGCTTCGAGTTCCTGAAGGGAAACGATACTTATTTACGAATATAGAGCATTATACGCATTCACACAGAATATTGATAATAAAATATTCCATTCAGATTTTGTACTGTTACTTAGAACATTAGCTAAAATGGGGTAATGCTGAAATATAAAAATTGGTTTATTTTACGGGTACCTACATAGTACCATTATAACCCAGTGAAATTTTAAATAGCATTTTGATTTGTATTTGCACACAGCTTGGTTGGATATTACAAATACAATATACAGGGTTATAGGTGAGTAAACTAAACATACTCCTTTAAACACGTTATTGTAGAGGTCATTTACAAGTTATTACACCCCAAATGTATGATCGAAATGTTAACAGTTTTCGAGATATTTTAGTTCTTACGATTTTTAAAGAAAATGCTACGTATGAAGTCATAAAGACACGTCTTGAAGGCGTAACATTTGTCGATAAATCACAATTTCCCAAAAAAACAAATGAACAAATGTACAAATGTACAAATGGATACTGGGTTGAATACTATACTAAATATTATAAATGATTATTTGAGAAATTCAAATGAAAGAATCGAGTTAGTGACATTATTGTTAAAACAAATTACAATACATTTGATAGGCACTTGGTCTTTAAAACTACTCTGTTTCAATAGCTATTCATCAAGGTACAAATCTTTAAAAACAATACCTTCTAATTTTAAAGAAAGAGATAATAATACTTGGCCTCTTTCAGTTAACTTGATCGAAAAACAGACGAAACAGAATGTTGTTCCATGTCTTCCAACTCCTAACATTCCCAAATATTATTTTGACAATTCTTGCATGTATTTGCATGATTTTACACTGTACATACCTCTTCTGCCATACCTCTATACTAGGTCTTCCAATCACGGAAATACGGGATCCCGGGATCCCAACAAATAATGAACTTTTTCCGGATCCCGGGATTTTAAATTTAAAGCCCGGGATCCCGAAAAGGTTAAATCTAAATTATTTTCTGATCTACAATAAATCAATTGAGGTGTTTTTTTCTTTAAGTATAAACTTCAGTCTACAACAGCAACCTTTCCGATTAAATTAAGTATCAAGCATAAAATGTTCGTTTACACCAACATGTTGCCATAATAGGAAGAATAGAATTTGCAAGAAGTAGATATAATTGAATATGGAGGAAAACATGAACATGATCATCTTGCTTAAGTCTTGTTCGTTACTAACCCTCGTCAAACAATAAAACAGAAAAAAAACATAAACGAAAAAATAATAAAAATATGGCGTCGTTCTTTACCTGTATTCAGTGATGTACTACAGAATATAAAATTAGTAAATAGGTAATAAAATACAGCGGAAATGTTTTACCTTAAACTAAAAAAACGTAATATTTAGGTCGAAGCATCCCGAGTTTGTGATGAGCTGTGACAGCTATGCAGTTAGATAAAAAGCTATTTTTATAATGTGTGTTGGGCTATTTGAACTATATTTGAGAAAACCGAAAGACGTACAAGCAATATTATTATTATTATTTTTTTTTTCATAACAAGAAATTTAACATTTAGTATTCTAAGAAGTTGCAATGAATATTTCATCAATTTTGAACGATAAATGACGTCTTCACTTGAAAACGCGTTTAGAACTTAGTCGTAAAGTCAATATACCTATTTTTGCAAACAATAATCATTTTATTTAAAATAGTTAGTCTATTTGCGTAATAAGCATCAATGACGTATGAACTCTATCTTAAAGAAGAAGACAAGAATTCATCAAAATGTTTTATTGACATCAATATGAAAAATGAAACCTTTTGACGTCACTATTCTTGAAACATTTCAAAAAAATTTAAACTTTTTGAGCAAATTTAAGAACAAGTTATCTAATTTTGTTTATGACATTTTTTAGGAAATTTTTCTTTGTCAAGAGTTGTCAAGCTCTAAAGATACAATCGACACAGAAAAAAAAACTACAAAAACATTAATTATTTTTGATGCGCCCGGTTATGTCTTCATAGGTACCGATTTCTTAAAAAATTATAATTAAAATATCTCGAAAATTGTTAACATTTGGCTCATACATTGGGGGTAAAATGGGGTAAAACTTGCAAATGACCTCTACTATAACGTGTATAAAAAAGAATGCGTTTACTCACTCTGTAGCCTGTATATGATCATATTTTATAATAAACAAAACAATAGCATGGAACAAAACTTGACCATTTTCGTATTTAATTTTTTTTATATATAAATATGACAATCCGTTTGAATAATGTTGTCATTATTCAAGCAAATTGTCATTATTATACAAATATACTGTATAATATACTATTATACATTATATTATTATTATTATTATTATATGAAATAGAATTTATGAGTCGTGGATAAACTGTCGTATTTCACTCGTACATAACGGATATTAATTGCTCGCATGTTTACACGGTCTTATATCCGTATCCGTAATTATGTGGGCACTCGTCAAATAATATATTAATAATTTACTTTGACATTTAGAAAAAGAAATGTTTTTCACTGCGCTCTATGTTTTTCACGACGTCGAAATGTAAACATGAATTTTTGACCTATCTGCATTTTTACACCAACAATTTCCTCTTGCTTGAGTTTCACCACTTCCACCACTTCCACCATGTGCGGTGTACCGCTATTCACAGGAAAATGATTTGCAGCTTACATGAGTTCAACATTATCGCGCACGTAGGTTCCGTATAGGAAGTAAATACGGTGGCTGCGAGTACACCGGTAGCTATAAATTTCCCCCTTGTTGCTAACGGCCATTAGCTCTCGAACCGCACGAGCTAGCTAACATATTACAGATTGTCAACGAGCTCAAGTTCAAACAAACGCCAGCCGCACCGAGACCTCGTAATACATCAGAATGGCATGTATCCATACATCAGTGCCCCGCGGTAGCTGCTCTATGCTCCTGTTTCTGTATAATCGATCGGAATGTATGTTATAAATTGATCTATATTAGATTAACGACACGCGTGGACATGCAGGTGGGACATACGATAGGTATAAGAGATTGTGGTGATGGGTGTCTGTACATATAAATAGATTATCTGGTTGGTGGAGTTTTTTTTAAGGAGAAAAATGGGGTTTGTAGTTTTTTTAGGTGTGTTAACTTGGTATGGATACTGGACAAAGGATAATTATTTATTTATTTATAGGAAAAGTGGGTTGAATTCAAATGTATCGGTTTTTAAATACAGCTGCATATACCACCTAATAGATCCAAACAATTACAATAGAGAATAAATTATTGCGTTGAAAGGTTTCTAAAAGGTTAACTAAAATAAACTAATCCATCATATCCACCTTTGACAGAAACAGAGACAGCATGACATCTTTCGTCTCACTTTAATTTGGTTGGGCGGAGAACAAAGAAAAAGTCCCATCGTGTATTTGAGGCATGGTAACAAAATAAGAGATAAGACAATGTAATTTAATAATTGAAAGGGTTAATTAAGGATTGGAGAAACCCGCTAGGAAAATATCAAACATAGAATGATAAAGCGGGAGCTGTAATTCTTAAAATTAAGTTCAAAATCACAGCGTCTACGCAGCGGTGAACTGGGAACCGATAAATAGCATGTCAGAGGCTCCCGGTTAAAATCCAGTTCGAAGCTATAATTTTTAATTTACTTTATTGAATTTACAAAATTGAATTTAATTTCGTTATCAACATAAATCAAGTTTAGATTTGTTTAAAATCAGTATAGACCAAAATAGTAATTTTTATCATTTTCTAAATAAATGCCTTTTCGGATATTTAAGCTATAATGGATTGATTAAAATTGGTCAACAAACAACAGATATTGACAATTTTATCCAAACACATAATGTTGTCATGTGGTTCAGTTTGATGATCAAAGAAATTGGCATCTGTTTCCATAGATTACTGTGTGTCTTCTGTGTCTTCTAATTCTACAGGATGCAGTTGTTTTTGTCGTTTCCTGAAGGCAGGTAGTTTCAATTTTGCTCCTGATGGTTGCAAATTGTAAATGAATGATGGTAAAAACAGTATAAATCTGTAAACCTACGAGTTGCAGTTCACTGGCAGCTTTACGTTTCCCTAAACGTTGCTTGCGAGCCACAGCTTGTTCAACTTTCAAACTTGCACCAACTTTATAGCCCATATTCGTGCAGGGCACCCAATCGGGATGGTCATCATCTTCAAGCGCTCCTGGTTTAGCTAAAAATGGCACACTACAAGCAAATATTTTATATCTATATTTCATACAAGACTTACCTATTATAAAATGCTTACTGCAAACCCTCCAATGTTTTAGTTGGGCTTCAGAAGAGTCTAGTCCTCTCTTAATAGCCGATAGCCATCTATTCCTTCTAAAATGGGATAACAAACTGTTGGGCCAACTTGGGTCGAGCACTTTTGGTATTCTATAAAAGCTAATTTCCTTATCTCGACTTATGTTCGACCCGCAGTCGACCACGCAACAATTTTTGATCATTTTAAAGCTAAAACTTTTTTAACACCGTTTTGTATAATACTGACCGTGAAATATTCGAAAATTAGCTTTAAAACTTGTTTAATAAGGGTCATAGCCGCAGAAAAAATACAAATTAGATGCACTTTCACTTTAAACTGTTTATTTTAAGCTTATTAACCAAGCCTCAAATACATGATCTTATATGGGACTTATGCTTTGTTTTCCACCCAACCAAATTAAAGTGAGATGAAAGATGTTGCTGTCAAACGTGAAAACTATGGATAGTTTCTTTTTTCTTTATGATCCTCACCCACGCTACAAAATTGATCAACATTTTTAGATATAAGGTCGTTCCGGATGAATTTGTGAGGAATATCAGATAATCGTAATGGTGCGAACCCTTGTTCGTGTTATTCTTGATGGTAAGAGAACAGACCTCCCAATTTTGGGTCTGAGCCTAATTCAGACAGTGTTCCCAAATCAGACACTTGTGGTAGGTACATTATTCCGACAAATATAAACATTCAAGTAAATATTAAGCGTTTTAAATATTAAACATTTATGAACATTTATGTTTTGCCATTATTAATGAAACACAGTTTAAAATAAGTCCTTAGTCTTCTACAGTCTATCCTGTCTCCCTCATCTGTAATTTATTTAATATTTCTCACATCTGGAATTTTGAATGTTTTTCTTGGCGTAGCTTCTTATTTTGTTCCATTATTGGCTTCCTTTCTTTTTTCTCTAGGTTTAGTTTCTTTTGTGCTTTCTTCGTTTTTATTAACAAATATTCTCTCCAAGCATTAGATAATAATGTTACAGAAGTGCTTCTTTATACTTTATTTGGGTGTTTCAGGCCAGAATAATGATTTTTTAATGGAGATGGCATGAGTTCCACTGTTGTCTCCAAAGGTGGTGTAATAATGCCAAAGTCGCTACTCTCTACTGCTAGTGTAATAATTATTGAATATTGGTGTCCGTAATTCCGACACTTGTGTCGAAATTTGGACAAAATGCGCACAATTAATTGTAATATAGCAAGCGATGTAAAATATGTCATTTACTGGTGTAAAGACAGCAATAGAGCAATATGTATTACTTCTAGCCATCGCCACAAATCCGACACACATGTCTGATTTATGGACGTCCTATATTTATATGTACCTACTTCCGACACCTCTAAATTTGTAAATAATAGTGGTTAAAATAGTAGTGCACCGTATTATTATTTAGTTTAATTACTGTTATTCTGTGGCGATGTAAAAAGAAGTCGAATTCTAGTTACCTTATAAGGAAAAATCAACTTTTAGCATAACACTCAATTACCAAGATCAAACTTTTATGTTATATTCTGACCGTTTGAACATTGGTAGAATAAGAAACGATTGTGGGTTGATAACTGTAATGTCAAATCAACAAACGGGATGTTCTAAAAAAAGTTAAATGTTGTATATTCCTTATTTTATCCACCTAAGCAGAAATATGTCTGAATTTAGACGTTTTCCTTAGATGAAAAATATTTCGTTCCTGGCTGTTCATACCCCACGGGTCGCATGTAATTAAATATTTCCTACGACTTTAGAACCAATCAGTGTTCTTGATTTTCATCTTCCCCCGAGTTTTCAGACAGTGCTTAGTGCCGCTGTCATGGCGTTGAGAACGTCGTGACGCGCGCAACAAACAATTTTAATTTGTGAAAATCCTTAAATACCAACAAAGCTAAGCCTACAGTTATTCACAAAAGTCTACATATACTCTGGAACGGTGAAAAAATCCTCGGACACTTCAGTTTTTAATGATCAAAATATGCCTAGTTATATCAAATGTAATTTCTTTCCTTCATTTTTTTTTTCGACTTATGAGGTGATCGGTAGTGTTTTAAATGGCAACCCAATATTTTTTGTAATGATGTTGATAGTTCTGTTAATCGTCTTAAAGGTAATTCACAGAATTTATCGCTTTACATACTGATTGATAGGGAATAAGATTTCCTATCGAATGGCGTATCGGAATACAGGGTATTCAATTTGAAAAAAGTGAGTTTTTTATGTTTGATAATTCAATTATTGTGTTGTATATTTTGAACACCCTGTATAAGATATCATGATGAACTAAACATCGTCTTATTTAGTTATGTTTCTAGTTTTGGACCACCCATTATTAAACTTATATTTTCAATAATAACCGAGATATTCAATTTTAAACATAAAGGCAAAAATCTCCAAAAAATAGTAAAATAAAAAAATTCAAAAATGGTGATATTTAGGTATAGGGAAACCTTATTAAAGATGATGTATTTTGATACGTAGAAACCAAAAATAAGATCAAGATGGGTGCAATGAATCAAAATTAATACGCAAAATTAAGCAAAATTAATTGCTCATTCTGACGCTTTGCAGTATTAGACACATATAGGTGAAGGTTGCAGTTCGCTCGTTGATTCATTTCATTTACAAAACGCACCAGTAACGAAGTACAACTAGTAAATATTCGGGATACAAAAGAATTGTCAAGATTCATTTTTAGCGAACTCGTTTCATTAACGAATCCAATTTCGATTGGCCTCGGTGCCGGACAGTCGTTCGACCATTCTGTTTGCTTCCTGCCGTGCGCCACTTTTGATGATTCTGGCCGGCAAATATGCGCGGAAAAGTCAAGTTCATTAGGGCAGTAAACATCGACTAGGCTGCTCTCTAGCGGTTTTCCGGTACAATTAACTTCCCGTCCGGCAATCCATTAAAACTTTTAATTTAATATCAGAAACATGCCCGCCCACGCTGAGGTGATGTTAATGCGAACATAGCTACACTCTATGGTTACGATAAGCAAATATTTACACATCCAGTTTGTGAGTTCTTAGATATAACATTTACAAAACCTATACCGACATCTGAAAACACTATTAAACTATTATTAAATACGTTTTAGTGCACACAGAGAAAGTAATTAGTCTGAATTTGAAGGCAAATAGGCTGAATTATGCATATTTTTTTTTTATCTGAAAAACTAGCTAGCCAGTAACAATATGCATTTCTTTGGTTTTCTTCATTGTTGAACAACAGTTAATATGCATTGATCGATTCACAGAAATTAAACAGGTATGTATATAAAGGAACAAGTTGAGATAGTCCTGCAAAATATACAAAAGAAACACAAATTACTGACCCACCTATACGGTACCTAAAAGTAGTATATTGTAAAGGTAAATTTTATGATTAACTTATTCAATTTTTACTACAAATTACACCGATAACTAAATAACTTTTGTGACTACTTAAAATTCTTTGTACTATTTTTGAAACATTGTTTATAAACATGAATTTTTATTGTTTTTTAGTTAATTTTTTGATCTTTTATTTGCGAAGGTAGTCAAATGAAACTTGGGTTCATAGACCTACAATGCAAATTTTATAGGTATTTTAGAGGTTCATATGACGCCATCTTAATAACTCCAAATGACATCCTATAAGTTCTGGTGGATATTTGCAATTAGAATGATATTCTGAACTTAAAAACAGATTCGGTTTGTCGTGGTTTTAAATAACAGGGTTTTCCGTTTAGTAAAATAGTTAACTTTGTTCTTTTTACTTGGGACGCAAGCGGAGTGAAACTGCGGGTTTATAGACGAAATTGCCAGTCTTTCGGATAGTTTAGAGTACTAACGGCTACAAGAATCTTGAGCCCTGTGTCTGTAGTCTCCCAACTCTGTAACCACTGTAAAACTCCTGAATCATTTCTACATAATATGATTATCAAATTTTTCCACTTATCGTTTTAAACATGAGCGTGAGAAAAGAAAAAATACATACCTGTGTTTTGTGGTTTTAACGCCAAACCTCGGCTTACCAATTCTTTTCCACATAAACCAATCGCTATTAAAACTTCAAATTTCGATCAGGTAACATTTGGAATGATTTCTACACATTGGAGTTCGTGTTTTTTTAATTCTTTTCATAATAAAAGGTGTAAACAGTGTTTATAAGTTGTCGTGCTACCGAAATATTCGCTTGCTTAAGAATCTCCTTTATAGCCTTTATTACAAAGAAATTTCCAAAAGCAGAGAAGCCAATCTGTAGACGAGATTTTGAATTATACTCGATGTAAGTTGATTTTTTTGGGCAAGCAGTTTAGGAGGAAAAAATTTAAAACCGCTAGAATCGGATACATGTCCTAGCGTAGGGGCACAAAATTTTGAAAGTCCCATATTTTATGTAGAAACGACTTAGGAATATAACACACTTTACTTTAATTTTTTTGTTTAGTCGTTACGGATCCATGAGCCTTCAAACACATGGCTCAATACTTTTGCTACTGACAGTAGAGGTTGCAATGACTTTTCTTGAAATTAAGTATTCTTAGAAGTTGTACGTAGCGCCCCGACGTAAATTATACCAAATTTGCACACATACACACACAGAACTTTTTTTTACCTTGATCAAAAATGGTCAGGGAACCCAAGCGGACATATGTCCGCCAAAAAATCGGGACGAATACAATACGAGTTGCCTTGTCATACTACGTATGATGAAGTAAAAACAATGATGAACATATCTCGAAAATTATCAAGTTTCAACGACATGTTTATTGGTAATTTAATTCTAACATAATATCCCACTTAAACTGTCCCTGAACAAAAACCCTATTATTATTATTATTATTCCTTGAAAAAAAAAAAGTAAAGTTAAGTAAAGTTTCCAATATTTGGTTGAGTTAAATGTGATAATTTAAAGGTCTGGATTAATTCTACTAGTATTTTAACAGTGTTGCTATTTAGGAGCTAGAATTAATTAAATAGCTTCGGTGGCGTTGATAAAATGGATCGTAATCAATTTGTGTGCAAAATTGCATTAATGTGTCCCCTCCACTTAGATGCCGTTACACCGAACAGCTGTCGCATCATTAAGCTAGGAAAATAGTAAACGTTTATCTATGGCTGCAAACTGCTGCGAACTCATCGGCTTTCGCGGAAGTCGCGTTTGCGTAACTCGCACGGAAAGGCGTTTAGGTTAAGAGTTGTTTAATCCCGATTTATGTCCTGTGCTAACTCGGTCACGAGCTCTTCTGTTTCCAGTAAGTTCTCTTCTTCTTCACTTCTCATCTAAATGCATAATATGTCTGTGCTTGATTTTTTATGGTTTATTCACTAATATTTAACCTCACTCACCTATAATCCCGGTGAATTCTTGATGCCACTATGCTTTCTGGTGTGGAAACGTTTGATATCAGACGAGACTATGCTAATTTATCTATTTATTGGGGTAATACTCTAATAGAAGAGACATGGAACATAAAGTCGGGATATTTTAAAAACGTGGAGAGGTTATATTCAGTCCCAAATATACTGATATTATGTACTCCTAAAGGAACAAAGAGTTTAAATATTATTTGATAATTTATACAGAGAGGGCCATTTTAATGTTAACATTTGATTATTTTAAAATATTTTACTAAGTTTATTGTAGATGATGCTCGTGTTAAGACAAACAAACAAAAGGTACTTATCGTAGTTGCCTTATCATACTATATAAGTAGTTGCCTTATCATACTATATAAAACAAACTATATCTCAACTACTAGAAATTTGTTTGTGTCAAAAAAAATTTCACGGCTTTACAACAAATCCCAGCTCTGGATTTTTCATTTCCATTATGTTTTGATACACTGCATAGCGACATTGTCAAGGCATTGACAACGTCTCTAAGTGACAAGCGCACCAAACAATTTTAATCTGTCAAAATCCTGTAAATCTCTATTTGCAATATTATTAATTAATAAAATTTCAGTGGATGGTCGTAGAAAAAGTATAGTATTCCATTCGCGAGTAATGTGAATTTCTCATTCGAACGTTTTGCAGCAATCGCCTATGGCTCGTGCTGCAAACTTCGTTCTCGTGAGAAATTGCTGACATTTCTTGCTCATAGATTAATATATTATTGTATGTTGCATGTATTCAAACACCGGTATCTGTCGGTATAAGCACTGTGCAAAAAAATTATCAAACAGAAGTCTCTTTTTTATGTAGATTGATATAGTTAATCAATAGAAAATTTAGGTTTCCATCTAGCAAAATGAAGCCAACAGGTTTCATGGAATGGATGTAAAAATACAATTATTTCAACAACAGTCGACTTTTACACAACAGTATGTAGTGTATTTTGTATGTGAAAAATATTTGGATACAGTAGGTTAAGGTAGATTTTTGTTGATTTGTTTAAGAAACGTCTTATTTCAGTATGAAGGAAAAACTGCTGTATGAATTTAGTCAATCGAGAATCTTATTGATGAAACACTTTTGTGTGTATAGGAGAGCTTAAAACTCGTTCATAATAATGTTTAATGTATTACAAATTTGTCTGTGTTACAATTTATATCTTCCTATTAAAGTGAACTATTAAAAACTTATTACTAAAATGTGAATTAAGTTTTTAATCGAAACTTGTCGTCAAAGATAACACTGCATTTTCAATTTTCGAATGCAAACGACCTATACACCAAACAAAACATATTACAAATTGATATTCACATAAAAACAGTCATGAACTTCCTTTCTTCTGAAAAAAAAAACTGGTTTAAAGAACTCCTTTAATCTAAAAAAATCATACACTATGGAGTAGTAGTAATGAAACAAGCGTCCTTATCCAAAGAGAATTTAACAAGAAATTTAATTACTAAAATTCCCGTCGGATCTTACATTTGTCAAATTACTATGAAGTCGAAATGAAATAGACATTTGTATTGGATCGAATAAGTACAGACAATGCCTGACAGTGCTTGAAATTCTTGAAAACTAATGATAGTTTTTATTAGTGAAACGATTGGATGGATAAAGGAAGAAACAAGATAACAAGGAAAGATATACCAGTGTATCATTAGGCTGCGTATCAATATCTAATTTTATAGCTTCTATAAACAATACATTTTTCTAAAAAAGTAGTAATATACAAGGTTCCTATTTGTTTCAAATATTTGATACGTAAAACCTCCCTTAAAGTTATTTATAACTAAATTATCCGAAATTCCTGTAGAATATAAAGATTAATCTTTAGTCTTAACAGTCCGTCAGTTAGCGCTGTTTTATTAATAGTTTAATATTATTTATTTAATAACACGACATGTTTAAATACTTTTAATCAAGTTGCATTAATCAAAATTTCAGAATTTTATATAAACTGGCATTAATATGAACATCGCATACTTTGGTGGAGGAGCCGGAAGCTGACTAGTTAGAAAAACATAACTTAGGAGTGTATATACTTATATGAAATATGTAACGTATAAGTTATAACGAACATCAAATATATAAGTATTTTAATTAGTAATTTACATCCTAAATTTCCAAGGACGTTCGGCTATATCGATAAATAATAATAATAACGTCGCACCCGACCGAAAACCTAATAAATAATTCATATCGGCCGTGTCGTCAATATTTAATCACGATTTTATTTAGATACATAGTATTTGCGCTTAATCAGTTCAGAAATTTATTGGCACGGCAAATATGTTTACAAGATAACCCGATCAAGCGGTGCTGCTGTCTCTGTCTGGCGGAATTTATGCGAAACGACGAATTTTCTACGAACAAAGACAAGCGAATTTTACGTACCAACTACTGCACATTCCCTTTTTTATTCGTGGCCTCCCATCACTGCGCTAACATAATGACATATCTCGCAAATTGCATTAGCTTGGCAGCGACGGCATGTCGCGTCGAGCGCAACATGAATTGCTTTGACATTACGCTGCATATTCGTCGCGTAGAGCAACGCTCCTGCTTTAAACAGCGGCATCACTGTAAATTATGTGTTCGCCGGGCCAGTGTTCGATATGAAATATTTCTCTGTGACGAAATTGTTTTCTGGCTTTCAAATTATAACAATAGATTGGTTGGTGTTTATTTATGAGTTCTAGAATCTAGATTGACTGTAGAGTCCCTGGGGTCAGACGCCGGATTACGGTCACTGAGCCGCATGTGTCTGTTTAATGGGGAAGGTTAACACACTGTGCTTGATAATTTTATAATTTAATGGACATTTTTACTAATTTTTTACTACAATAAATTTACATACCACCGGCATTAACTTAAACAAAAATAAATTAATCAGTTATCTTTTGAGTCCACGTTCAAAGCAGTTTACGAATTTCTAAGTACATAATTTGTAAAATATACTATAATCTAAGCTGTGGCCATTGACCAACAGTAAGTCGGTTTTTTCTTTGATTTGTTCATATTCTACGAAAAAAATCATACTGGAAACACTTTTCACTTCTTGGATTTTGTTTGTTGGAACTGTTTGTAGCTTAGTTTAGATTATTGTACAATGGAAAACATTTTAAAAATTTCGTTTAGTTAGATATATGCCCTTAAAGCATACCAAATTTTATTTGCCTACAACTATTATTTTAAAAGTTACATGTTAGGAAAAACGTGTTCCCCTAATTATTTTGAGAAGCGTATTATTGTTTTAAAATGAAGTATTTTGAAATTTGTGAAATACGCTGATATCAAGGCTTAAGTTTAAGTTTAGTTAGTTTACTCAAATATGTCGCTTTACACAAAAATCGGGTTTTGTTTGTTTAAAATAGAAAAATATATTTGAAAAAGCAGAAAATATCCTCTAAAGCTGTAAACGATTATTTAATATCGTTCTAATTCTCGATACAAACATAATAAATAGTACCTTGGCCTGTTATTCTTTGTAGCAAATAATGAATTTTCTCATGCAGTAATATGTTATTTTCAGGGTTTTCAAACCATCTGCGATTTGATTTTTTTCACGAGCTTTGCCTGAATAATGATAGTTTTTCACCTATCGTATTGCTAGTTTGTTATCTATTTTGGTACAATACAGTCAAAAATAAGTAATGTTTATAGTAGAAATGTTTGAAAATATGTTTAGCATTTATATTATTAGGTGGAGATCCATATTGCAAATTGTACTCATGTAACGTAAAGCACCTCTTTTTTGCAACTAAATTATTTATTTAAATCAGACCGGTGTCGCCCTTTCGATCAAGGGCATCATCAGTGAAAGTGTCAAGCTGCTGCACCAACGTCAATAGTGAAGCTGTTCAACATAAACGTCAAACACGGATTCAAAACCTAACGGACCAAATACCTAATTGGTTTACCAAATACCTAATATTTATTTCAAATGAACTTAGAAATATGTTTAATCAAATACCTCATTATTTTTATATTTTCATTCTATAAAAAACGGTTATTTAAATTTAATTAAGCATCTACAATATGATTTGAATTGAAAAACCGACAAAAGCTATGTGGTAGGATGTAAATTAGTTGTTGTGAAAGTAAAATAATTGTTATTTGTTCTTTTTTGAAAATTATGAAATTCAACTAATTCTTGATGTTGAGCCCCTTGGGGCACGGGTTAATATGTATTGATCGATATTAAAAGACACAAAATACGGACTATCCTGATACACATAATACACCATAAAACAAGAGAATTTATGTTTTGTGATTGAAAAAAGCCACATTTTTCAGTTTTCACTAATTTATATCAAGGGTAAACTTGCTAAACAGAATTTTAAGTGTTTAAAATCCGCAGTTTTTTGCTCAATATTGTCAATAATTGTTCTCGTCAATTATTGAATTATAAGCAGACAGCAGTAGAATTAATGATGCAAGTTTGAAAGCTAAATTATTACTAAAATGCACAAAATATACTCCCAACCCTGTAAAAATCGTCTCAAATCTACAGCCAAACAAGTATATTTGATATAGAGAAAAAGCCTTCTTCCATGAAAAAAAAACACCTTACAAATGTCAATGTCAAAATCTAATATGACTCCTAGAAAAAAAGCTAAATGTTGATTAACTATGGTACATAATTTGCTCGGATAGTTTAGGTTAATGTAAGGAAGTTTTGATGCTGCTTCAAATATGTTTCGGAATACCTATTTATTATGTGATACATTTAATTTATCTTTACATTCTTGATTAGAAAATATCACATTTTCACGAAAAGAATATCCGATTTACGAAAACCAACATAAAATTAAAGTCTAACATATACAACCAAACAACCTGAAAAGTCACATTAAAAATCAAAGATGACGCCCATAAGAACAACAAAACATGTCGATGGCTTCTCCTTAATCTTCCAACTTTTTTCAAATGTCAATTTCAAGTAAGCTTTTGAACCTCTCGTTGAAAGTGCCTCCAGATTGTTTTGATAACAAAAACCTAGTTCCATTTTTTAGTAAAAAATTACCTACTAATTTTGTTACATATTCCATTCCATATTAAAATAATATCAGAAACTCCCCAATTTTTCAATGCCTTGATTATAATACAGAAAATATATCATTTAATGGGCTGATTTTAAATATATTTTTATCATACCCATCATTCATGGAAATTCAAACAATGTAGTAGAACACAAACTTACCACAATCTGACCAAACGACTTTCCTTTTTTTTCCTTGTAACTAACGAGGCGTAAAAAAGGTGTTCATTTTTTTCCTGCCAAGTCGTTCTATACGCACTTCTTTTATTACATTAGATTTAATGCCGGAGTCGTTTGGAAAGAACTCTTCTCCCCTGAGAGCGATATCTTACAATTTAAAACGTGAGTGCGCGCAGGGCTAAATTCTTTTCCTCAGAAATACCCGCTCATTATTTCATTAAAATAAAGGTAGATGGGAGTCAGAAATCTTTTTCCATCACTTTCGCTTGGAAATTTACTGTTGGCCTTGATTTTTAATTGCCTTTATGTCAGGAACTGGCTTATTAATATAATTCAGGGAATTACATGGATAATGTTTAACAAAATTAATTCCGTAAGGTGGTACTTTAAACTCTGGAGTAATTTTAGATAATCTAAATCCATAAAATGCCTCCAATATCATAAACCATCACGTTCCTAATTATTTCTTACAAAAAGGTATTAATATTTGATAATTTTACGGAAATTGTACTTACTGTGTTTATTTACAAATTATCTGTCAAAATGTTAAGCTCAGTCGATAATAATTCAGAATTACCGACCATATCGAACGAACGTACGCAAAAATTTCAACGGAAAATCACAAAAACCCACTTATCTATACCTATATGGCCCTCAAATGGTACCTGGATTTTTCTGGATACTTTTGTGCACGACACAAACGTATTCAACGCGTGGTAAACGGGGAAAATTCGCGACAAATCCGTGGAATAATATCGAAAATTTACGACCCACTCACATCATCTTGAACTGCTTTCATGTCAGCGCCAACCGCGACAGATTCTTTGTCATGGCCTGCTGGTATTTCCAGAATATTTTTTGTGTGATTTATAAAGTAATGTGCATGGATGATATTTCATTTTTGTTTAGATTATTTTCCTAAAAGTTGTTCTTAATTTTTTACTAAAAACTCTTTTTTTCAAACTTAACTCGTTTGAGTCTTTGAATTTTTTCTACTTTGCGTTCGTTATGAACTCATAACGAAACCGGTTTCGATGTCGTTATGAAAACACTAGCTCACAAACATTTGGTAACTGTTAGTTTTCCAAGATTGATGATATTGACGTCAAGTGTCAAATAAGGCTGACATGTCAATCGCTATTGGCTCGCGTCAGTCATATTTGTGAATTTTACTACAACTACAAACTGTTGAATATGAAACTACTCTAGATTGTAAGATGACAACCGCAATTTTCAATATGTATGTAAATTTAATATCGCAAAGTAGTAAAAATAGTATATAACACACGTTTTATAAGACGTATTGGCTCACTCGTCGCATTTGGGCACTCCTCGCTACGCTCGTCGTACCAAAACTACTCGTGCGCCAATTTTTGTCTTATAAACCTTGTATTATAATATACTATTTAAGGATTCATAGCTGCACATTATGTAACTGGATGCTACATATGACTGAAACAACCACACTTGGTAAACTGATGTTTAATGACATTTGTATTTAGTGATCAATACACATGCATTATTTAAAATATTTTTTATAAAATCATCGAGACTTAAAAAATAAATTCATAGTACTTGTTATACTCGAAGAACCATGTTGCTTTGGTGGAATAAGTTTGAGATGTATTTTATATATATTTTTGGTTTTTGATTTATCTCAACATCTGTCTTTTCCTAAGTATAATTTTGCAATTTTCGCTTTCATGTTTAATGGCTTTTGTGAACCTATTTGATTATTTTTTTAGTTTTTAAACAAATTTGTCAAGATTTGCCATTATGAAAGAGAAGGTTTCATACTATTATACGGAGACTGTTTGAAATTTCGAAGTGGGGTGGCTGGGGGTGATGGGATGGAACCTAAAATTCTCTAAATACCATTTTTGAACTTCTCCCTCCAAATCTAAATCGACGTGTTTCCACTCTACGCAATAATCGCATCAGGTCAAGAGTTATTAAAGGTTGAGTTATTTCATACCTTCCATCTTCTGTGTAGTCTATCTTAAGAACCAATCGATCGATTTCATTTGTTTTATCATGGCTAAGTAGAGAATTTTGTGCCCTTTCAAATGATGTATCACAGGGTAGGGGGTGCCATTTGGCTGGGAGTGAAGGGATGAAACCTAAAATTTCATCAATCATGGTAATTCTCAAGGTACCATTTTTAAACTTCCCCCTCGATATCTAAATCTAGATCGACTTGTTTCCACTCTAAGCAATAATTGCATCAGGTCAAGAGTTGTTAAGGGTGAATACTTTTGAAATGATCTATATCAACCTGTTTCTTTTAAGATCTTCAGCATCGAATAAAAAAATCAAACCGGTCGAAGCCGAAAATACAGATACGTAAAATAGTTAGAATAAATCTTTTATATTATACGTTATAGCCACTATTGTCGACAGTTTCTTTTATTTCACTAATATTTAAAGTATAAATAATATATAAATCCTCTTCCAAGCGGTCAGCTGTTTCTATACATGACGTTCTCCTAGAAACTGATTGCAGTTTGCACAATAATGATGTGTGCTCTGACATGAACTGCAAAAGTATGGAATCCACGCGCATGGCCACAAACTATAAATAAAATTATAAATATAAACATTATAATACAATATAAATGTAACAACATCACACCAACAATAAAATAATGTACCTACTATCTTGAGACATAATAATTTTCAGCATAATTCAAACTAGCGATTATGATGACAGTTCGATGTTTTTTGGGGAGAGTTCAGTGTTTTAAGGTAACAGATGGATGTTTTATGATGACAGTTCAGTGTTTTATTATTATAAAACACAAGCTTATGACCTTAATTTATAATTTATGAATATAACTTATATGAAATGTAATTTAAACCAGTATACTTTTCAAGGAGAATAAATTCTAAATGGACGATTTAACTATCACAAAGTACTTTTTGAATATACTATATAAGATACTATAAGATATAAGATACTCACATAAAGCAGCACAATACCAATGCTATCAAATGCGTGGTCGCTGTAGCTTTGGATTCAGTTTTTGTGAAACTTTGAGCACCGCAGTTCTGGCATCGAACAAACTGGCTTTTGGTACCAAACTTCGGAGGGACATCGACCACATTTTGAACAACGTGTACTGCAAAATTAAATTAAATCTATAATTTTTATATCTCGTAGTTTTAATGCTTCACACTTACTGGTGGTAGGTGGTTGTACAGTTATTGGCACTGATCCAGTATTTGTATGCGGTGGTGGATATGGTGGATTAAAGTGTGTACCTGTGGAACAATTATTTCGGTATCAGTCATTACAAGTTAAACATGAAGAATCTCTTGTTCGAAAAATATTGAACCATGGGTTTGAATGATGTTAACTATAAAACTGCTCTAAAATAATACTACTATAATACTATAATACTGAATAATTTTTAATTGTAGTATGTGATTAAAAAGGTCTGCCAATAGGTTTAAATATGATCTCTAAAGAAGTGAATAAAAGTACACTATTTTTGCATAATCCTGCAAAATTGACAAATAGGTATTTCAATGTAAGAAATAAGCAAGGTTTTCATGGAAGTGGATTCTCAGTAACGAATGATACGATACAATACACGATGTACAACAATCGTATTATTTGATGTAATGGGAATAATCCCATTACACCCATTAATTTTAAAATAAAATTTACGTTCGCTACCGGCTGTCATAGTTAACCAACAGAGTCTACTGCTACTGCTATGAAGTTAAAGTTTGCTCATTAAGCTCATCTATTAATTTTACAAAACATTTCATGGACATAAATTGAACAAAATTTCCTCTACTTTATTTTATTACTTTAAATAACAATATACTTTAAGTTTATTATTTTTTACCACAGTATATGTACATTATGGTGGTCCAAATTTATACCTAGCAAAATCTTTTTTTTTTGCTGGAGGGCAACGATCCCCCCCAATCTGTTCCCTTTCCAGAAATAAAAATTTCCCTCAAATTTGAGAAAAATCGGTTAACGTTAACACGTGCCACCGAGCACCTCAAATTTCCCATTTAAAATACATTGCAAAAATGCATCTTTTTCCTTTTTTTTCACATTTCGTATTTAGAAAAAAAGTTGCGGGAGATAATCAGAAATTGTTTAGAAGTCCCTAAGAAACAAATCCACAACCACCATTTTTTTTTTCACCATCCCCCATTCTCCCCTGCAGTACCATAAATATCAGGCAAAAATTTCTCCAAATTTACAGTTTTACAATGTTACCTGCTTTTTTTATTTTTGTTTGCATAAATTATTATTAATGGATTACTGACATGTCCCTTTGTCATTTATGAACTAATTACAAATTGTTTAAACAATTACAAATTGTTTAAAAAATATTTAATGTAACTGACTAACTTTTATATTTTTTGCAGAAATTATTGGAATATTGGCATTTCTGTTATTTATTAACTAATTGCAACTGTAAACAAAACATATACAATGTAATGGAGACATTTTTACTATTTTTTGCTGAAATTATTATTTAATTAATGGATTTTATTTGTCATTTATTAGCAATTGTTTGCAATTGTTTAAAGAAATACCATTTGGTTAAACAAAAATATACAATGTCACGGACACATTTTTGTATTTGTTGCAGAAATTATTATTATATGAAACACTGGATTTCTTCTAATACAATAGCATCATGTAGTACTTCATGTGGTGCAATATCAAAAAGCCCATCCAGCTTTTCCAGAAAATCATATTCTTTCTTAGTTTGTGCCGATGTTTTCTGACCCGCTCTCTTTTGTATTGTTCTGTATTTGGAATATAAATCTTCTACCTTTTCCACGCAACGTTGCTGATCTCGCGTAGGAAGGCTTGCCTTAGCCCAAAAAACTTTCACTTCGTCGACCGCAAGATGAGCACCTGCTCTTAAACTTAGTTTTACACATCTCAATTGTAAAACAACACTCTCATTACTTGCATATTGTTTGGAAGCTTATTCCCGATAATTTGGTGATCATAATGATTAATCAAATATATGGTTTTTCGCAATTCTTTAAAACCTAACATTAATGGTGCAATGTCAAAACACACAAGTCGAAACAGCTAACAAGGAAATCAAAATACCGTAAGCAGTAGAAGCTAAGCGATATCAGACTAGGGTTGTTCGAGTTATCAAAAAATTCAAGTCTCGAATTTCAAGTCGAGTACAGCTAGTTTCTTTCGGAACCGAACCAAACACGATTATTTGAGTTGTCTCGCATTTATTCGAGTCTCGAGTGCTTTTTTTGATATGGAATGTTCGTAAAATGAATAGAAAAATATGTACGTAACTTTCTATATCATTGTTTAAACAAATAGTATGTTTAAACACGTGCAAATTATTTATAAATAATAAAAATATTCAAATAATCTAATAGTAATTTCTGCAAGAAAATAGAAAAATATGTCAGTAACCGTGTATATTTTTGTTTAAACAAATGGTATTTGTTTAAACAATGCAAATTAGTTAATAAATGACAAATGCCAATAATCTAATAATTTCTGCAAAAAATATAAAAATGTGTTCGTGACATTGTATATTTTTGTTTAAACAATTTGTAATTGTTTAAACAAATCGTTAGGTCAAAGTTAGTTCATAAATGACAAAAGGACATGTCAGTAATCTATTAATAATACTATAAAAAAAATAAAAAGCACGTAACATTGTAAAATTGTAAATTTGGAGAAAATGTTGCCTCATATTTATGGTATTGCAGGGGGTGGTGAAAAAAAAATACTGGTTGTGGATTTATTCCTTGGGGGCTTCTGAACAATTTCTGGTAATCTCCCGCAACTGTTTTTCAAAATCCGAAATAAGAAAAAAAAGGAAAAAAATATGCAATGTATTTTAAATGGGAAATTTGAGGTGCTCGGTGGCACGTGTTAACGTTAACCGATTTTTCACAAATTTGGGGAGAATCTTTTTTTCCGGAAAACGAACAGATTGGGGGGGTCGTCGCCCTCCAGCAAAGAGTCCGTTTTTTGGACCACCCTAATGTGCATACCACGATTCTTATCTTAATAAAAAACTAATCGAATATAATCTTTTGAGCGTAGATTTCAGAGCCTGTTTTCTTATAATCTGAATCTGTAGGCAGAAATTTTCTCATTACTCAGGTCATCAACATTTTAAAAAGACAGCCCTTCCTTATTTATTTTTATTTTTGACAAAATAAGAATGTGTATAGGTCCAATGTGTATAGGTAGAGAATAAAATAGAGATTGTTTACATGTAAACAACGCTCTCTTGCTAACATTATTAGCAAATCGTTACTGAGATTTCCACTTCCATAAACAACTTTTGAACCTTTACTATTCATAAGACTAAAAACCCCACTATATTGCCGATATTCTAAATCTTACCCGATCAATATTTTAAACTTTGTGACAAGCGGGTTAGGAGAACAACACTCATAAACAGGAACGTGTTAAATGCTCCAGAAATCAGGTACTACTTCTCTGGCGCTCATGTTCAAATCGAGGGGAAAATGAGTTTTCAGTAGAATAACGCAATGTTCTTTTATTGAGTAGTTTCGGAGTTATTACCCTTCAGACACGGGAGTTAACACGAAACGAGAGATGGAAGTTTTTATATTCGAGTTTCTATATTCACGCGAACTACAAAATTTATTTAATTGTTCAATTAGGTGTGCCCTTAATAAATACAACCTCTGCATATTTCTGTCGCTTTGGTTATTTCATATGAGAGTATTTTATTACTCTTAACCTTTTTCCTTTATGCTGCATCCTTTTATAAGCTTGTTCTGACATGGTAATATTATTTAATATAAAATAATATGTAAAAACTCGGAGAACATGGTTGAAACAAAGATCTTGTAAGTTATTAGTAGGAGTTGTTAGGTACCAACATCACGACAATTAAGTTAAACAAAAATTGCATGCCTAAAAATGTGTTCCCATGATTAGTTCATACACCATCTATCCATTTTTTGACGAAATGATATTCACATTTATCTTGCTTATCGAAACATATTCATAGTTCTCCGAAAAGCATTTTGTTCAACTCAACGTAACGTAAAATGGCTAAAAGCACATAAACAACAACTCCTGTAACCACGTCAATAATTATAATTACATAATTACATACAAAACTAGTTAGATAATTATCTTCAGTCAGGATGACGTTGAAATACCTCCCACCATAAAATATTTTTGATGTGGAATTTGAAAACAAAAATGGAGTTAACCGATTTCGCCATTCACCAACTTTGCCTTACTTTTTAAGAGATAAGCTTGTATGCCAAATTTCAGATAAGTTACTTCAAAATTACGTTAGTTATCGTGTACACAGACAGACGGACATACGGACAGATGAACATAGCTAAATCGACTCAGTTTTCAATTCTGATCAAAAATATATACCTATACAATTCTATACCTGCCATACTTCCTTAAGCATGTTACAAATGAAGTGACAAAGTGAATATACCCTACCACAGTAAATTTGGGGGATATAATAATTACTTACTTGGACCTGGAACCATTGGGTGTGCAGGTAATGGTTCAGCAGTATATGGTGGAGGTGGTGCCCTCTCTTTAGTGTGTTCTGTATCCATCTAAAAAAATAGGAGCTATTAATTCTATGCAACTACATATGTTCAAAATGTAAAAAAGTACGGTCAAAAATCAGTGATTTATAGTGAGTGTGCGAAAATGGAAACATAGAAAATAAATTAGATAATGAACTTAGTAATTCTGTAGGTAATTGTAACTAAAATGATTATTCTACAATAACATGGACATTAAAGCCGTAAATTAATTATTGTAGAATGGATGTACATGTTTTCTTGTAACTGATAACAAATCTTAGGATTAAGGTAAATTAAGAGTAAATGATTAATATTATGATAAGAAAGTAGATTATTGTTATTAAACCTGACATGTTGTATTAACATTTGTTCATTGTTAACTAACTAAAGCAAATAATAACTAATAATAACTAGACTATTAATTAATATTATTGGCTTTAGTGCGTTGTTTTATAAGCAAACAAATATTTTAATAAAATTTTATTAAAAGCACACAAAATTATAAATACATTATTTAATTAAATTATCAAAGTTCTCATTGCATAATTATCTGAAAGATCCTCGATATATGATAATAAAAATAAGTACATGATAATTACAGTACTATTAATATTTTCATCATTAGTCAGTCTGTCTCTAATTTAAAAACTATTTTTGCAATACTTACCTCAAAGAATAACGAAGCAACTACCTAAACAAAACTTGCAATGTGCTCAAAACACTAAGAAAAAGAATTGGTGACAATCACTATGCACGACCACCCATAATATTGGCTGTTTCCGTTTACACAATTTATCTATATAGTGATACAAATCATTGATTTTCTGCGTCAAAGTGAGATAATTTCGTCTGTTTAGATAAACAAGCTTAACGTTAATCGGAGGCTTAGATAATTACGCGTACCAAAATAAAACACAGTCAACTTACTGTCATTTTTTATATATTATCTATCAGCAAAATCTTGCAGGTGACTCACACTAAACAACATTCCATGACGAATTTGTCAATATTGTACAATACCGACCTTAAGTTATTTGTATTTGAAAATGTGAAAGATAGATGTTTCATAACTTTTTCATCTTTTTTAGCAATTTTTTCTCATTGTTTTGTTACGTAGGTAACCAAATACAGCAATAGTTTGAGTGGAAATGACACTCACTAAAAAAAAAACGGAAAACAAGTGCTGAAATGAATGAAATCTAATGAAAAAAAATTTAAAGGGTGTTTACTATGATAAAAAATCTTTAGTAATAAGAAACCTGGATCCAAATTACCAATTTTCGAGATGTGAGTGATTTTGTTTAATCATAGCTGACATATGGAATAATGGCCTTTCAGTGTGGTTCTGTTTTAGTTCTGCATTTAGAGATACAGAAGGAGATTAATAAATAATAAGTATTGTATGCTCGTTCCTGGTTCCTGGTTCTATCTCGGAAATAAATCGATTTAATTAATTTTTGATAGGCGAGTGGGGCTTAAATCGACACACATAGCATTTAAAATGTTTATTCGACTATATATTTTCTATTTTTCAATTATTTCTGCTCTTATTAATTATTATTAAGTCTAAAAAATTCGTTTCAGGCAAATTTACAAACACATGGCTTTTCACAATTTCAAGTACCTAACACACATTCTTTTATTTCATTTCTCCTAAGTAAAATTGTAACAGTAGTAAATGACTTTTGACATGAATCAGTGGCGTACGGTATTTAAGCTAAAAATACAAGATAAAATCAATTACTACCATAAACGTTTCTAATTGTTTGACGACATTATTATATCGCCACTTTATGACACCAATGCCATTTTATCAAACCCAGTATTAAAATATATGGTCGCCTTTCAGGTGTTTATGTTTGAGTGATAGTAATAATAACAATTTTGTGTATCGTTCTCGGAGATACCTATCGTAAATTTTGAATCAATCTTTTATTCTCTTTACATCTTTAATCATTGTTCTGCGTTAATTCTGTATATTTTAGGTAATATTATCGCCTTTCTATTGTTTGTCTAAGTTTGTTATTAAGAATTTTTATCGAAATCTCTAACGATTATAGAATTTTCAGTTTTAGTTTTATTTTTTATTAATCTATTCTCTTTTCTATTTCTATTATTTCTTTTTTTATTTTCTGTGGTTTACTAACTGTTTTATAATCCAAACATGTCTGGCTCTGTTATTGCATTTTACCATTCATTGTTATATATTTAATATGTACAGTTTGGTATTCATTTACTTAGTTTGGATATTTACACCTTTTCCAGTTCATATACAAAAAGTAGCAATTGTAATTGAGCTATTCCAATTGATTTTAAGAAAGTAGCAATTGTTATTCAGCTATTCTATATGATTTTAGGAAACTAGCAGTTGTAATTCAGAAAATACAATTGATTTTAAGAAACAAGCTACTGTAATTCCGATTACACAATTTATTGTAAGAAAGTAGCAATTGTAAGTAATTCAGAATGTAGTAAATGTATATCAGATCAAATCAACTGTAAATCAGAATGCTCCAGCCGCAGATTTTTTTTTTCAGGATCTGTACAGTGGGTTGCATACAGTAAATGGATGACACATGACATAATGACAGCGTGTTTTTATATCATGCATGTTTAACAACGATAATTAGATAGTTATTAAATAAGTATGTAAAAGGTGTTGCGCAATAGAAGAGGAGATAACTACTTCGAACAATATATTTATAACTTCTTCAGAAACTCTCGTTTGAAATGTTATAATACAATTATAATTATTTAAATTTACATGCTGAATTACAATTGCTACTGTACAAATATCACTTGTAATAGCTGAATAACTATTGGTACTGCCTCAATATCATTTGTAATACCTTAATATCAATTTCTACTATCTGAATATCATTTGTAATAAGTTATAAGTAATAACTGAAGATCTATTGCTACTATCTGAATGTCATTTGTAATATCTGGAATTCTTGAAATAGTGTTAATCCAGGTACATATCTCCCAATATTATAAAAAAGTCCCTAATAATAATAATAATAATAATATTCTTTATTGTAATAAATAAAAATTACAAAAGATATATATAATACATTTTGTGATGCAAAATATAAGCCTTACTCTGCATAGTACCTATATAGATTAGAAACAGTCTGCTTGCTTTTGCAACCAACATTGTTTAGTACTGTGTTTATTATATGGGAAACAAGATAGCTGAAGGATTTTCTGAATGATGCCTACTACTATGACTACTACTACTACTTCAATACTTTTTCTAAATTGGTTTCCTTAATCGATATCAAAAAATATTGTTTAATTTGCATCTGTAAAAAACTGCGCTTATGCTTTTGGATAAAAAGGTATTTTTATTGGAACCAAATTCCAAACTGCGATTATTAGATAGCAAACAACACAATTTCCGAATACAGTAAAACAAAACAATTTTACAGAGATTAAATAGTGCAAAATGTCGTTTATAGTCCGAGGAAATCCGAGAATGATCATTCTCTTCTTTCATTATTCCTGCTTTAAATGACATTTCCACATATGTATAGATTAGTTTATTGATTCACTAGTATAGTCCACGGTAAAATTACAAAAAAAAAATAGTTTCATCTTAAGTATCACAATTTCAAATAACGGCCCATTTTACTCCACCTCTCCTTAAGACGATTTTTCTCCTAAGTAGGCATCACAGTTGGCACAGTGATGTTTGACTGTTTGACATGAGTCTGTGACGTACGGTACCCAGGCGCACGGCCAACTAAAACACAAGATAAAACAATAATTTTATAAACTTAATCTAATAAATCGTTTAGTTTTTCAGGGAATTATCCATATCAATATAGATATATGGAGTCGGTTTTTTTTTAGATATTTTAAATTTAAAACTCCAAACAGTCTTAGGAGGTATGGTTTTCTGACATTTAACAACATTTTTTGTTCAGAATGTTTGTTCCAGCTATTTGAAATGTATCTTCTCTTAAGGATACGTACCAAATGCATAACAGCAAAACGGCAAACAAATGGGTTGTTCCATTTGCTTCGGTTTTAGTTTTAGTCAAGGCTCTTTCTCCGCAGTCTGGACATCTGGCCATCTGACTTTCATTTCCAAATTGCGTCGGTCCATGATATTCTATAACTGATAAACGCTTAATGTTATTTGTATCCGTTACTGTTAGGTTGGTATCTGTTACCTCTTATTACACGTCGTTGATGGTTGTCTCCAATCGGATTTGGTTGGAGATGAACTAAAAGAAACTAGTTTAATTCTCTGCTTTATTTTATGTGCATCATACCGTACCTTGTGGAAGCGTTTCCTCTTTTTCTGTGTACGATGGAGGTAACTCGCCGTGTGCTACGTAAGGCGGAGGTAAAACGTCAGGGCGTGATGAAGGAACGTTGTCCTTACTTTGTCCTGCTTGAGCCATCTAAAACATAGAATTTTGTAAATTATCCTGACAGAATTTGATATGTAAGCAAGAGCAGTTATGAAGCTTAGAAGAAGAACTGCAACTTTTCCCAAGCGTCTGCTAAAAAAACGTACAAAACTTCCGTATCTTTCCATATCAGTGTTGTTTATAATTACATCTTAGATTACGATGTATGGTCAGATGAAAATTTATGTTGCTTATCAAACAGTAGTATGTACGCCATATCATTATTTAATAAGTTAATAATATGATTTTTTTTGCAAATTTATTGTAGAATTATAATTGGTGCAGTAATGCAAAAAAATGACAGTACACAGAGAAATGGTTTTTCGCTTTTAATAAACTTTTTTTCTAATTTTACACTACCACCACCATGTACTGTAACGGTTGCTAATAAAAATGTCTGCGTTTTACATCAAAAAGAAGGAAGAAGTATGAAAACATGCAACTAGAGTAAGAAGTTTGGAAATAACACTATAAATAGTTGCATAATGCTCTGATATTTTGGAGAAGAGAACTTGAACTATGTCTGTTACTATCATAAAAAATCTTTAACTTTAAGCTACCTAAATTTCGGACAAATTACGGCACTTGGTGAAGTTCTCCATATAATTTTAATTATAAAAACGTAATTTTTGTGATTCATAGCCATTTCAATTTTTACCAAAACTTTAATAGCACATATTAATCTTGATGTTAAATTTTGATCTACTTAAAATTAAAGAAATCTGTAAATAGTAAATGTCAATTCAGTGTCATTATGAGAAAAAAAAATTGACTTATTTGTTTTTCAAATCATAGAAAAGTTACAGCCGTTTAAGATAATAAGATAAAAATATTGAACACAATCAACGCCTATAGTACAACAATAAAAAGTAAATACATTTAGGTAAAAAAATTAAATAATAAAAAAATAATAAAAGAAACAAATAAATACAAAAGGAAGATTTTACTGGTTTCTGTTTAGAAATCAAATCCCAAATTCTTAGTAAAAAAATCTACTATCCACAGACTTAGATTTTGGTGGATTATTTAATTCTTTGAACTAAGATCCCTTTAAAATACGTTTTTGGTAATATTTCTAACGCCTCACTTAACGAATTGAAACAACAAATATAAGTCCATTTGAAACTTTTTACGCGGTTTGATACTATTTAAAAATGTTTGATGTTTCACTAATATGGAATATGCACTGAAGAAACATTTTGTTTTTATTTACATAAAAAATCGAGAAATCTAGAATGTAAAGAACAAAGTTTGGGTTCAGCTTGAATAAATTTTAAAAAATGCCTATATCTAACTTTGAATGGTTTAATTTGTATCCATCAAATTTAAGTGAAATTCTAACCGTATCAAAAATAACTAACTTTGAATGGTTTAATTTGTATCCCACAAATTTACTTGGACATCTAACCGTATCAAAAATAACTAACTTTGAATGGTTTAATTTGTATCCATCAAATTTACTTGGATATCTAACCGTATCAAAAATAACTAACTTTTAATGGTTTAATCTGTATCCATCAAATTTACTTGGAATTCTAACCGTATCAAAAATAACTAACTTTGAATGGTTTAATTTGTATCCATCAAATTTACTTGTAATTCTAACCGTATCAAAAATAACTAACTTTGAATGGTTTAATTTGTATCCATCAAATTTACTTGTAATTCTAACCGTATCACAATGAACTAACTTCGAATAGTTTAATTTGTATCCATCAAATCTACTTGGAATTCGAACCGTATCAAAAATAACTAACTTTGGATAGTTTAATTTGTATCCACTTTGAGCTACCTACATTTCGGAGAAATTAAGGAACTTGGTAAAGTTCTCAACATAATTTTACTTATAGAAACGTAATTTATGTGATTCATACCATTTTCAATTTTTGTCAAAACTTTAATAACACGTATTAATCTTGATGTTTGATCTACTTAAAATTAAAGAAGTCAGTAAATAGTAAATGTCAATTAAACGTGATTATGAGAAAAAAAATCATGTGGACTTATTTGTTTTTGATCATAAAAAACTTACAGCCATTTAAAATAATAATAAAACATATCAAACAATGCGAAAACGAAGTTTGAACACAATTAACGCCTATATTACAACAATAAAAACTAAATAAATTTAGGAAAAAAAATTAAACATAAAAATATACAAAGAAACAAATAAATACATAAGGAATATTTTACTGATCCATTCTGAGTAAAAGAGTTTCACAGGTTATCCACAGACTTAGCCTTTGGTGGATTATTTAATTCCTTGAACCAAGATCCCTTTAAGATACGTTATTGTTAATGTTTCTAACGGCTAACTTACCGAATTGAGAAAAGAAATATATGTCCATATGAAAATTTTTACGCAGTTTGATACTATTTAAAAATGTTTGATGTTTCACATTTTGTTTTTTTTACATAAAAAATCGAGGAATTATCTAAAATGTAAAGAACAAAGTTTGGGTTCAGCTCGAATAAATTGCCGAGGTCACGTTTATTACATTATGACCCCAGTTTGTCAGATTTTAATACCAAGGTTATGCTTTTATTTAATTCATTTATTAATACCGTAAAAAAACGACAGTATAAAGAAAAATTATTTATGCTGTTTGATTACAAAAATGTGAATATTGGTATGAATCAACCGATGGACATTGCGCGAAGTAGGCATGCCGTGTTGCACTGATAAGATAATAATAATTAAGTGACCGAAATAGAACATTAGTCAATAACCAGTAGCGTTTTGCATTTCATTAAAATTCCTTACAAAACCAACCCTAAAACTTTGTATTAATCCATTACACATAAATTCATTACTCGAATAAATTGTGACTGACGATAATACAAAACTAACATCGCATAGAAAATAGGTTAAGGTGTTCCTTGGTTCTTTTTTAAGGTTACACAACTGATATAGATAACGAACACTTACCTATAGGCTATGGCGAATATTATGAAATACCGAATATTATGATGTAGTGAAACAACTGCGTTAGCTTACACACAATAATACAAGCAATAATAATAAGTAATAACACTGCATGAATACACACCTTGATACAGGCAGGAACCACTAGCTATTGTGTTGTTAGTGTAGATTTTTCGTTTTGCCAATAGAATGTTAGATATGAGATTCCAGATAAACGCCTATCACGTACTTGATAACAGATAGCATTGTACGTTGTTGACTAAGCGAATGCTAAAACTAAATTAACTGCTATGATGTTTGTATGATCGCTCTGCATGCACGCTTTGATGTTCAAGTAGTGGGTAATGTAAATTTGTGAACGTAAATACACTCTAAAAATAACTTAGATAAACAATCCAAACGAAAAAAAGTACTGGCGCGTACGGTTGCTATCTGAAACGGAAACGGAAATGGTAAAACGTTAGGATCAATTTTTATAAATTTTTATCTACTTTATGTATAGCACCATGATATCTGGTCATTTTATTCAATAAATTTTGGCATGATGTAAATTTAAGCAAACAATAGAGTTAATAATAATAATTATAATAGATCATTAAAAAAAATAAGTTATCAATCCTAGTGCCCAACACAATAATGATTTAAATTCCAGATGCCACTATACCGATTATAATCGTCACCAATGTCAGTTACATTAGATTGTTTACCTCCAGTTTTCGTTGTGAAGGAGTGACATTATAAATTATGCCAAGTTTACGATTTTGCGCTGTAGTCCAATGTAGTCCCATGTTTGAGCTTTCATTTAATCATACTTATTAAGTTTAATTACAGTAGAACGTCGATAATCCGAACCTCGGTAATCCCAACATTCGCTAATCCAAACACCCAAAAAGAAATAATAATAAAATAAATCACTGAGTAACCTAGGTAAAAGCCATTTTTGTCGGTTCCTGTTTACAGAAAAATGCTGCTTTTGTTTTGTATCTTCTATCCAATACTCGTATTTTCTACTATTTAGCTGCAATATTTAATAATCCGAATCACCTTCGGGCCCAAGTAGATCGTATTATTACCGCTCAACTGTAATAAAGAAATAATAAATAAATCATAAATCGATTTTGACTTTTTGTCATTTTTATAGTTTATGAAGAGCGGAATCGGAGATGGTGTTGGTTTTATTAAGATTGGACTTCTATCCATCTATCCTTCTATCTTATTTTCTGCCATTTAGTTGCAATATTTGATAATCCGAACAATTTGATAATCAGAATGACCTTCGGTCCCAATTAGTTCGGATTATCGATGCTCTACTGTACTTCGCACCTTTTTGCACTGCTCAACTGTTTATCTCAAATATAGTGGGTGTTAAAAATAAGTGTAAAATATAGATAAAGTATACTGAATATTTGATATCGAACTCATGCCCACACACGTGACACCGTTTCGGTACTGCATAGAGCCTTAATATATTATAGAATATATAAATAATTTGTATGTAAAACTTTATTTGTTTAACGTCTCTAAAAAGAATTCAAAATAACCCAAATTGTCCAAAATTGGTATCAAAATTACAAAACGGTTCTCATTAACTCCCATCAAAGACGATAAATAATTTAAAAAAATCTGATGTGGCCAGTCACATGACTTTATCATACAAAATATAAAATTAATAGTTTAGCTGCATGAGAATCTATTTGATTGAGATAAATCGTGTCTGCATTAAAATTAAACTAGTTAGCCAGGATTTGACAGATATTTTGATAGTCAATAGTATCAATAGTAGGTATTGTCAAAGCATCAGCATTTGACACCACCTATTGTCATCAGAATAATAGTTATTTATCTCAGAAGTGCCGAGAGTACGGAATAGCGCGACGAGCGGTGATGCGGCGCGTCACCGATGGCGGAGCGCCGCCGTCGCATGTGAGCGAGTCGCGCTTTGTAGTTTTCGACGAGAGTGACATCAACGTTTTTTGCGTTGCTTTTTGAGAAATACATATTTAAAAAGAAATTCAAAAATGGTTACATTTCTGTATAGGAAATGTTAGGTTGATACCACTTTTACGAAACAGACAGATTTATATTCGTTCATGACATTGTAGATGTCACATCCGTACCAACATACTAAAATATAACGGGTTGATATTTCTTATCAACAAAGAATCAAATTTGTGATCTTATTTTATTTGAATTTTGTATTTTGTACTTTGCCGCACCAGAGCGGCAACGTGCCATAGCGGATCTCCAACCTCTGATGAAATCAGCTGTTTTCGAGTGTGACAGCCATAGACATTTCTGTGGTGACAGCACAAAAAAATATTTGTCAAATCCAAGCTACTATGTAGTTTCATATCAATCCAGATGCGACCGATTTCGATCAAATAGAATTTGCCCTAAAAGCTAAACTATTAATTTTACCAAAAAATATCATAGGCATAAATTATTCAAAATTACCTCTACTTTAATTTATTAGTTAACTATTTTGACGAAATTACAGAAATGGCAGCTCATTTGCAAAATCCTTGAAAAATGCTTAGAGGAAACAGCCAGTTCCTGTGGACCCTTTTGAACCAAAAGCTTTTCAGCTCTAAGTTTGGTCACAAAACTTCTAAATACGCACTTTCGTCCCGATACCTTTAGTAGTTTCTCCGGAATCGTCGTCACAAAAATCTGGTACACACACACACATACACACACACACACACACACACACACACAGACATTTTTTTGTACCTTGGTCAAAAATGTTCAGGGGACCCAAAAAGACCTATTTCCGCTAAAATCCCATTTTTTTTTCGGCACGATTACAATACTTTACATACTGCGTACGATAAAGTCAAAAGCCACACAAATGTTATTTGGCTTTTATAGTGCCGTCCTGTGATACATGGCACTATTTTTCCTATGCTGCTTGTAAAATTTGTTCAATCTTCCGACTCTCTCCAACGTTCAAACAATACATTTCCGGACATGGGTTCATTAAAATATTTGTCTACTATGGTCATACAGACCATTCATACTGCTTATATATAACAACAATTATTATTAACTAGTTAACTTAGTATTGTCGCCTTTTAAGTGTTTACGTATAAAAGTAATGATAGCAATTTTGATTTTCGTTGTCGATGCTCGTTATCACAGAATTTTCAAATTTGTCAACTTTTCTTTATATGTAGTCATTGTTTTTCGTTTATGTGGTTACATTTTAAAATAATATTTTCACATTTTACTGTTTACCAATTTGTTATTAAGACTTTTTATCGGTTGCTCGATTGACACGATTATAGAATTAAATTATCAATTGTGTTCATTTTGTGCCTGTATTTTTGGTTTTGAAAGGTACCAGTTGCTCATTATACACTAGGCCTTGCTCGATGAACACGAGCTGGAAATGCTTATAAAAATCAACAATGTTTACTTCAGAATATTACAAAGAAATAAAAATTCTTCAATATTGGGTGGCAATCAGACCAAATCTAAAATTCTAGGATAAAAGAACAATGATTCTGAAACAAATATATAAATACAACAACGATTTTGAATAAAAATTATTAATTACACATTAATAAACGATAGAAAGGCAGCAAATTTTCTTGTAATTCACTTAAAATCAATATGCTATAGATAAGTTGCCGAGCATAGAGGGGTCACAACCGTGGCTAATGACATAAAGTAATGTGTAAAAAATGACACAACCATAAAAGCAACGGAGATTTTTCAGGTTGAATGCCACATAAATTTAACAAACAATATGACTATTGGGTATTTTTTAAAAATATTGTTACTATTTGCATGGTTGTTGTGTCTCAAGTTTAGAATCCTAACTAATAAGTACGAATATGTCCCTATCAATGCCATTTACAACAAATAGAACAACGAAAACGCTACAAAATAATTGATAGTATAGTCATTCACACTACGTCACATTTTATTACTAAAAGAAATCTTGCCCCCCCCCCCCCCTGGAACGTTTTGTAACGGCCCCCATGTATGTGTTACGGTCATAGTGATAAATATTAATAATAATTACCGGTTATTATTAATAATAGCCATGTAGCAAGGTTAAAGTGAAGAATTTATCACATGAACCGGCTATTATTAATAATTTCCAGCATGCTGTGGTCAATGTGATATATTTCAATTCGATATTGCATTAAGGTGATGCTACAATATTATAATAGCCTCATATTTGGAATTCTTTTAGTATCTACATAATCGGCACACAACGAATTTATTCACTGGGTTTTCAGTGTTGGGCCTTTAGTGACGTTAGTCCTAACTAACTTATTTAGTTAGTACTCATGACTAAAGTAAGGAAGATTATCAAAACGAGACTAAAAAATGCGAATCCATACTAATTACATGCACGAATGTGTAACTTTTTGGGTCATGCTTGTTTGCGCAATTCTTAAAAGCTAAGTAAGTAATAAATTAGAACCTCGGTTTGTATTATTCTGCCAGTGCATACGTACATAGTGTTTCTGTATTTTGCAATTCGTGGCAAGAAAAATTGTTTTTATTTATAACTTATTATTTATTATCTTTTTAATAGACAAAAAAAGGATTAATATTTAATTTTGAATACAAAAGTCCTTCTAGACCTTTATTTTTTTGTGGTAGTACAAAAATTACACCATTTATATTGTAAAAATAAAGCAAGATAAAGTTTGTAACAATAGGACGTCATCTTGTTTGGTTTTGTTGTTTTTTTGATAAAAAAGTACTGCAAAAATCATAGTAATTGTATTTCCATTGATTCCATTTATTTTTGTTACTCTACCGACTATACCGGGCGCCTGTGAAGCGACTGCGAGGTAGTGTCAACTGTAATGTGAACGTTGAAGGTTGTGTTGTGTCTGTTGCAACTTGCATGTGTAATAATTTGGACAAAATTGAGCATTTAGACATGATGAAGACACGGTTTAACGATCGAATTATGACGCTTAAATCAACATAAGGAAAAAATCATCAGTTATTCTCGAAAGATGATTATTATACCTTCTTGCACATTTACAAAAAACTACCCACATGCACTAAATATAAAAATGGGTGTTATTGATAATAAAATGGTTAACTTTTTTGAACACTCTGTATAAAATATTCTTTTTTATGTTTTCGTCATTGAATCGTCATTGAGTGTATACCAAATATCATTATCAATTATATCCAGTAGTTTCTAAAGTACAAGGGAGACAAAAGGAAACATTCTGTATTATCAATGTTTTGAATTATTCGTAATTTTGGTCAATGGGCTAGCCGTACTGATGATTTCCGCCGTGTAAATAAATATAATAGCTTACAAAGTAATCAAAAGAACTTAGCTAACTTCTTTGAAGACTGTATACAAAATATCTTTTGTAAAAAGTAACGTGTCTATCACTTTACCGTGCCCGTTAGGAGATTATTAATAATAGCCGGTCCATGTGATTATTTAAGTGTTTCTAATCACATTAACCAAATGATGCGGTTATTATTAATAATAGCCGGTAATTATTAATACAAACCACATTTATCACTTTAACCGTAACATATATACCTACCCCGGATATTGTTACTGATTTCCTCTCGTTTGTTCTGATTTCAGTGAACTGAAAGCGTGCAATGCCCTGCTATGTGGAGCTACGTAATGGCTGCCGCGAGAGGTGACTCTCGTAGTCGACGACCGGGGTCAGTTTTTACGGTGCAACAGCAATCCTCGAACTGCGCCCCAGGGCCGTGCAGGGACGGACTCAACACCGGCTGCAATTCGGCAGCGTACGGGCGACGCGCGAACAGGGATGCCTTCAATACGGTCCTGTACCCGCGACACGAATTCACCTACAATTATGCTGGCAGGCACCCGCTCGGTTCGGCCGTATCCAGGGACGGCTCCAAGGATCCACTCTCGGAAGTACGAGTCCAGACGCCCATTTCAGATGCTACGACCACTTCACCGGCGCACGAGGTTTGTTGGTTTTTGCTGGTTACGACAGCGGCCTTCCGGTCGATGCTGCGGTTTGGCTTTTAAACGTTTTTATGTTGTTGAAACTGGGAGTTCATTACGCATGAAATATCATTATCCATTATTACGTTTTGTCTGCCGGTTCTTATGTATTTTGCAAACACTGTTAATTTCCGTGATGCGTGGAGTCTATGGGGCTCAGGCTACTATAGGGCTCCCCTTTACTGAAATTTGTTCCAGGTTGTATTGGAATGAATTGATATGGAATAAGATGGTAGAAAAGGGGACCCAAATAAAAAATTTAAAAAGTAATATGATATTAGAGTAGGTAATATATGGTATATAACTGTGTTTGAAGTTAAAATAGTAGGTACTTACAAGTGAAATAGTTTTAAAATATTTTAATTGCATAATAAAATAAAAAAATCTCATGTGGCCAGCCATGACTATCATACAATATAGAAAATTAATAGTTTAGCTGCATGCTAATCTATTTGATCAGTCATGTCTGCATTAAAATGAAACTGCAACAAAATAATATTTATATTTAAGGCGGATATCAGCACCTTGTTTCCAAATTGTCTTGCCCTTCCACTCACCCCTTACGCAAACTAGAACTAAGATAATTGTACCAATAATATAACAATAATTCCGACAACTTCTCAAAACAAAAACAAACAATCAAATTCCTCTAGAGTCTAATTACACGTAATTGCAGCAAATCCAACTCAACAAAACAGCGCACACGCCCATAAAAAATAAAAATTAAAACCGCCTCCGATGTGCGCTCAGTGCCTAAAGTCCCCCCTGTTGAGCAAACACACTCTCTTGGATAGCAACTTATAATATATTATTCCTAATGCAACACCCTAGTGTTATCCATGTTCAATCACCCCAAGTCGCCCAGCCCATTCGATACATGATCATACTTTCTCAAACCGAAAACAAGCAGAACACATGCATTTTGAACACGCTGAACACGCTGCCCATCCGACGCCGTCAGGCAAGGACCGTACACGGTATCACAATATGAGATATTTTTACTATTGACAGTAGATATAGTGAGATATTGTCAAAACATCAGCATTTGACCCTACCGGTACTGTCATTAGACTGAAAATATTTGGAAAATCCTAGATAGTATTTTATCAATGCAGATGCGACCGATCTCGATCAAATAGAATTTGCTCTTGCAGCTAAACTATTAGTTTTACCAAAAAATTTATTATTATTCAGAATGTCCTCTACTTTATTTTATTATTTGACTATTTTGAGGAAATTACAGAAATGGCGGCTCATTTGCAAAATCCTTGAAAAATACGTAGAGGAAACGTCCAGTTCCTTTGGACCCATTTCTAGTTTTAGATCACTTATGCTAAGAGATAATATTATGCTTGTCACGCCCGTCACAAGAATTTCAAATGAAATTTATAAACGTTATCAAAATTTAATACTCCTTCTCCCACAAGATAAAGAGTTTATATCGGTCTTGAATTAATAACATAGTAACATAATTAAATTTAGGCAAAAAAAACATTAATAAACATTTGTTGAAAAAAGCATATCGTCCCTACGTCAAACTGCTTGTAAGAAACTTATGTCACAGGTTTACACGACCACCAAAACTTGAGACTATAGGCAAAACTGGGAGAGCTGAAGATTACTCATAGATTTCAGCTGTTATTTTAGACATACGTTACAGAATATTTCTAAATATTGACGCGTGTTACGAAATAGCATACTTTTCATACGTCTGCTGTATAATTTAAATGGGCAAGCCAAAAAAGTACGTCTGTTCTTAGAACCATAAGAACGAATGACAGCGGTAGCAACCTAACCTCCAATTCGAGCGCGAACGTGTGATGTGAACAAGATGTTTTCGTTGGTATGTTTTCACTTTGCTTCTGTTAAACATGCTAATGATGGATATATAAATTAGATAGGACAATTATCACAATTAAATGACAGTATTTTTAATAATTAAATATTAATCTTGAACGAACTACCTAGTAGGCAACTTAATATACACAGCTAATAACCAATTCACGCGGTACGTTCATATCTTGGTTCATACGATTTTAAGCGATGAATCACCTTCAGCTCTCCCAGTTTTGCCTATACACTGAAATCAGCTACCACTATTCTACAAAAACGTAAAAGAAAACAAGGTAAACACATGAACGTAGTACACATACCTACCAATAAAACCAAATGTAGTTGTAACATCATGTCTTTGATCCGTTACCAATGCAGGAATTTCAGTTTACAATAGCGGCTGAAAATTAAATTCCCCCAGGAAGCGAAAGAGCTCAGATTTATAAGGCAAAAAGTGTCGTCAACATAACGGCGAATTTGCGTTTATTGAATTCCTGTGAGCTTCACAGCAGTTCGCTTCGAGTTCAAGAGGGAATAATAAACCAATTATGTGCTCGCTCATACACGTGCGAGTTGCGAGAGGTATCAAAGTTTCCCCTGTTCGTTTGGCCACGTGGTTTAAAAGTTTTCGTAACGATGTGGCCGTTAAAAACTCGTACTTGATAAAGAGGCTGTGGGGTAGGATAAATTAAATGAACAATTTTGCACTTTTAATGCTTTATTACGCTGTGCTATACAATTAAAAACAAACCTATACTTTTATACTTTTAACGAGAAAGAACTTCTCGCTTACCTGCGAAATATCATGGTTAAATTTTGAATACGTAATAAAAAAAGTTCATATATAATAAACAGCACAAAACACAAAATGTTCAGTAGGACAAGATACTCTACGATAAGTGCTGATCGGAATAATTACAATTTTTTTAAAATATTGCGCGCTGTATACGGAGTATCTTGCCTGTTTGTCGAAACCATATTGGACGAAGGTACAAAAACATTTCTGTGTGTGTGTATGTGTGTGTGTGTGTGTGTGTGTGTGTGTGTCTGTTTTTTGTGGCGACGATTCCGGAGAAACAGCTAAAGGTATCAGGTATCGAAACTTCATATTTAGAAGTTTCATGACCAAACTTTCAGCTGAAAAGCGTTTTGTTCAAAAGGGTTAGTTCTGAATAATTTATGTCTATGACGTTTTGTTGATAAAATTAATATTTTTAGCTGCATGAGCAAACTCTATTTGATCGATATCTGTCGTGTTTGCGTTAGTATAAATTTTCAACGCGAATTCAACACGCAAATCCATTGAGACTGCTGTATAGGATGATAAAGTAATGTGCCTGGCTACTTCAGATTTTTAAATTTACCCTTCAATTTGTAATCTATTATTAATTATCATATTTTACAATTTTGCTGTAAATGATCTAAAAACATTTGGAAACAAAGTTTCAGATTTTCAGGTAAAACTACAAAGTTTAAGGTTTCATAAGGAACCATTTTGCAGCTTATAAGACATTGAGTTTAAGCTGGTATAAATTTCCAATAATAAAATTGTTGAAATCACGTTTTTTGCCATTTTGATCTCGCCTTTTCGAAAATCGTATGTGAAGGATAAATTTTGAGTCGGAATTACCTTTGGCGCAAATAATCTTTCTAAAAGGCATTTTCATATTACATTTACAAATTCCATCTTCCCCAGAATTATTAATATTTTTACTTTATCACATGCAGTATGATCATGCCGATTTTTTTTTTTAATTTAGCGGATTTATGTCTTTTTGGGTCCCCTGAACATTTTTGACAAAGATACAAAAAATGTCGGTGTGCGTGTGTGCGTATGTGTGTACCCGATTTTTGTGGCGACGATTCCGGAGAAACTACTAAAGAATCGGGACGAAAGTTAATATATAGAAGTTTTATGACCGAACTTAGAGCTGAAAAGCTTTTGGTTCAAAAGGATTCAAAGGAACTGGACGTTTCCCCTAAACATTTTTCAAATATTTTGCAAATGAGCTGCTATTTCTGTAATTTCGTCAAAATAGTTAAATAATAAATTAAAGTAGAGGAAATATTGTGTAATTTATGTTTATGACAATTTTTGATAAAATTAATAGTTTAGCTGTATGACCAATATCTATTCGATCGAGATCGTGTCTGCATTAAAAGCACAAAGTTAGCCAGGACATGTCAAACGCTGATTTTTTGACAATACCTACTGTCAATATTGTCAAAATATCTCTCAAATCCTTAGTAACTTGTGTTATTTTCAGCAGCTAAACTATTAATTTTATATATTGGATGATAAAGTAATGTGCCTGGCTACATCAGATTATTCAATTTTCAATTGTGTTTTTCTCGAAATCTTCTGATGTAAGACTATGTTTTCGCTGCCATTAAGACAATTAAAAGATCCACCAAAATCACTAAGAAAAGTATGACGTCATTAGCCATTAAATTCGGAACTGGAATTTTACACAAAAAATTGTTTCTTTATTGTTATAATAATTAACCGTATAAATATAAACCTAACTTAAGAGAGATTGTACAGAATATGCCCAATAAGCTCGAATATTGTCAAAGACACAATTGTGGAGACAACGACATGTTATGGTCACGAACATTTTTTTCTAGGAAAAATGCTCATCATAACATGCAAATTAAGTTTTTTTTTGTCTGTTACTACTAGTAATAGGCTTGGCCTATGTATAAATATTAACCGTCTATCCAAACTCGCGTGAGTGTGTGTTTAATCAATTCCACGAGAAAAGCTATAACAATTAGACGTTTCACATACTTTGTTTCCAATATGATTCCACCTTGAACTTAAACAAAGCAACAGTTTTTACGTTATATTTTAGAAAATGACCGCCCATATTCCTAAAATAGTCTTGAACGTACCTAATGTAAAAATACAAAAACATCTGGAATACTTTTGCAATATTTATAGACCCGAAGGAACTAAATAGATTAGTCCACCATTTATAATTATATTTTCGCCGGTTTCATTGTGGAGAAATGAAAAAGACAGACCTTTAAAACGATGAATAATTACCGTATTTATTAAAACGGCAAACACCGCGACTGGCGATCTACCAAACAATAGTGGTCGTGCTTAAAAATATGAGCGTCCGCCAGCATTTAGAAAGAAAATTGTGATCAATAAACAGACGGGGGGCAAGTCATCTTCGTCTTGTTTGCATAAGACCTCCGTCATTTCATTTATCGGAAAATGTTTATCGTGCGGCTATCGCAAAACGAAGAGAACAATCAAATTAGAAGCAATACATCATGCAAGTGGTGACACCTATCGTTTCGATACCGTTAAGATTATTCCATCGCACCGTCGACGCGCTACTTTCAAACGAACCAGTACAGTTTAACCCCCAGACACAAAGACATCACAATCACCGGCCAAATATTAATATGATTGCGAAAGAATATCACACGAATAAAATAATACATAGGAAGAACAAACGTTTGATCGCCGTGGCATGCAAGCTTCGTTAATATTCATCAGTCATGGACGAACAGACAAAATTGGAACGTCCAATGTGTCGATAGTTAGTAATTAGGTTGTTTGCAGTTTTCGCGAGTTTGTTTCGCGACAGTTGCTGCTGTTACTTTTTGTGCGGGTGTTTTGCTTCGTTAAGTATAATCTGTGAATCGTCGAGCGCGTAAAAAATGGTGAAAAATGTGTGCATCAACGTTAATGGAAGAGGCAATCCGGTACGTTTTTTTCTTTGTTGTTGGTTTTTTGACGATCCATTAAGGTTGAGGCGTTTTATGGGGGCATTCGCGTAAAGTTGACGCAGACTGTAAAGACGTAAGATAAAGTAAATGGGGTTTGTAAAATGTTGCAATAAATGATTATAATGTGGCATTTTATATAGGTATTTTGAGGAAATGCATAGAAAGCCAATCAAAGTTTATAAGAAAAGAGATTGGTGGTTAGAAAAACAAAATATGGCGTCTGTAAGTTCGGAATTATCGTATATTGTCGGAAATGATTGACAAATTGATTGGAAAAAATTAAAGATGAATTCCTAGTATAAAATTGCCTCCATATTGAAAGGTATCTTTATGAATGAATTAACACAAAATCAAAATTGTAGTTTTCCATCCAAAGGTTATCAGCTATTTTACTCGAAAATAGAAAGGAACTTTTTTAATACAGAAGAAAGTTATAAATGTTTTCCATAGCTAATTTGATGAAAATTTGTACCTAATTTTACGAGCAATCATTTTAATAGCAGTCATATTTTGTTATTATTTTTCGCCTTGGATACACAGAGTGCTAGTATTAATTCCACCAATATTTGTATACTCCCCACATTTACTGTGGTAGGGTATATTCACTTTGTCACAACATTTGTAACACCCTTAAGGCGGCTTGTACAGCGCTAAAAATTAGTGCATCTTATCAACTCAAATGTCCCGACAACGCTCTGACATATGATCGTGAAATTTGGATATAGTATAGATATGGAGATGATACAGGTGCTATCAAGTGCAAAAAAAAATATTTTCAATCAATTCACATAGAAAAGACCCTAAACGTCCCCTATTTATGGCGGTAAAATGGAAGCGAGTTCTGATCAAAACTCCTATTACTATTAGAGTACTATTAGAGTGTCTGCACGTTACCTGGTTCGCTTGAATAGCTCTATCTCATTCTGAACTTTCGTCGCCTTGTCGATGGCTTGCAGGGCAAAAATTGTACAAACCATGTGGCAGGTATAGATTTGTATATCTATTTTTGATCATTTGAAACTGAATCGATTTAGCAATGTCCGTCTGTCTGTCTGTGTACACGATAACTGTCACTCATTATTTAGAACTAATTGACATTTGGTATACCAGCTTATCTCTTAAAAAGTAAGGACAAATATACAAATTGACATGGACAAAATTGGTTAACTCTAGTTTTCATATTCACACGATAACTGCCGTAATTTTAGAGCAATTGATCAGAAAATTTGGTATACAAGCTTATCTCTTAAAAACAAAGGATAAGTTCGTAAATGGGCAAAATCGTTAACTTTTTTTTTACTTTATCATACGCAGTATGATGAAGTATTGTAATCGTGCCGAAAAAAAAAATTGAGATTTTAGCGGAAATAGGTCTTTTTGGGTCCCCTGAACATTTTTGACCAAGGTACAAAAAAATGTCTGTGTGTGTGTGTGTGTGTGTCTGTGCGTATGTATGTCTGTGTGTAAACGATTTTTGTGGCGACGATTCCGGAGAAACTACTAAAGGTATCGGAACGAAAGTTCATATTTAGAAGTTTTGTTACCAAACTTAGAGCTGAAAAGCTTTTGGTTGAAAGGGGTCCAAAGGAACTGGTAGTTTATTCTAAGCCTTTTTGAAAGATTATGCAAATGAGCCGCCATTTCTGTAATTTCGACAAAATAGTTAAATAATAAATTAAAGTAGAGGAAATTTTGAATAATTTATGCCTATGATATTTTTTGGTAAAATTAATAGTTTAGCTTTAAGAGCAAATTCTATTTGATCGAGATCGCTCGCATCTGCATTGATATGAAACTTCAAAGTAGCCTGGATTTGACAAATATTTTTTTGTGCTGTCACCACAGAAATGTCTATGGCTGTCACACTCGAAAACAGCTGATTTCATCAGAGGTTGGAGAACCGCTATGGAACGTTGCCGCTCTACTGCGGCAAAGTAGAAAATACAAAATTCAAATAAAATAAGATCGCCAATTTGATTGTTTGTTGATAAGAAATATCAACCCGTTGTTATCTAATTGTAAAAACGATAATTGAGAAAATTGTAAATAAAGTATAGCGATGAGTATAGTTACGTTTTAGTATGTTGGTACGGATGTGACATCTACAGTGTCATGAACGAATATAAATCTGTCAGAATTTGATTTAGCTTTTTAAACTTGACGTTTCGTAGAAGTGGTATCAACCTAACATTTCCTATCCAGAAATATAACCATTTTTAATTTTTTGTAAGTACGTATTTCTCAAAAACCAACACAAAAAACGTTGATGTCACTCCTGCCGAAAACTACATAGCGCGACTCGCTCACATGCGACGGCGACGCTTCGCCTTCGGTGACGCGCCGCATCACCGGTCGCCGTACTATTCGGTACTTTCGGCACTTGTGACATAAATAACTATTATTCTAATGACGTAGTGTAGGTAGTGTCAAGTGCTGATGCTTTGACAATACCTACGATTTATCTCAATAAAATAGATTCTCATGCAGCTAAACTATTGATTTTATATATTGTATGATAAAGTCATGTGCCTGGCCACATCAGATTTTTTCATTACATATTCATTTCTTTTTCGGATTCTACACAAAAATTATTTTACGGTGGTGGTTATTTTAACTTCGGCCCGGCTGAAGATAATTTTCTTACAAGTTTTAAGTAAAAGCGGTTTCTAACGAAACAAAATAAACAAACGTCCGGTTGCTAGATAGCAATATTTCATGTCATTACATTGCAACTATGCAATGACAGGTCGGACAGCTATGCAAGATTGCAAGTTGGAAGATTGTCCGAAGGGTTGAAATTCAATAAAATATTCTACTGCAATGGTAGGCTAATTGTAGAAATTAAACTAATTAATTGAATAAAATATATGAAATTGTATTATAGAGGTTACGTTTGTGATGACTCAGCTTGTTAAGAAAAACATCTGAGAGCAATTAGAGAACTGTGTTATTTCTCTAAATATTGTATATGTAAAATTGTGTAATTAGGATATTTTAAAATGACTTTAGTAACAGTCTCATAATTTTCTGTATAGTGGCGCAATCGAATGCTGCAAATAGCAACTCAGAACAACACAAAATTGATTCATAAATACTAAGTATTCAGGTAGCTCTGAGGAAGCGAACAACGTGGATCGCAAAACGTCAAAAATGTCTTTTTAAAGGAGCAGTTTTTAGTCAAATCTTAGTTGTCTATGTTAATACTTTCTTCATAAGTAATGCGCTGTTCGTGTGTGTTCATAAATAGATAAGCAAAATCCATCACTAAATAGGTGCTTACAGTGTCTGTTGCTAAAATGTTTTTACTACGGTTATTTTCAACAATTTTCAACTCTTAACCAGTTTTTAGTCACACAAAACAGTTACTTTTTCGTAGGTTATAAAATATACTGTCTGAATGCGCGCAAGTGTCCAGTGCGTGCATCTGCAACAAAAAAATCCAGCTTTACAAACGAGCGACAATAAATTTACCAGATAACCTACACGGCTATACTGTTTGCAAGTTTTAATTACAACACGAGATTAAATTCAAATGCAGACGACGTAATAATCTGGAAGAATTAATTTTACAGCCTACAGTCTACACATATAGCGCGCCGCTACAAACGCAGGCGAGCCATGTTAACTCGTGTGCAATTCTACAGAATTTTATGAAATAAGTTTCAATTATTACTGTTTTCCGGGAAGTTAATTGTATTTCTGACAACTTAAATCTACATTTTCCTAACCGATGGTTTATTATGGGACCACAATTACAATATTTTCTGTTTGTAGGTGTTAAAAATCTTGCTACCGGCTGTCAAAGAAAAATGATTAAATTTGTATTTCAAAATCATGTAAATCATTGGAAGAAAATAAAGGTGGAAGTGATTTTTTTTTGCCTCCAAATGCTTCAACGAACAATTTGAAAGGCGATATTGTCAGTTTACTAGAAATCAAAACTATGGTAACCGTTGAATACTTACCTCATTTTATCATATTGCAGTCCCTATTGAGGTAAACTAAAACAATTTTCTAAAATCCATTGTATTGAATATTTGAATGACGATTTGAATGAAAGATTGTATTAAAGACGTGTATGAGGACATACTATTATTTGTGACCCCGTACGATAGAATCGCCCTAACTACTATCTCTCGTTTCGATCATTTTGACTCCTGTGTTTGAAGGCGTAAAACTCTAAAACTACTAAACAGAAAAAATTTAAATAAAGTGTGTTATACTTTTGAATCATTTCTACATAAGTTGTATGCCTGTCAAAATTTTATGCCTCTCGGTGTAAACATGAGCGCGAGAGGAATGAGAAAAGGAATATGAGATATTTTTTCAATTTTTTCTGTTCAGTAGTGTTAGATTCACATTTATTATGACCTAGAATTATGCCTAGAATTGGCGGTAGGCTACAAAAATGTTGAGGCTACTAAATAGGGTGGATTATTCAAGCCCGCATTCGTATTCAGTGCATGTAAATCTGTTGAAAACACCCACTTCACAAACCAAAGTTATTATTACAATTTATTTTAATAAAAATGTCTGTAATTGTGACAGAAACAAACATAACATATGTCTCTGGTCACGCAATATGCCGGAAAAATCGGCTACCCCACAGATCCAAAACATGGTACATTCTAATACGAAGAGATTGAAACACAATAACCCTATTGTGAGCATTCTCCTTTTGTGCGTGAAATATTACAGTCGGTTCGTTCAGAATCACGTACCCGATGCGTTGTCGCGCGTTCGAAAAAACATCAAAAATCACGTCGTCAACGACAATGCGATCCTTCGAACTTTGACATATTTGCATTTTATCCATTCGCGGGATAACATGAATATCTTTCAATATATTCGTCGTCTGTCTTCGCTTTGCCCTCATCCCTACCGACAAAATTGCATTACACAGCTTCGCGCACAGACGTTCAGAGGAGGCCAATCTGTACCTCTACCCCAGAGATTCGAAAGAGACGAGGGGGAAAAAAAGAGGACAAATGGTCTGGAATCACGAAGTTCCGAACAGCAGAAGCTGAATTACCTTATTGATTTAAGATTACCTAACGGGAAAAATCCTACAGACCATGGGCGTCGGTGATATGGGACCCCAGGGGGTGCCTGGCCACTGAATTTTTCATAAAGAAAGTGTAGCGAAAACAAATGTCAGACAACTTATCCCGATTACTATTATTAGTAGAGGCTAACTGCGAGCGAAAACCAAAAGGCAATTTATACCACAAATTATGGCACCTATTTTATCTAAACTTTGATCAAATGGCGGCCTCAAAACCATAATGTAACATAAGGTTACGTAAGTTACCATAAGGTTCCATCAGGTACCATTAGATGCAAGTATATTTTAGACAATTTTACACTACACCAGATTTCAGTTTAAACTTGATTAAGAAACACGTTTCTTATAAATTACCTGGAAAGTTTGTACTCTGTGGCTTTATAACGAGTAGTTTTTGAACTTTTTTGGATTATACATAGATACGTTTAATATTTAAAATTAATATTTCATAATATTATTGGACATTACATTATACTCAACTAAAAATTAACTTATATTTCCTCAGTAATTTAATAATTATGGAGATCTGAAATTTTGTAAATTTTGAGAAACAGTCTGTCTATTTAAGGAAATTGTTATGTAGGTTATGCAGGGTGATTTCCCAAAGTCGCATTGTACTATATTTACATTATCTTGAAAGATAAAAAAGTAAAATATAAATTTGTTAAATAATAAACTAATATGCAAATATGCAAGTATATACAAATATGAAGGTATTCAACGTAATTAGATAAGTTTTACAAAGTGATTATCAAGCTCTTTAATAAAACTGTTTCTTATTTCCTTTCCTTTAAAAGGAATCCGTACCTTTACGGTCTACTCGCAATAGTATACTAGTAATGAATTCCTCCATTTGCATCAGTTATAACGATTTGGGATGAATAAAAGAACTGGTCTTTATCTGATGTAGTTATTTAATGTTCTGATGGCTACCAGGTTTCGAACCTTTTTTTTTTTTTCGTTCACCACTCATTCCACTCGACACGGGCTCTGGTATCCAGACGTGATGTTTGGCTTTTTACGATACGAAACCTACAGTGCGAAGAAATAAAATTGATAGCGGCATGACCACACATAACCCCAATACCGAGACACGTGACTACATCAGATTGCTGTAAACTGACGCATGGCCCGATGACGAACGTGAGGTTCGAAACCTGGTAGCCATGAGAACAATAAATAACTACATCAGATAAAGACCAGTTCTTTTATTCATCCCAAATCGCAATACTATATTGTAATGTGTTATAATACAAGTTTTATAAGACAAAAGCTGGCGCACGAGTTGTTGTGGAACGAGTGCGCCAATATGTCTTATAAAACGGGTGTTATATACACACTATTTTTTGACTTTGCGACATTAATTCTATATAAATTTCAAAAATTACGGTTGTCATCTTACAATCTAGAGTAGTTTTATATTCAACAGTTGGTAGTTGTGGTAAAATGCACAAATACGATTGACGCGAGCCAATAGCCATTGATATGTCAGCCTTATTTGACGCTTGACGTCAAAATCGTCATTCTTGGAAAACTAAAAGTTACTAAGAGCGATCTAGTGTTTTCATAACGACACCGAAAACGGTTTCATTATCAGTTTATAACGAACGCAAAGTAGAAAAAACACATTAAAGTTCTGAGAGCTTTCCTGCGCTACTAGTTCACAGAATCGTAACAACAATTCGCTTTTGACAAATTTATTACTGAATCTGACTAAATTTGCTGGACTTTGCATTTTCTTTTGCGGAGAACACCAAAAGTACCAGATAATGAGTTTATTAATTTCACGTTAAAATATGAGTATTGTAAATGCTTTTTTCACTCAAACCTTACTTCTTTGAGTACACGAATCGGGCATATTTTATCACGTAGGGTGGATACAACAACAACAATTAATTCATATACATTACCACAAACAGTAGTACACCATTATCTATAATTTAATGGATAACATGGGAAAAATAATTTAAAATTAAGCTGTTTACAACACATCCTAGATATTATTTGCCTGCTGCAATGTCTCTTAATTTAATTTTCATTAAAAAAAAAATAACCGGCTATACCTATTGTTACCAGTTACCAGTATATTTGGAATTTGAAACACGTTTTAATATACTGTAGATTGAGTGTTTAATTCAAAATTTCCTCGAAGAAATGTCTAATAGTTAGGATATAATGTGTTTCTTAAAATAATGTGTTTTGAACAAATGAGGCGATAACTCAACAACTGTAATAGTTAGAATAGGACTACCTTAATACTTTATACAATAGAATTTTGCAAATAATTAAAAAATATACGGAAATATAGGCCATTCCATTTAAAAATAAAGTTTGCCTCGTTTTTGCAATACTAGCGCCATCTATGATAATTAATAAAGCATCCTTGTGGGCCCTTTATACAAGCAAAGTTTGGTATAATTTCTTTTTCGCAGGATGCGTCCTTTTTGAGTTAATAAATGTTTAAAATCGTCCATCTATATCTGCAATCATACAGTTTCAAGTATTTCTTTACGTTCTAAAACGTTATTATTTACATGACAGACCATTTTTACATGTTCCTAACATAAAACATGGTTCATATAGTTTCTATTATGCATTCGAGACTATATCATGTTCAAATTAACGGTTTTATTACTGTGAAGATAGTCACGGTTGTTATATTTACATTTTTCCAATCATAATACGTTTTCTTTTAAAGCTCATGGTAATTTTTAGGGATGCGGTGTACCCTCTTTAAATACGCGGCACGCTGTCTTTAACAAAACATGTAAATTTTTCCCCTCCTGGAAAATTTTCGAACGGCGCTTATGCCACAATCCGGTTCGGCTCAGCTACGAGATCGTGGAGTTTAATGCTATTAGCTTACCTGGATTATTAATTTCAATTAACGCCGATGGGAGATCCTATTTGCAGGTCACGGTATTTTATCCAGGGCCTCAGCTTACAGCAATTATTTCCGGCAGGGCTCTGATCCAGAGATACACGTTTATTCTACGGACGTGCATCGACGTTTCCGCGGAAAATTTATTACCTTATACTTTGTTTCCATGCCAAATAGGGAACGTGACGAGTAAAAAAGTATAGAGGCTGATCTACAGGTTTGACTTTGGATGTACACAAGAATGTTTTGATTTAACAAATCTATAGTGAAATAAATTTAAAAACTACTCCAATTTTGATCGGTTTTTCCTCAGAGTATATAGTATTTATAGGATAACTCTTTATACTCTGAAGAATAATTGAGAAAGAATTGAGAGAGCCTGATTAAAAAGCAAAAACAATAATCAAAGTTAGAAGAAATATTATTGGTACCTAGTTTTTGCAAAATTTGTCTTACTAACTAAACCTAAATATTTTACGTTAACTATTTTGTTGATTCAACCATCTAAAACCGTTTGTTTAAATAAACTGAATTGCTTATTTATGTTTGAAAAGCCGATAATATAAAAAACATAATTTTCTTGAAAATGTTTTTTATTTACATTATCCAGGGCCAGCTGCAGGTTCTGCTATTTTTAAACTCAAAATTTTTTTGTAACTATAAATTGACGTTATCTACTAAGTAGTTTGAAAAAATGTTATCATTTATCAAATACCCAACTGTGCAGTTTTGCAAAGTTACTTTTCGTATTCTTTAAATGACCATTCTTTCAGCGGATACGTGAGTCGAGCACATTAGCAATAATATTTTTGTGAATACGCATATTTGATTTTTCCATTAGATTTTTACTTTATAAAGGTATCGGGACGAAGCTTCATATTTAGAAGTTTCATTACTAAAGTTAGAGCTTTTGCTCAAAGGGTCCAAAGGAACTCTTAGCATTTTTCAAAGATTTTGCAAATGAGCTGCCATTTCTGTAATGTCGGCAAAATAGTTAAATATTAAATTAAAGTAGAGGAAATTTTGCATAATCTATGTCTATGAATTTTTTGGTAAATTTAATAGTTTAGCTTCATGAGCAAATTCTATTTGATCGAGATTTAAAATATTCTTAGAATAGGCCAAGGAATAATCCGTTGAATTTTTGCCGCATGTTTACCTAACACTCTGTATAACAAAGATAGAAATGATCTGATAACAACAAATCCAACTTAAGTAGTCAGTTGGATATTTTTGTGTATTTATTATATAATATATTTAATTTTGGTATCTAGAATATGTAAAATATTAAGTAAATTCACAGGATAAGTTATGTTTTTTTTAATTATTTAAATTTATTATTTTAAAGTAGGTAGGTAAACCTGTTCTGTGTGTAATAGGTACAGTTTATTGATTTGGCCTGCAAAAAATTTAAAACCTGTTTTAACGGGTTCTGAAAGCTGGAAATTTTAAGTCCGGTAGTTTTCAAAAGTCGACTTCTGTATAAACCCTTGTTAATATCTAGAAATAAATCTGGTATTGTTTTAAAATATTGAACTTCTTTCCAAATATTCTTCATGGTTTTTTTTCTTGTTGCTAATTTGTTTATCTACGTACAAGTAGGTGCTATTCTGTTCTAATATCACTGATGTATGGCATTTGTTTGCCTTTAGATTTTAGGCAAATTTTACTGTTCGCAAAGAGTGTTTTAAAACTGGAATCAACGTTTTTCGTTTGAGGACTTAGCTGTTGGGGTTTACAGTAAAATAAAACAAATGAAACCAATTATACAAATGTGTTGCGCGCCACATAAAAATGTGTAAATTACATCGAAAATATTTATTCTGTCAGCCTCTCTCTTTTGCGCAGTTAATCATAACATTCCATTAGGCTGCTATCAAAATTCTGCTAATTTTATTCAAATGTGACGCAAATGAAAGAAAGTTTTGCAATTTTAACAATTTTTTGTAGTAAAATTAGTAAGCATTCGTTACTCTGCTTACAAGACCCAAAAATGAAACTATACAATTTTGGGAAAACACCGATATTGTATGTAGATCAACAGTACCCGATGAGTGTTAATTTACAGCATAATAACACTGCAATTTTCAATTAATGGAAACTATTATAACAATATGAAAGTTATAGTAGCCAATTTTACAAAAGAATAAGGCACAAAAGCGACTTAAATCAATTTTTTTCTATGCAACGAAATTTACAGTTAACGTGTACGAATTACCACTTACCAGTATGTATAGACATCAAATTAATATTGTTATTCTACTAATTTCTATTTTTATTTCCTAATGACCAAACAATTCAATTTATACAAACGATAATTAATGGTAATTATATCACTTATTTTGGCGTATCGGAAAATGTTATCGCACACAAATGAAGACTTTTTAATTTAACTATTGTCGTTGACGCACGCAAAGCGAAATGATCGTTTATTTTACAGGTTATTTATTGATGCGCAACTGTAATTAATCGTTTAATGTTTCCTGTTGTGAATTTCAATTATTCAGTGGCCAAACGCGCTAGTTGAACGAGCCCAGCGGTCAAATATTTCGTTTTGTTAGCGAACAAACCATTTAATTGATAGCATTTTAGTGCAGTAGTTCGAATGTTGACAATTTGAAATAATAGTAATTGGGTTATATTAACGTTTTTCGTTTCAAAGCTCGTAGATAATGAGTATAAACATAGAAAATTAATGAATTTTTGCCTTGTGTGTTTTATAGTATATATTATACCTAATGAGATGGTGAGAATTTGTCACAATCTCCTTTATAATAAAGTCCGCAAAAAAGAACAAGGAAAATCTCCGGCAAAAAGTCTATTTTTTATGCAAAATGGATTTTCGCAATTCTTTTTTTGGAGTGTCTGTGTTTTATAACAGTTATAATTCACAAGGTCATAGAATTATTTGCGGTCAAAAATGCTTTTTAACGACTGTGGTTAGTAACTGTTTTATAATCCAAACCTTTCTGGTTTTAATACTGAATTGTTTGTATAATACTGAAACTATTGTAATAGGTAATAGGTATATTTTACAAATACCTGTTGGTATTTCTGAGAAATGCATCACGAATTTTAAATTTAAATGGCACCCTCTAGTATTAATAAAATTATATACTAAAATAATTTGTAATGTGTAACGTCTTCTCCCTAACAATTTGTACGGGAAAATCGAAAGAATTTATCTAAAAATGTTGTCCAACCATGTTTGCATCAATACTAGGGAATTCAAGAATTATACTACGTATATGTCTGCATTCTGCATGGATGTGAAAAGGGACCAGTTGTCCGTTTCTAGTTTTGCAGATAATCGCAAATAAAGTTAAACTGGTTCAAAATACTCATTTTTGTTTTAAACACTTACTAGTCTTTTTATTGTGTTTTTTTTGTCAGATGCGTTCGTCTGAAACCCGTCTGCGGTTGTAAACGCATAAAGAATGTGTTTTCATAGCGAACGAAAAAGGGGCCAGTTGTCGATATCACGCTACGCTCTAGCGCATTACGGTATTGCCGCAGTGGCACAAACAAATGTCCGTATGATAGCAGTTTATAAACTTTTTTGCACAAAATATAATTACAAAGTTATATAACATTCCGGACCAATTACTACGCGTATATTAACTTCACTTGTTTTTTATTGTTTGTTTGGCTGTTTGTTACGTTCAAATGGTGTAATCGATATTTTTCGTACTTCCCAATGTCCAATCGAGTTGAAATTTTGCATGTGAACAGATTTCCGGTGACAATAACAAGAACTAATAAAAAAAATCGGAAAATTTTCCAAATTTATGAAAAAAACTTAAATTCGGAAAACTTGTCCAATCAAGTTGAAATTTTGTATGTGGACAGATTTCCTACGACAATGCTTGAAAACAATTTTTATTTTACTAGATATGAATATACGAACATAGCGTATGATACGGACTTACCGTAATGATGAAATTAATCAAATTATAGAAGATGGTGATATACAGGCGGGATGTAAATTTTAAATAAATTAAAAATTACAGCCACAACCTGGATTTGAACCAGGGACCTTTGTGTCGCTAGCTCAGTTGGTTAGAGCATTGTGCTAGCGACACAAAGGTCCCTGGTTCAAATCCAGGTTGTGGCTGTAATTTTTAATTTATTTAAAATTTACATCCCGCCTGTATATCACCATCTTCTATAATTTGATTAATTTTTATTTTGTTTATGAACTCACTCTTTGTTGTTCACTGGTACAAGGAGCTAAACAAAATGCACCAAAAACCTCCAATCTGTCAACACTTTTTCAAACACTAGTTCTTAAAAAGCTGTTGTACCCTTTTTTTCATTTCTTTGACCTAATTTGTTATTTTGGCCATTATTTCTCTATTCAATTGTCTCCGTTTATTGTCTCGTTCTTTATCCTTTGATTCTTATCAGAATAAACGTACCAAACAGAGTAAATCACAATTCAAATTATATTAAATATTAAAAAAAGACCACTCTTGACCAGATTTTCTCACATATAACAATCGAAAATGACAATATCCTCAATACTGATATCTCCTGTAGCTTTATAAAACAGAAGAAAACAAACTTTAGAACTCGTGCGCGAAATACCTAAAACCTACCGGCTAAAATCGGACTCTTTTTCTCATCGACGAAAATCTCTCCAATGTCGAAAACTTTTAAAACTTTTAAACTTTCTCCATTAACATATCTCACCTACGTGAGCCAAAAACTTCTCCCGCAATACCCAGTAATATTTCCATTCCCATCGATATCGCGTTTGAAAAATTTAATTGAATAAACAAAGAAAAATGGTACGGTGTTATTATTGGTTATTATAGACTTTCAATCGATACGATATCATTATAAATACAGTTTACACGTTCAGTTCGTCCGTACATAGAACAAGATAGCTGTTGGCAATACATTCTTCATTTATATTCACGACGGTGGTACATCAATAGAGGCACGCTCAACCCTGACTGTGTTGTTTCATATTTAGAGCACCATGAGCTGTTTTTATTGAAGGTTAGTTATTGTAGATTACGTTTGAAATTTTATTTGATTACGCAAGGACGCCTTAAAGCATTTTATTGATAATATCGGTGACGTCAAAATTTCTTTATAAGTTAAACTGCTTTTTGTTACCACTGTTTGTGACGATCATAATGTTTGATACTTATAGTGTCGATACAAATGGTGGTCGTGTATGTTGCAGTTACAGCCATAATTTATTGTTGCAGACCTTAGATATTTTACTTTTTTTAATTAATTGCTCATTATTTTAGTGTTAATTTTCTTAAAAATGAATTGGATTTTATTATCATTTGTTTTGCATGTGTATTAAGTATAATATGTATATTATTTTACTCTATCCTGAATCATGGACATGGAAACTTGTACAAGGTTACCTGCTGCAATTACAAAGTAGACTTAATTTCATCCGAGGTTTTATTGACTTTTTTGTGTTACTGATTTCATGCAACAAATAACCTAAATGTGAGAAAATCAAAATAAGAAAGATGACATGGAGTTTGTTTATCTCTACCTCATGAAATATTGGTTATATAAAAGAATAGTCGGCATCACATATATTGGATTTGTTTTGCTATCCATATCTCAGTAAGTAATCTTCATACCCACAAATGTAATAATCGATTTCTGAATATTTTTTGGTTAAAAAATAAATCGTTTATTTTGTTTTTGAGGCGTTGGTAACTGTAGTGTAACTAATGAATGAAGACTAGTTTTATTTGGTTTAGATAGCGCTAGTGTCTTCATAGCTAGTTCAACTTATATTTATGTATATTTTAGATTTTTTTGCAAAATCTTAGTGCATGAATATGGTCCTACAGTTCCTCACAGTTTATGAGTTTTTGCTTTATGTCTCTAAACACAGCTTCTCAAGAACCAAATTAATTACTTAACTTGATATTTGTTTCAAATGATGTATGATTAAATTATTTTTAGAATGGATCGGCTATCCATTTCAAGACATAAGTTATGTTCATATCCTCCTGTATATACACAATTCTATGTTTGGAATCCACGCATTTTTCTTCATTTACAAAAGTGCAAGCATACTATTGAGTAAATACTTCTATTTTTGAGATAATTAGTTGCATTTTTTCGTGGATTGTATGAAATCTTGTCGATTTATTTTGTTACATGTCAAGATAAATTTTCTATTGAGTAATTCTATATAAAAAACAAAATGCAACTTTTTCCAAAACTTAAATTAGAAAGAAAATCGGTAATCTTAGAATCGAAATTCTTTGATACGTGTAAAGTAAAATTATAAACACGCTGTATGCAAGTAGTTGCCTTATGTCTTGAAATTGATAAATCATTCCGTTTAAATAGAATTTCGTCATACAATTCGGAAAAATGTCTAGGAGTTGAGTAATTATGGTGTTTCATAAAATCGTTTTTTTCGACAAATAATGCAATTACTCAAAATGTATCAAGGTTGGGTATGTTAATCTTAGTACTTTCTGCACTCAAATATTGCAAAGATTTCAAAAATTTACAGAAATATCGGTCAATCCATCAAAACCAAAATTGTAAAATTGTTGAAAATTGCTGATTTCTCGACACTAGTGCCATCTACAACAAACCTAATAACACGTACTTGTGGCCCTCTTCGTACAAACCCACAGACCTAGCCTGTATATGTTAATAATATTTATCTATAGCCCACAGATCAAAATTACCGGAACAAAATAAATAATTCTCCAACTGTACAAAATATAAAAAAAAAACTTAATAAAAGTTGTTGCTTTAAACGAGATATCGTTTAAATATATTTTTTATATCTGAAAATTTGGTACCGTTTATATTTATATATTTTTAATTCTACGATTAGGACTTTTTTATAAAATGCATCATTTTTTAGTTATTACCAATTAATAAATACTCCTGAACTTCAAATTATGACTTCAAATTATGAACTTCAAATACATAGCGATTTATTTTAAGTTGACAATTTGCACACCTAATATAACTTCATTGTTTTGTTATTTTTTCTTGGTTATTTCCGTTAATCATCGATTAATTGCATCACTCAAATACGCATTTTATAAAAAATGATTCCTACAACAAGTTTTAAAATATGGTGGGTGTTCTATTAGAAAAAGAAAAGTTTACAATGTTTCCATAATAAAATAATATTAATACAATAAAAATTTATTTAAACGATGGCTTATTTAAATTGAAAAAAAAAACTTTTGTTTAAATTTTTTTTATGTTTGAAGAATTATTTAGGTGTTCCGGTAATTTGTGTCCCTGTATAATGTATATATTTGTATTTATGGTGACATAATTCTTATTGTTATAATTTGCTGATAGTTTTAAATGTGAGTTACTATGGTTTTGAGTACGGATTATAAGCGTTATAAGCGGTTATGAATTCAAAATTGATGTATTTGTGTGTATTTGTATTTTATATTTTTACGTGTGACTATGCTTTATGAATAGGGGCATTAATAAATTATATTGAATAAGAAAGATATTGAAAAGAAAAACATTATGGACGTATGAAATAAAGCTGAGACCCAATAGTGTTTCTTCTGTTTCTTACAAGACAAGTGTTTTACCTAAAAAATTATTTTGTATTTTTTTGTCAATATGTAAATAATGAAATACATCTTGTATTCTTGTACAATTTGGTTTTAGTTTAATTATTCCAAATAAAATTTTTCAGAAATTATGAAAACAAACCGCACTCGTATAAGTCGAACAAAATTTATAATTTGGTTATTACAATATATTAATATTCTCAATGTCAGGTCAAACATACATCTCCAATTCAAAACATTCGCAATTGTTTTTTTAATTGCAGAAAAAAGATTTTTTTTTACTGAACTGTTATTTTATTAGATACTATACATGCAATACAATTCATTATTAATCAGCATAATCAATATGTACAACAATATCCATGCACTAAAAAATGTTTTCACGCTACTGAAATCCATCTAAAAAACATTGAGGTATTAATAATTAGTATAGATTATAACGAATACATTTTAAATGCGTTCGATTGTTTGTGTTCATGCTGTACGTTCAGAATGTCGTAGTAAACAAACATATATTATGCTAGTTATTATTCCATTATTTACAGCATTAATAAATAATATAGAAGTCGATCATCCTATTATGTCCCAAGCTCTTAGAAAAGTTGTTACACCAAAGAAATAAATATGTCAACCATCACTTTGATTTTGCAACAAGAAGCTGATAATTCAAACCCCAGTAACTCGTCGTCAATTGTTTCAAACTTCCTTGGAAGTTATACCCGAACTTTTCACGACCACAATATTGCTTTAAACCAATTATTGGTTTTCACTAAAAGAAAGAAACTCTCCCCACAAACTATTAAACGAATAAAACTCCCACGGAGCACTTTTGTTAAGATGCTGCCTTTATATATTAACTTAATTATGGTTGGAACGCGATCGAACTAACTGCGATTCGAAAACCTTCCTTTCCGGGTTCGTAACGAGATCATTCAAACGTCTGAAACGTGCACAACCCCCAATTATAAGCCACGAATAACCGCACCCCGACCAACCACCACCACCGCCACCCAATAGTTCGCGATATCTCTCCCCCTGTGAGTTATAATAATGGTGAATTGCTCGCTAATAGCGTCCTACTTCAGCTTTCAGCATTTGCCTACCCATTACGGATGCAGTTCAGACTATGCACCGGAGCGATTACTTGGAAATCTTTTCCGTGTTTCTGGATTAAGCTCTTTCCTTACCAAGGATAAACTTTATTTCTTCCTACTGCCTTCGAACGGAATGGCATAGAAATCGTTTAAAATATTCGCTGGAGTTCTTCTTATTTTTTTCTGGTATGAAAGCTGGAGATTATTCAGGATTATTCAGGCTTTAGACTATCTTACTTTTGTTAAGAATTTCCGTTTTAAACATTAAACATTTAATTTAAATTTTTTGTTGCTAGTACTACGGCTTGTTTGTTGATCAATTTTAACACATATTTCTATTTTTTGCATTTATTGATCACTTCAATCTTACTATAATATCTCAGAATATACTCAGGAGTTTTTCTAGTACTATCGGTTGCAAAAGTATTGAGCCCTGTGTTCATCTGTGGACACTAGGGTGGTCCAAAAAACGGTCTTTTCGCTACAGGGCAACAATCCCACCAATCGGTTCCTTTTTCAGAAAAAAAAATCCCCCCAAATTTGAGAAAAATCCGTTAACGTTAACACGTGCCACCGAGCACCTCAAATTTCCCACTTAAAATATATTGCAAAAATGCATCCTTTTTCCATTTTTTTCACGTTTCGGATTTAGAAAAAAAATCTTGAGGGAGATTATCAGAAATTGTTCAGAACTCCCCAAGGAACAAATCCACAACCACTCTTTTTTGTGCACCACCCCGTACCCTCGCCATATTAGTACCCTAAATGTTAGACAAAAGTTTCCGCAAATTTACAATTTTACAATGTTACGTATTTTATTATTGTTTTTGGCAGAAGTGATTATTATTGGATTATTGACATATTTGTTTCATTTATTAACTAATTTGAAATTGTTTAAACAATTAGTATTTGTTTAAACAAATATCGATGGTACGAACCTATTTTTCTATTTTTTTCAGAAGTTATTAAATTATTGGCTTTTTTTGTGATTCAACAAATCCCATTTGTTTAAACAAATTATATACATTTTTTTTATATACAAATATATACAATTTTGCGGACATATTTTCTATTTTCTACAGAAAATTTTTATTATGAGCACTTTTTGTCATATACTAACTAATTTGTAATTGTTTAAACAAATGCCATTTGCTTATAAAAATATACAATGTTGCGGATATATTCTTCTTTTTTCTTGAGAAATTATTAGATTGTTGGCATTGTCTGTCATTAATTAACTAGTTTGCAAGTGTTTAAATAAATAACATTTGTTTAAACAAATATATACAATGGTACTAACGTATCTTTTTGGCAAAGTTTGTATTTATAATAATATTGTATTTCTTGTCTTTTTTTCTGCCAACTTTGTTAACTCATTTTCAATTATAACCTATAATAATAATTAGTGTTGCAACCACAATACTTGTTTGGCCGATATCGTAAAAGCTCCAAAATTACAAATAAGAACAGAAATCCTATAATAATTTTTGTCAAGAAATACGTACTAACATTGTACCTATATTATTGTTTAAACAAATATATTTGTTCAAACAATAGCACATTAGGTAACAAATTACAAAAAATATGCGAACAATGTAACTATAATAATAATTACTACAAAATGAAAAACAGAAAAAATTGTTTAAAAAAATGGAACTTGTTTAAAGAATTGCAAATTTGTTAAATGACAAAAAATGCCAATAATTTAATAATAGTTTCTACAATAAATATAAAAAATATGTCGGTAACAATGTGTATATTTGTTTAAACAAATAGTATTTGTTTAAGCAATTACAAATTAGTTAATGGATGTCATAAAACTGCAATAATTTTTGCAATAAATGGAAAAATGAGTTCGTAACATTGTATATTTTTGTCAATAATACAATAATAGTACTTACTACTTACTGTCAGAAAAATAATAGTCACGTAAGTTTGTAAAATTGCCTCAGTTATAGGGTACTGCAAGAGACGGCGGGAGCGCTGAAAAAAAAAATAGTTCTTGTGAATTTGATCATTGGGAAGTTCTGAACAATTTCTGATAATCTCCCGCAACTTTTATTCAAAATCCGAAACGTGAAAAAAAAAATGGAAAAAAATATGAATTTTTCCAATGTATTTTAAATGGGAATATTGATGTGCTCGATGGCAAGTGTTAATGTTAACAGATTTTTCTCAAATTTGAAAGGATTTTTTTTTTCTGGAAAAGGAACCGTTTGGGGGGATCTTTGCCCTCCAGCAGAAAAAAAAACGATTTTGCAAGTTATAAATTTGGACCACCCTAGTGGACGCTATATATTATGTACAATAGGCAAAACTGGGAGAGCTGAAGATTACTCATAGATTTCAGCTGTTATTTTAGACATACGTTACAGAATATTTCTAAATATTGACGCGTGTTAAAACGAAATAGCATACTTTTCATACGTCTGCTGTATAATTTAAATGGGCAAGACAAAAAAGTACGTCTGTTCTTATAACCATAAGAACGAATGACAGCGGTAGCAACCTAACCTCCAATTCGAGCGCGAACGTGTGATGTGAACAAGATGTTTTCGTTGGTATGTTTTCACTTTGCTTCTGTTAAACATGCTAATGATGGATATATAAATTAGATAGGACAATTATCACAATTAAATGACAGTATTTTTAATAATTAAATATTAATCTTGAACGAACTACCTACTAGGCAACTTAATATACACAGCTAATAACCAATTCACGCGGTACGTTCATATCTTGGTTCATACGATTTTAAGCGATGAATTACCTTCAGCTCTCCCAGTTTTGCCTATATTAAATATTCCACCGGCAGACACCAAAACGTTCCTCGATCCTACACCTTGAACAAAATGCAGCAAATTGAAATATCCATCTAATAAATTGACATATATAAGTACCTACAACTTGTTACCATGAATAATAATAATCCCGAATAGTAATTGAAAAATACTCTCTCTTATTCCAGGATGATGCACCGCCCGCCAGGCTATTATCGGCAATGCGGGGTAGGTTGAGACAAGTGGCGGCGTCCCTCCAAGCGGCCGTCAGATTCCGCCGATTCTCCAGGAAGGAAGCGAGGCCGCCTGATTGGTTCGTCGATAAAAGTAATCAAGACGACGCCACGGAAAACAAAGAATACCCGACGCCAACATGTTGGGGACATAAAATTGTTGTAAACCCCTCTTCACCGTCACATTATAAGGTAATCTTAAGTTCTTAGGGCCCTTCCGGCCGTCCGTCGGTCCATCTATCTATATAGCCATTTCCAGCAATTCCAATCGAAAGACGAGAAAATACCATTCGATCCAATTCGCTGTTCGTTTCGGAAAATTCATTTCATACGATATAGAGAGTCCATTGAATAGAAAAAAAAGGCAATTTAGTCCTTTTTTTATTTCTTCGGAAATCTGAAGATATTTTCTCTCGGATATATTTGTAATATGAAATAATTTATTAACAGAGTATGAAGATGTATTGGAATGTTTGCATTTCATTTTTTTCTTGACATTTTGACGTTAGATATGATGGATTTACGTAATACGACTGTTTATTATAACGTTAGCATGTTTCATTCATAATGTTTGAGTAAACGATTTAATGGGGTTCAAATTCACAAATTATTTTTTCACTTTCAGTGTGCTCTTTGTTGTGTTAGTTTTCCTTCCCTTTTGAAAGAGCTGGGTTTACAATGTGTTTTAAAAGAGAGGTTGAGGAAAAAATTGAGGTTTCAATCTTGGGACCTACAAGGGTTGCCACCTGTCCTCGTTTTGTGAAGTTTGTTCTCGTGATCATGCATATGTCCTTTGCGATATTTTATAACCTAAAAGATCAGAAAAACCAGCAATGTGTTGTTGTCCATATGTTTGAAAGTAGTTTTTTTCCTTTTTACAGTTGTTTGAAATCAATCCTATTATTTTCTAGAAACCCGACAACCCAGAGTTTATTATACTTTTCCATTAGGGTATATCCACTGTATCCAAATATATAGTTTTCTCTAGTGCCACTTTGAAAAAAAATCCATAAAAAATTAAAATCAAAACAGCCTCCGATGTGCGCTCAATGCCTAAAGTGCTGAACAAACAGACAACACTTCACCTTTCCCCCAAAACTGTTTAACAATATTTTTTTCATATCTTCCCTGAGACCATTGTATATGTCACTAACCTGGTAAGAGAATGGCCGTTTATACAGCTCAGCGCGATGGGCAGGTGGAGCAAACAAACCCCTCGAATCTTAAATTAAGGTTATGGACATCCGTTCTACAGCGTATCTTCCGCATGAGGTATTGTGGGATCCTCTTGGATAGCAACTTAAGATATAATATTGCTGCATGCAACACCCTAGTGTTATCCATGTTCAACCACCCCAAGTCGCCCAGCCCATTCGATACATGATCATACTCCCTCAAACCAAAAACAAACAGAACACATGCATTTTGGACACGCTGAACACGCTGCCTATCAGACGACGTCAATATAAGATCTTTTTACTATTGACAGTAGATACAGTGTCATTAGACTGAACATATTTGGAAAATCCTGGCTCACTATATAGTATTATATCAATGCAGATGCGACCGATCTCGATCAAATAGAATTTGCATCATCCTGCGTATGATAAAGTAAAAGGAAATCAGCTTAAAAGATGCCAACGTCTTTACATTTCCGCACACCTAGCTCACAATACCAGGATACACCATTGTTAAAATCATTCAACAGAATGGATTCTGTTCAATAGTAAAGCGATTTAAAACTTGGCATATACCCCTAAACCCATCTAGACATTCTGTTTCTCGGTATCCATACTGAAACACTTTTCATTTTATTTTTAAATAAATATCCATCTACGTGAAGACTTTTTAGTTTAGTTAACGTTTATCTTCTTCTTTTTATTTTCTATGCGGTATATAATAGGGTTGTTTACATCAGAAAAACTTAGTAATTACTATTTTGCAGCTGTGTTTGCTTTTATCCCTTGTAAATATAATTAAACTTGGAAAGAAAAGCCACTTAAAGAAAGTTTGTTTAGTTCGCGTAGTTCTAACTTATTTAGGTTTTCGTCTGAAACGACGAGTAATTACAGATAAGACTGATGTCTTTCGATTGATTTGCATCAATAATTTATTGCGCAACTGTGCAAAAGTAACTCAGCCTAAAAACATATTGCTCATGGGAGGCTTTTTCGATGTATAAGCTTATGTAATTTCATCAAAAGTCAACTTGAGAACTGAAAACCGACATTGTGTGTATACACATTGTATGTATGTACAATATGTAATATGAATCCGGGCTTAACGTTCTGTACACAAATCGCAAATTGAGTTTAAAAGAATCCGGAACAACCAGATAGAATTTCAATATTGCGTTGGCGGTTTTCCGAGTGATACTCTTAATATGAAAATTGTTCTACGACCATCTCGTATTTCCTCAAAACATTGTGTACCTTTAGCTAACAAGATATTTGTATAAAATTGTTACCGCCACACCACCATCCAAACAAACATTGCTTGCTTGCTTGCCTTCGTTTACATCAGAACATTCTCAGCTAAAAATATCAATCGAAACATAATTTGAATTATGCAGTTATTAGTTTAACCATGGTAATTGTCATAATAGAATTATTAGTTTGCTTTCATCGTCAAATAATGTTAGTATTAGTGTACATGGAATAATTAATATTGTTAATGGCTAATACCTACCTATTTTATCGATCTTCTAAATGGACTAATTATGCAATTTATGTAATTATGTAATTTGAGTTTGCACAATCCACTGCACTGGCAGGTCTGGCAGCTACTTGTTATATTCATGCCAGTGAATCATAACAGGCATTTTTTATGCTAGTTGATTATTGTTGCTTTGTGGTTTTTGTATTTTGATAGCACTGTTTCTTGTCATTAAAATGATAAAGAGAACAAACACGATTAATTTAAGTGGTTAATAATGTGGCGTTAAAGAGAATTATAAAACGGAAACACTATTAGGTGAATTAATTATCGATTACTTACAATTATACTGAAAGTTTGAAATTTATTGATGAGTGTGCGAATTATTACCTCATTATTACACTGCGGATTATATGAATGAATTAGGCTAAATTATGTACGTAATTAATCCTACGTTAACTAACAAATGAACAATACCAATGGTATTATGCAACGCTTTGCCAAAAATGTGTTGGTTATGTAATCCGCCCGTGCACAATGTACATTTTTAATTGTTCCCAATTTGTTAGTTAAATAGATTTATAAATTTTTAATTATATTAATTTAAACCAAAAAGAAACTATCAAGGAGGAAAATTTAACTTCAAAAATTCTAGCTGTATACCTAATTTTGGTTAATGCTGAGTATTTATACGATTTGACGCAGAGAAGATTATATACCGATTAAATAGGTATTATTATTCTGTTAACCTGCCCAAAGACCAACTCTGGTGATAAAAGTTTGAAATGGTATCAATATTATTGGTCAATTCTTTTCTTGACACAAAACATAGCTGATGGAGTCGCCTATGGCGTTAAGTTAATTTTTTGGGACATTGAAAAGATTATATGAATGGAAAAATAAAGGATTATTGGAAATTGAAATGCCAAACCTATAAAGTATAATCTCTAAAAATGTTACCTACAAATATTTAATAATGACGGAGATGCAAGCTACTGAGAGCCAAAACTAGTACTTGTCAAAACCTATTTTTTGACAAACAAGTTGTTGCAAACTTAAAAATCAGCAACAATATCAGTGATGTGTCAAAAAATACAATAATTAATAATTATATAGACAGGTTTGGTTATGCCTACAAAAGTTGTGCAAGATTGGTCCAGAAATCTCCGAGATATTTCTGACACCAATTGCAAAATACAAAAATTATATTAATTGATATCTTATGAACCAACTAAGGAAGTATATTTCCTGAACATGTTAACCAATAATATTACAAAATGGCGGAGTTACAAGCAACTTAACAACCTCGTATCTCGGGCAGTTTTACGAATATTTGAACAAAATTTTAAGGTAAATTCTTTAAGTATAGCAGAATCGAATAAAACTACAATTAAAAAATCCAATTTGTTTTTAACAATGTGTATGTTGTCTTTTATAGAACAAATTGCAGCCTTTTAGCTGAAATAAAGATAGTTTAATTTAGAGGACTAACCTAAGTTACTCCAGTAAAATGAAAAAGCTTTGTGGATCAATCTGTAGTCATTGTAAATGTCTAAGATATAAATACTCGAATACTGGAATGTGTATGTCAAGATGAATGCAAGGTACTGCCTTGTTACGTATGCTAATATTTAAAAAAAGTCAAGAGAAGTTTTAAGGCGGTGAAGTTTGGTTCAACTTCCGGTGTTCCTTTTTAATTTTAAATTAAGATTTTTATTTGATGGATTGTATGATGAAATTTCTACCTAAAGATGCCCAGATTTAATTTATTTAGGTACAGTATAAGAAAAAGTTACTGCAATAATTTAAAAAAATAGAATTATAATATATATAAAGCAACAAAATTGAATTTCTCATTAATATTAATAAAAGCTTTAATCTTTAGTAGTCCTCATCCTTTAACATTCATTTGTTTATTCGGGACCCTCTGAATGTGTTTCCTTATGTCTATACTTAATTCCTGTAAAATTATAGATCGATGAATAACGTACTAAATATAAATAAAACTAAATATAATAATATTTAAAATAACACACATTTTTACTTTATCATACACAGTAAGATAAAGTATTGTAATCATGCCGAAAAAAAAAATTGAGATTTTAGCGGAAATAGGTCTTTTTGGGTCCCCTGAACATTTTTGACCAAGGTACAAAAAAATGTCTGTGTGTGTGTGTGTGTATGTCTGTGTGTAAACGATTTTTGTGACGACGATTCCGGAGAAACTACTAAAGGTATCGGAACGAAAGTTCATATTTAGAAGTTTTGTTACCAAACTTAGAGCTGAAAAGCTTTTGGTTGAAAGGGGTCCAAAGGAACTGGTAGTTTATTCTAAGCCTTTTTGAAAGATTTTTCAAATGAGCCGCCATTTCTGTAATTTTGACAAAATAGTTAATTAATAAATTAAAGTAGAAGAAATTTTGTATAATTTATGCCTATGACATTTTTTGGTATAATTAATAGTTTAGCTTCAAGAGCAAATTCTATTTGATCGAGATCGGTCGCATCTGCATTGATATGAAATTACATAGTAGCCAGGATTTTGACAAATATTTTTTGTGTTGTCTCATTCGAAAACAGCTGATCTCATCAGAGGTTGGAGAACCACTATGGAACGTTGCCGCTGTAGTGCGGCAAATTATAAAATACAAATTTGAAATAAAATAAGATCACCAATTTGATTGTTTGTTGATAAGAAATATCAACCCGTCTTTATATCTAATTCTAAAAACTAATAAATTGCGAAAATTGTAAATAAAGTATAGCGATGAGTGTAGTTTTATTTTAGTATGTTGGTAGGGATGTGTCATGAACAAATATAAATCTGTCAGAATTTGAATTACCTTTTTAAGGTGCGTTTTCATTAGTGATAATGGCAGTGGTAGCAGACGCCGTTATAGTATTTCCAATAGAAAATTGCTAGTGACTCATGTTTATGTACATGCAAACTAATATGTGTCATTATCACGATATGTAAGAAATACTATAATTTCGTATTCTACCACCGCCATTAGCTACCATTACCTACCAATCGGAACGCACCTTTAAACTTGACTTTTCGTCAAAGTGGTACCAGCCTAGCATTTACTATACAGAAATCATTTATTTTTTTTTAATACGTATTTCTTAAAAAGCAACGCAATAAACGTTGATGTCGCTCCTGCCAAAAACTAGATAGCGCGACTCGCTCACATGCGAGGGCCACACTCCGCCTTCGGTGACGCGCCGCATCACCGCTCGTCGCGCTATTCCGTACTTTCGGCATTTGTGACATAAATAACTATTATTCTAATGACGTAGTGTAGGTAGTGTCAAATGCTGATGCTTTGACAATACCTACGATTTATCTTAATAGAATAGATTCTCATGCAGCTAAACTATTAATTTTATATATTGTATGATAAAGTCATGTGCCTGGCCACATCAGATTTTTTATTTGTTTACTACTATAAATTAGCATTGAGTCTACATATCAGAGCATATTTCCAAGTTAATTTATCAAAAATAGAAATCCTGACTATTGATAAACAAAATCGTACAAGTAAAAACTGTTTTTGGTATGTTCTCTTCTGTAGAATCTGAAGCTGAATGCAAACATTTTGAATTGTTTTTAGTTTTTTACACACAAAAAAATATTTCTTGTGTTTATTTGACGTTCATTTATCTCTGATGATTTGGCTCTCAAAAACTACACTCAGTTCTAAATTTCATTAAGATTCAGATCCAACAGGATTCAGCATATATATGTGAATCAATCGCTGCTTGTTGAATTTTTTCCAGTGTTAATCAGAATTAAGTGGCTATAAGTGTCCACGATTATTATATTCTAAATTGTACAATAGGAAAAAAACAAGTGTTTTTAATTTTTGCACTGCGATGAACTGTACCTACCCTCATCGACAATTTCAATATTCTTTGCCAAATTCAGATTCGTTTCTGTTGACGAAGATGTTAACCAATCATTGAAGAGACTATGTGTCTGCCCCACATGTAAATTCTTCTAGCTCTAACTTCATCAAGTTTTCTATGTAACGTATATTTTTTTAAAATATGAAGTAATTCCAGTTGACTATAACATACTTAATTCTTTATTTTTTTTTTTTTACAGTGGCTTATGGTAGTGTCCTTGGCTGTGCTATATAACGTAATCTTCGTCCTTGGACGAGCAGTGTTCTGGGAGCTGAACAACGCCTCTCCACCGCTGTGGTGGACGCTGGATTACCTCTGTGATGCGATTTACATTTTAGATACTCTAATAAGAGCCCATGAAGGTACGTTCGTTTTACACACCCGGTCTACCCTACCGTTTCGTTTCCCACTGTTCCCAACACACCCACGATGGATTTTAATATTTACCCTGCTCCAGTTTCGGCGCCGAATACGTCCGCACGCTTAGTTACGCAATCTCACGTCTCCCGTGTCGCAGTCGACTCGGAAAATGTAAATTGTGGACGGCTGTCTCGTGTTCGAGAATGGCAACGGAATATGTCGCTACTTGACATAGCCACCTTTTACCAACTGAATAAATAATTCGTGTACATTATGTGTGTACAATGTGTGGTTCTGTGATGTTACGATTTGATGGTAAATAATTGAATTCTGCAACAAAACATCTGATATGTTTTGGCAGTTTTAAGTTATAAGTTAAGTACAGTTTATTCAAAAAGCTTCTTGGTGTCATTGTTGACATAACCTATGTTGAGAATTTGAGATATTTATCATATATTTATATAACTTCAACATTTGTCTACGGTTTATCAAGTGATATCTGCAAAAACACACGTACTATGAATATGTGGAATATTTGAAAGTGTATTGTTATCATACTGCGTATGATAAAGTAAAAAGTTATTTAGAAAATAAACTGCTTCCGGGTTATGCCGTGTGTCAAGATTTGTTAATGCTGACGTTTTGCGAACCATGTTGCTCGCTTCTTCAAAACTAATTGAATACTGAGTTAGTTATTTGTTCGTTGCCGTGGTGATAAGAATTGACGATCGATATGTTTTTGAGTTCAGAATGTCATCCTGATTAAAAGAATCACAAAAATGATATATGCACAACTTAAAACTTCAATGATGACGTCATTTCCGGAAAACCCGGAAGTCATACTAACCTCAAGAGTACCCAAAAAAGTACATTTTTGTCTTTTAGCAAATCCCAAAATTTCATTTGTCCGGCGTCATAAATAAAAGAAATAAACATAAAAGTGACCAGACACATGACTTTATCACACTATACCACAGAGTACCATACATACAGCAATGTCAAATGCTGATGTTTTGACAATAATGTCAATAGAATCAAAATACCTGTCAAATCCAGGCTAACTAGTTTTAATGCAGCCACGACCGATCTCTAGCAAATGGAATTTGCTCATGCAGCTAAACTATTAATTTTACCAAAACATGTCATAGAAATAAATTATACAAAATTTCGGTTACCCTAAAATTTCCTCACTCTAATTTATTACTTAACTATTTTGACGAATTTATAGATTTTATTTCTATTTCTATTTTCTTATAGAATTTATATTTCATTTGCAAAATCGTTGAAAACTGCTAAGAGTAAACATCCAGTGCCTTTGGACCCTTTTGAATAAAAATTCTTTCAGATCTAAAATTGGCCATAAAACTTCTAAATATGAAATTGTTAAAAATCATGGTTTCAAAATTTTCAAAACACAAAAAGAAAAACGTTTCACTCGTCATTTTGTATTTATACATATTATAAACCAGTTAGCTCTTTTATGCAATTGCCATTGTCATCCTTGCAGTATCCTTTGTTACATACACATAGTTGACTGCAGTCCCTGGTGCAATCACTAACTAGTGGCTCAGTGCATTTCCTATTTCCACACGATGACGAGTAGCAACTATTGAATTGGCTGTTCGGTCCACATTCTAAAATCACAAGTTATTTTTAACTTAGCAGGACTTATTAAATATTGCTCTTATAATATTTTTACCTTCTGCCAGGGTGTAGGTGAGTGCAGATAGCACGACCAGAAGTACCAGTAATTTGTTCATGTTGACTAGCCTTTTGCCAAAACCAGAATAAGGATAAAATTTGTAGGTTTTAGAGTCATTTGTTTCTGAAGTACAATGGGTCATAAAAAAAAACACGTAAAAACACAATTGACAATGAAATATATTATAATGGTGTCCACTGATTATACTGAATCACACACAAAAAAAATCTGATTTCGTCACCCACGTGACGTTATCATACTATACAGTAGGGCAAAACTGTGTCAAACGCTGATGTTTTGACAATACTGTCAATAGAATCAATATATCTGTCAAATCCTGACTAACTAATTTTAATGCGTACACGACCGATATCTATCAAGTAAAATTTGCTCATACAGCCTACTGTATGTCATTAGAATGAAAATATCTGTCAAATCATGGCTAACTATATTCACATTAATGCATACACGACCGATCTCAATCAAATAGAATTTGATCATGTAGCTAAACTATTAATTTTCCCAAGAAATATCATAACTATTTTAACGACAGTACAGAAGCCATGGGTAATTTGCAAAATTGTTGAAAAATGTTGAATTTTTTTATACCTAGGTCAAAAATATTCATGGGCCCCAAAACGACATATTTTCGCTAAACTCTCAAAACTTTTTTTGGCACGATTACAATACTTTATCATAGAAATATTTAGGTCTCTCTCCCGCAGGAGGCCTAAAGCTTATAATTTTCTTGAAAAATTCGTTCTTTTTTAATGAAATATTAAGTGATTTTTCTTTTTCAACTAGCTCAAATTTAATAATAAGGTGTGAAATTAAGTTATACAAAAATATATTACTCTAATGCAATATTTAGATCTCCTGCAGTTTTAGATATTTTTTTAGTTTTTTTAGTTACTTAGTTATTCTATATTAAATATTTTACTATATACGCCCATGTGGGCTTTGAAAAAGAAAAATCACGTAATCTTTCATTAAAGGAATCTAATGTGGCTATGTACATGACTTTATCATACAACACTTAAATTAATTTAAAATATGTCAAAGGGAATAGTTGTTTTAAATGTAGTCCCCTATACCTGAGCATTAAATTAAATTTATATATTTATATAAAATAATAAAATTTAATAAACGAAAAACTGATACTTTACAGTTTTAAAAAATCTTTTGTGGCCAGGCTCATGATTTTATCATACTATATATAAAATTAATAGTTTAGCTGCATGAGATTCTATTTGATCAAAATCGGTCTCGTCTGCATTAAAATAAAATTAGTTATCCAGGATTCGACAGATATATGGATTCTATTGACGGTAGGTATTGTGAAAACATCAGCGCTTGACACTACCTACTGTCATTAGAATGAAAATATCTGTCAAATCCTGGCTAACTAGTTCTAAATTAATGCAGACATGACCGATCTCAATTAAATAGAATTTACTCATGCAGCTAAACTATTAATTTTACCAAAAAATGTCATAAATTATGCAAAATTTCCTCTACTTTTTTCATAAACAAAAGTCTTATTCCTCGAGAATTCTTCATAAAAATTTTTGCCAAGTTAGAGTATAGATCCAATATATAAGGTGGTTGCAAAACAAGTAATTATCAACAAATTTTTTAAGAGTAAACGATCAGTTTTTACAATTGGATGTAAAATTTCCAATTGTGTTTTCAATGTTAAAATCAACAAATTATTTTATCAGATTCGTATCAAATATCCATATATCAAAAATTGTATATTTCTGTATTATTCTGTATATTTAAAACCACATTTAAAACTATTATTGTTTTTATTAAAGGAAGGAGGAGACACATACACATTATTATTTTGTTGGAAATCGAGGTTGTTCTCACTTTGAGTACCAGTATCCAGTAATAAACTAATTATCGAACCTTGTTATTAGTTATAATCATTTAATTAAGGTTCTAAACATTGATGGTCTCGATAATTAGAAGACATAATTGTTTGAACACTGTCCCCGGTAGCGAATTGACTGGAGGCCTCCTGCAAGATAGCTACTCGAACTTAGTCCCAGTCCCATAATTGAATCGCAACGTAACTTTGTCAGTTGCCAAAGTGTCACAGGGTTTACGACACTTTACTGCATTGCCCTCGCAATCTTGTCAGTCACCATGAAGGGGCAATGGAACATAGTTTCAATGTTCCTCTCGGTTCCACTTAGTAATAATTCTAAACATTTTCACAGCTGATACATACAATGTTGTATATGTATTGATTCATAATTTTATGCTATCATTTTCTATATTGGTGTTATTCATTAAATATATTATTATTATGCATAGCTTACAGAATAATTAATCCCTGTACCTGTTAATATTTAATCGATATTGGATATTGTGTAGCTAGTTAATCCCAAAATTATTACATTATGATTTTGTAATATTGCGCTTTTCCAGACAATATTGGCAAAAATTGTATTACGCTTACTCTCAATGCCCTGTTTAGACAGGAGAATACTTAAAATACAAAACAGCTGGTGTAAACTTGCAACTTTTAAATTAAGACATTTGGCTGACCACACCAAAAAAAAATCTGATGTGGCCAGGCACATGACTTTATCATACAATATATAAAATTAATAGTTTAACTGCATGAGAATCTATTTGACTGAGATAAATCGTGTCTGCATTAAAATTAAACTAGTTAGCCAGGATTTGACAGATATTTTGATAGTCAATAGTATCAATCGAAGGTATTGTCAAAGCATCAGCATTTGACACTACCTACTGTCATCAGAATAATAGTTGTTGATCTCACGTGCCGAAAGTACGGAAGAGCACCACGAGCGGTGATGCGGAGCGTCACCGATGACGGAGCGTCGTCGTCGCATGTGAGCGAGTCGCGCTTAGTAGTTTTCGGCAGGAGTGACATCAACGTTTTTTGTGTTGCTTTTTGAGAAATACGTATTTAAAAAAAATTCAAAAATGGTTTTATTTAGGTATAGAAAATGTTAGGTTGATACCACTTCTACGAAATGTCAAGTTTAAAAAGCTAAATCAAATTCTGACAGATTTATATTCGTTCATGACACTGTAGATGATGTTCCATAGCGGTTCTCCGAGTGTGATAGCGTGGGGTGACAGCCATAGACATTTCTGTGGTGACAGCACAAAAAAAATATTTGTCAAAATCCTGGCTACTATTATGTAGTTTCATATCAATGCAGATGCGACCGATCTCGATCAAATAGAATTTGCTCTTGCAGCTAAACTATTAATTTTACCAAAAATGTCATAGGCATAAATTATTCAAAATTTCCTCTGCTTTAATTTATTATTTAACTATTTTGACGAAATTACAGAAATGGCGGCACATCTGCAAAATCCTTGAAAAAGGCTTAGAATAAACTACCTGTTCCTTTGGACCCTTTTGAACCAAAAGCTTTTCAGCTCTAAGTTTGGTCATAAAACATCTAAATATGAACTTTCGTCCCGATACCGTTAGTAGTTTCTCCGGAACCGTCGCCACAAAAATCGAGTACACACATACGCACACACACACACACACACACACACACACACACACACACACATACACACACACAGACATTTTTTTGTACCTTGGTCAAAAATGTTCAGGGGACCCATAAAGACCTATTTCCGCTAAAATCTAAAAAATTTTTTTCGGCACGATTACAATACTTTACATACTGCGTATGATAAAGTAAAAATATTGCTAGATTTGAGAACTGAGAGATTAGAAGTTTTAGGTAAAAAAGCGTAAAAATTAGAAAGCGGTGTATGTTGGCGTTTTCTCGATTTTTCCAAATTAAGAAGAATTGGCGCTGTTTTTGCCCCGTAAATTTCATTCCTTTAACTTTAGCAATTAATTACTCCGGAAATAATCCATAGATTTCAACGAATTAAAAAGTAAGATCACCTGCGGAATGCTAGCTTTCAATGTGCATTTTTTGTAAAATCATTGGATTACTGCTTGACCCACAAAAATCTATATTATGCAATGCCAGCAATTCCTTTATTCCAGCTAGAATAATAAAATATAGACTATAGGGTACCCACTAATTCATAGGTTTAAAGTTATAATCATTGTTTATCTTGCATTTTCCCTACAAAAGATCGAGTTGAAGCATGCCATGATTGCTGCAATTGACGCGGCGCTCTTCGGTCTTTGGGGCGAGCGGGGGAAGGGATCGACAGCGACGCTAAATTTGTAAAAAAAAATTGATATTTTTAAGTCTTATCGCTCAGAGCTGAGGTTTGTAATATACGTAATATATCAAGAGTTGTATTTATTTTATATTGTTTGTGCATCAAAATCTTGTTTACAACCTTATTGTATAAAAACTGAAGAAAACAAAAACGCCAATCGATAGTACAAATTACGCAAAAATTAGGAATTTAATTGATAGTTAAAATTACTACCTTGACAAGTTATCGTTCTTCTTGTGTATTGATAATAAGCTGCCCCGGTTCTCACAGCTGTGTCTGTTCTCTCCGACATGACAGCACCGATAACGCCTCCCGTCCCCGCAGCACACCAAAGACCGTAGAGCGTCACAATTCACGCGGAGTTTCAGCACGATCTTTTGGATGAAAAATGCAAGATAAACAATGATTATGTAATAAACTTTAAACATATGAATTATTGGGTAGCCTATAGTCTCCAATGATTTACCAAAACGGCACATTGAAAGCTAGCATTCCGCAGGTGATTATACTTTTTAATTCGGTGAAATCTATGAATTGTTTCCAGAGTAATTAATTAATTCTTCTTAATTTGGCAAAATCGGGAAAACGCCAACATATACATCTTTCTAATGTTTATGAGTTGTAACATATTAATGAAGGACAGCACCACAATTTTTTAAAAAAATTTCGCCTCTAATTTTGCGAGAAAGTCGATCAAAAGAATGGACATAATATATGGCCACGATGGTATACATAATAAGTCAATGTCACTGTAAGCAAGACACCCCAGAGTGAAGGAGACCGATATTTTGCCGGCGGCGTTGTTTTGTCACCAGTTGCAGCATAACTACGGTAGAGTGTTGACGATTTTCTTGCGCGGAACATTGTCGGACTCCGTTTATTTTTGTATATTTTTTCAGTAAGGTCAATAAAGTCATTTATTATAATTATTACTATTTTAAGATGCAAGCTGCATCTTGTATAGGGCAATAGCCGTCAGTAACGGAATCAGTATGGATGTTTAGAGGCGCAGAGGCGTTTAGACCGTGTCCGCTGCAGAGGTATCTAATGGCCCGAATATCCGCCAAAGTCCAATTAAATTCACGCCACCCATATGGGTGGGAAGGAAACGCGTCTGAACTCGACCAGAAGTTACAAATTGCGGTCTCCAAGGTACTCACGCCCGGATCCGTGTAATGACCGTGTGGTTGGAACGCCTCAGGTGCCATCACGCGGAATTTGTAATTTCTACAATTTCCTCTTCTCTTGGTGACCGTTAAAAGAGCAGTAGTCGACCGTTTAGGGTAAAATTACTGGCGGTGTTCGAGAAAAGAATCTTTTTGCCTCGAGAGGTGGTTACTTCGATTAGCAGAAACGTAGAAAACGACATCTTAAAGTTCTAATCGGTACAGAGGTTGTGGGGGAGGTAAAATTAGAATGAAACATTTATCTGATTTTAGAGCACTTTTCGATTTTTTTTTCGGTCGACATTGCTTTGCATTACATTACTTTGCTTTTCACAAAGAAATTAAGACGCTTCACAATAGGTTATATATAGATTATATACAGTTTATTCAATATAAATATTACAGACTTGTCTTCGAACTAATTTATTCTAATAACTCATAACTAATAACAGGTTACAACTGGTGCATCACAGATTAGAACTAACACTGATCACAATACAAATTGGTTTCATCTTTTATAGTGGATTCTACAAGGTACAGGTTTATAGGCGGCTTTCCCGATGGCGGAGTTGTATATTTGTTGTGTTTCTTTTTTTAATAAGATTCCCGAACCACAAGCTTACCTTCCGGATTGGTTGTTCTGTGCTTTGCATGTCACAACGTGACAGTTTAGCGATTTCCGCGGATATTAGGATTTCATGAAATTCTTGGATAAACTCTCCGTCACAGTACAGTTCGAAAGGACTAGATTCTTTGTCAATCTGCCACTAAACATTCACTAAGGGGAATTGCTCATGTAATCGGTGCTTATTTTGATTAAATTATTATATTTCAATGAATTCATATAGAAAAGGAGTTTTAAAAAGTATCATGTTTGGATACTATGGATACTACCGACGCCCTTTTCTAGAAACATGATCTTCCAAACATGCGCGATTAATTTTGAATCGTTTAACGGTTCAAGTTATTCTTTTTTTTTTTCGCTTACAGAAAATACTTTTTATTGAAAAAGAAACTGCAAAAGATGATCTTAAAATTTAAACTACAGCCATTTTGTCAATTTTCAACATTTTTAACTAAATGATGGTTTAGCCTCCAACTAGTTCCATCTGCTTTCACAGCGCTTTTGAAATTTCGATTTCTGTTATTTTTGTAGGAACTATCGTGCACGTCGTTGAGACAAGCACGCCGCACAGGACTTGATACTTCCTACAACAGTATCCACTTTTTGTATATAGTTTTTTTTATGGTGGTATGTCCTTTTGTACACCAAAGTATCGTAAATATGTGGCAAAAGAAAAAATAGTGATATCTCTTACAATTTGTTTGAAAAACTATCTCAAAGTTAAGCTACTTTTTAGGTCTCTACATGAGAACCTCCCCTTACTTAATTCATAAATTTTATTTTATGACTAACATATAACACGATAAAACACCAAATAAAGACTGTAAAAAGTTGAAATTTTCCTTGCCAACCAATTAATTACAGACATTAGTCAGTAAATGCATGTTCACCGGCACCTCCACCAATTCTTACCGGGTCGTTATACTTAACCAGACGTAAAGTAATCGCATTTTTCCAATGGTACGCAATCAAACAGCTAAAGATGACCACCTTATATACTTACATGGAAAGTAAGCTTCCCATTTAGGAAACCAATACATACGATTACTATATTAGACAAAGCTAGAATACATGCAGAGATGTATGGGAAATTTTCCATTTAGGACATGATACAGATGAATTGTACACTAAATATTCGCTAAAAAACATACGCTCAAATAAATCAGCAAAAATTCGCCCTTCCCGCTAATATTTCATCTAAACGAAGCAAATATTGAGCTGTTCCATTTCTTGCACCAATAACGACGACCCACAGTTTGCACAACAAGGCGAGCCGCATAATTAGTGACACAGGCGGATCGAATTATCACCAATATGCAAATCCATAAATTCACCTCATGCAGGTCACCGCAGGAAAATTATTACGGCAATTTGAGCGAGCAAACAAGATTTCTCCTATTGCCACGAGACACACACACACATCCACTCCCTTTCTCGAAGTCCTCGTCGTATAAACAGGCAAGCATAATTGTCGCAATAAAGTCGAAGTGGATTTTAACTGGGACCGTAATTCAGCACAGCCAGAGCAAAATTGATGCTCGGTAAGCAAGTGAACGACACACAGCGGACCGGCAAAGCTGATTCGCAGAAGATATACAAGGAATACGACCTTTGTGTTTGTTAGCCATTATTACGTTTCAGGATAATTGGTTCCGTGCTCAAGACGAATCTAATGCAGGCCAGTGCCACCGTCGAGTTTCTATCTCTCGCTTTGTCTCTGTTTGGTTGTTTCTTTGTGTGTATGTGTGTGTGTGTGTGTGTGTGGGGGGGGTTGTGTACGTCATCCTAGTAATATCCCAAGTGTCATTTTGGCCATGAGCTCGTAATCCGCGTGTCGAAGAAGTCGCGTGTCGGCCGGTTATCTTACCTTCGCCTCCGAAGCGCTACTGCTCCCTGGCGGATTGGTTAATTATTTCGATATTACGGCGTGCTGTGTAGCTGTGTGCGAGAGCGCGTTTTCATTAATTGGGTCTAATGTCACAGGTCATTACGCATTAATAAATTTCACCTTTGGATATTACGAGCAAGGATAATTCGATGTGCCAATTAGAGCGGCTGGAACATGAATAGGAACACGTACCGCGTTTTGGGGGAATACAGTTTCCAGATAAACAAAATGCCTGCATTTCGCTGATGATGACGTCAGTAATAGAAAAAGGATAAATATTCCATGTATTGGATATCATATGGCAGATGTCATATTAGGTATTCTCTAGAAGTAATTTTATGATTTCATATGCTCATGATAACTGATTTCCATTGTTTGTTTAAACATTTTGTATTTGCATTTTGCTAATGTTGACATCAGTTCTAGAAAAAGGAGAAACACATTGAAAGTTCGACTTACACTGTGCAACAAGAACTAAATCTTCTGTGTCCTCATGAGTGTGTCTTATTTGTGTGCTCAAAATGGTTGTAAAAACACATTTAAACAGGTCACAATTTTGTAAAATTCTGCACAAACTTTATTATTTTAAAAAATCATCGGAATGTCAATTTTTTTAATTATTTTGAATTATGAAAAAAACACATTTTCATATCAGTTTCAATTTCCGACCATCAACAAGTCATCGACAGTCTAAAATAGCAATTCCTTATTTTTCTTGTTGTTTTTCCCTTTTAATGATCAATTGATAAAATAAATAAGTCCATATGAAACTTCTTGATTCAGACGGAGATTTATCACATAAGGTACCTAGCCACAACACATCGAAACATATATAAACAATTCTCTTAAAATCGAACGTACACGGGTTGCATACCGTGTGTTCATTTCAAAAGTATCCACCTTTAATAACTCCTGACCTGATGCAATTATTGCTTTGGGTGAAAACACGTCGATTTAGATATTGAAGGGGAAGTCCAAAAATGGTACCTAGAGACTTTTAGGTTCCATCCCTTCACCCCCCAACCACCTCACTTCGAAATTTCAAATAGGACCCCCTACCTTGTGATATATAATTCGAAAGGGCATAAAATTCGAAAGGGCATAAAATTCTCTACTCAACCATGATAAAAAAAAATCTGATGTGGCCAGGCACATGACTTTATCATACAATATATAAAATTAATAGTTTGGCTGCATGAGAATCTATTCTATTGAGATAAATCGTAGGTATTGTCAAAACATCAGCATTTGTCACTACCTACACTACGTCAATAGAATAATAGTTATTTATGTCACAAAGGCCGAAAGTACGGAATAGCGCGACGAGCGGTGATGGGGCGCGTCACCGAAGGCTATCTAGTTTTTGGCAGGAACGACATCAACGTTTATTGTGTTGCTTTTTAAGAAATACGTATTTACAAAAATAAAAGATTTCTGTATAGTAAATGCTAGGTTGGTACCACTTTGATGAAACGTCAAGTTTAAAGGTGCGTTCCGATCGGTAGGTAATGGTAGCTAATGGCGGTGGTAGAATACGAAATTATAGTATTTCTTACATATCGTGATAATGACACATATTAGTTTGCATGTACATAAACATGAGCCACTAGCAATTTTCTATTGGAAATACTATAATGGTCTGCTACCACTGCCAATATCACTAATGAAAACGCACCTTAAAAAGGTAATTCAAATTCTGACAGATTTATATTTGTTCATGACACATCCCTACCAACATACTAAAATAAAACTACACTCATCGCTATACTTTATTTATAATTTTCTCAATTTATCGTTTTTAGAATTAGATATAAAGACGGGTTGATATTTCTTATCAACAAACAATCAAATTGGTGATCTTATTTTATTTGAAATTTGTATTTTATAATTTGCCGCACTACAGCGGCAACGTTCCATAGTGGTACTCCAACCTATGATGAGATCAGCTGTTTTCGAATGTGACAACACAAAAAAATATTTGTCAAAATCCTGGCTACTATGTACTTTCATATTGATGCAGATGCGACCGATCTCGATCAAATAGAATTTGCTCTTGCAGCTAAACTATGAATTTTACCAAAAAATATCATAAACATAAATTATTCAAAATTTCCTCTGCTTTAATTTGTTATTTAACTATTTTGACGAAATTACAGAAATGGCGGCTCATTTGCAAAATCCTTGAAAAATGCTTAGAATAAACTACCAGTTCCTTTGGACCCTTGTGAACCAAAAGCTTTTCAGCTCTAAGTTAGGTCATAAAATTTCTAAATATGAACTTTCGTTCCGATACCTTCAGTAGTATCTCCGGAATCGTCTCCACAAAAATCGTTTACACACACACACACACACACAGACACACACACAGACATTTTTTTGTACCTTGGTCAAAAATGTTCAGGGGATCCAAAAAGACCTATTTCCGCTAAAATCTCAATTTTTTTTTTCGGCACGATTACAATACTTTACATACTACGTATGATAAAGTAAAAATTAAATCGATCGATTGGTTCTTAAGATAGACTACCCAGAAGATAGAAGGTTTGAAATCAATTATTATTAGCGTAATATTGCGGATTGGATACACTGTTGACTTAAATTGCAGTCATAAGAAATAAAAATTAAAATAAATAAAAAAATATAAAAATATTTTTGATGGTATGTTCGAAATGGCCACCATTATTTGCTAGACAAAAATACATTCTGTTTCCGAACTCTTTGCGAACGCAAATAATGGTGGCCATTATTCTAGTCTATCTTAAGAACAATTCGATCGATTTTATTTTCTTTATCATGGTTGAGTAGAGAATTTTGTGCCCTTTCAAATGATGTATCACAAGGTAGGGGATTCCGTTTCAACCTGGGGTAGCTGGGGGGTGAAGGGATAAAACGTAAAATTCTGTAGGTACTATTTTTGAACTTCCCCCTCGATATCTAAATTGACGTGTTTCCCCTCAAAGCAGAAATCGCATCGGGTCAAGAGTTATTAAGGGTGGATACTTTTGAAAAGAACACACTGTATACAAAGCAAAGTCAAGTTGGTAAAACAGAAATAATATTATAATATAACATATATTAATCAAATTATCTGTAACAGATCGCAAGTTAACTGTTTTCTGTTTTCCCAAATGATTTATTAACTACCAACCGCCGGGATACTAATAGCTCACCCTGTATAGAATGGTATATCCATAAACAGATACAGGGCAAGATTACACTTAGGTGTACACTGTACACACTGTACAACTGGTGGTCTATATGTAATGAAATACACTACAAAATTATCATAAAGTTTCGGTTATACTTACGAAACGCTGAAAGATCCTTGTTAAAATTGTTAAAATTTTCAAGGCCACCGTCAAATGTGCAGTTGGTAATATCATGTAGTATGTCACCAACTTACAAAAACTCGTTTTGTTTTATTTGCCACCTACTCTTAACTGGTTATTATCCTTGATTAGACAATACTAGGTACCGTTCACATTTGGTGGAGGTGCCGGAGTTTGGTGCCAAAATATCGTATATTGTCATTAGAAGACACATCACGCGCATTTAGAATATGTCCTCAATACACTTAATTAGTTATTGCTATAAAATAGATAACTATTTGCAACACATCAATTATTTTGACAGGAATAGCTGTTTTACTATTACATTTTCTTAATTTTTTTATTCAGCAAACAAATACCTAAAACGTATTCTCTCAATCTCCAGGTTATCTCGAACAAGGCCTCCTGGTGACCAATCCCGAGATGCTCCGGGTGCACTACGTCCAGTCGAAGAAATGGCGGATGGACATCTTATCCTTACTACCGACGGACATCCTGTACTGTTGGTTTCCACCGTACAAGTGCCACATAAAAGTGCCGTGTCCGGTCATTATAAGGCTGAACCGACTGTTCCGTTTGCCTCGCATGTGGGAGTGGTTCGAGAAAACGGAAACGGACACCAATTACCCGAACGTGTTCAGGATATGTAAAGTGGTCCTCGCTATACTCGTCCTAATCCATTGGAACGCCTGTCTCTACTTCGCTATTAGTTACGCGATAGGTTTCGGCACTGATAATTGGGTGTACAATTTGAACGGTAGTGTGAATTCGACGTTAATGCGTCAGTACATTTATAGCTTTTATTGGTCGACGTTAACGCTGACGACAATAGGTGAGACCCCGGTGCCGGAAAACGATGCGGAGTATCTCTTTGTAGTCGCGGATTTCCTAGCAGGGGTGCTGATATTCGCCACGATTGTGGGTAATATCGGTTCGATGATATCGAATATGAATGTGTCCCGCGTCGACTTCCAGAATAGGATGGATGGCGTTAAGCAGTATATGGCGTTCAGGAAAGTTGGGCGTGAGTTGGAAGCTCGTGTGATTAGGTGGGTATCTATAAACTAAATAACGATGGTTTATCTGGAAGGTTTTTGAAATATACAACAACTAAATTATCAGTATCAATGCAAAAACATATTTTTTTGGAGGGTAAAATATGTTTTTTAAATTAAAAATGTTCCGCCTATGCTTGGGTTAGAAGCTGGAGCTCTGTATTGCCGGTTCACAGTTCTAACCAATTAAGCTACCTGGGTATATATGTCACTGCAGGAAATGTGTGTAAAATCACCACTGGTACACAATCCAAGCTATAAGCAGACTGTTCCTTAAATAGGCGTTAATACCGGGAGTAAACCTGCCTTTAGTCTGTTTTCTTATAATAGTTATCGAGACATTTGCATTTATATTGAAATTAATGAAATTGCTTTTCTTCGGATATATTGTGACACCCAGGTAGAATTTGCAATGAGACAAATTGTTGCAAAGAATTGATGTTTTGATAATTATCAACTATAATTGATGGTCTTTTTCTGAATTATTATTAGTTGTTGTTAGAAGAATTATATATACCTCAACGTAAACTATACGAAATCCATGTTTTACTAGTATAAAATAAACTTCAAATTATAATTTTAATATTAATAAAAGTTCCGCTCATATTTTGAATAAAAAATTGAACACGTGTCCCTATTTTCTTCATCGCATATTGTACAGAATATACAGGTGTCCAAGTTTTCTCCCCACCAAAGATTATTTTTACAAAGTAAATGTTATTCTGATTAGATCTTTTCATATGAACTTAATTGTATTTCAAATCCTTGTGAGGGATCCGTAGGGCTAGTATATACGTCTTACAACACAAGCATCTATAACGAGCTTAATTTTGAATAAATTCGCACATGTCAAACATCAAATTATAGATAAAGGTGTAATACATGTTGTGGTAATGCATATAATAAATGGAAATAAAATATATCTGATTCATATTCCAAGAAGTAAAGTTTTGAGTGAAAAAAGCCAGTAAGATATTGATATTTTTACATGAAATTTTGTACACTTATAGAGGACATCTATTATGTGCTTTTCTCAGTTTTACCCTGTGTTCAGCGTCAAAAATCGCAAAATCCGCCAATTTTATGTTATGTGTATACGTTATGTTAGACGGAAAATTTTATCGTTAATTTTAATACTCTGATGCGTTTTATCTTTAATTTGCTGTGGCGTTTTTACAATTCTGTGAGAACAGCCCTCAGAACGTATTTTGCGAGGATACAGACTCGCTCTAGAAAGATATATTTGCGTGAAATATTAAGAGAATCAGGAAAAATAAACATTAAAATACATATAAAAATACCCATAAAAATACTAAAAGTAAATAAACAAATGAATGAAAGAACAAAAACTATATGAAATTTTTTATACATTGTCTAGCTACAAGTAAATATCACACTGAGTAAAAAGTTTCATGTCGACTTATTGGGTTTTGCAATTACTAAACAAATTAGAGCAGTTTAAAATTCATTTTTGCAGTTATCTCAAACATCTGTAACTTTTTAAGGAATAAAGAAAACAAATAAGTCCATATGAAACTTTTTGCTCAGGGTGACATTTACTATCTGGAAAAAAGTTTTTGGGGTTGTGTGGCAGCCTGTATACTAATAATATCACGTAAAGCTATTTTGAGATCGTAATAAAAAAGATTTATTATTGGAAATATAATTGTTTATTGAAAAATAAGAGTGAACATCCTAATCGTTCAAAAAATTAAGTATATATCTATACGTCAATTTTCAACAATCAAAAATTAAAATAACGTAGATACAAGCAATCTACTGACACTTCTCACGCTCATATCTCCGAAAGTTTTACGAATTTTTCTGCGAAATTTTCAGAGGACATGCTTTAAACATAGTATGTATTATTTTTTGTATGTTGTCTCTTGATAGTCTAGTAATTTTATGTTTTAACTGCTAAAAAGACTGCCGTTACCTGGATTTTTAATTACATCTTATTTGCGGTGGTCCAAAAAAAGGATAAAAGGTCCCATAGATATCCTGCCCGCGTTGCAGGATATTGAAGGTCAAGGGTCATGAAAAATGGATTTTTGCGAATATCTCGCGTCTATGGCTTGGAGGTCAACGGGAATTATTATAAAAATTGCACATTAAAAGATTTTCTGTAAAAAAAAGAAAACTATTGCTTCTTTTAACAACCATTTCCGTGACAGAGCGCAGAGAAAGTATGATAACGCATGAAGATGAATTTCTTGCAAAAAACAACATTATTATCAATTGTTATCAACAAATATGTCAATTGCTTGCTCATTTGCTTTAAATTAATTGATTACAACTGAAAAATAGATTATAGCGGCCTTAAAATTAAAAAAAAAATAGTCACTGTTTTCTAGAAAAGTATGTTCAAGAATGGTGGACTTTTTACATTATTTCTGAAAATCTAATCAGAAAGCAATTGTTTAAAGATCATTTAATTTATTTATTGAAAATAATTAACAAAATGTAAATTTACATCAAATATTCGCATTGTATAATTATCGTTTTTTTCTGTGGCTCGCGAAAATATACAGTTTGAAGTAAGATTTTGCATTTCACTCATAATCAAACAACATTAAGTGCTTGGTTTAATAGTATTTCATATTGCAAAAGTTTGCTTAAAATTGTGTATATTCTACAATATTCAGGTATTAGAATGAACTAAACATAAAATGTTGACAATATGGATGGCTTTGTAACAGAGTACTTTAAAACTTCCTCAAGCTCCTCAGTTTTTCCACATCATGTTCCAAAAGCAGATAAAAATATCATCAGTTTTTCAAAATTACAATAGTGTGTGCTGTAAAGTGCATAGGAAAACTATTAAAGCCGGTCAATGATTAAAAAAATGTAGCAAAATAAGTGTTCCTTTAATTATGCCGGTTAGTCCATTTTTTTCGCAAAACCATACCCCTAAACTTTGCTTTACTTTGTTGTATTGTACAGGGTCGTTAGATTAGAACATTTGTTTGTTATTTTTATATCTTAAGATTTGTTTTATTAACCATAAGAATATAACAACTACAACTATTTCACCTACACCTAGAATTATCGCATTCTTTATCACTTCATGATTTTGATCACCTGGACCGAATTTCCGCAGCTCAAGCTGATCGAACCCGGACCCTTACTACCGAAACCCACAAACGCAAATTCAACAACCTCTCCGCTCCTAACATGCCCAAACAACCATCCCTGAAACATACCGTTGTCAACCACTCCAAACATGTCCTAACCCCAGACGAAGAATCTCTTTTGTCAAGAGGTTTTAATTACGCCCTTACTCCAAAACATATTCCCGTAGAATCCATCATTTCCTCAGTAGAATCCTCTATCTTTAAACTTCCACCCGACGTTGCCGATCCCATACGTCACGAAACCACTAAAATCCTTAAACATGCCAAACCCCCAACACCAAATTATTCCAAGTCCGAACTAACCGCTCTCAAATCCCTAAAATCCAACACTGATATCGTCATCCTCAAAGCTGACAAAGGTAACACTACTGTCATCCTTGACACCCAATCCTATGAAGAGAAAATGAATTTTCTGCTCAACGACCCGTCATACCGTATCCTTAGTCGTGACCCTACTTCCCGCCTATCCCGCCAGATTACAGATCTCATCAAACAATCTCCCATCCCAAAAGACACACAGCAAGCCCTTATTCCGAGAAATTCCCGACCTCCTAGACTGTATGGTTTACCTAAGATCCACAAACCTAATATACCGCTACGCCCTATAGTCAGTTCAATTGCCAGTCCTACCTATGCTCGTTCCAAGTTTCTTGCCAACATCCTACACAAATATACCGGTAACACGGACTCCTTCATCCTCAATTCCCAACATTTTGTGCAAAGAATCCAAAACCTGTCCCTTGATCCCCAAGACCTCCTGGTTAGTTTCGACGTTGAGTCCTTATTTACCAGGGTTCCAATCCAGGATACCATCACCATAATTACACAACTCCTTACATCTGATAACCAACCTTCTTGTTACGCTGACATGGTAGGTGCTTGTCTATCTTCCACTTACTTCCAGTTCCGAGGCAAGTTCTATGAACAAGTTTCGGGAGCTGCCATGGGCTCACCCTTATCCCCTGTTGTGGCCAACATTTTCATGGAGGCATTTGAACAACAAATCCTCGAATCCCACAACCTCAAGCCCAAATGTTGGTTCAGATACGTGGATGACACCTTCGTAATTTGGCCACATGGACGGCAATCCTTAAACAATTTTCTCGACTACCTCAACCAGCAACACCCAGACATACGCTTCACCATGGAAGTGGAAACAGATGGCTCTCTCCCTTTCCTCGACGTCCTAGTTACTCGCACTCCATCCGGCTCCCTTGTACATACCGTGTATAGGAAACCCACTCACACCGATAGATACCTCAATGCCAATTCCCACCATCACCCCGCTCAGAAGCAAGCTGTCATCAATACCCTTGTGAAAAGAGCCATTTCTATTACCCACCCCACATACCTCCAAAACGAACTTGACCACTTAACCAAAGTCTTATCCCAAAACAACTACCCCAAGTCCTCGATAATGAAAACCATTTCCCGACACCTAAACCCAACAGATAACACACCTCATCAGCATCCCGACGTCCCAATCGCAACCGCTTTTCTTCCTTACGTCCAGGGTACGACAGATCGTATTGGACGCATCCTCCGCAAGCACAACATAAAACCGATATTCAAACCCCTTTCCAAACTATCGGACTTACTTCCTTCTACAAAGGACAAAATCCCTCCTCTTCTTTCCTCTGGTGTGTACCGGATTCCATGCTCCTGTGGAAGTGTCTATATTGGCGAGACGAAGCGATCAGTAAGCGTCCGAGTATCTGAGCACGAACGCTGCACTAGATTGCGACAAATCGCTGGTTCAGCTCTCGCTGAACACAGATATAACACGGGACATGACATCCTGTTTGCACAAACAAAAGTCCTCGCCCGTGAATCCCATTACTACCCTAGAAGGATCCGTGAATCAATAGAAATCCTAAAACACCCCTCCAATATTAATAGAGATGATGGTTTTCACTTACATCATACCTGGAAATCAGTCCTGTCCCAACCGCTTCTACCTGCTGGCCGACCATCTGTTAACCCCACCCCTTCCACTACGTTACCCCCAGCTGTTAACCCCACCCCTTCCACTACGTTACCCCCACTCCAAACACCATCTGGTCACACCAGTCCCCTCATATATAAAGACCCGCCCCAACAGACGACAGTATCTTCTTAGCGCTTGGTTTGATAACTTAGTCCTGAAGATGCCTCTTGCAACAGAGCGCGAAACGTCGACTACTTCAAAGTCCTCAACGCGGTTTCCACCCGGAAATCAATATATCAGAATATAAGTTATTTTCTTAGTCTTTTTACGATAGTTATTATAGTTATTAGTTGACAGAAATGTATAACGAAATAAACTTTTTCTTGTACGAAACAGTATTTATTTATTTTAAATAAACAATTTATCACTAATAATATCGAGTATTCACAAGTACAACAATTTAAAGGAATATGTGATAATGTTGCTTAAAAGACAAAAAGTCTCTGTACCCAACAAAACAAACAAACATGTTATAATAATGTTGTGTGAAATATTTATTAAAATCCTACATTTTCTCGATTTTCGTGGACGATCTTTTGGGAATACGCTAATACATATTTAGTTTTAATCAGTTTAATATTCGCATTGTATAATTATTGTTTTTTTTTTCTGTGTGAATTAGGTGGTTCGCGTACACGTGGGCGGAGAGCGGAGCACTCGACGAGGAAAGGGTACTCAGCGCACTGCCAGACAAATTAAAAGCCGAGATAGCCATTAGGGTGCATTTAGAGACGCTCCGGAAAGTGAGAATTTTCCAGGACTGCGAACCCGGATTGCTCGAAGCACTAGTTCTCAAATTACGCCTGCAGGTAAGTCTCCGATGCAATATTTCACACCATTAGCGAGAGGGGAGCGGGCTATTTCCTTGTTAACATAGTTCCATCAACGTTTACCACCGACATTCTGCTCAAACTATCTTGATACAATGTATAATACTACAAACTTTGAAGAAACTTAGTTAACAATGCAGTACCATAAGAGCCTCATAATAGAATCTCTCTAAGAACCCTTCAGGTTGGAAAAGTTTCTGAAATAAAATTAAAACATAATGAATGTGGTTTAAGTTATATTTTAATGTTCTTTTATGAAAGGTTATTGGATATTTAGAACTTAAAATGAATGAAAATGAACTGAAACGTTTTATTTTGCAACTTTATCTCGACTGGATTAGGAATTTGCACAGTTGGGTTGCTATAATTACTGTTTTAAAATTCAAATACCTATTACATTGTATATTTGCGAGTGAAACATTAATAACTGCCATGCTCGCCATACTTGTGGCTGTTGCTAATCTTTTTAAGCAAAAGTTTTACGCAGCTTAAAGTGTAGGGACTTATAGTTTATCTGCCCCTGGCAATGTATATATAAACTAGACAATCTTTCCGAAGATTTCTTCTTGTACACTTTACAGTTTACAGTTCATTACACTTTAAAACGTTTGCATACCAAAAAGATAATAGAGTAAGAAATGTTTTATTAGAAAAGTGCTTTCGTATCACCAATCGAATTGGACGAAATTTAATTAACTGCACAGTCAAGGCTTCAATTGCCTCTAAACAGTGGCTATTTGTAGTTATTCTGTTTTCTGCACAAGCACAGCCGGATTGGGTACATATTTGCAAATATTTGGCCAAAACATATTAGACAAATGTTGACACTAAAGAGAATTGAAAACTTTGATGCTCATAAACTCTCTTCTAAAACAACATAAGTTTCAAATGCATGTTACTTCGTTGTACAAGAACCTATGGTACCTGGCACGATTACTACTCCAATTGTTTTCTAGTTATATGTCTTTATTCCTAATCTTACTCGCTAATTCAGTAAATTTAAAAACAAAGTATGTCGTCTTTCTATTGTTTGTTATTCAAAATTTCTCTTTTAACACGATTATAGAATTATGAAATTTGTGCATTTTTGTTCAGTTTGTTTCTGCCTTTTCGGTTTTAAACATTATTTGTCGATAATTTTGAGAATTTAAATGCGTTGTCTTCCTATTGTTTACTACTTTGTTATTATTTTTTGTTCTTTGGGGACCATTTGAAACATGCTTTCTCGACAACTTAGTGAATTCAAACCAATATTGCCGTCATTATAATATTTACTAATTTTCTATGATAATTATTGACTGGTGTTCATCTACAAAAGTGCGGTAACTATATTCAGAAAAAAAATTTGAAAAAGTCTATAATCGTATTAATTGGATTCTTTTCACATATTAATAAACCAGATAAAGGCGGCACTATAAGTTGTAATGCAAATATTCAGGCGTGTCAAAATTTATTAAAATTAATAAAATTTTTATTTTAACACCTGGATTATGAATAATAAACTTAAAAGAATCTTATGATTGTAGATGTCAAATATCACTCTTTTCAATACTTAATTTGTCACAATGACAAGAAGAGAAGACAGAAATTGTGAAAAAATACTCAATTTTACATTTGTAGCAACTGCTTTTCTCAAAAACCTACTCAATTCAGAATGACTGCAGACCAGAAGTGTACAGAAGCACACCACCTCTTCGGTATTGTTCGATTTTTTTTTGTTGCAAAATTTTCTTTTGATTCTGTGTTGAAGATTATTATTTTAATTTTTAAATAACATAAAATTGACTTTCTTTGGGTAAATAATGGAAGTATCGTTTAAATCATCTCTAGAACCAAAATAATTTTTGCCATTAGAACATTACTGTGATAATAAAATATCACTATTTGTACGAAACAAAACATGCTTTTTCTTCTAAGTTGTATGACCAAAAGGTATTTTTTATAGGAAAATATAAACTTTTTATGAATGCAGGTTCTTTCACGACGTGCTGGCATTAGTAACCACATTAGTAAACACAAGTATTTGGAGAACAAAATGAAATGAGGGATTGAAAATTTGTTGAGTTGCATTGTTGGATACGATCTTTTTAACTAAAATATTTTGAGTTTTTGATTACTTCCGGCTTTACCGGAAATGGTGTAAACTTTCATATTTCAAATAATATTTGAAATTTTTGTTACTTTTAGGTCAATTATACCTTTACATACCCTATACCTAACATGTGTCATTCTTGGTTAATTTTCTTCAATAAAAATGACATCTGTCTGAACAAATTTGTTTGGCACGATTATTGTGAAGATAACATATTATCGACGGAGTTTTTCGAAATGTCATACAGGGTGTTCAAATTGTAGCATCAAAATTGAACTCGAGAAAAGTAGTAAAAGGCGAGATTTAAAAGGCAGCCCTATCATATGAATGCATTTTGGAGTTTTATAGAAAATTTTTGATCAACTTTGTGTAAAATATCCTACACTAAAATGCATTTTTACTTGCATTCTACTAATCTTTAAACGAGAAATTGAAAACATTCCCAAATCTAGATTGCGGAAAACGTAAACAATAATTCATTGAGACTTCATAAAGTTACCTAATAAAGGCACCTAATAATTTTGACAATCAACTTTTTTTCCAATGGCTACAAAGGATAATAAATAAGTTATTTTGCCGCTGTCTTTTTTAATGATTGATTATCTCAAAAATGTCACATGATAGGTACAATTGATCTAAAATTTAACAAATATTTCCAAAACAAAATAAAATACGTTCTATTTGAAGTATGAGAGTTGACACCACTTCCGGTAAAACCGGAAGTAACAAAAAACTGACTACATATTGATGAATACAGTAAAACGTTGTCCCGCAAAGGTTCTTTTAGTGAATGTAAAAATTGTTATGGACAACAGATGTTTAATATCACTAAAGTAACGATGAAAACTATCTTTTAAACCACCTCTAGAACCAAATCAGTTATTTCCATAAGGAAGTATAATGTATAATCAAAACATTGCCTTGATAATAAATTATTCCTATTTGTATTGGGAGCATGCTTTTTAGGCTTGACTGTGACAAAAATGTAATTTTTACGAGAAAATATAACTTTTTTATGAATATAGTACATAAATTAAAAAATATCTACAAAATTAAGCAATAGAAATTACCAAATTCACACTAAATCTTTGAGATTTTCAGTTAGAACTTTAGATTCCAACTCACAACTAATACTATTAATTCCTTTGTTGTTTTATCTTCCGCTAGGTATTTTCACCAGGGGACTACATCTGCAGAAAGGGCGACGTCGGAAAGGAGTTGTACATCGTCAAACGCGGTCGCCTACAAGTCGTGGCGGACGACGGACAAACGGTTTTCGCAACGATGAGCGCCGGCTCGGTGTTTGGCGAAGTGAGCGTACTGGACATCTCTGGGAACCGGACCGGTAACCGCAGAACGGCCAATGTCCGCTCCCTGGGCTATTCGGATCTGTTCTGTTTAGCGAAGGAGGACCTACTGCTGGCCCTCGACGACTACCCCGAGGTAAACATTATTAAGTACTTTCCGGGGACTGGTAAATATATGTTGCTAGATGCGCGCTGGAATTGATTTTGCCCGCGGCTGTGAACTCTGTGAAACTGTGTTCCTGTAGCAGTTTTGGTTGAAACTAGATTTGTAGAGTGGGTGTTTTGCTGGTTTATATGATTTATATGACACGTGGATTCGCAAAGCAAATTTTAGAACTGAATTAGTTATACTGCAACGATTGTTCAATTTGTTTTACAATCTAATACAAAATAAGTAGGTGAAAAGCAGAAATTTGAGCATTCTGATTACACTGATACCCAGACACACATACTAGATCAAAAATAACAACATTTTGTTAGTCCAGAACCACAAAATGCTTTCCATTCAAGTATATGCTTTAATTACAAGATTAATCAACTTTTTTTTCTTAAATCAGCTTAAACCAAAATTCAAGACAAGTATATTTGAAAATGCTCGGCTTAAAAGCCCATCGTACATCATTTTACACATTTGAGTTTTTTTCTTCATTGATTTCTTCTAGGTGCAGGGTCGGCCTTACCGTTTTTGCCGCCGTAGGCAAGCCTTAAACGCGCCGCCCCCAAAAATTCAAAAACTATAAAATCAAAAGAAACCAGATTTCTACAAAAATCACGAACTACAAGAATACGGTTAAAGCTATCCAATATTTATTACAATACAATAATACAATATTGATGATTTTTAAAAATTAAAAACACAAACTTTGACTTTTAACTAGTGCAAATAACACTTTTAAACCAACATAGAATACTAGGACTATATACAAACTTGAACCCAAAATTAAAATAAACTCTTTAGATTTTTTCTGTAAAACCGCTAATAGATTTCTTTATATCTAATGTATTACTCAATTCATGTTCAGTGGCCAACATTGCTAACCCTTTAAATCGATTTTGAGTAAACTTGATTCTAAAGTATTTTTTATTATTTTTACTTTATCATACGCAGTATGATGAAGTATTGTAATCGTGCCGAAAAAAAAAATCAGATTTTAGCGGAAATAGGTCTTTATGGGTCCCCTGAACATTTTTTACCAAGGTACAAAAAAATGTCTGTGTGTGTGTGTGTGTGCGTGTGTGTACCCGTTTTTTGTGGAGACGATTCCGGAGAAACTACTAAAGGTATCGGGACGAAAGTTCATATTTAAAAGTTTCATGATTAAACTTAGAGCTGAAAAGTTTTTGGTTCAAAAGGGTCCAAAGGAACTGGCTGTTTCCTCTAAGCATTTTTCAAGGATTTTGCAAATGGACTGCCATTTCTGTAATTTCGTCAAAATAGTTAAATAATAAATTAAAGTAGAGAAAATTTTGAATAATTTATGCCTATGATATTTTTAGGTAAAATTAATAGTTTAGCTTCAAGAGCAAATTCTATAGTAATAGTATAATAGTCAGTAGTAACAATATCAGGAATGCGTGCATCGAAATCTCCAAAAGTATTAAGCTTAGTAGAACAAATTATACACCATATTAAGGAGCAAGTATACCCCACTAATGAAAAGTGTTTCAAAAGCACTATCTGCAATGGAAACTAACCACAGGATGTACAGAACGTAAACAAAACGCATGAAACGAAAAACTATAAGGTCAAGGGAGTTTTAATTTTTTTTCTAAATCGTAGATTACAAATCGCGTAACCACTAAAAATAATACAAAAAATTCATACGTGAAACGTTTATATTTTTTATTTTGTACGCTGGAAAGTCATTTTCATAAAAACGACAATAAGTACGTAGTCTTTCACGACCAGAATCATTTAGAAAATAAACTGCTGAATATTTCAAAAAGAAGCATTTTTTGTGTCTATTAATATATCTCCAAATTTTATTCTTCTTGCTTCATCAATAAGAAAAATGAACGAGAAAATAAGATAATAATTAGGGAAACTTTGTATATAATAACTAGTGATGCCGCGAATAGTAATTTTTTCCCAATAGCGAATATTGAATATTCGGCCACACCTTAGGCCGAAGCGCCGAATATTCGGCCGCCGAATATTCAAAACGCATTCACTACGTTCTACTGAAAATCTTTACAAAATGACATCAGTTAATAATACAAAGTTGCCTATTTGGGAATATTTTGATATTTCTGATCAAGATAATGAGGTGGCTGTGTTTGCTGTGTAAAAGCGAGTATTCTTCATTTTATTATGTAAATTTGCAAACCATTTCTTTTCTTATAGAACATCCTGTATATTTATATATTTTTAATTATTATAGTTCTTTGTAGGAATATTTTTTTTGTAAAATCCATTATTTTTTAGTTATAAGCTACTACTGGCACTAAAGGCACTAAGCGCGCTATTTACGTAGATACACCGAAACTCAAAAGTTAACTCATGCGAGATCGAGCGGACAAGTTTTTTGGGCATTTCTCGACATGTTTTTGCGTAGCCCGTTATTCACATTTAAGCCAGTGATAACCAGCCCACTTTAATGTAATGAAACCAACATACATTTTTGAATTGTTGGCTGTTGGTTCATTATTTACTTCCAACTCTCGATATTCTGCGTACTTCCCAATGTACAATCGAGTTGAAGTTTAGCATGTGGACAGATTTCCGGTTATAAAAAATTCGAAAAGTCTTTGGAAAATATTGGAAATATTTTGATTTGTGAAGCAAGCACTATCTATGAGGAAAGGCGAAATCGTTTATTACCAACAAATACAGAAAAAAAATGCTTTTATCCATCATAACTTACCGTTGATGAATTTTGTATTATTTTGTTGTTAAAATAGATTTTTGAGATTCGTTTTTTTCTTCATGATTAGGTATTCGCTATTCGGCCGAATAGTACGCAGTCAAAAAAGCGGCCGAATACAACAGTATTGAAATACATAAATCACCGTGGGTCAAAATTAAGGCTGAAACATCAAAATAGTGGAATTATCTTTATACCCGCACCTGTTTTTTACATATCTACATATTTCTGTCTAACCATAAGGGTAAAGCGCCCCCACGAATGTATATGGCCGTCGAAAGGTCACATTTAATGGAATTCCTTTCCGTGAAAACTTTTTATGAAAGTTATCATACAGCTTTAGAATGTGTTGCTCTTAATCCAGTGCCTCCTAAAGATAAATTTTCCACTTCCATCATCGGAAATACCCATGGAGGGAAATACCTAACTGTACACCCACGTAATGTACTCTATTTGCTAAAACCGATATACACGAAGCTATATGTGAGTTCTGCTTCTAAGAAATCCCATAGGTTACATACGGTAAACTGATACCAATACACACTATTTGCCCGTTTTGCAAATGTCGGCAATAATTAAGGTCGTAAGCGAACTCGGGCTTCTTATTCCTGTTGGGGCCTCAAGGCAATCTCTCGCGTCTCGAGGGCTGCGAAGGTGGAGGTACGGTGAACGCAGGCATACGGACGACACACGTAATACATTACGAGACGCCGATATACATCTTTTATGCGGAGAAATGGAATGAAGGAACGTTGGGAGGAAGAATTTGTTTGCTGCCGATTTTATCGCGAGCGGATTGTATTAATATTTTAGCTGTGGCCTTGTCGACGACCATCAATCTTCCGGATTACTTTATTGTGTCGCGGATAAATTTGGCGATTGAGTTATGAAGGTGCAGATGCTGGCACAGATTAATAACGTTGACGTATAAAATGAAGTAGGTGTATACATATTTCCGGTATCGGTGTCTGCTATAATGACCAAAACTGCGGAAGAAAATGTAGAGGAATAAAAATTGTTACGACAACTCCTAAATATGGAGAGAAACTGTTGTAAAACATATTCCCTGAGCATGTTCATTTCGGGATATGTCGTTAAAAATGCTTACGTATTTACCACATTTCATATAAAACGTTGTGAATTATATGTTCATTAAAAACAAAGCTGGACAAAGTTAATCAGACAGGCAAGGTGCCTTCTGATTAGTGGCAGATAATAGAAGATTGCTAGTGACTCATGTTTATGTACATGCAAGCTACATAATATGTGTCACTATCACGTCTGGCTAGAAATACATACTATAATTTCGTCTGCTACCACTGACATTACCTGCCATTACCACCAATCAGAACGCACCTTTAACTTCGTTAACCGATAGTCTGTTAATTTAAGTTAGCGGATTTTTCGGTTGCATAAGTAAAAAATTGCCTTATGATTATTTGAAGCTAGGTACATTGGTAAGGTAACTAAAATAACTACAATACGAGATGCAAGATTTATAAAAGACATTGAAAAGACCAACTCAGGTGGCTAGAGTTAGAAGAATAACCATTTTTAAATGTTGCTTTTTTAACTTTAGATTTATATTTCGAAGCAAAGGGTATTTATTAAAAAGTAACAATATTTTAAAAAATAGTTAAATATTTATTATTACATAAAAAGTAGGTATAATTGAGGAAAAACGTATGTAGGTATACATACTGCATTTTTTGCACCGTTATAACTCAGAAACTATCCAACAAATTTTAGGTCTGCTTATTCTAGAATATTTCCTAATATACAAAAAAAATCGTTGTGAAAGTACAATAAAAATTCGTTGGGTAGTTTCTTAATTACATGGAAACAACAAATTTAGGATGTAAACATGTTTTTTCCGCGTGTGCAGATACAAAAAGTAACTAAAATCAAAACAATTCACGCGCATGCTTTCTATACGGACGCCGCGTCGCACAAGGTAGTACGGCACACATGTAAACAAAACCCAGTCGCAACTTGCACAGAATATCTACATATAGCAACTTGAAATGTTTAATAATGATATTTTCGATTTACCGGACTTGAAAAAACAAAATTTAGCTAATCCTCTAAATACGGATTGTCTAATGTAGCAAACGTCGACACCAGGGTTTGGGAATCTGTTTGAAAACATAACCCTTGCAACAAAAATCTTACAAGTAATAAACAACGATCTTTTTCTGTTGTAAGATGGTGAACTCTGTATGTCATTATGATTAAAATACGATCTAAAAACGGTGGTAGCGTTATCACTAGAAAATCAAAAATCTCTAATCCCTTATTGAAATGTATATTTTAATAACATGAGTCGGACTATTTCGAGCATTAACACTCAAATCAATACGTCTAGAATAAATGAACGGAGATGCAGGCTGTATCAAGAAAAAAACGGAAGAACCCAGTAAAGGTTTTCTTTCCACTAGTTTTTACTATGAAAGGCTTAGTTCATAGTAAAACGTGGTGGAAGTAGAAGCCACATAGCCACCATAATTTAATATGAATCCAGACTCAAAGGTGTCCTATCGCGTATGGTCGCCATGTGATTCTTTTAGGTGAGATAAATAAATTCTAATAAATAATATTGAACTTACGAAAATGTGTAAACAAACTGCACAATTTTGAAAGTTCTTCCTCCATGAAATCAACAAACAATTTATATGGTGTTGCACACAATTCTTTAGAAACTTACCAAAATTCTTAATGTCTTCACAGGGTGTCGCAAAGCTAGACTACCAGAACACTATTTTTTATACTCCCTATGTAATAAACTGCAAGTTTTTCTTATTGACAAGACGTAATAACTTCAGTGTAATAAGTTCTAGGAATTTCTGTTTCAAAATTGCCAATGAGTGTTAATGCCATGTTAATGCTATGAGTGTTGCATACTCCTGTAAAATTTGCTTACAATATGTTATAAAAATTATCTAACTTTGTCATTAATTACCAAACGACAAAACTCACTAGGTTTTTTGTGCTCCAGATTATAGTTCAGAAAGAAAAATAACGTTGTATTTTTGAAGACTATTGAATTATTTAACTCTATAAATTTTCTATTTTCATTCCAGGCTAAGGCGACCCTTACCGAAAGAGGTTGCCAACTGCTTCGAAAGGACGGCCTGCTGGACGAGGACGCTTTTACGAGGGCGCGCGAGACGCAAGAATCGGTAACTGAGAGCATTCGAAAGCTGCAGGCGGCCGTGGAAAACTTGCAAATGCGATTGGCCAGACTGATGGGGGAGTTTTCGTCCAGCCAGGCGAAAATCAAGCAGAGGCTCACTCGCGTCGAGAACAGGTAATTTATTACGCCGTGCACAGCAAAGAGCAATTATGTGTCCGGGGATTAATACCGGTCGAATTGTATTTATTGCGCCGTCGGCGTCGGCGACGTCGAACGCGACAGAACACGTCTCATATATCAGCCGTTGGTAGCAATTTTTTACGGCTAACGTGGATCGAATATGGCTCTCCGGTATTCTGTTGAAGGATGTTTCAATAAACCTGAGTATTTCAGTTTTGAAGTGAAACATTTTACGTGACGAGCAAAAGCAGTTGCTATGGGAACAATTGTAGTCCTACAGTTCTACAATTATAGGTAAAAATTCTACACTTGTAGGGTTTCCGTAAAGTAAAATTACAGTTCACAAGTTCACAGTTCTAGTTACAGAACAATTTCTACTTCTAGACGTATTCTGTAACTTTTCTATGGGTGTGATACATTGCTACAGTACTAAAACAAAAATAAATTTCTACATAGTTATACGAGAATTTGTTAAATGTGGAGTCAGAACAAAATTTGGTGACAACTTTACAAAGTGACAAGGAATTTCCCTGACAAGGAATTTGCCTTTAGCTACAATCTCCGCAGCACAACTAGCACAAGTATGTAGCAAGCAAACTGACTGCTTAGCTTAGTATAACAGTTGTCTGAAGTAAAATTGTCCAAAAGTTCTGCGTGACCATAAGATGCATTTCTAGATGTTAATTGAAGAACACAAAGATTTTGCAGTATTTATGAAAAATAACAAGCGGTATAAAACTGAAATGACCAAACGTACCGGTGGTAGCACAAATAATATGTTTATTGTCCAAGAAGAATAGTATGCAGGTACCTACCTGAGTCAAGAGACACTTTGTAGCAAGATTTAAAAAATGATAGAGGATACTCTTAGTAGTAATAAACTAATATTGCAAGTTAGCACTTGTATAGATTGTTTGTGACATATCTACATTATATTTGTCTACATCACAATGGTCTTTATCCTAGTACAATTAACTACAAATACGGACAAGTAAATGTCAGCAGGCCCGCCGTAAGCGGGCGTGCAAGGCGTGCACTGCACGCGGGCGGCACTTTCAAGGGGGCGGCAAATCTAGGAAGCTAATCATTTTCAAACTTATTTTCATTATTTATGCTTTCTTCTACAATCCCAATAAATGTATGATAACAGTTTACACAGCCACCGTTTGAGAAAAAACACTCAAATGGAGTATTTTCCATTTGACTATTTTTTCCATGGAGTGTCCATCTTGCTCCTTGGCTATACCGTACTGATGGGGACTAATAGTCCGAAACACGTTTATACGGTTGCGTTCTTCGATGACGGAATTGCCCGATAAATATCTCTCTCCTTCTATATCTCACCGTCGATTAACCAGCTTTCCTTATATATAAAACAACCGTTGTTTTTGATTAACAAAGGTTGCTTTAAAATGCGACAACGCTTCATTGTGTGCGGTTTCGATGGCATCTGGCGAAAGATCGTTTTCCAAGTTGAAAATCAAAAAAATATTTACGCTCAATTATAGTTTATAGCATACATGTACCCGGATAGACTTAATAATGTATCCATTGTTTCAATAGAGCATTAAATGTTGCATAGTTTGGATACATCAGAATTTATATCAGATTTCGCAAGTATAACATCAAGCATTAACAGTTCCTATAGACAGTTTTGTTTTGTATTTTGTGTTCCTATATACATATTAATTTATATATTGATAAGTTCGGTCAGTCTGTAGTGAAGATAATAAAATGATTTTGATAATTATTTGTTTGCTCCTTACGCACCTCTATGCAGTACACTAAAATTTGTACAAAACTAATCACTATTCGTGGACAATAATGCCACTATTTCACACGATTTACAACACAAGCAATTCTGCTAATGTTTAGTACTAAGTCGATTGTTCACAAGTGATATTTTTAGTGCAGTTTTTAGTTTACCATTCTTGTTTACACAACAATACTTTATTATACTGCGTATGATAAAGTAAAAACAAAGTATTTTATAGGTATTTGTTAAGAAAACCCTTGAGCACGTCTTATATGATCTCCAGTAAGCCATAAAAAATAAATTTTTAATTCATCCTTTGATTCCTCTATCACGTTAATCCTATTATTAAATGCCCTCCATTACACATCGCTTTAGTATCATGAATTTTTCATGACATAACAAACCGTGACTTTATGCGTGTAGCTCGCTTAATTCGCAGGCCACTCTAAAATGCACCATTTTAATAATTAATACAGTTTAGAAGAACGGAATGCTAATGAACACAACTCTGGTATATATTTAATCACGCCTGCCGCGCCGTGTTAAAGTTGTCCGGTTGTGCGTTTCGCAAAGAGTAATTATTATTACCCCTTTCAGAAGTCATTATGAAGCTTTTAACGCAAGCGTTAAGTCGCCGTTTGTGCGCTAACTGTACTCAAGCGTGCAAGTTTACATTAAGTGCATTTATTAATTAATTGCCCGCTACTATTATACGACATTACGCTCAAATTAAAAAGGCACTTAACGCAAAGTGGGCGAAATAATTTTTATGTCCTACATGATTATAAAGTGACATTTTATATCTTAGAACCCGGGGCAAAAACTGCTTCTTGACGCCCGCGAGGGCGTTAAGGGTTGCCATGGTTAAATGTCAAATATTCAAATATTTGTCATTCAAATTGTAAATTTTAAGTGATCAATGTCAATTATCGCGATCGATGTTATAATTTTGACAATTAATTGTCTGTATTGTCACTTAACTCCGAATTGTTTGTATTGTTATCCAATTCCGTAGATACGCACGTCACTTGATAACGTCAAAAAATTTATTAATATTATTCAAACGGAGGAACAAAACCATTTTAGGACATAAAATTTTGTATGCACCTCGGACATTGCTTGATGTTTATACCCTCGGGCGACAAAAAGCTCTCCGGCCTATCGGCCCTCGAGCTTTTCAAACGGTTGCACTCGGGGCATAAACATCTGTGTAATGCCCTTGGTACATAAATAACTATTTTGCGGCTCTATGGACACACGAAATATGCTATTTTCCAGCCAGCCCCAGCCCGGCCTGTAATGAACACTTTTCGGCGCTAGCCAGGAAAATTATTGTACGCAATATAACTCTGTCCAATCAAAACACAGTTTTTGATTCGGTTTGAAGTTTGCGGATTTTATTTGTCAAAAGCCAATGTCAGTCATTAGTCTTTAGAAACGGGCTATTTTATTTCGATTTTGTTGTTTAGGATAAAAAATTATGTGTACACCACGCCCAGAAAGTGGTTTTCCGGGCCTCAAGAAGTGCAACTCTTCTCTCGGCCTAGAAAAGAACCACTTTCTCGGCTTGGTACACAATATACTATTATATCCCATATCTAAAGTTAGTAGCATTAAAGTCGCCAACACAAGATGGAGTTTTCTAAAAGTAGCAAACTTCTGATAAGTATTATTACTGGAAATGTTAATCGAAATAGTAGGTTGGTAACCGTAATGTTTGACGTTTGTTGCTGTTTTGTGGTTAAGCCTAATTTAGACCAGGGCAACAGACAGAGACAGCGACGTGCAACAATATTGGACCAGATATATTAGTAATGTTGGCAACTCACAAGAAAAAACATGTGTAAATGAGACTTCATTGAAGTTGCTCTGAATTTTCTAATTACAGATGTTAAAAAGTTAGGTTGTGTCTTCTTATGACAGCAACTGTCATTTAGCCAACATTCAACATCATGCTGACCAACTTACTACTTTTGTTAGCAAAATTTTACCAACACCACTAGAAGTGTTTGGCAATACATCGATTGGCAATACATCGATATTGGCAATACATCGAAACTTTTTTTGTTAGTTATTTAATTATTTTTGTTAATTATAGCCCACTATCGCACGAATAAGAGATAGGAGGGCTGTGGCGGGGGTATGACTCTGCATACGATGGGAGGTCATATGGTATAGTAGTCTTGAAACACTTGAAAAATTTAACAGGAAAAGAAGGATTACCATAATATGGTATCCAAAAGGACAACATTTCCTCCTTTTTCACTTGAATTCAACTGTTCCCCATTAACGTCAAAAAGTCCTTTTTAACTATCAGCCACTTGATCAAATTATTCAGCACACCTACATTTGATTATTATATCATCTTTTCTAAAAGGTGAGAGATTGTAAAGTATCATTTACATCCCCTTCACTTAGTGTACAAAATATTATAGTTAGCGTACAATATTTATAACAGTTCCGCTTACAGTCACTTATGTTGAAGTCTGTGATTGGTGTGCATGACATGCGCGTTTCACAGTGACATAATATAAAATTTATCGCTTTTATCATACAACTATGTTCATTTACACACAAGTTGGATCATGGTTCCATCATCCATGCTACTAATCCGTGAATCGAGCTCAAAATATTGCAAAACAACACGGAGCGCACGGATTCATATGTTCAGTTTTTGTATGTTAAGTGAATGTAAACGAACACATACTTCAATAGAATTCAACATTTATATACTTTTTTAGTTTGCGTACCATATGTTAAGTTTGAATGGATGTAAACGATGCTTAACAAACCTATTTTGTTGGCATCACATCAAATGCTAAAACATGTTTTATGTAGGAATAGTAAACAACGGATTTGAATTGATTTCTTTTATTTTCCTTACGAAACGTTTTCGTAAGGTTTACGAAACGTTTTCGTAAGGTTTACGAAAAATGTGTAATACACTTTCCATTATAACCCAGAGTTTTCCATATACCTAATTCAAAAGTACATTCTTTTTAAAAAGTTTTCTGTAGTTCTATAGAATGTGTAATACACATAACTGGACACATTGTGTAGCTATAGGCTACGCACCGTTCTGCGAACATCATTTTTCACATGTCGCTTTTTTTTTAACTTCCGTCAAACTCCTTTAAATAACGTAAATTTTCACGTTTACGTTCTGTTTTCTGTGTAGTCTATGAATGATGACACTCTCCATTGCCAGCAATGCCATTAAAATTGACTGTAATGACACAAAAAATTGACCATGGCTAACACCCGAAATTTTGGCTTGAAATGTCTCTTAAGTATATAGTACTTAAGAAACACTTTTTATAAACACTATATTTTCATTATTCTTATTCTTATTCATTTTGATTTGTTGCTATTTGTTTTTCATTTTATGATTTAAATGATTATTTAGTTTTGGATGTATTTGTTAATCCATTTAATTTTCGAGTACTTTCGTAGTGTACAGTGTACAGTTGTACAGTGCTAATTTATTTAGTGTGTAAATGATACATGTTGTGCGCTTAATGCCTGTTTTGTATCATTTAATAAATAAATAAATTAATAAAATTAAAATTGACGCTCACTGACGTTGGTATACTAACTCAACTGTAAAAATGTTCCTATGCCATTCGAATCATTAAAAGATGCGAGTTTATATTATCATTCATGAATATCGTATTCCGTAGATATCGTAGGTATACCTCTCTTCACGGATGTACGTTAGTTGCAAGCGCAAATCCAGACTCTACCATTGTGTGATTTACTTTGTCGCATAATCCTTCTCAAAGGAATAAAGCTCGAGCCCGCTTGTACGTTATTAATTAATGACTTCATTCGTAGTAATTAATGGAACAAACAATGGAAATGCAATTGGCTTGTATTCACGCGTTTGGAAAATGTTCATCCGCATTTAGAATTATTAATTACGCTTGGATGCTTGTCTCGACAAAAAGAGAATAGTAAGGCCTTGTTGGAGTTTTAGTTCACCTAACAGAAACATGAATAAAACCAAATCCTCTTGCAAGTATGGAGAACGAACCAACCCTGAAAAGCTCAGACTGTAGACCAATTAATAATGATTTAATGCATCAGTGTCGGAAAGTAATAATAAGACAAAAATCAATTTTAAATAGGTTTTAAAATGGCATAATTCAACGTATTTTAGCAATTATTATCATTTTACTTTGCCCTGTACTGTAACACACTTATAGCTAATCCTGCACACAATAGAATGTATACTAAATGTTAAAAATATTATTGTTGGTAGCAAAATTCAATTAATAAGTTTTCAATTTTATGTAGCCTATAATACAAATCCAAATTAATTCGCTGTCCACCGCAAAAGACAATGCTGCTCTTCTTCTTTTCTTAAATTGTAATGGTAAAGAAACCTGTAATACAAATACAAATTATTACATATCAGTTATATGCGGAGTATATACTACTTACGTGACAAAATATGTATCAGTATTTACTATCACTCCATCCCTGACAGTAACTATGGTTAAATGGCAGCTGAAATGTACAAAAATATAAAAGCTTATGAGCACAACCAATGAGTAATGTACTTTCGACAGCATGAAAAATAGGGACACTAAAATTATCACTACTGGGCTTCGTAATGCCAGTACGTTTGTCATGTCATATAAATGACTTCTTAAAATAAAAATGCCGCAATTGACTGAATTTCAGAGGCAATAAATCAAACTCGACTGCATGATGGAATCAGCATTCGAGAAACTACTGAATCAGTGTAGGCAAGAATACCGCTAAGAATAAAATTATTGAAACCGGAACAAGTTTGCATGTTGACAGATGCTATTAACAGTATTTTGGAGACTGTGGCGAACTTAATAATAAAATTATAAACCCCTAACCACAACAAGTATTTTAGAAACCTAAATACGTAAAATCACTTCCACTAGTGATTTGCTTGGACAATATCCAGTAAAGATACTATGAAGTGCTAATCTCTCTTTTCTTTTTTTAGTTTCTACTGAAGATGGCAACATAGTTGCTGAAATACGTATTTAGGTTTCTAAAATACTTATTGTGGTTAGGGGTTTATAATTTTATTATTGACAGATGCTGTCAAAGTTTAGACTTCATAGGTTAATAAATACGGTCAAAGTAAATATTACACTACTAAAATTGCTGAGAATATAAATACCTAATTTTACTTTGCTGTCCCCGTTTTTTTTGCGTACGATATTACCTGTCGAACCATCTTGGTGGCGACATTATGGCATACTGTTGTTGTTCGTGAGTTAGCATCAACACCAAAAACTGTAATTTCTCTCATTTTGTCGTTGTTGTTATTTACAATGTGTAGGATACAATCAACTTATTTTCGGAGAAAATTTCACTCCTTTATGTGTATGTACTTCATATTAAATTTAGACGTTGGTATAACTACAATAGATATCCCTTTTGCTTTAAACACTATCCAAAAAGGGTATAAATATCCAGCTGAAGTGGAGATGGTAATCCTTAACAGTAGAGCCAAATCGAATGCCATTCAACTCGTGGAAATTACCTTGTTTATATGCATAGGGCGCATCAATGAGCTGGCTTTTCTTTTTCAGGCCCGAACGTCCGGATGAGGATTCGGCTGGCGAAACCCTATCGGTGCCAAGGACGAGAAAACGACTCCGTTCGTACGAAGCGAGAAGAAGTTCGAAGAGTTTGGACAGCAGACACAAAACCATGTAGCCCCTAAGTTTGAACTCGAACGAAGTGTACATAATATATTTTCTGAATTGTCGGACACAACGTGCTAAAAGATTGTTTACCTTCGCGGTGTTATGTCTTATAAAGAAGATACTAGATACATAAGAAGTAAAAACGGTGTGTGTAAATAATAGATGTAAGTTAACGCTTGAAGAGCTTATTGATATAAAAAAAAGTACTAAATGTATCGATTTAAAAATAGGGAAATTACTCTTTTAAAAGTGTATGCTGTATGTTTGGTGATACTCCTGTGTCTCTTGCGTCTCTTGGCAATATGTGTAAATTCGTATTGATTTATAGAGACAAGTTTTGTTTGGCATTTTTTTGCTATTAAATACAACTTTTCTTTTTTTTACTACTTTAATCATATTATTGGGATTGGTCACATTAAAAATAAGGATAACTTCAAATATAACATTTTCTGCATTGATGTAGAACTTAACCTCCAAAGTAAAAGGAAGATCGGTGCAATTTGTTCTAATCATGTAAAACGGAGTATTTGGCCTGTTTTAATTTTGTTATGCACCTTATAAATAGCAGATGAAATTCTCTAGGTACCATTTTTGAACTTCCCCCTCAATATCTAAATCGACGTGTTTCCACTCAAAGCAATAATCGTATCAGGTCAAGAGTTATTAAGGATGGATACTTTTGAAATGAACACACTGTATATTTAATCCTGAATCTTGTTGACAAACTAAGCACTGCATCTTTGACTTCAAGATTGAGTTTAATGTATGTATTTCTGTGTCATACCAATGCAGCAAACAAATTAACAAATTATTGAAAACTGACAATATTGTTGAGATGTAAAACAGTTGAAACCAATTCTAAGCACTTTGTCAGTGTAGATACGTAGGTTATTACATAGAAAAATATTTGCTTGACATTTTATTTCCTTATAGTACTGCTCAAAAACAAAGTAAACCTAAAAGGTCATATTTGTTGACGAAATATGACTTTAAAATTGTGTCAACTATTGAAATATTTTTTTCATGTGTTTCATATCATCCGGATCTCAGTATTCCGCGTTTGAGTATGCGAAAGTATGGGGAAAGTTCAGCAGTACACTAGCATGCAAAAAAACTGCAAATTTTGATAAAAAAACTTATCTTAATTCTTGCGCCCTGTCAATGAAAAAAATACTACTCCAGCGCTGTTGTGAGGAAATAACATTCAATTAAACGAAACAATCATAAAACTTTAATAATTTGTCCAAAAAATACATAGGTACTTAAATTTAAAGTTGACATACATTGTCGATGGGTCTGTGGGGCGTATGTTTTTGAATTCAAAATCTAATCTAACTGGATTTTCTTTTAAAAAGATTTGTTGATATTAGGAATAAGATGTCCTTGATGAGAACATAAATTAAGTTATTTAGTATATAGTTTTCAAGAAGCAACAATTCTTATTTGAAGTGACCAATCCCATTAAATAGACTAAAAATGTTTCATTAATTGGCGAGATAATACCAAATATTATATGTAACTAAAGTATAATAATAATGGTTGGTGAAATCAACTGTGTAAGAAATCATAATTATTTGACATATCAAATATAATTTACAAAGAATATCCCCAAATAATTGTCAATCTACATGCCATAGCGCAAATCTTCTTTGATATTTACATAAACATTAATTATTTATTGAAAAATTTGGGTATATCACCATCTGGCAGCATTTAAATATACATATAGTAAATACGAAAATCATATAGTAAAATAAACTATGTAATGAATGTATAATGAACAACCAGTTTAGTTAAAAATTGTATATTAAAGGAAAACCGCCCAAAATGTCCCGATGTAAATAATTGTAAACTTTATTAATAATATATACATAGTAAGTAATCACCGAGGTTAGAATGACAAAAATCGTTGTAAAATGCTTCTGGACTTCTGCAAAACCAAATAAACTCTTCCAATTATCGCTCTAAAAAATATCTCTAAATATAAGGAATTAAATTGTAAAAAATGACTAGTCAATTAGAACAAACACTAACATAAGCGCAAAATCACATTAAAATATGTATAATAAGTCATATCAATGTTCATCTACCTCCTAACAAACAACAAAAACACGCTGAAATAAGAAAATTATCCATTATCATTATTTATTAGTATGTATATAGTATATACCTTAAAATCTTTTGTAATACTTATTTGTACTAAGGAACATATGAATGTGGAAAAGCCAGAACATATTCATCGAATTAAACAATATTTATTTTTTCTTTGAATTATGCTTTTCTCCATTTTTCGCATCACAGTTAAAAAATTAAGAACCTCATCGTTTACAATACATATCTATATTTTCGTATGTATAGTATAAATGAAGTTATAACGTTGTAACTAGCTTTAAATACAATAGTCATGGCGCACAAACAGTGACCAATGAACAATCCATTATTTTTTCAAATGCCTCCTTTTCAAAATAGGTTCTATGATCTTTTATCATTAAATTTTAAAATTTAATGAAACATTAAAGAATATTTGGAAGCGGTGTCGTTATGAATTTGGTTTGGAGAAAATAAGAACAACCGTAATTAAACATACAAGCAGGATAAGTTTTCGTTAATTATTAAAAAATATGTATGAAATGTTCATTGGTTGCCGATTGCATGCATTGCGGTCAAAAAATATTTATTGATACGGAGCCTTATTGTAATTGTGATAAATAAATAATGATTAAAAGACGTTTTTATGTATTCTGTACATCACTGTATAAAATGTTATGTACGTGTCACTAATCTAGAGATGGATTATAATTATAAGTATCTCATGAGAAGAGAATAGAGCAGATGTACACCTATATTTAATTATTGTAGCGACAAAATGTCAATAAAATTGTATTTGTATGTGGTTTGTTTTATTTTCATAATGAAAAGAAAGTATTTCTGGCGCTCGCACAAGCGCTACAAGCGACAGCTCTTGAAAAGCGTCTTTTGTTGATTGTTAAACCGTCTTTTATTGAATAAAACGCACGGGTGCGAGGTATATGCGTGTCACAATGCTTATTTTCGTCATACATTCGGCACGGTGCGTCGTCCGTGACGAATAAAACGCACGAGTGCGAGCGATATGCGCTACTCGAGTGAGAATGCGGGCGGTATGAACCTCCATTGATGACGCATCTGCGTGATCATATGAACGCACGTGCGGTGTCAATTGCATCATTATGCGTCGCACGATTGTTATTTAGGAACTGGCATCATGTTTTATGATAAAAAACAATAAGCAGGTAGTCAAAAGCTGGCGGTTTACGATACGTTCTTCCGAAGAAAAACGTATTATATATAACTAACTAACCAAACGTGTATACAAAAATCCAGCTGAATTTGAATTAATTATTCCGAAGGGTACAGTTTTATCTAGAACAGCGTCTAATTTTATTGGGCTATAAATTAATAAAATAAATCAGATTACTCGCTATAATTTATATTTAAAAGTAAAAAAGATGTGTGTTTCTTTTAGTTTATTTTTTCCTGATTAAAAAATGGTTACTTAACCAACAGGTATGTTAGAAAGACTGATTAATGATGGAGACTGTTTAACGCACGAGCGTTAAGCGAGTGCGTAATTGTCGAGATCATTATTCACCGTTTAATATCCGAGTTGGTTCCAAATTTTTTCGTCGGTCGTATTCTTCTGACGTCGTCTACATACATTTTTCTTCGCCGATGTCTTTTTAGGTTATATTTATGTAAAATGGCACTGTCAGTTCTAGAGGGCGGTATGTTGTTATTGGAAGGTTTCATTTCACATTGGGTATAATGACGTCGTTTGATTGGCTATAACAAATCATGCATTTATAGAGCTGTTTAATAAACGATTTCCTATTCACTAAACTCATTGCTCATAAATAAACAATCGACGGAAAAGGTCATTATCAAAGTTAAGCACGCGAAAAGTTTCCGCGATATTAGTAAAATGCCGAATATTTTACCCTTTTAGGTTTCATCCCCTATAGGATATTGTCCAGGGGTGGAATGTAGTATAAAGAATAAAAATAAAGCTACCTACCCAAAAAATCAGCTTGCCTCTAATTTTCAGCCATAGGTAGCTGAAATGAAATTTTATTGGGGTACCACACGAGACAGTGTAATCATTTTTCGATATTTCTATAGTTACCAAGGTCCCCACCCGATAGCAACATCGAAATTTGCCCACCCTGTACATTTGCACGTCATTTGACGACCACATGTCATAATACCTAACCATTTACTTGCCGGATTCCGTACGATGCTGTCAGTGATTCTCATGACATGATTATAATATATGAACGAAATATTTCCATTTCGCTCACCGCGAAAATGGATAAGGGGATATTATGAAGTCAGACTCGTTGAATGGTGAGAAATATCCAACCTATTGTTTCCTGTGTTGCGGTTGCGATCGCCATTATCCAGAAATGGTTGACGATTACGCTCCAAGAAAAACGTACGTGATGACTTGCCCCAACTGTAGAATCGCACAGAACACCAAAGTTTTCAACGTGAACACGAAAATGGTACACATTTTTGCCATTGCTTTACTGCCTATTGGCCTGTGTCTTTTTCCGTATTGTATACCGACTTGCAAGAGAAGTAGACACTATTGTAGCATATGTGGCGTTTACATATCAACGAGCAGAATTAAACCGGTCAGGCGAGCAGGTGCTACATCTTCAACATCTCGGAATTCTGCAAGGAACCAAACGTGACAGTTTTGGATGTATTTATGTAATAACTCGTACTTGTACTTAAATCGTATATTTTTAATACCTGCTGTGTATTTATTCTAAGAGCTATTGCGATAACGTGATATGTCACAAAATGCTGTAAAAAGTACTGTAGGTGTTTAAAGTATGTAGGTACATTTTAAAATTTTAGACTACACTCATACCTCGCCATACGGCTGATTGCTACAAATAGGTTTACCATAATTATGAAATTCCAAACCGGGGCTACTTGTGCCTTTTGTGTGTGCGCGAATTGTGATAGAAGTTGTCGACTTATAGATATATAGATATTGTATTCTTTAGGGATATCTCAGAAGCGTCGTCAAACCATAACTTGGGTGTTAAATCGATCACAACAGGCAGTGCCGGATTTCTGCCTAGGCCTACAAGGCCCCGGCCTAGGGGCCCAGCCAGCCTAGGGGCCCGGTGGCGGCGGAATTTTTACATAAGCTCAAACCCAGATAACAATCGTGCGACGCATAATGATGCAATTGAAACACCACGTGCGATATGTGGCGCATATCGCTCGCACTCGTGCGTTTTATTCGTCACGGACGACGCACCCGTGCATTTTATTCAATAAACGCACGCGTGCGAGCCATATTGCACTCATCGCAGCGAAAATCGACGTGTGATGATTTCGTCCGTCGCACGATTGTTATCCGGGAAGGCCTGGCTAGCCTTATTAAAAAGCTGTATCGAAAATAATAATAAAATAATGTTATGTTCTGTACTAGTGCATTTAATTTGCTAAAGTTCCAAAATAGCTTTGAGATGATCGGGGCCGAAATGTCAAGTGCCTAGGGGCCCTCGATCTCTAAATCCGTGCCTGGCAACAGGTCCAACCTCCCTAAATTGGTAACCTTTCTTTTGTAATAGCTTTAATTTTTGTTTGTAATGGAGTTTTTCCCACTTTTATTTATGATTGTTAATATATATTTGTTTTGAGAAAGCCCGTTTTTTAATTAAGAATTTTTGTTTTTAGTACAACTCTCTTTTAATTAAGAATTACAGAGGGTTAATTAGCGGGAAGCACACAAGACAATTGGATAAGTATTGAATTTTAATAAACAATTAACGCTACCATTATTATTATTGTTGCTAATATTTTTCAACAAGATTCCAGGACAAGAACCCATAAATAAATTATCTCAGAGCACGTTTAATCTAAGCATTTCTCGTTGCTCACAATCCGGGAGCAGTCGCTTTAACGGTTACAAGTCTTTTTAGTTAAATAATCAAGTTAGTTTACTTCGCTTAACGAAAGATGTCCCACTATGTACTACAATACAACAATTAATTATCTACAATTTGATATATGAAGGAAAGATATACACCAATTTATGTAAAAGCTATATTTGCTCGGTAGCTCATATTCGTTATGTATCTCAAAACCCACATAGATAGTCGATGCAAATTATTGTGAGTTAATTTTTTGTTTGGTATGGAACGTGAAAGATGAAATAATTCGATTAATTTCTAAATTTTGACGTATTGAATGCAGTTTATTTTGAAATAGTTAAGAATTTTCAGTAGCAATTCACAATAATGTGTTCCTTTGGTAATCGATACTTAATATAATTACAATAAATAATTAATCGTTTAGTCACCATTTAACACTCTGTTAATATTGACTAGGAGACATGATTTAGGAAATCATGATAATTTGCATATCTCTCTATTTGTGTCACGCTCGGATAAGTCGTATAGCATGAGAGCATGTTTCTTGATAAATCGGCTTCAGGCATTTGTACATGTTGGAAATTCTTTACACCAAATTGCTGACATCAACGATAGACATCTGTGCTTTAGTGACCGCATTAAAAATGCCTAAATTTTGTTTTTCTAAGAATTTCTTATAATAATGTAAATATTCGTTTAAACAGATAAAATAACACGTCCGACAGTACATAATAAGTTTGTTCGATCAGCACGAAAATAAGTTCATAAAGCTCTAATTCTTTCTCTTGCGCATGGGAATTTGAGGTTTTGCTCTACAAAAACATGCATTGCGCATGCGTAGAAGAATACCCAAAAATGTACAAAAAATGTATGTGTGTGTATGTACCAGATTTTTGTGGGGACGATTCCGGAGAATCTACTAAAGGTATCGGGTCGAAACTTCATATTTAGAAATTTCATGACCATATTTTCTCAACTCGCAATATTATTATTTCACATTAATAAAACGGCGATACATCGCTGTGTGACACGTGTAGTAACTGACATGTAGTAATGATTTGTTATTTATGGCGTCAATGCCAAAATCGAACAGATGCGAACGACGGTGGCGTCATCTATTCATCAAGTGCTGAACTATCGGGTTTCCCGCCCGCCATTCAAACTGGTTCAAACCATGCAAAACGAACCAATTTCTTCATCATATCTAAAAATTAAAATTTTTACTGTTTTTGCATAGGCAGATGATTTCTGTGCATCCAATGAACCGTTGATATATTAATCTAAAAATTAAATCAGAAGTTTTCGTCTATTCCTTTTTGTGATGACAATGACAAATTCGTAGTATACGCATTTTCTTTTCAAGAGATTTTTAAAAAAACCAGTTCATCAGATATTATCAGACACAAATAAAACAAACATTTCTAAATAAACTCATATATTCAAGTCCATTATATCTTATTTTAGGTACAATTAAAAAAAAGTGAATCAAGAAAAAATTAACATGTTATATCTTTTTTATTCATTCAGCTTCAACTTTATTTTTCTTCTTCTTTTTCTTTTTAGGCGGCTCCTCGGCGACATCACCATTCTCCTTAATTTCCCCATTCGTGTGATCCGCCTCCATCTCGGACAGCTTCCTCTTCTTCTTCTTCTTTATCTTCTCTGACTTCGGCTGCGCCAATTCCACCTCTTCGATGGCCTCCTTCATCACGTCAATGTTCTTCTTAGGAATATCCCCAGTCTCAAAGAACTTCAACCTATCCTCAACCTGTTGCTTCAGTTTCTCACCAAAAACAGACGAGGCCTGTTCCGTAAAACAATCGATACGAGAGGCTATCGAGCATTTATTCGCAAGGTATCTCGAAATTCTACCTTTATTCTTCGCACCCGCCCTACCTATGAAAGTCGAGTGGAAAAGTAACCCATATTTCGGCGTATTTCCTTTAGTTTTCAAAGCGCGGAAGAGAGCTTTCTCCGCTCCGAGAATTTGTACCGTTGAAGCTGGGTACTTTGCTAGATTCGTTAGGGACCCCGCGTGAGATATTAAACGAGCGCCAACTTGATCCCCGATTAGAGACGCTAAATTCGGGGCTACGTCACTCATTTTCTTCCGTAGATATTGAGATAATTCCTTGCGGTAATCCCCCAAACGAATAACTTTACCCGCAAATAATTCAATGTTTAATAAATCGATCGGACTGATATCCATCCCCATACTACTTCGAGACGCGTCCAAAATCGCCTGTGCCTTGCTAGAATCCATCGTAATTTCCTCTAGAGGTTCCAACGACTCCTCAGATAAATCCTTACGGTTTTTAATAAACTGTGCTAAACGGGCATAAGTATAATTCTCGGGAACAATTTTGTACAACTCTGGGAAATGGTACGAATACCACTCGCGTATACGCATGGCAAACGTGTTTATATCTTTATCTAATTGATCCAGCAACGCAATGGATTGAATGATCATATTATCAACACGATGAACGTTAAACTTAACCTTTGCCCTTGAATAAGAATGCCCCAAACCGAGACGAGCGACCCCTGAGCTTTTCTGCGTAAAACCCTTCACCAAATTATGAAAATGGAACCGAAGCCCCCTAATCACCTCCGGAACGACACCGATATGCGTACACGGAAGCCCCAACGCGTCATTAATAGCAGCGCCCAATTTTGCGTCAGCTACGCCAACCGTAACTTTATTCTTCTTGCTGCCTTTCGGGACAGTAGCATCGAGGAAATGCTTCAAATCTTCCGGGAGGACACCCTCGGATATTGCGTTCACATTTTCCAACGCAGAGACGGCTGTTTTAAACGGAAGGAAACTAACGAGCTTCACGACGCTGTTAAATCTTGCAAGGTCGTTAACGGATTCCTCCAACTGGGGCAGGAACATGCCGATTTCCTCGAATTCTTGCACTTGAAATAAGCCATAGCCAGCGGCGTGCTCGAAGAGCACTTGTAGCTTTGTCTGCAATAAATTAAATATACGAGTGAGGTTATGGTTATACAAGCCACGTGATGTAGAAAAATATTGATTGGAAGTGTTTTTGTGGGTGGAAAATCTTACCATTATTATGTATAGTCTTCACAGTCACAACATTAAAACCAATTAAGCGACGGGGACACAAAAACACCAAAGAAATCGTTTGATAAACAATTTACACGACGCGCAAACCACGCGCGTTGATCGATTGACACAAAACAGAACGACGCAACTAACCTAACAAAACTAAATATCCAATATCCGGTTTGGTTTATTTAGGTCAGGTATGCATATGGTAGACGAAGCGTGCTGTAGACTAACATCCGGGAGAGAAAGCGGGAAATTTGGTTACATTTAAGTTTATTTAGGCAATAAAGGGAAAATTAGGTCTACGTATGGTCTAAAGATCTAAATAATCAATCTCAAATTTGTTAACTTCGGCTGGAGCTACAACAAAATAAGATCTAAAAAAAATGAGTTTTGTGTTGAATTTGATTGTCCTTCAAATGTTGGTTTTTAAATTTGTGACTTTTTATGCTCAAACGGTTTTAATTGAGTATAGCTAGCGGAAAGACTTAGCAAAACTATAATTGAAACGTGAATACTTTTTTAAAATCAATTATCACTGATCATTGATTTTTACTGCTGCGCAGAAAAATTACCTACCTATATATGTAATAAAATCTGCGTAAAATTACCTTCGCTTGAAAATCACTTGGAAACAAAAAGGTATGATTTTATAGAGGTTTGCGATGGGTTTGCTTTTCGAACGAAAAGTGGGAATTTCGGTAGTTCACCACTTTTCGATTAGATGGCCACTGCAGTTCATACCAACCGCATTCAGAAAAACAAAGCAAAATTCATACCGAACGCAAATCGGTTTATATTGTCGTATTATACCTGAGTTTATTTTATATATTATATTAGTTGCACTTTATTTAATAAATTTATCGAAAGAAATGTTTTTAATAAATGAAATAATTTGGCGAAGGTTGGCAACATTGCGCCTCCACGAGGATAATATTGAGGCATTATTGAGGTTAGAACAGGTTAGAATAAAAAAATTAGTAAATAGTGTTTATTTCTTTTACACGGAAATATGGATATCCCAGAAGCGGAACTGTTTGCTGACGCGGACGAAGGAATCCTATCTGCTGATGAAAGCGACGAAAATTTTGATTTTAACAGCGAAGACGATTTTAGTGACGACTACATAACCCAACATAATACAAATTCTGCATACGCAGTAAGCATAAAAACTCGCGATAGAAAAGTCCAACGGAGTAATATCCAAGATGAAAAGCGCAGCGACACCTATCAATCGACCGAACAAAAATACCAGAAGTTCGAAAAGTACGTTAATTTTGATAATTATACAGCCCCACGCAGCGCTACGAACCAGTTAATATCAACACAGAAGAAAATGGATGACGATCAGTTTAAAAGGAGAGATAAACAAGACCACGCTACGACTGAGCAAGTTATGGACCCACGCGTTCGAATAATCCTTTATAAAATGCTAAATAAAAAAATCATACAGCAAATTAACGGATGTATATCCACGGGCAAAGAAGCAAACGTTTATCACGCCACAGCACCTTCCGGTAAACAACTGGCCATAAAAATTTATAAAACGTCTATTTTAGTATTTAAAAAACGAGATAAATACGTATCTGGTGAATTTAGGTTCCGCAACGGGTATTGTAAGAGTAATCCGCGTAAAATGGTCAACACATGGGCTGAAAAGGAGATGAGAAACCTTCAGAGAATGCATACGAATGGTCTAAACGTTCCTGAACCTGTTCTACTACGTTCAAACGTCCTCGTAATGACGTTCATCGGAGATGACGGATGGCCAGCTAGAAAATTAAAAGACGTGCAGTTAAATCAATCGAAGGCTAGAGAAATCTACAGGGATGTTATCGTCACCATGTGGAAAATGTTTAATCTTTGTAAATTGGTGCACGGGGATTTGTCAGAATTTAACATATTGTATTACGATAAAGAGATTTATATTATCGACGTGTCGCAATCTGTCGAGCAGGATCATCCGCACGCTTTGGAGTTTTTGCGAACGGACTGTAGGAATGTTAATGATTTTTTCAAGAAATGGGAAGTGGCTACGTTGAGCGTAATGAAGCTGTTTGAGTTTATTACTGATCCGAATATTACGGTATCTAATATGGAGAAAAGGCTGGACGAATACGCTGAAGATGCTGCTGAAAAATGCGTGACTGGAATGACTGCTAATGATGAGGTAATTATTGTTTGTTTGAAGCAGTACTGAAATTTATTTATTTATTTATAAATTGCGAAAGTTTAGTAAATTTTATTTGTGATCAATTCCTATTTGGCTGTTTTCTTTCCACCTTCCTTTTTAAAAATAAGGAATTTACAAAAATTGTTATTTTTTTAGATTGAAGAAGAAGTCTTCAAAAATGCCTACATTCCAAAGCAACTGACCGAAGTTATAGACTGGGAGAGAAAAGCAGGCGAAGAAAATTCTATATTCGATAGAATACTTGCATTGAAAGGAATTCAAATTAACGACAAAGATGAGCAAAGCGGTTCTGAAAGCGCAAAAGATTCCAACGACGAAGACTCTAACGAAAGCGATGATGAGCTGAGTAAGTTCGTAAACTCCGCTAGGAATAGAGATGAGACCGTCGAAGAAAAAAAACTCAGAAAAATAGCAGTGAAAGACGAACAGGCTGCTAAGCGACAAACGAAAATAAAGAAGCACATAAAGAAGAGAAAAGTCAAAATGGGAAAAACTAATAGTAAAAAATAATGTATTAAGCAGAATGTCAGTGCTTATTGTACAGCTATTATTATGTATATTTTATAAAGAAATATTTAATCACTATATCAGTATTTTCTTTTATACTAACTAGTAAATGGTCAAGATTAGCAGTCAATTTTTAGACTTACACATGAAAGAAATTTTAAAAAAACTGATGTAAAGTACAAATAGTTAAAAATAACAGTTTTTTTTTATTACTACGCATATATTTAGCGTTATTACTAGCTTATATGCACTCGTTTGTTTATTATATTCAAATCATGTAATCGATAGTTTACCTACTTCCCAATGTCCAATCGAGTTGATATTTTTCATTTAGCCAGATTTCCGGTGACAATGCATGAATCAATAAAAACATTTGTAAAATCGAAATTCAAATAAAATAGAGTTCAAATTTTGCAAGTGGACCACCCAAAAAAAAATGGAACAAAAAAAATTATCAAAATTTTTGATATTTGTGTAATTATTAAAATTATATTTCCAATGTATTTTTTCCTAGATTTATTTTAAGATCAAAAGAACATAGAAGTTCAAAACAGTTCACCGCAAATCAGGAATCAAGGTTTATAAATTTATTTTCTTAGTTTGAACAACCTGTACTCGGTAATACATAACTGTACATAACCTCCATAACCTCTCTTTTAGAGTTCCCTGCTAAATCAAATGAAATTTTAACGTAAACGAGAAAGGCAATACCCCAGGCTAAAACGAAGCTAAAATCTGAGTACGTGATTATACTTCGATTAATAAATTGCGTCCGAAGCACACCACAATTACTGGTTGTTGAGCCAATCTAACCTGCAAACATAGTTTAGTTGTATAAAACGCGTTGAAATCGTCCTTGATTATAAACTACAATGATAAATATACGAAGAGGAACACAAACACTTATCAAAACGCTAAAATCTGGATCGGAAAGTCTCGATAGGACAGTAAATAACGTTTCCGTAAAAATTCAAGCTAAGACGCAAGGAACCATCCTCGAGAAATGGATGAAGTACTGGAAAATGGTCGTGAACGACTACACAGACGTCGCGATAGATGTAGTGAAAGATATGCGTGACAAGCCAGCGAAAGCTACGGTTATTTTTTCGGCGATAGGTCTTGCAACGTTTTGCGCAAAACACAATCCAGACGAGACACATTTTAGGAATTCTTTCGTAAAAGCTAGTAACGACTTAATACTAGTCCACTCGACGTTACAGAAGAAGGAAACTGCCGACCATTTGAAAATGATAGAGAACTGTTATAATACGCAAGTTTTACGATATATGAATTTAGGAGTATGCTCGATAATTTGGGTTGATAAATATAGCAAGCCGTGTAAGTCTTTTGAGGCGCAGTGTCCGTATTTGCAGTTGGAGTACGATAAATTTTTCTCGCAAATTATTGACATAGGATTCTTTGATACCTGGTGGATATTGGCTAAACGTATGACAGATTACGATATCAATTATGCATAATATATAAATATATGTTAATAAAATTTGTTATTATTATTGTTGTGTTTTATTCTTGCGTACCTACTTGAAAATTTGTGAAATTTTTTCTAGCTAATTTAATCATAAAATCTTAGAAGTAACACTTACAAACTAAAGCAACAGTGTTAACAATAATAATTTGCGCATGTCACTATATGGGAAAGCATTTCTTTAAAAGTTCTAAAATATATACAAAATTACAAAAGGATAGCACTTTTATCCTCAAAAAACGTTTTTCTTTATAGAAATAATCAAATTTTGACTTTGGAAAACTTCGTAACTAAATGGATTTTTAAATAAAAAGTTGGAGGTGGTAGTTTTTAAAATACATAGAATAATTTGTTAGCTCTTGAAAAAGTTTGACAGCTCATTTTGAGATTGACTTTTTCCAATAATTGATCTGAATATTAAATAGCTTAGTGAGTATAAGCAAAAACATCCGGCTGTTTTATTTTCTAAATCATAATGAGGTACGGGCAAAAAAGTAGGAAATTTGTTAACATTCGCTTTTGGGTAGTGTTAAAACAAGATAATTAAAAAAAGCCATAGTACATACTTTTAATACATTTATTTACAGTAATTAACATGATAGACAGTATATATTAATATTTAGTTTGATAATACATATTTTAAATTTTATACATTATGATTATTTTCCAACAGTATGATGCACTTCTTCCAGAAAAGTATGCGAATTATGAATGTAAGTTCCTCCCAAAATAATATTGGTCCCCGGATACTTCTTATTGAAAGCGTGAACAGTCAAAGACTCCTCATAAGTGGCCCCACCAACAATAAAAACAATGATGTCTTGCGGTCGATTGTTAGTATTATGTACATTAGCGTACGGATAAAAATTATCCCTCAATCGACCTTTTACCAATTCTTCTAACGTCTCATGCAGCAACGGCTTATGTTGCGTATAAACATTATCAACGCCACTCAAACCTTTAAAGAATCTTTTTGTAATTCTTACAGCACTCTCATCATTGAACAAATTGCTCTGTCTATGACGAGAACCACCATACTCTAAGATATTTCTAACGGCTTTAGTGTAAAACGGGGCCACACCGCTCTTTTCAAGTAACCCCGATAAGTTTGGCGTGTTGTTATTAGAATTATTCTGGTATCTTAGAGCGTAAAGCATGACTAATTTTGCAGCATCAGATTCACGAATTTTATTTTTGTCATTTCTTACGTGATTTTGTTTTATGTTATTCGTGATTAGTTTTCTTATAGCTTGGTACTGTACGGAGGAATCATTATTTTGTGACGATATTTCTTGTTCCAACTCGGAAACGTCTAATAGGTTACAATCAGCGACTAACGAGGATAATTCCCCGACGACTGTGACGTGTTTCGACACATTCCCGGATAATTTTTTAAACTGCGGGTAAGTCTCGACAAAATTTTTCATATCGGCAATGCTCTCAATCTTCTTGTGGCTTTTTGCTTTACTTTGGAATATATCCATGAGCGCTTTAATATTTTGTCCAATCTCACCAAAATTTGAAAAACAATTCTCTGCGTAGAATGAATCTTGCTCTGCGGATAACACAACTTCTGCTAATTCCTTTGCGACTCCTGGTATATTTGATAGGTTAACCCTATTATTGTTAATCGTTAATAATTCGTGTACCATCGCCTGGTATGTCCACTGGTTTAATAATGGGGTCACCGGATCGTCCCTTCTATCCAAAATCAGCAAAACTGGCAAACTTGGTTGATTAAACGAAAATAACGTCGATTCCTTGTTTATAACCTCCTCTAACTTATGACTCAACTCCTTGCAAACTTTCGAATTAGCTTGATACCGAATGCAAGGATACTTCTTTAAAGACAATAAAACAGCAACTAACCCTTGTATAGTTCTCTGCAAGGCCGCGTAATTCCAACCAGTCATCGAAATACAATTTGGTAAACCAAACGAAAACAAATGCGGGTTCACCGCAAGATAATCCATGTATAATTCTTGTACCTCTTTCACCAACTCCTGTTCGTCGCTTTCCGCTAACATTTTAACATCCGCTTTTGCTATTATATTACTGAAATATAGGTAGTATGCTCCGTATTTGGGGTTTCTTAATTCCTGGCTTAATAATTCGATATTTTGTTGCGTCGGTCGCAGAAAAACTAAACATTTAAGGAATCGGAAACCGTTCGGGTTATTGGTCTGGCTTTTTGAATCTATCCGCTCCAGTAAAAACACCTCTTTCTGCTGTATTTCAGACTGTCCGTAAACCATACTGATAACACTTGTCGTTTCTTTATCCATCAATAATATTTTCATACCAGGTTCACTTTCCTCGGTCATTTTAGTCACATAGGCCTTTACGGCCCCTATTACATTCATTTTGTCGTATCAGCTGTCGTTCTGAAGAAATATTTACATGACAATCCTAGAGAATTGATTATTTGATTATGGAAATATTTACAAACTCGCTCGGAAAAATAGGAAATCATGACCGAGTTTTGGGTGACATCTATGACAATAATTGTGAAATATTAACGTCAACCGGCAGATGTCGCTAGAATTTTCACATGGGAGACGTCAGGAGACATAACCAAGAAACATTCACAAAGTTGTATTTGAAAGTATTTTATATCAATTAAAATGATTACTTACGAAATGTGTCTATTGCTTCGAGTGATGCCAAAGGTAAGAGTAAATTATTTCCGGTGTTTTTATATATACCCACTATTTTAGGCTGAATTGAAATCTGTGCTAAAACGAGCAGCAAATACAATTTTCGAAAAGGGAGGTGTTATTAGAAAATTAGAGAATTTAGGTACAAGAGATATTCCTCATAAGACGAGTGCTCACGGTTTAGTACACAAGCAAGCAAGGTATCAAAACGTTTAAATTACGTGTCAGTTTGGGTTATATTAATATTAATTAATTTATTCTAGTTATTATATGATCGAATTCAATGCACCACCGAGAGAACTTGAAGATATGGACGAGGTGTACAGCCGCGATGTTGATATTATTAGACGACGTATCTATAAGAAACAAGAACCCGAGCAAAAAGAATGCAGCTTACACGAAGAAATGTTACCACCGCCTTATAGGAAGAGTGTACAAGACTTAGTAGCGCAAGCTAGGAAGCTAGATAAACCCAAATTTAATTATAATACCGGTTTGGATTATTATCCGTTCCAAAAATAATTTGTAATTAGTAATCGTAGTTGTAATAAACATTTTAGATAAATAAACACGTATTTAAATTTTTTTGTGTATTTCAATCTAGTTGATATTTTGGGGAATTGTAAAATGAGATATATTTGAAGAAAACTCTAGGATTACTTATTTATATAACCTACAATTTATAATAGATAACCTACAATTAGTATGGAATACATAACCTATAATTGTGCGGTGGTAACTTAATTCTTTTACTAAACGATTAAATTATTTTAACAAAATGTATAAACTTGTGAAGAATAGTCATATTAATAAGCAAATAATTGTGAGATACTGTAGTAAAAGTAAAACCTACTCGCATACTGTTTTATTGCCGAAGACAACATTTCCCTTACGGCTAGAAGGAAAAAAGCTCACAGATCGAGACAATTCCCTTAGTAAGGTATTATTAATCAGTCTGGCTTTATTTTATGTTATAATTATTCATTACTAATTTTTAGAGCGCTAGTTTTTTAAGTGTTTACGATTGGCAAAAGGAGAACCTACAGGGTCCTCAGTTTGTGTTACACGATGGCCCCCCTTACGCAAATGGTGCCACGCATATGGGTCACGCTATAAATAAGGTAAAATGTACAATTTAAAACATATATTTAATAACATAATATTTTTTTTTGTAGATTTTAAAAGATGTTATTGCGAGGTCTCATATTTTAGACAGAAGAAAGGTGAACTATATTCCTGGTTGGGATTGCCATGGTTTACCGATAGAATTAAAAGCAGTTGCGGATGGAAAAGGTTTAAATCCTGTACAGATTAGACAAAAGGGTACAATAATTGTTTTTCAGGGATTAAATTATTACTGATAATGTTTCAGCTAGAAATTTTGCCGAGTCTACGATAGAGAAACAGAAGAGTTCATTTTTGTCTTGGGGAGTATGCGGTGATTGGAATAATGCTTATACTACCTATAGCTCTAAGTATATTCAAAATCAGATTAAACAATTTTATACTTTGTATGAAAAGAAGCTGGTGTATCGAGACGTAAAGCCTGTTTATTGGTCACCATCGACAAGGTATTTTATTCAATCATAGTGTATTATAACAATGTTTGTATAGGTTTGTTTACGATACAGACATTACAAAAAAATATCGACAAAAAAGTGTATATGAAACTTTTAACATGTCTTTCCCAAAGTATACATACAATAAAAGAAGGAAAAAAATTCAGAAAATGTTGTCCACCTATGTGATTTCTGATTTATCGAGTCAATTTAATGTGAAATGAATATGTATTAAAATAATAGGTTGGGCATTTGTTTTTTCTTGCACTCTTGTTCACTCTTGTTATCTAGGTCAACATTTTTTAGTATATTGCATATTTTTTTAAAGAGTTTTTGAATTGCTTAAATATTATAGGAAATGCAAATAATTAAAACGTTTTATTGTTTACAATGTATTTGTCAAAGAAATAAATGGGGCAATTCAATTTATAGCAAATTCTGCTGGATGCTATCAAAATACTCCATATTTTTCAAATATACTAAAAGTCGATCGTGAACACACCTTATTATTGATAGTTTCATGCTATAATAGTTAAGGATAATTTTCTGACGTAGGTAGTTTCTTTTAGAACAGCGCTCGCAGAAGCGGAGTTAGAATATAACGATAACCACGTAAGCACTGCGATAACTTTAAAGCTACAACTGAAAAACGTTCCAGATGTGTTAAATGTTGATAAAACGTAAGTCATAAAGTTGCATATGTTTTCAGCATTTTATTAACGTATTATATTTTTAGTATTTATGGTTTAATATGGACGACAACTCCATGGACTTTACCCAGCAATCAAGCTGTTTGCTACAATCCAAAGCTATCGTATTCATTAGTTGAGAATTTATCAAATTCCGAATGTTACCTGATTTCTACTAACTTGGTAAACGAAATTTCAAACAATTTGAAGACCGACTTTAAAATAATTAAAACTTTTGCAGGTAAATTAAATTAATCTAAAAGTATTAAATAAATTCAAACGATTTTACTGATTACTTTTCTAGGTGATGCTTTAAAAGATGTTAGTTACGTCCATCCTGTATATGAAACAGTTGAAAAATTCTTACCTGGAAGCCACGCTGTAGACACAAAAGGAACTGGCCTCGTTCATACAGCTCCTGCGCATGGGCCCGATGATTTTCTGCTTGCGTTAAATCATAATATACCCATTGTAAGATTTGCAACAGATTTTAATAATAAAAAAAAATTCTAATATGTAATTTCTTTAGAAATGCATTGTGGATGAATATGGAAACTATACGAAAGAGGCTGGTGATAAACTTGAGAACTTACACGTTTTATCAGACGGTCAAAACACAGTTTTAGACTTAGTACGCAATGACATTGTACACATTGAGAAATTTACGCATAGTTACCCTTACGATTGGAGAACGAAAAAACCTGTGATATTGCGTGCTAGCAAACAGTGGTTTATTGATACAAATGCAATAAAACAAAGAGCAATAGTACGATTAAGATTTTATACCTGCGTGTTATGAGGAAACAATCTATATTTAAATGTTTTTAGGAGATATTGGATAACATCTCAATATTGCCAAAAATAAATAGTGAAGTTCACAGAAGTCACTTCATAAAACAACTACAAAAACGCCCGTATTGGTGCATTTCTCGACAGAGATCTTGGGGGGTTCCCATACCCGTGTTTTATAATAATAATACAGAGGAAACTTTAATTTCAAGGTATTTAATACTATTATGTAAATAATATATTAATAATAATTAAATGGCAATGTACATTTTACATATCACTCTTTACAGGGATTCTATAGATCACTTTTGTACATTAATAGACAAGCATGGTCCTGATTTTTGGTGGAATATGACAACTGAAGAGCTTTTGCCAACAAGTACTTTAAAGGACTATAACTTAGAAATCAATGATATAAAGAAAGGCACGGTAAGTAGATACAATTAATTTGGCGCCCTAAATTAAGTTTTCGGAAAGTATTTTTTTCCAGTACATGCTAAACAAAAAATATTTATTAGGCAAGTTGTAGCGGATAAAATTCTCTACAAGTTCTCATTAAATAATATATTTCTAAAGCTATTAATTTTGGAGTGAAGTCACGTGTGATGAATGGGTGTATTTTAAAAAAATCTGATGTGGCCAGGCACATGATTTTATCATACAATATATAAAATTAATACTTTAGCTGCATGAGATTCTATTTGATTGATGTCGGTCGTGTCTGCATTAAAGTAAAACTAGTTAGCCAGGATTCAACAGATATTTTGATTCTATTGACAGTAGGTATTGTCCACGGTAAACCTAGACACGGTATGTTGGAGCGCAGATTAGTGGGGGCCACTAATCTGTAAAAGCGTCACTTGAGTTCAAGTGGTGGGGGCCACCACTTGAACTCAACTGACGTTTTTACTTTTTTATACATTAACGCCTTCCATTGAATGCGAACTCACGTGACATCATGCGCTAGGAGTAGGAGTTTAAGAATCCTGTCCAGCATACCGTGTCTAGGTCTACCGTGGTATTGTCAAAACCTGGCTGTTTCCTACTTTTATTTTAATGCAGATACGACTGATCTCCATCAAATAGAATTTGCTCATGCAGCTAAACTATTAACTTTACCAAAAATTGTCATAGTCATAAATATTACAAAATTTCCTCTACTTTAATTTATTATTTAACTATTTTGACGAAATCACAGAAATGGTATCTAATTTACAAAATTTTGAAAAATGGTTAGAGTAAACACCCAGTTCCTTAGGACCGCGATACTGTCAATGGTATCAAAAATTCTGGCTAACTAGTTTTAATTTAATGCAGATACGAGAGAGGAAATTCTGAATAATTTATGACTATGACGTTTTTTGGTGAAATTAATAGTTTAGCTGCATGAACAAATTCTATTTCATCGAGATCGCTCGTACGCATTAAAAGTAGATAGCCTGGATTTGTCAGATATTGTGATTCTATAATGACAGTAGGTAGTGTCAAACGCTAATAATAATGTTAATATAATTAAAATATCTGTCTAGTTCTAGTAGTTTTATTTTAATGCAGATATGGCTGATCTCGATCAAATAGAATCTCATGCAGCTAAGCTATTAATTTTATATATAGTATGACAAAGTCATGTGTCTGGCCACATTTTGAGAAAACTGGATTACTTAATTGATTACTATTGAAGACGTCAAAATATTCTAAATTTTTTATTTTGACTACAACATTAAATGATAAAAGAAACAAAGGTCGTACAACAACCAAACCTCTATAGTTAAAATACAAATTCATTTGTTGCTTTGTTATAGTAGTGAATTGAATTGGCAAAAGATGTATGTATCAATTTATTTTTTTTTATGTTTAGGATATTTTGGATATATGGTTCGACAGCGGAATGTCATGGTCCAGCGTGCTCTCAGGAGATAAAATTGCCGATATGTATCTAGAAGGTGTCGACCAATTCACAGGGTGGTTTCAATCATCACTACTGACCTCCGTAGCCATTCGCGATAAGGCACCATATAAGTCCATATACGTGCACGGTTTTGTTGTCGACGAAAATGGTTTGAAAATGTCTAAATCCCTCGGAAACGTTGTTAATCCCACTGATATACTGCAGGGCACTAAAACTAATAAGGCTTACGGAGTTGACACATTAAGGTTTGTTGTATTAATATTTCGGGTCAAAATACATACATCTTTTTTATTTAATTTATTTTTTTTTTTTAGATGGTGGGTTGCTTGCCATGCGAACCAAGATGCTATAACTCACATAAGTAATAACGTTTTAAAGGCTAGTAATGACGAAGTACAGAAAATTAGGAGTGTTTTACGATTTGCTCTATCTGCTTTGGGAGATTATAACAAGGAAAAATTAGAATATAGTTCTTTGAAATTAATTGATAAATATGTGTTACATCTACTCGCAGTGTACCAAAAGCAGGTAAGAAATAACAGCAAACAGACATATGTTAGAAGTTGGTAATATACTTCATTATAGAAAACAACTGCATTATAAACAATTTTATCTACGACTCACATATAATAGGTTCATCGCATACGTATCTATGACTATATAATCCCCGTCATTATACGCGCCAATGATTATAATGACACTAGCGTTGCATAATAATGACAGTTTGTTCAAATAATGACCTCATTATTTGAACGAACTGTCATTATACAACGCTAGTGTCAAACTCTGTCAAAACGTACGTGGATGACAGTTATTAGACAGTTCGCCTCGCCCTCATGGACAAATACATTTAAAATATTTGGCATAAAATGGAAATTATATGAGTCGTAGATAAAACGTCGTATTTGACTCGCTCATGACGGATATAATTCATTCGCATGATTTCCGCTCGCGTGTAAACTTAATTTTTTTATCTCTATTTTATCTCCATTGTATCTTATGTGGTTATTTAATACTTAAAAATCATCAATAAATAGAGATAATTCAAATGAGATGTTCATTAATAATTTTACCAATTCAGATATTAATTTAATCATCACCAACAAACGCCTTGTACAATCGAGCGCTTACATGATTTCTGTGTTTCGTTATTTTAGGTGGATGTAAATGTAAGTGATTACCAATTCCACAAAATTGGCACAGCAATAATAAATATGTTGACGAATAACATTTCCGCATTGTATTATACTTCGATAAAAGATCGTCTATACTGCGAGCCTGAAGATTCATTGACAAGACGGTCAACGCAGTTCGTACTGAACGCTTTGTTTTGTATTGTAACAAGAAGTATCGCACCTATTGTCCCACATCTCGCGGAGGAATTATACCAGCACTTACCTAATAAAAAGGAAGAATTCTTCTTTCAAACACCTAAATATGTTCCTGAAAGCATCTGGTTATCTAACGATATAGAAAACGTCTTTGATTTCATCTTGGAGATTAAAAAGGAATTTAATAAAAAATCAGGCGCTAACACCGTAAATAAGGGGGTGATTTTGGGATTAAGCAATGAGAAGTTTAATTATCTTAAGGTAAGTTCCGTTAATTATTACATATTTAATAAATCATAAAATTTGTTGTTTTAGAATTTGGTTGGTTGTGAAAATCTTAGAGATGAGTTGTTGGATATTTTTCAAATAGCTGAAATTGAGATTAAAATAGTTGAGGTAAATGAAGACTATACGCTAGAGATTGAAGAAACGAATTTGAAGAGTTGCCCACGATGTCGTCGATTTTCTTTGTCTAAAGATGACGATTTGTGTCGCCGATGTAATGATGTGGTTAAAAGTTTAAAAAGTAAAGTTGAATTAGCTTTGTAGCTTCATTGTTTACTTTAGTGTACTTACCTGTTTGGTGAAGACCAAGATCAAACTTAACTTTTTTTTAGTACAGAAACTAATAATCTCAAAAAAAATAAATAAAAAAATAAAAAAATTAAATATGTAATAAATAAATGTGAGTAATCAGTCAAGATAAAAGTCCTGAAGCCTTCTTATTATTTTACAACAAATTTGTTTAAAAAAAGTGTCTTATGTAATTCTGCTGCAGGGTTTCACCTTCTTGTTTTGCTTAAACTTATAACAGTTATAATGCATTGCTTTGTTTTATTTTTAATGAAATGCCTTTTTTTCTATGAAATGAAGAGGATTATCAACAACAAATTATGACAACTGCATTTGTTAATGTACTAAGTGCTAGTATATTGTTTTTAGTAAAAAATGTATAAAAATCAGCAAATTCTTTTGCCAGATTCTCTTACAATTTTTTCATTGTACATTGATTGTTTTCTAAAATCGACAAAAATTAACCTTCGATTTTTATTACACAGAATTATTTGTAAATATTTTTTTATGCAGTTTTTCTGCAGTCAGAGTATGACCACGAAACATATCTGGAGTCGGAGTAGAGAATTTTTTTATTGATTGCGCGCCCTGTTATAAACTCAACCTTTTCTCGAGAAATTGAAAATATCATGGCATAACATAATTGGGGTTTTATTATCCTAAAACAGTATACTATCGTAATGATACTATCGTATCATAATCCCGGACTTTATAAGTAGTCTTAGATAAATTAATTAAATTTTATAATAAAAAACAGTTTATAGGAAAGAATTAATTTATTATGAAACAACAAATACATGAACACTGAAAGAAACAATGCTTGCATGTAAAAATAAATACATACATTCCTTCCTGCTTATATGTAATTCGAAAGTGAAAACGACAACAAAACAAAACGATTGGAAATTCTCTCTGATATTCTCACTTAAGAAAAATAATATGAATTTTATAATAAATAACGGAAAATAAACACATAATTCCTTCCTGCTTATAATTAATTCTGAAGTGAAAATAAAAATAACCACAAAAAAAGAAACTATTGCAAATTCTCTCTGATATTACCAATTAGGCAAGAATTGATAATTTGAGGTTTGTAATAAATAACAGAAAATTATGTACAGGAAATAATTATGAAACAAAAAGAATTATTAGAATTACAGATATAAATTACGTAACTCAATAATAATTCTATAATAACAGGTAAATAATGAAAAAAATATTGTTAGAAAACAAAACTGCTTTGTTTTCTTACACCTTATTTTTCATTTCTTTTTTTAGCGGCTAGTTTCTTTTTCTTGTAATTTAGCATTTCTTGAAAGCTTGACAAGTTCTTGTAACTACTAGCGTCGCTATCAAAGTCATCCTCATTGGTTCTCTTGGGAGGTTGTGGCGATTTGCGCGGTTCTACTGCAAGTTTCAAGTTGACGATTTCCTTTTCGGCGTCTTTTACTTTTTTGTTAAAGACGTCGCATTCCAACAATTTACCCTCATACTCGTATTCGATATTTTTCTTCTCGATTAGAAGTTCATTAATTAAACTTTTAACCGTCTTCATTTCTTCATCGAGTTGAGCTAGTTTGGCGGTAGTTTCTTGTTCGTCAGCAGCAATTTCATTTTCAATTTTTTCTAGGTATTGCCTCTTCTTGGTGTTAGCATTATCTTCATTATCGGCGATGGCTTTGTTTATTTCGTCATTTTTTTGATAAATTGCGTCTGCATCCTCGATATTGAGTGGCATCATTTCGGAAGTGGTTGATTCTAACTCTTGTATAGCGATACGTAACTTGACTATTTCCAAATTAAGTGCAACAGACTCATTGTTTAACAATTCTATTGCGTAATTAGCTTTTTCAATATCTTTTTTAGCATCGGCTTCTTTTAACTGTGCTATTTTCTCCTTCAAATCAGTATTGTTGAATTGATACTGCTCAACCTGTGCATTGAATCTTTCGACTTCCTAAAACGCAACATTTTACTAAATTATAATTACATTGTCATTAGTATTTTACTTCTGAAATTTTCCGACTATTTTCTTCTACTTTTGCAAGAGTACGCCCTACTGACCGTAAACCTTGGTCCAACGTGTTAACTTTGACATTATAATGTTCAGTTTCGTCTTCTACAATTTTATAAATCTCGTGTTGTTTTAAACATTCATTTCGCATATGTACATCTGCTATTTCTTGTTGAATCTTCGCAACTGACTCTTTGATCTTCAATTCGACCTCATCAACATTTTTCTTCTCAAGCTCTTTCTTCTGCAACCTAACAAAAAGAATCAAAACAAAGTTGACTGTAAGAAAATAGCAATAATAGTTTTTGTGGTTATGTGAGGTATCGTAGGATCGTTTTGACTGGTTTTGACCCTGAGCGACCACCGCTCTACCCGCCATCTTGAATTAAAGGCGAACACAACCAGTGTTGTAACAATATCTAGTTACCACTCAGGTTATCATAGTAGCATACAAATTTTATTTTATTTTACAACAGAAAATTTTTGAGTATAAGAAGAGTTGAAAATTGGGAATTATTGGTAACTTTTGTTTGTCAATAAAAAGCGCATAGGCGCTTTTGGTGACACTTTTGTTGTACCATGCATATTTCTCGAGATATTTAGAAGTCTCAAGTTAAAACAACCACCCGGTGTATAGAAAATTAGTTAAAATTGCCGAAACACCTAAATACTTTTCCAGCTATACAAAATTAAAAAAAAAAACATATAATTTGTTTTGGGTTTTGAACAAGTTGTCGTTTAAATGTAGATTTAATATACAGAATGTTCATTTTATTATGGAAATTCCCAAACGTTTCCATTTTCTAATAGAACAGCCCGTATATTTTTATTTTTTTTTTAAATTCTAGGATTAAATCTAAGGACTTTTTGCATAACTATTTATTTTAGAAAATGTGTTATTTTGAGCTTTGAGTTGATGAATTGCCCTAAAATTACGCCATTTATTGTGTGAATTTGAACAAAAAAAAATTCTGCTAACCGATTTTAGCCGTTCACGAACTTGTCTTTACTTTTTATGAGATAAGCTTGTATGCCAAATTTCAAATCAATTACTTCAAAATTAAGGCAGTTATCGTGTAGGTACACAGACAGACGGACAAATCGAGACCCAGTAAATGTGGGATATAAAAATAAACCATTTTTATTTAATGGATATGTTATGCGCTTTTGATATTTTTTTATCGGAGACTAGGAATCTGCCAACCAAAAGTCTCTCACATTTTTTAGAAACATAGGGTAAACATATCAAGAAATGCATTTTTTACAGTTTTTAATGAACTGGGTTTTCTCTTCAAAGTTCAAGCTTTTATTTCCCCTAGTTAGAGAAATGTTAAGCATTATTTATTTTGTTACAAATGTGACAAACTCAATATACCCTACCACAAGTAAATGTGGGGGGTATAATTAAGGAGGTTCTGACTTCCAACAAAATTAAATTTTCGAAAAACTGAAATAGTTTATGGAGCAGAGAAGATTGTGTATATGTCATATCAATTATTGAGCTGGTAATTGGCTGAGATATTTGCCTTGGCGTTTTTGATGATTTTAAAACGACACCTGGTAAGAAACGCGTGTGCCACCATTTCTGTTTTTTTTTAAATTTAATATTTAAATAATTACCTACTCGATTATACAGTTAAAAAGTTATGTGAAACAGAGGTATATTTGATACCTATACAACAATTAAACGAAATATTAAACCGAATAGAGTAATATTATTGCTTATTAAATTTTTATTAGTTTAAAATTATTTCCAAATGTTGAATTTGTTCTTTTGTTTTTATGTATGTTTATATACAATCTTTCTACTGTATGATTTGTCAATATGGTATGATACCTCACACGACCACTTTCCGTTTCTAAACTTGTATAGTACCTACCTGTTTTTGATAGCTAGTTGCTTATCCAAAGTAGCTTTTATTTCTTCTGCCATTCTTTCATTAGCGTGCTCCAATTTGGAGTGAAGTTCGTCATATAATTTCATATCATTTTCTAAATTTTCGTACTGAATCTGCGCGTCGGCAATCCGCGCTAACAAGTTAACACCTTGTTCATATTCGGCTTTTGCTTGAGCTTGCAGAGCTGATATTTTTTCATTTACTTTGTCCGTTTGTTCATCGAACAAACGTTGCGCTTGTTCATCTGAAATTAGTAAATTCTCGATGTCTTGCTTGAGCGAAAGTATTTCTGTCTTTTGGAGATTCTCCTTGCATTTGACCTCGTTCTCCAACCTTTGCAAATTGGTTTTAATGCCCATTTGGAAAGCATTGGTATGTTGTAATATCTGCTCGGAGACTACAGCTAGAGTTTGGTCGATTGCTTGAGCTTGCTCGACATTCTTATGGATGTGAGTACATGCATTATCTTTGTTGTTTGTCTCTACTAGGAGCGCATGATAAGTCTCATTCCCATCTTTTTCTAATTGTCGTAGTTCTTTGCAATTTTGGGCAATCACTTGATCGCCTTCTTGAAGATGATCTTTCAAAGAACTTAATCTGTCGACTATATTGTCCTGGAAGCAAGCAATATGTAATAGTATATTATTTAAGTACGTAGGCTTTCACGGCCAGAATGATTTAGAAAATAAACTGCTTCCGGGTTATGCCGTGTGTCAAGATTTGTTACTACTTACTACTGATCGGTACTTGAACGCCAAATCACACCACCATCCCCAACAGAAGAGAAGTGCTATTAACACTCTGTTTAACAGAGCCAAGAAGATGTGCGACTCCAGTACCTTGGACGACGAATGGAAACACTTGGGGTGGGCTCTACGTCAGAATGGATACACCAAGTCTGACATACGAGGTGTCACACAAAGAAAACCGCAAGTCTCAGAGGAGCGACAAGAGTCAAAGGGGTTCGCTTGCTTACCATACGTAAATGGGGTATCAGAAAGAATCGGTAGAATACTGAAGAAATCGGGTATCACGGTAAGGTACAGAGCACCAGCAAAGGTAAAGGATCTTTTACCTAAACTAAAGGATATCACATCCTTCCTGAAGAACGAAGGGGTATACAAGATAACATGTGAGTGTGGAGCGCATGCTATGTAGGACAGACAGGATGAAGTATCGAATGTCGAGTCAAGGAGCACAGTAGAGACACCCGGCTAAGCAAGATTCAACAGTCCGCTGTTGCTCAACACTGCCACGAATCGGGACACACAATGATTTTCGATGACGTGAAGATGTTAGCAAGGGTTGGTAATTATCATCGAAGGCTTATTAGAGAAGCCATCAAAATTTACAAAGATCCTACCAACATCAATCGCGAGGTTGGTACTGACATTAGTAGGGTCTGGAAATCGATCCTACCGCGGTCAAGTGGAAAACCACATGGGAGCGGTAGCTCCAGATGTGCGCAGTGAGGTGTAAATACAGGTATATAAGGGAGAGTTTCTTGGTAGGTCTTCAGTCTTCAGCTTTGAAGAAACGAGCATCATGGTTCGCGAAATATCAGCATTAACAAATCTTGACACACGGCATAACCCGAAAGCAGTTTATTTCCTAAAAGTATATTACTTGACCGCCACATAAAGTGCTGTAAAATAATATAACGCATGTTTATACACTCGCCTACGGCTAGTATATAAAAGTCATGCTCGCGATATATATCCGCTATGTGCGTGTCAACTACGACGTTTTATCTACGACTTATAATTTGTTTGAATTTTATATCAAATGTTTTAAATGTATTTATCAATCGTGACGAGACGAACTGTCAATCAACTGTCACTCACGTAAAAGTTAACAGTAGCGTTGAATAATCATGACAGTGCCTTTGAATTCTTCCTCCATGCTTTGAATAAAGAAGTCATTATCCAAAATAATATTCTCGAAAAAAATGCCTCTTTTCCTTTGTAAAATATATTTTCTAATTGTAGATTTAGGCTGATGATGCTTTAAATAACGAAACCCGTACCTAAGAAATTAATATATTATACAAAGGAAAAGTGGCATTTTTTCGAGAATATTGTTTTATGTACCTTTGTCGACATGAACACATTCCAAATCCAAAATAACTGTCATTATTAAACAAAGCTACTGACATCATAATCATCCGCGTATATCATGATAGGGATTATTTATTTTAGTCATAGATACGCGAGTTATTAATATAACTATAAACTGCAATTTTATTGTTAATTTTTATGTACGTTAGAATGTCTTTTGTAATTTCATTTCAAGGCTAGAAAAGACCTTCGCAAAAAATAAAAATGTTCAAAATATGACCACCCTACAGTGCATGTATAGCATAGGGTCAGAGTTGGTAAATTACGGTAATTAATTTTTTTCGTAAATTATCGCTGACATTAAAATTATTAATTTCAAATATTAAATTACCACGTAAATAAAAATTTAAAATGGGAAACTACGTTGGCTTAAATTACCGAGTAATTAAAAATTCAAAATGGTAAATTACGCTGGTTTAAATTACCGGGTAATCCAAAATTCAAAATATTAAATTAAACGGCGTTATGATATATTTGACATAAATTAAAGGGAACTTGATGGGCAATTCAACTAGTACACAAAATACAGGGTGTTCCATTTAAAAACTCAAGGAAAAGCAATTTGAAAAGTTTTATGAACACCCTGTATAGTAAATCTAATATCTTTGGATACTATCATCTATCTACTAGCTTTGACTATTGTCTGACATAGTTTAAATTCAAAATCTGCAAAAATGTCATTTTTACATAGTTTTAAAGAAGATCGTGCAACGGGCATATTTTGGATAAATAATTGAATATCTCAGGTACTATTAACGCTGAGAGTTAGCAACCTATACCGTTGGATAGCCATATTTATTAGTAATAATACAATAATAAAATATACAGGGCGTTCTATTTAAAAAAAATTACATACTTTACGTCACACCTAAATGCAAAACTCTGTATATATGAAAATAATTTTACGTGATAGAAGCTAGTGAGCCAAACAATTTTTCTCTTAAACATTTTTTTTCTTTCTCTAACGATTTAGTAGCTATCGCCCGCCGGGATACTAATAACTCACCCTGTATAAGAGAAAAAATCTGATGTGTTTATCATACTATGTATATATAAAACTCATAGTTTAGCAGCATGAGATTCTATTTGATCGAGATCGTTCGTGTCTGCATTCAAATAAAACTAGTTAGCCAGACTACCTACTGTCATTAGAATTATAATATCTTTCAAATCCTGGCTAACTAGTTTTATTTTAGTGCAGATACGACTGATCTCAATCAAATTGAATTCGCTCATGCTGCTAAACTATTAATTTTACCAAAAAATGTCATAGACATAAATTATCCAAAATTTCGTCTACTTTAATTTATTATTTACCTATTTTGACGAAATTACAGATTGGCGGCTCATTTGCAAAATCCTTGAAAAATGCTTAGAGGAAACATCCAGTTCCTTTGGACCCTTTTGAACAAAAACCTTTCCAGCTCTAAGTTTGGTCATGAACTTCTAGATATGAAGTTTCATCCCGATACCTTTAGTAGTTTCTCCGGAATCGTAGCCACAAAAAAAACGGGTACACACATACACATATACATACACACATACACATAGAAATTTTTTGTACCTAGGTCAAAAATATTCAGGGAATACAAAAATCCGCTAAAATCTCATTTTTTTCGGCGCTCTTACAATACTTTATCATAGTATGATAAAGTAAAAATTATACAATATTGTTTGGCCTATCATTTTCTACAACAGAAAATTATTTTCACTTATACAGGATGTTGCTTTTAGGTGTGGAAGAAAAAATGCTTTTTCGTGCAGTGCCAAGTATATGATACCATATTATCAATACTAAGGAAGTTTTCTTTCCAACTGTAGCAAGTTGTACCTGAGTAAAGTAAATAGTTTCTAACAACAATTGAATATTTGTTTGATAAAAAATTGGAAATTTTTTAAAGACTATGTATGTGTCTTTGATTATTGTCTCACATAACTTAAAGGCAAAAGTTGAATAAAAATCCTGCAACGCGGACATATTTTGAAAAAACAATAGAATATCTCACGATTTTTATAGTAACTATCGACCGCCGGGGTACTACCTCCGCTGTATATAGAGTGGTTCTTAAACTGCAAACTCCTATATCGGGGCGCTTGCAGTTTAGGGTCCACTGCATTAAAAAAAGTAGATTAGGTATATCTTTTTTGTGCAGAATTGTATAAGTATTAATTTTATGCAAGGGCTAACATTGCAAAATAGTGATTGTTTTGCTGTAAAACGCGGAATCTTGTAGAAATGTTGGCCCCCTTGGGGGGCCTCGACTCGCCCCCCCCCCTCTCCCCTCCCTACCGCCCCCTCTCCCCTCTCCTTCCCCAAGACCACTTAAAATAACGCAAAAGACGCGAAGAATTGTCGGGGCCCCCTTGGGGGGCCCCGACAATAATCATACGAATTATTGAATTTGATTATTTTAAAAAGAACTATTGTTACTTACCTCATATTCTTTCAAATGACGAGTTTGGTTTAACAAATCATCGCCCATTTGAACACCTGAAGAGTTTTCCGCCTGTTTGTCCATATTTTCCCAACAAACGTCTGCACTCTGCACGCCCTTACTCAGCAATAATGAATTGTTGATTTTCGACTTTCAAATATTTTCTTTATGGTTGCCTAGCAGGCATGGCAACGTGATCTCCAAATGATCTCCAAACTCTCCAAAAGACAGATCTGAACAGAAATCGTAACCTACTTTACCGACATAGCAAGATATTTAGTTTTTAGGTTATAATTCCGGCTCTAAAGGAATTGTTATTTGTCTTATCCAACATAACACCTTCATTATGTTGTTGAGGCATTCCAAGATAATTCTACAGCTACGGCAAACGTACTTATACCCTGTAAGATTTATAATTCACATCTTTTATATTGTTTCCGTAACACATGTCTTAATTTAAGGTACAAGCTCTGTGCACTACAGTAACAAACACTCCAAAACCAACGGGCAATGTTGAATCCGACGAAGGCAAAGAAGTAAGCAAAGCTATGAGGGCGTACGCATAGTTACCCTTACGATTGGAGAACAAAAAAACCTGTGATATTGCGTGCTAGCAAACAGTGGTTTATTGATACAAATGCAATAAAACAAAGAGCAATAGTACGATTAAGATTTTATACCTGCGTGTTATGAGGAAACAATCTATATTTAAATGTTTTTAGGAGATATTGGGGCCACCCGATATTGGATAACATCTCAATATTGCCAAAAATAAATAGTGAAGTTCACAGAAGTCACTTTATAAAACAACTACAAAAACGCCCGTATTGGTGCATCTCTCGACAGAGATCTTGGGGGGTTCCCATACCCGTGTTTTATAATAATAATACAGAGGAAACTTTAATTTCAAGGTATTTAATACTATTATGTAAATAATATATTAATAATAATTAAATGGCAACGTACATTTTACATATCACTCTTTACAGGGATTCTATAGATCACTTTTGTACATTAATAGACAAGCATGGTCCTGATTTTTGGTGGAATATGACAACTGAAGAGCTTTTGCCAACAAGTACTTTAAAGGACTATAACTTAGAAATCAATGATATAAAGAAAGGCACGGTAAGTAGATACAATTAATTTGGCGCCCAAATTAAGTTTTCGGAAAGTATTTTTTTCCGGTACATGCTAAACAAAAAATATTTATTAGGTAAGTTGTAGCGGATAAAATTCTCTACAAGTTCTCATTAAATAATATATTTCTAAAGCTATTAATTTTGGAGTGAAGTCACGTGTGATGAATGGGTGTATTTTAAAAAATATGATGTGGCCAGGCACATGACTTTATCATACAATATATAAAATTAATACTTTAGCTGCATGAGTGTCTATTTGATTGATGTCGGTCGTGTCTGCATTAAAGTAAAACTAGTTAGCCAGGATTCAACAGATATTTTGATTCTATTGACAGTAGGTATTGTCCACGGTAAACCTAGACACGGTATGTTGGAGCGCAGATTAGTGGGGGCCACTAATCTGCCACTAATCTGTAAAAGCGTCACTTGAGTTCAAGTGGTGGGGGCCACCACTTGAACTCAAGTGACGTTTTTACTTTTTTATACATTAACGCCTTCCATTGAATGCGAACTCACGTGACATCATGCGCTAGGAGAACGAGTTTAAGAATCCTGTCCAGCATACCGTGTCTAGGTCTACCGTGGTATTGTCAAAACATCAGCGTTTGACATTACCTACTATCAATGGAATGAAAATATCTGATAAAACCTGGCTGTTTCCTACTTTTATTTTAATGCAGATACGACTGATCTCCATCAAATAGAATTTGCTCATGCAGCTAAACTATTAACTTTACCAAAAATTGTCATAGTCATAAATATTACAAAATTTCCTCTACTTTAATTTATTATTTAACTATTTTGACGAAATCACAGAAATGGTATCTAATTTACAAAATTTTGAAAAATGGTTAGAGTAAACACCCAGTTCCTTAGGACCGCGATACTGTCAATGCTATCAAAAATTCTGGCTAACTAGTTTTATTTTAATGCAGATACGAGAGAGGAAATTCTGAATAATTTATGACTATGACGTTTTTTGGTGAAATTAATAGTTTAGCTGCATGAACAAATTCTATTTGATTGAGATCGCTCGTACGCATTAAAAGTAGATAGCCAGGATTTGTCAGATATTGTGATTCTATAATGACAGTAGGTAGTGTCAAACGCTAATAATAATGTTAATATAATTAAAATATCTGTCTAGTTCTAGTAGTTTTATTTTAATGCAGATATGGCTGATCTCGATCAAATAGAATCTCATGCAGCTAAGCTATTAATTTTATATATAGTATGACAAAGTCATGTGTCTGGCCACATTTTGAGAAAACTGGATTACTTAATTGATTACTATTGAAGACGTCAAAATATTCTAAATTTTTTATTTTGACTACAACATTAAATGATAAAAGAAACAAATTTCGTACAACAACCAAACCTCTATAGTTAAAATACAAATTCATTTGTTGCTTTGTTATAGTAGTGAATTGAATTGGCAAAAGATGTATGTATCAATTTATTTTTTTTTATGTTTAGGATATTTTGGATATATGGTTCGACAGCGGAATGTCATGGTCCAGCGTGCTCTCAGGAGATAAAATTGCCGATATGTATCTAGAAGGTGTCGACCAATTCACAGGGTGGTTTCAATCATCACTACTGACCTCCGTAGCCATTCGCGATAAGGCACCATATAAGTCCATATACGTGCACGGTTTTGTTGTCGACGAAAATGGTTTGAAAATGTCTAAATCCCACTGATATACTGCAGGGCACTAAAACTAATAAGGCTTACGGAGTTGACACATTAAGGTTTGTTGTATTAATATTTCGGGTCAAAATACATACATCTTTTTTATTTAATTTATTTTTTTTTTTTTAGATGGTGGGTTGCTTGCCATACGAACCAAGATGCTATAACTCACATAAGTATAAACGTTTTAAAGGCTAGTAATGACGAAGTACAGAAAATTAGGAGTGTTTTACGATTTGCTCTATCTGCTTTGGGAGATTATAACAAGGAAAAATTAGAATATAGTTCTTTGAAATTAATTGATAAATATGTGTTACATCTACTCGCAGTGTACCAAAAGCAGGTAAGAAATAACAGCAAACAGACATATGTTAGAAGTTGGTAATATACTTCATTATAGAAAACAACTGCACTATAAACAATTTTATCTACGACTCACATATAATAGGTTCATCGCATACGTATCTATGACTATATAATCCCCGTCATTATACGCGCCAATGATTAAAATGACACTAGCGTTGCATAATAATGACAGTTTGTTCAAATAATGACCTCATTATTTGAACGAACTGTCATTATACAACGCTAGTGTCAAACTCTGTCAAAACGTACGTGGATGACAGTTATTAGACAGTTCGCCTCGCCGTCATGGACAAATACATTTAAAATATTTGGCATAAAATGGAAATTATATGAGTCGTAGATAAAACGTCGTATTTGACTCGCTCATGACGGATATAATTCATTCGCATGATTTCCGCTCGCCTATGGCTCGCGTGTAAACTTAATTTTTTTATCTCTATTTTATCTCCATTGTATCTTATGTGGTTATTTAATACTTAAAAATCATCAATAAATAGAGATAATTCAAATGAGATGTTCATTAACAATTTTACCAATTCAGATATTAATTTAATCATCACCAACAAACGCCTTGTACAATCGAGCGCTTACATGATTTCTGTGTTTCGTTATTTTAGGTGGATGTAAATGTAAGTGATTACCAATTCCACAAAATTGGCACAGCAATAATAAATATGTTGACGAATAACATTTCCGCATTGTATTATACTTCGATAAAAGATCGTCTATACTGCGAGCCTGAAGATTCATTGACAAGACGGTCAACGCAGTTCGTACTGAACGCTTTGTTTTGTATTGTAACAAGAAGTATCGCACCTATTGTCCCACATCTCGCGGAGGAATTATACCAGCACTTACCTAATAAAAAGGAAGAATTCTTCTTTCAAACACCTAAATATGTTCCTGAAAGCATCTGGTTATCTAACGATATAGAAAACGTCTTTGATTTCATCTTGGAGATTAAAAAGGAATTTAATAAAAAATCAGGCGCTAACACCGTAAATAAGAGGGTGATTTTGGGATTAAGCAATGAGAAGTTTAATTATCTTAAGGTAAGTTCCGTTAATTATTACATATTTAATAAATCATAAAATTTGTTGTTTTAGAATTTGGTTGGTTGTGAAAATCTTAGAGATGAGTTGTTGGATATTTTTCAAATCGCAGAAATTGAGATTAAAATAGTTGAGGTAAATGAAGAGTATACGCTAGAGATTGAAGAAACGAATTTGAAGAGTTGCCCACGATGTCGTCGGTTTTCTTTGTCTAAAGATGACGATTTGTGTCACCGATGTAATGATGTGGTTGAAAGTTTAAAAAGTAAAGTTGAATTAGCTTTCTAGCTTCATTGTTTACTTTAGTGTACTTACCTCTTTGGTCACGATCAAACTTAACTTTTTTTAGTAGAGTCATTTTGAAACAAAAGAAATTCTGAGTCAAATCAGTCAAGCAAAAAGCCCTGAAGCCTTCTTCGGTTGGTTACACAGGCCGACAAAATTTGACGGAACTCCAGACCCTGGGATCAGAGTATGCTTTTCCTATGGTTTTTAGTGTGCTGAACCTGAATCCGACCTCCGAATTGCTCCATCACATCAGGTTTTTGAGATATCCTAATCTAAATGTGCAAAAAACACGTTTTTTCGCTATATTCGGGATAATATTACACTACAAATAAATTTTTCTCTACAAAGTCCTTTACGGCTTATGAAAGTACTACTTTTTCTCTTTAGTAAGCATTTTGCTTTTTTTCACAAATGTTATTTTATCTCGGAGAAATAATTTTTTCTATTAGCAACCTTCGCTCTCCACACCGCGCGCCGTGCGTTCGTCAGCGCATGGTATCCATTGAGGCAAGGTATACCGAAACAGTTTCATGAGCCAGGAACCTGTCCTCGCAGACGGAGCAGTTCAGTTTTAATCTAGCTACACGCTGCTTTGTATTAGACCTGTGAGTAATTCTAGCGTACATAACTGGTATCATTTCAACGTTGTTCAGCGTTCATATGTAAATAGACAGCAGTTTTCACGTTCATCATTCATCAGGCTGTTAGAGAAGCGATGGCTTCCAGATATCCGTGCAGTGATAAAGTTGATAAATTTTGTTATATTTGTGGACATTTTGAGACAGAAACTAACCGTAGATCAATTAGTGAATTCATAAAAACCCAATATTTAAATTGTTTTAAGACGTCTATGAAAAATTTGAATAAACCATGGGTACCTACGTCCATTTGTAATTCTTGTAGACTAACTTTGTCTAAGTGTGGTGACAAAATCAACAAAAAATCTGTAATCCAACCTACACTTTGGCGTGAGCCCAAGGATCACGAAACAGATTGTTACTTTTGCTTATGCAATACAAAAGGTTTTAATAACAGTAATAAAAAGAGTCTTATTTACCCTAATGTGCAAAGTGTAACACCAGCCAAAATAGGGAGTATAGATAGGTCTGAACTAGTGTTGGGCGGGTAATCGAGTAGTCGTTACTTTGTAATCGTTACTTTATGATACCCGAAGTACCGATTACGTCATTTCTAAAGTAATCGTTACTTTTACTTTAACGGGTATTTTGTATGATCGTATGATCGTATGATCGTTAGTTACACTTACACAATAATTTAACTTTCCACCTTAACAAAAACAAATTATATTACATACTGTTTTAAGTTTTATGATTCGAATATCTTCCTATGAATTTAGTTAGTATTAAAAAAGTGATGCAAGAAATACCATCAACACTTTAGGTACTTAAACTATCAATATTGCCGCTAATAAAAAATTCCTATTTGCAATCAAAGAACGCCGCACGGGCTGTGAGACCTTTGTCGGCCTATCCCAGCGCGACAACACTCTGTCGATAGGCACCGGCAAGGCGCGACTGTATACCGAACCGGGTAGTAACCACTTCCTACATACGGTTCCGTATACGTACGATTTCGTTACAATGTAACGAAATAGCTTTTCGGGTAGTAACGATTACTTACGTACGGTTCCGTATACGTATGATTTCGTATTTCGTTACATTGTAACGAAATACGAAATCGTTACAAAGTAACGAAATACGAAATCGTTACAATGTAACGAAATAGCTTATCGGGTAGTAACGATTACCGAGATACGAGTTGGTATTTCGGTACTAGTAATCATTAGCGCTTAGCGGGTAGTAACGACATACGAAATTGGGACTTATCTGGTAGTAACGAAATATGTATAGGTATTGTGACTGATTATAATTACCGTTCTTGTTCTTAGTGTTCGTAGTAGATTTAAGTATTTTAAGTAAGTTGCCAATTAGGCACAGGTTAATTAGGATGTCACATTATGATATCTAACAACATTTTGATTGAAACGAAATAAATAGGCAGTGTGGGTGAAGTCGATCGGGCCCAATGGGCGGCGTGTTCATACAGGCAGTTATATGAATACGTACTTTATTGGCAGTTTGCATGAAAATTAAAAAATGTCTTAGAATATACCTCTGTTATAACGTTTTAATTTGTATCCGCCGAATATTAGTATATAGCTAAGTACCGTTTTATGAATACAAAGTTTTCAAAAACATAAAACATTTATTTTTTATTTACTTATTAGTTTTTAAGTTGTCAATAAAAATATATACAAATTTAATATTAAAAGCAAGAAAGTATTCAGAAAATTATAATAAAGTACCTACAGTTGATGTATCCTATTGATTACAAAGTAACGATTACAAAGTAACGATTACTACACCCAAAAGTAACGATTACATACGAGTACGCAAAAGTAACGAAATTTCCCAACACTAGTCTGAACAGACAGTTTCGCAATCAAATTTACTCGAAATAATGGATATTGATGAGATTGATGAAACTGTAAGTTCTGACGTTGACAATACATCTAGTGACGAAGGTCCTTCATTTTTTGATCAAGAAGGCTTAGACGATTTTATTCGTGATCTAAATCTTCCCAAAGATAAGGCAGAACTTTGCGCTTCTGGACTTAAACAGAGAAATCTATTGTTGCCTGGAACAAAAGTAACTGTCTACAGAAACAGAGATCAGATGTTTCTTAAGTATTTTTCTAGTGAAAATGGTCTAGTTTATTGTACAGATATCGAAAGGCTCATTAGTTTGTATAAAATAGATCTGTATAAGCCAGAAGAGTGGCGGCTCTTCATAGATTCTTCTACAGAAAGCCTTAAAGCTGTGTTACTCCATAATGGAAATGTATACGCGGCAGTTCCCATAGCACATTCAACTATACTGAAAGAATCGTATGATAGTTTCAAATTCCTCTTGGAGAAGATAAAGTACAATGTGCATAAGTGGCGTATTTGTGGTGATTTCAAAATGATTAATCTTCTAGTTGGTTTACAATCAGGAAACACTAAAAATCCTTGTTTTCTCTGCCTTTGGGACAGTCGTGCAAGAGATCAGCACTGGGTGAAAAATACATGGCCAGAAAGAGTGGAGTGGAAAGTTGGTTCTAATAATATCGTACATGAAAGTCTTGTTGAAACAAAGCGAATCTTACTACCACCACTCCATATTAAACTAGGTTTAATGAAACAGTTTGTAAAAGCCTTAGATAGAGAAAGTTCATGTTTTAAGTATATTCAATCTAAATTTCCGAATATAAGTCATGGTAAAATCAAGGAAGGTATTTTTGTAGGGCCCGATATAAGAAAGCTCATGAAAGATGATGATTTTATAAAATCCATGACATCTATTCAAAAGGATGCTTGGTTGAGTTTTAAAGATGTTGTACAGAATTTCTTAGGGAACAATCGGGATCCAGAGTTTAAAAGTATTGTATCAACCATGTTACAAAACTTTAAACGATTAGGTTGTTTAATGAGTATGAAAGTACATTTCCTTTTTTGTCATTTGGACTATTTCCCGGAAAATGTTGGAGCATTCAGTGAAGAGATGGGTGAACGTTTTCATCAGGACTTCAAAGAAAAAGAGCGACATTACCAAGGTAGGTGGGATACCAGAATGATGGCGGACTATTGCTGGTCTTTGAAAAGGGAAGATAACTCTAGTAGTCACAAACGTAAGTCTCTCCAACGATCATTTCAAATGAAGCGCGAACGATTTCATAACCGAAGGAAGTAATTTAATTCTTTGAGTTCCTTGAGAGTGTCCTTTTAGTTTTTGTTAAGAGTAAAAAAGTAAAAAAATCATAAAAAAATTATAAAATCATTCATAATACAATCATAAAAAAGTGGTGTCGATACCGCCACGTCCTCGTTTCGTGACTCTGAGCGCGAACTGAAGCGCGAACGATTTCATAACCGAAGGAAGTAATTTAATTCTTTTGAGTTCCTTGAGAGTGTCCTTTAAGTTTTTGTTAAGAGTAAAAAAGTTAAAAAAATCATAAAAAAATTATAAAATCATTCATAAAACAATCATAAAAAAGTGGAGTCGATACCGCCACGTCCTCGTTTCGTGACTCTGGGTTTGGCTGAGAGCGGTAATGTGGGATCGCTTTAAATTCTTCAGAATTGAGATCCGCCATTTTGAATTTTCTAAAGTTAGGGATATACTAGATGAGTTTAAGCTGAGTACAAATTCAAATTCAGCGACTTTAAAACCAAGAGAATACATCATCACTGTGTTCTGCGTAATTGATCAAAAATAAGGAGAATTCGAAAATTTTTGTATTGACGCCAAAATTGTGAAGTGATAGGATTAAACCGACAACTAATTTGAATTCAATGTGAAAAACATTTAATTGCACTATTTTCGCCTGTCGTTTCTTGTGGTAATAAAAACACCAAACTCTTTAATTTGCCGGACGATTTCACTGAGAAGAAACAAAGTATCTCAAAAATTCAAGATGTGTTTTGAACAGCAAGAGTAATTCTTTCAAATGACGCAACCAGTTTTGTGGAGAAAAAATAATTCGCGGTGGAATATAAACCCGAATATAGCGAAAAAACGTGTTTTTTACACTTTTAGGTTATGATATCTCAAAAACGTGATGTGATGGAGCAATTCTGAGGTCAGATTCGAATTCAGCGCGCCAAAAACCTTGAAATAAGTATAGTCTGGTCTCAGGGTCTAAAAAATGTTGGCCTGTGTTATCAGCCAATTTTTTAAATATTTTTTGGGATCTTTCTTACTTTTTGAAATATTTCTTTTCAAAAGTAACTACATACTTTCTAACGTTATTTTACAACAAATTCGTTTAAAAAAAGTGTCTTATGTAATTCTGCTGCAGGGTTTCACCTCCTTGTTTTGCTTAAACTTATAATAGTTATAATGCATTGTTTTGTTTTATTTTTCATGGCATGCCTTTTTTCTATCAAATGAAGAGGATTATCAACAACAAATTATGACAACTGCATTTGATAATGTACTAACTGCTTGTATATTGTTTTTTGTAAAAACATTATAAAAATCAGTAAATTCTTTTGCCAGACTCTTACAATTTTTTCATTGTAATTTGATTTTTTTCAAAAATCTACAAAAATTAACCTTAGTACTGAACATGCATTCTTTAGTTTGGTAGATTACTTTTAAGATTGATACAAAAATGATGCTTTCCTCTTGAGCAAATTCGTGGAGTTGGCATTCAAACAAATTTCCGAGGAGTCGGAGTCGGAAAAAATGGACTCGAGGTCAAGGTTTAATTACTGTAGAAAAAACACTATACTATCATCATAATCCCAGACTTTATAAGTAGTCTTAGATAAATTAATTAAATTTTATAATAAAAAACAGTTTATAGGCAAGAATTTATTATGAAATAACAAATACATGAACACTGAAAGAAACAATGCTTGCATGTAAAAATAAATACATAAATTCCTTCCTGCTTATATGTAATTCGAAAGTGAAAACGACAACAAAACAAAACTATTGGAAATTCTCTCTGATATTCTCACTTAAGAAAAATACTATGAATTTTATAATAAGAAACAGAAAATAAATACATAGATTCCTTCCTGCTTATAATTAATTCTGAAGTGAAAATAAAAATAACCACAAAAAGAAGAAACTATTGCAAATTCTCTCTGATATTATCCATTAAGCAAGAATTGATAATTTCAGGTTTATAATAAATAACAGAAAATTATGTACAGAAAATAATTATGAAACAAAAAGAATTATTAGAATTACAGATATAAATTATGTAACTCAATAATAATTCTATAATAACAGGTAAATAATAAAAAAAATATGTTAGACAACAAAACTGCTTTGTTTTCTTACACTTTATTTATCATTTCTTTTTTTAGCGGCTAGTTTCTTTTTCTTGTATTTTAGCATTTCTTGAAAGCTTGTTCTTGTAACTACTAGCGTCGCTATCAAAGTCATCCTCATTGGTTCTCTTGGGAGGTTGTGGCGATTTGCGCGGTTCTACTGCAAGTTTCAAGTTGTCGATTTCCTTTTCGGCGTCTTTTAGTTTTTTGTTAAAGAAGTCGCATTCCAACAATTTACCCTCATACTTGTATTCGATATTTTTCTTCTCGATTAGAAGTTCATTAATTTCACTTTTAACCGTCTTCATTTCTTCATCGAGTTGAGCTAGTTTGGCGGTAGTTTCTTGTTCGTCAGCAGCAATTTCATTTTCAATTTTTTCTAGGTATTGCCTCTTCTTGGTGTTAAAATTACTTTCATTATCGGCGATGGCTTTGTTTATTTCGTCATTTTTTTGATAAATTGCGTCTGCATCCTCGATATTGAGTGGCATCATTTCGGAAGTGGTTGATTCTAACTCTTGTATAGCGATACGTAACTTGACTATTTCCAAATTAAGTGCAACAGACTCATTGTTTAACAATTCTATTGCGTAATTAGCTTTTTCAATATCTTTTTTAGCATCGGCTTCTTTTAACTGTGCTATTTTCTCCTTCAAATCAGTATTGTTGAATTGATACTGCTCAACCTGTGCATTGAATCTTTCGACTTCCTAAAACGCAACATTTTACTAAATTATAATTACATTGTTATTAGTATTTTACTTCTGAAATTTTCCGACTATTTTCTTCTACTTTTGCAAGAGTACGCCCTACTGACCGTAAACCTTGGTCCAACGTGTTAACTTTGACATTATAATGTTCAGTTGCTATTTCTTGTTGAATCTTCGCAACTGACTCTTTGATCTTCAATTCGACCTCATCAACATTTTTCTTCTCAAGCTCTTTCTTCTGCAACCTAACAAAAAGAATCAAAACAAAGTTGACTGTAAGAAAATAGCAATAATAGTTTTTGTGGTTATGTGAGGTATCGTAGGATCGTTTTGACTGGTTTTGACCCTGAGCGACCACCGCTCTACCCGCCATCTTGAATTAAAGGCGAACACAACCAGTGTTGTAACAATATCTAGTTACCACTCAGGTTATCATAGTAGCATACAAATTTTATTTTATTTTACAACAGAAAATTTTTGAGTATAAGAAGAGTTGAAAATTGGGAATTATTGGTAACTTTTGTTTGTCAATAAAAAGCGCATAGGCGCTTTTGGTGACACTTTTGTTGTACCATGCATATTTCTCGAGATATTTAGAAGTCTCAAGTTAAAACAACCACCCGGTGTATAGAAAATTAGTTAAAATTGCCGAAACACCTAAATACTTTTCCAGCTATACAAAATTAAAAAAAAAAAACAAATAATTTGTTTTGGGTTTTGAACAAGTTGTCGTTTAAATGTAGATTTAATATACAGAATGTTCATTTTATTATGGAAATTCCCAAACGTTTCCATTTTCTAATAGAACAGCCCGTATATTTTTATTTTTTTTTTAAATTCTAAGATTAAATCTAAGGACTTTTTGCATAACTATTTATTTTAGAAAACGTGTTATTTTGAGCTTTGAGTTGATGAATTGCCCTAAAATTACGCCATTTATTATGTGAATTTGAAAAAAAAAATGCTGCTAACCGATTTTAGCCGTTCACGAACTTGTCTTTACTTTTTATGAGATAAGCTTGTATGCCAAATTTCAAATCAATTACTTCAAAATTAAGGCAGTTATCGTGTAGGTACACAGACAGACGGACAAATCGAGACCCAATAAATGTGGGATATAAAAATAAACCATTTTTATTTAATGGATATGTTATGCGCTTTTGATATTTTTTTATCGGAGACTAGGAATCTGCCAACCAAAAGTCTCTCACATTTTTTAGAAACATAGGGTAAACATATCAAGAAATGCATTTTTTACAGTTTTTAATGAACTGGGTTTTCTCTTCAAAGTTCAAGCTTTTATTTCCCCTAGTTAGAGAAATGTTAAGCATTATTTATTTTGTTACAAATGTGACAAACTCAATATACCCTACCACAAGTAAATGTGGGGGGTATAATTAAGGAGGTTCTGACTTCCAACAAAATTAAATTTTCGAAAAACTGAAATAGTTTATGGAGCAGAGAAGATTGTGTATGTATGTCAAATCAATTATTGAGCTGGTAATTGGCTGAGATATTTGCCTTGGCGTTTTTGATGATTTTAAAACGACACCTGGTAAGAAACGCGTGTGCCACCATTTCTGTTTTTTTTTTTTAATTTATTATTTAAATAATTACCTACTCGATTATACAGTTAAAAAGTTATGTGAAACAGAGGTATATTTGATACCTATACAACAATTAAACGAAATATTAAACCGAATAGAGTAATATTATTGCTTATTAAATTTTTATTAGTTTAAAATTTTTTCCAAATGTTGAATTTGTTCTTTTGTTTTTGTGTATGTTTATATACAATCTTTCTACTGTATGATTTGTCAATATGGTATGATACCTCACACGACCACTTTCCGTTTCTAAACTTGTATAGTACCTACCTGTTTTTGATAGCTAGTTGCTTATCCAAAGTAGCTTTTATTTCTTCATATAATTTCATCTCATTTTCTAAATTTTTGTACTGAATCTGCGCGTAGGCAATCCGCGCTAACAAATTAACACCTTGTTCATATTCGGCTTTTGCTTGAGCTTGCAGAGCTGATATTTTTTCATTTACTTTGTCCATTGGTTCATCGAACAAACGTTGCGCTTGTTCATCTGAACTTCGTAAATACTCATCGATGTCTTGCTTGAGCGAAAGTATTTCTGTCTTTTGGAGATTCTGCTTGCATTTGACCTCGTTCTCCAACCTTTGCAAATTGGTTTTAATGCCCATTTGGAAAGCATTGGTATGTTGTAATATCTGCTCGGAGACTACAGCTAGAGTTTGGTCGATTGCTTGAGCTTGCTCGACATTCTTATGGATGTGAGTACATGCATTATCTTTGTTGTTTGTCTCTACTAGGAGCGCATGATAAGTCTCATTCCCATCTTTTTCTAATTGTCGTAGTTCTTTGCAATTTTGGGCAATCACTTGATCGCCTTCTTGAAGATGATCTTTCAAAGAACTTAATCTGTCGACTATATTGTCCTGGAAGCAAGCAATATGTAATAGTATATTATTTAAGTACGTAGGCTTTCACGGCCAGAATGATTTAGAAAATAAACTGCTTCCGGGTTATGCCGTGTGTCAAGATTTGTTACTACTTACTACTGATCGGTACTTGAACGCCAAATCACACCACCATCCCCAACAGAAGAGAAGTGCTATTAACACTCTGTTTAACAGAGCCAAGAAGATGTGCGACTCCAGTACCTTGGACGACGAATGGAAACACTTGGGGTGGGCTCTACGTCAGAATGGATACACCAAGTCTGACATACGAGGTGTCACACAAAGAAAACCGCAAGTCTCAGAGGAGCGACAAGAGTCAAAGGGGTTCGCTTGCTTACCATACGTAAATGGGGTATCAGAAAGAATCGGTAGAATACTGAAGAAATCGGGTATCACGGTAAGGTACAGAGCACCAGCAAAGGTAAAGGATCTTTTGCCTAACCTAAAGGATATCACACCCCTCCTGAAGAACGAAGGGGTATACAAGATAACATGTGAGTGTGGAACATGCTATGTAGGACAGAAAGGACGAAGTATCGAATGTCGAGTCAAGGAGCACAGTAGAGACACCCGGCTACGCAAGATTCAACAGTCTGCTGTTGCTCAACACTGCCACGAGTCGGGACACACAATGATTTTCGAAGACATGAAGATGTTAGCACGGGTTGGTAATTATCATTGAAGGCTTATTAGAGAAGCCATCAAAATTTACAAACATCCTACCAACATCAATCGCGAGGTTGGTACTGACATTAGTAGGGTCTGGAAATCGATCTTACCGCGGTCAAGTGGAAAAGCACATGGGAGCGGTAGCTCCAGATGTGCGCAGTGAGGTGTAAAGACAGGTATATAAGGGAGAGTTTCTTGGTAGGTCTTCAGTCTTCAGCTTTGAAGAAACAAGCAACATGGTTCGCGAAACATCAGCATTAACAAATCTTGTCACACGGCATAACCCGAAAGCAGTTTATTTTCTAAAAGTATATTATTTGACCGCCACATAATAGGTTCGTTCGAGCAGTCGCCAAAACCAGTCAAAACAATTGTGGATTCTTGTACGCATACGCAATGCAGGCTTTTGCAGGGCAAAACCGCTATTTGGCATGCGCAGGAGAAAGAATAAGTGCTTTATGCACTTATTTTGGGGCTGCTCGAACAAACCTAATGTGCTCGTAAAACAATATAACGTATGTTTATACACTCGCCTACGGCTGGTGTATAAAAGTCATGCTCGCGATATATATCCGCTATGTGCGTCTCAAATACGACGTTTTATCTATACTCATAATTTGCTTGAATTTTATTGCAAATATTTTTAATGTAGTTAACAGTAGCTTTGAATAATCATGACAGTGCCTTTGAATTCTTCCTCCATGCTTTGAATAGTCATTGAAAAGTCATTATCCAAAAGAATATTCTCGGAAAAAATGCCTCTTTTCCTTTGTATAATAGGATAATATATTAATTGCTTAGGTACCGATTTCGTTATTTAAAACATCATCAGCCTAAATCAAAATATAGGTAAGAAATTTTTTTACCCTAGCGTAATTTTTTTATTACATTATATTTTTATATTTCTACAAAACGTCATAAAAACCATAAAAACTCTAATACAACATTTATGTTGATGTTTTGATCATGTTTTAATGTAATTAAAATCTATTGCTACTTTGTTAATCAAGCTAAATTGTTCTTGCTAGCTTAAAGACAAAAAGCTATTTAGACTAAATTTAGTCTAAATGGGTTTCAACACTGCTATGGGTTCAACAATAGGTGAAGTGTTTGTTTTATTTTGAAAGAAATAATACCATTCTTATGCTATAAACAAGAAAATGTTCATATTAATTCTAATATTTGTTTAATTATTTTTCCAGATAGCAATAATGAATTATCCTGAGGATAAGAAGAGCTAAAACAACATCCACGTAATTCTATACAGCTGTTGACAAAAGAGCAATGGAAATAACATCAATTAGATGATTAAAAACAATAGCCTATTAGTTTTTAATTTAATTACTTTCTACATCTTTTGCGTTTAAAAACAGCTCACATGAACGTACGAAATAAAATATTTAATAACAAACAAAATTTTATCAACAATTAAAAACATTTATACTTAGCTTCATATTTGTTTATAAAATTGAGCACGAATAAGTTGATTATTGTTATTTGTGTACAGTGGTACCAATAAATCGATAATATCAGCCCAGAATCGCGGGAATAAGTTTGAGTTCTTATAAGTTTTCTGAAAATATTTTATTATCATACATGTACAGGGTAAGTCACTAGAGTCCCTGTGGTCGACACTGCATGTATCTTATATCAGCATGTATATAAGAGAAAAAATCTGATGTGGCCAGGCACATGAGTTTATCATACTATGTATATATTTGAAGTTGGTCCATAATGCAAAGTGAAATCAATAAATGTATGGAATAAAAGCCTCTTGGAACTTTGCAGATAGTTTAATAATATGCTAAAATGTAGCATATTATTAAACTATCTGCAAAGTTCCAAGAGGCTTTTATTCCATACATCTATGTATATATATAAAACTAATAGTTTAGCTGCATGAGAATCTATTTGATCGAGGTCGGTCGTGTCTGCATTCAAATAAAACTAGTTAGCCAGGATTTGTAAGATATTTTGATTTTGTTGACGGTAGGTTTGTCAAAACATCAACGTTTAAGACTACCTACTGTCATTAGAATTAAAATCTCTGTCAAATCCTGGCTAACTAGTTTTATTTTAGTGCAGACACGACTGATCTCAATCAAATTGACTTTGCGCAGGCAGCTAAACTATTAATTTGACCAAAAAGTGTCATAGACATAAATTATTCAAAATTTCGTCTACTTTAATTTATTATTTGACAATTTTGACGAAATTACAGATTGGCGGCTCATTTGCAAAATCCTTGAAAAATGCTTAGAGAGAGGAAACATCCAGTTCCTTTGGACCCTTTTGAATAAAAACCTTTCCAGCTCTAAGTTTGGTCATGAACTTCTAAATATGAAGTTTCGTCCCGATACCTTTAGTAGTTTCTCCGGAATCGTAGCCACAAAAAAACGGGTACACACATACACATATACATACACACATACACATAGAAATTTTTTGTACCTAGGTCAAAAATATTCAGGGAATACAAAAATCCGCTAAAATCTCATTTTTTTCGGCGCTCTTACAATACTTTATCATAGTATGATAAAGTAAAAATTATACAATATTGTTTGGCCTATCATTTTCTACAACAGAAAATTATTTTCACTTATACAGGATGTTGCTTTTAGGTGTGGAAGAAAAAATGCTTTTTCGTGCAGTGCCAAGTATATGATACCATATTATCAATACTAAGGAAGTTTTCTTTCCAACTGTAGCAAGTTGTACCTGAGTAAAGTAAATAGTTTCTTATAACAACAATTGAATATTTGTTCGATAAAAAATGGAAATTTTTTAAAGACTATATATGTGTCTTTGATTATTGTCTGACATAACTTAAAGGCAAAAGTTTAATAAAAATCCTGCAACGCGGACATATTTTGGAAAAACAATAGAATATCTCACGATTTTTATAGTAACTATCGACCGCCGGGGTACTACCTCCGCTGTATATAGAGTGGTTCTTAAACTGCAAACTCCTATATCGGGGCGCTTGCAGTTTAGGGTCCACTGCATTAAAAAAAGTAGATTAGGTATATCATTTTTGTGCAGAATTGTATAAGTATTAATTTTATGCAAGGGCTAACATTGCAAAATAGTGATTGTTTTGCTGTAAAACGCGGAATCTTGTAGAAATGTTGGCCCCCTTGGGGGGCCCCGACTCGCCCCCCCCATCTCCCCTCCCTCCCCCCTACCGCCCCCTCTCCTTCCCCAAGACCACTTAAAATAACGCAAAAGACGCGAAGAATTGTCGGGGCCCCCTTGGGGGGCCCCGACAATAATCATAGAAACTATTGAATTTGATTATTTTAAAAAGAACTATTGTTACTTACCTCATATTCTTTCAAATGACGAGTTTGGTTTAACAAATCATCGCCCATTTGAACACCTGACGAGTTTTCCGCCTGTTTGTCCATATTTTCCCAACAAACGTCTGCACTCTGCACGCCCTTACTCAGCAATAATGAATTGTTGATTTTCGAGTTTTTCGACTTTCAATTATTTTCTTTATGGTTGCCTAGCAGGCATGGCAACGTGATCTCCTAACTCTCCAAAATACAAATCTAAACAGAAATCGTAACCTACTTTACCGACATAGCAAGATATTTAGTTTTTAGGTTATAATTCCGGCTCTAAAGGAATTGTTATTTGTCTTATCCAACATAACACCTTCATTATGTTGTTGAGGCATTCCAAGATAATTCTACAGCTACGGCAAACGTACCTATGCCCTGTAAGATTTTCAATTCACATCTTTTACATTGTTTCCGTAACACATGTCTTAATTTAAGGTACAAGCTCTGTGCACTACAGTAACAAACACTCCAAAACCAACGGGCAATGTTGAATCCGACGAAGGCAAAGAAGTAAGCAAAGCGATGAGGGCGTACCTTGAGAGGGCTCGAGAACACACAGAGTTTATGCGACTACAAAACCACGAATTTCAAATTGGTAAACGACATCTAGCGAATATGATGGGCGAAGATCCCGAGACGTTTACGCAAGCTGATATTGATGTATTTTCGTTATCTAATTTTTTGTATATCCGATGATCACATTTTGTGAATTTTAGCGGGCTGTAGAGTACTTGTTTCCGTCTGGTTTGTTTGAGAAAAAAGCTAGACCACTTATGAAGCCGCCAGAAGAAGTTTTCCCTCAGAGGAAAGCAGCTGAATTTGACGAGACTGGTCGACCATTTCATTTTCTGTTTTACACTGCCAAACCAAACTTTTATAAACTGTTATACGTAAGTATCATGTAGTAATAATACTAAAGGGAAATCATTTATTTTTAATTTTGATTAAAATAAAATAGAAGTAGAGTTTTAAACAAAATTCTAATGTAGCGTTTACAATAAGCAATTTCTAGGACGTTGTTTCAAACATGAATGAGCTGCATAAATTTGAGGATGTAATGATAAGGAAAAATAATGTACCAGACCCTAATTTGGCAATGTAAGTTCCTAGAAAATAATGCACAAATATCAAACATTTCTGATAAAACATTTTCAGTCAAACTAGTGGATATCAATGGCTTGATCAGGAAGCATTGGAAAACAAACTTGTCGAGACTCTTAATGATAAGGACTATAGTAGTTTTTTAACGGCGATGGACAGATTGGTAGCTCTTCCATATTCGTACAAATGCTTGGATTTTATAAACCAGTATCGTAAACCGTTACTAAACCAAACGAAAACTTTTGATGTACCCGAATTAAAGTACGATGACGATGGCCGATCTTATATAACTACCTACGGTAAGGAATATTGTTTTTATTAATACATTAATAATTTTATTTAACTTTTTTAGAGTGTTTAAGGAAACGTGCAAGAGGGCATGTGACTATTAGATCACCAGGAACCGGAGCAGTTACTATTAACGATCAAGATATTAGGTATTTTTGGGATATACAATCCAGAGAACAGGTAAGTTTTTTTTTGTCAAAGACTTGAATTTCTTGATGTTGTGTGAATAAGAAGAAAACATTTTATGTTTGTCACATGATGGCAGTGGAAACTGTTAATATAGGTTTATTTTCTATATTTAGAGTTAGACAAAAATGTCAGTTGTTCTCCGTATTATTTAGTTCCCGCATAAATTTTCCAGTATGGGAAAAATTTATGAAATTAACTGTTTGTATACTTCATGTTCTCTATAATTAAAATTAACTGCAAGGGGATTTTTGAAGTTATTTTAAAATACCTATAAAGTATTTTGAATGATACTTACTTTAAATAATATGATACGTAATTAAATTCGATTAATCGTTTGCTATAAAAGTTCAAGGTGTATAGGAAATATTTATGATCTGGTTTTTTACCAGTAAAAATACAAAAAGTTGGTTTACTTACTTTGAAAGAAATGCTAACAATGTTTCAAGAGCGTTCATAAAATACAGTTCTTTAGTTTTACTACTTTTTATGGCACTTTTTCCATGTGAGGTCACAGGAAACACAAAAAATCTACCTAAATTCCATCTAAAATAGTTCACAGAACTTATTGTGTAAAAAATTACCTAAAAGTAAAGAGCACCAGCTAAGGTAAAGGATCCTTTACCTAACCCAAAGGATATCACACCACTCCTGAAGAACGAAGTTGTATACAAGATAACATGTGAGTGTGGAACATGCTATGTATGACTGACAGGACGAAGCATCGAATTTTGAGTCAACGAGCACAGTGGAGACGAGGCTAGGCAAGATTCAACAGTCTGTTGTTGCTCAACACTGCCACGAGTCAGGACACACAATGAATGTCGATGACGTAAAGATGTTGGCAAGGGCGGGTAATTATTATCGAAGGCTGATTAGAGAAGCCATCGAAATTTACAAACATCCTCAGAACATCAATCGTGAGGACGGAACTGACATTAGTAGGGTCTTGAAATTGATCCTAACGCGGCCAGGTGGAAACACACATGGGAGCGGCAGCTCCAGATGTGCACAAAGAGCTGTAAATTTAGCTATATAAGGGAAATTTCTTTGGTAAGTCTTCAGTATTCAGTTAGCTCTGTCTTGCTCAAAAAGTTGCATATCATGGCAGGTTTTATTGCGTTTTTTGACGTTTCATATATACCCGTCCGCACCCCACTTAAAGAATCTTTGTAAATGCTTCAAAAACTTTCGGGAACAAACTTTTAGCATTGCAGGTAAAAGTGCAGAGATTGAGGTTTAGGTGGTATATTTTTTTTTTTAAATTACCGAACGCTTTTTTCACTTTCACCTAATTTTTTTCAAAAACTTTGTGCGATACGAAATATTGGAACCCAGATTAGTGTTCAGGGCGATTATTTCTACCCAAAACGCAATTTTATATTTTTTATTAACAAACGCTATTTTCCCTAAAATTATTAATATATTAAAATTTCAACGGTCTTTTTTTAAAATTTTTATTTAAGGCCATAAAATATTTCCGGTACGAGTTAGACAATTAACTGATCTAATAATTAAATGATCTACGAAAATCAGTCAGAAGAAATGTGGTTGCCTATTTTTGTAATTAAAAATGGACGTGTACCAAGATTTTTTACACTAGCAAACCATCTCAGAGGTTTTGTCATGTTTCCATACTTACTACAGCTTTCTTATGGGGTTTCCCACGGGTCACCCGATTACCAGATTCTGAATTACTAGTAAGGGTAATTCCATGTCAAATCAACACAGTTTTATTGCTCATCGAGTTAGCTAAACAGGCTAGGATTGTGCTTGCGTGATTAACTACGTTAATTTAATCTTTATTCGTGATCCCATCAAAAAAAGCGTTTGGACATTAAAAAGGCACTTTTCTTCTGTCTACAATTTGATAATGTCATATTAATAGTATATTATTCTATGAGCAAGTAATGTGAGCAATTTCTCACGAGAACGAAGCGTTCGAGTGAGAAATTGCCATTACTTGCGAATGGAATACTATACTTTTTCTACGACCATGCAACGAAATTTTATAAATTAATTTTTGTGCATATAGGGACAGCTGTATGTCACTATGACGGTTTACAAGATTTTGACAGATTAAAATTGTTTGGTGCGCCTTGTCAATGCCTTGACAATGTCGCTAAGCAGTGTATCAACAATTTGGAAATGGAAAATCCAGAGCTGTGATTGGTTCTAAAGCCGTGAGGAATGAAATATTTGTCACTACTGGTGGGGTATGAGGAGCCAGGAATGAAAAATTTGTCATGTGTGTGGGGAATGGTTAGTATTACTTATCATAAATTGCCATGATAATGAATGCATTCCTCAATAGGAGTAGAAAGGATTTTTTTTGACAATGGATTCGTCAGAAACAAACATAGGTTTTGTTTTTCTTATGGACGCCATATTGTTTTTATACATTTTGGATTCAGACTTTTATTCTGAGTAATTTGGTATGCCACTTGCCATATTTAGAAGACAATAAGCCGACAAAATCGGAGAGACCATTGTAAAGTTGCAGTAAACTTTTGGAATGTATTTATTTGTACTAACTAGACAACATAAAAAGGAACAAAATTTTAACAAACTAAATAATGTTTTCACAAATCTCGCCATTTTCATGGAGGCATTTTTCACAGCATTCCGAAATATGGTGACCTTACCGAGGGTTCTTCTGTCAATCGAATTGAAAGCGGCGATGTCACGTAACTCTCCAACATTGCCAAATTAACACCATACACCATACACCTTATTTTATAAGTCACTCCATAGATATAAATCACAAGGGGTAAGATCCGGCAATCTTGGTGGCCATGATACTTCTGAATAGGTAGCAATTACTCTCCGTTTATGTCTTTGTTTATGTCCGTTTATATCTAAATAGTCACGATTCGGGCATTATGTGTAGGTGCTTCGTCTTGTTGGAACCACATACCTTATCATAACGGTATATCGTCCATTCTTTCTTCCATGTCCTCAGAGAGCAATATTGCTGATTTATCTCTGAAGTTAAATTTATGTTATAAAAAATTGGTCTGGCTAATCGGTTGGCCACTATACCGCACCATACATTAAAACCAACCTGCATTATAGTACAGAAAGGTGATGATTTTGCGCGGGCCCAGTAGTGCGTCTTCTTTCAGTGAAAAATACCGCAGTTAGAAAAATATGTTTCATCGAACTATAATATTTTTTTTTATAAATTCTGGGTTTTCACTGATTTCTTTCAACAGATGGGTACAGAGACGGGAAATATCACATTGTTTCACAAAACGTCTTCCATGGCACCAAGGGATTTTCAGCAATTCTCGAAGTGTACAAGTTTCAGTCAATTCTATCATCTTATTGTAATCAAAACATGGCATGTGGCATACCAAATTACTCAGAAAGAAATGATGAATCCAAACATGTATAAAACCAATATGGCGTCCATAAGAAAAACAAAAGTTTCGATTGTATCTGGCGAATCCATTGGCGAAAAAAAGTTTAAACTGACACTATCAAATTATAGACAAAAAAGTGAGACACCTGTATAGTGGTCTACGTCGAAGAGTGCATAGTTTTATGACTGGCAAAAAACTGAAGAAAATTCGAAAATTCAGAGTTTTTTGCGATTTTCGTTGTGAAGCATATAAAATGAAAGAAAGAAACGCCTAAATTTTTTTCTTGTCCAAAACACAATTTGCCTGGGCTAATATCTATAATTTCAAAACAGGAATTATCATAAAATTTGGTATTTTCCTATAACTACATAAAGACAACAATGGTACAAAATTTTGTCAAAATTCAAGATGGTGAGGAATAAAGCTGTGTCAATTTGACATGGAATTATCCATAGGAATTCTCTCGTGATGGTAACGTCATCATTCGCCTTGTTCCCAAAAAAAGTAGCAATTACCAAAAAATGAGTCGGCCCATCAGAAAATTTGAATAAATCCAGTCGTCAGCGGAATAGACCCGCTTTTGTTTTACTAATTTTTGTTTCACTGCCCATTCACGTGGCCGAGCAGCATCACCACGAGAACACAGCAAGCACACTTAATCCCCACCAATGCGAATCCTAAGCACCGAAAAGACGACGGTGTATCTCAGCAGCGGCGAGGAGCACCGTCCGCGGCCATAAACAAGTGTCGTAATTTAACAATTTACATTGTTCGCCACCGTTCCACGCCGCACACAGATAACTAGACGCGAACAGCCCAGTAGTCGCGAATTATTTTTTTTTTTCGGCAGACAAGTTACTCTTTTCGAATCGCCGAACTACGAACGTGGTAAATCGAGAGCCAGAAGTTATGAAATTAACCTTGCCGGCATTCCATCGAAGGCTTCGCAGTGTGTTATTGTACCATTTGTGGTGATTGGCATCGAGGAGTTATGGATTATAACGGAAAAGAATGAGGTAAGTCTTCTTCTTTCTATCATATTCCTTCTATCATTTTTCCTATACATCCTCAAGCATAAATCTAATCAATCCTTGATTTTGGGGTGGGGTAATTTGAAAATTGGCAACTTAGCGCGCGTTTATTTTCGCCGCGTTTACCCGAAAATCTCCGATTTCCTCAATTTGCGCAAAATCTAATAATTGGGCCGTTTAACTTCTTGATGAGATAATAAATTACGGTGCTGCATCCGGATTTGCTCGTTCGGTCGTCTTGTTGTTTTTTCGCGCTACAACCGTTTGTTTTGAGAGCGCTTGCATTGTTGCGGGGCTCTTGTGACCGGGCCCAAAGTCCAAGTTTTCGCACGGCGAATATGAAATTAGCATTTTTCCGATATTCGTACCCATCTATCGCGCCAAATTTGATTTACCGTTAGAAAGAAATCTTGCAGATCTCTAAAATATTGCGATTTAAGAACGGTTTCACTTAAAATCATCCCACATTAAACGATTTAATGTTCAGATTGTTCAGCGCTATCTCCATGTTTATTTACCGTATTGCAAATGTGGTATTTGTAGAATTTTGACGTAATACGCGACAGGTATAATTCCAGCACCATTTATTCATTATAGACCAAAAAGCCCAAAAAATTTGTACCTACTTTATATATATATAAAATCAAAAGTTGATTTAAAATCGTTTAGTATTATTTAGTGTTCTGATAATAAATATTGAACTAAAAAATCTGATGTGGCCCATGACTCTATCATTCAATATATAAAATTAATAGTTAATGTGCATGGGATTCTATTTGATCGAGATCGATCGTGTCCTACCTAAGTTTTAATGCAAACACGATCTCGATCAAAAAGACTTTGCTCATACAGCTAAAGTATTAATTTTACCAAAAAATGTAATAGACATAAATTGTACAGAATTTCCTCTACTTCAATTTATTATTTAACTATTTTTACAAAGTTAGAGAAATGACAGCTCAAGTGCAAAATCCTTGAAAAATGCTTAGAGGAAACATCCAGTTCCTTTGGACCCTTTTGTACCAAAAGCTTTTCAGCTCTAAGTTTAGTCATACAACTTTTAAATGTTTATTTTTGTCCCGAGTAGTTTCTCCGGAATCGTCGCCACAAAAATCGGGTACACAGAGACATACACACATACAATACATTATCATACTGTCACCAATAACAGTTGTTCTTGGAACACATTACTATGTTCTTATTGAAGAATTATTATTTTTTGTTTTATATTATTTGATGTGTAGGCAGGTAACTTCGTAAGATGTGACAAACTTTTAGTTTTGAATGAACGTGTTTTTGTCTTAGAGTGTTTATATTAAATTTGTAGTTTTGCTTATTGGTTATAGAAGAAAAATAGATTGGTACCCATAAGAAAATAACCTTCACGCTAGATATGTCCATTTAAATGTCTTGTTGATCTTATCTAATGGGGATCTACCGGGTTTGCTGGCCTGTATTTGAATAGTTTGTTGGGGTATCAGATTTTACTCTCAAAATATATGAGACTACTATTAAAAATATATTAGATACTGATTAACTTAACCAGAGAAATACATCATTATTTTTGATAATGATAACTGCACCGTTCAATTTGGTGTTCCATATTTGTTGTGCTTTTATTTTATAAAGGCTTTTCACACGGTAAGGGCTTGTTATTATGTACCTCTTATTTTCTTTTAAGAAATGTTAATAACCTATTACTCAATTATGAACGTGCGTCTTGATTTTTGTTGTTAAAGTAAACGTCCCAAATTCAGACACTGTCCTAAATACCGATATATTTTTGTTTAGTCGGATAAAATAAAAAATCGACAACATTGAACTTTATTTTAGGACATCCTGTTTGTTGATTTGACATGACACTTAACAACCTACAATCGTTTCTTATTATGTGTTCTAACGGTCAGAATATAACCTAAAAGGTTGACTAAACTTGATAATTGATTGGTATGCTACAAGTTGAGTTTTTCCTTATAAGGGAACTGCAAATTGACTTATGTTTACATTGCTACAGGATAACAGTAATTAAGAAAATTCTAATAATATCTATATAGGCTGACTAATAATGCTGTATATTTTCATAATAAGACGGTGTACTACTCTTTTAACCACTATTGTTTACAAATTTAGGGGTGTCGGAATTAGGTACATGTAAATAAAGCACTCCGTAAATCAGACATGTGTGTCGGAATTGTGTACATGGTTAGAAGTAATACATATGGCTCTATTGCTGTCTTTACACAAGAAAATAACATATTTTACATCGTTTGCTATATTATAATTAATTGTACGGATTTTGTCCAAATTTACGGATATTTTAATTTTTACGGATATCAATCATCCCTAATTAGTATAGGGTGTCGGAATTACGATCATCAGTAGTCCCTAATTCCGTCATAAGTATCGACAGGCATCATAGGAGATGATATAAGACAGAATGATGTAAAATAATAATAAATAAAAGAATAAAGTACAAGACGTTCTTCTGTTTTGTTAATAAAAAAGAAGAAAGCACGAAAGAAAAAAAGAAAATCATTCTAGAGAAATAAGAAAGGAGGCGAAAAAGGAACGGAATAAAAAACTGCGCCAAGAAAAAGAGAACACCAAAAATTCCAGATGCAAGAAACACTAAAATACAGATGAGGTAGAGAGGGCAGACAGAAGAAGTCCGGGCGTTTACCTAACTACTTCACATATAAAATCAAAAGTTGATTGATTACCAGATAAATAAAACAAATATGTATTCGTCAACTTAAAGTCGTTTAGTCCTATTTAGTGTTCTGCTAATAAATATTGAACTAAAAAAACTGTATACAGTTATATACGGTAAAATTATGCAGACTTATACTGCATGTCTTTGCCGTATATGGAGAGAGCCAAATAGAAAGTTTATATATTATCTGTGGGCTGTATTGAAAAAGATTCACCAATAACAGTTCTTCTTAGAACACATTACTGTAGTCTTATTGAAGAATTATTGTTTTTTGTTTTATTATATTTGATGTGTAGGTAGATAACTTCGTAAGGTGTGATAAACTTTTAGTTTTGGATGAACGTCTTTTTGTGTTAGAGTCTTTATATTAAATTTGTAGTTTTGCTTATTGGTTATAGAAGAAAAATAGATTGGTACCGATAAGAAAATAACCTTCACGCTAGAGATGCATATTTAAATGTTTTGTTGATCTTATCTAATAGGAATCTGCTCATGTCAAATTATTATAGCTTACATGGTTAGAAAAGAATGTTACCAAATGGCCGGTTTTTACCCGGCCTGCTAGCTTGTATTTGAATTGTTTGTAGGGTTGATTTTACTTCATATTCTCATCAAGATATATGAGACTACTTACTAGTAAAATTATATGAGATCATATATTTGTCGGGATTTTATTTTATAAAGGCATTTCAAACGGTAACAGCTTGTTATCATATATTATTTTGTTTTAAGAAATGTTAATAACCTATTACTCAATTATGAACTGTTTGTGCGAATTGATTTTTTGTTAGTTCTAAACTAGCAAAAAGGACAAAATCTCGATTTTTTATTTATAATAATGGAACATGGTTTGTAATTATCATATAACAAATTCAATTTTCAATGGCAACCCCACATTTTTCTTGTTGATTATGATAGATCTGTTAATTTTGTTCATGGTAGCATACAATTTTTTTGACCTTACACTAGAACGTTTTCGAACGAATGAACAGAATGAACTTACGTCTAGATAATTCAATTTCAGATATGTAGCTGTCACTGTTTTTTACTCTTTTGCTATAGTAACCAGCGGTTTATTATTCACTTAATTAATCGCCATTGGATCAGTTTTGCTGCCCAACCGAGCCAACAGAATAAACAATAAAAGAACCGACAAAATAACAGGACATATCCACTGGTCTAGAATTCCCAGAAGTTATGGAACAAATTGACGGACCCACCGCCTTATAAACAAACAATGTAACATTCAATTATTTTAAGAAAAACATGAAAACCTTAGTAGGTGTTACAAAGGTCGATTACCTAGATTATTTTTACAGAAACAAACAACATTTATTTAGTCATCATCGTTTTATTGAGACATATAATTGATGGGAGAAAACAACCAATAAATATGGATAGAAGTTGTTTGTTTAAAATTGGGCCAACCTGGAAGAATAACAAATCGTTGTCCTTTGTTTTTCTGAGTGATTTTTTTAATATTTTTTTACCTCTATTTGGCTCAAGGCATTGAATTCGTAGATTGACTACATCTTTTCCAGTTGATATTCAGACAATTGAGTGACAATTGATATTCAGATAGTAGCAATACATATTCAGACATTACAAATTATATTCAGACAGTACCAATTGATATTCACATATTAACAAATGATATTCAGAAAGCAACAATTGTAGTTCAGAATGTAAAATTAAATAATTATAACTGTGTAATATTTGTTTTTACAATTTTCTGAGAAAGTTGTGACGATGTTGTTAGGAGCAATTGTCTCCTGACTTGATTTCTGTTAAGCCTTTGTACCTATCATGTACATATATATTTAATAACAAATGACAGTGTTACAAAAATTTGTCAGAAAATTATAGAGATATTGTTAGGAGCAATTGTCTCCTGACTTGATTTTAATTCTTTTAAGCCTATGGGATTATTTCCGGAGTAATTAATTGCTAAAGTTAAGCGAATGAAATTTACGGGGCAAAAACAGCGCCAATTCTTCATAATTTGGCAAAATCGGAAAAACGCCAACATATACAGGTTTCTAATTTTTATGAGTTGTAGCATATTTATTAATCAAGAACAGCATCAGAATTTTTTCAAAATTTTTCGCCCCTAGTTCTGAGAGAAAATCGACGTCAAAAGAAGGGACATAATGTATGGCCACTAATTCTTTATTTTCTGTCTCTTTGGCATTAAACATCTTTGGATAATTTATCCAATACCCAAACTTCAAAATATGGTAGCCTTTCTAGTCTTCGTTAATTTGCTGTTAAGATTGTACTCGAATTTCCAGCTGCAACAAATCATCCTATTTAAATTATTCATTTAATATTAAATTAATAATATTAGAAAATAAACCACAAAAATTCTGTCATCATGTTTCGCACTGAAAGATGGATTGTTATGATGTCTCTTGATATTTTTAATTAAATATTTTGACTAATTTTGAAGATGTAAATATAAATTAAATCTTGAATAATACATGTGAAAAAATAATAATAAGTATTCCTAGTAAACACTCCAACTTGTTTTGACATCTGCTTAATTATGATTCTGTTTATTTGCGTCACGGTGTATAGATTTTGTTTTTTTGCTACCTAGCCATATTTTTCATTAATTTGCACAGATTACCACTGTAATTACTAATTAGGTTACACAGCTCGTATATTCTTTATTATGTTCGTATTTCAAGGTATGCATCTTATAGATTTTTATTAACATATCCGGTGATATTACTAAAATATTCTCGATGGTTATCATAATGGGTGCGCAAATCATACCTTTGATTAGTTCCTTAGTCAAGTCTGCAATATAATACCAAGGATGCGTATTTTTGCGCATTAAGCTCCCGTAAATCATAATAAATAATGTTATCTTCTTGCTACTTGTCTGAGAACTTTGACGTTATTCCGTAAAATGTGCTGAACTGTAAATATTGTCACTAGATAACTAACCACAAGTAATTACGTGAATTGTAGATTGTTTGGCGCTTAAAAAAATAGTGAGGCTTAACATTGAAACGGAAAAATCCGAATATGTTGCAACGCAGGTCATTGTCAATGATGCGATGAGTCATTTTGAGGACTGTGTGTGATTGCTGTTCTTTCTAGGTTGTTGATTTATGCAAAATTTTGTTTGGCTGTGTTGGGACGCCCAGCGAAAACTTTACATAACTATTTGCTGACACCCAGGCATAAAATACTTACATACATCAAACATTTAACAAAAAAAAATATGTTTTATTCATAACAAAATCACGTGGTATTCTTACTGTATTTAGAATTAATCAATATGATAGTTGCTCATCATTTATAAAAGAGACATTCTTCGCACTTGTCGCTAATTGAGTAGTTTCATATTTATTTGAGATGTTTTTTTTTTTATAAACTAGCCTTCTCTGTTTTTGCTATATGTTTTTTTTTAACTAGTTATCGAAATAAAGTGTTTAAAATAGAAAATACAGAGAAAAACTTTACAGAATCGAACAGCTTGTAATAACCAATTAATTAATTGTAATAATAATAACTGACAGAGAAAAATGTCGAAATCAGAAATTCCAGAAACATTTTCTAGAGAAAAGGAGTAAATATGTTAAAAAGGTTGTTTTTTTTTTAACTTTCATCTTCCTAAAAATTATTCAAATTTGCGTACATAATACTCTATTATTTGAATAACAATGACATTTGTTTTGAATAAAGAAGTTATTATGCAAGGGAACTGTCATTATTATTGAAAACTACTGTCATCATAATCTTCGGCGTGTAACAAGATAGGAATTATACAAGGTTAGTCAAAATTACCGGAACACCGAACTAATTTTACAACCGTAACTATTTAGAAAAATTCCTCAAACAAAAGTTTTTTGGGTTTATACAAGCTCTCGTTTAAATGTATTTGCAATTATACAGCCTGTCCATTTTCTTTGGAAATTTGGTAAACTTTGCTTACTTTATCGTACGCAGTATGACAAAATATTTAATATTTAGCGGAAATATATCTTTTTGGGTTCCCCGAATATTTTTGCCAAGGTAAAAGAATTTGATGTGGCCAGGCACATGACATTATCATACAATATATAAAATTAATAGTTTAGCTGCATGAGAATCTATTTGATTGAGATCAGTCGTGTCTGCATTAAAATACAACTAGTTAGCCAGGATTTGTCAGATCTTTGGATACTATTGACAGTAGGCATTGTCAAAGCAATAGTATTCGACATGCGATCGATCACGATCAAATAGAATTTGCTCTTGCAGTTAAACTATTAAGTTTACCAAAAAATGTGATAGGCATAAATTATTCAGAATTTCCTCTATTTTAATTTATTACTTAAGTATTTTGATGAAATTACAGAAATGGCTGCTCATTTGCAAAGTCTTTGAAAAAGGCTTACAGTAAACATCCACTTCCTTTAGACCCTTTTGAACCAAAAGCTTTTCTGCTCTAACTTTGATCACGAAACTTCTAAACGTGAAGTACACATTTATTTTAACTTGACTGTTTAAACATTTAATTTTCATGTACTTAATTGTTTGCTTGTTATTTGTTCTTAATTTTTTATTTTTATCGGCTTGTTTAAACTTCGCGAGTTGATGCATTTTATAATAAAACAATTTCTACAAAAAGTGTTTAGATTTAATCTTAGAATAAGGAAATTTAAAAATATACAGGCGATTCTTTTTGTAAAGGAAAAGGTTACGAAATTTTCAAAATAAAATGATTTATATTAAACATAATATACTTAATATAGATGTATAACTCCATATGACATTTGACTTCTGTAAATGTTTGTTTTTTAAGCAACCGCACTTCATATTTCTTTACTTATTGAGTGTACTATTATAGTATATTGTTCACTTTAAATGACTGCTATTATGTATTTTACTAAATTAGTATGTTTTTATTCATAAGCTTATAAGTATGTAAGTAGTTTTCAGTATTTTCTTGTTAATATGGAATACATAATGTTACTTATTCTAAAAGAAAGAAATTGCCAATCTCAAAATTTTAGTCCTTGGCAAAAGTTTCAATTGCCTAAAACGCTTTATTCCAAATAATTTAGACAAAAATTAAAAAAGTTAATATTTCCCTAAACTTCATTTGGATGGGGTAGAAAAGCGTCCTGTGGCATCTAAACCAACCTTCACTTGAACTGTGAAAATGTTTTCAAGGTTGTAAGTTATGTTATTATTTTAAAGGTAATTTTATTTTATTGCGTTTGTATATTGCGGTTGGAAGAGTAGATATTAAAATTTTTGAAATTTTCAAATTAATAATTACAAACAACGAAAAAAAGAAGAAATTAGAGACCATAAGATTTGATTATTTACAATACAGCACACTCAGAAAGCGAGAATAGTAGCTATCGCGTCTTAACCTGGTGAAAATAAACAAACGATTCACTTCGGTAAAATTCCCTAGGTGGATTTTTAAATATGCCTTTGAATTGGCATTAGAAATAATGTGTAAAAACTAAAAGTTCCCAAGCAAGGGTTTTGTAAATATAAACTCCGTTTTTACTTCAATCTGGAATTGAAAAATTGAAATTGAAAGGGTTACATTAAATTAAATGTTTAAAAGTGCCAGACCTATTCCGAAAACGAGGGTGCGGAGATTTTTCTTGCTCCAGGGCGCTGAATATGTAGCTACGCCACTGGTTAAATGCAAACTTTATGTGTCATAGAACGTGGAAAATGTTAATAGGTTGTACTTATTACGTAGTTTTCATTGTTTCAAAACCTGATATTGACAAATTTGGATTATGAAAGTAGAAAAGAAAAGAAAACAAAGTTGTCTTTGGCGAACTATGTTTATTATATCTTTGGTGCTGTGAAACATAGTTCGCCAAAGACAACTTTGTTTTCTTTTCTTTTCTACTTTCATTCTACAAGGCCTACTAGTGGATGCATTTATTGAAAAATTTGGACTAGGCAGGTTCACTTTTCGCAGTAAGCCTGCAATATCATCTGACGTCACTTTCTCAAATGCTCCACAATTAAACTATGTATAGATATTATAATTATATTTATAGTAACAAATTTCTAAGAAATTTCGCCTAATAGAGGCTAGAACTTTTAACAATGCTTACAGATAGTGTGTACCGTTTACTGATGTCTTTAATATGACTTACAACGCGAATAAATTAAATATATTAACGGTAAATTACATAACGAGACTCATAATGGACGATTGTGCAGAAGTTCAATGGATGTTGCTTGGCCAAGACAAGTGAAGACAAATATTAATTTAACTATTAGTACTTGTCATTATTTTGTATGAAGAATGTTTTAAAAGGTTTTCCGGTTTCTTTTGTAGTTGTCAATTACTGCAATTACATAAGCCAAAAAAACGTATAGGATAATTCGATGTAAACAGCGCAGTAATACTTTTGATAATTACGCCAATTCGGTTGAGTAATCATATATAAAATTTGGTACAATAAAAAAACTCAACTATAGTTTCCTGATTATACTAAACATGTGACTAAAGGAAATGGTTGCGTTGCTATAATTAATTCAGAATAGTACATAATCTACGTCACTAATTATTAATGGTTGGTCAACAAAAAAAAAGCATGTCTGGACCATATCAAGGATATCTAAACAGCACTCCACGTCAATAGGTTTGAAATAAAGCATGGTCCAAAAACATCTGCACACTCCAGTAAATAGCATTCAAAATTTAGCTAATTACGAATTGCGTAACAACATGTGTGTGTCGGCTCGTAATCGGCGAATCAAAGACAAACAAAAAAACGTGAATGTCAAAGAACAATGCACAGGATATATATTTTGCAAACTATGTGTATACACGGGTCCCTCTATATTGCGACGATTCCAGAAATTAGTAATGGATTGTGCAATTTATTCTAGTGATACAGCGGGATTAAACTTTAAACTATGGCGAGCATATTTCTCCGCTATTCAAGGTTTGTTAGGATATGGAACCGTAACTAGGGCATACTCTTTAAAGCGTACATACTGTAATTACCTTTTATAGTTGCCGAAGACAGTTGTTTGTTCGATAATTTGTTCAGTATTGCAGTTTTATTCAAATGGTCACAAAAATACTATAAATTCGTTATACTATAAATTCGTTGCATCTGGAATTTTAAAGATTATCACGAAACCTGTTATTGGTTAATGGTTCGTGAACTTATCTTTAATTAATATGTAATTTTTTCGCATATACAAGGAAATACAAACCGAGAGAACTTTTACTTTTTTACTTTCAAACTGAACAGGTGGTCACTGAGAATAATGAAAACAGGCTTCTTTTGTTTGATTAAACATATTATTGTACATAAGAGTATATCATATTTGAAGTACAACATGGAGGTGTTATTGTAGACCAGTTTTTGATAACGAAATTAAATCCGGAAATGCATAGTTTGAAAACTGCTGTTTAAAGTTATAGATAGGCGAAAATTTGTATCAACAATGAAAACAGCATAGGCCAGTTTCAGCTTTTGTTCATGTTTCATTTAGAGTTTGTTCTATAGATTGGCGTTTTTGTTTACTTTAGTTTTTATGTAATAAAGGTTGCGAACAATATTTTGAATCAGTAAAGAATCTTAGCAGGACAACGCAGTTAGCATACAAATAATCCTTGAATTTAATAGCATTCCGACTATATATTAATTTTTAAGACCGAAATAAAGATGGACAACATTTTGCGCAGTTTGGATTCCCCCGCTTGTGGCGTTTGGTGCGAGGCAGTCGCACGAGATTCCAAGTTTTGACGCGATCAATGAATCGCTTAGAAAACGTTGTAGTAAAATATCCTCCTAGCAATTAGGAGGCTAGTTAATGGTAAATGTTCTGTGTAATAAAAATCTTACATGTAATCACAAATTTGACACAGAATAATACAACCGTATAATATTAATATTTCTACGATAATAAAAACACTACGATGAAAAACTATAAACAAATTTAATAAATTAAATTTCTATTCGAGTATTCTGATTGAATTAAACATATGAGCTTGTGCATATGAAATTACTCACAAAGAATTGCTGAACCCATAGGAAGAACAGAAGTTTTATTTGTGTCCAGCGAATTTGTTAGCAAAAATATTTAAACTGACAATCTAAATGTAAATAAAAACGGCCTATAAGCTATCAAAAAGACCTAGTAATCGAACCAGTAATAAAAAAGTTATTTAAAACCACAAATAAAAAAGTTATTTATAAAATGTAATTTCTTTGTTTATCCAAAATATCTCTAAAATCATTAAGTATTAAATTGTTTTCTCATTAGAAAACATACAATCCGACGTTCATTTAACCGACTTTCTATCGCTAATAATAACAAAAGCACACAAAATAAAAATAAGTACAATATACGTTAATAAAATTGTTGTGAGGGACACAATAGCTAATTCTCCTGCAAATATGCCCTTAAATCATTTTTAATTATTTTCAAAGCTGAATCCAATCATAATTATGGCAACAGGTATAACTTCTGAATAAATGATACTACATTTAACTACGGCCCTAGTTCTCAATCTCATTTTAACTCTATTGTTCAAATTTTCTTTTTCAAATTTCTATCAGATTACTTCTGTTAATCGTCTAATAGAATAATTGTTTTTATTTGTTTACTGCCTGCTGAGGCAATGTCCATCTCGAATTTTGTTCTACAGTAATTAAACCTGGACTCGGAGTTGGAGTCGGTACCTAAATTTTTTCCGACTCCGAATCTGACTCCTCTGAAATTTGTCGAACTCCGACACCACGACTTCGACTCCGACTCCGACTCGACAGCCCTGCTTTCACACAAATAAAACTAATTGGTTCGGCGCAAACTATTTCATATTCATATTTTTCGTATTCTCATATCTTTACTAGCAATCTCTGATACTTGGATAAGTAAACACTGGCAACTCTAATTGTAGGTACAGTTATTCTAAACATAAAAGTTCATATAAATTAACGTCCAATTCGTTACCGTTATCGAGATGTGTAATTATGGTTTTGATATTACAAAACTGAAACGAGTGTGACAATCGAAAGGTATGAGGTGTTATAATGGGCCTATTAGGTACTACCAATAATAAACTGTGAATATTTGAAATTGGTCGGAAAATAACTTTTGCCTCCTAAATTGATCCTAAAAAAATTATCTTTTAGTAAAATCTTTGACCAATGGTCAGAAGCTCAGCATGTTGGTCGTCACTTTTGTAAAATTTAAACAATAAATATCTTGAATTGAATTCAAATATAAACGATAAACATTAGTCAACATCCAGAAGAACCTAATATCCAGGGAGGATACATACTTGTCTACTGGTAACAAGAAAACCTCATTCATAATAATCCACGCAAATATCCAAAAACTATGCAAAACTGGATCAAAACCACTCCTCCATACTATTCCTCTCCAAGAATATCAAATCATCACACCATCAAATCATCACATCCTCCTCACGACAAATCTAAACACAATCTTCCATTCTTCTTCTTCCAGATAAATGGTTTGCTCGCCGGACGACGATCGTTCGCTCACAATGGAGAACCTGGGCTTTCAAGAGGCCAACCAGCACCAAAAGCTCGGCAGATCCGTGAGCGTAAACGCCGAAGTCGAGAGCTTCCCCCTCCACCGCACCCCGCCGTCCTCCATACTAAGATGGAGAGGCTTCAGGGGCGACCCACAAGAAATGCTCGAGGAGGAATACCCGTCAGAGGACTTCGAATACATGGAGTGCGGCCCGTCGCCACCAGCAGACCATTCCACCAACATCTACGAGAGTTTCGAGGAATTCTCCAGAAACCACGAGTTGACCGTGCAGATTTGCCACGACACGATAAAGATGAATTTGCTGGACCATCTAAAGTCGTTTTCTGGGAGGCATCAGTTATTGGACGATATCGAAAGCAAGAAGACTGTCCAGGAGAATTTGATGACTGCGATGACCGGTGCGACGAAGTTCGAAGTCAACACAGCGTTTTTATACGCGGCTTTTATGAAGCGTTGGGATCTTCTGAGTGGATTTTTGGAATTAGGGGCTCAGCTACAGTACAGCGAACCTAACCAAGGGCTAAGCGCGCTTCACCTAGCCGCGTTCAGCGGGTGCATCCCCGGGACGCAGTTTCTCATATCCCAAGGCGCTGACGTCAACGCGACCTTCAAATGCTACACTCCTCTCCATTGCGCCGCATTTGGTGACTGCCCAGAAACAGCGATGGTCCTCCTGAACAATTCCGCTAAAGTAACAGCTTTAACGACAAATCCCAGTAACTGCCATGAGAGCGTGTTGCATTGCGCTGTCCGAGCAAACGCCATAGCTTGCGTGAGGTTATTCATTGTGGAAGGTGCTGACATCGGGCAAGTGGAATACTCGGGGATGTCCCCGGTGCATCTAGCTGCTGACTTAGGTCACGTGCAATGTTTAAAGATCATGCTCGAGCCAAAAGGTGTCAACGTCAACGCAAAAACCAAAGAACGCGAGTTGGCAGCGTTGCATCTCGCCGCTGAAGGCGGCTACGCTGATTGCATCGAGGTCCTTTTGGATAAAGGCGCTGACGCCAACGCGAAGAACCACAGAGGGCAAACTCCATTACATCTGGCCGCTAGGGCGCAAGCCTACGACTGCGTGCAGTTGCTCCTGCGTAAAGGCAGTGCTGATCCGAACGTTGCGGATTATGATAGGAGGACTCCTCTGCACGCGGCTGTTGGAAAAGCGGCGAGGTCGTACGATATCATCGAGGTTTTGATCAGTTGGGGCGCGGAGGTGAACTGCAAGGACCAGTACGGGTACACGCCTTTGCATATCGCCGCTTTGAACGAGTTGTCGTCATGCGTGGAGATCTTGATCTTTCACGGAGCGGATGTCTCAGCGAAGACTAAATTCGGGATGACCGCTCTGGGGATTTGCACTAGGAAGACGCCCGCTTCCTTGGCGATGGTCACGCAGAAATTGGACGCCGCCATAACTCTGCATCATCATCCGGAATCGTCGAATCGAGAGGTGGAGTTGCGTTTGGATTTTCGGAGTATTCTCCAGCATTGCCATCCGAGGGAGATCAGTTTTTTGAATACGTTCGTCGACGAAGGTCAGAAGGAGGTTCTTCTGCATCCGTTATGCTCGGCATTCTTATATCTGAAGTGGGAGAAGATCAGGAAATACTACATAGCTAGGATGTTATTTTGTTTAATCTTCGTTTTAAGTCTGTCGTTGTACGTATTAACCGCTCTGGCGCACAATTGCTACAATCAAGGCAAGAACATGAACGACACCCAACCTCAAAATTTAATTGAACTATGCGAGAAGAAATCGATGTTAGGGCACATGCTCAGGGCCAACCCGTTTGTAATCGAGATGCAATGGTTCTTCTTGGTGGCTATCACCGTTTGTGAGATTTTCCGTAAAATTTATGGGATTGTCGGTTATCCGACTGTCCGCCAATATCTTTCACACCCTGAAAATATCTTGGAATGGAGTGTTATATCTTCGGTGTTTATAATTTCTTTTATTTACACTGGCCGCACGTATACGTGGCAAAATCATGTCGGTGCTTTCGCCGTTTTGTTTGGATGGACCAATCTAATGTTGATGATTGGCCAGCTTCCTGTATTTGGTTCCTACGTTGCGATGTATACGAGAGTCCAAGGAGAATTTGCAAAATTACTACTAGCGTATTCCTGTCTTTTAATTGGATTCACAATAAGTTTCTGCGTTATATTTCCGGATTCTGAATCATTTGCTAATCCTTTCATCGGGTTAATTACTGTTTTGGTCATGATGACTGGTGAGATTAGCTTGGATTTGCTGATAGACGACGTTGATAGTAATGATCCTCCTTTAGTGCTGGAGATCAGCGCCCAAGTTACTTTCATCCTGTTCTTACTCTTTGTCACTGTTATCCTGATGAATCTACTGGTTGGTATTGCTGTTCATGATATCCAGGGATTACAGAAAACTGCTGGTTTGTCCAAGCTTGTAAGACAAACCAAACTAATTTCCTACATAGAGCTAGCATTATTCAACGGTTATCTTCCTAGTTACTTATTAAATCTCTTGCATTGGACAGCTCTTGTCTCGCCAAAAGCCTATAGAGTTGTCTTAAACGTAAAGCCCCTGAATCCGCAAGAAAAGAGGTTGCCACGGGATATTTTAAAAGCAGCTTATGAAATTGCTAAAAAGAGGAAAAACTATGGACACACTATATCCTCGCAGGGTAGCAACGCAACTAGTTACGGAACTAAGAAGTGGTTAAATAACAATATCGACCATAATAGCGATATGGTCATGGATTACAGCAACATCATAAACAACATGCAGATCAAATTGGATAAACAAAACGAAAACATACTAACATTAACTAACGAAGTTAGGGAACTCAAAGACGTTTTAAGACTCACTTTTGAATCTTTTGCTACTCCCAGGGAAACGGAAACTTCTTGCTAGTGCCTTCATTGGAGCTTATATTTTTATGCTATACTAACGTAAAGATTTTAAGTAAATAAAGTACCTTGAAGAGCGTCTATTAAGTGCATTATTGATGTAATATAAAATTGTGATGTATCTAGAACTAAAGAAACTAAACTGTAATACTCCACACTATTTTGAATAATATCAGCTAGATATTTTTAGAATGTTTTACGATAACGTAGATCTTAGTGACATTGTATGTGATATTTTGTATCATAAGGTTATTAGATTTATATATATTATACTGTATCAAAGATAATAAACTTGCAAAAATTAATATTAATTACCGACTTTTCTTTAGTTTGGAATCTGTTAGAAAACTAGAAAACTCTAGACGAATTCATCACAAACCGCCACTTGATAATAAAAGGTTAAATTTGCAGCAATTCGTCATCAAGAGACTTGCTAGAATGGTGTTAAGATAGCTCAAAACCCATCAATTCAAATCAATATTGCGTATTGTTTAGCAGCAGGCATTTAATAAAGACTTTTCTGTCATCTTTAAAACCACGATAGGAATGAATTTTCTCAAAACGAATTCCACAAAGAAGAGGAAGGCATACAGTATGACCCTGGTACACCAGATTAGCAGAAAGATGCTATAAGTTGGTACTCGATATACCTCCGTCAACGGGACTTGAAACTTTAAACGCGTTTTTCTCAAAATAGTTTTTCTGTGACTGGTTGGCATAAAATTTCAAAAACTATTGGACCGATCAACTTGAAATTTTTATTGCATGTTCAACAAACATTGCTTTGTCGCTTGATGAACCAGAAACTCAATGCGCTATGTAATTCTTATTTAATAGCAAAGAAACCACCATTTCCTCAAATAGAAATATTTTTTTTATACTTCTGGTTCATGAAGCGGTAGCTACTTGTTTATAGAATACAATGAAATTTGATATTTTTATTTCAAACCACAGTCGTCAACAAAAATCCAGAAATGTGTGTAATTGTAGTGCAAAAGGAACGGAATTCCCCCCCCCCCCCCCCTTATACCTGGTACTGACAACTGACATCAGGCTTTTTAACCTAGATGCGTTACAATATTGGTCCCAAAATTGTAAATAAATGCTACTTTACAGATTTGTCAGTGGTTTTTCCTCTTCATAATTTGCAAGCTTATGATTCAAGCCTTCTTTTCAGCCTAATTACAGAATTCTCACATCACCTTATCAAAAAAAATCTCAATTAAACATTAACGCAACCTGTCAAAATTCTCTAAGTAGGCTGGAATTAAAGATCAAACAAGCTCCATGTATATGTTAGTCAAAATTTTAAAAATTTACGTGTAAATTGATTGATATTTAATTTAAATTTTAACAATTATTTTCAGTTACTGTTTCCGCTGATTTTCACAAATACTTTGAGGAAAGTGGACGTCGAGGCCTATGTAGAAGGAGGTGGTCCGTCAGGACAGGCTGGAGCAATTCGATGGGGCATAGCTACAGGACTAAGATCATTTGTAGATGCTGACATGATTGAAAAGATGCGTTTAGGTAAAAAAATAATGACACCTAATAAAGGTTGAATTATATACATTATACTAGTTTCGTCCAAGTTTCTGAACTAGACGCGCTTATATAAACTTGGATAATGTAATTCAGTAAAAACCCATCAAAGTTTTCATACTAGAAGCTAGTTTATAAACGTGGGCCGGACCTAGTTTCTCTCCCAAGTTTCTTACCAGACTTGCGCATTGAGGCGTTACCAACTGCTTCCCAACAAAATATTACGACGAACATAACCTACAAATGTTTGTGTTGTTTACACAAACCGTTAGCATATGTCACAGAGATGGTATATGTACTGTCGGTTATTTCGATTATGATGTTTAGTAATTTTGAATATTGAATTAGTAAATTTTGAAATACTACAAACTGTAATTTACGTACTGTATGACTTTTAAATGATTCCCCTGTAGCAATAAATTTAAGCAAAACCATCAACCGAATTCTGGATTAAATACACTGACATAATTTGTCTGTTTTTCTTTATTGTTTTATCTTCTATATGACTGCAATTTTATAGTCAACTCAAAGTTTGCCGGTGTTTACTAATAATATTTACACCTATCCTTAAATACATAAGATGAGTAAGTTTATTTCTTTGTGGCTTCATATAAGTTGGCATTACTTATTATTACTTAATTCGTTCAAAAGGACATCTAGGGAAGCACTTGGAAACCAGTTCTAGTTTTGTCAGCGAACATTTACAACAAGTAGAAGCATAAACTGTCGGCTCCTTTGATGTCGGTGTCCCAACGTTTCAGAAATGTGGAAGGGATAAGGCTCTGGTTCGTCAAAAGGATACTAGATGGCGCATGCAAAATGGAACGGCTGTTAAACAAGAATTGATTAAGAATAAAGTAAATATTCGCTCTCGATAATTCGGTGTCGCCCTTCTCGATATGGTTTGTTAAAATGATACTAGATGGCGCCGCTACCAGAACGCCAGCACAGTGCAGTAATTAAATAAATATGTACCTTAAAAATTGTGAAATTTGATGTAATACTGCTATAAAGATTCGCTCTTGATAATTGAGTACGAAATTCACTAATAATGTTTTTGAGCACAAAACATGCAAACAGAAATAAGCTAGCGCCACCTTACGGGAAAATAGTGAATTCCTGCCTCGTCCACGCATACGCCCTCAAAATCTTGATCAAGAATTTGCCGTAACGAATCTACTTGTTGTAAATGTATGCTGGTTTTCTCTAGGTTTGTTTCTAGTTTAAAAAATTGTCAGTTTCTATAGTCAGATAGTACAATGTCATTCAAGCTTAACAGAATTATAAGTTCTTCTTATTTTCTTAGCTGGATTACTGACGAGGGACTACAGGACAAGAGAAAGGAAGAAGCCTGGCCAAGCTGGTGCAAGGAAGAAGTTCACATGGAAGAAACGTTAATATTTTCATTTTAGATTGGTTACAATAAATTATTTAACAATTTGGTGTATACTTCTTTTTATATAAGTTTTTGATGAGAGAAACAAACAAAATATTAGAATAATATTTATTATGTAATAACAAAATGGTTCTTAATACACGGTGACTAAACCAAGACCTACTCAACGACTCTACTTACATTTCTGTCAAAGGCCGTAAACCTAAAATAACCATTCCTTGGCCTAAGACGTCCTTTGACGTCTTGAAAAGTAGCATTCTCTGAGCAGCTAATTCTGGGTCTTGGTTCTTTACTTGAAGCACTTTTAAAGCCTTACTTATGTGGTTGCTAGAAAAATATAGAATCTATAAAATCGAAAAAATTTCTTTGGAGGACATTTTTGACGTACCATAAATTGAAAAGGTATGAGGTGAGAATGCATGCCTCCAGTTGGTCTTCGGCCTTGTAGAGTACGTCTCCAAATCTTCCGATTTCCCTAGCTAAAGTCAAAACCTCTTGCTCTTGTAAAAAGGTCGGATCACACACTGGTGCGGGCATGGCCCCAGAATTTTTTTCCAAACTGCTTAAACGGCAATGGGTATACTGCAATTTTATTCCGCTGTCGCCTTTTACCTATAAGAATTGAGATAAGAAAGTTGTTGAAAATGTTTGTTACTTATGACATTGGCATCTTTATGGCAGCTCTGTATTTTTACTATTGATTTTGCTAGAACCTTTTGTTGTCTCAATGGTAACATTGTTAAAATTGTATGACCTTACATGACAAAATTTTTACCAAGACATAACTGATATTTTGGGCAATTTTATAACTCTTGGGTGCCTGAATGGATACTAATTAGTGGTTTTTGATGGCGTATATTTGGCGCTTCGGCCTAAGGTGTGGCCAAATATTCGGTATTGGGAAAAAATTACTATTCGCGGCATCACTACTATAAAGTATACATCACGTCAAGTTTGTAGAAAACTAATAGTCACAAATATAAAGAAATATCGTTTTCACAGAAAGTAGAAGTAAACAAGCCCTTAAATTTATAACCATACCTGTTGGAACAGCCTGTATATTCTATGAAAAGTATAAAATATATAAAGTTGATTCAAATACTAAAAATGGAATGTAAAAAAGAGAATTAATTTTTATTTAATGGATATGATGTTCAAATTTTTTTTTTGTCAGAGACTACAAATCTGGCAGGCTAGTCTCTATCATGTCACATTTTTAAAAAAATAGGCTACAAATATCCAGAAAACTCTTCTTTAAAGAAATCACAAATGAAGCAGCCCTTAAATTTATAACCACCGCTTTTGGAACACCTGTATATTCTATGTAAAATATAAAATATATAAAGTTACTTCAAATACTGAAAATGCAATATAAAAAATCTAATGTGCATGGCACATGACGCGTATCATACTATATATAAAATTTAATAGTTTAGCTGCAGCTGCATGAGATTCTATTTGATCGAGACCGGTAGTGTATGCATTAAAATAAAACTAGTTAGCCAGGATTTGACAGATACTTTAATTCTGTTGACAGTAGGTATTGTAAAACATCAGCATTTGACACTACCTGTCGTTAGAATTACAATATCTGTCAAATCCTGGCTCACTAGTTTGAATGCAGTACGAGTGATCTCAATCAAATACAATTTGCTCATGCAGCTAAACTATTAATTATACCTAAAAATGTCCAAATTCCCTCTACTTTGATTTATTATTTAACTAATTTGACAAAATTACAGAAATGGCGGCTCATTTACAAAATCCTTGAAACAAGCTTTGAGCAAACATCCAGTTCAACCTTTTGAACAAAAAGCTTGTTAGCTCTAAGTTTGGTCATGAAACTTCTATATTTGAAGTTTCGTCCCGATACCTTTAGTACTCTCTCCGGAATCGTCGCCACAAAAAACGGAACCCAAAAGGAATATTTCTGGCTGAAATGAAACCTTGAAGTGCAGCTTGTTAGACCCCTTGAGATTGACCCTTGCATATTTTTACAATAAGCAAGTAATGCTTTTTATCTCTATTACTATTACATACAACTTTTATAAAAGAAAATCAGTATTTCACACGCGTGATGGAGTTATTAAAAATACCTGTAGTGCCCTATCCCAACTGAACTCGTAATCTCTCTGTCTTCTCTGCTTCAAATCATTGACGATAACACAGGAACAGCCAAGTATATCCGAAGTTTTCGTATCACTGATAGGAACTTTTGTATCTAAAACAGATATTTAAAGACACACCGCAAAATAAACATGTCTTTCATTACTAGGTGATTCTAGCTGTCTGTGACTCATCAACTCCCTAGTTTCGTCCAAAATATCCTTCAAGAAAACAACGTTCCCTTTCCTAGTACTCATGCCGCGCACCCTACCAAACTTAACATGCTTAATCCTTCCAGCCCAAGGGAGGTCCATCTGATGCAAGATGCTCTTCAACGAATTAAAATGATCGTTCTGACCGTTCTCCACAACATAAAACATCCGATCAAATTCGTATTTTTTGTATCGATCCATCGCCGCAGCAATATCCCTCGTTAAATACAAAGAAGTTCCGTCACTTTTAACAATGGTGACAGTACGATCGTTAATTTGCGCGACTTGCTTTCCATCGGGTGATAATTTTAATATTTTTTTCTTATTCATCTGTTCGAGAACATTCGCGATGTCTTTAGTATTATACATGGATTCGTAATTGTATACGTCAAATGTAACCCCAAGGCGTTCGTATGTGGTTCTGAGTTCAGATATTGTGTAGCTAATGTAGCTTTGCCAATTGTTTATGTCTTCTTCCGAACCGTTTTCGAGTTTTGCAAATTCTTTTCGTGCTCGTTCGGCAATTAGTTTGTCGTTTTCGGCAAGTTTGTTTGCGTGAACGTACGATTCGTACAGGAGCTGTATAGGGTTGCTTTTAATGTCGTCTTGGGTAAATTTTAATTCTTCAACGCCTACTTTGATCATACCGAATTGTGTTCCCCAATCACCCAAGTAGTTCAAACGAGTGACTTTGTTATTCATGTGGGCGTGCAGATTTGATACGAAATTTCCTATTATTGTTGATCTTAAGTGGCCGACGTGAAATGGTTTTGCTATGTTCGGTGAACTGAAGTCGACGACGATTTTTTTTGGGTGAACGTAAACGTCTGGTGAACCACCGTTCTCCAAAACTTCTTTCAAGAAGATGGGTTTGTTGATGTCGAAACAAATCTTCCTGTTCGCTCTATCTTTCACCGTGGTTACTTTTGAGATGATTTCGTCCGGTTCAATTTTCAGGATGTCTGCGACGTTCGAAATTCCAAAAAAGTTTTCCATTTTGTTGAGCGATATCTCCAGCTGAGCTCCACTTTCAGAAGCTGCTGGATTTACTTCAATGAAAGGCTTTAGTTCTAATGCAGAGACAAGGGTTTTCTTCTTCAAGGATTCTATTATCTAGAAATGTAAGACTTTAAATATTAGATGGAGTTTTACTTTAGGGATGGACTGTAGTTTCAAAATTAGGCTCATTATATGTTAAAAATAATCATAGTACCTTTGAAATCAAACAAAAAATCGTGTTTTCTGATAGATCAATATTTTACAATTTTATTACCATTTTTTTGGCTAACAAAATAGAAATAATGACCACACCTTCTGGAACATCCTGGTCAAATATTTGAGCAAAATATTCGTACTTCATAAATAAAATTGTTTTCGACTTATGACTTCTTTGGTTTTACTTTTGGCCTATTTTTGTCTGCTACAACTACATACAAACAATTTATTAAAAAATTAATTCTTTATTCTAAGAAAAAATCCTAAAACAATTTGGCTGAACCTTTCATCCAAAAATCATTATAAAAAATAATAAATTAATTAAACAAAAGTGTAAAATTTACTTCGACATCTTTTTGCAGTTTATATACAAGGTAATTTAACCCAACGTTAGCTAAAATTCTGCAATGGATGTTAAAAAAAGATTGGAAGACACACAGCATAGTGGTCAAGTGGTCGTGTGAGGTATCATAGGATAACTATTTTAAAACCAAACAATTTTTGTCCATAACGTAATTTTATTTAACATTTTTGAAGAGAGTTGATGGACGAGGAAATAACTTGTTTATGCTATAAACAATAATGTGATAACATTAGTACTCAGAAACAATATACAGATGGCCGAAAATGAAAGTTGATTTAAAAAACATCGGTTTTGATTAAAAACTGAATTTGTTAAAGAAAAAAAACACCAAAGTATTCAAAACATTGGATCTATTTTTGTCAAGTTATAAAAATACAAAATTAAAAAACACATCGACCACTCTCACAATTCCATTGTATGTATCAAAATTTCCCTACGCATAGTGGGAAATCCATACTCTTGGCAACACTGTATTTATAATGGCTACCGTAAGGTGGCACCATCTATTGACATTTGCATTTATGCGCAACAATCACATGTTATTTACCGGATATTTTTCCTAGCGTAAATACAGAATAAAATCGTCTTACCTTACGTGCTAAGTAGAGTTTTAATTTTACAGTCATGACCGTGTAGTGGCTGAGTTTTTAAACTGGAAATTTACCCTATATTTTTCTATTTTTTTAATGGGGCGAATGAGCGGTGAGGTTAGAGTTTGACAGATGATGTTTGAATCATGTTTGAATTTGACCGCCGCAAACGTCATGTCGTTCGTAATTACAATAGTTTGTTGATATTTTAGTGCTGTGCTGCCCTTTTTACACGATTTTTAGTTTTACGGTTGTGTTTTAACATTGTGTCCGTGTCAATTAATCAGGAGCGTTGTTATTACGCAAATAGGTCACGGAAAGGTTGAAATTGCGATTGAATCATTCTAATTTGTTTATATCGTATGTTTTGTGTAGATAAATTACGTCCGAAACGACAAATTAAAAATAAATTTCGATCAAATATTAATAATTAAACGAACGTGAACGAAATTCGTATCGTTAGTCATCGGAGTCCACGTTCACGGTTGCTTTTGTATCTCTCGCTTTGGTAGACCGACCGAGAACAGTCACACTCCGCACTTGTCAGTTTCGGTCGCGTACCAACGTCAGTGGATTACGTTGTTCGGTGAGGGGCGTTGAAATTCATACAGGTGTTTATCAGTGAGTGCGAGGGTGTTGGAAACCTTTTTCTCTGTAAGTGAAGAAAGTTCGGTTCAGGTGTCAAAATGACCGGCAGAATGGCAGGACAAACGCTAAACGACAGGATATTGGCCGCTAGGCACAGCATAGCAGGACAAGGCCTAGCCAAGTCCGTATGTAAAGCAACCACCGAAGAGATGATAGGTCCGAAAAAGAAACACTTGGATTGTGAGTATATTTTTGGCCTTTTTATTTGCTAAAATCGTATCTAGATTATGTTATCTGAATTTGGTAAGATTTGCAGTTTTTTTGTGTATAAAAAAAACTGGTTACAACTGGCTAGCCCTTTCGTTTTATATTGGTATCTTGGTGCTATATTTGGGAATATTAAATAATATCTAGCATATTTTAGGTATCATGAATTAAATTCTACACTACATATCGTACAGTTTTTTTTTTCATATCGTTATCGTACATTGTAGGTACTTACTGCCATATTACGAAAATTAATCACGGTGTTACGTACGTACAGTAATTTCGTCTAAAGGTGTCACCTACGTCACAAATTTCCTGAACTAATGTTTACTATCTATTACGCATGTCAATTTAGAGAAAAGTCATAGGTAGTTAATCGAAAAACAGGAAGAATAGGGGTCAGGTGAGAATGTATGAATTTGACATAATTAGAAGTAAAAATTCATTATCATATTCAGTTCAAATGAGATGCATAATCTGATGGAGCGCAGATATTGATTACCACGAAAATTTTCAAAAATTGTTGGAGAAAAAGTGGGGTTATTGCTCTTAATATTATGTGGTGTAAAACCTTATACAGGGTGAGTGATTAGTATCCCGGCGGTCGATACCTACAAAATCGTTAGAGAAAAAAAAAATTGTGTAACACAAAAGTTGCTTGACTCATCAGTTTCTATAACGTAAAATTATTTTCATTTATACAGGGTGTTGCATTTAGGCGTGAACGCCTATGCCCGTTGCAGGAGCTTCTTTAAAACTACGTAAAAACGTAGTTTTTTCAGATTTTGCCGTTAAACTATGCCAGACAATAGTCAAAGCCAGTACATAGATGATAGTATCCCAAGATATTAGATTCACTATACAGGGTGTTCACAAAACTTAGTAAATTTGATGGTTTTCCAATGACTTTTCCTTGAGTTTTTTAAATGGAACACCTGTATATTGTGTGCTAGTTGAATTGCTCCCTGAGTTCCTTTTAATTTTTGTTATGAAAGCCATATGTCCAATAGAAGTAGTTTTCGTGATATTTGGGTACAACGAGAAAAATGTGTAATATCATCTAATGAAGCCATTATTTTTTTGTTATTTTTTGTTTGTCTCTCACTTGTAAATCAGTAATACTGTATTAAAATACAACTTAAAAAACAGTAACTAATACTATTAGCATTAATTAATCATAAAAACAAACATATGAGATCTAAAGACACTCAATAAGTTATTGCTGTCAAAATTTGTAACAATATTTGGTTTTTCTCTGAACGATGAGTTTCAATTTCTTTTTATGGGGATATGTAAAGCAGCACCTACTACTAGAAGACATGAAACTTCATATAACCAATGTTTTTGACAACCTTAGAGTAAATAAGAGGTACATGTTAAGAAATATCTCAAGATCTTTTATACAGCGCGTTAATGCTTGCAGAAGAGAAAAGGGGCGTCATTTTGAACAACTTCCAAATATTAATTAAAATAATAGTTATTTGTTGTGCAATATTTATTAAGTGTTTATAGTTTGTTTCTGAATTTGCTTCAAATAAGTTACTAAGTAAAAAGGGATTTATTTTTTAAATTTTTTCTTAAATTATATGAGACAAACAAAAAAGAAAGAACAAGAAAATATGTTTATTCCGTTGATATAATGATTCATATGCGATAAATTAAACATTAAATTACGAATCATATTTACAATGTATGATAATTTGTTTTCTTGCAAGTCACATACAATAGAAAAACAATTGAGGAGCAAATTGTTGTCATGAGATAAGAGAATAATAAAAAGAACTAATAATAAATGATTTGTGTTTTACAACTGAACTCGTTGTGTTTTTTAGGTTATGTGAGTTAGCTGTCATTGTGCGAATCATAAAAAATCATATTTTGACAGATCAAACAACTATTCTGAAATTAAATACCTAAAACACACCCAATAGTAATTGCAACTGTAACCTAATGTTACATTATCAGGCACTGATTGGTATTATGTTTAGTTATACAAATGCACGTGTGTTTAAAAGCAGCCAAAAATAAGTGAGGGTCTAAAAATAAAACACGGCTTGTTTTGTTTTTGGACCATTGACAATAATGGTCACTGTCACTTTCAGTGTTTTCTTAAATTTTCCAGCTATGTCTTGTGTTTTAAACTATAACTTGTATGTTTTTTAAAATAATATTAGTAATTTAATAATTTGAAGTTACTATTTAGAATAACTGAAAAATTTGCGGAGGTTTATGCAATTTGATGATATGGTCTGGGAACAACCTTTTTACTTTGCACATTGCGGTTTTTGTGTTAAAATAACATCCGGTTTTACGATGAATGAGTAAGCGATAGTACTTTGGTATTACCTACCTTATTAATGGCTTATAAACACAGTAAAATTATGCACCGGTAAGTTAAGGTCGATTAATTTCGCTAATATACCAATGAAAAGTTTGAACACCAGCAAATAATGCTAATATAAAGACTACAAAAAGTTCAATCTAAATTCTAAAGTATTGTTTATCCAATGAGAAAGCTAATTTAAACAAAATCTACTTTGAGCTTAAAAAGCTTTAGTCGAAACTTCAGTTTCGTTTTAAATTGGATAGCTAAAATATCCTCGCAAAATAAGCGTTTGATTCAAATTCAATCAATGGTCGATTTACTTCGCGCAGAAATTGAGTTTTAAGCCTGTTGTGATTGATTCACTCATCGTGAATTTCAAACAGTCATCAGGCATATTTCGTTATTCAACGTAGTTTGCTTCAAATTTAGCCTAGAAACTGAAGCTTAATCCTGACTAAATTGAAAGCTTACCATGCGAAACGATCAGCTGAAAATAAATGTTTGGGAAAAATTGGGCGTACCAGGAAAATTAAACATAGAAAATAGTATTTTTAAACATAAATTGTTACAGATTTCATATCGTTCTAACTGGAAACTTTATGTATTTATTTGATGAAAAATCTCCCGGTACTACAAGGCAAAATTTATCAAGTGTACCTGTCTAAAAATGTATTGTCTCTAATTTCCTTAAAATTTTAGCCTATGGTACATTTTTCAATCCCCAAAAGACGATGATGTTAGAATTTTCAACATTTTTACTTTATCATACGCAGTATGATGAAGTAATATAATCGCGCCGAAAAAACAATTGAGATTTTAGCGGAAATAGGTCTTTTTGGGTCCCCTGGACATTTTTGACCAAGGTACAAAAATATGTCTGTGTGTGTGTGTGTAAACGATTTTTGTGGCGACGATTCCGGATAAACTACTAAAGGTATCGGGACGAAAGTTCATATTTAGAAGTTTCATGACCTAACTTAGAGCTGAAAAGCTTTTGGTTCAAAAGGATCCAAACATTTCTGTAATTTCGTCAAAATAGTTAAATAATAAATTAAAGTAGACGAAATTTTGAATAATTTATGCCTATGACATTTTTTGGTAAAATTAATAGTTTAGCTGCAAGAGCAAATTCCATTTGATCGAGATCGGTCGCATCTGCATTGATATGAAACTACATAGTAGCCAGAGTTTTGACAAATATTTTTTTTGTGCTGTCGCACTCGAAAACAGCTGATTTCATCAGAGGTTAGAGAACCGCTATGGAACGTTGCCGCTCTAGTGCGGCAAAGTACATAATACAAATTTCAAATAAAATAAGATCACCAATTTGATTGTTTGTTGATAAGAAATATCAACCCGTCTGTATATCTAATTCTAAAAACGATAAATTGAGAAAATTGTAAATAAAGTATAGCGATGAGTGTAGTTTTATTTTAGTATATTGGTACGGATGTGACATCTACAGTGTCATGAACAAATATAAATCTGTCAGAATTTGAATTGCCTTTTTAAACTTGACGTTTCGTCAAAGTGGTACCAACCTAACATTTCCTATACAGAAATATAACCATTTTTTAATTATTTTGTTAAAATACATATTTCTCAAACCGCAACACAATAAACGTTGATGTCACTCCTGCCGAAAACTAGATAGCGAGACTCGCTCACATGCGACGCCGACGCTCCGCGTTCGGTGATGCGCCGAATCACCGCTCGTCGCGCTATTCCATACTTTCGGCACTTGTGACATAAATAACTATTATTCTAATGACGTAGTGTAGGTTGTGTCAAATGCTGATGCTTTGACAATACCTACGATGTATCTCAATAAAATAAATTCTCTTGCAGTTAAACTATTAATTTTATATATTGTATGATAAAGTCATGTGCCTGGCCACATCAGATTTTTTTACTTACGCTGGTGATCAATTAAAGATAACTTTGATGTGGTTTGTAATGAAGTTTCTAATACAAATAAATAATATTACGTAAAAAAGTCACCCTCGTTTTTAATTTTAAATATATTTTTGAGATTTTCATAGTTTTTTTGTCTACAACATTGTCTTGGTAGTCTTGGTAGCGACGAGTGCCCTAAATGAACGAATGCGCGAAGATGTCTTATACATCGAGTATAATACACTATTTTTCTACTTTGCGTTATTACTTTTACATAAATTTAGAAATTGTCGGTACTATAATTTCGAATCTAGGGTATTTTGTGGGTACCGTGTTGTAGTACTGATGGTACCGTAGTAAACTGTCATGTCAAGTTCGTAAAGTTGGGATAAAATCATAAAGATTTTGTAATCCCGGGATTCATGAAAAAAGCGAAAATTGTCACATTAAAACGCCTGGGATGACAAATCCAGTCAGTAAGAAACTGCTAAAATATATTTTATGGGATAATATCTTTTACCCCGAAACTTGATCAACGTTTTCAAATTTTACAAGTAGAAAACCAAAATTGACGGTTTGAAAGGTAAAAGGCATGTAAAAGGTGTCAAAGTGTGCGTATTGACATCAATAATAAACAATATATATATATATACTCTATTAGATAATAACTTGCTCTTACATCTTAAATTTGTGTTTCAAGAATAGTTACCACAAAGAAATTGTTTGATCGAGCCAAATTTTCAATTTTCCATATTGATGCCAATAAAACATTTTGACGTATTTTTGTTTTCTTCTTTAAGATAAAATTGGATAACTTTTGAATTCATATGTCATGGATGTTTATTCATGTGAAGACGTTATTTATTGCTCAAAATTGATGAAATATTCAGTGCAACTTCTTAGAATATTAAATATTCTATTTCTTGTCTTGAAAAAAATTAATATTACATACTTGTACGTTTTTCGGTTTTCTCAAATACAGTTCAAATAGCCCAACCATGCATTATAGATTTTTGTATCTAAGTGCCCTTTCTGACAAAACTTTTCTACTAAAAAATGCGGTAATTGTGCGATGAAGATTAGTCAAACGTGACCATATTACCTCTGTCACGGCTCATCACAAACTCGAGATGCTTCGTACCAAAATATTACATTTTTTAGTTTATGGCAAAATCCTTAAACTGGAAGAAGCTATTTCGCTGTATTTTATTGCCTATTTACTAATTTTAAATTCTGTAGTACATCACTGTATGTACTGCAAAGTAGAAAAAACAATAAGGAATATTCACCCAAGTGATTGGCGGTATTCAATGTTTTCTCAATAGATTCTTAATTTTTGACCAACCTTGACAGTTCAAATACCTCGTGTCGTGCGAGTCTCTTTGCGGCTTGGTGGGATCGAAAGGTCAATCCGTGCTCCTACTTGGAGTTGGGTTGATTCAGAGGCGGCTTGTTGCTCCGTGGGTCAAATACTCAAATGACAGCTTTCAATGGCCCAAATATTAAAACGGGGATATGGCCAAAGTTGGATGTGGTGCCCATTAACCTAATTATTTGTCTCCTATTGCGTTTGTCGACGTGGTTTATTTTTAGATCGACAATTGGAGGTTAAGGAGATTTCAATAAAACCGTTGTCGATCGGAGGCAATTGACTTTGCATGTTTTTGCGTGCGAAGGGAGAATATTTTAAATTGGATGTGATTTGGGTTTGACGAAGCTATACGAGTTATTTACGGCATTTGCTGTTAAGAGGATCATGTGTTGTGTGCTACATGATGAGATTGTTTATTAAGATTGTTTTCCGGGACATTGTGGACATAAACAGTGATAAAATTAATGATGATTCCATAATTCAGCGAATTGTATAGACAATAAGCGGGGATAAGGAAACACATAAGATTGAATAAACGGTAGTAAACTCATCAAAATCACTTGAGATAAATTTTAAATGCATATTATGATACCACAGAAAGTAAGCAGTGTTTTAAAGTTCCTAAATGTTTTCTTGAATATACTACAGTATTTATTTTGTCAACATTTTGTCTCTAAAGTAGTTTTCTAGCATTAATAGTACATATATCTTCGTTGGCAAATGAAAATTACCTATTCAGCGTAAAAACTTTGACAATATACATACTGCGTCGTGTTTCATACTTCAAACATTTTCGAACACCAAAAAAAGTTTGTTTCCTGAAAACGAATTCGGACTACAAAATCTTCTCTTCTCTTAAGGTTTTCGAAACTTCATAATGGTTTTATAATGTTAAACCTTACTCTTAGGCCTAACTCACACGGACCACTTATATGCGTTTATTTTGTGGTTCTGCTGTGGTCCAAACTGACCACGCGCGAACCACCGATTGGTGGTTGATTGCAGTCCGTATTAACCACGAACAAACCACACCACAAAATCAGTTATAAAATGGATTTTGAAGAAGAAGCATTGTTGTGGCTCCTTTTACGTCGAAGAAGATGACGTCGACGAAGTACAAATTTTTGGATCCACTCCCCGACATATCAAGAAACCTCTTGGAAAAATTTGCCCTTAAAAAACTTTGAGGTCTTTGCCCCGACGTATCGTTATTTTTTTTCACCGGCATATCCCGACATATGCCTAAAACCGAAAACACTCCCCGACATATCAAAAAATGTTTTAGGTTTTTGCTGCCAAACTTTGACCTTGAATAACTTTTCGGTCATTGATTCGACTTTACTCCCCGACAAGTCAAGAGAGGTTTCTTGGCTAGTCGGGGAAAAATTTGGAAAAATTTGGAAAAATTTCACCTTGAAAAACTTTGAGGTCTTTGCCCCGACATATCGTTTTTTTTATTCACCGACATATTCCTAAAATCGAAATACACTCCCCGACATATCAAAAAATGTTTTGGGTTTTTGCGCCAAACTTTGACTTTGAATAGCTTTTTGGTCATTGCTCCGATATATGATATTTTTCACGGACGTATTGCGACATATCTCTAGATTCGACTTTACTCCCGACACGTCAAGAAACCTCTTGGAAAAATTTGACCTTGAAAAACTTTGATGCCTTTGCCCCGACGCGACATATCGTTCTTTTTTTCACCGACATATCCCGACATATGTCTAAAATCGAAATACACTCCCCGACATATCAAAAAATGTTTTGGGTTTTTGCGCCAAACTTTGACTTTGAAAAACTTTTCGGTCATTGCTCCGATATATATTTTTTCACGGATGTATTCCGACATATGTCTAAATTCGAATTTTACTCCCCGACATATCAAGAAACCTCTTGGAAAAATTTTACCTTCAATCACTTTGAGGTATTTGTCCCGACACCGCCTTTTTTTCACCGACATACTCCGACATATGCCCAGAATCGATTTCCACTCCCCGATATTTCAAAAAGCGTTTTGGGTTTTTGCTTTTTGGACCTTGAATATCTCCGTTATTAACCGACTAATGAGCCGACATATCGCATTAAAAGCGCAATTTTGTGCAATGTCATGGGTCTGCCGGTGAATTTCTGTATTGTTTCTTGCAACGCGCCCGTTCAAAAATGCATGCGTAGTCGTGTGGTTGCTAAGTCGCACTCGTCTGAGTTGAGATCAACCACCAACACCGATTTTTTTGTGGATGATACCGTCGACGCTGTGCGACGGTCGCAGTAAACAACTTCACGCAGTGGTTCGTGTGAGCACTACAATGCGTTTCTATGTTGTATTAATGGCTTTATGCTATCACCGACAGTTCTGTGGTAGTGGTGTGGTTATGCCGTGGTCCGTGTGAGTTAGGCCTTAACACTTTTCCCTGAAACGGTCTGGTCACTTTAGACGCTAAACAATTGAACTTCGTAAACAATTCGCCCGCCCATGAAAATAATACTAATAGTTTCAGAAAAATGACCTTGACCACATATCAAACTGTTTACTGAATCTTTGATGATATTATTACTAAAAAAAATCTGATGTGGCCAGGCACGTGATTGTCATATTATATATATAAAATTAATAGTTTAGGTGCATGAGATTCTATATGATCGCGATCGGTCGTGTCTGCATTAGAAGAAAACTAGTTAGCAAGGAGTTGACAGATATTTTGATATTACATAATGACAGTACTTAATGTCAAAATATGTAACAGCGTTTGACACGACCTACTATCATTATAAAGAAAATAACTGTCAATTTCTGGCTAACTAGTGTTAATGCAGACACGATCTCAATCAAATACAATTTGCTCATGCAGCTAAACTCTTAATGTTACCAAAATATGTCATAGACATAAATTATTCAGAATTACCTCTACTTTAATTTATTGTTCAACTATTTTGACGAAATTACAGAAATGACGGCTCATTTGCAAAATTATTAAAAAAATGCTAAGAGTAAACATCCTATTTGTACCCTTTTGAACCAAAAGGTTTTCAGCTCTAAGTTTGGTCATGAAACTTAGAGCTGAAGGTTCGTCTCGATACCTTTAGTAGTCTCTAGTTCTCCGGAATTCTCCGGAATCGTCGCCACAAAAAACAAGTAAACACATACACACATTTTTGGCACGTTTACAATACTTTCTCATACTACGTGTGATAAAGTGTATATTATAATACAAGTTTGATAAGACGCACGAGTTGTTTTGAGCACGACGAGCGTAGCGAGGAGTGCCCAAATGGAACGAGTGCGCCAATACGTCTTATAAAACGAGTGTTATATACTATTTTTCTACTTTGCGACAATAATTTTACATAAATTTCAAAAATTCCGGTTGTCATCTTACAATCTAGGGTAGTTTTATATTCAACACTTGGTAGTTGGGGTAAAATTCACAAATACGATTAACGCGAGCCAATAGTCATTCAGATGTCAGCCTTATTTGACACTAGACGTCAAAGTCATCAATGTTGGAAAATAAAAAGTCACTTAAAGTTTGTGATCTAGTGTTTTCGTAACGACACCGAAAGCGATTTCGTTATGAACACAAAGTAGAAAAAAAAATTTTAAATCTGAAAACCTAGAACCAGTTTTTTTACCTTCTCCGAAACCTACATCTTACAATAGTTTTAAGTAATTTTAAACATTTAACAGGTACCCACATTGTTCGTCTTAAATATAGTGAAAAATTTGTTCTTCTAAGCTTAATACTTTCGGAGATATTGATGCAAATGTAACTCGACAACATTTCATGACGAATTTTTTAATTACCGATAGTTTTTAATTAATTTCAACAATAATATTATCAAAGATTCAAAGATTCATTGATATGATGTTCAGAACATTTTTCTGAAGTTCTTGAAGCATTTAGACTGACTAATTGTGTTGTGCAGACGCCTCAATTAAAGAAACAACAACAAAAACGCAATAATTTAACGTCAAATGCAACTTTTAAACTCGTGTTCAGCACAAATAAATCTATTAAAAACTTCAACTGTCTTTTTCTTGAAAATTTTCTAACGCCCACAAATTTTGTAAATTAGCATTAAACAATTAACAGATCTATTAATATCTTACAGTAAAAATATGATGTTGCCATTTACAAAATTTGTGACGATGACGTACCTAAGTCAAAAATAATTGAAGGTCGAAAATTAAAATTAGATAGATATAAATACGTGCATTTTGGTAATTAAAAATCGACGTAAACAACACAAATTTAAATGGCTTTAAAATCATTTTCTTACAAATGAATACTTGACAATTTTAATTATTATTATTTAACAAAAACTTTTAATCAAGAAGTAATAATGTTTATTGACACTACCAATAATCGTTATATTTTTTCAAAGTACCTCAGACTACTATCGTTGATATTTTTGGGCACGTCTTTCCTGTTTTATTATAATTTCTATCATATTTCGTTCAATCTACAAGTTCGACAAAACTTCACAGACTGATTTCTTCAACCCACGTTGCAATACGCTCCAAGATTTCAACAGTTGAGCCACATATTGACGGGTTGGCAATGACACACATTGACCGGGGTTCACATTAAAAAAAGAGACACGCGCAAGTGAAAGTTGATGCGGAGAATATCAATTCTTTTATGGTGCCAATCTTACTCAGTACAAATTTTCGTACGAAAAATTTCGTTACACTGTTTAAAACAATGAACAAAATTTATCGGCTCGTCTAATATTTTAATTCTTCCAAGGAAATGATACGCCAATACACAGTCATAAGTCACGTGTTTATATTTACCTGTAATCACTTATAATCTGAGGAAGGATTATCGGTTTTCTCAATAAAGTTTTTTTTTTGTGGCTTAAATGTTATTACTTTGGTCCTATTAAATTACTGATATTTAATTGCGGTTTCTGATTACTTATTGTTTTCGGCATGCATAAAATTATTGCTATTATGTCCAGTCATATGCATAAAAAACTGCGTTGGCGAATGACGTAAAAATGCTGTTGACCCAAATCGTATTATAAATGAGTTCAATAGGTTCAATTCAATTGTGAATGGCAATGAAAAATACAAAAAAAAATATCTGGTACGCATGGTTTTGTTTTGTAACTACAGTAATTTTGCCTAAATGTGTCTGGTGCAATTGTCACATCTTTTTCCTGATTTTTGACATACTACTACGTATTGACATTTGTTTAAGCTCTTGTCTCCGACCTTTAAAACGCCCCTTCCTCCATGAAAACGCAAAAATAACCCACGTCATAATTATTGCGTCAATCGCGAAATGCTCGCTACCATTCGATTCTGAAGGTCCTTATGCAACTGTCATCGGAAAGGATCTTAAATATTTATGAAAATTATTTATGCATTATGCAACTGTCATCGAAAAGGATCTTAAATATTTATGAAAATTATTTATGCATTGGTGTGGACTACAAATATAGAAATTCTTTCCTATGGCAGTTGCGTCTGATTATTGTCTGCAGTAATACATTATAAAATATAATTAAATGTTAACCATAAGAGCACAAATTATTTTCTTCTGAAGTTCTCTAGACTTGCACTCTGGAGTATTGTAGTGCGTGTTTGTAATAAGTTGGAAGTAATGCTATTCTATATACGTCAAATGTGATAAATACGAAATAAAAAGACATGTTTATAGCAGCTCTATCTACATCTGGTTATTTTTTCTATTTCGAAGCTTTGGAGTGATCATTGCTACAGTTCGCTATTTGAATTGAGGCGGGAGCTTAAGTTAGAAAGGAAATAATGATGACGTAAAAACCAAAACTGACCGAAAGAATTTTATTGTAAATTTAATAGTTTCTGCAGAAACGTATGACGTTTAATAATTAGAAAAATTGCTGAGATTGAGAGATTGAACTGATTACGAGTTTTATATTAGAATTGCCAAATTAATATGTAATGGCTAACACAAAGGCACAAATTTTACAAAACGACTACAAAAATTAATATGGTAATTAACATTTTATTTTTTGTATGTACATAATATCTATAACAATAACTTGGACGAACAGAATTGAATATCGAAATGTCAGGCCAATATGGCCGACTACTCAGTAAATCATATTTTTATATCTAAAGCAGACTTCGAAAAAATACTGGATCGTAATTTATAGATTGTTTAATTTTTGAAGCAGGATTTTAAATAAATAAAAATATTAATATTTTTAATGTTTGCTTAACCGGAAATATTGGGGGCAAAACGGGAAAAACCACCAATTATTGAATTTCAGCAAAATATAAAATATTTAGCTCCACATTAGCGGGAGATTGTTTTTAATTTTGATCGTAAAATTTTAGCTAAATAGTAAATATTTTTAGGAATCCTCAATGAACGAATGCGCCTTATAAACCGAGTATTATGTACTGTTTTTTTATTTTGCGTCATTCATTTAATATAAATTCAGAAACTGAGGTTGGAAACAATGTTGCGTTAAATTACAAATCTAGAGTTTTTTTGCGGGCAACATGTGGTAGCACTGTAGTGACTGTCAACTTAGTATGGCTAGGATAAAATCTAATTGTGAATAATTTTATTCTATTTTAAACCTACAAGTTCTTATAAATAAATAATCGACGTAGTCACCATAGAGATCGTGGCAACACTATTAACTCGCAATGGCGACTTTTCTAAAAACTTACGTAATCGTTAACGTTTAAAAAGCAAGAAATTAACCACTACTTTGCATTCACAACGCACACATTGTTGTAACACTGTTTTTAGTATTTTTTCTAAGATTAGTCACATTGACATCAAATACCATATGTCAAATGTAAATACAGTAGCAAACAAAAAGTTATGGCGAACATACAATACTGCGACAGTGATCGAAATCGTGGTAGATATGGCGTAGGTTTGTTCTCATGATAACTCAGAATACAAATACACAAATTGTGAAGAGGAAAATCAAGAAGACGACGTAGAACATGTTTTTGTAGAAAATATCCTTTCTGATAGCATTAAATATGTACTTCAAACCAGGGACTAAGAACGGAACGAAAACGAAAGAACGAAATTAACCGAATAATTTATAAGAACGAAAACGGAAACGAAAACGAAATTTTTATTTTTCGTTCATGATTGAAAACGAAATAAATAATTTCGGTTACCGGTTTTAACCGGTTTAATGACACAAAATTTTTAAATAAGTAAAAGTTAATTGAAGTAAAGCAAGATCAGAGAGAAAAGAAACAAATATTATTTCAAATATGAAGCAAAAAAAAAAAAACAAAAGAGATATGTCACTGGCATACCATATAAACTGCATAGCAGTTTGTGCGTGGTTTTCAAGTAACTAAATTTAATGGGAATAAATGAAAGAAACTAAAACAGATTCGTGCCTCTCCAATACAGAAACGGTCCCAAACAATGCATTCTAAATTTTATTTTTAATATTTATAAAAAGCAAAAATGCCATCACCACTTAAAATGCAGTTGATTGAAATTTTTACATTTAAGTTTTTAAAAGCATAAATTTTATGTTAGTAATTTTTGCCAGCTATGATTAAAATTATGACAAGTGACTTATTTGTCAAATATATAAAAAAAATTTAAAAAATCTGATGTGGCCAGGCACATGACTTTATCATACAATATATATAAAATTAATAGTTATATAAATTAATAGTTGCTGAGATTCTATCGAAATCGATCGTGTTTGCATTAAAATAAAACGAATTAGCCAGGATTTGACAGATATTGACAGTAGGCATTATCAAGAAATCAGCCTTTGACACTACCTACTGTCATTAGAATAAAAATATCTGGCAAATCCTATATTAATGCAGACACGATCTGGATTAAATAGAATTTGCTTCTACAGCTAACCTATTAACTTGTCCAAAAAATATCATAGACATAAATTCTACAAAATTTTCTCTACTTTAATTTATTATTTAACTATTTTGACGATATTACAAAAATGGCGGCTCATTTGCAAAATCCTTGAAATATGCGTAACAACATTGCTATCCGCACTCGAAATACACATGACTTTGTAAACACCATGGAAACAACAGGCTGTTTCAATATTGTTTCGCAAAGCGTACGTGCGTGCGTGTTACTCCCCCTCATCGCATTCTCCATGCATTTGCGTGTTGAATTGACGTTTCGCAACCGCTGACGTTTTGAATACTGTCAAAAGTTTCAAAATATCCTGGCTACCTACTATTAATGCAGACACGATTTCGATCAAATAGAATTTGCTCCTCCAGCTAAACTATTAATTTTACCAAAAAATGTTATAGACATAAATTATACAAAATTTCCTCTACTTTAATTTATTATGTATCTATTTTGACGAAATTACAGTAAAAATCGTTGAAAAATGTTAAGAGTAAATAGCCAGTTCCTTTGGATCCTTTTGAACCAAAAGCTTTTCAGCTCTAAGTTTGGTCATAAAACTTCTAAATATGAACTTTTGTCCCGATACCTTTAGTAGTTTCTCCGGAATCGTCGCCACAAAAATCGTTTACACACGCACACACACACACACAGACATTTTTTTGTACCTTGGTCAAAAATGTTCAGGGGACCCATAAAGACCTATTTCCGCTAAAATCAAATTTTTTTTTTCCGGCACGATTACAATACTTCATCATACTGCGTATGATAAAGTAAAAAGCATGTTGGCATACTTTTATTAGAAAAATAGTAAAAAACCGGTTTTAACCGTTATTTCATTTCGGTTCACGAAAACGAAAACGATATTTTTTGGGTGTGAACGAAAAGAACGAAAACGAAATTTTTCGTTTTCGTTCTGATCGGAAAGGAACGAATCGTTTTTAGTCCCTGCATCAAACACCACTTTCATAATTTTTACTTTCAGTTAGCCGATTCGTGTGGGAAATTTATCCGAAGTGAAAATCGAATCTTCCTGAACTATGTATATCAATCGCTTCTAAGCTGTTAATAGTGATATTATCACACTCATGTTCCAAAAATGACTCAACTCAAACAACTTAACTTCTCAGAAAGTTTGTTGTTCGTTCCTCAATTAATATTGACAAACAATGATTCGATAACCAATACGATGAAAACCATCCGGAAATAGTAACTCACTTAATTATTATTTCATGCAACATGCATCACCAAATTATGTGAAAAACATTGACGGAATTTCTTCGGTAACGGCCAAAGTGCTTGCTTGCTTGATAAGGTGAGCTGTGAGCACGCCATTATAATCTCTTTCGTAATACCTCGACTGGCAACTCTCGCTTACTTTTACTGGATATTATAAGGTGAAGTGAATTGACCGAGTTTCGGAACCGCCGCATAGGTAATACACATTTAGTACCTGTTTAACATTCTTGCGCGGCACGGCATCTCTTCTCTTCCTGGTTTATTGTTTGCGCCGTGAACCGATGGGATCATTGTGTGTATATTCTATGACAGAACATGTGAAAGATGCAAAACTGTAGCGTGTCGGAGAAATACCTATCACACATCGTGAGATAGTGGTTGTATTCTTGGGAAATATTGTTTTACGTCAAGCTTTCAAACTAACTAATTGCTGATATAAGTCGTAATTAATTTTTTTGTGGATATAAATGTCATAATCTATGAGTTACATCGTACGAAAAGCCTTATGGAATATAGGGGTATTCCGGTTACAAAATTTTGTGGCTCAAGTTGGAGTAGAGTACCAAGAATATATTGTGGACCCACGCATTAATGACATTAATCGTTGTTCTTTTTAAAAATCTTGATGTTGGTATGACCGACAGAATTGAGGCAGGCGGGTATTTTTTTATTAGCAAAAGTCCAAAGTTCACTGTATCTACAATAAATGTTGTAAATATGTACACACAGAGGAAAATAATTCCCTCAATTTGAGTCAAAGAATTTGATATATGCAACATATATGTATTAAGTTTTCAAACAATGTTTTTATTGTTTTTACTATACAAAAGCAGCGATCTTAAATATAAAAAACGCTGTTGTCTTTTCGTTAGTTTCAATTATGATATGTTGTTTAACTGCAAATTGTAGACCAGTGTTACATCTTTGTGTGTTTTTGCAAAGATTGAATCGGAGCTGGAATCAACGTTTTTTGATAATGCCAAATCACTTCAAACCAAGTCCTCTTCTTTATTTGTTGTATTTGTTGTGGCATTTACATACTTAGTGGAAAATCTAATTTCTTGGATGACTTGTGGGACACCAAGATCACGGTGCAGGTCACTGTTTCGTATGTACCAAGGAGCGTTATTCCTTAGTACATTATCTGGGAAAGGCTGGGTTCCTTGTATATTGGAATTTTTCGCGTGACCCCAAAGCTGGATGCCGTATAACCAAATCGGTTTTAGTACTTGTTTGTACACTTGTAGTTTGTTCTGTACTGACAACTGAGAGTTTCTTCCCAGAAGCCAGGACAGTTGTCATGTATTTGAGGCTAAGCTCTACTCTTTTCTTCTTAACGTGTTGTTTCCACCTTAGTGTTGTATCCAGAGTCATACACAGAGAGAAATTTTTGTTTAATTCAAATAAATATGCATTGACTCAAAGAAATTTGTTGTTTCAATAGAGGCAAAGAAATATTTATTTGCGGATAAAACGCATTTATTTGAAATATTTGTTTGGTAGAAAGAACGTTGATTTGTGTCAAACTACTTATGTTTACAGTTAAAGTTTGCAATTTGTGTATTATAAGAAATGAGATTTATTTACTTCAAATAGTTATGATTGTGTTGAATGAAAGAATTACATTTTTTTAAATTATAAAATTGTTGGTCGAGTTAAAATGCTTAAAATTATTAATTTTTGGAAAGAATTAATAGACAAGAACTTTTCGGAAGACTCGCCATGTGTCTTACCTCCTTTTTGGGATGTCGCACATCCTCGACCAGTGCTTGGTCTTCCCAGCCCAACATATAATCAAGGTTAAGTTAGTAAAGTGTACTCTGATTTGGAATCGCAACTTGAACCTGCAGGCACTGTACTCTATAAGTTATATACTGTCGATCACGCGGCTTTATACTCTCGATATGTACGAAGTGCGAGGAGCGAGTTTACAGCGCCATCTAACAATACAGTTGGATGACATTAAAAATATATTTATTTGAATCAAAATATGATTTCTTTGGTGGAAGTAAACCTATTTTAAAGCCAAAACAAAAATATTACTTTAAAGGAAATAAATCTCTTCTTGTGTACAAATATATTTATTTTAATCAAAATATGATTTCTTTGGCGTAAGTAAACCTATTTTTAAGCCAATGACAAAATATTAGTTTAAACGAAATAAATCTCTCCTTATATACAAATTTGTATGTTTGAATCAAAATTATATTTCATTGGTGTAAAGAAACGTTTTTTTTTTAAATCAAAACAAAAAATATTACTTTAAAGGAAAGTAATTTTTGTTTGTATCCATATATATATTTATTCCACTTAAATAAATATTTCAAATAAATTAATCTCTGCAAGCAAATAAACTAGAGTATTCAATGAAGTAAATATTGTTGGCGTCAAAGAAATATGTTTTGACCCAAAAGAATAAATTCAAACAAATACATTTCTTTAAAACAAGAAATCTTTTCTATCTGTGTACCCAAATACTTCGCAGTGTTCGCATATGGAACTATGGCGTCGTTAATCTTGACATGAGGTATGTCCTCGATTCTTTTCTTTGTAAAGCTAACGTGGACAGATTTCAGTTCGTTGAGCTTGGTCTTCCAAATTTTGTCCCTTTATTACTAGAAAACTTCTTTAAAATTAAAAAGAAATATAGAACATAATGGTTCATTTTCAAATATGTAAGCCCGACGTAATTATGTAACGCAATTGAATGAAACCTCAATAAAAGTAACATTAAATTAAATATAAGAACAATATTTATAAACATTAAATACAAAATAAACACATCTTCTGTTACAATTTACAACGTATCTTCGAATTTTCTTAAACTTCGCCTTTGCAGTACCATGTTGAACTGTTATCTTATTTTTATAGGCTTCTTATCCCCCCGGTAATATCTCCAGCAATCTGCAAACAGAAATAAAATTAATACAGTGGTTTAATTGTTGTCGGTGTGACAAAGAGATAATATACAGAAACTCAGCATATTAAAGATACCGAAACAAAATGTAATTTATGAAAATACACAGTGATAAATTTTATTTTGTTAGTTTTAGTACTGAATGGCTTAAATTATCATCTAATGTTTCGATCAGATATCAAGCTGCTTATCCTCGATTAATTTTGTATTGGGTCGGCCAGTTTTTGGAAGATTCTTCACAGTACCGTGTTCTAGAAGTTTATTTTCTATTGTGTTGACTGTGGGTTGGTTTATTTGCCGATCAGGATACTTTTCTCTGAAAAGTTGATATATTTCTCAATTCTGTATTGTTATGTCAGCGATGTCATTTTGTTAACACCATAAATTAAATAAACTCCGAAAGCTCTATAATTATAAGCCACAAACGCCAGGAAAGAACAACGTTTATGCAACACAAAAAGAAAATATTTAGAAAACAAAACTGGTTATAAACCGAATTCTTACGTATAAATGTTTATTTACATCTTCTTATAAAATATGCCAATATTAGTTAACAAACTTTTGAGATGTGACAGAAATTTACAAAATGTGTCCAAATCACCATTTGTTGTGACAAAATTGTGCCATAAAAATAAAACAGTAAAATTAAGTGTATTTGACTAATTTATAACGAATTTTTGTAGATACTGGGAGTGTATACTGAAACAAATATCATTTCGAAGGAACTGACTATAATTAATTTTGATTTTTAGTGCATATTTTCTTTTGATGTGTTTATTCTCTAATATGAATTATAACATTCATTTACCTATTACTTATCTCTCTTATCAGCGGTAGTTATCTTATCTACTAAAATTATGCCACTTATCAGTTGATGAGTAATTCTATGTTTTTGATTTATCTACTGAAAAAAAAACTCTACGGTCGATGCCTGCTTGGCTCCTAGAAATCCAGTCTGAAAATAATGTCCACGTGTATTTTTATCCAAGTAATTTCCTACGAAAATATCCTGTAAACGTTCCGACTTGTATAAATAGTGAGACTTCCTAAACATTTGTCCAAGAATTTATAGACTATTTTAGTTCAGGTATTATTATGAAGACTACTAACTGTTGTTGTTATTTATTTGAGTATTTTTTACGCTACTTTTAGACTGTTTGTCTACAGTCGTCTTCGTTGAATACTTAGTACAGGTAATTCAAGCCCACAAGAGCTAGAATTTGCTCAAATAAACAAGAATTTAAGATCATCTTTAAGAAGATTTAGACAACTTATTTTAATTGTTGGCATGACAACACCATGGATAATTGTTGGAACCGCCATACCTTACAAAGTATAATTATCTCGAACAAACACAGATAATATTCCGTCTATAATTAAAATAATTGTTTTTGTCCGTATCTGAAGATGCGATTGCGAATGACGCCTTTGAAAATAATTTGAAATGGCTTTAGTAACGCATTTTTTTTTTTCATTTATAACTTAGGTACGGTTTGACATTTTAAAAATCTTTGAAACGTCGATTTTTATTACCAAAATACACATTTTTAAGTAAAATTTAATTTTCGACTTTCAATTGTTACGTACGACGCCATCGACATTTTTATTTAACGGCAATCCTATATTTTCTGACTGATTTCGGTAGATATCTGTTAATTGTCTTAATCGTTCTGAAAATGATTTTTAGTTAGAAAAAATAAAATAAAAACGAATAATAAATACAAACACAGACTCAAAAATGTCTTCTAGCTTCTTGGATTTCGAAAAAAAGTTATCAATATGTCAATATGCAGAATTATGTCAATTTTTCCAAATTTGTGTCTGCACAAATGTCTGAACCCAATGTCTTAAAAATCTCAAAGTAAACCTTAAACTTTGTACTTTTGCTTGAAACCTGAAAGTTTGTTAACAAATGTTTTCGATTTACAACGATTTTGTAAAGTGGCCAAAAACACTATAACCTGGCGGGACAACTTTTAACAAGAAAACGCAAAAACATCCACAATCAAACGCTTTAAATAATCTCTAATTTTTCATTGTATTTTTCTCAAAATATTTATCATGTAAAATCATAAATTTTTACTTTATCATACGCAGTATGTAAAGTATTGTAATCGTGCCGAAAAAAATTTTTGAGATTTTAGCGGAAATAGGTCTTTATGGGTCCCCTGAACATTTTTGACCAAGGTACAGAAAAATGTCTGTGTGTGTGTGTGTGTGTGTGTGTGTGTGTGTGTGTGTGTGTGTGTGTGTGTGTGTGTGTGTGTGTGTGTGTGTGTGTGTGTGTGTGTGTGTGTGTACCCAATTTTTGTTAATTCATTTCCGGAGAAACTACTAAAGGTATCGGCACGGAACTTCATATTTAGAAGTTTCATGACCAAACTTAGAGTTGAAAAGCTTTTGGTTCAAAAGGGTCCAAAGGAACTGGGTGTTTACTCCAAGCCTTTTTCAAGGATTTTAGAAATCAGCCGCCATTTCTGTAATTTCGTCAAAATAGTTAAATAATAAATTAAAGCAGAGGAAATTTTGAATAATTTATGCCTATGACATTTTTTGGTAAAATTAATAGTTTAGCTTTTTAGTTTATTCTAAGCCTTTTTCAAGGATTTTGGAAATGAGCCGCCATTTCTGGAATTTCGGCAAAATAGTTAATTAATAAATTAAAGTAGAGGAAATTTTGAATAATTTATGCCTATAACATTTTTTGGTAAAATTAATAGTTTACCTTCAAGAGCAAATTCTATTTGATCGCGATCGGTCGCATCTGCATTGATATGAAATTACATAGTAGCCAGGATTTTGACAAATATTTTTTTGTGTTGTCACATTCGAAAACAGCTGATCTCATCAGAGGTTGGAGAACCACTATGGAACGTTGCCGCTCTAGTGCGGGAAATTATAAAATACAAATTTCAAATAAAATAAGATCACCAATTTGATTGTTTGTTGATAAGAAATGTCAACCCGTCTTTAATTCTAATTCTAAAAACGATAAATTGAGAAAATTATAAATAAAGTATAGCGATGAGTGTAGTTTTATTTTAGTATGTTGGTAGGGATGTGTCATGAACAAATATAAATCTGTCAGAATTTGACTTACCTTTTTAAGGTGCGTTTTCATTAGTGATAATGGCAGTGGTAGCAGACGCCATTATAGTATTTCCAATAGAAAATTGCTAGTGACTCATGTTTATGTACATGCAAACTAATATGTGTCATTATCACGAAATGTAAGAATAACTATAATTTCGTATTCTACCACCGCCATTAGCTACCATTACCTACCAATCGGAACGCACCTTTAAACTTGACGTTTCGTCAAAGTGGTACCAACCTAGCATTTACTATACAGAAATTTTTTATTTAAATTTTTTAAATACGTATTTCTTAAAAAGCAACACATAAACGTTGATGTCGCTCCTGCCAAAAACTAGATAGCGCGACTCGCTCACATGCGAAGGCGACACTCCGCCTTCGGTGACGCGCCGCATCACCGCTCGTCGCGCTACTCCCTACTTTCGGCATTTGTGACATAAATAACTATTATTCTAATGACGTAGTGTAGGTAATGTCAAATGCTGATGCTTTGACAATACCTACGATTTATCTCAATAGAATAGATTTTCATGCAGCTAAACTATTAATTTTATATATTGTATGATAAAGTCATGTGCCTGGCCACATCAGATTTTTTATGTTATAATGAAGGCAATTAAGAGCGATCTATCATAATCAGTAAAATAAATATTCCCATTTAAAAGCAATGTCGATGACGTCATACGTCAAAACAATTGAGGTTGGAACGATCAAGGTTGGATATTAAATTTGTTATAAATATGTGTGTTTTAATAAGTAAAAATTTACAGGTGTTTTGATAAAGAATAAAGCTTTCTGAAGGGTCGATGACTAACGAAAAATATGTTTTCTTGAAAATACTACGTTATCCTATCAGCACAATCGATGGTGACCTTGAAAAGATTTTTACTAATTTTAACCATTCATTGTAATTGTTTAATTCCAAATCTTTCGCATTCACGTAATGAAACAAAAGCGAACAAGGATCACAGCAAATTTATCCTATCTAAACTGTAACGACAGAACCAATTTGTAATGAAAATTTGCACGAAGAGATGGCGCCAAGTGTGAATAAGTACAGTAACTATAATTTATTTTAATGTGATTTGTTTTAATGTATGTGATTTGCTGCAGAAGGAGATGCTGGTTTTTATCTCTACTTTATCTCCATTGTGTCTATTTTATCCGATTATTTGATATGTAAAAATTAACAGAAAATAGAATATTAATTTAATTGTCTCTAACGAACTCCGCACATTTTGATTTTACATGATTGCCGTGGGCAAGAATAAAGCAAGTAGGTATGTACATAGTTTCTTATTTGTTGCTAGAAGACCTTATATAATAAATTGTAAACTTTGATAGTTGCTGTGTTAGTTTTGGAGGATCTACCTAATTTGATAAAGAAGAACATTTTCTTCAATATCAATAATAAATTAAAATAGTTTCTAAAGCAGAGAGATCATTTAACACTGTTGATCTGCCGGCACCACATCAATTGTTAACGTCTAGTTTAGTAGTAATTATTGGTGACACATGGAGTTGCTTATCAGCGGAATTTCTGATGCAGCCTTGCGCGGCATACAATAACAATATAATCACAATATCCGTGGTCAGATGTGATAAAAAATCAACCCAAGGTGGATTTCAAAACCACGAACTGTGTCGGATGATTCTCAAATGATAACTACATATTTAATAATAACAATAATAGGGTGCGATTTAAGCGTGTATTATTTAAATAGATGTGCATTTAAATAAATACATACTTTGAGCATTAGATTTAATAACTTGAGCATTAAAATAATAAATATTGTGCATTAAACAAATTTAAATATATAATTAAAACTTCTTGGTGTCGTTCTTCTTTGTATATTTATTAAAATATACTTTTGCTACACGTTTCAGCTACACAGTAGCTATCATCAGGTAAAAATAGTCACTTCTCACAATGGAACACAGCTTCGTACATACATTTTATTGTCAAAAACAACTAAACACCGAAATATAATGTAATTTTAACCACAGAATATGTATATTAGCAGTTCTTGTTTTTGTAAATTTACAAACCAAATGGAAAATATGTTATTTTACCAGCGCAGATGTATTTTTAGGAGTTTTTTGTGTATTTTTACATAGTTTTATTGATATTTTCAAACTAAATATGAAATATTGACATTTACAGATATTTCATGAAAATTTAACGTCATATATTAGGTAAAATCTATGTAAATTTCCATACGTTTTTAACAGTTAAAGAATCCATCACTTAAAGAATCCATCTAAACGCTTCAATATTTGTGACCAAACTTTTAGGATTCAGGATTCAGATTAATTTGTTTGACAAGTGTTTTTTATGCCGCTCATTATCTTTTTATAGAGGTAACTATTGTATTGCACATTTGTTTATTTAAGTGTACAAATACAATTATATAAATTTATTGCACATTTATTTTGTTATGTCCTACATGATCATAGAGTGACATTTTACATCTTAGATACCGGGGCAAAAACTGCAGGATTCTTAACGCCCGCGCGGGCGTTAATAGGGTTGTCATGGTTATATGTCAAATATATCACATATGTCATTCAAATTGTAAATATTAAATCGTCAATTTCAATTATTAACGATTAAGGTTATAAGTCTGACAATTAATTGTCTGTATTGTCACTCGTCAAATGTCAATTATTGGCGATTAAGGTTATAACTTTGACAATTAATTGTCTGTACTGTCACTCAATTCCGAATTTTTTGTATTGTTATTCAACTCCGTAGATACGCATGTCACTTGATAACGTCAAAATATTTATTAATATTATTCAAACGGAGGAACAAAACCATTGTAGGACATAAAATTTTGTATGCACCTCGGGCATTACTTGATGTTTATACCCTCAGGCGACTTAAAAAGCCTATCGGCCCTCGAGCTTTTTAAGCGGTCGCCTTCGGGGCATAAACATCCGTGTAATGCCCTTGGTACATAAATAACTTCTATGCACCTCGGGCATTACTTGATGTTTATACCCTCGGGCGACTATAAAAGCTGCTTTTTAAACGGTCACCCTCGGGGCATAAACGTCCGTGTAATGCCCTTGGTACATAAATAACTAGTATGCACCTCGGGCATTACTTGATGTTTATACCCTCGGGCGACTATAAAAGCTGCCTTTTAAACGGTCACCCTCGGGGCATAAACATACGTGCAATGCCCATGGTACATAAATAACTATGAATGCACACAATTACGCATTGCCCAAATATTTGTTATTGGGCAAATATTTTATCAAATGCTTACAATAAATGCACGTTCTATTTTATTCTTTATTTATTGCGCATATAATTAGCACTGCAATATAATAATATGTCTGGTCTTTCGTTGATTCTGTATGTATGATTAATGATTATATTCCTTATCTCACAAAATAAAAAAACAATCTCCTTGACAATTTCTATCAATGCCTATTATATACAGAGACAAATTTGAAAACATGTTATCACCTTGTCATGAATCGTCCTCATCTTTCATTATTGCGAACTCCTTTTTATCTGGCTGGTTTTCAATTGTTTCTGGCGTGCATGCCACCGCAAGAGCGCTGCCACAATGAGTATTGTGGGGTCTCATCCAGTTCTAGTATCCCGCCGCTGTATAGTATCGTGTTTGTTTCAGAGTACAATGCGGTAGGCTCTCTTGTGTTGGGAATTCATTAAAGAAACGGCACTGCTTCGTTTATCTTGTTGTTCATGGTTGGCAGGGTTCAGTTTCAGCCACAATGCTATTTGTAATGGAGATTAGACATGCTAGTTATTAGCGATGACTAAAATAAGTTAACATTTCATTGCGGATGTGTATGACATGGTTTGATGTGAACCACGCTGTATCATATTTAAAGACACTTTAGATATTTCGTTTGTTGGAGATGGATTTTTTATTTCATGGTGTTGAAAGCTAAAAGTTCTGTTGCTATTCATATGGAAAAAGCTCTCAGAAGCGTGAATATTTTTACGTTGGAAATGTTTTTTTTTGTGCACTTAAGTCCGCATGTGTGGCTCCTATAAAAGCAGGGAATCCTTTTTCGGTGAATCATTCATTTACACTTCAAACGCTGTATCATCTCAATCAAGCTCTTTCACGTTTTTTGTACGTAAAAAAGCAGCATTCTTAATACAGTCGTTAAACTACTGACTGGTAAGTTATCGTGGATTATTCTCGTCCAGTAAACGTCAAATTCCCTTTTCAGATTTAATAGAAGGACCACGTTTAGTACCTGAATAAGGAATTATGCGAAGAACAAACCTGCACCATATCTACCACAATTTCGATTATATAATAATCAAGTCAAATTGTATTTTTGCTAGAATAGTTGTGGGGTAGTTTTTATGTCTTTCGTTCTTTTTCCCACAAAACAAGATTCAAATCGATTTTATTTTGTTCATTTATATATTAAATTTGTTATTATTATTTTTAATATTATTACTTACATTTATTAATTTTTTATAATTGTAATGGGTATTGATTGTGTTTTTTTTTTCGATCGCATTGTTTTATATGTAATTTATCTTTTATTCCTTTTTGTTTTGTTAATATTTCGAACGACTGTAACTTTTTAAGGAATTTAAAATACAAATAAGTCCAAATAAAATATTTTACTCAGTCTTGGTTAAAAAATATATTTGCGGGTTATGTTGTAATATTATAATAAATAATAATTTTTCATCATTTTTCGTTGGAATTTCAAATTTTTTGTAATTGGATTTGTATAATTTCAATACAATATAATAAAAAATACCTGTACCTTTACATACAGTGAGCGTGTAAAGTATGGAAACATGCCAAAATCTCAAGAACGGTACGCTATTTTAAAAAATCCTCGAGCACGTCGATATATAATTATCAAAATACACCTTATGATATCAAATTAATTTTTTACTTTCTATTTTTTACAGATGACGTCAATGACATTTGTCTTAAATGACAACTTAATTTTTAATGAATTTGACGACAGATCTTTTAATTGTCTTAATGGTAGCATATTTGTACGTCCTATTTAACGCCCGCGCGGGCTTTAACGGTTCCCATGGTTATACGTCAAATATATCATTCATAATATTTGTCTCTATTCATATTTGTAAATTTTAAGTCATCAATGTCAATTATTCGCGATTAAGGTTATAAGTTTGACAATTAATTATCTGTACTGTCACTCGGCAATGTCAATTATTGGCGATTAAGGTTATAAGTTTGACAATTAATTGTCTCTATTGTCACTCAACTCCGAATTGTTTGTATTGTTATTCAACTCCGTAGATACGCATATCATTTGATAACGTAAAATATTTATTAATATTATTCAAACGGAGGAACAAAACCATTGTAGGACATAAAATTTTGTATGCACCTCGGGCATTACTTGATGTTTATACCCTCGGGCGACTTAAAAAGTTCGAGGGCCGATAGGCCCGAGTCGCCCTCGGGGCATAAACATCCGTGTAATGCCCTTGGTACATAAATAGCTATTATCTACGACTCACATATAATAAGTTCATTGCATACTATATAATCCCCATCATTATACGCGCAAATGATTATAATGACACTAGCGTTGTATAATAATGACAGTTCGTTCAAATAATGACCTCATTATTTGAACGAACTGTCATCATTAATAAAGCTTTTATTTCCCAAAAATAACTACAAGTTATTACAGAAAGTCAGAAATAAATAAACAATAAAGAAATAGCGCAACTCAAACCGACAAAAGTACTCGGAAAAATCAAAAAAACCAAAAATACACGGTAAACAACAAAGCAGATGATTAATGTTCCCCGCTATACAGCACAAACTCATCCACCGTGTAGAAAGCTTCTTTCAAGAGCAAGTCTTTTAAATATGACTTGAATTTGCCAATTGGTAAGTCCCGCACCGAAGCATCCAAACGATTATAAAATTTTATTCCCTGGTAAAAAGCTGACTGTTGGGACATTTTTAATTTATGCATAGGAATCTCCAATTGCTGGATATTTCTTGTCATATAGCCGTGGATATTACTTCGATTGTCGAAGTCAGATATATTGGTTTTAATGTAAATCAGAGTGGTAAATATATAAAGGCAGGGAATGGTTAAAACTTGGAAACTCTTAAAGAAAGGCCTACAATGATCCCTATGATCTGCACCTGCCAGCACTCGCATAACTCTTTTCTGCATAACAAATACTCTGTTTGCATAACTCGTAGAGCCCCACAAAATAATTGAAAAGTTCACAGTACCCTGGAATAGAGCATAATACAGACCTAAAGCTGCCTCGGCATTAACGATTTCAAAAATTTTTCTTATTTGGTAAGTAATGGTGTTTAACCTTTTGCAGAGAAAATCAATCATTATACAACGCTAGTGTCAAAGTCTGCCAAAACCTACGTGGATGACAGTTAATCGACAGTTCGCCTCGCCATCATTGACAAATACATTTAAAAATATTTTGCATAAAATTTATGACTCAATATATAAATATATATGACTCGTAGATGTCGTATTTGACTCGCACATAACGGATATAAATCGCTCGCATGATTACACGCTCGCCTACGGCGCGCGTGTAAACTTCATGCTCGCGATTTATATCCTTAATTATGTGCTCGTCAAATAATATACTAAATTATGACCTTACATAAGAAAATTTTCGAGACAAAGACAATTGAAGGTTATGACAAAATCTCCGGAACGGCTTGACCGAATTTAACGACATTTTGGAATTAAGTATTTTGTAACCATGTGAAGTCAGTGGCATTATTATCGTTGATGCAACGTTTACACATTCCGAGATATAACCTCAAACTTTTGAATCTGAAATAGAACACCGTATATTTTTTTACATTTTCTGTTGCAGCCTTCATTATTGTATGAAAAATGACAGCGAAAAAAAAAACATATTACGAAAAGTTGATAGTTTTCGAGTTATAAGCAGAAAACCGCTAACAAATATTTGTGTTTGCCTCTTTTTTTGCATTTTCTTCAATGTTGCGTCACGATTTTTTGTTAGCAAACCTCATAATCGGATTCAGCACCCCAAAAAAACATATAAAATGGCAAAAGTTCAAACTATACCCCTTAAAACTTTCCCGCTAGAGGCACTTTTGAGCAGAAATTGACTTCTAAAGTGTTGAGGATGTCTTAGTTTATATGACGGTTAACGTTTTCGGAAACAGTTTGGACATAATGCTGATTACGCCAATAAAAATACCGTATTCTTTTGTAGGTTAAAAAAGTAGAATAAAATTATTCACAATAGATATTATCCTAACCTTTCTAAGTTGACAGTAACTCCATTGCTACCACATGTTGCCAGTAAAAATACTTTAGATTGTAAATTAATGCAATCTACTAACCGCAATTTTTAAATGTATATAAAATCAATGGCGTAAAATAGAAAAAGAAAGTATTTTGAACTAGTTCTGTAAAACATCTTGGCGTATTCGTTCAAACAACTCAAGCGGCTGTAATTCTAAGTAATTTATTTTCAAACTATATAATTCTAATAAAACCAAGCTCTTGCGTCAAGTTTTCGAGTGCGTAGGTTTTCTGTTTATGTATTGAATTAAATTTCAGGTTTTTGCCCTTCTTCGCTGCTACTGTGGTAATAATGGCTGAAAATAAAATCGCGAATGATTCCTGCGTTTAGTCGTAATAAGAAAATTGCATGCAATTATGTTACTAATTTAGTAGAAATTTAATTATAGTACGTATGTATGTTGTACACATTTTAAAGCTAGCTTTTTATTGCGGAACAGCTTATATAAGCTAGACATGATTCACTGCACTTCCTGTCACTTCAGCTTGCTAATATGCGTATCTGTCCAGCGATGCGTGTTATGCATGCGTATATTTTGTTACGATTTTCGATTTATTTATAAACAGTGGTTTAGAGACTATTGTATGATGGTTTATTTCAGTGGTGTTTTGATAGAAAATGTTAATAAAAGTAGCTATTTAGTAATGTAAAAGCATAACCACGTTTTAAAAAATAAAAGTTCGAATCCTTTCATATCATAAAATATCAGATAAAGGCTAGAAATCATAGCTTCATAGACTAGAAAAAAACCATACCACAACCGGTTGTAATTGTTTTTTTCTGCAAAAGATTAATCTGTTTCTTTTTTTGTGTTTTTGACATACAGTAGAGCGTCGATAATCCGAACGCCCACAAAGAAATAAAAATCAAATAAATCACTGAGTAACCTAGGGAAAAGCAATTTTTGTCAGTTCCTATTTAGAGATAAAGTTGCTTTTGTACTCTTATTTTCCACTATTAAATAAATAAATCATAAATAAATCATAATAAATTACAATAAATCATAATTAATTTATAAATAAATCCCTTCGATATCCCTTCGATATCGCTTCCATATCGGTTCGATATCCCTTCGATTTTGACTTTTTGGTATTCTTATAGTTTATGAAGAGCGGAATCGAATGGTTTTGGTTTTATTAAGATTGAACTTCTATCCAATACTCGTGTTTTCTACTATTTAGTTGTCATATTTGATAATCCGAACAATTTGATAATTTGAATCACCTTCGGTCCCAATTAGCTCGGATTATCGATGCTCTGCTGTACCTATAATTTGAGGTATGATAGAAATTTATTCGAACATTTTTGCAGAAGTTAGAAACATTTTTCTGTGGAAACTGATTGAAATACGTTAGCTATAGGAACGAACATTATCGCGATTTAGGGGGGAGGCAAAACTCGGAACAACATAGGGATATTAGGTCTCTTAATTACCTACAATTTGAGGTATGATAAAAACATTTTTGCAGAAGTTATAAACATTTTTCTGTGGAAACTGATTGAAATATCTTAGCTATAGGAACACACACTATCGCGATTTAGGGGGGACAAAACTCTGAACGTCATAAGGATATATTTACAAAATATAATATATCAAATAATATCAAGAAAGAATTTTTTTAAACATTTCTATCGACATAATAACAATAAAACGTTGCATACTGATGATACCATGTTGTCCACTGTTGAATTGGTATAAAACCGTCGTAAATCTCCTTAAAATGTTGTATCTAGTATATTGCGATAAGACTATTTGAGCAGTCATTACGCAAAATTATAACACCAATGTAAATTCGTCCTTAAAATTAAAATGAAGCGACCTACATTTTCCGATTCCAGTTTCCGGAAGGCTCGCTATTTTTGTGAATGTGAATGCATTGAGAGAGCAGCTATGCGCTTCACGATCTTGTCGTATGCTAAAAATAGACGAAAACTTGATTTTGCACTACATAGTTCCTAAAGTTCACCTCCGCCAGATTCAAGGTTATACGATATCATCACGTTTTTGTTCGTCGTTTGGAACAAAATATATTTATATTAAACAAAATGCAACAATAAAACAAAAACCCGCAATTATTATTTAGTGATATTAGATAACCTAAACTCCGGCATATTTCTGTTTAGTTGGATAAAATAGGAAATCTACAACATTGAACTTTATTTTAGGACATCCGGTTTGTCGAGTTGACATTAAACTTATCAACCCACAATCGTTTCTTTCTACCAATGCTCTAACGGTCAGAATATAACCTAAGAGGTTGACTGATCTTGATAATTGAGTGTTATGCTAAAAGTTGATTTTTTCCTTATAAGGTTACTACAATTCGAGTTCTTTTTCTTTTTTACATCGCTACAGGATAACTGTAATTAAGAACATTCTAATAATATTTATTCAGGCTGACTAAATTGCTTTATATTTTCATAATAATACGGTGTACTACTTTTCTCTAACCACTATTATTATCTACAAATTTAGGGGTGTTGGAATTAGATACATGTAAATATAGCATGTCCTTAAATCAGACATGGGTGTCTGAATTGTGTACATAGTTAGAATAATAAAATTATAAACCCCTAACCACAACAAGTATTTTAGAACCTAAATACGTATTTCAGCAACTATGTTGCCATCTTCAGTAGAACCTAAAAAGAGGAAAAGAGAGATTAGCACTTCATAGTATCTTTACTGGATATGTCCAAGCAAATCACTAGTGGAAGTGACGTCCATGTTAAACATTACCCTATATATACCCATTTGTTGTTCACACCTCAGTGAATTTTGATCATTGAAGCGTAAAAAACAAGTTTTAATTAAAGCAGGTCAAACAATGGCGAACTAGGTATGGGACCCCTGTCTGAATATATTAATGTATCTCTATTCAAGTGAATAAAGATACTTTCCAAGCTGTTTAGTTCCCTATTATTTGACACAGCTTTTACAAGTTTTAAGTCATCTACAACTACTTTATGACCTGTGTCTAAAATATGTTGAGCCACACTAGATTTTTCAAAACGATTATATTTAAAATGAGCTACATGTTCTTTGAACCTAGTTAAAATTGTTCTTCTAGTCTGGCCTACGTATTCTTTTTCACAGTCATGACATTTGATACAATATATACCAGATTTATCAAGTACATGTACCTTATGCTTTGGGTTTCCAAGAAGGTTTTTTATGCTATTATGAGTCGAATATGCTATACAGAGATTTTGTGATGTAAAAATACTTCTCAAACCCCTTGTATATGCACAATCGAACGGTATTTTAACATATTTCTTCTTTTCTACAGACAAAGTATTTAAAGTAGATATTTGATTTACATACATTTTTTGATTCTGCTTCTTAATCATTCTCTCAACTATTTTCTCAGGGTACCCATTATGTATGACAACATTCTTAATAAACAATAATTCTTGCTGATATCTATCTGCGGACAATGGAAATTTCAATAACCTATTTACTAAACAACTAATAAAAGACAATTTTTGTTGAAAAGGATGCTGCGAATCATTAGGGATAAACCTGATTGTGTTAGTATCTTTCCGATACACGTCAATTTTTATTATATATTTTTGCTATTCCTGACTACCAGAGTATCTAAAAATGGAAGTTGGCCGTTAACTTCTTGTTCTACAGTAAAGTTAATGGTGTTGAATTTAGAATTCAAAACGAGAAGAAAATCTTGAATACTGCATTGAATACTGAATACTTAAATCTTGTCATGCATAGTTAGAAGTAATACAGGCTTTATTGCTGTCTTTACACAAGAAAATAACGTATTTTACATAGGGTTATTATGTTTTAAAACATGTTTTAAACATAAATAAAAAAATTACACCTAAATAAATTAAAAAGAAACTGTTCTTCTGTAACATTATTATCTAATGCTTGGAGTGAATATTTGTTATTAAAAAAAAAGTAACAAAAAATAATTCTAGTTTCTAGTCCAACAAAATTGCGGACGCTAGGGAGTGTTGGTGTCGTGTACCCGACCAATAGTGTTGTATCCAACTATGTTGCATAAATTTATACGGTTACTTGACTCAGGTTGCTTTTCATGTATTTTTGCGTGCTGGAAAAACAGCTCTGTTGACATTTCAAATGAGAGCCTGTTAATTTGGATGTTAATTTTCACCGTTGGTATAACATGTAAAAAGCAGCACACGCATGCATATATCGGTGCTTGACATTGGCCTTGATAGTTTGTTGGCTTGGCACTGAACCCAAGTATTGAATTGTTCATTTGTTTAGCGTGCAAACATCGCGGTGGCGCTTTTAGCAATCTTCATTAACATTACATGCTATCAATATTTGCGGAAATAGTTAAACTCCAACATCAAACCAAAAAACTGTAATATTTTATTTATTTTTTATTTCGAAAACAAATTTAGATAGGCCAAAGACTGGTATTTTAGTACATTTCAACTTTCTTCAGAAAAAAAAATCGTGTAAACGCTGTATTATATTATCCACAAAATTAAATAAATGCTTCAAAAACATTCGGGATTTCAGCTAAAAGTGCAAAGATTAATGTTAACTTTAAGATCATCCTGAGGTTTTAGGACAATGGATTCAGATGTTTTTTTTGTAATAAGTAACCAAAATCGCCCACTTTTTTACCCAATTCTACCCGATACGCAAATTCATGACACGATAACTACCTTAATTTTGAAGTATGTAATTGACTTGAAAGTCGGTATACAAGCTTATCTCTTAAAAAAGTAACGACAAATTCGTGAATGGGCAAAATCGGTTACCCTAATTTTTTTTTCCAAATTCTACACCAAAACTATTTGACGGTGGGGGTATTTTAACTTTGGCCCGCCTGAAGATAATTTTCTTACTAGTTTTAATTCTATTAATCGTCTACATGGTAGAGTAGTTTCAAAAGAAGAAGAGGGTGCCACGTGGTGTTCGGTAAATGTATTCGATAGCAGAGGTAGTGGTGGGTATGCCCTCTTCTTATTTTGAAACATCTGTAGCATACAATTTTTATGGCCTTGCATCGAAAAATTTTTGAGACAAGCAGTTAAAAAAGGATTTCAGGTAAAAGAACACAGTTTATTAAAAAAAAGATTTAATTAGAGTTCAAGTGTCATAAATTTGTCAAAATCGCGCTTTTTGACATTCTGGCCGCACTTTTTCGGAAATCCTTAGTAACAACTTAAGGTCAAAAATTTCATTTTGCATATAGAAATGTGTGTTTTTGTTAGTATATAAAAATCGATTTTCATACTTCACGCACTAGTGTATATAAAGTACTGTCTAATACTGTAGATTTTGTTTAAGTTGAATGAATATTTTATACTATACATATTTTAAAAATTTTCAATTAATGCAGAATTCCATGCAAACTGATATTATCATATTTCACATGTCTAATCAAATTTTATAGCGAGTGCCAACTATGTAATTTTTAAGCTATTACTCAACTGAAATATTTTGAATGTCTACACGTTTTATAGTATAAAGAATACGACTATATACAGGGTGCGGCAAAAGTCAGTTTACCGATTTGCATATGACAGAAAAACGCAAAAAAATGGCAAAAAAATTTATTTCCGAAAAGATATAACATCAAAAATTAAAAAAAAAAAAAACGCGCGTGCACGAATACCCGACAGCGTAAACTGACTTTTGCCGCACCCGGTATACTTGATGAATTGTTGATTAAAATGTGTTAAGTTGAAAACCTTAAAACCATGAATTATTAAACGTAAAAAAAACGTGTTATAAATACGCCACTTATTTATTTCATTATTCAATTTTATACATCGTCTATGTAAGCAATGGCCTGCGAATTTATAATATCGCGCAAGTAATCAAAGTTCCGTGCCGGTAAGCGCATTATTGGCATTTTATGACGCAAGAATGGACATAAAATTTATAAACAATGTTTAATGTTAGCAACAGTTTACAATATCCTGGCTACCAACTAAACACACACACACACACACACACACACACACACACACACACACACACACACACACACACACACACACACACACACACACACACACACACACACACACACACACACACACACACACACACACACACACACACACACACACACACACACACACACACACACACACACACACACACACACACACACACACACACACACACACACACACACACACACACACACATACATACAATGTGTTTTTACGATTTTAAAATAGCACGTAAATCGTAAACGCATCCGACATGCTAATCTCTGTCTACCCGAAACGGGATGGCACTGTTATCATCGAACAGCATCCGCCTCAAAATCCTTGGAAAAATGATACAGGGAGTCAGTGAGCGATGGAACATAATATGCGACAATAATAAATTATGATACGTTGTATCGAGCGCCAGCTCGTAGCTTTCGATGATTGATGCGCGTTTGAATTTGAAATTTGCTTGACACAGATGTGTGCTATATATTTTTTGTGGCAAATATGTCGCAGTTGTGAAGCTGATTTATGGTATAGTTTATACATCCTACTGCCTTTTCCAATGTAAAGAGAAATTTATGCGTCGTTGATCGGTTTAGTAACCTAGAGAAAGGACTGTATGATAAGTGATGTACCGGGTTCGATTCCCAAACCGCGCAAAACAAAAAACTGTTTTTTATTTTATTTTTTATATGTTTCTAAACAATTAATAAACTGATCGTACAATCAAGATAATGATTGGGTTAGAACCGTTTATATCTCTTCTGTAATGGCGGTTATGGTTAACATAATACAAATTAAACTTCGTAGAAAACTATCAGACATTCCGGGTATATCACTCACTAATAAATGCAGCGCGCTCTACATTACGTCCTCGGGCGCCTTTTGTTTCAAACCAAGAAACCGGTTACTTGATCTTTTAAATACCGCGGCTCTCTAGATTGCCAGCAGAGAGTCAGTTTTACTAGTAAATATTACCGCAATGAATCAGGTAATTTACTCTTGTCAGTTCGTCGAATTAATTTGCTGTGAATCATAGTTTAGCGTGCGCAGCAGTAATACAGAGGAACCGTTATTGCTAAAAATAGGTAGAGGAAACTCCCCGCATTTTTTTAAATTTTGGTATGGAAAAGATTTAGGAAGAAATTTCAGTTAAGTCAAAATTTGGAATAATAATAAATCTAGTAATAAATAGATTAGATAAGAATATTGACCAATAAAAATCACGTCAGTATCAGAGATTTTGGAAGTCACATGTGTTTCAAAAGTCCTGGATAAATTTTAATTTAGTAATCCGTCAAGGGAAAACAGTCGGAGAAAATTAAAGATGGTGTACATATGGAACCAACCATGAAAGTACATATAGTTTTAAATTTAACGTGTAAATTTTTATTTGAAAATGTTGAAATTTGTTTGAAATATTGTAAACGATACACATGGTTCATCTTGACGACTAGAATGGGGATTCAGAGGATTTTGCTGTTGATCTTTTATTGTTTTAATAACTAAATTCTTTGATTTTTTATTATAGTTTATAATTATGCAGTGCGCACAGTATGGAAACATGTCAAAATCGCTGAAACGGTTTGTTATTATTTTAGAAAGCCTTCGGACACATCGACTTAATTATTATTACCTATTACTTCGTCATACGCAGTATGATAAAGTATTGTAATCGTGCCAAAAAAGGTTGTTTATAGTGTCAAAATCGATTAGTTATTCGAAAATACCAATTGATAATTCAGTGCCTATATTTCGATATGAAGTTTGGCCATCAAGTTCTTGTCCGTAACAGCAAGTTTAGAATTTAAAATTAACATTTTGATAAAATTGCAAAAATAATTGGTTGGTTGTGTCAAACGCTGATGTTTTGCCAATACCTACTGTCGATAGAATCAAAAGATCTGTCAAATCCTGGCTAACTACTTGTATGTTAATGCAGACTCGACCGATCTCGATCAAATAGAATCTCATGCAGGTAAATTATTAATTTTAAATATAGTATGATAAAGTCATGTGTCTGGCCACATCAGATTTTTTACCAAAGTGCAAAAAAATTTCTGTGTGTCTTTGTGTGTACCCAATTTTGTGGCTACGATTCCGGGGAAACTACTAAAGGTATCGGGACGAAACTTCATATTTAGAAGTTTCATGACTTAAATTAGCGCTGAAAAAAGTGCGATTTTGCAAATGAGCCGCATTTACTGTAATTTCATCAAAATAGTTAAATAAAAAATTAAAGTTGGAAATATTGTATAATTTGTCTGACATTTTTTGATAAAGTTCATAGCTTAGCTGCATGAGCAAATTCGATTTGGTCCAGATCGGTCGTGTCTGCATTAAAATAAAACTAGTTAGCCAGAATTTTACAGATATTTTGATACTATTGACAGTATTGTCACATCAGCGTTTCCGTCGGGAAACACTGTTATATAGTATGATAAAGTCATGTGCATGGCCACAACACATTTTTTTTATATAAAAGTTTTATGACCAACAAAGGAGTGTCCTGTTTTTTTGGCATGGGCCCTGGATTTTTCTAACCCTTCTCCTGCAAATTCGATTTGCAGTGCTCTAAACAGTCTAAACTAAATAATTGATGAATAATTGTCCCAAGATGACGTATAAAACAAGTGTAATATGCCTTTTTTTCTACTTTGCGTCATTAATTTCATATAAATTTTGAAGTTGTGGTTACGATATTGAGTTAAATTACAATCTATAGTATTTATTAGTACAAAATGAGGTTGCACTGTGGTCTATCTAGTAAGGTTAGGATAAAATCTAGTTGTGAATAACTTTTTCTACTTTAACCTACAATTTTTTATAAATAAACAACGGGGTCGCAACTATGATCACAATAGAGATCGGGGCTACAGTTATGCAAGTTTACACACATGTATAATTGAAACCAAATTCACATTTCGTTGAAGTCGTTTATTAGAATAAATTACAGTCGGTGTAGGTTGTTCTTCGCATAACTCCTTATTCAGCTAAATGTGGTCCTTGTATTATATCCGAAAAGGGCATTTGATGTTTAATTGACGAGAATAATGCACAATAACTTACCAGTCTGTTGTTCAACTACTGTATTAGGAGGCTATTGTTTTAATTGAGAGAAGATCAAACAACTCACAATCAAAGAAACAAATACCGGCTAGATTCTTCTTATTTAAAGGTAGAATTTGGGACGAAGACCATGCTCAAAGGCCACGGTCAGTATCACCTTGTAATCTAAACAAAAAATTTTTAAAATTATGTAAAGTTACTAAAAACATTGTTAGAATTTGCTAATTATAACACCGAAAACAGTGTTACAATGTGTCAATTGTGAACGGAAAGTAGCAACAAAAATTCCTTAACGCCAGGGGGTTATAATTTAGTATTTATATTCCCTCCCAATCTCCATCGACAAGAACACATTCCCTAATCGTTTAACAAACCATGTACGTACACGACGCACGTTTATACGTGCATTGCATTAGAAAACGGTAGTCAAGCTATAAATTATTTATTAGATGAGTGATTCATCAAATTTGTATTACGTAAATCCGTATTGGAGAGTATGTAAGTATGTATAGAATAACCGCTTGGAGCGAGCAATTTTCATATTCATAAGCTCGGATCGTAGGTATGCATTGTGGGAAATGTAGAGCGCGCAGACTATTTTTATCATCAATTCTCGCGAGAGCGATCTCGAGATAACAGATAAATAATTATGTGCGTGTCCGTCATCGACGGTGCCACGAAAACATTAAAAAAATTACAGACAAACAAGATTATTATAAAATTAATGAGGACAAGGTAAACAATACGGGAATTATCTACCGTGAACACGGCAAGGTTTTAGACCTCAGTGCTGTGGACGTTATTTTGACCGTTTATTTGCCCAATTAATACTTTGAAATTAGCGTAGGCTAGCGAATTTTGCTTGTTATTTAGTATCAATCAAATTAGGACAACCTGTTTATTACACTTTGTAATAAACAAAGTCAAATATGTTTGTATGCTGAGTATTTACAGCTAAAACTAAATGTTAGTTACAATAGACTTATTATTAGCTGTTTTTAACAACTTGAAAACACAAATCACGATTGGATAATTAGTATTTATTTTATATCCCTTTCTTCGATATCTTTGTTATGTATGTTTAGACTATTTTAAACTAATTTTTGTGTTTTTTCTTTTCAGATTTAATACATTGCACAAATGAGCCAAACATATCAATTCCACAATTGGCAAATCTTCTAATAGAGAGGTCGCAGAATGCAAATTGGATAGTTGTTTATAAAGCACTCATCACCGTCCACAATCTCATGTGCTATGGAAATGAAGTAAGTACGAACACGAATTATGGCTAAAGTGTTTCTATATTTAATTGTGGTAATATTGGAGGCGTTTCGCCAATTAACACGTTTTGGAAATTGGTGTCAATTGTATTCGTCGAATGTTCAAATACGAAGAATTTGCTTGAATGTTAAGTCTAAATATATTCTGAAATGCAATTCCAAGAATAGTTTTGAAGAAGTTGTTGTAGGACATTTAGTTTTTAAATATGTGTTAAGAAACAGGAATAATATAATACAGAATACTGAATGTAATACAGAAATAATAATTCAAATTTAATTAAGTAAGGTATACAGTGTCCTGCAACTCAGCTCCCGTCTTCTGTAGCTCAGTTACTAATGAAGCTAAGAGTTTTACGTTTTGCAGGCTTACCCTGTACTTCAAGGTACATTTCAAAAAATTATTTTTGATTATACAGGCTGTCCCAAAAAATGTGCAACGCCATGGTAATATATTTTTTTAAATTGCATGCTATAAATTTGTTTACACATTTGGAAGCCTTTTATATTTGCCTACATACCACCAAAATTTTATTAAAATCGGTTGAGTGGGTGCAGCGCAAAAACTAAAAACAAAAAAAAATGATTTTCACATCGTTGGCTTTAAAAATCAATAAAAACCACAAATTGCAACTCTTTAATATAATTTTGCGACGTTATTAAGTCAGATCTAGTAGTCTCATTAACCAAGTGTCATTGGTCCAAATTCTAGTGTCAAACTTGTCAAACTTCAAAGCGTCTTATTGTTCTTATTTTAAATTGGAACCCATATATTTTTTTAGGTGAAATGGCACAGAATTAAAGAATAAACATGGTTTGTAAATACAACCCCACCATAATTCCCAATATTTTAAAATTTATTCGCCAAAAACTAATTTTTCAATGTTTCCAACGGCAATTTTAGGTAATAAATATCGTACGTGGCGTTGAAAAACAATATATTTCATAAAATATAACGCAGAGAGGTATTTTAGATTTGAGTGTACGTACTTAATTAAGTAGTTGTTCAATTGCCAAATTTACTGCAAAATTTACCTATAGCGATAAGGGCGGAAATGTGGCTTCAACATGATGGAGCTCCAGCACATTACTTGTTACATGTCAGGCACCAGCTCAACGAAATCTTCCCAAATCGGCCTAGAGTGTACCTTTTATGAATAACTGACTGTAATTAACGTTTGTATCTTCGCTTTTGTTTGTCTGTAATGTTTACCTTTGTAGATTCGACTGATGATGACCTCTACGTAGGTCGAAACCGGTACCGAGGATATTTTATCTAAATAAATGGCAGAGTATTGAAGATTTTGAATATAAGTTTTTTATTAACATATTCCCTGCCAAATAGACGCCTTCACAATAATATACCATGTTAGTGCATATTTCTTGCCAAAAATTATCATATGATCTCTGATATTTTTTGTAATTTTGGAGGTTTTACAATATTGGTCAAACCAGTAATGTGGTTGCAACACTAGTTATTATTACAGGTTGTAATTGAAAATTTGTTAACAAATTTGGAAAGAAAAAAAAAACGCCAAGAAATACAATAATATTTTTTGCCAAAGAGATACGTCAGTACCATTGTATATTTCTGTTTAAACAAATGGTATTTGTTTAAACAATTGCAAACTACTTAATTAATAACAAACCATGCCAACAATGTAATAATAATTTCTCAAAAAAGAAAAATATGTCCGTAATATTGTATATATTTGTTTCACAAATGGTATTTGTTTAAACAATTGCTAAGTATTTAATAAATGAAAAAAAAAACAATAATTTAATCATTTCTACAAAAAATGGAAATATGTGTTCGTAACATCGTATATTTTGTTTAAACAAATGCTAATTGTTCAAACAATTTCAAATTAGTTAATAAATGATAAAAAATTTGTCAATAATCCAATAATAATCATTTCTTCCAAATAAATAATAAAACACGTAAGATTGTAAAATTGTAATTTTGGGGAACAAAAGAAATAGTGGTTGCGGATTTGCTCCTTAGGGAGTTCTGAACTACCCAACTCCCGCAACTTTTTTTAATCATAATCGTGAAAAAAATGTATTTTTGCAATGTATTTTAATGGGAAATTGGAGGTGCCCGATTTTACTCAAATTTGTCGGGATTTTTTTTTTCTCGAAAAAGTACATATCGTCGTTGTCCTCTAGTGAAAAAAAGTTTATATTTATATGTGAAAGTCCTAGCAAAGTTTATTGGGTAGTCTTTGAAGTTTTTAGTTATGTCGCTACAAAAACATGATGTGTCATACATTCATCTACCTTTCCAAACTTTCTAATGTCACATTCATGCGATTTTACGTATATAGAAAAGCATTTAACATTTTAATTTTTACATTTTTAACAGTTTCATTATTTTTTTAAATATCTAAATAGTAAAAGTCAATTTAACACAGCTAAATGACAAAACAACCAACATAAATACATGTACTAGGTGGTTACTGTCTTATTTTTTGATATCCTGTTTCATTTTAACGTTCTTAAATTCGAATGATATTAGAGTTACATTACTGAAATATTGGGCAGAATAATCTAATAATAATCTATACCAACATAGAAACCTTACACAAAGATATATTCGAGTTGCTCCTTAATATTGCTTAATTATATTTATAAGTTGTGTCACAGAATATTGCATATTGAATAATTTTACTAATTGGTTCTTTATCTTTTCAGAGGTTTACACAATATCTTGCGTCGAGCAATAGCACGTTTCAACTTAACAATTTTTTGGATAAAGGCGGAGTACAAGGTATGTAAAACAACAATTTGCGAGTTGCAATTTGCAAAAACTATTTGGTACTGTTCTAAAACTATGGAGGTAGAGATTTAGAGCGGTGGTACATACACACTACACTTTTTCCTGTTCGAATCATTTTTCTCTCGTCGCTTATAAGATAATTGCATTTTCGTCATGCGACATGGCAATTAAGGATCTGATCTTACGCAACAATCCCTCACTACCCACTTTACTCTTGTCTTGAATAGTACACTCAGTTCCAAAAAAATGATGCACCTGATTTTTTACCGAACTTTAATGTCTCATATTTTTTAAACCAGCAGGACGATTTTTGTTTGTTTTTTTATTAGATGGTAGGCAATTTTTTTGTTTTTAGAAAATAATTAATGTGGAGTAAGTTTTTTTAACGAATCCTGGATAGTAGTGGATAAACTGGAGCTATTTTTTCCTCATTTTTGACTCACCCTGTGTTTCAATGAAGCAATTGTTTATTCTTTTACGGGCTTTGTTTTTTTTTATCCTACACGATGCGAAATAGTATATTATAATACAAGTATTATAAGACAAAAATTGACGCACGAGTTGTTTAAACGAGTGCGCCAATACGTCTTATAAAACGAGTGTTATATACTATTTTCTACTTACGTTCGTTATGAACTCATAACGAAACCGGTTTCGGTGTCGTTATGAAAACACTAGGTCACAAACATTTGGTAACTTTTAGTTTTCCAAGATTGATGATATTGACGTCATGTGTCAAATAAGGCTGACATCTCAATCGCTATTGGCTTGCTTCAATCGTATTTTACTACAACTACCAACTGTTGAAGAAAAATATTACTCTAGATTGTAAGATGACAAGCACATTTTTTGACATTTATGTAAAATTAATGTTGCAAAGTAGAATAGTATATTATAATACAAGTTTTATAAGACAAAAATTGGCGCACGAGTTGTTTTGGGCACGACGAGCGTAGCGAGGAGTGCCCAAATGGAACGAGTGCGCCAATGCGTCTTATAAAACGAGTGTTATTTACTATTTTATCTACTTTGCGACATTAATTTTACATAAATGTCAAAAAATGCTGTTGTCATCTGACAATCTAGTGTAATTTGTTTCTTCAACAGTTGGTAGTTGTAGTAAATTTCACAAATTCGATTGAGGCGAGCCAATAGCAATTCAGATGTCAGCCTTACTTGACACTTGACGTCAATTTCATCAATCTTGGAAAACTAAAAGTTACTGGAAGTTTGTGATCTAGTGTTTTCATAACGACACCGAAAGCAGTTTCGTTATGAGTTTATAACGAACGCAAAGTAGAAAAAAATAGTATAACACTCGTTTTATAGACGCATTGCCACTCGTATTACACTCGTACTATAATATATCGTTGTCATATTGTCATCTTACAATCTACGTGGATTATTATTATTATTATTATTACAGTAATTTAATTTTCAACAGTTGGTGGTTGTTGTAAACTTCATAAATACGATTAAGGCGAGCCAATAGCGATTGAGATGTCAGCCTTATTTGACACTTGACGTATCATATCATCAATCTTGGAAAACTAAAAGTTTGTGATCTAGTGTTTTCATAACGACACCGAAAGCGGTTTCGTTATGAGTTCATAACGAACGCAAAGTAGAAAAATGTCATTTTCGCGTCTCCATCGAGACACGTTTTGTCGTGTATTTGTGTGTGTATGTGAGTATCCGATTTTTGTGGTGACGGTTCCGGAGAAACTACTAAAGGTATCGGGAGGAAACTTTATATTTAGAAGTTTTAAAGTTTTATGACCAAACTTAGAGCTGAAAAGCTTTTGGTTCAAAAGGGTGCAAATGAACTGGGTGTTTCTCCTAAGTATTTTTCAAGGATTTTAATTTTATTTGAAAGACTAAGGAATTCGTCCAACAGATAATAAAAAAATAAAAATCGATTCTAAAGTTAGGTCGAAAATCATGTGTTTAACTTTTTTTGTAACTGAGTGTACTTCCTATAGAATGCCTTCACTAAAATTCTCTATTTACACACTCAATTTCCTTCCCATCTCACACACTAACATTCGGGATTAACATTCCTACATTCTCTCTCTAACACAATTTCAATGAACACCTTTACTAATGATGATTTTTTTTTTGTTTTTCTATGCTAAGGCGTTGTCAGTGCAAGAACAGGTAAGTTCGTGATGATCGTTGTCATTTGTTTGTAGATTAACACTGTTAATACAACGAATAAATAACATTTGCAAATAAGAATTTAACCAGAAATCGAAAATATGTTTTGAATTGATGTTTTCTGCATGTTTTCAAGAGTATAAATAACCAATAGCAGTTGGTCACTTTAGGTTTGTAAGGGCGCATACTTGTGCTGCCATTAGCGTAATCATTAATCAATATGGTGACATTTCACTATCAACAGAAATAGTACTGTGTCTAAATTTGAACAGCAGCTTCTTTAAATTTTGATGAATATTGACGTTTATTTATTCGTTGTGATTCGCGCACATTTAAGCTTTTGTCGGCTTTGGCACTAATATAATATATAGATAATTCTATCTGAGCATGCCTAATTATATTATTGATCATAATTACTAATTTCGCTATTTTTATGTGGTTTATCTGTGGCTTGGTGCTGAAACAACTTATTGTTAAATTAGAATTTATTCAATAAAACATTTTTTAGAAGGAAACCACAGATATAATAAAAGTTAATTGGGTAATTCATTCTATCAATTATTTATGCTTAAGTTTTAATAACTTTCAAAATAGATAATTATCTAGCATTCTAATAAATATTCATAGTTAATTACAAATACAAATTTTGCCTATTTTTGTCTTCAGTTTACTTGGCTATATAATTCGTAGACTTGTTTATATGTAGTTTTGACTTTAGTGGTACATATATATTAATAAATTAATGGTTTTTGTATTTTTTAGGATATGATATGTCCCCGTTTATTAGGCGATATGCAAGATATCTTAACGAGAAGGCTTTATCCTACAGAACGGTAGCATTTGACTTCTGCAAAATTAAGAGGGGGTAAGTTTCAGTTATTATTGTCTGCTACATCAGGTTACAATTTAAATAAATTAACATCCACTTTTTAAAATCCTCTGATATTTTCAGAAATAATTTCTTTTTAACCCATGGAAATATCTCCTACTTTTACCAAACTTGATAATTTGGAGGAATTATTCCTTAAATAATAGTCATGTCGTTATATTCCTCGTTACTGTAATTAGACGTTATTCTAAGATAATGTACGTAACAATACTACCAGCTACTATCAGTAACAGGTAGTATCAATTAAAATTTGTCATATTTAAACTGACATATTCCCAATACCAGTTTTATGAAAAAAGAAAAAAACACTGGTTCTCAACAAGTTAACTCTTATTATTTCATCATTTTAAAGATAAACAAATAGCCGTAGCTTTTATGTTTATAAATTATTGATTCATTTTAAACATTAATTTACTGTAAGTTCCTAGTTTATGTATTTAGGTCAAAAGTTTGAAGAAAAGATACTTATTTTGGGAACATTACTTTTTCTCTGCTCTTGCTACTCCTTCAATCTCCTCTGTACGTTATGACTCACCCCGTATATTTATCGTAACATAGAAGTTATCAAGAAAAATAAAAAAATATTTATAATTGTGAGTTATTTTAATATCTGCTTAATACCCACAATTATCAAGCTAAAATCATAATCATTATTAGCCAGATATCATAAAATAAAATTTGGACAATCTTCAGCCACGTAACACTAACGTCACAGTAGAAAAATATATTTTTTTACGCAAATATTAAATTTGCAAAAGAAGGTGTTGGACCACTATCAACATAAACAAGAACTGAATTATCTTTAACAACGCAAATATCATCTAACAGATCAATTTCTGTTTTTAGGAAGGAGGATGGCACGCTGAGGACCATGAATGCCGAAAAACTACTAAAAACTATACCGGTACTCCAGAGCCAACTGGACGCTCTCCTAGAATTCGACTGCGCGGCGAACGATCTAACGAACGGAGTGATCAACATGTGCTTTATGTTATTATTTAGGGACCTGATTAGACTTTTCGCGTGCTACAACGACGGTATTATTAATTTATTAGGTAATGATCTCCCATCTTCCAAAAGCAGTACCCTTAAGTCTAATTAAATTTCCCCTTTAAAATTACCAGAGAAATACTTCGACATGAACAAGAAGCAATGCAAGGAAGCGTTGGAAATCTACAAGAAATTCCTTGTCCGCATGGACAGGGTCGGAGAATGTTTAAAGGTTGCCGAGAACGTCGGCATCGATAAGGGTGATATTCCTGATCTCACAAAGGCTCCGAGTAGTCTTTTAGAAGCGCTAGAACAGCATCTTCAATATATGGAAGGAAAGAAAGCCGCTACGTCCTCGGCTGCGTCATCTGCGAACGTGACGCCACAATCTACGTCCACAAATAGGTAATTAGTAGTTTCCGTCCATTTTCTCGATTTTGTTATTAATTTTTATTTCGTAAATGTTTTTTTTTTTTATTATTTCCGTTACCCGTTGATTTTACAACACAATCATCTCTATCTACACGTGCACACACCTCACCATCCACGTAAAAACCACCCGACTTCCGTAATGTTGTAAAACGTAGCAACCAGAAGAACGTTAGATCTGGAGTGTCTGCTTTATCTTCCACTAGCTCCAGTTTTGGGGCGGCGAACGGACGCCTCGACCAGCACAGCAATAACGGCATCGACGAGAACCTCAAGCTGAAGGCGCTGCAGGAGGAGGAAGAGGCAATAAATCAATTTAATAAGGTAATTTATGATTTAAGAAAATGTTCAAGTGGTCAGTACTTGAAGTTAACTTTTGTGTATAGAACAGTGGTATCATGGCCTACTTTGACTACAATTATTTATAAATACCCTTAATAAACCAATGAAACTAAAAGAAGAAATAAGGTGGATAGCACTAAAATTATTAAATTTATTTTGAAGAATATACAAAAGTCATGGTCATTATCGCACATAGGTAGTTTCTTTTTATGGTACTCTATCATCGAAAGTCAATTAAAAGTCTCATCAAAATACCAATTTTTAAATTTAAAAGTTCAAAGGCTGTATCAACTTCATACTGGATTGTAGGGCGTTATAAGTTATAAGCGTTATAGCTTTTGCTATAAATTTACAATACGTTAGTGTCCAATATAAAATTGTTTTGTAAAAAGATAAAGGCACGAACTGGCTGTAGAAGCAGGCTGTGAAACCGAAAAATTGCTAGGATTGAAAAACCATTTCCGTTTTGTACACTTCAAGGTTTTGAAATATAAAAGAAACAAAGCTCTTTTTTTCCCACTGATTATAACAGATCCCCCTCAGCTAATTAATTAGTGACTAAAAGTACGTAATCAGAACATTCACAGTAATGATTTTTTTTTTCTCCCTCAAGCGGATACTTGATTGGTCCTAAAAGATTGATTAGGGGATATTCCCTTGTGGTATTGGAGATTTTTTTTAAATATATCAGACATTTATTGCTTATTAAATTTTATTCATCCGAGTGACAACCGCCCGAAGGATAACATTTCTTGTGGGGTATTATATTCTGGTTAATATTGATTTTGTTCCATAGAAATGAAAAAAGTCTCCGGTCACATTTGTTTAAAAAGGAATCAAAATTCAATCTTTGACATATCGTCAAATACAGGATCAAAACTGGCAAGCGTCAAGTTAAAAGAATCTGTGCTACAAATTGTCACGTGGATTTTTGGTTAATTCGTTTAGTGTTCGTTATGAAATATGCAATAGTGTAAAAAATTATTTTTTTCAACGGCCACCCCTTAACAATGTTATATGACCTACTTATATCAAACATGTAAAGTATTTATTTATATTTATATTATTGTATTATATTTAATTTTATCACCTGTGAAAAATGAATTAATTGGAAAAAAAAGCAAATTAATTTTTATTTTTGTAACTTTCTTTACCACAATTATAATTATTTAATAAATCAAAATAATCCGACAAGATTTAAGGGTAGGTAGATATCAGAAACATTTCACAAATTTCTGATTTCTAAATTTGTAAAATATACAATAATTCAAACTAAATGGTTACTATGATAAAGAAGTGAAAGTAGTGAAACACTGATGTGCTTTTTTCATAGAATCAGTATCTGAAAACAGAAGTTGTGAATTAAGATTTAGTTTAGAGAAAATCAGTCCCAACAAACACTGCAAAAAATACGCGTCTTTTCTCCAAAACTTGACACAATTGAATGCCTTCAGAATATTATTTTAGACCAGTGTAGACATTAATTTTCAATTATAGTATTTTTGATTAATTAAATAATTGAAAATATGAAGATAATCGAATTATGGTATATGTACTATTAAACAATGCTTTTTTTAATTTGTTTAAATTACAAATTTTATTTCCCCTACCCTAGACGTTATATTTTATAATTTAAAAAAATACTGTAGATACTTGTTTTTCTTTTTGAATGGGGTGGTCCTTCAAATTTAGAAGAGGTGTCCAAGCATTCATGGTTCAAGCTTTTGTTTACTTTTCTTAAAGAATTCTATCACTTGTATTTTTCAAAAAGTTGACACAAAATGTCAAAATGCTCTCTTATTCTGTCCAAAACAATAACGCCTATCTACAGACTTCTCTAAGTAGGCTGAATTTAAAGCTTGAACCTTGAATGTCAGAGCTACGACAAAAAAGAAAGCAGAAGACGGCAGTGTGAAATAGTATTTCATTACTGTCATGAGACCAAAATGCATTATATTTCAGTCTCTAATAACCCGACAATCATTCAGATATTTTGTACAAGTAGTGCTGATATACTTCTAAAACATTTTTAAAAAAATATTGTGTTACTTCCTACCTTGTTTTGTGATAGTAGGTAGAATTTTGTCGGGTTCTCTCTAATCGTAATAGCTTTGTTGTGTCTAAAGAGTTCGTAAAACAGCACTACAGTATACAAGCCGATTCAAATTTTATTGTATTGCTTTAAGTTAAAAATAATCTTTTTTTTTAATTTTTCAGTCTAAGAATACGCATACGCATAGTAGTAATAACAGCAATAGCAGTACCAGTAATAACAATCCATTCTTAAGTTCCACAACGACTACTACTAACACATCGACTGCAAATTCCACACCGATAGTTGATTTATTTGCGGCTGAACCTGTACCGGCAATGCCTCAGTCTAGGGCCTCGGAAGACCTGCTACAGCTGAGTAACCCATTTGCTGATGCCTTCGCCCCCCAACCACAGTCATTGCCAAATATAAACATGTACCAACCACAAAATCCATGGTTAGCAAATGGTAAGATTTTTATTTTGCGAAATAGAATGGGTTATACTTAATTATTGTTTTTTCTAGGTTATACGAATGTTCAACCAGTTCAAACAAGTCCGGTTACTGGTCCCTTCGTGTCCGAAAGCAATTTCAACTCTGTTTTTGGGAACAGCGACACTAACAGTAAGTTTTTTTTGTTATTTTCGTTATTAACTTGTATCTCGTGGTTTTTGTTCATCTGTACTTAATTGGTGTTACTTTATCACAAACGTAATGCATGTATGTTGCACTTTAAGTAAATATATAACAAATCTGTTCTAATTAATGTTTCTTTCTGAAAAATATACAATGTGTGCCCAGATGACTCTAACTATATGTATAATTAACCCAGAGATTAAGAAAATTTAAGAAAAAATTATTCCTTTACAAAGAGTTTCTACAGTCAGAATTGGGATTGATCATACAACAAAATTTGTGCAAGAATAAACTATAAATTTTTTTATATTTAAATTAAAAATGTTTTAGGTAATTGCTGTTATTTTTATGCTCAGATGATATTTTCTCACGTTGTTATCCACAGAATCTGGAAAGTAATACACTAAATTGAAGGTATAAGAATGTATATTTTGTGTCTCTAGTGGAACTTTACAATTATGTTTTCGATTTTTGAAATATTAGTAAAGGTACTGATAAAAGAATTTGCTTTGTTTTTACTGAAAAATTGTTATTCTTATTATTGTGACTCAGATAATACTAGCAAAACAGTATATTATCAAATACACACGTCACAATTTGTTGTTAATAATAATGTTAATTTCAGATCAAATAAAGTAACTACAAATACTCAATACAAAAGACAAAATATCAAAATTGCTAGAAAAACATTTATGAGATTTGATATTTTACATTTAAGGAACTGTGACTGAGTAAGTTGACCACACAGAAATCGTGTGAAATAGAAATGTACAACACGTTTGTTAGAGACAATTGATATCTGAAGTGGTAAGATTATTGCTGAACATCTCATTTTAATTATCTTTATTTATTGATGTTTATTCAGTATCAAGTAACCGCATAAACTTTTGCATTCATCACGTGAATGCGAAAGATTTGGATCTAAACAATTACAATGAATGGTTAAAAATAGTAAAAAATCGTTTCAAGGTCAGTGCCAAGTGTGCGGTTGATAGTATCACCTAGTATGTTACCAACTTTATAAAAGATAACTTTATAGCAAGAAATATAAATGGTGATCCATTATAGGTATTGTTAGGCCCATCTAAGGACACACTGTATATATGTTATTGTTTTGATAATTTCGGAAAATATAAATTCAACTTGCGAATATTTTTTACCTTAATTAATTTACCGTATTTTTGAAATATCTGTTCTTGTATACTATGTACATTGTTATATATTTATTATCTCTACTAATTGTGTTTTTGTTCTATGCAAGCTGCCGATGGCAATGTCAGTGCTCAATCATTTAACCCATTCTTAGTTCACGACCCTGTACCATCATTGCTCCTCGATACTAATTCCCCCACCAATTCTCCCGCCAAACCTATCCAGGATGTTCTTGACTTCTTCGCAAAAGAAGCAAAATCCAACAATAATCCATCACTTGACAAAATTGACAATAAAAGTAACAATTGTGATGACGACAAAACGTACCCTGAAAATTCAGGCAACCCAAAAGTTGCAAAAAGTTCTATGAGCAATAATATTCCACCAAAACGTCCACCCCCACCTAAAAATGCAATAATAAAAAGCAACGGTTTTGCAACTAAAGTTAGCAGTCCTGCAACATTTCCCGAGATTTCCCCCAAAATTGGTAATTCATTAGACAATAATGTCGTTCGAAATTCATCAAGTATCACTGCCATAGAAGAAACGCCTGCTATTTCACAGTATACCGGTAATACTAACTAATGTTTAAGTCTTGTCTTGCTTGTTAATATGTACGACAAATTTATTAGGAGAATTTGTATCAGCGCTTATACAGTATATGCGTAATGTGTGGAAATGTTCTAAAATCTTTGGAATGACCAAGTGTTTAATGACACACAACAACCTAGAATACTAATTTAATGAAATATGTCTCTGCAGATTTATAACTTACAAGAAATTATCATCAAAATAATCAATTTTAAATGCTGTTCGAAAATTACTTTAATACCTTAAAAGATTACAGACTATTCATATACTAATGTTGTATGATCTATTGTTTTCACAATTTCTACATAAAAATGGGTTATAAATGGTGTATAAATCCACAATGCCGCAAAACGTAAAAAAGCACTCCAGATCTACTATTTGTAGCTGTTCCGCAAGATTTGAAACTGCGAAGAAAGTGGTTGAGACTGGCTCGTAGAAATCCAAATGAAATAAATAGCTGCCAATACAAGTGTTTTTTGTTGTGAAGATTACTACGAAATAAGTAAAACTTACTAGAATAAGTTTCCTATCGTATTTTCGATCCAGGTATAATCTGACAGTTTTGAGGTTAGGATTAACCTAACCTACAAAGTTATGCTTACATTGGACTTTTTACATGTTGCTTACTTCCGGAGCGTAAAAATAAGGATTATATTTAAAGAAGAATCCCACCATCAAAACGTTAACCTTCGGTAGATTACCACTAACCGCTTTAACAAAGTTGTTTTCTATTGTTTGTAAATTAACGTAGTAAATTCAAACGGGAGATTTATAACTAACAAATGACGTCACTGGAGACTGAGCCAATTACAGAGCGTTTTCAATAACGTGATAGGACGTTAATAAAATTCAATTTTAATTTTGGTTTTTAATAGAAATAAAGCATATTTTTTTTGAAAAGTAACAACGAATAGTTTCCTTAAACTGTAATCTATTATAATACAGTCAAATACCCTATTAAATAGATTTATTTCTAAACCAGCCGTTTAAAAATTTCTTTAATAGCATAAAAATGACAAAATTTCGATACACAAATCTCTCCGCAGATTTAAGTCTGCTTTGAGAAAATTCTGTTAAAGTTGTGCCAGTCCAGAGATTTTGTCGTGTTTCCATAATACACACGCACTGTATATGACAAATTTGAGAATAGTTATCTGTTTTAAATGTTAGTTTATAAGGCTCAATACATAAATATATCTGTTTATTACTACATAATGTTGAAATTGTTAATATTATTGTGTTCTCTCTATAAATTTGTCCACGACTCTTGCACAAAAAGCATGTATCTTTCCCTGTCTTACGCAGTCTCACCGAGATTTTTTGTTATGGCACACGGTATATTAACAACATCATAATGATGGAGGGTGAAATATGTATATTGGCATGTGTACTTCTACAGCGTTTGATTCATTAGGCGGTGTCCTGCAGCCAATGTCGCTCAATTCAAGCACCACTCCGACGATGGTCCAACATATGAACAATAACAATAGCCAGCAACAGCAGCAGCAGCAACAGATGCAGCAAAGCAGTGCCTTAATTACCGGAGATCTTGAATCCAGTTTAGCGTCGCTAGCCGAAAATCTGTCGATTAACAATAGACCACCACCTGTAAAGTAAGTATATTTAGTTTAGTTGCACTTTATTGTTGGAAATAAAATTTGCTAGAAATTGTGACAATATCTATAAAAAAAGGAGATACAGAGCCACTGTTCGCCGAATGACGAAAATTTCTATACATTTTTATACATTTCTATACATGTTTTCTTTTAGTTTCTAACCAATTTAAATTTCTTCTTTTTGTCAAATATTTAAACACGCTCTACTTCACAGTCTTCAAATGCAAAGCCCCCTGAGATATCAAAATAAATGAAAAAATTAGGAATACGGATTTTTTTTATCGGAAACTAGCAATAGTTCTTAAGAATTGCTAAAAAATCGTACATACAAGCATCTTCACTGTTCATGGTTTATTTGATGTAAAAATGTAACAAAATAACTTACAAATGTGACAGGACCCTCACATTTCATATTTTATGTGAAATAATTGCCACAGTAATAAGTTCTATAGTAAAAAATTCATTAAAATGGTATGACTATGTACGACTTTTTACTTTATCATACGCAGTATGTAAAGTATTGTAATCGTGCCAAATTTTTTTTTTGAGATTTTAGCGTAAATAGGTCTTTTTGGGTCCCCTGAACATTTTTGACCAAGGTACAAAAAAATGTCTGTGTGTGTGTCTGTGTGTGTGTGTGTGTGTGTGTGTGTGTGTGTGTGTGTGTGTGTGTGTGTGTGTGCGTGTGTGTGTGTGTAAACGATTTTTGTGGAGACGATTCCGGAGAAACTACTAAAGGTATCGGGACGAAAGTTCATATTTAGAAGTTTCATGGCCTAACTTAGAGCTGAAAAGCTTTTGGTTCAAAAGGGTCCAAAGGAACTGGTAGTTTATTCTAAGCCTTTTTCAAGGATTTTGCAAATGAGCCGCCATTTCTGTAATTTCGTCAAAATAGTTAAATAATAAATTAAAGTAGAGGAAATTTTGAATAATTTATGCCTATGACATTTTTTGGTAAAATTAATAGTTTAGCTGCAAGAGCAAATTCTATTTGATCGACATCGGTCGCATCTGCATTGATATGAAACTACATAGTAGCCAAGATTTTGACAAATATTTTTTTGTGCTGTCACTCGAAAACAGCTGATTTCATCAGAGGTTGGAGTACTGCTATGGAACGTTGCCGCTCTAATGCGGCAAAGTACAAAATACAAATTTCAAATAAAATGAGATCACCTGCAATTTGATTATTTGTTCATAAGAAATATCAATCCGTCTTTATATCTAATTTTAACAACGACCAATTGAGAAAGTTGTAAATAAAGTATAGCGATTTTAGTATGTTGGTACGGATGTGACATCTACAGTTTCATGAACAAATATAAATCTGTTAGAATTTGAATTAGCTTTTTAAACTTGACGTTTCGTCCAAGTGGTACCAACCTAACATTTCCTATACAGAAATATAAAAAAATGCTGATTCTTTGACAATACCTACGATTTATCTCAATAACATAGATTCTCATGCAGCTAAACTATTAATTTTATATATTGTATGATAAAGTTATGTGCCTGGCCACATCAGATTTTTTTGGAAAATTTTAATATGTTTATGATGTTTAGGTATAGAAACTTTTCTGAGTCTGCATTTGTTATTCAGCAGAAAGAAATAATTCAAAAGTTTCTACTCTCTGTCAAGCTACGTATGATAAAGTAAAAAGTGTACGAGAAATAATGTTATTAATTATTTCTAAAGTAAAGCGTACACATAATGGATCATCAAATATATAAATTTAGTTTGTATTTTACAACAAATTTTATTTGAATTTTTTATTTGAACTACAATAATATTACAAATATTTTTTACTACAAATAAATTTGCATGCCACAATTATTACTTTAATGAAAAGAAATGTTTGATCAACTTTTGAGTTTTGATATCAGAACAGTTTACGGATTTCCAATTACTTATTGAGTCAAAAATACAAGAATAAAAACTAAATGACTATCAACAGCAAAAAGCTGGTTGGCCAATAAAAAATTGAACAAGTTACAACCCATTCTTTTTTCTTTCATAGAATTTGTATCCAATAGTAGAAATTTCGTATGTGTCTAGGTTTTGCGAAAGAACGCGTTTTTTTGCACAGATTTTCTCAAAATCTATGCACAATTTTTGTTTTCAGAATATATTTATTTTTCTGTTTCTACAAAAAAAGACACCAGAATCAGTTGTCATTTATTCAATTTCTTTAGTTGTCCTCAGGATAATCATTTTTAGTTTCAATTATTGTTGTATCAACTTTGACCATCAATTTTTATTTAATTTTTTAAAAAATACTGTAATTGTTTCTCAGGTCATATAACATTTTGAAAGGGGTTACCCTTGAAAAAAAGTATTTTTGACAAAATAACAAGTAGCCTAATGCACAAATATGTTGTTGATTAGTATTATATTATTGTATACTGGGGAACAACACCAGTTCAGTGAAGTTTTCGCTATTTTTTTTTTTTTTTTGTTTGGTATGCACACCACTACTACTGTGCTCATGGACACACGTGAAAAAATGTTTATACGATTTACAAAATTTAACACAATTTTAATTTAAGTGCCTAGGACAGCAGTTTATTCTTTATAAATTACAAAAAAGGACCCTAATCACATTTTTGTAGTAATAAAATAGATTTAGTATCTCCTAAAGGAACATTGTATATAAAAACTTTGATGAACGCGTACAGCAGTTCACACCAAGTTCACAGTTTTAAACATTCCAACAAAATAGCAAAATTGTACTAAAAGACCGGAAATATAGTGACTTTCTATTCACTATATTGTTCCCTAGAGTTATAACTTATAAATAATTTATTTTTTCAGAAGTGTTCAGTGGAACTCACCGAAGAACGGTTCGAAGCCAGCCCAAAATTGGGCACCGCAGCCAATGTCGGCAACAACAGGTCCTGGTTACAAGCCAATGAACCAATCGATGACAGCGCAACCCGTCACTATGCAACCTCAAATATTTCCCTCAATGCAGCCTCAGATAATGGTAAAGCAACCATATTTCTAGCATAAATATTGATCACTAACGTATACGTACTCGGTTATTAGGGTATGCGTCCAATGGTTCAGCCAATGGCAAATCCTATGCTACAGGCTAGACCTGCTGGTATGACAGCGACACCTACGCCCAATCAGATGAACCAACAGTCACTTTTATTCCACTAGAAGATGGACAGTACTAAATTATTCTGGTTTAAAGTGCAAGATGTGATTTGATTTTTGTATGTACATAATGTAAATTGTCACAATCAGCGATACAATAATGTTTTCTGTACATATCTACACTCGCTCAGATTTTTTCTCGATTGATGGCACAATTTTTCTTCAATAATCAGGAGACTCTCAAAATTTACTACTAGTACTGTTGTCATATAAATGTACTTTGTTCTAATTTAATAAGCAAGATAGCTGTTAAGGTTTAGTAGTTTTTTCCATTACTTAGTACTTTTTGTATTGACTTGTATGTAGATGTAATTATTTAAAATCTTCTATGAATGCGGTAATTCGTGTTTTTCTGTTATTTAGTAAAATGTGTCTGCTAGCAAAGGAAACTAAAGAAAGAGACAATAATAACATTGAGACAAAAAAAAAAACGAAATATATATTCTTATCAAGTTTTGCATATCAAAATGGTTACTTGTAAGGGATTTATGAGACTGTCACAATGTATCACTTCAAAATTTACAGGAATTCAAAGTGAAAAAAAAGAAAAGAAAACGTAGTCAGATCTTTTGTATTTAAAAATTCGTTAAAAGTTGCAAAAATATTTATGCCATATATGATTATATTGCCATTGTATTCTTAGTTAATACTTACTGATTAGAATTTAAGCCTGAAGTGGATTTCGACAAAATGAATACATACGAGAAAAGGTGCAATGTATAGTTTACTTATTTTTTTATTCCAAATCATGTCTATTCGTTAAACGTTTATTAATATATATTCTATATACCTTCTATATGTTCTTATTTTTGTATAGATAGCGTCGATATTTGAATATTTTGTGGTACTCCCATATTTTTTATGTATTACTAGTATTATCAACAGAAGAGAACTTATTAGCTACTTGTTTGTATATACAATATGCCCTATATGTGTTAACATTACATGTATTATAAATATTATTTAAATAAATATTTGAATATTTCAAGATATTGTTTTATTTGAAGAAATTGATTTTGATCAATGAGAGTGTCCAACATTTATTTATTTTCTGATATTAGCAAGATGAATGATGTGGAACATTTACTTTACATATTACTAAAATACCTCAGCAGCTGACAGAAGAACTTTTATACCAAAGGAAAGGAAAGGTGTGTTCAAAACTCTAAGGTAAGATATGAAGTTAGTTTCTGTTGGTAACACCAACTGGCCAGGATTACTCAAAAGTAGGTTTTTATTAAAAACAAATTGTTTACACAATCTACATCACACAACTAGAGACACAGAATTGTATCAGATTTCGTTCATAACAAGCAAATTCATACCGCAATTTCATAAAACAATTTCACTTTCAAACCATTGCGCCATCATAACAACTTGATTCCTGCATTGTGTTTACGTCAGCAACCAGACGTTAGAACATTTTGGTTTGCTAGCAGCTGTTTTAACTAAAGAGTTCAACTTAAAAAGAAACTTGTTAGTACAGATTGCCGCAAAGAACTGTTTCCCACATTTTCTTCTTAGTTTACCCTCTTTGCAACAATTTTGTTTTTGTTTTTAGAGGAGTTGTCGTCATCCTCCATGTATACAGGGTGGGTCATCGATTTTAACATTTGATTATCTTGAAAAGAACCCAGCAAAAAAAAATTGCACAAAACGATTTCCTTACAGTGTTGGAGGTATTGCTTTATTTGTCTAAAAAACACCATCTTAAGAACCAAATTATTTCTGAACTACTAGAAGCTTGTTTGTAGTGATTTCTGATTAAATATTTTCTATTGAAAATAGATGGTTCTATCAAAACAATTAGTATGTTTGTTTGTATACAGTGTGTTCATATTAGGTTCGTTCGAGCAGTCGTCAAACCCAGTCAAAACAATTGGGGATTCTTGTACGCATACGCAATGCAGGCTTTTGCAGGGAAAACCCGCTACTTGGCATGCGCAGGAGAAAGAATAAGTGCTCTATGCACTTATTGTACTGCTGCTCGAACAATCCTATTATTGGGCTACAACTATCAAATAATTTCTATTTCAAGAATATATTTGTTCTTATTGGAACTCCTTGGTTCCATTTTTAGAATCTATGTCTTTTCACAAGAAAATGTGCTATAAGAAATTTACCTAGTTTTTAGAGTTGCACCACTATTACAGCAAACCAGCGCTATGACCGGCAAAACGTCCCCACAAAATGCAATCCTGGGAAAATCCAAAATAACGGAAAAGTAATTTATAATAATAATAATATATGGTATTTTAAGGAGAAATAATTTGAAGACACTGAATGCGAAAATTGCTGTATTTCAGACAACAAATAAAAAGCAAAATAAAGTTAGAAATGCTCTGAGAACAATAAAACCAAGTACTTTTCTTGGTTGGAGTACGTACTTTACCAGATCTTTGGGAATTCGAAAGTTTTTACAAATGCTGCATCAACTATACTCAGTCTCACCAAAACTGAGAATGACCCTTTGATTTCAGCTCTTATATGAGTATACAGTTTAAAGCATTCCTATGCGTTAGTACGAGACAGCACGCTTCTTCATGCGTCTGTTCTAGAGTTGTAAGGGAATTCCGCATCCGCTTCCGCAACTGCGGAACTTTCGCATACTTTTCCGCATCCGCACTTTTATAAACGCATCTATTGCGGAAGTTAGGGATGCCGAGCGTTTGTATCGCCGCCGCTGCTACCGACAAAAAACAAGAGATATCCGACGTTAGCGATTACGTTTGATATTTAACTGGATGCCGTAACCTTTTTGTTGTTTACTGCCGGAATTTGTATTTTTAGGCATGTTTGTTTTGTTGTAATTTGATATCGCTTTTGTGTTACTATAATAAATGTTCATTTTACATCCGGTTTCAGTTCCGCTTTCGCGAAAATCGACCAATTGGCTACCGCATCCGCATCCGCAAAGGTCACTTTCGTTAAAACCCTAGACTCTGTTCTTACGATTTTAAGCGATGAGCATTCGCATTTTCATAGCACCTACTATTGGCCCTGTGCCAAGTACGGAGTAGGGACTGAGAAACGATTTGGATGCCCATGGCGGAATATAATTCCCGCCAGTTTCTCAGTTACCGTTGCAAGCAAAAGCGCTGTGATCGACTTTGTGATCGTTATTTCGTATTAATATTCTTAAATTATAACGAAAGAAAACGCGGCTTAATTTCACTACAAACCACAGCAAACACACTACTTGCTTCTACCAATTTACGTACATCAACAACTTTAGTTGACACGTTACAAGGAACTACCACGTGGGTGATTACCAAGGAGAAAACTGAATAAAAGAGCACTACTTCGGGTCGATATTAGACATGTCCCGTCGTAAGACAGTACAAATCTACTAATTTCGGATATAATAGCAATTTCACGTCGATTTAATGAAACCTTTGTTTTGTAACATGGAAAAATAAATATTCTTTTAATCATATATGTATTCTACATGAAAAACAAATATATTTAGTTATGTTTGAAAAACTTTACAGATACCGCCGTTTGAATAGAATCGACTTCAAAATACATTTTTCAACAGATTTTTCTAGTGCTTTCAAAAGTTTGAGCACCTTAAACAAAAATATTTTTATTAAGTATCCAAAAACGTTTGTTTTAGGGAATTTTATATTACGCCATTACGGTATACTTACGTCACATTATAGTTATTGAAATTTGTCTGAAAATGTATCTCAAAAACGTATTCCCTCTATCTTTCCAAGACTCAGGTCGAAAAAATTGTGGGGTTTAAAACTACAACTTTACAGGAAATCTATTGCGGTATTTCCACTTGCATAGTTTTCGAGGAATTAAAGAAATTAATAGTAGTAACGATACTGTAGATATTATCGTATGGTTATAAATATACAGTGTGTCCCACTTCTGGACTCAACACGATAAATTTTTGGGTATTAAATTTTGAAAAAGTTTATTTTCATCAAAACTTGTCGGTAATTTGCATTGTTGAGTTCAAAATACGAAAATATCGATTAAGTTAACATTTCAGTTGTACAAGAAACAATAAGAATGAAGCCCCATAGTTTAAACTATCTAGTTTAGTTTCATTAAAAGAGAAAATCCTAACACGACAAAAGAACACAGAAAAACAAAGAACAACAGATGCGTATTTAGCATAACCGTTGCAGAAATGCAGCGCACAGAATACAACATCGGCAAAAAAAGTACCGACAACGAAAGATAAAATGAGAAGACAATGCGAGTACCAGATGATTTTCGTAATAATAGTAGCGAACTTATTGGAGGGGCCAGCTGAATGCGTTGGGAAAACTCTAGAGGGGGAAAAACAAACTGCAGGAGCGCCGAGTTACCGGAGTGATACAATTGTTTACCGCGGAACGAGGCCGAGCCGTACCCGCCAAATCAAACCGCAGCGCGCGGGTAGTCAGGTGTAACAAAACGCGCGACAAGGTACGAGCAGTATAGCTTTTTAGGCTAGCGTTCGTCAATCGTTTTCCGTAAAAATGCCGATACAGTCTATCGATTTTTGACTGACATCGAAACATGAGGAATAGTGTGTTTAACCCTTTAACGGAAAAGGAGCGACAGCTCCATTTCAAGCAAAATGAGCAGTGCTTCATACCCGGGTGAGTATCGTAATTGCTGTTTTGTTTGTACAAAGTGGGAAGCTGGTGCATATAATATCAATTTTTGCAAAAAAAAACAGATTGTCTTATCGAGAGTTTACATTGGAGGTATGTTTATTAGAAAAAGTAACTGCATAGATAAAATATAGAGAAGTAATAGTAATAATTTGTGGTGATTTGGTTTATTTATATTGTTATATGCAGAAATCTCACAGAACACAAAAATCTAAGAATCAATGCGAATTGTTTTGGATCTTAACAAGAAAAAATTCTTAGTTCTGTTTGAATATTTTAATTGAGCGTGCACGCCTCAACAGGACCGAAACGGGACCAGCGGCTTTAGTTCCCCAACAGTCGGATGGCTGAAATTTTCCCGTTTCTGATTAGCTTATCTGACTATGACTATATAATCCCCACCATTATACACGCCAATGATTATAATGACATTAGCGTTGTATAATAATGACAGTTCGTTCAAATAATGACCTCATTATTTGAACGAACTGTCATCATTATATAACGCTAGTGTCAAAGTCTGTAAAACCTATGTGGATGACAGTTCGCATCGCCACTATTGACAAACAAACTTAAAATATTTTACATAAAATGGAATTTATGGGTCGTAGATAAAACGTCGTATTTGACTCACACATGACGGATATAAATCGCTCGCATGATTACACGCTCGCCTACAGCTTGCGTATAAACCTCATGCTCGTAATTTATATCGTTAATTATGTGCTCGTCAAATAATATACTGTTCCTATTAACTATGCCACTAAACAGTAGCTATTGATTGAGCTATCGATATCAGTTTCATCGACTGCAATTAATCTTCCGAAAAGTCTAGTATTGTCAGGACTACAAAATGTTGAGAATTACTGTTTTTTTTTAACATTTTACTTCAAAACTTGCGCAAGTACCTCACTGACTCTACAGGCTGTCTTAAAAATACACTAAGAACGTCACATTACCTCGTATAAATCAGATGTAAATTGTTTTTTTTAAAATTAGTCTCAATTACAATGGTATATACATATATAATAAATTTGATGAATTTCTCTTCTTAAAAAGTAGAAATACGCAAAATTTTTGTGTATACCGCTTTATTTTGCTGTTATAGTCAAAGTCCCCATTTGTTAATTGTAATATGTACTAGCAAAATTTAGTATACAAATTATTCTGTTTTTTATTATACTAACGAACCGTTTCCAAAGATATATATGCGTGTACGCTCAAAAATTAGCACTCCACTATAGTAAACGAACACATTTAATGCAATAAAGTTCAACTTTCACTAATTTTTAATTTTTTGTACATTAATTTAAATGAATTTAAGTGGCTATAAACGATGGTTTGCACACATATCTTCGACATAGTACAAAATTGTCCAATTATCCTTTCTGTGGGAGTTTTACAAGTAATAAAGAATATTGATAAAAATAACTGTTTTTTGAAAAATAATAGTTCCCTAAGCTTAAAAATAATTTTTCAAACAGTTTAAATAACTGTCATCCACGTAGGTTTTGACAGACTTTGACACTACGTTCGTATAATGATGACAGTTCGTTAGAATAATGAAGTCATCATTTGAACGAACTGTCATTATTATACAACGTTAGTGTCATTAAAATCATTGGCGTGTATCTAGATGGAGATTATATATAGTCATAGAATGCAATGAACTTATTATATGTGTGTCGTACATAAACAAAAACACAATTCAATCCATATGACTTTTTTACTGAAATAATATTAACTTTCTAAACTTGCATTGAATTTATCTGTATTTATTTTTGCTCTCGTTATCAATTAACGCAGTCCGTACATAACATAATAAGGACTTATAAGAAATTGAAATGCATCTATATGAAACACTTCATTCTGAATTATTTTTTTGTGATACCAAACTGGGAAAACCTGTACGTATTTATTAACAGAGAACCAATACTAACTTATTGGCAATCAACAATAGAACTTGATTCTGTCAGGTCTACTTATCTACTTGAAAAGAACAAATCACTTTTATGACCTCATTCTAGAGTTTGAAGGGGTTTCCAGCCAATACATTTCTTGCTAAAAAAAACCAAAGAATAAGCCTATGAGATAAAGATCATCATCATTGAAATAAAATTTCTAAATTGATCAACTCTGGAAACACAAGGTAATACAAGAAAACAAGTGGTTTTAATTGTTAATGTCAATTAATTGAAGGACAATAATAACCAAGACAAATTGAGCTTGTTTCGGCGAAATTAACACAAAGACGTTTAATTTGATTAGATACGTTATCTGCATAGGTGGCAATTTAGAGAATTGTCATTTGAAATTTCGCAAATGACTAATTAAAATTGAATCGTTACAATTCTAAACGGTATTTAAACTGTTCGTCCTCATGTCTAATTCGGTCCGGTAAATTAAAATGCCAATGTACGATTAAAACGTTAATTATGCGCAACTGTGTTACGTTTTTTATATACCTGCGTAATGTCTATGTTATTCATTGTTATTCAGTCAAGTTTGATATAATTTAATTAACGAAAGTTAAAATTATTTTATATGCATTTTGTTTTTTTAATTTGATTAGTAATATAAACGTGTAAAGTTATTATACAGGTAGTTAACAGGCGTAACGGTTTTGTTTTGTTTCGTTTGCTTTTACATATCACGAATTATTAAAATATACTAATTGCTTACACATATCGTTGAATATACAGGCTGGTGCATTCGACTTACATTTCGAGTTTTTTTGATACATTAGTTACATTCGTATATTATGGTCAAATTTGACATAGATGTTGGCAATTTTAGTCTTACCATGTAAAGTTTTGTTAATTCTAATAAATATGCATTGACCCAAACAAATCTGTTGTTTTAATAGAGGTAAAAATGCATTTGTTTAAATTTATTGTTTTGTTAGTTTGTTTTGTTTTTATTTGTTGGTTGGCCAATTGAATTTGTTAGTTGAGTTAAATTGCGATATTTTAAGGTTGCCATAGTTTGATTAAAGAAATTATTAATTGACTGAAAGAATTAGTGTGGTCGTTTTATTGGACTTTTTTTTAGCAATTTTGCCAGACGCACGACGTCAACTGAACGGCGGGCTTTCACAAGTCTATTAGAGGATCGGCCCGATCTGTGATTAGAGAGCTTACTGCGCCATCTAGCGGTACAGTTGGGGATAGCATTTATAATAGATTTATTTGAATAAAAAGTTGAATTTTAAGAAAATACATAATACCTATCTCGATTTTCAAACCTCGTTTTTAACCTTCTCCCACACGTACATATTTCATTATTTTTGAGTAGTTCTTTGTTTATCATGTTCCCACGTCCTTTGTTTTTAATATAGTGTATAATTTGTTTTTCTTAACTTAATACTTTCGAAGATATTCATGCAAACATAGGTGGACAATATTTTATGACGAATTTTTTGTATGTTACACGTCAACATACATTTGCTTGAAGCAAAATTGGATGTCTTTAGTGAAAGGAGTCGTATTTAAAAAAAATACATTTACAACAATGATACTACACTAAAGATAAAAATTTTTTGTTTGTAATATATTTATTACACTAATAACTATACACGCAAATAAGTTATAGATTATTCAATAAAGTAATAGTTTTTTGTTCTAAAAAATATGTTTTGATCAAAAAGAATAATTTCAAATCAATATGCTTCTTAAAAACAAGTAATCTTTTCTATCTGTGTTGTGTCATGAAAACAACTTCAACTTAACTTTTTTAATGGATATAGATTCTATATTTCTGTATATTTTTTTATATTATTTTTCTAAATTTTTGTTCATAAAGCACTATGGTAGCTAGTACTGCATTAATCCTTGTTTCATTATGAGTAAATTGCTTTATTTATAAAAAAAAAAACAGCAAATACTTCCGACCAACTCCGTTTGGCCGATAGTAGTTAGTAGCAAGATCGCTTTCAGCAACATTTTGCTTGAGCTGTAAGCAAGTAAGCACCCTTCTGGAATATATTAATTTTGCTTATAGGAAATGTTAAACCTTATCGTTAACAAAAATTGCAGCAAATTGACGAAAATAGGTGTTCTATGCTTTTTTAAAGAAAAATCTGAGTTATACTGTTTCTCTCATTTGTACCAATATCACAAATTTTCGATTTTAATTCTCCTCAGTGACGCTAACTTAAAAAAATCATTTCTACAGTCATCCTGTTATCTATTATATATATGGACACAAAGTTCGAAATACACTTTCGTTAGGGGCCATCTTCTGTTTAAGTCATTGGACCAAATATCTGTCTTTCAATTCTCTTTAGAGCCACTTCATGTCTTTATTGGGCTTTTGTATAAATGCCCTGCTTGCTCTCTTTTCCAATTCTTGTGTTAATTTCCATATTTACTAAAATATTCTCGTTTATGTGGGAGCTCGAATATTTTAGGGTTTTATTCACTTGCATTTAGAGAAGTTGAAAAATAGCGAGTTTAACTTTTTTTGTTGATAGCCATGATGACAGCTGTATAGATACAACATTTCACACCGCTGACCAACACTCTCCCACAGAATGAAACGATATAGCTACACAAATGAGATCGATCGTACATGATATAATCTTCAGTTAATTCGCCATAGATTTTCACTATAGCTCAGCGTTTGTGCCTGGTTTTGCATGGTACGGCCATTTTCCTCCGGAAAACTACTAGCACTCTCGGATAATGGAATAAACGTCCAATCCATCAAACAAAAGAATCTGCTGATGCTGATTACCGATGAACCATATTTTCGTTTCAATTTAATATCTCGATTCTAGATGTCTCATCATTTTTTGGCGTCTATCTGAATTCAGAGAGCATAGAAAGGTACTGAGTGGACAGAACTGGGTGAACGGCTAAGTAGACTTTTAACGGATTATAAAATAGGAGGTGGCATTATTAATTTGTATCGAAGTGAGTGTCGCTTTTGTTCTCGCAGTTTTCCTTCACGCTGTCACAAATTTATAGGCGCGTACTGGACTGGTTAGGAAGAGAACAATCAATACACTGTTTTAGTCCTTTTATGATGCATTTTATTCTTCCCAAGGAAATAACTCTCTTTGCTTATTGTTATTCCTCCAAAAGTTTTCTATTTTGACCTCTTTTATTTCGTAGAATTTTTTATCCTGAAATAGACTTTAAAAGTTGCCCATTACCTTTTTTTTACGAGAGGTTAATGACTTTGAAATTTATTTTGGATTGCGCATTTGATTCGCACTATAAATAAAACGCATTCGTTAAATGTGGCTTGAATGATTTACTATAGATGCGTTCATTATTCTGATGGCTGAAGTAAATATAAACTAAAATTGAAAGTTTTATGATCGTTGTACATAAATAGAATGGATCTTTCTGTGAGCATCCGATCTGTAAGTTCTATTGTATTATGGGAACAGTTTATACAGTTAGAACCTAACAGATGAGCGATGAAAGGAAAATTTTAATGTAGTTGCTTATTAGACCATTCCCAAGGCGGCATCTAGGTCTTGCTAAAATTTCACTTGCATATAATTATCGTAAGTACTGGACAATATTATATACGCAGAAGGTAACTTTTAACTGACAGTGAGTTTCTAAGCATATTAATAGGCCTATGAATATTAAATCAAATAATATTTGCCGTTATCTAAATTAATATTCCAAATTGATATTGTATTTGATGAAATAAATTTGATATTGATAAGACTCCTTTCAGCGATAGTTGCCCGGTGTGTGGTGTTTTAACATTTGTAACATTTGTCGGTGATTAGAAAACGTCAATGCCAACTCTGGCTGAAAATAGAATAATCCTATAATAAAGTATTATTTTCTAAATTTTAATCTACTAGGTGGAACCAACAATACCTGCCAGAATTATTGGTAAAAATCTACTATTATGATCTTCAATACTTCCTTTCACATAACTGTACCTATTATAATTATTAGAATCTGCTTTATTATCTTTATTATTATTATTATTTATTATTCTTACTTATCTATTTTTCAATACCTTTAAATGTTACAGTCGTTTGAAAAATAACAAAACTCTATTTTCATAGACTCTAACTTGTGAAGGAATTGATAAACCAATAACTGCATACATGTAAAACTTCACTTAAAATGTTTCTTCATTTTTTTACATTTGAATTTTATTAGTCTTAATGTTTTGACTTAAATTGTAATATTATCAATGCTATTGTTTATGTTCTTCCTTCGTCTTCGCATAGTTTGATATGTTATTTATTTTTCCATCCTTTTAGTAATACATACATATTTTCATTTTGTTAATATTTTAACTGCTGTATCTTTTGTAGAATACAGATAACTATATCTGTATAGTTGAATGCAAGAATCTGATTCTAATAAAATACAGCCAAAATGCTGTTAAAGTAACGGTTATACTGTAAAATTACAGTATATTTTATCTAATAAAGCTACAACAATTATGTTGTTCATTTCCTATTCATTTTAATTTTATTATTGTAAATGTTTTGACTTAAATATCACTATTGTAAATGGTATTGTTTGTGTTCTTTCTTGTTTATTTTTTTGTCCTTCATTTTGTTAATATTTTAAATTGCTGCAACTTTTGCAGAATACAGAAAACGATGTCTATAAAGATAAATGTCAGAATCTGAATGTAATAAACTACAGCAAAAATGCTGTGAAAGTAACGGTAATAGTGTAAAATTACAGTAAATTTTATCTAAGAAGCTAGGTACAGCAACAATGTTCTAAAGGGAGAATTTCCAGTTAATTGCATTTTTCCTACTGCCATATTCCTGGTTATTTGCTGTAGTTTTCTTGCACATTACCCCTATCATATTGGATATTCCTATACAATTTCACTATTATCACAGTAATTTTACAGGAAAAGTTCGGGAATTTCACAGTAGAAGTGATTTTTTTACAATTGAACAGCGTTTTTTACAGACATGTTGCTGGTTACTTGATACAGCAAAATTTAACTAACCATTCTTCTGTGCGTGAAACTTGTAACTTTTCTTATTTTTTTGTTCTTTTTTTGTTCTATGTTAATATTTTATCTGCTGTAACATTTGTGGGATGCAGAGATCAATTGTCTGTAAAGTTGAATGTAAGAATCTGCATGTAATAAACTACAGCAAAAATGCTCTGAAAGTAAAGGTAATAATTATAAAATTACATTAATTTTATCCTTATTATTATTTTATCTACTAAACTCAAGCAACAATGTTGTGAAAGGAGAAAGCCCAGTTTGATACCGGCTATATTGTTGAACTTTTCTTACAATATGCCCCTGTGATATTGAGATATTCCTGTAAAATTATAGTATTATCACAGTAATTTCACAGCAAAAGTACGGTAATTTCACAGTAGAAGTGATTTTTTTGCAATTGAACCGCGTATCTTTACAGACATTATTACTTACTAAAAAATGACTTTGGAATAAAAGTAGAACACCTATAATATAATATTTTTTGGATTAGAAACGCTGTTCTACTGACACGCCCGTCGTTCTTCGGAAGGCATGTAAATCTGATGGTCCCGGTAATCTGTCGAACACCTTTGGTTGTCGTTATCAAGATTATAATTACTGGTCTCAATTTGTTAATATCCTAAAAATCGTTACCACAATCACTATTATCGGTTTTTACTATTTTTTATTGTTTCTGTAGGTATACTGGCCACTGCCCAACCTTACGTTTCCAGTATGGGACTTGTTACGGGGCGAAAACGAAGGAAATCTTAGCAGTAAGTTTCCATCTTAATTCCCCCTAGTACGGACGAGCCCTACATCCAATAAACATCAATAAAAATTTCAGGAGTTACGTGACAAGCGGGTCTACCAGGACGCTCAGCCCCAGAACTACAGACAATCGGACCTAGGTCAGGTCATCCTGAAACCACTGAAAACAATCGAACGCAAAGAAGGCCAAACGCGAGATTACTATCATGACATCAAGAATAAATATCCAAAATATATTATAGGATATACAGGTAATTAAAACACACGTTTTTGGATTGCTTTTAACAATTTTTTGTTGTTTAATTTCGGAAGGTTTTATACCGACGTTAAACTTTAGATATGGAAAATCGTACGGTAGATCAGCAGATGACAGCATGTGCGAATTCACAGAGCACTTGCGAAGGATAAAAGATGCAAGACAGGAGAAGGAAAGAATGTACAGAGCAGCCAGTGCCCCCAAAATGAAATCTATAAGAAATGAGGATGAAGTTGCTAGGTTATTGAACGAATATGAAGAAAAAGGTAGATTTAGAGGTTTGTTCAAAGTTGCAACACTTGGATGACTTATAACAATGATATATTTGTTTCCTCTTATAGAAAAAGAAATTTCTCCTGATTATCCGCCAATAGCTGGGTACACAGGGCACATTCCAAGGGTCAAGGGTAGTGAAGAATCGCTGTCGAAACGTTATAATGTTGTGGTGAAGAGAGGACTCAATATTTTGCGTCAGGAACGGGAAAAACGCGACTCCATGCGAAAAGCGCACATGAAGATCACCGACATTGTCCGAGATGCTGAAGAAAAATTGTATCCATACAAAGATTTTGAATAATCATGACGCTTTTGACGCGTCATAGACCTGTTGTTAATATATTATTTCATTATATAGGTTTAGTGTTATGTATTCAATAATCTCACGAATGTAATCGTTAAGTTTATAAAAAGCAATCTTTTCAGTATTATTTTAACGTAATACTGACAAAGGAATCCAGTGTCTTTAGAAAGTTATCAAATTTCATTAGAAATTGTGATTAACACAATGTTGATGTATAAGAAGAATAGTACATAGAAAAATAAAACAAACTGAAAAGTTGTTGTTTGTGTTTCATTTTTTATAGTTAATTTGTTGGTATATTTGCGAATTTTCAATTGGTCTTCAGTGAGTTTGTTAATCATTAATTTATGTGTCTCAAATTGGATAAAATATACGAAATTGACAGATAACATTTTTTTATTTATGTTTTCTTTTACAATACAGAGTGGATGATTTTTGCGAGAATGATTGGTGATTTTATTTATTTGAAAGTGTACAAACCTACACAACAAGCATCCGTAGTGTACTTAGTTTTGTATCAATTCACTCATGTTAAACATCAAATTATAGAAAGAGGTGAATGTTGTGGTAGTGTATGTGAATTAATTGTTGTTGCTGTATCCACGCAGCACGCTTATAATGATAAAATATGTGTAATTCATGTATTCAAAGACGTAAAGTTTTGTGTGGAAAAACGTGTAAGCTATTGATATCTTTGCGTGAAATTGTGTACACTATAGAGGAAGGTGAGCTATAGCTTTATTACGTAGTACTTTTTCAATATGCACCTGCGTTCTTCGTAAAAAATCGCAAAATCCGTTAATTTTACGTCAGCGATTTAGTGACAGATTAGTCAAAAACGAACAAAAATATCAAAAATCTGCCATTAGACGAAAAATTATATACATTTTATTTTTAATTTGGTGTATTAACGTGTTAATGTGTTTTTACGAATCTGTAAACTAATAGCCGAGGAACCCTCGTAGCAGTTTAACGTGTTTTGCGAGTTAGAAGGTAAGGGATTCCCCTTAATTAGGCGCCGAAAAGTTGCTATTTTCATGCAGATCAGTTTGCTAAAATTAAATGTTAAAGATAGAAACTGTCAAACAGACCAAACATTAAAAAATATAAAATTATCCTTAAAAAGAATTAAAAGGAAGAACTATATGCCATTAGATGTATGTAAATGATAGTTCTGACTTCTGATAGTTATGAAAAAAAATTACCCATCATATCCCCCTTCATTATTATCAAATCAAGGTCTCTATATTTGTTAAAATCCGCTTCATAAGATAATTTAAAGATTTTTATTCTTTAATGACAAAACCCGAAAAAAGCCCGACATATTCCCATATTCCCAGATGGCATCACATTTACTGATTTACCAAAATCTGAGAATCTGTTTGCTGAAAATTCCCATCAACGTAGATAACCCAATAAATATCCACGTAGTTTGGGTTGCATATACAACTGATATTTTATTGTCCAATGCAAACAGTGGCGATTGTATAAATTTACATTCCAAAATGATAAAAATCCGTTGTTGAAATGAGTCTCACTAAAAAACTACACCGCGATGTGATTAACATTAAAATAATAATAATGTGATAGTGTAAAAATCTCCATAACGAATACGAAATTATACGTTCATCCTGCGTGCGTAGCAACCGTCAACGTTTTTGTACACAAACCGTAACTATAAGGTTATGTTTTTAAACGTCTACAATTCCAGATTTCTCAAACTAAACGATCCTTAGAATAGATAATTTTACATGCCATGCTCATGATAGATGATAGAAACGACGCAAACAACATTCCTGAACGATTAGTGATGAAAGTATAAAATGTCAGCGAGAAATTCCCAAGTTGGTCAACGTGTACAACAAACCAAGAAAGAGATCGAACAACTCAAGGAAGAACTACAGAAATTGATCCAAAGGGGAGGTCAGACTTGTACTAACGATGTAAAAGATGACAAGCCCACAGAACTTCAAGCAAGTTTCACGACAAGTCCACAGTTTACGTCACGTTTACATTCAGCGAAGCCAGCGACTAATAGAAACATAACCGTAAGATCAAATCAGTCAATTTTACGTAGTGACACGAAAAGAGATGTGCAGGAATCTCCAAAAAAGGTACGACATTATAATGTCGAAGAAGCACGGGAATACATACGAAAACAAAAGGAAAAAAGATTGGAGCAGTTAAAATCCCAACTGAAAGAATCGAGAAATATCGTCGACGATCGTAAAGTAAAATTAAAGGAATTAGAACGGAAAAGTAGAGAATTAGTGCATAAGAATGTGATACTGAAACGGGAACGTTCAAAATCGAGAGATAACGCAAAAGTTGAACACGAACGGAATCAGTTTAACGACGAACGCAAAGAAAATGTTCCTAATTCTAACATTGTACTTAACCTCAAACCGAGAGATGTGCTCAATAGTAAACAGACCGTTCCTGATTTAATAGTGACTAATTTAAAAGTTAAGCCGTGTGAAAGTGTGAATCAAGTTGTCGTCAAGCAACCTGTCAAATGTCCCCTAACTGAAGATGCGGCAGCAACAAAAATTCAAACATATTTCCGGAAATATCGCAAGAAAAAATTAGACAAACAGATGTACGAGGAAAGCTTACGAAAACAGAAAATCCTCGAAACTAGATTACGGGAAAGTATCGAATACAATCGGAGGAAAAAATCAGAAGCTGAAAAGCCAGCAGTTGAAAACGTGCCATCAAACGAAATAAATGTGAAAAGCGAACCTAACCTTATATCACAAAAGTTTGACGTTCCTATCTGGTTACAACCTAAGGTGGAACCGTATCCTTATAATTTTATCAATACCGTAAAAAGAAAACTCAATTTTGCTGTTAGTCCTCCAAAAGAAAAGGTAGAGACAGTTTTAGATGACACTAAAACTAATGTAAAGAAACTAAAGGAGGATATTAAGAAATCTCTAGAAAATACCGCTCAAAAAGACGTGAAATACGAGCACGAAAACCTTGGTAGATTCCTCTCAAAATGCTGTTTAGATTTAGACTTTAAAAATGTCGAAAACCTCCACTTGCTTCAGGAAACCCATCCAAAAGACTGTGATATAAAAAACGCGCTAAAATCAAAACATTCCGCAGAAACAAGTGAATCCGATACCTCAAAATACATTCCAGATATATCTACGGAAACAACCGCCTCAAAATTTTCAAGCCTATCCGCAACTTCAAGCCACAAGCTAAACCCAAAACATCATATCAACACCGATAAAATAAAAGACTTAAAACTAGAATCAAAACCGTTAAAAACTACATACTTCAATCAAAAAATAGATAAATTTACTTCAAAATCTTCAGAAAATATAACAAAACGGCATTCGAATTCGCCGGGGAAATCTAAAAGCTTATCGAACGTAACTGATTTCAAAACTGATCGACCAAGTCCATTACACGTTCCGAAGTTGAACCTAATCGAGCGTGAATCTGTTTCGGAAAGATCGAACGGGGATTTGAGAAGTTTCCTCGATTATATGTCGAGTTTGGAGTCGAAGAAAACCGCTGATAAGTTTGAGGAGAATCGTTCGGATTCTTTTGTTAGTTTGCCGCAGACCGGTCCGAAAACGGAGGATACAGTTGGGACTGTGCCTAGCGAGAAAGCTAGTAGAGCGAGTGATAATTATAGTACTTCTTTTTCGGGGTCGACTTCTAGTGTGTCTTCTGTGCCTTCTGTTAAGCATCCGTCTCTCAAGATAACTACCTCAGAGAAAATAGAAAACGATGCTGATCTGGATCATAAATTAGCTCCTATTAGTATTCAACCTGGTGAAGTTAAATACATCGAAACTAAGGTAATATTATAGGATCTTATTTTAATTTTAAAGATACAATCATCGATAAATGAAAAACCAATGGCAATAGACACTGTTTTGTTCAAATGGAAAACACAACAAAAAAAATAACGGATTTCAGAAATATCTTTTAAAAGTTACAACCGTTTGAAATAATAGCAAAACTGTGTTTTAAATGCCTCACGAGTTTAGGAATTGAACAACCTACTAAGTTGACATGAAACTTATTACTTAGAATTGCATTGACTTGTAGGGAAACAAGTCTAAATAAATGTGTAAAAAGTTTCACATGTATTTTGTTTCTTTCTTCATTTGGTTATTTAATTCATGTATTTTTATTTTGTTTTTTTTATTACTTTTGTTGTTGTTAAATGGGTATTGATTGTGTGATTTGTTCTTTTGTGCATTGTTTGATATGCATTTTATTGTTTATTTTTCTTTATTTTATAGCGACTGAAACTTTTTTAGAATTTGAAAAACCATTAGGTCTATATCCAACAAATTATATTTATTATCTGTTATTATATCTTTTATTTATTATATCTTTATTATCTCTACAAAACCAAACTGTATATTAAATTTAAATACCGGTTGTTTTTGGAATCACCAGATTTTGAAAGTCGTTTTTATTTCTAAAAAGTTAATTTTCCCTCAAATTAGTGAAGTTCCAGATTTAATTCTTTTGATTATATTCTCAAGTATATTATAATAATAAAAAAAAATCTGTTTTAGTACATGTGAATTATAAATCTTAATACATCTATAATATTTCAGACAAATACAAACCAAATCCATTTAAAATTTGAAGCCGAACTCCATCTTTTAAACGACTTCAATGAATCTCTTCGACAATTCATGGCCGTTGAAAAGGTACCCATTTATTTTTTTATTCTCCATTAAAAACATCGTAACTAAATTACTGTATTACAGACTATACTAGATCTGCATTCCAAAAGCCAAACAAACACGACCATTCTTCAGAATCAAGATACGCAAACTTCTGCGCATTTTGAGGAAGAAGAAGACTTCAACATCAACGACAACGATGATAAAGATAAACTTGAATCTACACGAACTGACATATCAGTCACCGATAGGAAAGCGATTGTGCCTACGATAAATTACTCGCGGGGCTCGGATTTGGAGGAAACGTTTGACAAGCTCTTGGAGGAGAGTAACAGTGTCAATAATAATAGTATTCAGACTGAACGTCGCGAAGAAAAGAGTCTGGTGTCTACGTCGCTGAATTTGTCCCAATTGGACGAATCTGTGAATTCGACTGTCGATGATTCAGTGTCTAACGTTTCCGTCGCGATGAATGAGAGTTATACGAAGAATATGTTTGCCGGTTTTTCTGTTGGCATGGTAAGATATTCGTTATTATATCTTTTTTTTGTTTTAGAGTTTTGTTTTTGAATGTTTCTGTCTTAAAATTAATTAAAATAAATTATGATTATTTTGTCAAAATTTACTTTTAAAAGTCACTTTTTGAATAGATTATATAATCACAAAACCAGGTACAGTTAATTAACTAATCAAGGAACAGTTATTAGCTAATCAATTAACAATTGTAAACTAATTAAAAACCAATAATCTATAAAATTTTCGAGTGTAGATGCCCAATAATAGATTTGCCAATTACCTACTTCTATTGTGAAAATGACAATAATCGAAAACAAGTTACTACCTACACTGGCCAACACAAACTGATTCTGGTATGCTTTTCGTTGTATCAGTTGTATCAGAATCTAAATGCATGATTTGTGAATTGTGTCTAGTGTTGAGAAAATCAGTGCAACCAATGTAAGATGCAAAATCTGAGAATGTTCAAAATTATACTCAAAAGTTAAATATTTATTGTAGGTATTTTTTTAATATGAAGTTACACTATGTCCACCTGTAGCAACTCTAAATGTTCTTTAAAATTTTATAAAATACTGTCATTGTTTATGTCATCATACAGGTCGTATATAAAAAACAAACGAAACACCTCATAACTTTGTAGTTCTCATATCATCTGATTGATATGAGCCAAAAAGTAAATGCGATTACTTATTATACAGTGTGTCAGTGTATGGACAAGGTAGTGCAGATTGGTGTTCTGTAATAATCCCTTGAAAAAAAAAACTGTTGAATTCGTACTGGTTTCGGAGATATTTTGAAAAAATATCAGAACGTCAGTGTGTAAATGTATCATAACTTTTTTATTTGTCGTCTGATCATTATGCCGTTTTGACATCTCATTGGCAGTTTTTAATTTAAAATTATATTAAATTAGAAAAAAAAAAAAATAAAATTAGATTATGCTAGTTTTAACAATTTTTGACAACGAATTTGCTGGAAACAAGTAGAATTGTTTTGTTTTTCTTATGGGTGTCATATTCGTTTTGTGTTCCACATTTTTGTGGAATCTTTATTTATTCACTTTTTGGCTGTTTTCTCATAAATCATTTGTTTTGATCTGAAATCTTTGATTTTGTTTAATTATAAGAACAAAAAACGTTTAATTTAAAAAGAAATAATCTAAAAACTATTTTTGACAAAAGTATTCTCGATTTGTTGAGAGAAAGCCTGCCTAAGGGTAGCAAAAAATACATATTATAAACGGTATAAAAGTAACAATATTGTTGGTCTGTGGTGTCAGAAAATTGTTTTCCGACAATTAATTGTGGTTCCCCAAGAAGTATTGTTAAAAAACTCGACTTTCGGCAAAAAAACAATGGGCATCCTGCCAATTAATTAGTTAATCAGTTAATTATCGACTGTATTACAAAGGTCGTGGATGAATAAACATTTTTATCTTTTTACATGTTCTTTTAACGTAATGACATCATTACTAGACTACTGCCGTCCAAAGATAAAGTTTTGTATCTGCAAAAAAGACAGTATGGAAGCATTTGCCTCTTTGCTTAACGTTAGCGTGTTTCATGTGCAAATATTTAACACAGAGTAGGGTAAATATTTTAAAATGTAAAAAAGTTGTTTTTTAGAATAGCAAGTTTTTATAAATATGTGCTCTATTTAAAATCAAATTTGTGTATTAACATTTCGTTAAAAAAAAAATACTGCAAATGTTATAAAACAAAAAAAGAAGGAACAACCTAAACAGAAGAAACAACCAAAAAACACTGAATAATTACATAAAACTGATTCTTCATGCTAGTTAATGATCTATTTTATTATGTTAGTCTTTGCTCTTTACACCTTACAATCCACCGGTAGCAAACAATAGTCTAAAAATAATCTCCTATTAACGATAAAAGCAAACATCAGTAAAGTAAACGTTACTGGAAATCCAATGTATAAACTTTATGGAACGTGATAGTTTCACAATACAGGCTCTAGATAACTATGATGCGCACATAAGATAAAGTCGGAATCTTAAATCAGTGGAATTTTATTGTCGTTTCAGTTCGACCAGCTTATCAGAGACGAGGACACCCGAATCGAGAACCTGAAGACAATTTTGAAAATCCGAGAGAAGGCCTTACTGGACCGCACCAAAGGGGAACTTGCCTGGCTCGAAATACAAAAAAAGTAAACATTCTAAATAAACTAAAATTTCTGTTTGTGTAAGTGAATTTGTTTATTAATTTTAGACAGTTGATAGAAACAGGTCAATTACACGAAGCATCCTTACTGAAAAAGAAGCAACGCGGTATCATCATAAAACTTCAACATGAGAAGCAAGAAATGCAAAGGTAACGTATAAAAAATCGTCCAATGATTACCGTAAATTTAATCGTTAATCCTAACCGTAAAACATTAGGTTGAAGCAAGTTCAGAAGCAGGCTTCGAAGGAACGGAAAACGGTGCTCAAGGAACAACGTAATATGATAAAAGCTCAATTGTCGAATAATTACACGATACCAAAGATAAAACGGTCGACGCATCGGGATAGGAGGCAGTCGGGGCCCGTGAAAGTTTATAACGTCCATAGGGAGACGATTAATACGGAGACGTCGATATCGAGAAGAAATTCTGTCGCCGAAGAGATAATTATTACGTCAAGATCGGAGTCCGTCGTGGATCACATTACGGAAGATTTGAGCCTGGATCAAGACAGCCTTGTGTTGAATACGTCGATTAAAAGCGTGTTGAATAAGAGGACTGAAGACGCGAAAAAGTAAGACTTATTATTATATTTCTATTATTATTTTTAGGCATAGAAAGTCACAAAACGAAAAATATATTTTTTTGGCTGATTTCAAGAGTAGATTTCAAGAAATCTTCAAAGCTCTGAATAAGAATATTATTTTATTGATATAATGTTGTTTATACGGATGCGTGGATGGTGATACTTATCTATTAATCGAACGCCAAAGTTAAAATTGCAATGTTTTGTCCAAACTTTGCAATTTTAACTTTGGTGTTTGATTTCTTTTGCACTCTTTGATCGATTTTGATGAATGCATCATCATTCAAGGAAATAATTTCGGCACTCCTTGCTTTTAAAATTTTGGGGAAAAAGTCTTAAAGCTTGTTATACCAGAACCAAAATAATGTTTTGTTGGCCAAAGTTTTATGCATCATGTGGAGTAATTATGAAGCTTAGTCAGGTTCTCTTATACGCTGCTTAATATCCATATCAATTATCAACATTTTGATTTTGATTCCACCCAATTTCTGACTGTTTGTAAAGGATACGAGCTACAAACAAAAATTTGCAATTGTTGAATAACTTTTGTAAACTTTTGTTAATTTTGATGTTTTTTTGTCTCTGCATTGCAAACAAATCCATTAAAATAATCACATACCTTTAAAATATTGTAAAACGAATATAAAGGTATTTTTCATGACTATTTTTGCGGTAATTTTTGTTTTGATGGTTGTAATTAATTAATTTGGAGACCAACAAAAAGGCATAAATAAAACGATGGATAGGACACTTAAGTAAACTTCAATAACTGATATATAATAAACCTTAGTATTAACTGCAATTACTGCATGCAGTGGAAATGGCTTTGAATTGATCAGTTTTGATTGTCCCAAGAATGATAAAAAACAGGAAACTAATATTTTTTATTAACAAAACATGAAAACTTTATGTTTAGATAATTTTTTTTCTGAATAACACGTAAAACATTAAAAATGTTATTTTAGACACTGTGATGCTAGAGTTCACTAAGTAGACTAAAATGAAAGCGTAAACCTTGAACATCAAAGCTATGAATGAAATAACTAGACTATGCTTTGAGAAAGACGGTCAATTGCTTGAACCTATCTACATTTCTGTAATAGAATGAATCAGAATTTTTTTTTTCCGTATTTTTGCAGCAATAATATTGACTTTTAAACAAGAGGTCTCTGCTGGTGATCAGAAGAATATTAGTGACCTAAATTTAGTAGATAATTGCAGAAGTTTCCCCAAAAGTACCAAATGAATTCTTTGTTTAATTGACAAATTCAGATTTTTCTTGTTGATATGTTGTAATAATTGTTGTTTTTTTATTTATTTGTGAGATAATAAGAATTAAAAACACTAGACAAAAGAACCGTTTCGTCCAATGTAATATTGCATCTAGTTTTAGCATTGAATTTCCAATTTTATACCAACTATAGTAAACAAGATAATTAGTTCTGCGGTTATGTTTTTCGAGTGCTCTTGTTCGCGAAGGAAAACATCATTAATGCCAATGTTCAACATGCCGTTCGAAATAGAATGCATGACTAAGTGCGACACAGGTTACAGAGGTTAATAATAAATCAGTTGGTTTACCACCAGGTTCTATATTTAGGCTAAATTTGCTTTGACATCTAAGCACGTGTACACTACATTCAACAAGAACAACTGCCACTATATACATACTCATTTTGCTCCAGTTTAAATGAATCGATAAACATTTATTTCCTTCTTAGTTCTTTTTTTAGTTCTAAAGACGTAGTCTTATTTGTTTTGTAGGTATTATAACTTTATTTATTGCTTGTTGGTAAAAGAAACAAATAAAAAAAACAACGGCGCCGTTTCTGTAGGCTCTGTAAATTGCTGGTAATAAAGTAGATCTCTCGCCTTTTCACGAATTTATGTGAATATTGAAAGACAAATATATCTGACTAAAGGCGCCAGCCTTTCAAGAGCTGGTTTTCAACATATCTATTTTTGTACCGCGCCGCTTACTGGCGCTTGTAACGCTAATTTTAATAGTCTAGTAAAGCCCCCCAAGCAAGTTGGATCTTCAGTACACAACATGTGATTGCATATAAACATATCAATCATTTTCAATTTGTTTTTATTCAGCTATTGTTTGAATGCGATTCTGACAAACAGTTGCTAGGTAATAATAAATGAGGAAATTGGAATATACAAATTCGATAAGATTAAAAACTAAAGCAAAAGCTAAACTAATAATAGATATCCTGTTGGAATGCTTCCAAAACACTGCTTTTACATAGGAAGTTCCTACCTATAGGAACTAAGTTTAAAATTAGTCAGTCAGTGTCTTAATGCCGTTAGCCGATACTGTTGTGTTGCGTTTCAAAACATATCCACTCAAATGGCAAAGCGTAACTTTGATAACGAAACTTTCATATGACTTATTTTAGCTAATTTTTATCTTAATATATTTTAGATCACTTTTAATGCGCGAGGCAGCTTTGGCCAGACGGAAGAAAGCAGCGGAAGACTTGCTGCAATGGCATCAGCGTCTCTTGGAAGAAGAACGGAAGATCGCCGAACTTGAGATGGCGGCAAACACCATAATCAAACAAGCCCCATCTATGGTTGTTTCCGGCCAGGACAATGTAACGAAACAAAAGCATAACTTCAAAGGTTCCCAGCTGAACCTCGTATGGACGAATATGACCGGAAGAAGCGAGAAAAAATTCAAAGACGACGAAAATTATTCTTTATCGCAAGCTTCTTTGGAGAAATTCTGCAAAGAAGCTAAGAGAAGTGCGGGTAGAAATGAGAAAATTAAGAGACAATCGAGCGATACGAGTATTTCAACAGATGAGTCGAGAAAATCGAGTAATTCCGTTAGAACCGACGAAAACATAACCGTAAAATCGAACTCGTACTCGACTGATTTCGAATCGCAGGAGATTCTCGAAGATGGTTCGTCGAAAATTGTCGAAGAACTTTCGGAAATCATCTCGGTACCAGAAATAACCTCAAAACCGGTACTCGAAAACGAAATAGATAAATCAAAGTCGACTCTCAACGAAATTATGCAAAACATCAGCAATATTACCGACGAGATATCCGCTATTTATAAGTTGTCATCTGTCGCCAATTCAACCACTGAAATTCCAAATCGAGATAGCCTCAAGTCAAAATCTGAAATTGATAATCAAATATTAACTGACGTGCACAATACAATCGAAAATGACAAAATTAAAACAAGCGCGAGTATAAAAACAACAGACAGTGAAAAAACAATTGAAAATCTCAAAACTACAACAAGTGAAACCATAATAACAAACGCAGGAAGCGAATCTAAAATTGAAACAAAACCGACCGAAATAAATGATGATACTCTTAACGTCTTAACCCAGAGCGGCAGCGATTTACAAACTGATATAAAACAACAATTAGACGATATTCTGAGCGAAGGTACGAAGAGAATCAATAGTATTTTGAGTACCCGCAAATCTAGTGCCATCTCTACCGAAACAGCAGAAAACAGCATTACAAACATTAACAAATCGCTAGATAAGAAATCAAATGAAAAAACAATTGATAATTTGGTGGAAACTGCTAATGATTCTTCTCGAAAACCTATCGAAAGTGACTTTAGTCAAGATACAATAAATATTCTTAGTCAAAGCCTAAAAACTGATATCGATCCACAAATTGATATTTCCGCGGAAAGGAAGTTGAAATCAAACGATACAAGTCGAATAAATATTTCTTCCGATAGAGTTCTTACGGAAAATATTAGCGATGGTGTTGATTCAAAACTTACAAGCCAGAGAATTAGCGATTTGAAAACGGATATCGACCATCGAATAGACGAGATATTGAGCGAAGGGACGAAAAGGATAAGCCATATTCTTAGTAGCCGAAGTCAAAGGTCATCTATCGTTACGGAAAATGAAGGCGCAAACAAGTCTCTTTCTAATGGTACCAATATTTCCAATGGGTCTGTTAAGAACGATATAAAAGAATCGATTAGTGACCATCTAACAAATAATGAAGACAGCAATGTAAACACTAAATCTGCAGAGAAAATATTAAGCGATCGTAGCAAGAAAATAAGCGATGTTTTAAGTAGCCGAAGTCAAAAATCTTCTGATATTGTAACGGAAAGCGACACCATGAAAAATAAAATGATTGATACCTTAAGTGAAGACACTCTGCAAACTAATGATCAAAACCAAAATAAATCAACCGACAGTTTTATTGGAAATATTAAATTCATGGAGAACATCGATGATGAAATGAACGAGATATTAAGCGACAGTAATAGGAGAATAAGCAATATTTTAAGTTATAGAAGTAACAAATCTTCTGCTACTATTGCTGAAAGTGACACTATGAAAAACCAAAGTAGATCTGGTTTGGATGGTACCAATATTTCGAATGGATCAATTAAAAGTGATATAAAAGAAATTATTAGCGACTCTCTGGATAAAACAAATGATATTTCAAGCGAAGTCAACACACAGAATGGTGAAAATAGAGAATCAACTAAAACCTTTAGTGAAAAAACTAAAGATACGGAGACAATCGATATTGAGGACCAAATGAAATCGATATTAAGTGAAAGTAGTAAGAGAATAAGCGACATTTTAAGTATTCAAAATCAAAAATCATCTGCAATCATTACTGAAAGCGACACCATGAAAAATAAAACTCTAAAGTCTGATGAAAGTAATATTTCCAAGAGTGCGGAGCAAGAAATAATAAGCGACCGTCTAGACAAAACAAATGAAATCTTAAGCGAAGACACCCTAAAAACTAGTAATCATAATCAAACTAATCCACAAACTGAAAGTTTAACCGAAAAAATAAAATCATCAGAAAAAAGTCTAATTGCAACTGAAAGTACAAAACCTAAAGATAAATCGAAAAGTATTAGCGCGACAGTATTAAAATCGAACGACCCGACTGACACAATCCGAACTAAGAACGAATCGCTAAACACCAGCGTTCAGTTAATAAAGACATTGACCGAATCTATTAAGACAAATGACGAAATAGAAACGCCAGAAAATAGTTTTCCACCTCAGTCTAAAAATACCGCACCTGACTCATCGGCTACCTTAACTTCTAAACCTGAATTATCGTCAACTAACGAGCTGGAAGTCAAAATAAATTATGCCGGACATACTCAAAATAATGACATCGGTATCACCGATATTTTAAACCAAAAATCGTTTTCTATACACACCGAGAAAGACAATAAAGTACCGGAAATAAAGTCAACGTTGAGCGATATGTCTTCTATGAAAGATGAGCACAATTCAAATCTTAGCAGAAGTGAAAGTTTTGTTTTTAATAAATCTTTGGTGATTTTAGAAAAAGCAAATGAAACTAGCTCAGTTATCACAACAAACGACATAGAAAATAAAGTTAGCAAACTCTTTGAAGACAAAGTTCAAGAAAAAGTTTCAAATTCATCTTCAAATCTCAACAGAAGTGAAGTTTTGATTTTTAAACCTCTGAAGGCTTCGGAAAAAGCCAGTGTTGTCAGTTTGCCTGAAGATGTTGCTGGAATCGAAAGTAAATCTCAAACAATCGAAATCAGCTCGATTCTTAAAACAAATGAGAGTGCGAAAGATATTAAAATTAGCAATGAGATCTTTAATAAATCTGATCTGAAACTTCCAGAGAAAGTTTCAACTTTAAGTGAGATGTCTTCGATTAAAGACGACGACGATAAAACTTCAACTTCGCACGTTAACAAAAGTGGGGTTCTTATTTTTAAACCGTTGAAGACCTCCGAGAAATCGAGTATTGTCAGTAAACTCGAAGAAATGTCGCGTGCTGAAACTGAAAGCAAAATAGAGACCATGAACGAAATAAATTCTCAAATTACCTCATCGAATACTCTGAAAGATTTGAAAATAAACGGCCATACTCCGGACTCAAAAATATCCAACTCCAATCACAATGATAAAGAATCTTTTGAGTTGATAATTGACCCTATTGAAAAGGATATTACTGAAGATAAGTCCGCGAAAAATGAAGGAGACGATGATACAACAGCTTCGAGTATATCAACATCGGACGAATTATCGCATACCTCGGATTTAAAACTATTAGATAACGACATATTGAATTACAGTACGATAGACGGCAAAGTAATCGACACTATTGCCTCAATTGATAAGGAGTCGGTTAGCGAGCAGTTGAAATCTAATGACTCGAAAACAAACGATATCAAATCCGATGTTAGTAAAAGCAGTTCCGGTAAGGATAGCCCGGATTTTGTGGATGTAAAGAAACGTGTCTCTGAAATATTAGCGGACGCGCATAGTCCGAGAGGTGATAAGAGTCCCAGGCTTCAGGATATTTACACGACTACTTATGATATTTTGTCACCTGATCGCTCTCCGGAGATGGGTATGTTACGATATATTTTGCAGGATGTTTTTTTAATGTGAATTTTTTTAGGATCTCCTGTGAATAGCGATAAGGATCTTGTGGTTGTCAATCAACTTTTCGGAGAGGAGGCTGAAGCATTGCTTAAGAAACAATTGGCGATCGAACAGGAGGTAAGTTTTGTTTTCAGATTAAAATGAAGCAAAATTTATAAACATAAAAGTTACAACTATATGTTTATCTTCAAAGTGATGAAATAATAGGAGAAAAGTGGCCAAATTTGTTTTATTGGTTCATCATTCAAGTAGATAAAATATCGATTACAAGATTTGAACGTAAAACAAACAAACAACAAGTTAAGTTAAAAATACGCGTAGTAAAAAGACAGAAAAGTTGTCTAAAGTAATTTTTGTTGATATTTAATAAACAAAATATAATTTTTTGTGTTGAGATTATATACATAATTGATACTAAAACGTTTTTTTGCTTTAATACAGATAAAACAACTCGAACAACAGCAAAAAGAGCAAATTCCGTACCTCTACATGCGAGAGATACCGAATAAGCCCCCACCGCCATACACGCCTCCTCAGCCACTAACAAACAGTATCGTACCAGCATCCGTGGACCAACTAGACACCATAGTCTGCAGCCTGTCGAGAATCCTCCACATCAGCTACTTCAAGGGTACCCTAGAAACGTCCACGCTAACCGAAAGGGACACAAGAACATTCACCACGAGGAACAACGTAGAAAAAGAGTGCTACGAGTTTGTGTTCGACTTATGCAAGGAGTTGGCCGTTGAACATTATAAGCAATTTAGAGATGAACCGAGGCCTTCTTGGATGAAGATTAGTAAGAAGTCGCTGGCGCCCCGTAAACCTTTTAACGAGTTGGAATTAAGGGAATATTTGTTTGGGGAGACAAAAGTGTTGTTGGGTTTCGAGAAAGTTGCGTTTAAAGAGAATATTGTGACAAAGTGGAGTCGAAAGAAGAGAGATCACGTTGATGAAATTTTGGTGATGGAATCTCAAGAGGAGGAAGCCGAGTGGACGAATTACGACGAGGATGAGGTTATTGTTAAGGACGAACTGACCAATGATATTATGAATATGTTACTTATCGAGACGGCAAACGTCTTTCAGGAGATTTTGCGGAAGAAGGGTTCTTCGGGTCAGAGACCGTCTTAAAATGTTATATTTGCTCACTGTTGTGTTGACACGTTGTAGTAAAACACCAGTATTTTTTAAGTTATGTATTTTTATTTCGTTACTTACTAAGGCTGCCATGTATTTTTGTACTTCTATTTTTGTCAATAAAAGTTTTTATATAAAAGTATGCCAAAAGAATTTTAATTGTTGGTTATGGTACCCACTAAAACTTTTAGTTGTTTAATTTGTTTCTTGTAAGCTGTAAGGTTTTAAATTATAAATATAAATTGGAATATTGATGAAAAACTATAACTTATCATAACAAAGCTTTTTTGTGCCACTCGCATATTTATATCTGTTATGGCGCCCAAATAAAAGCAAAGCAACTATGATGGTTTCTATGGCATCTTCAAAGAAATCAAATTCAAGTACACCAACAGTGTATACCTGAAGATAGGAGTAACCCGAAACTAGTTACCAACAACTTTGAAATCTACATTAGTAAAAAAATCATTTTCTTGCTGCAAAATAAATCCGTATAGCGTCTCCATCTTCCTCCATGATTTGTGCAAAGAAATCTACATATCAAAGACGCCTATGCACTTTCCATTCACAAAATCTTCATAATCAAGCGTGATTCATAATTAATTATTTTAAATTGTCTTTTTTATTTACCTGTGAATAGATTTGTTGAGCATTTTCATTATTGTGAGTGAAGTATGAATTAAAAATTACAGCCATATTATACAAGAGGCAATTCATACAAGAGGACGAAATCAAATCAAATCATTAAAAATAAATAGTTTTATTACTTAGTATCTTACAAACATAGAAAAATACACCTTATAATTATAGGGTTATGTAGTAACACTAACAAAATTACATTCCCTTGATACGTTGCCAACGAGCTTCTTCTAATTCGCAAGCAGTTTTCCAACTTTTTCTGTCCATAGCCTCCTTGCCATCACCAAACGCCACAAGTCTCGCCAGCACAAGCAGATGATGCAAATCTTCAGCTTTTATATCATAAGTTTGACGGAATTTGACAAAATCTTCCTCTATTAGCTAAACGACAAGTAATAATAAGTAAAAAGAAACAAAAAAAAAATTTTCTAATCATTTGCAATTGTTTACTGATGACTAAAGAACAACTTACTGATGTAACATCTTCAGGAATATCCAGTTCTCCGTGACGTGACATAGTGATGTATCTACGGAAATCATCCAACAGTGCTTTCGTTAATAGTTTCTTGGCAGCTGATACTATATCTGAATAAGTGTCAACATGGACATCACTTGGTTGTAATATAACATGGTAGTCAGACTAAAATAACATAATATACATTACAAAAAATTTTTTTTTCAATTAAAAAAATTCATAGAACTACCAAGAGACGCAATGTCTACAATAGTTATAAATGTTTGCTCTAGCATACACAAATATCTAATACTCAAAAGATACTTGCACCTGGTATGCAATCTCACTATAGGCTTCAAATATAACCCTCTAACAGATGTAGTACTGATAGGGAAACTATATTTTTAGCCATTTATGTAGTTATAAGTTAAATAAAAAAAAAGTTACATTATATTAAAAGACAAACTTACCGGTAACATTGATTTTCCTTCGGAGACGATTAAAATATGAATGTTATGTTGAAATTCGACTCCATAGACGCCAAAATCGTAACTAAGTTCTTGGTCTTTTATCAAACGGTTTAATGTTGCAATCGCGCGACACCCGGCTTCTCCCAGACGTCCTGTCGACATTTTTGTTTCATCCAGCACTAGGTGTGTGTCTGAGCTAAGCTGAAGGACACCGCTTGTCAGGCGGTTACTGTCATGGTCTTGCCTAAAATAGATCAACTGTTTTATGATAATTTCTAATAAAAATAAATACGTTGACAGTATTTGTTAATCTATGAAGTCTAAATTATTATCGGCATTTAGAGGTTGTTGTCTATGGGGCAAAACTCCGAGCGTCAAAGGGCTACTAGGTCTTTTAATTATCTACAATTGATAGACATTTATGCAACAATTTTTGCAAAAGCTACAAATATTTTTCTGTAGCAAATGATTGAAATACGTTTGGTACTCGACACTATCACCATTTGGTGTTGTTATCCGTGGGGCAAAACTCCGAGCATCGGAACGTCACTAGATCTTTTAATTACCTACAATTTGAGGTATGATAGATATTTATGCAACAATTTTTACAAAAGTTATAGAGATTTCTCTGTAGCAACTGATTGCAATACGTTTGCTATTCGAACAGACATTATCAACATTTAGAGGTTGTTGTCTATGGGGCAAAACTCCAAGCGTCGAAGGGCTACTAGATCTTATAATTACCTACAATTTTAGGTATGATAGAAATTCACACAACAATTTTTCTAAAAGTTATAATTATTTTTCTGTAGCAACTGATTGAAATTCTTTGGTACTCGAACGGACACTATCACCATTTAGGGGTTGTTATCTGTGGGGCAAAACTCCGAGCCTCAAAGTGTTACTGGATCTTTTAATTACTTATAATTTGAGGTATGATAGAAATTTATGCAACAATTTTTGAAAATGTTATAAAGATTTCTCTGTGGCTACTGATTGCAATACGTTGGCTATTCGAACGGACATTATCACCATTTATGGTTTGTTGTCCATTGGGCAAAAATCCGAGTGTCAAAGACCTACTAGGTCCTTTAATTACCTACCATTCCATTTGAGGTATGATAGAATAGATGGTTGGAATGTACCTAATATTAAATAAAATAGGTAATATTAAATTTTAACAATTGTTTTTATTTATATTATTTTTAAATGTATAATAGATCTAACTATAGGTGAACAACTATGTAATTCAATAAATAAAATTAATAAATTAATTTTCTAACACTAGCATTCATATTTAGCAAATGAATGATAAATAAATTTTATTACTAACAATAGATGAACAACTATGTAATTAAACAAATAAATCATTAAATTGATTAGGAATTAAATAAAATTGATTGTGTTGAACCTGTCAAATAAAAAAAATAAACTCAATCAATCTTTTAATTTAAATAGCAGTTATAATTGGAAACTTCCTTTCATCATCAACATAACAAGTTAACTAAAGCGGTAATTCTCTTTGATTAGTGGTATAAGAAAATAAAGATAGAAAATTATATCTAGATTGTAGACTTCCGCGGTCTGAGTCAATGATATATAGCCGCATGAGACACATTAAGATTGGCGTTGCCCAGGGAAGCCTTGTGGGCCCATTATTTTTTATAATCTACACTAATGACCTCCCAGCAAAAATCACTGGCCACGTAACTTTGTATGCCGACGACACAACTATTTTGGCTCGAGGCCGGAGTGATGGTGAGACGAGGTCGGCAGTGGACGTCGCACAAGAAGAAGCTGCGCGATGGTTCTCAGAAAATCTACTTGTCCTGAACATCCAGAAAACAAAAGTACTTCAAATAACGAGTAGTCGACGGGACTGGGCTGGTGCGGATACTGCGTCATTTCTCGGTGTCACTATAGATTCCCATCTGACTTGGTTGCCACATATCGAGATTCTGACAAGGAGGCTTGCAACAGCGGTGTTCGCGATCAGACGCATCTCTCAGGCATTAGGACCGGAAGCTGCAAAAACTTCCTATCATGCCCTCTTTCATTCTGTGATGGGGTATGGGTTGATGGCGTGGGGAGCGTCTTCACATGTCAGTCGTGTCCTTGTTATGCAGAAAAGAGCTGTCCGGGCACTTGCATCAGCGCCCGCCAGCGCCCATTGCAAGCCGCTCTTCAACCAATGGGGAATACTGACGGTGTATGCTCAATACATTTTATACCACCTGCTGAATGTCAAGGATCAGTTGCCAACCTTGCAACGGAGAGAGGACACTCATAGCTACCACACACGCCAATGTAAAGATCTTCATATCCCTTTCAGAAGACTGTGCTCCACCGCCTCAACTACTATGGGCATACGTTTGTTCAATGAATTACCACGGTCATGGAGAATTCTATCAAAAAAGCAATTCCAACGGCTGCTGAGTACCCACCTCAGGACCTTCCCACCATACTCAATTATGGAATTTGTTGATTTCATTCCACAGAGCGCTCTTGATAGATGTTGAGCTGAAGAGATAAAGATCGTCCGCGATACGCATATGTTATACCACTGTTATGCTTCTAATAAGAATATTATTGTGACATATTTGCTATGCAATGAAATAAATCTATCTATCTATCTATCTATCTATCTATATTGATTTCCGGGTGGAAACCGCGTTGATGACTTATAAAACAGTCGACGTTTTGCGCTCTGTTGCAAGAGGCTTCTTCAGCACTAAGTTATCAAACCAAGTGCTAAGAAGATACTGTATCTTCTTAGCACTTGGTTTGATAACTTAAGTCATTTGTTTCAAGTCTTTGCCCATCAGTGTAAGATACAGAGTCATTATAAATGATTGTAGTCAAACTCGGCTATGCCCATGTTAACTATTTGCCGCTATACACAAACAACTGTCAAACTTTAAATAGGTTATGCAACCAATTTAACTTTTGCGTGGAAAACAGTGGCATCCAATTCAAATAGAGTGGCAACCACAAATATTTATATTTGTATCATGGCCTATTTCGACTACAATCATTTATAATGACCTTTATAAGGAAATCAAATATGTAGAGAGTACTTACTTTGGTAGAAAGGTAAGATCATTCATGTTCTCCAAAGTCATGGGCAAGTAGTGGCTATGAGTCGTTAGCAACTCTATAAATCCATACAACGTACCACCAAATTCTTCTACCAACTGCTCAGGTATATTGGTAATATTTAACGTAAATTTCCCCAGAACGCTCATATCCTGTCGCATATAACTACAATCCCAAACATGTTACATATAATTCGTTCGCTTTTTAATAAACCAAAATACTCACATTGTTGATATTAAGTGATAAACCAAATAATTGGCAGCCAATTCATCACCCAACAAAATTTCCGTAAGTATTAATTTCAATTCGTTACACAAGGCAGTGGATCTTTCCGAATCCATTGTAGCATCTTTGGCCACTAGGGGATTTACGTGATCGATATGATTCCAATAAAACCCTTGAATTCTAGGTATTAGTGATGGCGGTGGATAATGCGTCAACGTTTCAATGTCATCATCAAGCAAAGAATGCTCGATCCGCGTGTGGGTCATTCTCGGATCCAACGAAATAAATCCGATAAAATCGTACACTTGATTTAATTTTAGGTCACCCGAATTTGCGTCGTACAATTTTACGATGCATACTTTTCCACCTCTATCCGGCAAAGGTAAATTGAGGAGGAATTCTTTGGATACGGAAGGTTGAGGTTTTTCTTCTGGAGTTGCACTGTTTTCGCATACTTTTTTTGTGTTGTTTTCAGAAGGTGATGCTTCGGTGTTCTCTGGTGATGCTTCAGTTTGTTTGTCGTCGTCTTCGTGAGTTCTTTTAACTCCTTTGTTTGGTGAAGTTTCCACGGAAGTTGTTTCATTGTAATTATCGCGTTCAAACTGGAATGTTTGATTATAATCAATAAGTACAATTGGTAATAAACTGTAGATTACTGTAGATTTAGAAGAGTTATGTACATAATGTCTACACTAAATCGGAAATGTCTGCTCTAGCATACACAAATATCTAATACTCAAAAGATACTTGCACCTGGTATGCAATTTTTGTTATAGGCTCAGATATAACCCGCTAACAAATGTGTTGTTAGGGAATCTATATTAAGAGCCATCTAATTTGTTACTTATATCTACAAAATTTGATAAATGTTTAGATTTATTGTTGGTTTTGTTTTACTAAATAGGATTTGCATGCATTTGGCTATAAAAGTATTCAATTGTCTGGAGGTTTCAAAAAAGAGTCCCATAGAATGACTTTTTGCTATTTTGGATTCAAGAAATTCAAGTGTCCGTTTATAGCAAAAGACTTATAAAACTTACCTCAATTATCCAGTCATTTAAGCCAGGTACGGATACAACAACCAGCGGATGTCTTTCGTTAGTAACATTCTGCCTACAAAACTGCTCGACAATCTCATCATCCTGCATAAATAACACATTCAATAAATTTTCACTATCTTGGTATTCAATCGTCTACCTTGCTCTCAATGATATCACGATATTTTCCCGATTTAAAGGTCACGTTATTAGAATCTTTATTAGTCACTTTGCATCGTTCCAAGTAATATTCAGAGCTATGCATATCCTGTATCATACCTCTGAATCTAACTATCTTTTCATCTTTGATAGTATCCAAACTTATAGCATTCAAATATGGAACCTGTGAAAATACTGATAGGGGCTTTCGAAAACGGTGGAAAATGTAATTATTTACCTCATTCACGTGATTTTTGATGTATTCGACGCAATCTTTTTCGTTTTTGATGAAGTAATCAACATTCCAAGTTGATATATCCATTTCTTCTGGAAATATTTAACGCAAAACAAAGAACTATTGAACCGAAACTGGTAGTAAAGTTAAATGCCAATAATATTAGGTTAAATAGGAGAAATGCCGCGAAACGCGAGGTTTCTACCAAGGTCGCAACTTTAAAAAAATTTAATCACTAACTCACCAATTGGTGAGGGCTCAATACATTATCAAAACATGCTTTCTGCAATGGATAATTTATGATAAGAACTGCATGATTTTACTGCATAATCCAGAGGCTAATTCAGACTAGTGTTGAAAATATCTTTGTAGAAAATGCCGCAAAAATCAACTTGTCAACATTTATTTCTGAACGTGGCGGAACGTAGGTTGTTGTGACGTTTGTCATTTTGAAGTTTTTACGAATAGGGTAATGTAATGTCAACCTGGTAACCGCAAGTGCGTGAAATGATTATATTTTATATTTTCTTTTTGATACAAGTGTGAATTACGATAATTTAAAATCATATATACAATGGATTCACACGGCGGTCATGTCATGACAATTGCAAACAGCATAATCGGTGTTAGTATACTCGCCATGCCATACTGTTTCAAGCAGGTAATATACTTTTATATGGGGTAAATTATGAATTAATTAATAAACTTTCCCATTTCAGTGTGGTATAATTCTATCCAGTTTAATGTTGATTTTAAGCAGTATTATTTCAAGATTATCATGTCATTTTCTATTGAAATCTGCGGTTATATCAAAAAATAAAACTATAGAATATTTAGGTGAGGATGTGAAAATTGGAAAGTTTTAGAGGTATAGCGTTGATGAATTTTCAGCGTTTTTTGTCCTTGGACCAGTTGGAAAGTTAACCGTAGAACTAGGAATAATAGGATTCTTATTAGGAACATGTATTGCGTTTTTTGTCGTAATGGGCGATTTGGGGCCTCAAATAATTGCCGAAATGGCTGGAATACCAATGTCGGACAACCTCCGCACAACTGTCTTGATATGCTTGGCTGTGTTCTGCGTTTTACCGCTTGGTTTATTGAGAAATGTCGACAGTTTGACTTCGATTTGTACAGCAGCGATTGGATTTTATATATGTCTAGTTTTGAAGGTAATTATTATTATTATTGAGTTGATTTTTTGTGTTTATTTATATTGATTATGTTGTAGATTATGGCTGAATCAGCGCCACACATTATGAATGGCGATTGGTATGATAAAGTTGAATTCTGGAGGGTTGAGGGCATTCTGCAGTGTTTGCCGATATTTTCTATGGCGTTATTTTGTCAAACGTAAGTTAGCTGATAAATGTTTATATTTTTTAGTGTTTACTTGCTTGACAGTAGTTGGAATATGTATTTAGGTCAATGGACAAAATTTGCCGTTCAAACAGATTAATTTGGTTTGATTTGTGCAATAATATGTTGACTTAAAGCAATCAATCGATATTCATTAAAATACGCAAGGTTTCACTAAAGCTTTATTTTTTTATAGCATCTATCATTTTGAACATTTTTGAAAAGACAGATTTATGTTTTTCAAGATTATAAACCTTTATTAACAATACAAAATATGTAAACATTATTTATAATAACAGATCTTATTCCAGGCAATTATTTGAAATATACCAAGCAATTCCGAACGCATCGCTCGACAGAATGAACAGCTTAATCAGGGCTGCCGTAAATATATGCACATGCGTGTATATTTTTGTCGGTATCTTCGGATACATTGCCGTGGCCAATCAACCGTTCACAGGCAACATTCTCCTCAGTTTTCAACCGTCGATCATCACGGAAATTATAAAGATCGGATTCATCATGTCCGTTGCCGTCAGTTTTCCTCTGATCATTTTCCCCTGTAGAGCCAGCCTTTTCTCGATGATATTTATGCCGGTATGTATTAATTTTCAATAAGTTTATACGTATTTCGATTTATTACTTTTGTGGATTCATATTTAGAAGATATAGTTTTCAGACTTATACGAAGTTAGATCGTGGTAAGGCTTACATTCCGACAGGCCATTTTCGATATCTGACGGTAGGAATTATCGGGATTGCTTTGGTGATTGGAATTTTGATTCCGAACATTGAATTAGTTCTTGGAGTGCTTGGATCAACTATTGGTGTATTGATCTGTGTCCTGTTTCCAGCAACTGCTTTTATATGTGCGTCTAAGAAGAATACCAATGAACGGATTCTGGCACAGGTTTATTGTGATTTTTTTTATGAATTTTTGAGGATTTTCTTTATTTTTTTAGGTAATGTTATTTGTTGGTATGTTGGTAATGGTCCTGGGAACGTATGCCAATTTGAAGGTGGCGGATGATATTTCGAGTATGGCTATTAATGATAGAATTGCCGTGATAGATCCGATGAAGGAGATAGAGAAAAAGCCAGTTTTTGATATTCCAACTACAGGTAAGTTTTATATTTCTGGCCACTTTATATTTGAGCATCTTTGTCTACTTTGTATTGTTTACTAATTTGATTTTAATAATTTTTATTACTGGCAACTATAAACTGGCAATACATATCAATTATATTTTCTAATTATTTTATTCTTTTAGCTTATGTGTTGTTGAAAGTTTAAAACAAAACTCATTATTTTTCGGTTTGCGTAGTTTACACATTTTATAAATAAGACTAGTACTTTTTGGGGAAATAAATAATAAAACTATTGTCAGGAAGAAAAAATCCTTTTCATAATTTTTGATTAGTCAAACGAAGTCAGCTGAATTTTTTTTTTCGTTTTATAAAGATGGTGCAGTGGTTTTAATGCTGTTTTGTACAACACAATTTCCTGCACAATTAGTACAACAAGTAGGTATAACAACATTTTAAACATAAATTGTGATGAATTTCCTTATGCTAAACTAACTAGTTTGGCTAGAATGTGGCCCAAATCGAGTATAAGTTCAATTTAATAATATTAGTATTGAAAAAATACTATAAAAACGTTTTTATTTTGTTTTATTACAATAAATGTACATACCACAGTTCTTAACTTAACAGAAAAAAATAATCAATTAACTTTTTTGTTTAGATATCTGATCATTTCACATATTTTCAAGTACTTAATTTGTCAAAAATACAATAATTTAAGTTATGTGACAATCCTGACAAACAATGATTAAAATCTAATATGGGATAATTATTTTTGGTATACTTTTTTTCCGTAGAATCTTAATCTGAATGCAGAAATGTAGCCTTGAGTCTTGTTTTTGAGGAAAGCAGTACTAAAAAACTGCAAAAAAGCAATATCGTTTTTTTTTCTCTAACACGTACAAATTACGTACTTGGAAATATGTCAAATTCTCTGATATCTAAACTCAAAAGTTAATTGATTCTTTTTTTAAATTAAGCTAATCATTGTGGTATGTTAGTTTATTGCGGTAAAAACTTTTTTTGTCCTTCACCCACCTGTGATGTTTTTCATCAATCTCAAATTTCGCAGGAATTAATTATGGATATAAAAGAACAAATAGAGATGGTCAGGCAGACAAAAAAATAAAAGTTTTTTCGATATAAATAAGAACCACACTAATGTACAGGTATTCCAACAATAAAATCAAAATTCTTGGAATGAAAATTGTTTCATAGATATAGTCCCATGTTATGAACACTCTGTTTCCGACCTAGTTGTTCTTTGTCTTATTGATAGTACTATCAACCATTCTAAATAGTATTTAATGACAAATCACTGCAAATAAATTTCTAGTAGTTCAGAAATAAGTTGAATCTTAAGATGCTGTTTTTTTAGACAAATAGAACTACTTTAGTACTTCATGCACTAAAATAAGGCAAATAATTCAGCAATATACAGAAATATAGACCATTCCATTTAACAACCTGAAGTTGATTCATTACCACAAAACCTGGTATGCCATACTAAACCAATCAATTAAAAACAAAAAATTGCTCTTGTTTTACATCTTTAACTAAAAAATATTTTCTATTTTTTGATAATTATTTTCTCTTTTCTTTTAAGTGAAAACTGCTACAATAATTAATAACAGCGACAATTTGGAGTCAAAGATCGCAGAAAGCAATGCAGTGAACGAACTGGTTCATGAAATCCGTCACGAACCACCACAACCTGTCGAACCAGAACCTGTCAATGAGGTAAAACCTGAACCTGTCCAGGATGCAAAACCAGAACCTCAAGAACCAGTTGGACCAGATCCAATCAGCAAAGAAAAACCGAACCTAACCAAAGAAGACGAATTAATTAAAGACGAACAAAAACCAGTCGAAAATAACATTCCCATTCCTGAACCAGAAGTTCAGGTACAACAGGATATAGAAACTGAGAAGAAAATCGAAAACGAGAAAAAAATAGAGATGGAGAAGAAAATAGAGATGGAGAAGAAAATAGAAATTGAGAAGAATATAGAAATGCAGAAAAAAATAGAAATACAGAAGAAAATAGAAGCAATAGTACAAGTTGATAGCGAAGCTATTAAAAAAGAGGAAAAAGAGATAAAGCAACAGGAACAGGACGAGAAAAAGATTGCACTGCAACAAATTCAGGACCAAACGATCGATTTGTTGAAGAAACAAGAAGAGAAATGGAAGGAGATACAATCGGAACACGTGAAGCAAGATAACGAGCTGAACGCGAAGAAAATTGAGGTTATAGCGGAGATTGAACATATCGCTAAGAATGCGATAGAAACCGTGGTCGAATTAGATAATAAACAAACAGAAAGGAATGTCTTAAGAGATCTAGTTCAACCGAAAAAAGCTGTAATTGAATTAAACGACCTGAAAGTTAATAATAGCCAACCAAAACCTTTACCAAACGGTGCACCGTTATCATACCAGTTAGGGTTAAACGTTACCGTTAAAAGTACCGACGATAAAAAAGAAAAACTGTCCTTGGTCCCCGAAAATTTTATACCATTACCGCTAATCAAAGCCAACTTGACCACGTATAACGTTGAGCTAAACGTTAATAATTCCGTAAACAAAATGCAAGAAATAGTTGACCAAAATCCCAAAAAGATTGCCGAAGAAATAAACGCTATGGAATCTAAACCGGAAGTCGTAAAAATTGACGAGGATGCAAAAATTAAAGAAATCGAAAAGGAACCAGAAAATATTATTAAGAAAAATGAAGAACTCTTAAAAGAAGAAGATAAGATAGCCATGGATTCGTTACGAAGAGATATTTTATCGATAAATCGTTCGCGGCGTGACGTAAAAGAAAAAACAAATTGCGTTGATTGTAAAAATGAGGAATCGGTGGACCCTAAACTACGTTCCGAAGGACTACCATCGAATAATCAAGACGAGAGCGAAGAGAAGTGTGATAAATTGCAAAAAACAGAGACTTGAAGGGTATTAGCCAAAGTTTTTGAGGGTAGAATCTGTTTTCCCCCTGTCCTAATATATATCTGTGATGAATATATAGTTAGGTTACTTATTTATTAGAGTGTATATGATAGGTGACAACTGAAATGTGAGAAAATCCCGGTGATTGTGCTTCTATGAAGTCTCGTATTGGTCCGTGCTATATGGAATAAGTATTTTTGTGAGTATTTTTCGTCCTTTGTATATATTATACATACTTGTTTTTAATTTAAAGTATACCTTGTACATGTAATATGTATTTTTATACAATAAAATGTTAAGATATCTTAATATTTTTTTTGTTTGTTTGGTATATGCTAAGAATTTTTTTTACCGGATGTAAAACTTGGAATCTATGTGTGATTTCTTGAAAATTTTTTTGTATGAATTCCCTTTTTTTATGTCTCGTCTAATCTGAAAAAACCACATACAAAAACATTTTTTCAAGGAGAGAAGAGACAATATCCCAATAAATAACGCACTATTTATATTCAAAGTATTTATTTATCCTATATTGAAAAATATATACAATAATATCATCGGTAAAAATTATTTACTAAACAGTTTTGACCATAAGTGGAGTACTTATTATATTTATTTATTGTTTAGTCTATGTTCATGTCTTATTTATAGTTTTGTTATTAATTAGGTACCTATCAGGCCTCTACTGGTAGGTGTATATATATATACAGAGTGTTGAAAAAGACTGGTATTATCATATGTCCATAAGCAATGGGCCTACATTTTGGTACCAGGTTTTTCAACACCCTGTATATAGAAAAGGAGTGCTTTACAAATCACTAATCACACATAATAATATTGAATACAGCTCATCAAATATCTAGTATATTTACAGTAATAATATTTAAATGTCAATATTTCCCTATCCGAAGAGGTTTATAGGGTTTACAGATAGAGGGGTCGCAGAAGAAACTGCAAAATGCACCATTTTAAAGCTGCAGATTCATAAAGAATGAGAAGTAAGCGTAAGCGTGTGGTGTCATAGGATAGCTCTTTCAAAACTAAACAATTTTGATATGAAAATGAGAATTAGGATACCCCAATTTTTGCTTAATTTGGTTAAAAGAGCAATCTTTTGGTGCCACAGATAAGCACTTTCCTTATTAGTCCAGGGACCCTATTCTCGTCATCTTTTTGAAGCGAATCGTGACTTATCGAATGGAGTAGGGTTATCACCGGTTGCGCGTATCTATGAGCAAATTTGCTTGTTGCTAAGAACAATAACACACGCGCCACGCCCATACGTTCCCATACGCTTGATTGAAAAGTATGGGCGTGGCGCGTGCGTTATTGTTCTTAGCAACAACCTAGATACGAACCAGAGGGCAACCGGTGATATCCCTACTCCATTCGAAAAGATGCATTCACTTCAAAAAGATGACGAGAATAGGGTCCCAGGAAGACTAGATTTATCACTCTGGAAAATTTCTGCAGACCCGAAATGTAGACTACAGAAAGTCTACAGTTGTGAGCTAACTTTTGTATTTGGCATCTCACGGTTTTAGGAAGACTAGTAGTCGACCTACAATTCTGCGATCAGCGTCAAGTGTCGTGTTTGCGGCGTTCCTGGTTGTCCGTGTCGGGTTTTGGTATTTTCTGGTCAAAATGGATAGTTTCACAAGAAGTGTTGATTATTTACGGAGAACTCTCATCAAGAAACATTTGCTGCAAGGTTTAACCGTATATTTCAAACTGCAAATGTTTACATGACATTGTAAACTAACAATTCCACTAACAATTTAGATAATGGAAAGAACTAACAAATAAAATTTCGAAAATTGATGAGAAAGGAGGACGTGTGAATGACGTTTCTCACTTATTATATGTCAGGGTATCTTGAAAATAGACAAAAACATTACTTTGGTTTATATACAGTGTCATCAGGTGTAAAATGTTATTCTATGATAGTATGTGATAGTTTGGATGAGTTTTCTACAATACCCAAAAAAAAAATAAGGAAAGTCAATGACTAGTCTAGCAAAATAGGCGTTCCTTTAATTATGCCGGTCAATCTCATCATTATTACACTCCTATTAAATATTCATAACTACCGATCTTTAGAATGTATTTTATATTTATTGAGTCGGCCATATTGACCTCGCCATTTTTATATTAATTTTTTTTGTATCCAAGTTATTATTTTCGTCCTAAAAACTATAAAAGACCCTTAATTATCATTTTAATGTTTTCTGCAACTTTCAAACGGTGCATTTCCTGATTTTTTCCCTTAACAAAAGTTGGTCTACTCTTAATACAGGTACTCTTATAGGTATACGGTATAAAGTACCTATAACTCTTACAATACGAGCACTTATTTCTGTGGTACACCATGAATACTGTTCCTTCCGCCGATAAAACTCCTATATTACACAGTTGTTTTACTTAGCTATGTACGCAGATAAGTTGAAAAAACACGCTATCGTATATAATCCTATTGATACAATGGAACATCAGTATCGCACGTGTTGTTTAAAACTATTCATTCATGATTTATTGGTAGAGTTTCCTGTTGAATTACTGGACGAGCTCTTATTCCCGAAAATAGTATATTTCTTATCCTCCTTGAAAATCTTCCTCGTTGCCACCGGTGAATTTTTTATCGCTTTGTCATTTTGCTGATCGGACTTACCATTAATTTTAAAAGGATTCTTAGAATTTAAAGTCGGGCTAACAGGAATAGAGTAAGTATCCGATTGAGGCACTTGGACGTTGATTTTATGAAAGCTTTTCTGTTGTTGATGGTTAACGTTATTCAAATTAATACCGTCGTCGGACTCAAGGGAAGTCTTCATTATCGATTGCAACTGACCGGAACTTCCGTTTAATACTATGGAATTCGTGGAACCTCGTCCAGTCATGTCCTCTGGGTTAGGATTGAAATGAACCTTCTTTTTATCAATTTGTTTCTCCAAAGGTATCCTAGGATCTATTGGAGGGGTGTATATGCTTGAAGTTCTCAAGCTTAAAGTAGATGCTCGCCTCTGTCTTCTAGCTTCTTTCAAACTCTGATGATTGGTCAGGGATCTATCAGATATAGGCCCTCTTTCTCTGATCCTTTCCCCAATTGGTCCAGCTTGCTGGTCGATGATTCGTATATCTTCTTCGGTAATCGCTTGCTCTTCATCTTCCTCTTCTATAACACTTGTCTGGATCCACTCACGTATCCTATCTTTCTTAGCAGATCGATCCACAGTAGTTTCAAGTCCATACTGGGTCAACGAGAATAAAAGTTTATTCTTCTCTTCTGGGCTACTGTGAAAACTATACATCGATGGACACAACCCATCTTCTTGTACAGCGACTTCGTTATTCTTCTCCATTCCTACTTTGGACATCCATCGGTCGTCCATGTACCGATGGACCTCTGCCAAACCGGCTGGTCGTTTTTCTGGTTTTGGTTCGAGGTATTTCTTGAAGAGTCTTTGCGCTTTTGATGATACGAGCTTAAATAATTTCGGTTGTCTTTTCAAAGGCATGTTGCTCGCTTGCCAGGACAAGTAGCGGTTGTAGCGGGGGTCGTCGGATGCTGCTTTCTGCCAAGGCAGACAGCCGGTTAAACAGACGAATATCACGATGGCGAACTGCCAGACGTCGTGGGATGTGGACGACCTGAAACGAGAAATTACAAAAGGAATTGAGATACGAGTCTGGACGTTGAAGTGTTGGGCGTTTCTCGGTATTGCTTTTGTCAATGTACGGTTGACTAATATTGGTGTGGTAGACGGATAAGTTTAAGTCGTTTGCTTAGGTTATGGTGCCAAGTGTAATCAATTATCAAGTTGGGAAAAACTATTTCGCATCTATCTAAATGTGAGAATTTGCAGGAATGCTTACTCTTGTGAATGAGCTTTCTGAGTTCTGATTTGGATCTCGTGCCAGAACAAAAAAGGTCTGGGAAAACCTATTACAATATATAATATAAAACATTAGCAGTGAATTTTTGTCTCAGTTTGCCTACAGTATGCTACAGTTACAGTATTTAGAATTTTGTTATATTTCCAATAGGTATCTTCTCTATGATTCTTCCACAATCGAGAAAAACGTTGTTAGTTGTAACGTTTACTTAAAGAAGACATGTTGCTTTTACATCGATTTGTATGCAGATTGTTATCTTTTTCTTCTCATTTTGTCATCTTTTATTTATTTTGTATGTATTTTGTTGTGTTTTGTTCTGCTTTATAAGGAATTATCATTTTTACTACTCTTGGCTGATGAGCAGACAAAAGGCTCAGTTTATAATAAATAAAACCAATACGAAATATTGTCTAGTCTAATTAGGTATAAAATACCTAAACTTAGAAAAAGAAATAACTGGGTTTTTATAAGTGAGCGCGTAAAATATGGAAACATGAGAAAATCTCTGAGACGGTTTCATACTTAAAAAAAAATCCTCGAACACGTAAATTTTTAATAAAAGTGCACATTATTGTGAAAGGTTCAATTTCCGAGCGTCAATTGTCATCGACACTTTTAAATGGCAACCGCGTATTTTCTTACTAATTTTGGTAGATCATTTTATTGTCTAAATGGAACCAGAAATATTTTATGGCCTTATATCAGAAAATTTTCGAAAAAGAGGCTATTGAAAGTTGTAAAATATTTTAGGGAAAATAGCTTTTGGAATTTAAATATGAAATTGAGTTTTGGGTAGAATTAATTGCCCTGAAAACGAATCTACAATTTTCTATCGCGCAAGGTTTTCGAAAAAAGTTGACCTCAAAAACGTTATTTTAGTAATTTTTAAAAACTTTATACGAGCTGTTGTCCTATAAACCTCCAAATTGACTCATAGTAAAGGGCACTTTTCCCTGAAATCCCAAAAGTTAGTTCGCATGCGTTTTTGAAGCATTTTTAGCGATTCGTTAGGTGTTTTGCGGACGGCTCCATACAATAAACGTAAAAAGACGCAATGACATGACGTGTCATGCCACTTTTGAGCTCAGATTCCCATTCAGCGCAAATAAATCACTTGAAAACGCCTATTTGCTTTCCATAAACAAACAAAAGTTATCAATATTACCCTAATTTTGAACTGTCTTTTTCCCGATAATTTTCTTATGTAAGGCGATAAGTTTTGTTAATTATCTTAATGACAATTAACAGATCTATGAACATCAGTACAAAAACATTGGGGTTGCCATTTAAGAAACCTGATGTGGCCAGGCTCAGGCACATGTCTTTATCATACTATACATAGCAGTATCAAACACTGGTGACACTACTGTCAATGTAGAATCAAAATATCTGTCAAATCCTGGCAAACTAGTTGTAATGCAGATACGAGCGATCTCGATCAAATAGAACGTTTTGATGTGTATAGTCGGATTAGCGCCTGGTTCGAATAAAACTGCTAACGTACACGATAGTCGATACACAGAACGACCAACAGAGTCAAGCGCTATGCATGACTTTCAAAGTTAAAGTTTGCTCATGCAGCTAAACTATTTTGTTTTGCCAAAAAAGGTCGTTGACATAAGTTATAAAAAATTTGTGTTGATGTGTTGATGACGCCATAAGTCGAAAACAATTGAAGGTCGGAAATTAAATTTGATGTATATTTTGATAACTAAAAATCCGAGGATTTTTCAAATAACAAACCATGTCATAGATTCCGTACTTTACGCGCCCACTGTATATATCTTTATTTAGATGTTAAGTTTCCCAATGCAGAAAAAAATATAGGAGATAAAATTTGGAAACAAATAGTCCGGGAAGTTGAGTTTGTGAAAAACTGATACTTTGTTAAAGAAATGTTCATTATGTTTTGATACAACTAACAGTTTCAAAGATATAATATGCTGTGATAGGTATGAAAGATAATAATTATCGATAAAAACATTCGAAACAAGCTGAAATCTTGGATACGGATTTTGACGGTTTTCCAGATCTATAACTTGTCTATAAAATGTCAGCTTGTACCTAAACTTTGTAAAGATTTTTTTGCAGAGATTTAAAAATTTCTATACCTCTCATTGCCATCTGATCAATAGAAAGAAATATTTTGTAAAAGAAATCTAATTCGGATATCTTTGACCGTGAATAAATTGCGACGCAGACACGGTATCGATGGGGAAGTTATTAATTGTAGTGCCCAACAAAAGCTGTGTATAAATTAAGCAGGGTTTGACTTTTCCGTTAAAACTGAAATGCCAAATTTACTGGGGTATAATATAGTGCCCAAGATACTCGAAAAAGCACGTCAATTTTCCAGGTTTTAGCATCTATAAAATGATTGCAGCAGTGGTATCGGTGGGGACTTTTGATATGTACATTATTTACGTATAAGTATTGGAATTTGGAAGTTGACTCTGGAAGTGGATAACGCAGCATGGTACGCAAAGACCAAATTGAGTCAAAGAGTCAAATCAACATGGGTCCTAAAATAAATCGTTTCTGAGAACTGTTAGGAACGTGGAGGCATCAAATTATGATTATTAATGTGGCCACAACTTTACAGTCCATTGTGTATGCAAAGGTATGCAAAGAAAAACCATAGTTCTCGAAAACTTTTGCAAAATTACTGTCATTACTATCCTATTAACGTCAAATATAAACTCTTAAACTTACATATAATTTCCATCGGTTTTGATTTGCAGTACTTCCGGTGGTGCATATGGTAACCATTCGTTTCTTCGCAGCACCAGCGTTCCGGCGCGTCGAGTTTCACCAAAATCGCACAGTTTAATCCGCGAAAAGTCCGATTTAAACACTAAAATATTATCCAACTTCACATCACGATGCACTAAATCACGAGTATGCAAATGTTCCAATGCTGCAGCTAACTGCTTCGCCACCCGCTTCGTATGTAATTCCCCGATACCAGTATCGGACACATTTGACGTGAGGTCACCTGAAAAGCACATAAAAGCATCAAGAAATAAGATCTGCAATCATTGTGAAACCGAAAAGTGTGTCACAATGTGTTCATTATGCAATCAGTAGAACAATCAATTTTGAGTATTTTTATCTAAGTAAGAACAATTTGTTTGCTGTATTGTAATAATTTGCGCACTAAATATACAAGCAGTACCACTTCAAATATTTCCAATTGTTAAAATTGTTATATCTAAATATAGGCGAGAGCAACGTCGACATTGGAAAGTTTCAAGCATTTGTTTTGAGAGAAGCAACTCCCCAGAAGTTCTAAATATAGCATACAGAAGTGTACCACTATATTATTCTAATATATTGCCGATGTTGCATACTCCTCTGTCATGATCACGGTCAATTCTATTTATTTTCACACCAAATCTTATACTGATCCTTTACTTCAAGTGGTATGAAATAATATTGCGTTTTGGCACGATCTACAATAGACCGAAATAGAAATAACTTACTACGATAACTTAGTGTTAGGACTTAGGAAGGCAAGCCGAAAAACAGAAAATATTATGTGTCAGGCTCCAGGGATGCCCGGAAATATAAATAAAATATTCGAAGACATTACAAACCTAATGGTGCATATTCCTGTGAGAAAACATAGAAGCCAGCTGTTTCAAAGGCAACATCATACGTGGTGATGATGTTCTTGTGGGCAGCTAGATGTAAACCGTAGTGAAATTCTCTGTAAAAGTCTTTAATGGCTGTGTACGGTTTTGGTAAGGCTTTCAAAACCATTTCTGTGTCTGTTGCTTTGTGCTCGACCAAGAGAATCTTTCCAAACCATCCTTCACCGACGATTTGAAGAATATCGAATTCGTCTGCCAAACTAACCTGAAATGTTGATCTTTGTAATACATAAGATTGTTACTATTAACTACTATTACATTTTGTACGTATATACCAGGCATTTAGAACAAATTTTACCAATAACAGAAGAAAAAGCAAGTGTCCTGAACAACGTACAAAATGTCCTGCTCCTATCTCTGCGTCATGTTCTTTTGTGTAATAGTAATCCTAAAGGCTTTGCATTACTATATTTCAAATGATACCTAAGCTCTGATCAAATGGGCTTATAAGATTATTTAAAATTAGCTAAATTTGGTTTTTATTGTTCCTAATCTGGTATTTAAATAGCAAAATCAAAATTGTGAAACTTAGAGCTGAAAATGTAGCAGTGTTTGATTGCTTCAATAATAAAATGGGAGACCACCAAGACAAACTTTTCGTCATTCTTCGATTATCTTTTAGTGCCATTTTGGTTTTGGTATATTAACAATTGCACTTTTTAAATATTGAATTTCGGCCGCCATAAAAAATCAAATTTTGATAAAATTTCTGTTTCAAATTCAGTTTTATACTGATACAGTGTTGTAACATTCAAATCTTTTTGGCAACAGCCTTAAGCACAAATACACTCAAATATTTGGCAAGTTGCACAGACAATACACAATTCAGTTACAGTTCATAAGCAATATTTTCTATTATCTTTAAAATATATTAGCTTCTTGACTAAATTATAGTCGACACATCATTTGAACCCCAAGCTAAAGTACAAAGGAGGAATGTCTTAATTTCTGTGATAAAATATATATGATTGTTTGTTATGGCAAATGATCTTCAAATTTACAACAAATAAATTGCAACCAAAAATTTGCAAATTCATTAAAGCAGGGTCACTAGGAATAGACATTATTATAACCTAATATTCAATATGAGATGTTAATTTCTTAACCATTTCGTACAGTTCAATTAAAAATATAATTTAAGTACCAGCAAGGGCAACAGGCTTCTACTAAATTTTATATATTTTGGCATTGTTTCAAGAAAATGCGGAATTTCCTGGCTAGACGTTCGCTATGGTTATTAAAAATCCCTGCCTCTCCAGTTTAAATACAATTACCTCCACAATTAAGGCTTTTGGGCGCAATTTAAATAAAACAAGTGCTTACTTTCTCAAGTTCAAATTCTCGTACTCTGTGGATGCTGCCACCTATGGCTATTTTGGACAAACTTCCCATGTTTCACCACCTGAAATAAAAGAATATCAATAAAAACATATGCCGGAAACTACTACTTATTATAGTTTGATAGTATGCTTGTTTCTAAAAGTAACTCTGACCATTAAACTTAAAAATAATATACGTTAAGTTTACAAATATGAAAAAAAGAACATCACGGTTTAAAAACAAGAGCAATAATTAAAATCGGTTCACTTGCGATGAAAGATGAATAGACGCATTCATTAAATATTTACTAGATACTATGTTAAAAATATAAAAATATTTGGTATGAAAATATACATTTGGCAGACGTGCACATAAAATCGTTGAGATGATAGGTGATTTCAGACAAAAATATTTACACAAACATTGGAGTGAGGCCATAACTGAAAATTGAAATGAGAATTGGAAAATGAATTTTCGATCTATCAACTTTCTATCACAAATTTCTTATTTTTGTTCATTTTTACTTAAACAATAATTGCTGTTTTCGGGAAATGACGTCATCCTTAAAATTTTAAATAGCAGTGTAATATTATTTTGTTTGGAATTTTTAATCATGATGATAGAATACAATTTTTGATATTTTGTTAAGGAACATTGGAAAATATACTACTAGTATTTGATATCTATTTATACATATCATCTTTTTATGTTTAACAGTTTTTTAATGTTTTTGTTTTTAATATGCACACTGAAGGCAAGAAGGAGGAAATTTCATAATTCCTATTCGAAAATTGTTTTAAATGGTAGCTTTTCGTCAGTGCTAAGAAACACTGACAGTGCTTCAAGGAGAGTTCTTATGTTTAAAGCAGTGTTTTAAAACATGTTAAAACAAAAATTTGTTTTAAACATGTTTTAAACAGTTTGTTTTAAATGTTGTGTTTTAAACGTGTTTTAAACTACCTGTATTTGCACAGTTTTTGTTGTTTTTTTCATAAAATATAGTAATACAATATCAGTGGTTGCAAGTAAAATAAGGAATGAAAAGACGCCGATTAAAATGCTTACAAATAACATAATTGCATAATTTAAAACCTGTTTAAAACAACTTTTATTCCTTGTGTAAAACATGTTTTTGTGTGTGTTTTAAAACATGTTTTATTTCATGTTTAAGATATATTTTTTGCGTAATGTTTGAAAACATGTTTGTTTTGTTTAAAATGAACAAAAATCGTTTTTATAACAACCCTGGCTTCGAGGGCACATGTTGGAAAATAATAATATAATAATAAACTTTATATGTATACAGGATGTCCCATTTTCCCCCGCAAACGTTTCTTTTAGAAGGGTAATGTTATTCTGAGCATAACGTTTCATACGAACTTGCTAAGACTTATATATTGATTTTTTAATTCTTAAAAACTTACAGCCCTAGCCGTTGGAAATATTAAGAAAAAAACAAAAATAAAAAATGTAAAACATGGAACAACACAAAACCAATAAAATACACAGTCAAAACACATTATGACAAAAAAGTAAATAAATGGAATTAAAAAATCATCACAAGTGAATAAGCAAATGAAGGAGCAAATAAACCGTAAATACTTAGTAAATGTCATTCTGTACGTACAGTAAATGAAATACGGTTTTGTTAATATTTGAACTGGCTGTAAATTTTTCAAAGAATTGATAAACGAACGTGTGGCTTCATATGAAACTTTTTAATCAGTACGACACATACTATCTGAAAACAGGGTTTGCCGGAAAAGGAGGGACACACTGTATATGTTTATCTCACTGTTGAAGGTCCGAATCAAGTTTATCCGAGATACAGTCACAAAGATTAGAAAAGAAAACAGATTTTTGGCACGACCTATTTTTTTTACATGACGTGTAGACCGGTTTGGTCCTTTTAAATTTCTATTTTGCGGAACCCTGTCAATTTGTTTGTGTTATATATGCATACATCTAACCTAGGAGACCATCCTGGCCAACAAAGAACAAAATCGGACAAGTGAAAACTGTTTCTAATATGATTTTTTTCCGTGCAATCTAAATCTGTGCATTTCTCCCTTATTTGAGATATCCATTTCTTTAAAACTAGTTCCGAGCCAAATTTTTAGCGCTCAATTTCAGATTCTAAGGAAAATAACATACCATAACTTGTTAGATTTTGTTCATTGTTTTTCAGGATAGTCATGTAGCGTAGATTATTGGATTTTTGGTAATTTAAGTACTAGAAATTACGTGAAATGCTCGTAATAACTAGAGTATAAATTTATGGTAGTCAAACCAAATAAATAGTTTTTTATTATTTTTATTTTATTTACATTATAAAATTGCCTTTTTTGGGTTAATATGTATATATTAATCGATTTAAAATTTCACAGGAATTAAGTAAGAATATAAAGGAACAAATTGAGAGGGTCCTGTAAAAACAAAAGTTGGAAAATAAGGACGACCCTAAACTCTAAAGTAAAGTTCTAGAAAACTCTTTGCCACTGACTCATTCATAAAATCATTCCACAAGCAAACATTTTAAGATAACCCTACGTTGCATGTTTAAGAATTAAATTACTAAAAATATTGAAATAAGAATACCATATATTCTTGTTGCTATAATTGATAGTTATGTTCTTTGTACTACTATATAATGATCACCTTCACAAAGAAATAAGGATATTCTTTGTGCTGATGATGCAAAACCTGTGTACAAAACAGTGCACTGAAGTTGAACAAGGACAGAACCCAAATGATATTATGTAGTTCCTTCAAGTTGCATTCATTACCTTTACAATATTCCAATAGTCTTCACAAAATCACAAACCACACACTTCACAAAATGCTTCAAATCAACAACGTGTCACATTTTTTTTGTATTCAATTCCAAAATATCACGATTGCGATTAGAAAAGTCTATCGAAAGCAAACTCTAAGCAACTCCGCTCAACATCTATTTCAGTATATGACTGAGAGATGTGCATCGCGACGACCGCCGCCGGTTTGGTCGCCCGGGTTTTTCAGCTTCACCGTCTGTTCGTAACGCGGCACCACGTCACAGGGCACAGAAAATGCTGACATCAAGATGTATCTAGGCCGTCGTTTGTATTTCTGGACGTCACATTTGGCATGCATCTCCAGCTCCCATGTAGCTGGCCGCCATTGCGTATCGACCAGAAACGACCAGCGTAACCAATAGAACATTATGTCGCTTCATTGATGTGATGAAATAATGTCAGGTCAGCAACTCAGAAATAGACATTTTCGAAACATTTTTATCGAATGGTTGCTGAATGGTTTGGTTACATGAAACTGATCTGAACTGATCAAACCTTTAGGGCTATCAGATTTTCCTATATGAGACTTCTCTACATACTCAAAATATAGATCAGCGTTGATCAGATATATAGAGATCATGAAAGAATATATTGATTTACTTGATATATTGATCAACTTGATGAGGGTGACCGGTTTTGCTATTAGCATTATCAGACCTTCGTGTCAAAGATATAAAATATAGAACTAAACACACTCACAAACATTTTAAAATCAGACATTAAACCGTAGATATAAAATAATAAATATGAATAATAGTATATTATTTGACGAGCACATAATTAAGGATATAAATCGCGAGCATGAAGTTTACACGCTCGCCTACGGCTCGCGTGTAATCATGCGAGCGATTTATATTCGTTATGTGCGAGTCAAATACGACATTTTATCTACGACTCATAAATTCATTTTATGCAAAATATTTAAAATGTATTTGTCAATGATGGCGAGGCGAACTGTCAAATAACTGTCATCCAGGTAGGTTTTGGCAGACTTTGACACTAGCGTTGTATAATGATGACGGTTCGTTCAGATAATGAGGTCATTATTTGAACGAACTGTCATTATTATACAACGCTAGTGACATTATAATCATTGGCGCGTATAATGATGGGGATTATATAGTCATAGATACGTATGCAATGAACCTATTATATGTGAGTCGTAGATAAATAAATTAAAAACTGTATATGGGGACTCTCACAATACTGAATAAACAAAAACGTGTACATAAATGACATAAATTAATCACAACGTAAGAAAAATAACAAAGTGCACCAAAATTTTGAAGACAGAACATACAACACAGGTTGGGGCCTTTTCTGAATATTTGTGGAGAAGCTTTTAGAACGTATCCTTAAATTTCATGATATTTTGGTAACTCAATATGAGATATGAGATTCTATTAAAATATGTGAGAATCAAATATATAAACTCTATCCGCTCTTTTACAAGCTCAATCTTATTTTTTGCCGTTATTACCTTGACTAATTAAAGTGGTGTGGACCACAAACTTTAATTTTTCCAATAATTAGTTCATAGAAGTTTTTATAGTTTTCATCGAATGAAAAGTAAATACAAAATCACGTGGCAGTCATAATATCATTATTTATATTAATACGAGTTACAAAATTACAATAAAATGTAAATTCTGTATTCCGATTTTGAAAATTTGTATCTACACAGGCAGTAATACCAATCCATTTATTAGGGGAATTTGAACAAACATTATTATATAGAAACACCAATATATAGTATATAATTAATTTATTGTAACTAGTGTAATGTATGGATGTATGTACGTAATTAAATGAGTAATATTTGAAAGCAACAAAAGCAATTTCCAAATAATTCTTGTCTGTTATCGTCTTGGAGGATGTTGGAAAACCTGCACGAAAAGTCATACGTTCTCTAACCTCACTTTTGAACTGCATGGTCTATAGATTGCGCGTAGAATTTGTAATATCTCCTTAAAATGGGTAAATTAAACGTAACCCACCTGCGATATCTAAAACCAGCAGATATCCGAGTTTTAATTGCTGTAAGTATGTCTAATTACTCAATAACCCGTACCATATTACTCAATATTTCAGATCGAGCAAGGTACGAGAAATCATGAGCTGACACCGGCAAGTTTAGCAGCTTCCATTGCGAATTTACGTGGCGGCGGTGTACATAAACTATTGATGAACTTATGTAAGGAACGCCTGCTGTCTTATGAACGTGGAAAAACATGTACGTAACCATCGTAACGATTTGAAATATTGGACGATAATATGTTTTTTTGTAGTTGACGGTTATCGGCTAACCAATTTGGGATATGACTATTTAGCATTGCACGCTTTGACGATGAAAGATCAAATTGCTTCGTTTGGAAATCAAATTGGCGTTGGAAAAGAAAGTAACATTTATATTGTTGCCGACAATGAAGGGAAAGAACTTTGTTTGAAGTTACACAGGTCAGTTTGTGTATTTTCTACTATTATATAGTTGAGTAGAATTTGTTTGGTACTTTTGACTCTGTTTTTCTAAAAGAACACACTATTTTTGAGGTTAGATTTGTTAAATTTTATTATTTTTTTTGCTAGATTGGGTCGAACGTGTTTCCGAAATGTCAAAGCTAAACGAGACTACCACAAGCACAGAGCAGCGCCATCTTGGTTATATCTTTCGAAAATATCCGCTACCAAGGAATTTGCTTATATGAAAGCATTGTACGAAAGGGGCTTTCCTATTCCGAGGCCTATCGAATGTAACAGGCATTGTGTTGTTATGGAACTGGTTATTGGGAAACCTTTGTTAGTATTTTTTTTTGTTATTTTGATTATTTCATGGATCTTATATATATTTTTGTAATTTTAGAATTAATATTATGGAAGTTAGCAATGTGGAAGCATTATATGACGAGCTGATGAATCTGATTGTACGTTTTGCTGATGCTGGTGTTATTCATGGAGATTTTAACGAGTTTAATATTATGATAACGGATGAGGAGAAAGTGGTTGTCATTGATTTCCCACAGATGGTTTCTACGTTGCATGAAAATGCTGAGCAGTGAGTTTTATTTATTTTGGGTGTATCTGCCAATTTGGTAGAATTTTACGTTTGCCGATAAAATCAAAAGATTGAATGACTTATTGTTGATCTATTAAAGAAAAGAAAGATAGAAGATCATAGCAAAGAATTTGAAAAGCCATTTTAGAATTTTTGTTAGCTAAGTAAAAGCGCAACACATTTTTTAACTCTTCATTTGTGAAAATGTAGATACAAGCTTTTTGCTTAGCATAACATTGTAGCCTTGTATATTTTGTTCAGATATGTATTATGTATTTTCATTTATTAGATTCATTTTTGTAACTTTTAACTTTTTAACATTTTCCTCTGTGTATAAACTTATTTGACACTTAAAGCTACTTAAAATATCAAGAAGAGGAATGAAAAAGACAATACATATCAGACAATACAAAAATGAAGAGAAAAACTACTATTTACGACAATAAAATAAAAAGAAATTAACAATAATAAAAGCAAAATGAATAAAAAAATAATAAACATTAATTTTGAGTCAAAACTTTCATATTGACTGGCTTTTTAGTTTCTTAACAAGTTGGAGTCGTTTAAAATACGGTATGGTTAATATTTCAGCTGTGGAAGGCAATCTAAAAATAAATAAGTCAGGGAGAAATATTCTCTTTGTCTTAAAGGGCCCAATCAATATCATCCCCAGCATAACATGGGGTGAAAGAGGGCAGCTTGGTCAATAACCATTTATCTAGAAAACAAAAAATTGCTTTACATATTTTGATAATTTACATACATCTTAGATATTTCAAATAAATATCATTTCACATGACTAACAGAAATGTATTTTTTTTGCAGACTCTTCGAGAGAGACGTAAACTGCATTAGGACATTTTTTGCAAAGCGTTTTAACTACGAAAGTGAACTCTACCCGGTATTTTCAGATATCAACCGAACTGACGCGCTAGATGCAGAGCTACGATGTTCAGGATTTACGAAAGCCATGGAATCGCAAATAAATAAGGAAATTGGCATTGAAGATGATGCAGAAGACAGCACAGAAGAAGAGGAAGAGGAAGGAGAACAATCTGACAACGAAGACAACAAAGATAGCACTCAAAACTCTAAAGACGAGAAAAATGATAATTCTCTTGAAGAAATTGTTGACGAGACTACGAAACTAAACATTACTAAAGAAGACAAAATAGAACCTAATTCAGAAAGTCGATCTGATGATACCAATAAAGGGGATGTTGATAAAAAAGAGAAAGATAATAAAAATTCAGTGAAAAAAAATGATCAAGATGGTGAGAATTCTGACGTTAGTAGCGGGGATGAGCGTGTTCCTTCTGAGGATAATTTTGACAGTAGAAGTTTTACATCAACTGTGACGAGTATGTACAAGGATGATATGCTGAAGAGGCTGAAGAGGCAACAGGTGACTAAGAATAAGAAGCAGGATAGGAAGAAGTGTGTTGCCAAGGGTGAAGCTAGCGCTGTTACTAGGAAGAGGAGGGATAATTTCCATAATATCAAGGATAGTGATGGGCTTTGGGGTTGAAAGTGTATTATTTTAATCTTTGTAAGGATGAGAATTTGTTTTATATTGATAGTTGTTAAGATAAAATAATATTTATGTAGTAAAATGTGTTTTATTATTTGCTCTACTCTGTTCTGCATAATCTGTCTGTCTGGCATTTTCAAACATTTAATTTAGTGTATACTACTTTCAATTGCAATTTTTCAATTCCAGATTGAACCTAAAAAGGTTTTATGTTAAAACACGACTTTATATATACAAAATCCTTGAGGAACTCAGTTTAGGGTTTTATGCCAATAAAAAAACAATTAGTCAACAGCTGGCTGTTTTCCATTCCTAACAAATTAAAATAATCCAAATATTCCTCAAATGTGTTCACATGTGCTTGTAAATTTAAAAAATATACAACAATAGGAATTAGCGGGTTTGTCGCTTACCGCGGAATTTGTATCTCCGAGATCAATGCCCAGTCTGAACCGTAACCCCAGCCGTACTACATTTTTTTGCGTAAATACGAAACATGTTTATTATCAATTTCTCTGAAAATTTTATTCTTTATAAAAGCTTCTGGACTGTCTTAAACCTAATACGCAAGTATTAGAATTTAATTATCTCCTTGCATGTACCGGGTGTTACCAAAGTATGAAAAACCCTTAAGAGTAAACTACCTTTATGCTAAAAGCTATGCAAAAATGTTATTTGAAAAAAGTATTTCAAAATATTAGAATGTATTAAATACGAAATTATAGTCACCTTCGACGTCCCATGTACCGAGTGTTCATGCAACAACGAAGGAAATTATAATTTGACTGTTAAGATGTATTGTTTTTATAAATTTATTTCTTTATTTACAAATAATGTACAGCTCAGTTTAAAACCATTCTAATAAGCAATTAACCAAATAAATAAATGTTAAACCTTAGAACATTCGCAATGATAATAAAACTGAACCTAATAATAAAAATAATCCACAAAATATCGATACAACAAATCAATGCACTTAAATCTATTTTTATTGACCTGCTTTATCCATTTTGGCAGATACTTGGCGGTCAACACTAAAGGCAATGTCGTCACAACACAAAGAACCACGGAGAACACTCTTGGCATCCATCTTCTTAGAAATGAGTCTAACAGTTCATGCACCGTAGAGCACTAGATCTGACGTATCTGCAAATGATGGTTGGGGACATTGTGTCAAGTTTCCCAAAAAAACTTTTTTAATTTTTTGTCAAAATTTTTTGGAAGAAAACTTTTACCTAGCATTAAAATTTGGGCTTGGCAATTTCTTTCTTTTAAAATAAGTAAAACATGTGTTTCATATTAACAATAAAATACTGAAAACCACTTACATACTTATAAGTTTATCACTAAATAGCACACCAATGAAGTAAAATAATAGCAGTAATTTAAAGTGAACAATATATACTACAATAGTACATTCAATAAATAAATAAATATGAAGAGCGCATGCTTAAAAAGACAATTATATTTACAGAAGTCAAGTGCACATGGAGTTATATATGTATAAGCACAACGCACAAATCTATAAATCGAAATTATGATAATTAAGTCAAGATCACAAAACATTTAGGTCGTTAGAATTTTATTTAGAAATTCTGGCCATTTTTTACACAAAAGTTTTGTTATTTCTCTTCGAATTTTGCGCCCCTTCTACTAGTGCGCCTGGAGCACTTTGCTCCCCGCAGCTACGCCCTTGTGTCCTTGATGTTTTTATAAATATCTCCGAAACTACAAACCTTAGCAAAGCAAATGATACATCATTTTAAAGAGGAGGAATGTGTACGTTACAAACAAGAATTACTTAATAATGTTGAAAGATGTAGGTACGGGTGGGCGGTAAAAAAAGGTTAAAGTATATTTATTAGAGTCAAAGAACCTTTGTTTGGACTCAAGTAATATTTATTTGTATGAAATCAGCATTCTTTGTAGGAAATAAACATTTCTTAGCCTAAATTCAAAGAACAATTTATTTGACGTAAGCAATATTTTTAGTTGCTACCTACCAGTGTAGGCTGTGGAATCTATATAATTCATTCGTCGAATTCATTCTGAAATTTGTACAGAGTATTCTTTCAATGTTGCCAAATCAAAATACGTAATTAAAAAGACATGTATTTTTGACTATTTTCGGCCAGTATCCTTAAACCTCTACAAAGAAATGCTGTCAGTGCGTTAAGGGCAGATGTGAACAAACTTAGAGGCATTTAATTTACCTTGAGACATTTATCTAGTTTCCAACATGTCATGTTCATCTATTATACGTTCTCAAATATGGTAAAAAGCATTATTTTTGATATTTTACACGACCCTTTTTCAAAAACGTGACATAGTAACCAGTTTGTAGCAAAAAAATATAAAATATTGTTTCCTCATCCAATATCGAAGAAAAACTAATTTTGTACCCGTCAAATGATGAAGGAGTACAATACAATTAAAAAAATTCTATATTCCCACTAATATTATGCCCATATTGCATTGTGTCAATATGGGTGGATGTCGCATCCACCCATATTGAAACAATGCAATACGGACATAATATTAGTGGGAATATAGAATTTTTTTAATTGTATTGTACTCCTTCATCATTCTAAATCATCCGGCGCGGTGATGCCAAATACGTTCGAGTTAAGCAATACCGATTTTCACCCGTTAAACAATAATTGATAAAAATGTGGTTATAATCAAATCATACATTACCAATATTAATAATATTCCTACACAAAATAACGAAATACACTACGATTTAAAATGCAGTGGGGAATATCCAGTCCAAAATCCTCCCGTATAGATAAATCTCAAGGGAACACCGTTAGATGAGGAAAGATGGCATTGCCATGGCAACCCCTCTCACGTGTCATTCCAGATTTAAACGATCGCACAACAGGGAACAATGAGGAAGAGTCCTTTAATCGTATTTACAGACTTCACATAATAAGAAAACCATAGAAATAAATCTAAAAAATCTTACATTTGTACAGAAAATTTAATATCCAAACACCTGGAATAGTGAGATGCCAAATATGACGTTGCTTACAGCAGCAGTGCTTGATAAATTAAGCTTAATGAACGTCTTCGTTGAGGAAATGAGATGTTCAGGATTGAATTCGTATTACGGAGTTGGCGCCGTTGAGACGTCATCAATTATATTATAATTAATAGCGTCATATTGAGTAGACAGACGCTCCGCGTGGAGTGGGGTAGCTCAATGGAGACATTAGTTTCCGGATTGTTCGTTGTTATGATCAATATGTAGCAACTGTATCCTATTTCATGGTAGAGCATTTAGCGTTTAGCTTCTAAACAGACATTTAGGAACCAAGGAAATTATAGTACGTACGTCTGTAATTTTGATTTATATATGAACGTACGCTCAATGCTTATAAATGGAATTTTACAAAATTGGTATGCTGCTAATCGTTTTTCTTACTTCAATATGGAAAATAGTTTTATTTTACCTTTGTTTTTTGATGAATTAGCATTTAGAACAACTTTTATTTTGTGAGTATTTTGTGTTGTGTATTATATTTTCAAACGTAATTACATGTTTGTAAATCTTTTATTCATTATATATGGATTATTTGTTTGTATTCATTTTACTGGTGGTACGATAATTATGATTATTGATGTTGACGTACGTTTATAAATGTATATGAAATTTATTTGTTTTGTTTTTATCTAAATTTGTTCAGAATTTTATTGATTTACATTTACTTATGCTTGGACGTGAGTTTTATGTTGGTTTATTGTTTCTGTTTGATTTTTACATAACTTCTCTAACTGCTTCAGTTTCCTGGATATTGTTTTCTTTTTGAGTTGGAAACCTTATGAGTTGGAGTACACAAGGACGTCTTCAGTTGGTTGAATGGGCATCCGCAGAGAGGGGCAAGGGGTGCACTTGCACCCCCTGGCTTTTGATATAACAGGGGCAAGATCAACAAGAAAAAAATCATGAAATACATGCTAATTTTTAACTAGTGTTAAAAACACATAAAAACTCAGAGATGTTCAATTACCCAAAAAAGAAAACAGAAAGAAACAAGTGACAACTGATTATGTTATCAATTTTTGCAAAAGTTGACTGACTGATTGAAATACGTTTGCTATACGATTACGAACGGAGATTATCGCCATTTAATGGTTATTGTCCATGGGGACAAATTTCCAAACGTCTAAGAGCTATTAGGTCATTTAATTACCTACAATATGGTGTACGGGAGAAATTTTTGCAAAAGTTATTAATATTTATCTGTAGCAAATGAATGAAATAAGTTTGCAATTCGAACGGATATTATCGCCATTTAAGGGTAGTTGTCCATGAGCAAAAATCCGAAATCGAATGGTTACTAGATCTTTCAATTACCTACAATTTGATGTATGATAGAAATTTATCCAACAATTTTTGCAAAAGTTATAAACATTTTTCTCTTGCAACTGATTGAAATACCTTTGCAATTCGAACGGAGATTATCGCCATTTGGGGGTTGCCGTCGATGGGGCAAAACTCCGAGCGTCGAAGGGCTACTAAGTTTTTTCATTACCTACAATTTGAGGTATCATACAAATTTATGCAATAATTTTTGCAAAAGTTATAACATTTTTCTTTAGCAACTAATTGAAATACGTTTGCTATTGGAACGGACATTATCGCCCTTTGGGGGTTGTTGTTCATGGGGAAAAACTCCGATAATCGATGCTAGAAATTTATGCAACAATTTTTACAAAAGATTTTCTGGGGCTGCAACTGATTGAAATATGTTTGCTATTCAAATGGACATTATCGCCATTTAGGGCTAATTGTCCATGGAGCAAATTCCGTCTTTTAATTACCTACAATTTGGGGTATTATAGAAAAGTTTTTTACACCAAAGGCGGAACGGTAGCTCTGGTTTTCGTTAACCGTATTTTTTGGAGTTAGAAACTCTTAACCCAACCCGTGGACGGTTTTCGTTTTGCACCCACATGGAAATATTTCTGCGGGCGTCCATGTTTGGTTGTCGTAGTTTGGACAACGTTCTTAGGTATGGTATATGATGATTACATACTTATATAGGGGTATATACCGCTTAAAACGTATATTATGTGAGACTTCAATATGTTGAGCAATTTTTACTCATGATATATAACATATATAATTGTTTCCTTTTATTACCCTAGTAAGATGTCAAAGGGACTACGAACCAACCCGTTGTATGGACTGTTGAGGACATCCAAGATCCAAATATTTGTTTTCGCTAGACCCAAATTGAGCCTTTTAAGGTATTTTCTTTATTTGTATATAAACGTCTGTCTACACGTAAAAAAGTTATTTTATTATATCAATACATAGTTACGTACATAAAACATTGTTTGTATGACATTACTATGGCCAACTATTGAACATAGCCGCCCCCCTTGGAAGGCTGAGGCTTTCAAATAGGAAAAATAAGAAAATGGAAATGTTCATCATTGTAGTAAAATTAGGTGTGTTTCTCGGGGATGTTTTGTAACGGCAAAGCGCACAGTTTGGCGACGGGTCTTTTAAGCACTCCCGCACTTGTTTGTACTGATGCTACTCTGGATATCCCGTCGGATCCAGGATGCAGCGCGGTGACTCTGCCCAATATCCATTTTAAAGGTGGAGTTTTGTCGTCTTTGATCAGGACCAGGATACCGGGTTTTAGTACTTCCGGATGCCGAACCTTCCACTTCGTGCGAGTCTGTAGTTCCGAAATGTACTCCTTCATCCATCGTGCCCAAAAATGCTGGAGCATTTGCTGTACTCTTTGGAACCTATGTAATCTATTTTCTTTCACTTCTCGTAGGTCCGGTTCTGGGAATGTAAGTAGTGATTCTCCAACAATGAAATGCGCCGGAGTCAACGGATTATTGTCGTTTGGGTCGGTAGAAATGGGTGAAAGTGGTCGAGAATTTAAACATGCTTCTATTTGCGTCAGTATAGTTGTCATTTCTTCAAAAGTTAATTTGGTTTCACCTACGACTCGTTTTAAATGGTACTTGGCGGATTTAACTCCCGCTTCCCAAATACCACCAAAGTGTGGAGCTCTGGGGGGAATAAAATGCCAAGTCACGCCTTCGTGAGATAATTCAGTGTTAATAGTTTCGGATGATTTTATAAATTTGATTAATTCTGCGCAGGCGCCTACAAAATTCGTGCCATTATCAGAAAAAATATTCGCGCATCTACCACGTCTAGCAATAAACCGCCGTAATGTTGCTAAAAAGGCTTGAGTCGTTAGGTCACTGACCAACTCAATGTGAACTGCTTTGGTGGCAAGACATATGAATAAACAAATGTACGCCTTTGTAATTTTAGCATTTTTAGTTGTAGAGCTACGAACGTTAAAGGGACCGGCGTAATCAACGCCGCAATTTAAAAATGGTCGGGTAGGTGTAACCCTGTATTTTGGAAGATCTGCCATTTGATGTTGAATATTTTTCGCGTTAAATCGAAAACAACGAAGGCATTGATGAACTACCTTTTTCGCCAAGTTTTTAACACCGATAATCCAAAATCTTTCCCTTAAGTTCGCTACAAGCGCTTGAGGACCTGCGTGTAATAAACGAATGTGCTCGTGTTTTGCAAGTAGGGTACTAAACATGCCAGTGTTAGATAGCACTATAGGATGAATTTTAGTATAATCAAAGTCGGAATGTTTTAATCTACCACCTACTCTAATTATTCCTGTACTATCCAGGAATGGAGATAAGCCGCAAAGCTTACTTGAGGCTTTAATTGACCTTCCTTTTGACAGATCGTAAATGTCTTCTTTGAAATAGAGATTCTGTACAATTTTTATCAAACTGTAAAGAGCAGTTTGTAGTTCCTGAGACGTCAATGGTCCGAACTGTTTGTGAGTGAGGTTTTGTTGTGTATTGTTTTTGAATCTTAAACAATATGCAGTAATGCGTTGAAGTTTTATAAATGACGAATACCTTTCGATCAAGTCTATGTCATTTGAAGTATTGACTATTAGTGTGGTGAGCTTTCTTTTTTCTTTTATAATGTCGGCGTTCTCTGGTAATTTGTTGAAATCAAATTTGTAATTGTCGCTATTCAAGGGCCATAGCTCGGCTGGCTGAGTAAGCCATTTTGGACCGTGCCACCATATTTTATTGCCCTGTATATCCCTAGGTTCAACTCCTCTTGAAAGAAGATCAGCAGGGTTTTCAGTCGTGTTTACATGATACCAATTCTTCGCATCTGTTAATGTTTGGATTTCAGATATTCTGTTAGAAATAAAAGTTTTCCACTGCGTGCAACTTGAGTGTATCCATGATAAGACGATTGAAGAATCACTCCAATAAAATATTTGATTGAAATTAGTTTTCAGAGCCGTTGCCACTTTGTCGAAAAGTTGTGCAAGAAGCAAAGCAGCACATAGCTCTAATCTAGGGATGGTAGCAGGTTTGAGTGGTGCAACTCTTGTTTTTGAGCATAACAGCTCCGCACGGTGTTTTCCGTACATATCTGTGCTTCGTAAATATATAACAGCACCATATGCCATTTCAGAAGCGTCAGAAAATCCGTGGAGCTGAATTTCCTTGGAACCATGCCATATAACATGTCTTGGTATAGCTATTTGGTTTAGCGTCTGCAATTGTGACTTAAATGTCTGCCATTTGGTATGAAGATCTAAGGGAATCGATTCGTCCCAAGCGAGTTTATATTGCCACAGTTTTTGTAATATTATTTTTGGTATTATGATACATGGGCTTAATAATCCGAGTGGGTCAAAAAGCTGAGCGGTTTCAGAAAGTATTGATCGTTTAGTTATCCTTTGTTTGGTAATGCTTATATGGACGTTGTATTTTAGAACATCGTCAGATGAATGCCATGTTAGTCCTAGAGTTTTAGCGTCTTCGTTAGCGTTAAGTTTTATTATATTAGGACTAAATTCGGTTGTGATTGCTTGAACTATCGTAGAGTTGTTAGATCGCCATTTTCTAAGTTCAAAGCAGCCGCCTTTCAAAATGTTTGAAATTTGCTTGCATAATATAATTGAATCTTCGATGGTATCCGCGCCGGTCAGTAGATCATCCACATAAAAGTCAGAATTTATTTTTTGTGATGCGATTGGATAATCATCTTGAGAGTCATCAGCTAGTTGTTTAATGCATCTGATAGCTAGGAATGATGCTGCTGTTGTACCGTACGTTACAGTGTTAAGTTCGTAGGTTTTCAGTTCTTGCGTAGGGCCCGTTCTCCATAAAATTCTCTGAAAACGTCTTTGTTCAGGAGCTATTAACACTTGTCGATACATTTTAGCGACGTCTGCAGAAATAGCAAAGGCATGCTTCCTAAACCTTAAAAGAATGGAAAATATGGTGTCCTGGATAACTGGACCTACTGGTTGTAAATCATTCAGAGATAACCCTGAAGTGGTAGCTGCTGAAGCATCAAAGACCACTCTTAATTTGGTGGTTTCACTGCTTTCCCTCAAAACGGCGTGGTGTGGCAAATAATAGTATTGCATATTGTCATCATTGTTAGGGTTTACCAAACTCATATGTCCCATGTCCTGGTATTCCTTGAGAAATGAAGAGTATTCTGCATAGAGTTTTGGATTTCTTACTAGTTTTTTCTCTAACGTGTAAAATCGTTTTTCTGCTGTATGTTTGGAATCGCCCAGAAGTGATGTTGGCTTCTTAAATGGTAGTTTAGTTATAAAACGTCCATCGGCATCCCTTGTAGTAGTTTCGATGAAGTGGTTTTCACACATGTTTTCCTTGAAGTATAATCTCTTTTCTGGGTTGACTTCTTCCAGATCCCAAAACTTTGTTAAAGCTTGATCTAGCTCTTTGTTTGATAAAAAGTTGCATGTTGAAAATTTCGTAGTTTCATCCTGGTGTGGCATAGAACCAGAAATGATCCAACCGAGTTGGGTTTTTTGCAGTACTGGCTTGTATCTACCTAGCTTTATTTGGCCTACGCTGAGTAAATTCCAAAAATTATCAGCTCCCAAAAGTATATCTATACGGCTTACTTCATTAAATTTTGGATCTGCTAACACGACATGTTTGGGTATGTTTAAATCATCTTTGTTAAAGGGCATATGGGGCAAATTATCGGTAATATTTGGTAAAACAAGAAAAGAAATCTTAGTACTGAAAGAATTTAATCTTGACAGTATTTTTGTTTGAGTTGTGTATTTTATTTTAGATATCATCTGATTGATGCCTGAGACTGCAAAGTTTATATTTGTTTTGTGTAATTGTAATTTGTCTCTAAGCGCTTCAGTCATAAAATTCGATTGAGACCCGGAATCAAGGAGTGCCCTGCATTCGTGTATATGACCGAATCTGTCTAGAATTTGAATTATGGCAGTAGATAATAAAATTTGAGTTGTACAATCTTTAGATGAAACACTTGAAGATGATCGGAGTTCTTGAGATGGAACATTATTTGATGTGGATGCCTTTTCAATGGTATTTTGCGGACTGTAATGTTTATGTAGTAGAGTGTGGTGACGTTTCCCGCATTTTCGACAAGTTGAGGTAGAGTTACATTTTTTTGCCGAATGGTACTGCCGTAAACAATTACTGCACGCATCAAGTCGTCTTACTTCGTTCCATTTCTCGCTGAGAGGTAAATTAAAAAATTCATTGCAATTATAGATTAGATGACTGCCTTTGCATTTGATACAAGATTGGTTTTCCAATGAAGCATGAGCTTTAATTCGTTGAGTTGTATTGGAAATTTCATTTGACTTACTATTTATTTGCAACCTTTCTAATAAGCGACATTTTGATTTTAAAAATGTTGAAAAGTCTTTGAAATTTGGTACATTATTACCGTGCTTTTCTTCCCATTCGCGCTTTGTGACGTGATCCAGTTTCTCGATTATAATACCGATTATCAACGCGTCCCACTGCTTGACGGGTTGGCCCAAAACTTCTAAAGCACGCATGTGCTTGGTAACATTATCCCAAATTCCGCATAAATTAGCATACGATTCTTTGTTTACTGATGGCAAGTGTAACAGTGCTTTGACATGATTATTTATTAGCAGAGATTTATTTTCGTATCTTTCGAGCAATAATTCCCACGCGGTATTGTAATTATCAGAAGATATTTCTAAGGAATTGACTATCTCGGCGGCTTCTCCCTTTAAAGATAATCGCAAGTAATGAAATTTTTGTATTTTGTTTATAGTATCGTTAGTATGGATTATCGATGTGAATGTGTCACGGAAAAATAGCCACTGGGTGTATGATCCATCAAATGATGGTAGGTTTAGAGTGGGTAATCTTACTTGGTTTGGTTGATTGTCGCGTGAACAACAAGGGTGTATGTTTGATGGATTGTCTGGAGATGTTGATGTTATGCTAGTTATTTTTGACAACATTTGCTTTGCTTTGGCGATAATGTTATAATAATTTGATTCGAACGTTGCGCGTTGGCCTTCGTGTTCATTGCTGTCGGTGGTAGTATCTGACAACTCAATTTTGAGTTGCGCGTCATTGAAATTATCAAGCAATTGCTCCGCCTTGGCAAGTCGATTTTTTAGCTGAACTTCGTCGGGCGCATCGGAATCAAATCCGTCCAAATACGAAGCAAAACGAGTTAATTGACCCTTTATGATCGTGCGAGATTGTATTATAACCTTTAGATCTGTCATAGTGAATGACACTTGACGCAAATAGAAGCTGTATATATTTGATAAATGACCAAAAGGAAGATATACCGGGAATGCGCACTCAGTGTTGGAGTCACAGACGTTCCGCTGTCTTCTCTATGGGGCACCAATTATGATGGGTTGAATTAGCACGTCGCACCCGAAAGTACTTATATCCAGTCGCGCTTCTATCCGGCTCGACGGACCAATGTTGAGGACATCCAAGATCCAAATATTTGTTTTCGCTAGACCCAAATTGAGCCTTTTAAGGTATTTTCTTTATTTGTATATAAACGTCTGTCTACACGTAAAAAAGTTATTTTATTATATCAATACATAGTTACGTACATAAAACATTGTTTGTATGACATTACTATGGCCAACTATTGAACAGACTGTATAGAAAACTAATTTGTTTTATGTACATAGGTATACTAATGTATGCTCTCCAAGCTTCATTTTGACATATGTTGGCACTTGTTAAGGCTATCGCAAGTTTTAAGAAGAGAATATTATAATTTTAACCATAAGATGAGATTTATTGTGGTTATCAAATACGTTTAAACCCAAAATAATTAAAATTCAACCTCTAAAACATCTAGTCAAATTTCTAGTGTTATTTTCCCAGTGTGAACCTGACTTCTTTGTCCTGCTTGTTTTTGAATAGTCGCTTAGCTATTCAGTACGTACCGTCCAAGTACACGTGTTTTCTCGGGTTTTCCAAGTCGATGTTATTTCGCTATTGTGATGCGATTTTGACGGGATAAACGGCAAAATAATATGCAAAACTTGATAAAAACTGTGCAAGACGTGATCATTAGTGGTTTCCGCGATGCGGCAGAAGAATTCGTGCGTTTTATGACGAATTGTGCGAAGCGCTGTGACAAGAGGTTAGTTTTTTTTTTGTTTTCTTGCGATACGATATTGTGTTTTCCATGTATTTCTCGTATATTAGTTACATTAAGAAATATCAGCTGTTAAAAACTTATTATCAAGGTTGTTTGTAGTCTTGAAACTGCATGTAGGTAGTAAACATTGCATCCGCAACAGAACATTGAATACATAAAGAATACTGTTACAAATACTACGTGCAAACGGTATTATACGACATCAAATTAAATATAATAAAGTTGAATAGTAGCTTAGAGGGTATCTAATAATGACGGGCTTATAGCGGCTATGTGGAATCGGTATCCCGTACGCATTGTCCAGTTCATTTGTTTTCCCGACGTACATATGTGCGGCGTAATTTACAAGTTAAACTTATTTCGCTAATTGTATGCGATTTTGACGGGATAAACGGCAATATAACTTGTCCATGACATCTTGTTTAGTATTTTACATGATGCTACAATGGAATTTCAGCGTTTTATGAAGAATTCATGGACGCGGTGTTTGAGGTTAGTGTCTTTGGGTTTCTTATAATATGACACAGTGTTTTCGTTATTATTCTCGTATATTTATATTAACAAATATCAATTCAAAACTAGTATTCTGAACTTTTTTATATTCGTGAGTACATTTATCTTTTATACATTCATAGCACAACATTGAATCCATAATAAATAATGTGGATGTAGGCTCAAACGGAAATATAGCATCCTATTTTTTATTAGAGCCTACTTAAAGTATTCTATCACGTCACAATTGAATAAAAAGGTAAAAAAATGACAATTACCTATAATCTTGAAGCGATTTTAAGCGACCAACGTTTTGCATTTTTTCTATAAATGAACAAAGATAGTCGTTGCACAACCCAAAAATACTGAAAGAAATCTAAGCATTAAGCCAGGGTTGTTTTTGAAGAGTTTGAAAAGGATGGTTTTACTATTGAGGTATATTCATTTCAATAAAAAACTAGTAAGAAAATTATCTTCAGCCGTGAAGTTAAATACGCCCCACCGTAAAAAATAAACATACTCTACCTCAGTAAACATGGGGGGTATAAAAACAGGTTTCTTAAAAACATGTATTATTGTGTCCCAGAAACAAGAAATAATTTTGATTTTTTGGAAAATAATAAACTCAACCTAATTAAACAGCTTCATTTGATCAAACCAATAATCTCAACTGAGTATAGTAGAGAGATCTAAAATTTTTAAATCAGGGTACTATGAAAATACTATAAAACTATGTAATCACAATTTAAAAAAATCGATAAAGCGATCTGGCTGATTGTGCAAATTCTGTAACTAGGAGTTTATAACCTGCGACAACTATGCGATTATTTCTCAGTTCTATTTGTTACTTTGGTGGAGGTGCCGGTGCACATAAAAATGTTTCAATGCGTGTACATTGATGACTGTATTGTGGTACGACATTGACTGTATTGTTTATCGAATATCTAAAATTAGTTTTGCCACCTGGCCGAGTTTGACATTGACAATCCGGTTTTTACGCTGTGTATCCGGGACAGACCGGGACAGTCAAGACCAAATATCCGGGGTTTTGATAACTTTTAGAAAAATAAAATTTTTTATTTTTATTCGGTTATCCAATATTTTTCTTCCTGCTCCAATACGTCGTCGTTAGTTACACAAGTCAACATTTATTTTATCCCAAAAGGCATGATAGTCTTTTTTTCTCAAAGATAACAATTATCTCAATCTTAAAGGATTCGGGAAAAAAACTACGTCACATTTTTGAGAAAAATGGGCTCAATATACCTGAGAAAACCCATTTTTGTTATTTAATATGAATCATATTTGAAGTAACAAATTGTGGTTTTAAGTAGTCTCAAATTAAAAAGTTTGAACCTTAAAATCCAAAGCTATGAACTTTTTCACAATGCACCTTATTCAATTTTGACTCAAGTTGTCATCGACTTTTTCGTTTACTTTGAAGACTAATGTTCAACTCTATTTATTCCAGCCTACTAGAAAATTCTGTTAGGGCGCGGTATTTTTGTGGTACCATGTTGTGCTATTTCTTTATCGAAGGTGTAGCGTGTAAAAATTCTATATGTGGGCACCGCTGAAAGCTTGAATATTGAACATTATAACTAGTAAAGTATGCTAAAAGTAATGTGTAATTCTTTGAAGTGGTTAGAAGTGGTTTCTAGATCTAACACGACCCCATATAAAAAATCTGATACACAATGTCATAAAAACATACGTTTTCCCGTATAAAAATAATTTGCAATCTGACAGAGTTAGCTAGATACACTAAATCAGCGTTTCCCAAACTATTTCTTCTTGGTCCGGTTAGTTTACCACTTTTTCTTCTAAAATCTTTACGTCTATGCTAGGTAACATAAAACAGGTGACTCTTCATTAAGTTCTTAATTATTAAACATATTTATAATAAAAAATAATTACAACTTGAAAATATGTGTGAACATTAAACAAAGCCAGTGAATTGTTTTGAGAAGCGTGGTGCTGTTTATTATTAACTAGTAGTTTGAGATTAGTAGCAAACGATGATAGCTTTATGCTATTGATAGCTATTGTGTAGTTAACGTCAGTGTTACATAGTTAAAATGTTGGATAAACAGATAACCAACAAGATGTGGCTCGTATCGAAAGTATAAATATTGGTTTTCCCCTAAATTAGTAATTTTGGAAGTAAGTTTGGCTATGCCTTTTTACAATAAAAACAGTACTTCTACAAGGACGTTTAAGTTTTGATAATCTCGCATATACCTCTCAAGTCATAGGTAAACAACCTGCATAAAATATTTAAAACATCTTCTATACATACGGGCCACACATGAATTTATTTTTTGATATTTATGGATAACTACCTGCAGCAGCGCCATTACAGTCGCAGCGGCGTCTGTTAAAAGTTCACGGGGCGCGCTGAAAGATGACCGTCATCGTGTTACGCCTTGGATAAAAATGGTGTCGTTTTGGTAGGACGGGCGGCAGCAATGTGCCGGGATGATGTCGTATATCATGCTTTACGACCAATGTCACCCGGTGTCGTTCCACATATTTCATATGAGTATTACTTTCCCCCCCGAGCAGTTCAACCGGTAGCTAGAGCAACCCGAGGTGCGTTTCCTTTTCCGCCGCTGGTTAAACCGTAAATTGCTCTGGACGGATTACCAAATATTTGAACGTGGAAATACGCCCAGCATTTCTGTACCGCTAACGATAATCCTAGCTGGAGAAATGGCTCGCCTCTGTACCTACCTCGGTACCTCGTTGTTGGTTCATTTATCGTTTGTATGAATTTCCGTGTTACTGCAAATAAAGTTGAGTTATGCTTGCTCGTGCACTGTTAAACATTAAGCAAAATAAACAATCCATAAACTTGTATTCTTTGTGACATGGCATGCAGTTATTTTACACAATGTGGATGTTATTATTAGTCAAATGATCATGATGACGAAGCTAAAGTTTTGGCATGACATTCAAGAGGCAGATGCACATGCACATGCACAGATGATATTGTTTTTAAAGGATTTGGAATGTCCATCCGTACATTTGGAAACATTTGTCCAGTCGATAAGTTGATAGAAGCATTTGGAGTAGTACCATTAGATCTAAAAACGGAGTTTTAGCATGGAATTCCCTTTAGAACAAAATTGCGAATGAAATGTAGTCGATAGTTGCATACAATGCATATTCAACAGATCCTTTTAAAGCTTAGGTAAAAGAAAAGCAATTTTTATTAAGATAAAATCAGAACAGATAAAGGAAGTAGATGCCCTGAGGATGCCCTGCGATGGTAGTTGTGGCTTAAAAGATAATGAGTCAAAAACTTGCCCGGACAAGGATGATGGCAAACAAATTGTGAATTTTAATGTCATCTTAAGACAATACCGAGGATGTATAATCTCGCCCATAAACAAGTTGGACAACTTAATAAAAATAGTAAGATGCATAGTTTTCAGGTTTAAGGTTCAACTGTTCACGCTTTTTTTCAACCTACTTACATAATTCTATCATCTAGTATTATTTATTGAGCATTTTCTGTAAATTCATATAAAATATAAATGTAGATAGAATGTAAATAAAATATAATAGAATATAAAATAAAAGCATCAACTTATAACTTTAGCTATGTAACCTAAGATATGTAAAGGATCATGATGACAATAACTTACAAAATTTGCGGAAAATTTCAGTATTTTCAAGGACTCTGAATTCGTATATGGCGTTTAAACTGCAAACTTAAAATAGCAAAAGGTCATCAACTCTAAATGAGCCAAACTAATAATAAAAATGTGCATTGATAGAAACTTGGTATTGCCGAACTACTGTTTTCTTGCTGAGGCAATTAGTTACATTATTTAAAATAAAGGAACATACGCGCACAAATATTCGTTTTGTATTAAAAATTCATTTTGTTTAGATAATATTTATTTCATTACAATTAACTTGTATTTTGTCAAGTACCTAATTAGTATATTTTTACTTTATCATACGCAGTAAGATAAAGTATTGTAATCATGCCGAAAAAAAAAATTGAGATTTTAGCGGAAATAGGTCTTTTTGGGTCCCCTGAACATTTTTGACCAAGGTACAAAAAAATGTCTGTATGTGTGTGTGTGTGTGTGTGTGTGTGTGTGTGTGCGTGTGTAAACGATTTTTGTGGAGACGATTCCGGAGAAACTACTGAAGGTATCGGAACGAAAGTTCATATTTAGAAGTTTCATGACCTAACTTAGAGCTGAAAAGCTTTTGGTTCACAAGGGTCCAAAGGAACTGGTAGTTTATTCTAAGCCTTTTTCAAGGATTTTGCAAATGAGTCGCCATTTTTGTAATTTCGTCAAAATAGTTAAATAATAAATTAAACTAGAGGAAATTTTGAATAATTTATGTTTATGAAATTTTTTGGTAAAATTCATAGTTTAGCTGCAAGAGCAAATTCTATTTGATCGAGATCGGTCGCATCTGCATTAATAGGAAACTACATAGTAGCCAGGATTTTGACAAATATTTTTTGTGTTGTCACATTCGAAAACAGCTGATCTCATCATGATCTCATCAGAGGTTGGAGAACCACTATGGAACGTTGCCGCTCTAGTGCGGCAAATTATAAAATACAAATTTCAAATAAAATAAGATCACCAATTTGATTGTTTGTTGATAAGAAATATCCACCCGTCTTTATATCTAATTCTAAAAACGATAAATTGAGAAAATTATAAATAAAGTATAGCGATGAGTGTAGTTTTATTTTAGTATGTTGGTAGGGATGTGTCATGAACAAATATAAATCTGTCAGAATTTGAATTACCTTTTTAAGGTGCGTTTTCATTAGTGATAATGGCAGTGGTAGCAGACGCCATTATAGTATTTCACATGGAAAATTGCTAGTGGCTCATGTTTATGTACATGCAAACTAATATGTGTCATTATCACGAATGTAAGAAATACTATAATTTCGTATTCTACCACCGCCATTAGCTACCATTACGTACCAATCGGAACGCACCTTTAAACTTGACGTTTCGTCAATGTGGTACCAACCTAGCATTTACTATACAGAAATTTCTAATTTATTTTTTTTAAATACGTATTTATTAAAAAGCAACACACGTTTGTGTTGCTGATGTCGCTCCTGCCAAAAACTAGATAGTGTGACTCGCTCACATGCAACGGCGACACTCCGCCTTCGGTGACGCGCTTTTTAGCTTTTTAAACTTGAGGTTCGTCAAAGTGGTACCAACCTAACATTTCCTATACAGAAGTATAACCATTTTTTTTATTTATTTTTTTTAGATACATATTTCTCAAAAAGCAACACAATAAACGTTGATGTCACTCCTGCCAAAAACTAGATAGCGCGACTCGCTCACATGCGACGGCGACACTTCGCCTTCGGTGACGCGCCGCATCACCGCTCGTCGCGCTATTCCGTACTTTCGGCATTTGTGACATAAATAACTATTATTCTAATGACGTAGTGTAGGTAGTGTCAAATGCTGATGCTTTGACAATACCTACGATTTATCTCAATAGAATAGATTCTCATGCTGCTAAACTATTAATTTTATATATTGTATGATAAAGTCATGTGCCTGGCCACATCAGATTATTTATTTGATTGTAGGCAATTCCTCTGTCTTTTAAAAACTATTAAAGAGGAGGAAGTTTTTCCGATGATAGAGTGTAAGCACTTTCTATACCATTACTTGATGAACACACAGAGTGAATCAAAAAATGAGGAAAGAACATGGTATCAGTTTTTCCACTCCAATCCACGATATATTGAAAAAAAACACCCTATTTTTTTTTTTGAAAGACAAAAGCATTGCTTCCTAGAAATAAACTTTTTTTGGAACCTTTCTTGGAGTTTTTACAAAAAATTTGCTGTTCTTTTGTCTTCTTTTACACGTTAGCCTCTTAGCCAATTCAATATTGACAGCCAGTTGTAATCAGTTTATATAATTCACCCTATTATAACATTAGTGATTAGATGCGAAACTGCAACTGTTATCCTGCTTCCGTAATCGCTTAGCGTTAACGATCATCCATAAATCCAATTAGGACAAAATAAAGATCGATCTGTATCGTCAGGAACCGCACACTAACTATTAATTAACCGCATCTGGCGCACTAAACGCAAACGCAATAATAATACCCGAATGTCACCGGTCCAAATTACCGTCAAACCGCATACTGCTTGCGACCTGGCTGCCGGTAAGCTTTATTCAGTGGCGCTCATTACAGTTCATCTGTCATCGTGAGTGACTCGGTCGGTAACAGTAATTCCGATCGTCCGTCCCGGTGACAGTGACGATTCATATTGTCCTAATAACAGCTTGTTAGGTGATGCAACGTAGCAATTACGATGAGAATGGACATCCGTCGATCGCATTGTGCATATTTCTTCGTTACGGCGCCGCCATACGGTGGCTCTCCGTACTTGTCCATGAAGGGAAATCAAACGTGACCCATTCATTTCGCCTTCTCGCTTTATGCATGGCCACCTTAATTAATGTGCTACCATTACGTTTGTACTGCATTGCTCATCAGGTGAATGGACGTACGTATGTATCTTTTCAGTGGCGTAGCTACATTTTGAGCGCCCTGGAGCACGAAAAATCTCTGCGCCTCCTTGTTTTCGTAGGAGGTCGGGCATTTTTGAACATTTAATTTAATCAACTAAAGAAGCGAATAATTATTAACCCAGGCGAGGATAATTTTTGGAAAAAATACCTCCGCCTATATTTGAACCAGGAACCCTCCAATTTCCGGCCGACAGCTCTCCTAGTTGAGCTACAGAGGCTGTGGAATTTATAGGTTTCATTTGTCACTTCAGGACTTGCAATCTATAAATCGAAATTATGATAATTAAGTCAAGATCAACAACGAGGTCTTTAGAATTTTATTTAGAAATTCAGGCCATTTTTTACACAAAAGTTTTGTTATTTCTCGTCGAATTTTCGCACTCTCTACTCGTGCGCCTGGAGGAGTTTGCTCCCACTGCTCCCCGTAGTTACGCCCCTGTATCTTTTCAATGGTCTTCTCCATGTGTTGCCCACATCCCAGTGGCATAGTTAGCCCTAAGGGGGCCCGCATCAGAATTTCTTGGGGCCCAATACATATTAATAAAATGTGTTTTCTACTTAGCATTCATAACGCGTAGGCGAGAATTGGTTTATTATTTTAAATATTGGATTAATATACAAGGTCAATCGAAGAATAATTTTAGTTTGACGGCTTTCTAACCCACATTAACCCTTCATTAACTTCAAAGGACAATATTACTTACAATTATCTGTTACATAAAAACAAAATAACCTCTAAAAGACAACCTAGCAGAGCTGTTGGTCAAAATCTAGCATCTGTTTTCAATTTTTTGCTTTTCCAAATGTTTAACAAAATAAACCTATAATTTAAATCTGCTGCTCATAATGGTACTTTAGGAGAACAATAGAGTTGTAGGTGGTGGATTTCAATATGATCTTGCATACCAGATAAGATTAGTGACCTGTCACCAGATAAGTTCTGAGCTTCTGTGACAAAAATTATGTCGGTCCCATTCATTGAAAATCAATAAATATACACAGTGATTGGCAATTCTACGCGAAAATTTATGCGGACAGGAAATTAAGTGAAATTTAAAATTTCATGACTGCATTTAATTAAGCAAAAGATAACTAAATGAAATTGAAGTATGTAGTAATTTTGACAACGTTAAGAATTTAAGTTCTTCACATTTTTTGTTTATAATTTGGTTTTTACATTTCATTGTCACCTCGGGGCATAAATTATCTGGTATTATTGCAGTTTTCAACATTGTGTATGTTAGAGCAACCCTTTTTCTAATTTTAAGAGAAAATATAGGAATCATCTGTTATAGATGAAATGAATGCGTACAAATATCTTCTACTTGGGTGTTTATGCCCACACATTTTTTCTCAGCATGTAATTGTTAAAAAAATACGAAATGTTAATAATACAATATTTTAAATTGCTCTAACTACTTAATGAATATTTGCTTATTATCAATAGGTCCATATGAAACGTTCTACTTAGAATAAATATTTCCTAATTTTTGTATTTTGCCCAATGATATTTTTTAATTTTCTAATGAATTCATTTATTTAAATATTTGTTAAAGATACTGTTTGCATTCTTCGTTTTCACGTTGTTTGATTGGTATTTTCTGTTTCCTTCCTTTGGTAATACTTGAAAGAGTTGTAATGTTTGAACGAAGTGAAAAGAACAAATAAGTTTATACCAAGAGATGCAATGTTACAGAAAATGTATGTAACAAACTACGAAAAAAGCTGTAAAAGAAGACTTAATTGGTAATATTGCATACCAGCTATATTTCTGTATGTTTTTACAGAATTCATATATTCCACATACATTTTCCTGTGAAATTACGAAAGTACAACCGTAATTTTACAGGGCATTTTTTTATTTCACGGGAAAAGTGCTTTAATTTATCAGTAGTAAGCAAATTCCATTCAATGAACAGCGTTACTTAGACTTCTTCTGGCTACTTGAAAAACAGCTTTACACGTTTTTCTCTCCGCAAAAAAATATTCGAAATTACATTGACAAGTATACCTACATTGTATATTTTTTTTGTTGGGGTACCGTGAGGTTCCAACCAATTTAACAGGTTCCGCAAGAGTAAAATGGTTGAAAAACGCTGACCTAGACCATAACGCCCGAAGTAAACACCAGACTGAAATAATTCTTAAACATGAGGAATCTCCTCCTCCAGATTTTTTCATAGGACAATGTCGGTGGAATTCCCCGTTGTCCAACCCAGCCGTTAGTTGCCTTACAGAATTACTCAAACAAGGCAAAAAAGCAGTTTTACAACATTGATACAACTTTCAAAAATTTATTCAGTTTTTTTTAAGTCAATGTATGTAATTTAGTCTCTTAAAGGGTACCGCAGATTATCCTGTGTTAACAAAAATAGTCACAACATCAAAACTGTTAACCATCTTTTATCAACAGGAGCCAATTTGTTTTCTATGCGTTACTCAAAAACAGACCTAAAAATAAAAAATTTGATAAATTTTGCCGACAAGTGAAATTTCAACATATTGATGATGTACCAGATATATACCAAATTCTGGGTTTATTAAGACTATTTTGTTCTTTTGTTTTACGAAGGAGGAATCAAAGTTGACCAGTGTAATACGCAAAAAACAGTGGGTGAACCCTCACGCACTAGCAAAACATTAGCCAACAAAACAACTCGCACCCGCTGTTTACGACAAAGCGAAAACAATAAAACGAAAATTATTCCAGTTTTGCGCCATATTTTATTCGCCTATACCGTTCGGTTCGCTCTCTAACTGGTTGCAGCACATACTTACACAAGTACCCATGGACAATGTATTAAAAAGCGAATTTATAGCGTTGTAAACAATTCAGCGGAAAAAAATATCACCTCGCTGCACATGTGGGCGTCCAACTGTAGATGTAAATAAGCGATATTTGTTCGCATGCACGGCGACCTAGCAAACATAAAACTATTTGTAACTGCCTGGTAGCTGGCTGTGGCCCGGGCAGGAGCAACGACATGAGGAGTTCTCTCCAAGGAAGCATATGGGTGCCAGTACTCCACCCTGGGACACACCTTCGCACAACGGCTTACCGCACAGAATGAGACCGTAACTTGTCAATAAAAGCATATACCGTCGTCGGCTTGGAAGATAGATAGTCGAGATAAGTTTGGTTATTGGATTAGTTTAACATCTGGTACCGTCTGCGCAAATTATTTGAGGTAATGAGGAAACTTTTAGTTTATGTCATCAGAATGTTTGTGTTAACCGATAAAACGTCACATAATATTAAGGAAAATTTAATTGGTATATTATTTGACGAGCACATAATTTAGATGATAAACTTTTTGTATTAATAAGCAGGCATAATGAGATTAATCTAAGAGATTACCCATCAATCTGAATCTGAAAAAAAATCAATTCTTAAATTCTTGACTTCCAAGAAAAGATTTCTATATGACATCTTAAGGGAGGGTTCCGGTTTTGCATCTAAAATTACCGCTTTTTCTTGAATTTTTTATTCTAAATATTTGGCACAAGTATTTATAAAAAATAATAAAGAAGTACCAATGATAAATCACGCTTACTAGACACCCGCGACCATGACATTGCGCGAAAATTCGCGGTCCAGGTTGGCATGATTGGACCACTCCTACTTTATACATAAGTAGTTATCGTTTGATTAACCAGAAAATAAGAATATTTATATTTGAGAAAACGATGACTCAAAATATCGATTTTTTTCAAAATAATGACAATGTTTTCTCTATGAAAATACAAGTACATAACTTATTGCATTTCTGGTTCATCAAACGATAAAGGGATGTTTGCTGAACATCCAGTTAACATCTGAAGTCAATCGCTCTAATAGATTTAGAAATATCGTGCCAATCGTTCGCGAAGAACAGTTTTGAGAAAAGCACGTTTAAACTTTCAAGTACAGTTTATATATAACGTCACATCGAGTACTTACAGTATTTTTTTTCTTCTAATATGCTATACCAGGGCCATACTTTATTCAACTTCGTAGAATTCATTTCTACGCCTTGTTTGAGCTTATTTTGCAGCTTCGAGTGCACGTCTCGAAGACCTCACCAGATTTCTCGCGCACATTTGCAAATATCTTCGTTTCCGTGCCAATAACGATTCTTAATGTTGTCATAGTTTTATTAGTATTATAAATGCCTGCTGCTGCATAAGCTGCAATTTTGATAGGTTTTGAGCCACGCTGAAGATGTTTGGGTGCGAGGCGCCAGGCAGTAGAATTGAAACTTTAGTTGTTGTTTTGAGTGCCACCACCTAAACACCGTTCTAGCAACTCTATCGACGACAAGTCGTTGAAAATCGACTTGTTGGCATTTCCGACATTTTTATCAAGTGTTATTGAATTAATGAAGTATTTTCTCGGGGGTTGGTTTTTCGCCATTTGCACCAACTCTGTGATCCCACACGGCAGTACATATGCTGGGGATTTTCATTCATCTAGATCTTATGATAGATTACAAATAATAAAAATAAACAGATTTCCACATTTTTGTGGAAAGTGTGGACTTTTTAGTTTACTAACCGTTTAACAGTTATTTTATATGAGTTCTTCAACTTCTTTACGAATTGCAAAATAAAAAATAAGCAAATGGCAAATGTTTTGCCGCAAGGAAAGCCTGTTTCCAAGTGATTACCTAATCGTTATTGTAATACGAATATTATATTATAACATACCATTTGGACGTAGTCTCATGATTTGGATAATGAAATGTACCTTAAATGCACAACTGCTGTTTAAATAACAGAATATACGTTAAATGTAGAAACGTTTGGTTTCAAACTCGTGTCAGTTAGATGACGGACTAAATCTCCAAATCATAACGAGTATAACACGATTTTTCACCACCCTCTACCAAGTATATAGTAAAAGCACACTAATATTTTATTTTAACGACTACGACAGACAATTTAAAATAAGTATGTTTCAAAATGGCATAATATTATTTTAAACTCACGAAACAAAAAGTAAAATCAACATTGTCGTAAGCCAATTTAAATTCTGAAATGTCGAGTAGTATCTTTTAAAGTATACCAGTTGTTTGTTTTTAATTTGCAGCTCTCTCGCTCTCTCTCCATCTCGCTCTGTATATCTACAAGATAGAATAGCGCTGGCATCGCGAAAAGTTTAATATAAAAGGCGAAACGGGATAAACTGTAACGGCAAAGTTTTGCGTTCATTTTCCGTGACCGTCAGAGGGCGCGCTAGAGCGGTGAACGCGTAGTGAACGCCCCTGTCGTCCTGCAGCGACCTCTTTATTATACATTAAATACACGCTCGAAGTAATCGTGTCAGATAAACGAAGCACGGGCCTTTTAAGACAAACGCGATAAATAGTATGCACCATGACCGAACAATTTGACATCGGCTCGTGCAACATTCTAATGTAACGGCACTCGTAGACGCTATAGAAGCATGCCAAACACAATGGCGATATTAAAAGCTAAAACTTGCATGTAATTTTACATAAAAGCAAATAAAAATGTACTGGTTGAAGATAAGTGAGAAATTCTGGAGCTCCTGTTAGGTGTTGCTGTGGAAGAAACACTAAAAACTTCCTGAACAAATTTATATAGTACTATCGTAGCCATATATTATGTCCCTTCTTTTGAAGTCCATTTTCTCGCAAATCTAGGCGCGCAAAAATTTGAAAAAATTCTGATGCTGTCCCTGATTAATATGCTACAACTCATAAAAATTAGAAAGCTGTATGTTGGCGTTTTCCCGATTTTTCCAAATTAAGAAGAATTGGCGCTGTTTTTGCCCCATAAATTTTATTCGTTTAACTTTAGCAAGTAATTACTCCAGAAATAATCTATAGATTTCAACGAACTAAAAAGTAAAATCACCTGCGCAATGCTAGTTTTCAATGTGCATTTTTGTAAAATCATTGGATTAGTGGTTGACCCACAAAAAGCTATATTACGCAATGCCAGCAATTCCGTTATTAGAAGTGCTAGAATAATGAAATATAGACTATAGGCTACCCAATAATTCATAGGTTTAAAGCTTATTACATCATTGTTTATCTTGCATTTTTCATACAAAAGATCGCGCTGTAGCTCCGCGTGAATTCCGACGCTTTACGGTCTTTGGGGTGCTGCGGGGAAGAGAGGCGTTAGCGGTGCTGTCATGTCGGAGAGAACCGACACAGCTGGGAGAACCGGGGCAGCTTATTATCAATACAAAAAAAGAACGATAACTTGTCAAGGTAGTAATTTTAACTAACAATTAATTCTTAATTTTTGCATAATTTTGATTATAATATGTGACCAGGTACGAGATAAATCTCTTCTATCGATTGGCGTTTTTGTTTTCTTCAGTTTTATACAATAAGGTTGTAAATTAGATTTTGATAGGGGCGGATAGATCTAATAATATGGAGTTAGCAGATTTTCCGATTAGTGGTGAATACTAAATTAAGTTTGCTTGATAAAGCCAAAAAATATTTAAAAAGTATGCCCGATTTTGTTATATGAATATTCAAACTATTATAACAGTTTCAACAGTTTATTTATTAATAATATTTAAATACATGCACAAACAATATAAAATAAATACAACTCTTGATATATTACATATATTACAAACGTCGGCTCTGAGCGTATAAAACTTAGCAATATCAAAAAACTTTTACAAATTTAGCATCGTAAATTTGTAGAGACATAGATTATTTTGCAGATCGTTCATTAATTTTAAATGCTAATCCCGAAACCCGATTTAAATTGCCAAGAATTTCCATGGGACTTGCCTGTTCGTGGTTTTGTTATCTTATTGACTCATTTTGCCATTATTTTTGAATTCGGTAATCCGTCGCCGGATATCCAAATTTCTTTGGCGAGGCATAATCGCCGTGTCGTTATATGTATTGTGTCCGTAAACAAAACACTGTTCTCCTAGTAACTATTGCACGTGCGATCCGCCATTACTTTCAGCGTCGCTGTCGATCCCTTCCCCCGCTCGCCCGAAAGACCAAGAGCGCCGCGTCAATTGCAGCAATCATAAGATGCTTCAACTTGATCTTTTGTAGGGTAAATGCAAGATAAACAATGATTATGTAGTAAGCTTTAAACCTATAAATTAGTGGATAGCCTATAGTCTATATTTCATTATTCTAGCTCGTCTAATAAAGGAATTGCTGGCATTGCATAATATAGCTTTTTATGGGTCAAGCACTAATGCAATGATTTTACAAAAATGCACATTGAAAGCTACCAGGTGATTTTACTTTTTTATTCGTTGAAATCTATATATTATTTCCGGAGTAATTAATTGCTAAAGTTAAACGAATAAAATTTACGCAGCAAAAACAGCGCCAATTCGTGTTAATTTGGAAAAACCGGGAAAACGCCAACATATACAGCTTTCTAATTTTTATGAGTTGTAGCATATTAATCAAGGACAGCATCAGAATTTTTTCAAATTTTTGCGCGCCTAGATTTGCGAGAAAATGGACTTCAAAAGAAGGGACATATGATATGGCCACGATAGTACCTATCTGTTTTTACATCTTAACCAAAGACAGTTTGGTAGCATACGGTGTTTGGTAGCTTATGGTGACAATTTTGTGAGGTCCAACTGCACAGCTGACACTTAAATTTGAAGCGTAGCTATCGAATAAGTTTGCTGCACTGTCAACAAAGCGAAGTTTAATAGTCGCTTATAGACCAATGAACCCTTTAGGGACAAAATAATTTCATAACGGATGTTATCTTAAAAAATAGCGCAGAATGACAAAATGCTAAGTTTTTCCAACGTTACAGGAAATTGTTTTAATTAATAAAAAATGCGCAGGTCCTTGGAACGACATATTTCTCATTTGGGGAGAGAAACATTACGAAACGTTTTAAACGCGTGCCACAAAGGCATGTCTTTATTCCGATTTGAAAAGCCTGACGTCTGCATTTCTGGCCAAGCAACTGTCTGCAGGTTGGATGGGTTGCATGACCTGGCCTCAATTATACAATGTAATTAAACTATACTTCGCAACAATGTCAATTAGTTTCAATGTGTCCAAAAATATCAAAAATTAATATTCTTACTTTTACTGCTTTCAAGATCGTTTGGCATAACTTTATCTTATAAACTCCAGCCAATAACGCAAGTAGAAATAGAACTGAGTAAACCTAAAATACGTAATACAATAATTCTTTCTATATATTACGGTGATAAATTCCCGAATTCCATAATACCGTGAAATTAAGGCGAGCAGAAAGAATCCACGTCGATTGATATTCAAGAGAAATACTAAAAATGCGAGCCCCGGCTCTGACGAGGGTGGACTTCTTTGCTGATCACAGGGGAAATGTATATTGGTATGCACCATTATAGATTCTTTTCCGGCCTTTTTTCTTCCTTTATACGCCTCCATTGGGGATAAAACCGAGTGGAATGGTAGATACGTACTACGTAAATCAACCTGGGGATTCACTGATTAATTTTATTGCACAAAGCTGCGACCATTAGGGAATTACGTTTCTGGCAGATTACGTCGTCGGTATCTGAGACGATAAAGGACCCATTTGACAGAGGAAATATCCCGATTTCGTTTTACGTTCGTTACAGAGGCCATCAATCAATCAATTGATTTCGATTTGTATCAAAAGGAAATTGTTCATGCTGAAAACTCAACTCGAGTTTCAGTGTTGTACAGGGTGTAACAGATTAGTAGTTCCTGTTTGTTCATTTTGTTTATTTATGAAGCATGACTTTCGGGTTTTTTTCGCATTCTAAAGTAAAACTAACCTCAATGTTGACAACAAATCGATGAATTCCATCATATTCTTCTTCCGTATTTTACTTGAACCTCGACGATCCATTGCGAAGAACCACAGGCAAGCGTTCATGTGCTTTTATTTTTGTAGTGAATCTTGCTGAGAACCATATTCCGACCTCTTTGAGGTTTATTTCTTGCACGTCAATTTCGCAAGTTTTGTTCGCCCTGTATCCTCGAAACAAAGGGGTTTTTCAAAAATCATCATCGGACAAAATATAACCCTTTGAATTTTTGCCGCATGTTTACCTAACAACCTGTATAATCCCCATCATGATACACGCCAATGATCATAATGACACTAGCGTTGTATAATAATTGCGGTTCGTTCAAATAATAACTTTATTATTTGAACGAACTGTCATCATTATACAACGCTAGTGTCAAAGTCTGTGAAAATGTACGTGGATGACAATTATGTGACAGTTCGCCTAGCCATCATTGACAAATACATTTAAAATATTTGATGTAAAATGCTAACATGTTTACACGCTCGCCTACGGCTTCCGTATAACTTAATGCTTGCGATTTATATCCTTAGTTACGTGCTCGTCAAATAATATACTAATTTTATATGATGTGTAAGTATTATTATTTATAGATAATAAAGGGAGTGAATTCTTGCAAAAATCTGCGTACATTAATATGAAAATTGGAAAGAGTTAATACAAGAATTCACTCCCTTTATAATTCAATCCAGCATTCAATGCAATAAACTAGATAATACTTAATAATAAAATTATAAACCCCTAACCACAACAAGTATTTTAGCAACCTAAATACGTATTTCAGCAACTATGTTGCCATCTTCAGTAGAACCTAAAAAGAGGAAAAGAGAGATTAGCACTTCATAGTATCTTTACTGGATATTGTCCAAGCAAATCACTAGTGGAAGTGACGTCCATGTTAAAAATTACCCTATATATACCCATTTGTTTGTCACACCTCAGTGAATTTTGATCATTGAAGCTTAAAAACAAGTTTTAATTAAAGCAGGTCTAACAATGGCGAACTAGGTATAGGACCCCTGTCTGAATTTATTAATTCATCTCTATTCAAGTGAATAAAGATACTTTCCAAGCTGTTTAGTTCCCTGTTATTTGACACAGCTTTTACAAGTTTTAAGTCATCTACAACTACTTTATGACCTGTGTCTAAAATATGTTGAGCCACACTAGATTTTTCAAAACGATTATATTTCAAATGAGCTACATGTTCTTTGAACCTAGTTAAAATTGTTCTTCTAGTCTGGCATACGTATTCTTTTTCACAGTCATGACATTTGATACAATATATACCAGATTTATCAAGTACATCTACCTTATCCTTTGGGTTTCCAAGAAGGTTTTTTATGCTATTATGAGTCGAATATGCTATACAGAGATTTTGTGATGTAAAAATACTTCTCAAGCCCCTTGTATATGCACAATCGAACGGTATTTTAACATATTTCTTCTTTTCTACAGATAATGTATTTAAAGTAGATATTTGATTTACATACATTTTTTGATTCTGCTTCTTAATCATTCTATCAACTATTTTCTCAGGGTACCCATTATTTATGACAACATTCTTAATAAACAATAATTCTTGCTGATATCTATCTGCGGACAATGGAAATTTCAATAACCTATTTACTAAACAACTAATAAAAGACAATTTTTGTTGAAAAGGTTGCTGCGAATCATTAGGGATAGACCTGATTGTGTTAGTATCTTTCCGATACACGTCAATTTCTATTATATTTTTGCTATTCCTGACTACCAGAGTATCTAAAAATGGAAGTTGGCCGTTAACTTCTTGTTCTACAGTAAAGTTAATGGTGTTGAATTTAGAATTCAAAACGAGAAGAAAATCTTGAATACTGCACTTCTTGGTGTCAAAAATGGCAAAAATATCGTCGACATACCTAACCCAAGTCTTAGGGAAATATGGTGCTATAGACTTTACATTGGTTTCAAATCTGCTCATAAAGAAGTTGGCAATAAAAGGTGAGAGACAGTTACCCATTGCAGTTCCCTCAAGTTGTTCAAAAAACTTTCCGTTTATTTGAAAACAATTTTGAGACATACAAAGGGCAGTCAATCTTACATATTCATCTATTTCTGACGGGTCAAAGTTGTTATTGCTCAATAATTCCCTAAGAAACTCCAAAGTTTCCGGAATAGGCACACTGGGAAACAGGGAAGCAACATCAAATCAAAACAACAATCAGTCATAGATAATACTTGACAAATTACGTCTGGTAGGTGTCACAATTGAAATATGTCTAAAGGTAGAAACTTTACTCATATTCCTTTAGTGACAAATTAACCTACTGAATGTCATAAGTCACGTTAGTCTAATTGGTAAAACGTCGGACCGGCAATCCGTATATCTGTTTATAGATAATTTACATTATTTTGTTTTGAAAAAGCGCCATTATTCTAGAATGTGCTATGGGGAACAAATATAAGATATCCAGACAAAAATACTAAACTTTACCTTTTAAATTCCAATGTATTGGCTCTGCTATTGATATTATTATATGCGAATCAACCAATATATTATCCCAAAAGCAGCCGGCCAAATATAAGCAAAAAATGTTAAATTGTAAAAGTGGGTAATGGTTTAAATCTGGTGATTTTACTTTACTATTCTATGGACAAGCGTATGTGGTTCTGGACCAACCAACTTACAGAATTAACACTTTTTTTAATACGCATAGGTTGCTAAACTTATTGAAACTAATCTAAACGATTAACCATCAATTTAAATCTGAATTCTTAAAACTAGGTACTTCTTTCTAATAGGCTATCCACTAATGTCCTATATTTACTATGTCCTAAACAAGAAGCACTACCACTTCACTCACTGTGCTCTGCTTTTTACACACTTCGCTGATTTACTAGTTCGCAGGGTTTGGTCCTTTTTAGTCTTCTCACTAGATTCTGGTTGTCCAGTAGCTGTAGGGCATCACGTTGACGTGATGGCTTAGGCGAGATTCATGCTTAACGGCGAATCTTTTTATCTCTTGGATGACTTGTGGGACACCAGGATCATGGTGCAGGTCACTATTTCGTATGTACCAGGGAGCGTTAACTATGTTACTTAGTACATGTTCTTGGAAAGTCTGGATTCCTTGAATATTGGATTTTTTCGAGTAACCCCAAAGCTGGAAGCTTGTATATAGTAGATAGAGCATTGGCCCCAAGATACTACTCTGGGGTACCTCAGGTTTTACTTCTTTTAGTTCCGAGTGTTCATCAATCTGTTTTATTCTGAATAGTCTATCAGATATGAAAGGTAGCATACTCTTTCGTACCAATCCTTCGAGCCAAACTTTATCGAAAGCTTGGGTCACATCACGACAGATTGTTGAGCAAATAAGCGTTTCTTCTAATGCGTTCTCTATGATATTCGTTATTCTATGGACTTGATAGTCCATAGTGTAATGCTTTTCTCTAAAACCAGATTGGTGATTATCAATTAGTTCTTTTCTCTCAATTATAGGTTTCGTTCTCTTTAGAAGCATCTTTTCTTAAGAACCTCTTGTGTGATAAGATCATATCCAGGTGCCTTCTTTGGAAGGTTTGTCTTGATTTCTCTGGCAACTTCCGTTGGAGTAACTAGCGGTATGGCATCTTCTTCATAGGTTATATCTTCGTCCGTAATTGGCTCTGATTCGATGTTGTGAGATAACAACATTTCTGCTAGATGTTCTGCAAAAATTTCAGCCTTCTGTTTATTGTCTCTTGCCCAGATGCCGTCTCTTCGTCGTATCTCACTGATTTCCACAGCGAGTAATCTAGTTCGTTAACGGTTGTCAATTTAGTGAAGAAGGATTACAATGATGCTTCTTTTAGTTTTTGAATTTCGCGTTTAAGTTGTTGGGATTTATTGTTAAGTATGGTTTTGTCGGCTGAATCTCCTGAGTTCTGCCATCTTCTTCTGGCTCGTCTTTTTTGTTTGACCATTTCTCTAATTTCCATAGGATAATTACTTCTAATAGTTCTATATTTGAAAAGGTACTGAAGCACCAGCTTACAACCCATTGTGAAATTAATAACATTTTCTGTAAAGCGCAGTATGGCTTTAGAAATGGCAAATCAACATCTCAAGCTATCGCAGACCTAACGAACATCATATCTGGCAGCTTTGAACAACGACACCATTCACTTGCCAGCTTTTATGATCTAACAAAGGCCTTTGATTGTCTGAGCCACAGCATCCTGCTGCAAAAACTTGTATATTACGGGTTCAGTGAACAAGCGACAAATTTATTACAATCCTACCACGCGAACAGACTGCAGCACGTTAAGTTCAGAAGCAAAATTTCTCAAAATTTATTGATTACGCAGGGTGTACCCCAGGGATCAGTCTTGGGGCCTATTTTGTTTTTGCTCTATATAAATGATATCGAGAACGCTGATTTGACGTCGCGTTGTATTCTGTTCGCGGATGACACAACCATTGTCAGAAGTGGACCTGTATACGAAGACCTATTGGGGGAGATGGATAGAAGTGATAAAGTATTCAAGGAATGGTTTTTGGCTAACAAGCTCAGTGTTAATGAATCCAAGTGTACCTCGTTGTTATTTACCTTGCGTCATGTTGCGGATGAGTACGAGAGCGTAAAGTTTTTGGATACCACCTTGGACTCCAAGTTAAGCTGGGATACTCACGTGGACGAGTTGGTTAAAAGGCTATCAAGGGTGGTATTCTTCTTGAGAACACTAAAATCTTTTGTATCGACTAATTGTGTCCGAGTAGCATACTTTGCAATGTTTAATTCGATTCTGTCATATGCCATTTTAAATTGGGGTCATTCCAGCCATGTCGGGAGGGTATTCAGTTTGCAGCGCAGGTGCATCAGGGTCATGACTTCCTTGAGTTACAGAACCGACTGCAGACACAAATTTAAGGAGCTCGGTATTATGACGGTACCGTGTATGTATATACATTGTTGTTTGTTGTTTGCGAGGAAGAACTCGAAAATGTTTGCGAGGTCAGGATCGGTTCACGATTATGGGACACGTAAAGTTGAAGTGTATCGTCAGCCGTTTTTGCGACTTTCAAGAACTCGTAACGCCACAAATTACTGGGCGGTTAAATTTTATAATATTTTACCGGATTATGTAAGGTCTATGAGTTTGGAGAAATTTAAAGTTATTACAAGGAAGTTCTTAACTGCAAGTTGCTTCTATAGTTTCGATGAGTATTTATCCGGGAGTTGTTCTGATTTTGCAATGTATGTGTAGTTCCTAATCTACTGCTTGACTTGTGTAAACATTACTGAAATGTATTTAGCACCAATAAATGTATTATTATTATTATTATTATTATTATAGATGATTCCTTTGGTGTTGTTCCAGGCAGGTTTCTAACAGAACTAACAATGATGTAAACTAATAAAATAGTATAAAATATCTCGTCCATTGTGTTATCTGCGTTTGCTCGTTCGTGCGTTAAGTCCGCAGGAATTCTTCCCCTTTAATAAAACTTTAACATCGGCCGCATTCAGACTTCATCGTCGTATTGTTCTTGAGCGCGCGCGAGGACGCGAAAAATCAGTCGTGTGTGCTGTGCGGCGCAGCTTCTGAATAAATTGAGTTAAACTTCCGGGCGATTTGTGTATTCAGGGCCCGTTTTGGTTCAAAGATCGCGGGGAAATATAAATATTTTACGTACATGATTTCCCCCAAGGCGTAGGTGTGGTGTGTCTTTCGCGTTGTTTGTTGTTCCGCCGACGACGACCGCGTAAAGGAGGTTCGAGTCGAGATCTCGAGCGAGCGCAGGACTCGTTTCGCTTCTGTTTAAACAGAAAATAAAGTCATATATGCGAGACGACTCCTTCAGAAGGTGGAATGTCTCGCGTGATGCGATCTCTTTGCGGAAGGTTAAGCAAATAAGGTTATTTTGCTTACCTATAAATAAGGGAATTTACTTTATTTTAGTGAAACTCTGATATGCAAGGAGTTATTCGAAGTTATTCCATAACCAAGTTTTACGTCTGATATAAAATGATAAGAAATGAAGAAAAGGAAAAGAAACAGAAAAACAAAACGTTCTGGTCGAAACGATGATTAATTTGACTCATTACTGACTCACAACATATATTTTTACTTTATCATACGCAGTATGCTAAAGTATTGTAATCATGCCGAAAAAAAAAATTCAGATTTTAGCGGAAATAGGTCTTTTTGAGTCCCCTGGACATTTTTGACCAAGGTACAAAAATATGTCCGTGTGTGTGTGTGTGTGTGTGTGTGTGTGTGTGTGTGTGTGTGTGTGTGTGTGTGTGTGTGTGTGTGTGTGTGTGTGTGTGTGTAAACGATTTTTGTGGTGACGATTCCGGAGAAACTACTAAAGGTATCGGGACGAAAGTTCATATTTACAAGTTTCATGACCTAACTTAGAGCTGAAAAGCTTTTGGTTCAAAAGGGTCCAAAGTTAGTTTATTCTAACCCTTTTTCAAGGATTTTGCAATTTGAATTTGTAATTTCGTCAAAATAGTTAAGTAATAAATTAAAGTAGAGGAAATTTTGAATAATTTATGCCTATGACATTTTTTGGTAAAATTAATAGTTTAGCTGTAAGAGCAAATTCTGTTTGATCGATATCGGTCGCAACTGCATTGATATGAAACTAAGTACATAGTAGCCACAATTTTGACAAATATTGTTTTGTGCTGTCACTCAAAAACAGCTGATTTCATCAGAGGTTGGAGTACCACCATGGAACGTTGCCGCTCTAGTGCGGCAAAGTACAAAATACAAATTTCAAATAAAATGAGATCACAATTTGATTGTTTGTTGATAAGAAATATCAACCTGTCTTTATATCTAATTCTAAAAACGATCAATTGAGAAAATTGTAAATAAAGTATAGCGATGAGTGTAGTTTTATTTTAGTATGTTGGTACGGATGTGACATCTACAGTGTCATGAACAAATGTAAATCTGTCAGAATTTGGATTAGCTTTTTAAACTTGACGTTCGTCAAAGTGGTACCAACCTAACATTTCCTATACAGAAGTATAACCATTTTTTTTATTTATTTTTTTTAGATACATATTCCTCAAAAAGCAACACAATAAACGTTGATGTCACTCCTGCCAAAAACTAGATAGCGCGACTCGCTCACATGCGACGGCGACACTACGCCTTCGGTGACGCGCCGCATCACCGCTCGTCGCGCTATTCCGTACTTTCGGCACTTGTGACATAAATAACTATTATTCTAATGACGTAGTGTAGGTAGTGTCAAATGCTGATGCTTTGCCAATACGTACGATTTATCTCAATAAAATGGATTCTCATGCAGCTAAACTATTAATTTTATATATTGTATGATAAAGTCATGTGCCTGGCCACATCAGATTTTTGATAATTAGGAATGCAATAACTGCCGAACCGTTCCAAATAACTAAAATCAAATTATACCGGCGTAATAAGCGTCAAAAATTGTACCAAGAACCTCAACCTTAATTTGATTGAAGGTAGTTGAGTTTTTGCCGACTGGCTAAAATTTTGTAAGAAATCACGAATTTCAAACTATAATTTTGAACTGGCACTCCTATCTCTAAAACTAGTGCCCAGATCAACATGAAACCTTTGCTATCTTACTAAAATGGGCGCGCTGATTACAAATTTACATAGGAAAAGTCTCTGTCTCTACTGGTTACCGAGTTGTGCTGAAATTACGGTTTTTCAAATAATACAAAAATAAGCGAAATCGACCACATAACATGAAAATGGTAAATCATAGGCATATAAAAGTATACATTTTTTTGATAGACACAACGAGAGCTATCATTTGGTAGTGGGTAAACCTTTCTATCACGAACGGTTGCAATGTTCAATTTTTTTCTATCTAAAAGTGCTAAATTTAGACCGAAAAAACAATTATAACTTTTTGAGAGATAGAGCGTTCTAATGTAGTCATGCTTATGCATTGGGGCGTGCTGAATTCAACGGTGAGGTCGGTTTTCCCGTAGCGTGTACGGTTTGGCCAGAAAGTGGAAAACTATAATTTCCGTGGTTTATCGCGCTTTTCTCGCGAACCGCGCACCTTATCGCAACGCGGCTTTCAGAAATGAATTCCTCGGACAATTTCCCATCCGGCACCGCTTGAATCGTCAACATCGGTCGATTGGATCGGACACAGTTTGCGTTCAAAGTTTCTAACATAGTACAATGGGTGTTTTTAGCATCATTTCTGATAATTGGGAACGTAATAACTGCCGAACCGTTCCAAATAAATAAAATCAAATTATACAGGCTTTATCAGCGTCAAAAATTGTACCAAGAACCTCAACCTTAATTTGATTGAAGGTAGTTGGGTTTTTGCCGACTGGCTAAAATTTTGTAAGAAATCACGAATTTTAAACTATAATTTTGAACTGGCACTCCTATCTCTAAAACTAGGACCCGGATCAACATGAAACCTTTTCTATCTTACTAAAATGGGGGCGCTGATTACAAATTTACATAGGAAAAGTCTCTGTCTCTACTGGTTACCGAGTTGTGCTGAAATTACGGTTTTTCAAATAATACAAAAATAAGCGAAATCGACCACATAACATGAAAATGGTAAATCATAGGCATATAAAAGTATACATTTTTTTGATAGACTCAACGAGAGCTATCATTTGGTAGTGGGTAAACCTTTCTATCACGAACGGTTGCAATGTTCAATTTTTTTAATATCTAAAAGTGCTAAATTTAGACCGAAAAAACAATTATAACTTTTTGAGAGATAGAGCGTTCTAATGTAGTCATGCTTATGCATTGGGGCGTGCTGAATTCAACGGTGAGGTCGGTTTTCCCGTAGCGTGTACGGTTTGGCCAGAAAGTGGAAAACTATAATTTCCGCGGTTTATCGCGCTTTTCTCGCGAACCGCGCACCTTATCGCAACGCGGCTTTCAGAAATGAATTCCTCGGACAATTTCCCATCCGGCACCGTTTGAATCGTCAACATCGGTCGATTGGATCGGACACAGTTTGCGTTCAAAGTTTCTAACATAGTACAATGGGTGTTTTTAGCATCATTTCTGATAATTGGGAACGTAATAACTGCCGAACCGTTCCAAATAAGTAAAATCAAATTATACAGGCTTTATCAGCGTCAAAAATTGTACCAAGAACCTCAACCTTAATTTGATTGAAGGTAGTTGGGTTTTTGCCGACTGGCTAAAATTTTGTAAGAAATCACGAATTTTAAACTATAATTTTGAACTGGCACTCCTATCTCTAAAACTAGGACCCGGATCAACATGAAACCTTTGCTATCTTACTAAAATGGGTGCGCTGATTACAAATTTACAGAGGAAAAGTCTCTGTCTCTACTGGTTACCGAGTTGTGCTGAAATTACGGTTTTTCAAATAATACAAAAATAAGCGAAATCGACCACATAACATGAAAATGGTAAATCATAGGCATATAAAAGTATACATTTTTTTGATAGACACAACGAGAGCTATCATTTGGTAGTGGGTAAACCTTTCTATCACGAACGGTTGCAATGTTCAATTTTTTTCTATCTAAAAGTGCTAAATTTAGACCGAAAAAACAATTATAACATTTTGAGAGATAGAGCGTTCTAATGTAGTCATGCTTATGCATTGGGGCGTGCTGAATTCAACGGTGAGGTCGGTTTTCCCGTAGCGTGTACGGTTTGGCCAGAAAGTGGAAAACTATAATTTCCGTGGTTTATCGCGCTTTTCTCGCGAACCGCGCACCTAATCGCAACGCGGCTTTCAGAAATGAATTCCTCGGACAATTTCCCATCCGGCACCGTTTGAATCGTCAACATCGGTCGATTGGATCGGACACAGTTTGCGTTCAAAGTTTCTAACATAGTACAATGTGTGTTTTTAGCATCATTTCTGATAATTGGGAACGTAATAACTGCCGAACCGTTCCAAATAAGTAAAATCAAATTATACAGGCTTTATCAGCGTCAAAAATTGTACCAAGAACCTCAACCTTAATTTGATTGAAGGTAGTTGGGTTTTTGCCGACTGGCTAAAATTTTGTAAGAAATCACGAATTTTAAACTATAATTTTGAACTGGCACTCCTATCTCTAAAACTAGGACCCGGATCAACATGAAACCTTTGCTATCTTACTAAAATGGGTGCGCTGATTACAAATTTACATAGGAAAAGTCTCTGTCTCTACTGGTTACCGAGTTGTGCTGAAATTACGGTTTTTCAAATAATACAAAAATAAGCGAAATCGACCACATAACATGAAAATGGTAAATCATAGGCATATAAAAGTATACATTTTTTTGATAGACACAACGAGAGCTATCATTTGGTAGTGGGTAAACCTTTCTATCACGAACGGTTGCAATGTTCAATTTTTTTCTATCTAAAAGTGCTAAATTTAGACCGAAAAAACAATTATAACTTTTTGAGAGATAGAGCGTTCTAATGTAGTCATGCTTATGCATTGGGGCGTGCTGAATTCAACGGTGAGGTCGGTTTTCCCGTAGCGTGTACGGTTTGGCCAGAAAGTGGAAAACTATAATTTCCGTGGTTTATCGCGCTTTTCTCGCGAACCGCGCACCTTATCGCAACGCGGCTTTCAGAAATGAATTCCTCGGACAATTTCCCATCCGGCACCGCTTGAATCGTCAACATCGGTCGATTGGATCGGACACAGTTTGCGTTCAAAGTTTCTAACATAGTACAATGGGTGTTTTTAGCATCATTTCTGATAATTGGGAACGTAATAACTGCCGAACCGTTCCAAATAAGTAAAATCAAATTATACAGGCTTTATCAGCGTCAAAAATTGTACCAAGAACCTCAACCTTAATTTGATTGAAGGTAGTTGGGTTTTTGCCGACTGGCTAAAATTTTGTAAGAAATCACGAATTTTAAACTATAATTTTGAACTGGCACTCCTATCTCTAAAACTAGGACCCGGATCAACATGAAACCTTTGCTATCTTACTAAAATGGGTGCGCTGATTACAAATTTACATAGGAAAAGTCTCTGTCTCTACTGGTTACCGAGTTGTGCTGAAATTACGGTTTTTCAAATAATACAAAAATAAGCGAAATCGACCACATAACATGAAAATGGTAAATCATAGGCATATAAAAGTATACATTTTTTTGATAGACACAACGAGAGCTATCATTTGGTAGTGGGTAAACCTTTCTATCACGAACGGTTGCAATGTTCAATTTTTTTCTATCTAAAAGTGCTAAATTTAGACCGAAAAAACAATTATAACTTTTTGAGAGATAGAGCGTTCTAATGTAGTCATGCTTATGCATTGGGGCGTGCTGAATTCAACGGTGAGGTCGGTTTTCCCGTAGCGTGTACGGTTTGGCCAGAAAGTGGAAAACTATAATTTCCGTGGTTTATCGCGCTTTTCTCGCGAACCGCGCACCTTATCGCAACGCGGCTTTCAGAAATGAATTCCTCGGACAATTTCCCATCCGGCACCGCTTGAATCGTCAACATCGGTCGATTGGATCGGACACAGTTTGCGTTCAAAGTTTCTAACATAGTACAATGGGTGTTTTTAGCATCATTTCTGATAATTGGGAACGTAATAACTGCCGAACCGTTCCAAATAAGTAAAATCAAATTATACAGGCTTTATCAGCGTCAAAAATTGTACCAAGAACCTCAACCTTAATTTGATTGAAGGTAGTTGGGTTTTTGCCGACTGGCTAAAATTTTGTAAGAAATCACGAATTTTAAACTATAATTTTGAACTGGCACTCCTATCTCTAAAACTAGGACCCGGATCAACATGAAACCTTTGCTATCTTACTAAAATGGGTGCGCTGATTACAAATTTACATAGGAAAAGTCTCTGTCTCTACTGGTTACCGAGTTGTGCTGAAATTACGGTTTTTCAAATAATACAAAAATAAGCGAAATCGACCACATAACATGAAAATGGTAAATCATAGGCATATAAAAGTATACATTTTTTTGATAGACACAACGAGAGCTATCATTTGGTAGTGGGTAAACCTTTCTATCACGAACGGTTGCAATGTTCAATTTTTTTCTATCTAAAAGTGCTAAATTTAGACCGAAAAAACAATTATAACATTTTGAGAGATAGAGCGTTCTAATGTAGTCATGCTTATGCATTGGGGCGTGCTGAATTCAACGGTGAGGTCGGTTTTCCCGTAGCGTGTACGGTTTGGCCAGAAAGTGGAAAACTATAATTTCCGCGGTTTATCGCGCTTTTCTCGTGAACCGCGCACCTTATCGCAACGCGGCTATCAGAAATGAATTCCTCGGACAATTTCCCATCCGACACCGTTTGAATCGTCAACATCGGTCGATTGGATCGGACACAGTTTGCGTTCAAAGTTTCTAACATAGTACAATGGGTGTTTTTAGCATCATTTCTGATAATTCGGAACGTAATAACTGCCGAACCGTTCCAAATAAGTAAAATCAAATTATACAGGCTTTATCAGCGTCAAAAATTGTACCAAGAACCTCAACCTTAATTTGATTGAAGGTAGTTGGGTTTTTGCCGACTGGCTAAAATTTTGTAAGAAATCACGAATTTTAAACTATAATTTTGAACTGGCACTCCTATCTCTAAAACTAGGACCCGGATCAACATGAAACCTTTGCTATCTTACTAAAATGGGGGCGCTGATTACAAATTTACATAGGAAAAGTCTCTGTCTCTACTGGTTACCGAGTTGTGCTGAAATTACGGTTTTTCAAATAATACAAAAATAAGCGAAATCGACCACATAACATGAAAATGGTAAATCATAGGCATATAAAAGTATACATTTTTTTGATAGACTCAACGAGAGCTATCATTTGGTAGTGGGTAAACCTTTCTATCACGAACGGTTGCAATGTTCAATTTTTTTCTATCTAAAAGTGCTAAATTTAGACCGAAAAAACAATTATAACTTTTTGAGAGATAGAGCGTTCTAATATAGTCATGCTTATGCATTGGGGCGTGCTGAATTCAACGGTGAGGTCGGTTTTCCCGTAGCGTGTACGGTTTGGCCAGAAAGTGGAAAACTATAATTTCCGCGGTTTATCGCGCTTTTCTCGCGAACCGCGCACCTTATCGCAACGCGGCTATCAGAAATGAATTCCTCGGACAATTTCCCATCCGACACCGTTTGAATCGTCAACATCGGTCGATTGGATCGGACACAGTTTGCGTTCAAAGTTTCTAACATAGTACAATGGGTGTTTTTAGCATCATTTCTGATAATTGGGAACGTAATAACTGCCGAACCGTTCCAAATAAGTAAAATCAAATTATACAGGCTTTATCAGCGTCAAAAATTGTACCAAGAACCTCAACCTTAATTTAATTGAAGGTAGTTGGGTTTTTGCCGACTGGCTAAAATTTTGTAAGAAATCACGAATTTTAAACTATAATTTTGAACTGGCACTCCTATCTCTAAAACTAGGACCCGGATCAACATGAAACCTTTGCTATCTTACTAAAATGGGTGCGCTGATTACAAATTTACATAGGAAAAGTCTCTGTCTCTACTGGTTACCGAGTTGTGCTGAAATTACGGTTTTTCAAATAATACAAAAATAAGCGAAATCGACCACATAACATGAAAATGGTAAATCATAGGCATATAAAAGTATACATTTTTTTGATAGACTCAACGAGAGCTATCATTTGGTAGTGGGTAAACCTTTCTATCACGAACGGTTGCAATGTTCAATTTTTTTCTATCTAAAAGTGCTAAATTTAGACCGAAAAAACAATTATAACATTTTGAGAGATAGAGCGTTCTAATGTAGTCATGCTTATGCATTGGGGCGTGCTGAATTCAACGGTGAGGTCGGTTTTCCCGTAGCGTGTACGGTTTGGCCAGAAAGTGGAAAACTATAATTTCCGCGGTTTATCGCGCTTTTATCGCGAACCGCGCACCTTATCGCAACGCGGCTATCAGAAATGAATTCCTCGGACAATTTCCCATCCGACACCGTATGAATCGTCAACATCGGTCGATTGGATCGGACACAGTTTGCGTTCAAAGTTTCTAACATAGTACAATGGGTGTTTTAAGCATCATTTCTGATAATTGGGAACGTAATAACTTCCGAACCGTTCCAAATAAGTAAAATCAAATTATACAGGCTTTATCAGCGTCAAAAATTGTACCAAGAACCTCAACCTTAATTTGATTGAAGGTAGTTGGGTTTTTGCCGACTGGCTAAAATTTTGTAAGAAATCACGAATTTTAAACTATAATTTTGAACTGGCACTCCTATCTCTAAAACTAGGACCCGGATCAACATGAAACCTTTGCTATCTTACTAAAATGGGTGCGCTGATTACAAATTTACATAGGAAAAGTCTCTGTCTCTACTGGTTACCGAGTTGTGCTGAAATTACGGTTTTTCAAATAATACAAAAATAAGCGAAATCGACCACATAACATGAAAATGGTAAATCATAGGCATATAAAAGTATACATTTTTTTGATAGACACAACGAGAGCTATCATTTGGTAGTGGGTAAACCTTTCTATCACGAACGGTTGCAATGTTCAATTTTTTTCTATCTAAAAGTGCTAAATTTAGACCGAAAAAACAATTATAACATTTTGAGAGATAGAGCGTTCTAATGTAGTCATGCTTATGCATTGGGGCGTGCTGAATTCAACGGTGAGGTCGGTTTTCCCGTAGCGTGTACGGTTTGGCCAGAAAGTGGAAAACTATAATTTCCGCGGTTTATCGCGCTTTTCTCGCGAACCGCGCACCTTATCGCAACCCGGCTATCAGAAATGAATTCCTCGGACAATTTCCCATCCGACACCGTTTGAATCGTCAACATCGGTCGATTGGATCGGACACAGTTTGCGTTCAAAGTTTCTAACATAGTACAATGGGTGTTTTTAGCATCATTTCTGATAATTGGGAACGTAATAACTGCCGAACCGTTCCAAATAAGTAAAATCAAATTATACATGCTTTATCAGCGTCAAAAATTGTACCAAGAACCTCAACCTTAATTTGATTGAACGTAGTTGGGTTTTTGCAGACTGGCTAAAATTTTGTAAGAAATCACGAATTTTAAAGTATAATTTTGAACTGGCACTCCTACTCTAAAACTAGGACCCGGCTCAACATGAAACCTTTGCTATCTTACTAAAATGGGGGCGCTGATTACAAATTTACATAGGAAAAGTCCCTGTCTCTACTGGTTACCGAGTTGTGCTGAAATTACGGTTTTTCAAATAATACAAAAATAAGCGAAATCGACCACATAACATGAAAATGGTAAATCATAGGCATATAAAAGTATACATTTTTTTGATAGACACAACGAGAGCTATCATTTGGTACTGGGTAAACCTTTCTATCACGAACGGTTGCAATGTTCAATTTTTTTCTATCTAAAAGTGCTAAATTTAGACCGAAAAAACAATTATAACATTTTGAGAGATAGAGCGTTCTAATGTAGTCATGCTTATGCATTGGTGCGTGCTGAATTCAACGGTGAGGTCGGTTTTCCCGTAGCGTGTACGGTTTGGCCAGAAAGTGGAAAACTATAATTTCCGCGGTTTATCGCGCTTTTATCGCGAACCGCGCACCTTATCGCAACGCGGCTATCAGAAATGAATTCCTCGGACAATTTCCCATCCGACACCGTTTGAATCGTCAACATCGGTCGATTGGATCGGACACAGTTTGCGTTCAAAGTTTCTAACATAGTACAATGGGTGTTTTAAGCATCATTTCTGATAATTGGGAACGTAATAACTGCCGAACCGTTCCAAATAAGTAAAATCAAATTATACAGGCTTTATCAGCGTCAAAAATTGTACCAAGAACCTCAACCTTAATTTGATTGAAGGTAGTTGGGTTTTTGCCGACTGGCTAAAATTTTGTAAGAAATCACGAATTTTAAACTATAATTTTGAACTGGCACTCCTATCTCTAAAACTAGGACCCGGATCAACATGAAACCTTTGCTATCTTACTAAAATGGGGGCGCTGATTACAAATTTACATAGGAAAAGTCTCTGTCTCTACTGGTTACCGAGTTGTGCTGAAATTACGGTTTTTCAAATAATACAAAAATAAGCGAAATCGACCACATAACATGAAAATGGTAAATCATAGGCATATAAAAGTATACATTTTTTTGATAGACTCAACGAGAGCTATCATTTGGTAGTGGGTAAACCTTTCTATCACGAACGGTTGCAATGTTCAATTTTTCTCTATCCAAAAGTGCTAAATTTAGACCGAAAAAACAATTATAACTTTTTGAGAGATAGAGCGTTCTAATGTAGTCATGCTTATGCATTGGGGCGTGCTGAATTCAACGGTGAGGTCGGTTTTCCCGTAGCGTGTACGGTTTGGCCAGAAAGTGGAAAACTATAATTTCCACAGTTTATCGCGCTTTTCTCGCGAACCGCGCACCTTATCGCAACGCGGCTTTCAGAAATGAATTCCTCGGACAATTTCCCATCCGACACCGCTTGAATCGTCAACATCGGTCGATTGGATCGGACACAGTTTGCGTTCAAAGTTTCTAACATAGTACAATGGGTGTTTTTAGCATCATTTCTGATAATTGGGAACGTAATAACTGCCGAACCGCTCCAAATAAGTAAAATCAAATTATACAGGCTTTATCAGCGTCAAAAATTGTACCAAGAACCTCAACCTTAATTTGATTGAAGGTAGTTGGGTTTTTGCCGACTGGCTAAAATTTTGTAAGAAATCACGAATTTTAAACTATAATTTTGAACTGGCACTCCTATCTCTAAAACTAGGACCCGGATCAACATGAAACCTTTGCTATCTTACTAAAATGGGGGCGCTGATTACAAATTTACATAGGAAAAGTCTCTGTCTCTACTGGTTACCGAGTTGTGCTGAAATTACGGTTTTTCAAATAATACAAAAATAAGCGAAATCGACCACATAACATGAAAATGGTAAATCATAGGCATATAAAAGTATACATTTTTTTGATAGACTCAACGAGAGCTATCATTTGGTAGTGGGTAAACCTTTCTATCACGAACGGTTGCAATGTTCAATTTTTTTATATCTAAAAGTGCTAAATTTAGACCGAAAAAACAATTATAACTTTTTGAGAGATAGAGCGTTCTAATGTAGTCATGCTTATGCATTGGGGCGTGCTGAATTCAACGGTGAGGTCGGTTTTCCCGTAGCGTGTACGGTTTGGCCAGAAAGTGGAAAACTATAATTTCCGCGGTTTATCGCGCTTTTCTCGCGAACCGCGCACCTTATCGCAACGCGGCTTTCAGAAATGAATTCCTCGGACAATTTCCCATCCGGCACCGTTTGAATCGTCAACATCGGTCGATTGGATCGGACACAGTTTGCGTTCAAAGTTTCTAACATAGTACAATGGGTGTTTTTAGCATCATTTCTGATAATTGGGAACGTAATAACTGCCGAACCGTTCCAAATAAGTAAAATCAAATTATACAGGCTTTATCAGCGTCAAAAATTGTACCAAGAACCTCAACCTTAATTTGATTGAAGGTAGTTGGGTTTTTGCCGACTGGCTAAAATTTTGTAAGAAATCACGAATTTTAAACTATAATTTTGAACTGGCACTCCTATCTCTAAAACTAGGACCCGGATCAACATGAAACCTTTGCTATCTTACTAAAATGGGTGCGCTGATTACAAATTTACATAGGAAAAGTCTCTGTCTCTACTGGTTACCGAGTTGTGCTGAAATTACGGTTTTTCAAATAATACAAAAATAAGCGAAATCGACCACATAACATGAAAATGGTAAATCATAGGCATATAAAAGTATACATTTTTTTGATAGACTCAACGAGAGCTATCATTTGGTAGTGGGTAAACCTTTCTATCACGAACGGTTGCAATGTTCAATTTTTCTCTATCCAAAAGTGCTAAATTTAGACCGAAAAAACAATTATAACTTTTTGAGAGATAGAGCGTTCTAATGTAGTCATGCTTATGCATTGGGGCGTGCTGAATTCAACGGTGAGGTCGGTTTTCCCGTAGCGTGTACGGTTTGGCCAGAAAGTGGAAAACTATAATTTCCACAGTTTATCGCGCTTTTCTCGCGAACCGCGCACCTTATCGCAACGCGGCTTTCAGAAATGAATTCCTCGGACAATTTCCCATCCGACACCGCTTGAATCGTCAACATCGGTCGATTGGATCGGACACAGTTTGCGTTCAAAGTTTCTAACATAGTACAATGGGTGTTTTTAGCATCATTTCTGATAATTGGGAACGTAATAACTGCCGAACCGCTCCAAATAAGTAAAATCAAATTATACAGGCTTTATCAGCGTCAAAAATTGTACCAAGAACCTCAACCTTAATTTGATTGAAGGTAGTTGGGTTTTTGCCGACTGGCTAAAATTTTGTAAGAAATCACGAATTTTAAACTATAATTTTGAACTGGCACTCCTATCTCTAAAACTAGGACCCGGATCAACATGAAACCTTTGCTATCTTACTAAAATGGGGGCGCTGATTACAAATTTACATAGGAAAAGTCTCTGTCTCTACTGGTTACCGAGTTGTGCTGAAATTACGGTTTTTCAAATAATACAAAAATAAGCGAAATCGACCACATAACATGAAAATGGTAAATCATAGGCATATAAAAGTATACATTTTTTTGATAGACTCAACGAGAGCTATCATTTGGTAGTGAGTAAACCTTTCTATCACGAACGGTTGCAATGTTCAATTTTTTTATATCTAAAAGTGCTAAATTTAGACCGAAAAAACAATTATAACTTTTTGAGAGATAGAGCGTTCTAATGTAGTCATGCTTATGCATTGGGGCGTGCTGAATTCAACGGTGAGGTCGGTTTTCCCGTAGCGTGTACGGTTTGGCCAGAAAGTGGAAAACTATAATTTCCGCGGTTTATCGCGCTTTTCTCGCGAACCGCGCACCTTATCGCAACGCGGCTTTCAGAAATGAATTCCTCGGACAATTTCCCATCCGGCACCGTTTGAATCGTCAACATCGGTCGATTGGATCGGACACAGTTTGCGTTCAAAGTTTCTAACATAGTACAATGGGTGTTTTTAGCATCATTTCTGATAATTGGGAACGTAATAACTGCCGAACCGTTCCAAATAAGTAAAATCAAATTATACAGGCTTTATCAGCGTCAAAAATTGTACCAAGAACCTCAACCTTAATTTGATTGAAGGTAGTTGGGTTTTTGCCGACTGGCTAAAATTTTGTAAGAAATCACGAATTTTAAACTATAATTTTGAACTGGCACTCCTATCTCTAAAACTAGGACCCGGATCAACATGAAACCTTTGCTATCTTACTAAAATGGGTGCGCTGATTACAAATTTACATAGGAAAAGTCTCTGTCTCTACTGGTTACCGAGTTGTGCTGAAATTACGGTTTTTCAAATAATACAAAAATAAGCGAAATCGACCACATAACATGAAAATGGTAAATCATAGGCATATAAAAGTATACATTTTTTTGATAGACACAACGAGAGCTATCATTTGGTAGTGGGTAAACCTTTCTATCACGAACGGTTGCAATGTTCAATTTTTTTCTATCTAAAAGTGCTAAATTTAGACCGAAAAAACAATTATAACATTTTGAGAGATAGAGCGTTCTAATGTAGTCATGCTTATGCATTGGGGCGTGCTGAATTCAACGGTGAGGTCGGTTTTCCCGTAGCGTGTACGGTTTGGCCAGAAAGTGGAAAACTATAATTTCCGCGGTTTATCGCGCTTTTCTCGCGAACCGCGCACCTAATCGCAACGCGGCTTTCAGAAATGAATTCCTCGGACAATTTCCCATCCGGCACCGTTTGAATCGTCAACATCGGTCGATTGGATCGGACACAGTTTGCGTTCAAAGTTTCTAACATAGTACAATGTGTGTTTTTAGCATCATTTCTGATAATTGGGAACGTAATAACTGCCGAACCGTTCCAAATAAGTAAAATCAAATTATACAGGCTTTATCAGCGTCAAAAATTGTACCAAGAACCTCAACCTTAATTTGATTGAAGGTAGTTGGGTTTTTGCCGACTGGCTAAAATTTTGTAAGAAATCACGAATTTTAAACTATAATTTTGAACTGGCACTCCTATCTCTAAAACTAGGACCCGGATCAACATGAAACCTTTGCTATCTTACTAAAATGGGTGCGCTGATTACAAATTTACATAGGAAAAGTCTCTGTCTCTACTGGTTACCGAGTTGTGCTGAAATTACGGTTTTTCAAATAATACAAAAATAAGCGAAATCGACCACATAACATGAAAATGGTAAATCATAGGCATATAAAAGTATACATTTTTTTGATAGACACAACGAGAGCTATCATTTGGTAGTGGGTAAACCTTTCTATCACGAACGGTTGCAATGTTCAATTTTTTTCTATCTAAAAGTGCTAAATTTAGACCGAAAAAACAATTATAACTTTTTGAGAGATAGAGCGTTCTAATGTAGTCATGCTTATGCATTGGGGCGTGCTGAATTCAACGGTGAGGTCGGTTTTCCCGTAGCGTGTACGGTTTGGCCAGAAAGTGGAAAACTATAATTTCCGTGGTTTATCGCGCTTTTCTCGCGAACCGCGCACCTTATCGCAACGCGGCTTTCAGAAATGAATTCCTCGGACAATTTCCCATCCGGCACCGCTTGAATCGTCAACATCGGTCGATTGGATCGGACACAGTTTGCGTTCAAAGTTTCTAACATAGTACAATGGGTGTTTTTAGCATCATTTCTGATAATTGGGAACGTAATAACTGCCGAACCGTTCCAAATAAGTAAAATCAAATTATACAGGCTTTATCAGCGTCAAAAATTGTACCAAGAACCTCAACCTTAATTTGATTGAAGGTAGTTGGGTTTTTGCCGACTGGCTAAAATTTTGTAAGAAATCACGAATTTTAAAGTATAATTTTGAACTGGCACTCCTACTCTAAAACTAGGACCCGGCTCAACATGAAACCTTTGCTATCTTACTAAAATGGGGGCGCTGATTACAAATTTACATAGGAAAAGTCCCTGTCTCTACTGGTTACCGAGTTGTGCTGAAATTACGGTTTTTCAAATAATACAAAAATAAGCGAAATCGACCACATAACATGAAAATGGTAAATCATAGGCATATAAAAGTATACATTTTTTTGATAGACACAACGAGAGCTATCATTTGGTACTGGGTAAACCTTTCTATCACGAACGGTTGCAATGTTCAATTTTTTTCTATCTAAAAGTGCTAAATTTAGACCGAAAAAACAATTATAACATTTTGAGAGATAGAGCGTTCTAATGTAGTCATGCTTATGCATTGGTGCGTGCTGAATTCAACGGTGAGGTCGGTTTTCCCGTAGCGTGTACGGTTTGGCCAGAAAGTGGAAAACTATAATTTCCGCGGTTTATCGCGCTTTTATCGCGAACCGCGCACCTTATCGCAACGCGGCTATCAGAAATGAATTCCTCGGACAATTTCCCATCCGACACCGTTTGAATCGTCAACATCGGTCGATTGGATCGGACACAGTTTGCGTTCAAAGTTTCTAACATAGTACAATGGGTGTTTTAAGCATCATTTCTGATAATTGGGAACGTAATAACTGCCGAACCGTTCCAAATAAGTAAAATCAAATTATACAGGCTTTATCAGCGTCAAAAATTGTACCAAGAACCTCAACCTTAATTTGATTGAAGGTAGTTGGGTTTTTGCCGACTGGCTAAAATTTTGTAAGAAATCACGAATTTTAAACTATAATTTTGAACTGGCACTCCTATCTCTAAAACTAGGACCCGGATCAACATGAAACCTTTGCTATCTTACTAAAATGGGGGCGCTGATTACAAATTTACATAGGAAAAGTCTCTGTCTCTACTGGTTACCGAGTTGTGCTGAAATTACGGTTTTTCAAATAATACAAAAATAAGCGAAATCGACCACATAACATGAAAATGGTAAATCATAGGCATATAAAAGTATACATTTTTTTGATAGACTCAACGAGAGCTATCATTTGGTAGTGGGTAAACCTTTCTATCACGAACGGTTGCAATGTTCAATTTTTCTCTATCCAAAAGTGCTAAATTTAGACCGAAAAAACAATTATAACTTTTTGAGAGATAGAGCGTTCTAATGTAGTCATGCTTATGCATTGGGGCGTGCTGAATTCAACGGTGAGGTCGGTTTTCCCGTAGCGTGTACGGTTTGGCCAGAAAGTGGAAAACTATAATTTCCACAGTTTATCGCGCTTTTCTCGCGAACCGCGCACCTTATCGCAACGCGGCTTTCAGAAATGAATTCCTCGGACAATTTCCCATCCGACACCGCTTGAATCGTCAACATCGGTCGATTGGATCGGACACAGTTTGCGTTCAAAGTTTCTAACATAGTACAATGGGTGTTTTTAGCATCATTTCTGATAATTGGGAACGTAATAACTGCCGAACCGCTCCAAATAAGTAAAATCAAATTATACAGGCTTTATCAGCGTCAAAAATTGTACCAAGAACCTCAACCTTAATTTGATTGAAGGTAGTTGGGTTTTTGCCGACTGGCTAAAATTTTGTAAGAAATCACGAATTTTAAACTATAATTTTGAACTGGCACTCCTATCTCTAAAACTAGGACCCGGATCAACATGAAACCTTTGCTATCTTACTAAAATGGGGGCGCTGATTACAAATTTACATAGGAAAAGTCTCTGTCTCTACTGGTTACCGAGTTGTGCTGAAATTACGGTTTTTCAAATAATACAAAAATAAGCGAAATCGACCACATAACATGAAAATGGTAAATCATAGGCATATAAAAGTATACATTTTTTTGATAGACTCAACGAGAGCTATCATTTGGTAGTGGGTAAACCTTTCTATCACGAACGGTTGCAATGTTCAATTTTTTTATATCTAAAAGTGCTAAATTTAGACCGAAAAAACAATTATAACTTTTTGAGAGATAGAGCGTTCTAATGTAGTCATGCTTATGCATTGGGGCGTGCTGAATTCAACGGTGAGGTCGGTTTTCCCGTAGCGTGTACGGTTTGGCCAGAAAGTGGAAAACTATAATTTCCGCGGTTTATCGCGCTTTTCTCGCGAACCGCGCACCTTATCGCAACGCGGCTTTCAGAAATGAATTCCTCGGACAATTTCCCATCCGGCACCGTTTGAATCGTCAACATCGGTCGATTGGATCGGACACAGTTTGCGTTCAAAGTTTCTAACATAGTACAATGGGTGTTTTTAGCATCATTTCTGATAATTGGGAACGTAATAACTGCCGAACCGTTCCAAATAAGTAAAATCAAATTATACAGGCTTTATCAGCGTCAAAAATTGTACCAAGAACCTCAACCTTAATTTGATTGAAGGTAGTTGGGTTTTTGCCGACTGGCTAAAATTTTGTAAGAAATCACGAATTTTAAACTATAATTTTGAACTGGCACTCCTATCTCTAAAACTAGGACCCGGATCAACATGAAACCTTTGCTATCTTACTAAAATGGGTGCGCTGATTACAAATTTACATAGGAAAAGTCTCTGTCTCTACTGGTTACCGAGTTGTGCTGAAATTACGGTTTTTCAAATAATACAAAAATAAGCGAAATCGACCACATAACATGAAAATGGTAAATCATAGGCATATAAAAGTATACATTTTTTTGATAGACTCAACGAGAGCTATCATTTGGTAGTGGGTAAACCTTTCTATCACGAACGGTTGCAATGTTCAATTTTTCTCTATCCAAAAGTGCTAAATTTAGACCGAAAAAACAATTATAACTTTTTGAGAGATAGAGCGTTCTAATGTAGTCATGCTTATGCATTGGGGCGTGCTGAATTCAACGGTGAGGTCGGTTTTCCCGTAGCGTGTACGGTTTGGCCAGAAAGTGGAAAACTATAATTTCCACAGTTTATCGCGCTTTTCTCGCGAACCGCGCACCTTATCGCAACGCGGCTTTCAGAAATGAATTCCTCGGACAATTTCCCATCCGACACCGCTTGAATCGTCAACATCGGTCGATTGGATCGGACACAGTTTGCGTTCAAAGTTTCTAACATAGTACAATGGGTGTTTTTAGCATCATTTCTGATAATTGGGAACGTAATAACTGCCGAACCGCTCCAAATAAGTAAAATCAAATTATACAGGCTTTATCAGCGTCAAAAATTGTACCAAGAACCTCAACCTTAATTTGATTGAAGGTAGTTGGGTTTTTGCCGACTGGCTAAAATTTTGTAAGAAATCACGAATTTTAAACTATAATTTTGAACTGGCACTCCTATCTCTAAAACTAGGACCCGGATCAACATGAAACCTTTGCTATCTTACTAAAATGGGGGCGCTGATTACAAATTTACATAGGAAAAGTCTCTGTCTCTACTGGTTACCGAGTTGTGCTGAAATTACGGTTTTTCAAATAATACAAAAATAAGCGAAATCGACCACATAACATGAAAATGGTAAATCATAGGCATATAAAAGTATACATTTTTTTGATAGACTCAACGAGAGCTATCATTTGGTAGTGAGTAAACCTTTCTATCACGAACGGTTGCAATGTTCAATTTTTTTATATCTAAAAGTGCTAAATTTAGACCGAAAAAACAATTATAACTTTTTGAGAGATAGAGCGTTCTAATGTAGTCATGCTTATGCATTGGGGCGTGCTGAATTCAACGGTGAGGTCGGTTTTCCCGTAGCGTGTACGGTTTGGCCAGAAAGTGGAAAACTATAATTTCCGCGGTTTATCGCGCTTTTCTCGCGAACCGCGCACCTTATCGCAACGCGGCTTTCAGAAATGAATTCCTCGGACAATTTCCCATCCGGCACCGTTTGAATCGTCAACATCGGTCGATTGGATCGGACACAGTTTGCGTTCAAAGTTTCTAACATAGTACAATGGGTGTTTTTAGCATCATTTCTGATAATTGGGAACGTAATAACTGCCGAACCGTTCCAAATAAGTAAAATCAAATTATACAGGCTTTATCAGCGTCAAAAATTGTACCAAGAACCTCAACCTTAATTTGATTGAAGGTAGTTGGGTTTTTGCCGACTGGCTAAAATTTTGTAAGAAATCACGAATTTTAAACTATAATTTTGAACTGGCACTCCTATCTCTAAAACTAGGACCCGGATCAACATGAAACCTTTGCTATCTTACTAAAATGGGTGCGCTGATTACAAATTTACATAGGAAAAGTCTCTGTCTCTACTGGTTACCGAGTTGTGCTGAAATTACGGTTTTTCAAATAATACAAAAATAAGCGAAATCGACCACATAACATGAAAATGGTAAATCATAGGCATATAAAAGTATACATTTTTTTGATAGACACAACGAGAGCTATCATTTGGTAGTGGGTAAACCTTTCTATCACGAACGGTTGCAATGTTCAATTTTTTTCTATCTAAAAGTGCTAAATTTAGACCGAAAAAACAATTATAACATTTTGAGAGATAGAGCGTTCTAATGTAGTCATGCTTATGCATTGGGGCGTGCTGAATTCAACGGTGAGGTCGGTTTTCCCGTAGCGTGTACGGTTTGGCCAGAAAGTGGAAAACTATAATTTCCGCGGTTTATCGCGCTTTTCTCGCGAACCGCGCACCTAATCGCAACGCGGCTTTCAGAAATGAATTCCTCGGACAATTTCCCATCCGGCACCGTTTGAATCGTCAACATCGGTCGATTGGATCGGACACAGTTTGCGTTCAAAGTTTCTAACATAGTACAATGTGTGTTTTTAGCATCATTTCTGATAATTGGGAACGTAATAACTGCCGAACCGTTCCAAATAAGTAAAATCAAATTATACAGGCTTTATCAGCGTCAAAAATTGTACCAAGAACCTCAACCTTAATTTGATTGAAGGTAGTTGGGTTTTTGCCGACTGGCTAAAATTTTGTAAGAAATCACGAATTTTAAACTATAATTTTGAACTGGCACTCCTATCTCTAAAACTAGGACCCGGATCAACATGAAACCTTTGCTATCTTACTAAAATGGGTGCGCTGATTACAAATTTACATAGGAAAAGTCTCTGTCTCTACTGGTTACCGAGTTGTGCTGAAATTACGGTTTTTCAAATAATACAAAAATAAGCGAAATCGACCACATAACATGAAAATGGTAAATCATAGGCATATAAAAGTATACATTTTTTTGATAGACACAACGAGAGCTATCATTTGGTAGTGGGTAAACCTTTCTATCACGAACGGTTGCAATGTTCAATTTTTTTCTATCTAAAAGTGCTAAATTTAGACCGAAAAAACAATTATAACTTTTTGAGAGATAGAGCGTTCTAATGTAGTCATGCTTATGCATTGGGGCGTGCTGAATTCAACGGTGAGGTCGGTTTTCCCGTAGCGTGTACGGTTTGGCCAGAAAGTGGAAAACTATAATTTCCGTGGTTTATCGCGCTTTTCTCGCGAACCGCGCACCTTATCGCAACGCGGCTTTCAGAAATGAATTCCTCGGACAATTTCCCATCCGGCACCGCTTGAATCGTCAACATCGGTCGATTGGATCGGACACAGTTTGCGTTCAAAGTTTCTAACATAGTACAATGGGTGTTTTTAGCATCATTTCTGATAATTGGGAACGTAATAACTGCCGAACCGTTCCAAATAAGTAAAATCAAATTATACAGGCTTTATCAGCGTCAAAAATTGTACCAAGAACCTCAACCTTAATTTGATTGAAGGTAGTTGGGTTTTTGCCGACTGGCTAAAATTTTGTAAGAAATCACGAATTTTAAACTATAATTTTGAACTGGCACTCCTATCTCTAAAACTAGGACCCGGATCAACATGAAACCTTTGCTATCTTACTAAAATGGGTGCGCTGATTACAAATTTACATAGGAAAAGTCTCTGTCTCTACTGGTTACCGAGTTGTGCTGAAATTACGGTTTTTCAAATAATACAAAGCGAAATCGACCACATAACATGAAAATGGTAAATCATAGGCATATAAAAGTATACATTTTTTTGATAGACACAACGAGAGCTATCATTTGGTAGTGGGTAAACCTTTCTATCACGAACGGTTGCAATGTTCAATTTTTTTCTATCTAAAAGTGCTAAATTTAGACCGAAAAAACAATTATAACTTTTTGAGAGATAGAGCGTTCTAATGTAGTCATGCTTATGCATTGGGGCGTGCTGAATTCAACGGTGAGGTCGGTTTTCCCGTAGCGTGTACGGTTTGGCCAGAAAGTGGAAAACTATAATTTCCGTGGTTTATCGCGCTTTTCTCGCGAACCGCGCACCTTATCGCAACGCGGCTTTCAGAAATGAATTCCTCGGACAATTTCCCATCCGGCACCGCTTGAATCGTCAACATCGGTCGATTGGATCGGACACAGTTTGCGTTCAAAGTTTCTAACATAGTACAATGGGTGTTTTTAGCATCATTTCTGATAATTGGGAACGTAATAACTGCCGAACCGTTCCAAATAAGTAAAATCAAATTATACAGGCTTTATCAGCGTCAAAAATTGTACCAAGAACCTCAACCTTAATTTGATTGAAGGTAGTTGGGTTTTTGCCGACTGGCTAAAATTTTGTAAGAAATCACGAATTTTAAACTATAATTTTGAACTGGCACTCCTATCTCTAAAACTAGGACCCGGATCAACATGAAACCTTTGCTATCTTACTAAAATGGGTGCGCTGATTACAAATTTACATAGGAAAAGTCTCTGTCTCTACTGGTTACCGAGTTGTGCTGAAATTACGGTTTTTCAAATAATACAAAAATAAGCGAAATCGACCACATAACATGAAAATGGTAAATCATAGGCATATAAAAGTATACATTTTTTTGATAGACACAACGAGAGCTATCATTTGGTAGTGGGTAAACCTTTCTATCACGAACGGTTGCAATGTTCAATTTTTTTCTATCTAAAAGTGCTAAATTTAGACCGAAAAAACAATTATAACTTTTTGAGAGATAGAGCGTTCTAATGTAGTCATGCTTATGCATTGGGGCGTGCTGAATTCAACGGTGAGGTCGGTTTTCCCGTAGCGTGTACGGTTTGGCCAGAAAGTGGAAAACTATAATTTCCGTGGTTTATCGCGCTTTTCTCGCGAACCGCGCACCTTATCGCAACGCGGCTTTCAGAAATGAATTCCTCGGACAATTTCCCATCCGGCACCGCTTGAATCGTCAACATCGGTCGATTGGATCGGACACAGTTTGCGTTCAAAGTTTCTAACATAGTACAATGGGTGTTTTTAGCATCATTTCTGATAATTGGGAACGTAATAACTGCCGAACCGTTCCAAATAAGTAAAATCAAATTATACAGGCTTTATCAGCGTCAAAAATTGTACCAAGAACCTCAACCTTAATTTGATTGAAGGTAGTTGGGTTTTTGCCGACTGGCTAAAATTTTGTAAGAAATCACGAATTTTAAACTATAATTTTGAACTGGCACTCCTATCTCTAAAACTAGGACCCGGATCAACATGAAACCTTTGCTATCTTACTAAAATGGGTGCGCTGATTACAAATTTACATAGGAAAAGTCTCTGTCTCTACTGGTTACCGAGTTGTGCTGAAATTACGGTTTTTCAAATAATACAAAAATAAGCGAAATCGACCACATAACATGAAAATGGTAAATCATAGGCATATAAAAGTATACATTTTTTTGATAGACACAACGAGAGCTATCATTTGGTAGTGGGTAAACCTTTCTATCACGAACGGTTGCAATGTTCAATTTTTTTCTATCTAAAAGTGCTAAATTTAGACCGAAAAAACAATTATAACATTTTGAGAGATAGAGCGTTCTAATGTAGTCATGCTTATGCATTGGGGCGTGCTGAATTCAACGGTGAGGTCGGTTTTCCCGTAGCGTGTACGGTTTGGCCAGAAAGTGGAAAACTATAATTTCCGCGGTTTATCGCGCTTTTCTCGCGAACCGCGCACCTAATCGCAACGCGGCTTTCAGAAATGAATTCCTCGGACAATTTCCCATCCGGCACCGTTTGAATCGTCAACATCGGTCGATTGGATCGGACACAGTTTGCGTTCAAAGTTTCTAACATAGTACAATGGGTGTTTTTAGCATCATTTCTGATAATTGGGAACGTAATAACTGCCGAACCGTTCCAAATAAGTAAAATCAAATTATACAGGCTTTATCAGCGTCAAAAATTGTACCAAGAACCTCAACCTTAATTTGATTGAAGGTAGTTGGGTTTTTGCCGACTGGCTAAAATTTTGTAAGAAATCACGAATTTTAAACTATAATTTTGAACTGGCACTCCTATCTCTAAAACTAGGACCCGGATCAACATGAAACCTTTGCTATCTTACTAAAATGGGTGCGCTGATTACAAATTTACATAGGAAAAGTCTCTGTCTCTACTGGTTACCGAGTTGTGCTGAAATTACGGTTTTTCAAATAATACAAAAATAAGCGAAATCGACCACATAACATGAAAATGGTAAATCATAGGCATATAAAAGTATACATTTTTTTGATAGACACAACGAGAGCTATCATTTGGTAGTGGGTAAACCTTTCTATCACGAACGGCTGCAATGTTCAATTTTTTTCTATCTAAAAGTGCTAAATTTAGACCGAAAAAACAATTATAACTTTTTGAGAGATAGAGCGTTCTAATGTAGTCATGCTTATGCATTGGGGCGTGCTGAATTCAACGGTGAGGTCGGTTTTCCCGTAGCGTGTACGGTTTGGCCAGAAAGTGGAAAACTATAATTTCCGTGGTTTATCGCGCTTTTCTCGCGAACCGCGCACCTTATCGCAACGCGGCTTTCAGAAATGAATTCCTCGGACAATTTCCCATCCGGCACCGCTTGAATCGTCAACATCGGTCGATTGGATCGGACACAGTTTGCGTTCAAAGTTTCTAACATAGTACAATGGGTGTTTTTAGCATCATTTCTGATAATTGGGAACGTAATAACTGCCGAACCGTTCCAAATAAGTAAAATCAAATTATACAGGCTTTATCAGCGTCAAAAATTGTACCAAGAACCTCAACCTTAATTTGATTGAAGGTAGTTGGGTTTTTGCCGACTGGCTAAAATTTTGTAAGAAATCACGAATTTTAAACTATAATTTTGAACTGGCACTCCTATCTCTAAAACTAGGACCCGGATCAACATGAAACCTTTGCTATCTTACTAAAATGGGTGCGCTGATTACAAATTTACATAGGAAAAGTCTCTGTCTCTACTGGTTACCGAGTTGTGCTGAAATTACGGTTTTTCAAATAATACAAAAATAAGCGAAATCGACCACATAACATGAAAATGGTAAATCATAGGCATATAAAAGTATACATTTTTTTGATAGACACAACGAGAGCTATCATTTGTTAGTGGGTAAACCTTTCTATCACGAACGGTTGCAATGTTCAATTTTTTTCTATCTAAAAGTGCTAAATTTAGACCGAAAAAACAATTATAACATTTTGAGAGATAGAGCGTTCTAATGTAGTCATGCTTATGCATTGGGGCGTGCTGAATTCAACGGTGAGGTCGGTTTTCCCGTAGCGTGTACGGTTTGGCCAGAAAGTGGAAAACTATAATTTCCGCGGTTTATCGCGCTTTTCTCGTGAACCGCGCACCTTATCGCAACGCGGCTATCAGAAATGAATTCCTCGGACAATTTCCCATCCGACACCGTTTGAATCGTCAACATCGGTCGATTGGATCGGACACAGTTTGCGTTCAAAGTTTCTAACATAGTACAATGGGTGTTTTTAGCATCATTTCTGATAATTCGGAACGTAATAACTGCCGAACCGTTCCAAATAAGTAAAATCAAATTATACAGGCTTTATCAGCGTCAAAAATTGTACCAAGAACCTCAACCTTAATTTGATTGAAGGTAGTTGGGTTTTTGCCGACTGGCTAAAATTTTGTAAGAAATCACGAATTTTAAACTATAATTTTGAACTGGCACTCCTATCTCTAAAACTAGGACCCGGATCAACATGAAACCTTTGCTATCTTACTAAAATGGGGGCGCTGATTACAAATTTACATAGGAAAAGTCTCTGTCTCTACTGGTTACCGAGTTGTGCTGAAATTACGGTTTTTCAAATAATACAAAAATAAGCGAAATCGACCACATAACATGAAAATGGTAAATCATAGGCATATAAAAGTATACATTTTTTTGATAGACACAACGAGAGCTATCATTTGGTAGTGGGTAAACCTTTCTATCACGAACGGTTGCAATGTTCAATTTTTTTCTATCTAAAAGTGCTAAATTTAGACCGAAAAAACAATTATAACTTTTTGAGAGATAGAGCGTTCTAATGTAGTCATGCTTATGCATTGGGGCGTGCTGAATTCAACGGTGAGGTCGGTTTTCCCGTAGCGTGTACGGTTTGGCCAGAAAGTGGAAAACTATAATTTCCGCGGTTTATCGCGCTTTTCTCGTGAACCGCGCACCTTATCGCAACGCGGCTATCAGAAATGAATTCCTCGGACAATTTCCCATCCGACACCGTTTGAATCGTCAACATCGGTCGATTGGATCGGACACAGTTTGCGTTCAAAGTTTCTAACATAGTACAATGGGTGTTTTTAGCATCATTTCTGATAATTCGGAACGTAATAACTGCCGAACCGTTCCAAATAAGTAAAATCAAATTATACAGGCTTTATCAGCGTCAAAAATTGTACCAAGAACCTCAACCTTAATTTGATTGAAGGTAGTTGGGTTTTTGCCGACTGGCTAAAATTTTGTAAGAAATCACGAATTTTAAACTATAATTTTGAACTGGCACTCCTATCTCTAAAACTAGGACCCGGATCAACATGAAACCTTTGCTATCTTACTAAAATGGGGGCGCTGATTACAAATTTACATAGGAAAAGTCTCTGTCTCTACTGGTTACCGAGTTGTGCTGAAATTACGGTTTTTCAAATAATACAAAAATAAGCGAAATCGACCACATAACATGAAAATGGTAAATCATAGGCATATAAAAGTATACATTTTTTTGATAGACACAACGAGAGCTATCATTTGGTAGTGGGTAAACCTTTCTATCACGAACGGTTGCAATGTTCAATTTTTTTCTATCTAAAAGTGCTAAATTTAGACCGAAAAAACAATTATAACTTTTTGAGAGATAGAGCGTTCTAATGTAGTCATGCTTATGCATTGGGGCGTGCTGAATTCAACGGTGAGGTCGGTTTTCCCGTAGCGTGTACGGTTTGGCCAGAAAGTGGAAAACTATAATTTCCGCGGTTTATCGCGCTTTTCTCGCGAACCGCGCACCTTATCGCAACGCGGCTATCAGAAATGAATTCCTCGGACAATTTCCCATCCGACACCGTTTGAATCGTCAACATCGGTCTATTGGATCGGACACAGTTTGCGTTCAAAGTTTCTAACATAGTACAATGGGTGTTTTTAGCATCATTTCTGATAATTGGGAACGTAATAACTGCCGAACCGTTCCAAATAAGTAAAATCAAATTATACAGGCTTTATCAGCGTCAAAAATTGTACCAAGAACCTCAACCTTAATTTAATTGAAGGTAGTTGGGTTTTTGCCGACTGGCTAAAATTTTGTAAGAAATCACGAATTTTAAACTATAATTTTGAACTGGCACTCCTATCTCTAAAACTAGGACCCGGATCAACATGAAACCTTTGCTATCTTACTAAAATGGGTGCGCTGATTACAAATTTACATAGGAAAAGTCTCTGTCTCTACTGGTTACCGAGTTGTGCTGAAATTACGGTTTTTCAAATAATACAAAAATAAGCGAAATCGACCACATAACATGAAAATGGTAAATCATAGGCATATAAAAGTATACATTTTTTTGATAGACTCAACGAGAGCTATCATTTGGTAGTGGGTAAACCTTTCTATCACGAACGGTTGCAATGTTCAATTTTTTTCTATCTAAAAGTGCTAAATTTAGACCGAAAAAACAATTATAACATTTTGAGAGATAGAGCGTTCTAATGTAGTCATGCTTATGCATTGGGGCGTGCGGAATTCAACGGTGAGGTCGGTTTTCCCGTAGCGTGTACGGTTTGGCCAGAAAGTGGAAAACTATAATTTCCGCGGTTTATCGCGCTTTTATCGCGAACCGCGCACCTTATCGCAACGCGGCTATCAGAAATGAATTCCTCGGACAATTTCCCATCCGACACCGTATGAATCGTCAACATCGGTCGATTGGATCGGACACAGTTTGCGTTCAAAGTTTCTAACATAGTACAATGGGTGTTTTAAGCATCATTTCTGATAATTGGGAACGTAATAACTTCCGAACCGTTCCAAATAAGTAAAATCAAATTATACAGGCTTTATCAGCGTCAAAAATTGTACCAAGAACCTCAACCTTAATTTGATTGAAGGTAGTTGGGTTTTTGCCGACTGGCTAAAATTTTGTAAGAAATCACGAATTTTAAACTATAATTTTGAACTGGCACTCCTATCTCTAAAACTAGGACCCGGATCAACATGAAACCTTTGCTATCTTACTAAAATGGGTGCGCTGATTACAAATTTACATAGGAAAAGTCTCTGTCTCTACTGGTTACCGAGTTGTGCTGAAATTACGGTTTTTCAAATAATACAAAAATAAGCGAAATCGACCACATAACATGAAAATGGTAAATCATAGGCATATAAAAGTATACATTTTTTTGATAGACACAACGAGAGCTATCATTTGGTAGTGGGTAAACCTTTCTATCACGAACGGTTGCAATGTTCAATTTTTTTCTATCTAAAAGTGCTAAATTTAGACCGAAAAAACAATTATAACATTTTGAGAGATAGAGCGTTCTAATGTAGTCATGCTTATGCATTGGGGCGTGCGGAATTCAACGGTGAGGTCGGTTTTCCCGTAGCGTGTACGGTTTGGCCAGAAAGTGGAAAACTATAATTTCCGCGGTTTATCGCGCTTTTCTCGCGAACCGCGCACCTTATCGCAACCCGGCTATCAGAAATGAATTCCTCGGACAATTTCCCATCCGACACCGTTTGAATCGTCAACATCGGTCGATTGGATCGGACACAGTTTGCGTTCAAAGTTTCTAACATAGTACAATGGGTGTTTTTAGCATCATTTCTGATAATTGGGAACGTAATAACTGCCGAACCGTTCCAAATAAGTAAAATCAAATTATACATGCTTTATCAGCGTCAAAAATTGTACCAAGAACCTCAACCTTAATTTGATTGAAGGTAGTTGGGTTTTTGCCGACTGGCTAAAATTTTGTAAGAAATCACGAATTTTAAAGTATAATTTTGAACTGGCACTCCTACTCTAAAACTAGGACCCGGCTCAACATGAAACCTTTGCTATCTTACTAAAATAGGGGCGCTGATTACAAATTTACATAGGAAAAGTCCCTGTCTCTACTGGTTACCGAGTTGTGCTGAAATTACGGTTTTTCAAATAATACAAAGATAAGCGAAATCGACCACATAACATGAAAATGGTAAATCATAGGCATATAAAAGTATACATTTTTTTGATAGACACAACGAGAGCTATCATTTGGTAGTGGGTAAACCTTTCTATCACGAACGGTTGCAATGTTCAATTTTTTTCTATCTAAAAGTGCTAAATTTAGACCGAAAAAACAATTATAACATTTTGAGAGATAGAGCGTTCTAATGTAGTCATGCTTATGCATTGGTGCGTGCTGAATTCAACGGTGAGGTCGGTTTTCCCGTAGCGTGTACGGTTTGGCCAGAAAGTGGAAAACTATAATTTCCGCGGTTTATCGCGCTTTTATCGCGAACCGCGCACCTTATCGCAACGCGGCTATCAGAAATGAATTCCTCGGACAATTTCCCATCCGACACCGTTTGAATCGTCAACATCGGTCGATTGGATCGGACACAGTTTGCGTTCAAAGTTTCTAACATAGTACAATGGGTGTTTTAAGCATCATTTCTGATAATTGGGAACGTAATAACTGCCGAACCGTTCCAAATAAGTAAAATCAAATTATACAGGCTTTATCAGCGTCAAAAATTGTACCAAGAACCTCAACCTTAATTTGATTGAAGGTAGTTGGGTTTTTGCCGACTGGCTAAAATTTTGTAAGAAATCACGAATTTTAAACTATAATTTTGAACTGGCACTCCTATCTCTAAAACTAGGACCCGGATCAACATGAAACCTTTGCTATCTTACTAAAATGGGGGCGCTGATTACAAATTTACATAGGAAAAGTCTCTGTCTCTACTGGTTACCGAGTTGTGCTGAAATTACGGTTTTTCAAATAATACAAAAATAAGCGAAATCGACCACATAACATGAAAATGGTAAATCATAGGCATATAAAAGTATACATTTTTTTGATAGACTCAACGAGAGCTATCATTTGGTAGTGGGTAAACCTTTCTATCACGAACGGTTGCAATGTTCAATTTTTTTTCTATCTAAAAGTGTTAAATTTAGACCGAAAAAACAATTATAACTTTTTGAGAGATAGAGCGTTCTAATGTAGTCATGCATATGCATTGGGGCGTGCTGAATTCAACTGTGAGGTCGGTTTTCCCGTAGCGTGTACGGTTTGGCCAGAAAGTGGAAAACTATAATTTCCGCGGTTTATCGCGCTTTTCTCGTGAACCGCGCACCTTATCGCAACGCGGCTTTCAGAAATAAATTCCTCGGACAATTTCCCATCCGACACCGTTTGAATCGTCAACATCGGTCGATTGGATCGGACACAGTTTGCGTTCAAAGTTTCTAACATAGTACAATGGGTGTTTTTAGCATCATTTCTGATAATTGGAAACGTAATAACTGCCGAACCGTTCCAAATAAGTCAAATCAAATTATACAGGCTGTATCAGCGTCAAAAATTGTACCAAGAACCTCAACCTTAATTTGATTGAAGGTAGTTGGGTTTTTGCCGACTGGCTAAAATTTTGTAAGAAATCACGAATTTTAAACTATAATTTTGAACTGGCACTCCTATCTCTAAAACTAGGACCCGGATCAACATGAAACCTTTCCTATCTTACTAAAATGGGTGCCCTGATTACAAATTTACATAGGAAAAGTCTCTGTCTCTACTGGTTACCGAGTTGTGCTGAAATTACGGTTTTTCAAATAATACAGAAATAAGCGAAATCGACCACATAACATGAAAATGGTAAATCATAGGCATATAAAAGTATACATTTTTTTGATAGACTCAACGAGAGCTATCATTTGGTAGTGGGTAAACCTTTCTATCACGAACGGTTGCAATGTTCAATTTTTTTCTATCTAAAAGTGCTAAATTTAGACCGAAAAAACAATTATAACTTTTTGAGAGATAGAGCGTTCTAATGTAGTCATGCTTATGCATTGGGGCGTGCTGAATTCAACAGTGAGGTCGGTTTTCCCGTAGCGTGTACGGTTTGGCCAGAAAGTGGAAAACTATAATTTCGGCGGTTTATCGCGCTTTTCTCGCGAACCGTGCACCTTATCGCAACGCGGCTTTCAGAAATGAATTCCTTGGACAATTTCCCATCCGACACCGTTTGAATCGTCAACATCGGTCGATTGGATCGGACACAGTTTGCGTTCAAAGTTTCTAACATAGTACAATGGATGTTTTTAGCATCATTTCTGATAATTGGGAACGTAATAACTGCCGAACCGTTCCTAATAAGTAAAATCAAACTATAAAGGCTTTATCAGCGTCAAAAATTGTACCAAGAACCTCAACCTTAATTTGATTGAAGGTAGTTGAGTTTTTGCCGACTGGCTAAAATTTTGTAATAAATCAGGAATTTTAAACTATAATTTTGAACTGGCACTCCTACTCTAAAACTAGGACCCGGATCAACATGAAACCGTTGCTATCTTACTAAAATGGGTGCGCTGATTACAAATTTACATAGGAAAAGTCTCTGTCTCTACTGGTTACCGAGTTGTGCTGAAATTACGGTTTTTCAAATAATACGAAAATAAGCGGAATCGACCACATAACATGAAAATGGTAAATCATAGGCATATAAAAGTATACATTTTTTTGATAGACTCAACGAGAGCTATCATTTGGTAGTGGGTAAACCTTTCTATCACGAACGGTTGCAATGTTCATTTTTTTTTCTATCTAAAAGTGCTAAATTTAGACCGAAAAAACAATTATAACTTTTTGAGAGATAGAGCGTTCTAATGTAGTCATGCTTATGCATTGGGGCGTGCTGAATTCAACAGTGAGGTCGGTTTTCCCGTAGCGTGTACGGTTTGGCCAGAAAGTGGAAAACTATAATTTCCGTGGTTTATCGCGCTTTTCTCGCGAACCGCGCACCTTATCGCAACGCGGCTTTCAGAAATGAATTCCTCGGACAATTTCCCATCCGACACCGTTTGAATCGTCAACATCGGTGGATTGGATCGGACACAGTTTGCGTTCAAAGTTTCTAACATAGTACAATGGGTGCTTTTAGCATCATTTCTGATAATTGGGAACGTAATAACTGCCGAACCGTTCCAAATAAGTAAAATCAAATTATACAGGCTTTATCAGCGTCAAAAATTGTACCAAGAACCTCAACCTTAATTTGATTGAAGGTAGTTGGGTTTTTGCCGACTGGCTAAAATTTTGTAAGAAATCACGAATTTTAAACTATAATTTTGAACTGGCACTCCTATCTCTAAAACTAGGACCCGGATCAACATGAAACCTTTACTATCTTACTAAAATGGGGGCGCTGATTACAAATTTACATAGGAAAAGTCTCTGTCTCTACTGGTTACCGAGTTGTGCTGAAATTACGGTTTTTCAAATAATACAAAAATAAGCGAAATCGACCACCTAACATGAAAATGGTATTTCATAGGCATATAAAAGTATACATTTTTTTGATAGACTCAACGAGAGCTATCATTTGGTAGTGGGTAAACCTTTCTATCACGATCGGTTGCAATGTTCAATTTTTTTCTATCTAAAAGTGCTAAATTTAGACCGAAAAAACAATTATAACTTTTTGAGAGATAGAGCGTTCTAATGTAGTCATGCTTATGCATTGGGGCGTGCTGAATTCAACGGTGAGGTCGGTTTTCCCGTAGCGTGTACGGTTTGGCCAGAAAGTGGAAAACTATAATTTCCGTGGTTTATCGCGCTTTTCTCGCGAACCGCGCACCTTATCGCAACGCGGCTTTCAGAAATGAATTCCTCGGACAATTTCCCATCCGGCACCGTTTGAATCGTCAACATCCGTCGATTGGATCGGACACAGTTTGCGTTCAAAGTTTCTAACATAGTACAATGGGTGTTTTTAGCATCATTTCTGATAATTGGGAACGTAATAACTGCCGAACCGTTCCAAATAAGTAAAATCAAATTATACAGGCTTTATCAGCGTCAAAAATTGCACCAAGAAGCTCAACCTTAATTTGATTGAAGGTAGTTGGGTTTTTGCCGACTGGCTAAAATTTTGTAAGAAATCACGAATTTTAAACTATAATTTTGAACTGGCACTCCTATCTCTAAAACTAGGACCCGGATCAACATGAAACCTTTGCTATCTTACTAAAATGGGTGCGCTGATTACAAATTTACATAGGAAAAGTATCTGTCTCTACTGGTTACCGAGTTGTGCTGAAATTACGGTTTTTCAAACCGTAATTTCAGCACAACCTTTCTTGGTAAACCTTTCTATCACGAACGGTTGCAATGTTCAATTTTTACTTTATCATACGCAGTATGCTAAAGTATTATTCTTTTCCGGTCCCCTGAGCATTTTTTACCAAGGTACAAAAAAATGTCTGTGTGTGTGTGCGTGTGTGTGTGTAAATGATTTTTGTGGCGATGATTCCGGAGAAACTACTAAAGGTATCGGGACGAAAGTTCATATTTAGAAGTTTCATGACCTAACTTAGAGCTGAAAAGCTTTTGGTTCAAAAGGGTCCAAAGGAACTGGTAGTTTATTCTAAGCCTTTTTCAAGGATTTTGCAAATGAGCCGCCATTTCTGTAATTTCGTCAAAATAGTTAAATAATAAATTAAAGTAGAGGAAATTTTGTATAATTTATGACATTTTTTGGTAATATTAATAGTTTAGCGGCAAGAGCAAATTCTGTTTGATCGATATCGGTCGCATCTGCATTGATATGAAAGTAAGTACATAGTAGCCAGAATTTTGACAAATATTTTTTTGTGTTGTCACTCGAAAATAGCTGATCTCATCAGAGGTTGGAGTACCGCTGTGGAACGTTGCCGCATAAAGTATAGCGATGAGCGTAGTTTTATTTTAGTATGTTGTCAGAATTTGAATTAGCTTTTTAAACTTGACGTTTCGTCAAAGTGGTACCAAATTAACATTTCCTATACAGAAATATAAAAAGATGCTGATTCTTTGCCAATACGTACGATTTATCTCAATAAAATGGATTCTCATGCAGCTAAACTATTAATTTTATATATTGTATGATAAAGTTATGTGCCTGGCCACATCAGATTTTTTACCTCTAGTATAGAAGAAAATAAGTGCTTGATGAGGTAAGATATCACGACAAAGTTATTATGAAACTAAGTTATTATGAATGATTCTTTAAATAAAAAAAATCCTTTTAATAAAATACAAAATCTGATGTGGCCACATGACTTTATCATACCATATATAAAATTAATAGTTTAGCGGCATGATATTTTATTTCATCGAGATCGGCCATGTCTGCATTCGAATAAAACTACTAGAACTAGACAGATATTTTAATTATATTGACAGTAGGTATTGTCAAAACCTCAGCGTTTGACACTACCTACTGTCAGTAGAATCACAATATCTGACAAATCCTGGCTAACTAGTTTTGATACGGGCGATCTAGATGAAATTTGCTCATGCGTGAAACTTTTAGGTGATTTTTTTTCTTGTTGTGTTTTTAGACAGCGAAAATTGAGAGGTTTCTTTTTAGATACATTGTGTAACGGTGCGGATTTTAAAAGAATGACTGCATTTTTGAATCGGAATTTTTAAATTTTTTGATTATTTCGAAAAATTTGGGAGGAGTTTTGAGCCCGGATTAGTATTCAGCGAAAAGAATTCTATCAAAAAAAGTTATAGAATTAAAAAATAATTTATTTTCTCAAATGAAAAACCCTGACTATCAATTCACCATTCGAAAAACAATTTATTTCAGTAGTTTTTGGAAAATTACTTTTTGTTAATACAATAATATTAAAAATTAGCTGGTATTTTGACAGCAATTGGTTTGCGTTCATGTAAATCCTTGATATATACATATACAGGTGTCTCAACAGTACGATCTCGGAAGATTGTACCTCTGTTAATGAAGATATTTTAAAACTGATTTCGCTCATATATACAGAACTCCGAGACGCACATTTTAAAATTACTATCGTGTATACTGGGTGTTCCATAAGGTAGTACCAACCCAAACTTGTTTTTTAAATTGAGCAACCTATATTTCGGCACAATTTTGAATTCCTCGCTAAATTTTACGCCAATGAAACATAACATTAGCTACACTAAACTTAATACTTTTTGATTTATTGGCATTTTTATGGAAAGACAGCAGTCTAAGAAAAGCAGTACCTATATCTCAACACCTGTTTTTAATTTTATTGCACACACGAAATAAAAAAATCTGATGTGGCCAGGCACATGACTTTATCATACAATATATAAAATTAATAGTTTAGCTGCATGAGAATCTATTCTATTGAGATAAATCGTACGTATTGTCAAATCATCAGCATTTGACACTACCTACACTACGTCATTAGAATAATAGTTATTTATGTCACAAATGCCGAAAGTACGGAATAGCGCGACGAGCGGTGATGCGGCGCGTCACCGAAGGCGGAGTGTCGCCGTCGCATATGAGCGAGTCGGCTATCTAGTTTTTGGCAGGAGCGACATCAACGTTTATTGTGTAGCTTTTTAAGAAATACGTATTAAAAAAAATGATTTCTGTATAGTAAATGCTAGGTTGGTACCCCTTTGACGAAACGTCAAGTTTAAAGGTGCGTTCCGATTAGTAGGTAATGGTAGCTAATGGCGGTGGTAGAATACGAAATTATAGTGTTTCTTACATATCGTGATAATGACACATATTAGTTTGCATGTGCATAAACATGAGTCACTATCAATTTTCTATTGGAAATACTATAACGGCGTCTGCTACCACTGCCATTATCACTAATGAAAACGCACCTTAAAAAGGTAATTCAAATTCTGACAGATTTATATTTGTTCATGACACATCCCTACCAACATACTAAAATAAAACTACACTCATCGTTATACTTTATTTATAATTTTCTCAATGTATCGTTTTTGGAATTAGATATTAAGACGGGTTGATATTTCTTATCAACAAACAATCAAATTGGTGATCTTACTTTATTTGAAATTTGTATTTTAAAATTTGCCGCACTACAGCGGCAACGTTCCATAGTGGTTCTCCAACCTCTGATGAGATCAGCTGTTTTCGAATGTGACAACACAAAAAAATATTTGTCAAAATCCTGGCTACTATGTAATTTCATATCAATGCAGATGCGACCGATCTCGATCAAATAGAATTTGCTCTTGAAGCTAAACTATTAATTTTACCAAAAAAATTCATAGGCATAAACTATTCAAAATTTCATCTACTTTAATTTATTAATGAACTATTTTGTTGAAAATACAGAAATTGCGGCTCTTTTCCAAAATTATTCAAAAAGGCTTAGAATAACCTAAAAAGCTAAACTATTAATTTTACCAAAAAAAGTCATAGGCATAAATTATTCAAAATTTCCTCTACTTTAATTTATTATTTAACTATTTTGTCGAAATTACAGAAATGGCGGCTCATTTGCAAAATCATTGAAAAAGGCTTAGAATAAACTACCAGTTCCTTTCGACCCTTTTGAACCAAAAGCTTTTCAGCTCTAAGTTTGTTCATAAAACCTCTAAATATAAACTTTCGTCCCGATACCTTTAGTAGTTTCTCCAGAATCGTCGTCACAAAAATCGTTTACACACGCACACACACACACACACACACACACACACACACACACACACACACACACACACATACAGACATTTTTTGTACCTTGGTCAAAAATGTTCAGGGGACCCAAAAAGACCTATTTCCGCTAAAATCTCAATTTTTTTTTCGGCATGATTACAATACTTTAGCATACTGCGTATGATAAAGTAAAAAGTTATAAAAAAGTTAAAAACAGTTATTGAGATATATAGTTTCTTAGACTACTGTTTTTCCATAAAAATGCCAATATATCAAAAAGTATAAAGTTTAGCGTAAGTAATGTTATGTTTCATTGGCGTAAAATCTAGCGAGGAATCTAAAACAAAATTCCATTAAAAAAAAACATAAGTTTGGATTGGTGTTACGTTATGGAACACCCTGTATACACAATAATAATTTTAAAATGTGTGCCTCGGCGTTCTGTGTATATGAGTGAAATCAGTTTTAAAATATCTTCATTACCAGAGGCATAATCTTTCGAGATCACACACCCTGTATATGCAAAAAGGGTTGTATGGTCCTCCAAATTGAAAAGGGCCTGGAGGGTTGTCTTTATGGAGAATACTTTGGACTGATGTTGTCAAACCTGAAAGATTCCGAAACGCAATGTTCTGTAAATAAGGAAAGTATATTTTAAATAAAACACAGAAAAATGTTTCAAATTTGTAACTTTAATAGAACCCACCGGGTAGCAAATGGGCGGAAGTGCGAGACCGTCTCGTTTAAATTTGATATTAACCCTACACCGACAGTATATTATGCAAATGAGAATGGCGTACGGGGTCGGATAATATCCAATGTTTCGCGCATTTTAATAATATACCGGACTTGCCGCCACGCCCCTCTTTGCACTCACAGAGTCCGTTTTTCCCCAACTCTAATTACCTAGATTTTTGCAGACCCTACCATATTTGCCCCATTAACGACTACTCTCTCGTCTGTTTTAATTGAAAACTAGCATTACCAACTTTTCTACATTTTTATCCGACTTGCAGAAGCTAAAGAGGGTAAATTTGTGAGAGATTTAATTAATTTTTAATAACAGGTCTAGTAAAGTGGCTGTTATATTTTTGTCTAGTAGTCTGCTACATGAAAAAAACGTAATTATACTTATTGATGAAATTTATTCAAACACAGTCGCTGTTTGAACCAAAAATGGACACAAAATGTAAGAAGAAACAGGTTATTTGTGTTTTTGATACCCGTACTCGATAAACTTGATAACGTCAAAATATTTATTAATATTATTCAATTAATATTATTCGGACGAACAAAACCGTTGTCGGACATAAACATTTTGATGCACCTCGGGCATTACTTGATGTTTATACCCTCGGGCGACTTAAAAAGTTCTCCGGCCTATCGGCCCTCGAGCTTTCTAAACGGTCACCCTCGGGGTATAAATATCCGTGTAAAGCCCTTGGTACATAAATAACTATTATAACATATTTCTAAATACTTTTTTACATAGCAATATTGCATAGCTTTGAACATACAGGTACTTTACACTTAAAATGTTTTCATAGCTTTGGTAACATCCGGTGTATGCTAGAAGACTGCTATCCTGTTTCCATGGGGTTTACGTCACAGTTAAAATATGTGCCGGATGTGCTTGATCTACAATATAACAAATAAAAGAACGAAATATTAAAACTTATATTTTAACTTCTCATATTCTTAATTTCAATGTCAAGGAACCCTGCAATATAAATGTAAATCAATACTTAATCAATTATATTTGTAGTAACTAAATAAAACTTGCGAAATATGTTGTAAGTGCTTTTTTGAAAACCTCTTCACAGTTTTTTTTCATAAAATCATTCACTTAAAACGCCCCGTAAAGTTCGAGTTTCTTTTCCATCGCAGCTACCCTAGCAATAAATACATTAGTTATTACCACTACTGCCGATAAACACGAAAGTAGTTTCGGTAAGATGCGATGGCTACGTACATATACATACCTATGACTTAAGGATAGCAGTAGAACTTTAACGCGATGCACTTAAATTCGCCCTTAACTTTTTACACCCTATAAACCGGGTCCGGTGCTAACGTTCCTAATCACTATTTTCCGACTTGTTATGCCTATTTTAAACAAAGAAGTAATTTATGTAGATGTCCGGCCGCCGGTCGTTCGGACAACGTTTATGGCCAAATAAAAGCCAGCTTTACGCCGTTGCCGTAAACCGTTAATAATATTAAGAGACTGTATCTATTGTTCCTATTGTTTCAGCTGAATAATTGTGAAATGAATATGAGTTTGTTCGGCTATGTTTATTGGATAATCATTAAATGATATTGGTGTTAACTATGGGCACTATTCATGGTGTTTTATAATAATGGGATGCTAATCCTGATAGTTGTTATTGAATTGTTTATTTTTGAAATTTTCGTACTGCGATTTGTGTAACTTCTGTGGTCTAATAATTATAATTGTCAGAATAGAAGTAACAATATTTTGGAGACTGTGGTGAACTTAATAATAAAATTATAAACCCCTAACCACAACAAGTATTTTAGAAACCTAAATACGTATTTCAGCAACTATGTTGCCATCTTCAGTAGAACCTAAAAAAAGAAAAAGAGAGATTAGCACTTCATAGTATCTTTACTGGATATTCTCCAAGCAAATCACTAGTGGAAGTGACGTCCATGTTAAAATTTATCCTATATATACCCATTTGTTGTTCACGCCTCAGTGAATTTTGATCATTGAAGCGTAAAAAACAAGTTTTAATTAAAGCAGGTCAAACAATGGCGAACTAGGTATAGGACCCCTGTCTGAATTTATTAATTTATCTCTATTCAAGTGAATAAAGATACTTTCCAAGCTGTTTAGTTCCCTATTATTTGACACAGCTTTTACAAGTTTTAAGTCATCTACAACTACTTTATGACCTGTGTCTAAAATATGTTGAGCCACACTAGATTTTTCAAAACGATTATATTTAAAATGAGCTACATGTTCTTTGAACCTAGTTAAAATTGTTCTTCTAGTCTGGCCTACGTATTCTTTTTCACAGTCATGACATTTGATACAATATATACCAGATTTATCAAGTACATCTACCTTATCCTTTGGGTTTCCAAGAAGGTTCTTTATGCTATTATGAGTCGAATATGCTAAACAGAGATTTTGTGATGTAAAAATACTTCTCAAACCCCTTGTATATGCACGATCGAACGGTATTTTAACATAATACTTCTTTTCTACAGACAAAGTATTTAAAGTAGATATTTGATTTACATACATTTTTTGATTCTGCTTCTTAATCATTCTATCAACTATTTTCTCAGGGTACCCATTATATATGACAACATTCTTAATAAACAATAATTCTTGCTGATATCTATCTGCGGACAATGGAAATTTCAATAACCTATTTACTAAACAACTAATAAAAGACAATTTTTGTTGAAAAGGATGCTGCGAATCATTAGGGATAAACCTGATTGTGTTAGTACCTTTCCGATACACGTCAATTTCTATTATATTTTTGCTATTCCTGACTACCAGAGTATCTAAAAATGGAAGTTCCATTTTTAGATACTCTGGTAGTCAGGAATAGCAAAAATATAATAGAAATTGACGTGTATCGGAAAGGTACTAACACAATCAGGTTTATCCCTAATGATTCGCAGCATCCTTTTCAACAAAAATTGTCTTTTATTAGTTGTTTAGTAAATAGGTTATTGAAATTTCCATTGTCCGCAGATAGATATCAGCAAGAATTATTGTTTATTAAGAATGTTGTCATATATAATGGGTACCCTGAGAAAATAGTTGATAGAATGATTAAGAAGCAGAATCAAAAAATGTATGTAAATCAAATATCTACTTTAAATACTTTGTCTGTAGAAAAGAAGTATTATGTTAAAATACCGTTCGATCGTGCATATACAAGGGGTTTGAGAAGTATTTTTACATCACAAAATCTCTGTTTAGCATATTCGACTCATAATAGCATAAAGAACCTTCTTGGAAACCCAAAGGATAAGGTAGATGTACTTGATAAATCTGGTATATATTGTATCAAATGTCATGACTGTGAAAAAGAATACGTAGGCCAGACTAGAAGAACAATTTTAACTAGGTTCAAAGAACATGTAGCTCATTTTAAATATAATCGTTTTGAAAAATCTAGTGTGGCTCAACATATTTTAGACACAGGTCATAAAGTAGTTGTAGATGACTTAAAACTTGTAAAAGCTGTGTCAAATAATAGGGAACTAAACAGCTTGGAAAGTATCTTTATTCACTTGAATAGAGATAAATTAATAAATTCAGACAGGGGTCCTATACCTAGTTCGCCATTGTTTGACCTGCTTTAATTAAAACTTGTTTTTTACGCTTCAATGATCAAAATTCACTGAGGCGTGAACAACAAATGGGTATATATAGGATAAATTTTAACATGGACGTCACTTCCACTAGTGATTTGCTTGGAGAATATCCAGTAAAGATACTATGAAGTGCTAATCTCTCTTTTTCTTTTTTTAGGTTCTACTGAAGATGGCAACATAGTTGCTGAAATACGTATTTAGGTTTCTAAAATACTTGTTGTGGTTAGGGGTTTATAATTTTATTATTAAGTTCACCACAGTCTCCAAAATATTGTTATTAACATGGCTTCCCGGTCAACGGAGTTAAATAGATATAGTTCACTTAGTACTAAGATTTGTAAAATAGGTGCAGATATTTCATTTCTAAAGAAATCCAAAAATCAATGTTTGTTTCCTAAATTTGTTCATATTAATTTAAATGTTAAGTCAAGATTCACAGAATCCTTGACGTTGTTTGCTAAAAGAAAATGGCTTGATTTGGAAATTAAATATCTATACGCAAAAAGAAGTAGGTTAGAGTTAGAAAAATATAATTTGCATTTAAAACTTTGTAAAGATCTTTCAGATCTCAATTACCAACAATGGTTAGTGTTTCAACAAAACATGTACGAAATCATCAATCACAAAATGGATAAGGTTAATTTCAACCATAGGAAGAAACTCTCTTTGCTATCTCAACGAAACAGCGATGTTTTGTTGAAACAATTTCCAACTAAGAATTTAGATTGTAACATAGTTATTAATGAATCTTCTGAGTCCTTCTCAAAAACTGAAATTAACTTTCTGAATAAAGGCTTAAAATACAACTTGCCTAATAAAAGGATGCCTACCATAGAGTTAATATCAGGAATTGAATCTTCAATTAGCCAATGTAATGACACCACAAAAGCTGCAATCAGGAGCTCTTGTAAAAATCAGCTTTTAATGAATCAACAGGACTTTAAAGTTAGTAATGAATGTAAAGATCAATACAAAATTATTGAAGGACTCAAGAAGAAGAATTGTTTCTATCTTAAGGCTGACAAAGGTAATAAGGTGGTCATATTGGATAAAGCGGATTATTTTGATAGGATTGATAACTTAATTGCAAATGGTCCTTATAAGGAAATCAAGAAAAACCCACTGCCCAAACTAGTCCGTCAAATAAATAGTACGCTGTCCAGTTGTCCTAATCTTATCACCCGCCAAACTAGATTTAAACTCAAAGTTTCCAATCCTACTGTACCTAGATTATATGTTCTCCCCAAAATTCACAAACCTGGTAAATCAGTGAGACCTATTGTATCAGGTATTAACTCACCTACTTACCAGTTAGCGAAATGGGTATCGAATGAGTTCAACAATTTACCTGTTCCTCAACCAAGCTTCTCTGTTAATAACTCATTGGAGTTTATCAATAAGGTTAACAATATAAAATTAGAGGATGGCGAATTGTTGATTTCATTTGATGTTGCTTCACTGTTTCCTAGTGTGCCTATTCCGGAAACTTTGGAGTTTCTTAGGGAATTATTGTGCAATAACAACTTTGACCCGTCAGAAATAGATGAATATGTAAGATTGACTGCCCTTTGTATGTCTCAAAATTGTTTTCAAATAAACGGAAAGTTTTTTGAACAACTTGAGGGAACTGCAATGGGTAACTGTCTCTCACCTTTTATTGCCAACTTGTTTATGAGCAGATTTGAAACCAATGTAAAGTCTATAGCACCATATTTCCCTAAGACTTGGGTTAGGTATGTCGACGATATTTTTGCCATTTTTGACACCAAGAAGTGCAGTATTCAAGATTTTCTTCTCGTTTTGAATTCTAAGTTCAACACCATTAACTTTACTGTAGAACAAGAAGTTAACGGCCAACTTCCATTTTTAGATACTCTGGTAGTCAGGAATAGCAAAAATATAATAGAAATTGACGTGTATCGGAAAGGTACTAACACAATCAGGTTTATCCCTAATGATTCGCTGCATCCTTTTCAACAAAAATTGTCTTTTATTAGTTGTTTAGTAAATAGGTTATTGAAATTTCCATTGTCCGCAGATAGATATCAGCAAGAATTATTGTTTATTAAGAATGTTGTCATATATAATGGGTACCCTGAGAAAATAGTTGATAGAATGATTAAGAAGCAGAATCAAAAAATGTATGTAAATCAAATATCTACTTTAAATACTTTGTCTGTAGAAAAGAAGTATTATGTTAAAATACCGTTCGATCGTGCATATACAAGGGGTTTGAGAAGTATTTTTACATCACAAAATCTCTGTTTAGCATATTCGACTCATAATAGCATAAAGAACCTTCTTGGAAACCCAAAGGATAAGGTAGATGTACTTGATAAATCTGGTATATATTGTATCAAATGTCATGACTGTGAAAAAGAATACGTAGGCCAGACTAGAAGAACAATTTTAACTAGGTTCAAAGAACATGTAGCTCATTTTAAATATAATCGTTTTGAAAAATCTAGTGTGGCTCAACATATTTTAGACACAGGTCATAAAGTAGTTGTAGATGACTTAAAACTTGTAAAAGCTGTGTCAAATAATAGGGAACTAAACAGCTTGGAAAGTATCTTTATTCACTTGAATAGAGATAAATTAATAAATTCAGACAGGGGTCCTATACCTAGTTCGCCATTGTTTGACCTGCTTTAATTAAAACTTGTTTTTTACGCTTCAATGATCAAAATTCACTGAGGCGTGAACAACAAATGGGTATATATAGGATAAATTTTAACATGGACGTCACTTCCACTAGTGATTTGCTTGGAGAATATCCAGTAAAGATACTATGAAGTGCTAATCTCTCTTTTTCTTTTTTTAGGTTCTACTGAAGATGGCAACATAGTTGCTGAAATACGTATTTAGGTTTCTAAAATACTTGTTGTGGTTAGGGGTTTATAATTTTATTATTAGAATAGAAGTGTTTAGCGGTGACTGCTTAAATATTTCGAACAACAAGAACTTACTAAAGAATTGTTATAACGCTTAACGGTTAATAGCGGTTTCTACCAAATTCCGCAAGGTAGCCGTTGAAGCTTATACATTTACACGCACTTATAATTGAAACCAAATTCTAATGTCGTTGGAGGAGTTTATAAGAATAAATTACACAATTAGAACTAAGACGAAGTTGGAAGCGACGTTTAAAAAAGAATACGGTATTGGCACGACCAGAATTTGTCAAAAATGTTACCGAAAACATATACGTAAACTAAGAAATCCTCAACACTCTAGATGGACACTGGTAGAATTAAGTATGATCTGATCCGTATTTCAACAGTGTGTCGATGTTTCATCCATCCATGTACGAGTTTTTTGTTACTCTGGTCGGCCGCTCGGCCGCTAAGTGCAAAAAATTGTCCGTTTACGCTTCATACTCGTATATCGGAAATTTGTTATTTGCGAAGCCTTGTTCGAATGCTTTGAATTGGCTTATAATGATTTATATATTTCTATTTATTAGCTTAATGTGTAATTCATTAATGTAATTCCTACATTGCAATGTAATTGTGATTTTATTAAATATAATTTATTATATAACATGAAATGAAAATCTCATTTCAAGATATTGCATAGAACACAACAAACTATACAAACTTATTGCATCTAATAGCTTTTTTGCGTTAATAAATACAAAAATCAATTTCTTGTTGTGAATATTTTTATTGAACGTTATTTCAGAACTAATATATATTAACATTTATTAACCAAATAGAAATAAATTAACAAAATTAAATTGCTTTAAATTTGTATTTATGGTAATTTGTTACTTGGGATTTACTGGTGTTAACTTAATAACCAGAAAGGAGTATGTATTTTGTATAGCATGAATCAATCATTACAATTTTTTATATTATTATTTTGTTTTTACTTTACAGAAATATTTTTCAAATATCTGACAACTGAACATAATGACAATTATGTATATCACTAATTTACAAAAATTGATAATAGCTTGTAGAAGCAAGCTCTAAATTTTCGACAAATTTTGATGGAATGTAAATATGTAATAATTATAATAAAAAAAAAATAAGCCAAAATATACGACCATCTAAAAGAACATTTCGACAACATAACAATTATTATTGTTAAACTTAGTGCCCTCTGTGTCCAAAACTACTACAGATTTGAGATTTGTAAAATATAAATAAAATATAGCGAAGTTTCGATAAATCAGCTATAGTTTCCGATAAATTAATTACAATATTCAATAAATAACAAAATGACTTAGGAATAACTGCACTTTATAATTATGTATTGTATTATAACGTGCTTAATGTATTTCTCATAGAAAATATGAAATATTATTTTAAATTACCAAAAAGCTTTGTTTTTAAACATAATGAACGACTTGGCAACACCTGGAATGTGACAACGTGCAATGATTTGGCATGAGTTCGATGCAATACATCGGGATGGCATCGGCCGGCATTTTTCTTTTACGGTAATGTTTTGCGTAACTGTTTAAGGAATTTTATGCAAATATTCCAAATTAATACAGAAGTTTGGTAATGGCAGCAGACTTGACAGAAAGACATTAATCATTATTGACATAATAACCCTAAATTTTTAAATCAAGCGTTCAATATTCTTAAGTAATTAGTAAATTAATTTTAAGTATAATTTTAATAATTCGAATTATAAATGACCAAAAGAAGAAACCAAAATTTATTTTTTCCTAGAAAGTAGAAAGTAATAATTTTGATAGGGTCTTATTGGCTTTCTCTGTTTCTTCAGAAGTTGGAGCCGTTTAAAATAAGATATTGTTAATAATTCAAACGGCTAAACTTTTAAATGAATTAAAAAAGTAATTTGCTTTCTGAAAAATGTTTTGCATAAGAAACGTGGGACAGTCCGTATATATTATTGCTATAATTTTAATTATGTTGGTTGTCAAGCATGTATTAGATCTCATGAAAGATAATTGAAACATTAACTGCTGTAAAGTAAATACAGATATATTTCCATTGTCCTTCATACAAAATACATGCTCCGTCCTAAATATAAATTTAAATTACATTTAGAGAATTTATTTACATTTACTGAATATATTTTAATATTACAATTCTGAAATAGTCTATATTCAGTGATATTATTAATTATTATTATATTCAGTGAAAAACTCATCTAAAGAATGATGCAGCAGATGCGGATACAGACAAGTTTGTCGGTATTCGTAGTGTCAAAATATACAGGGTTACATTATTAAATATATCATAAAAACGTAAACATTAATTTTTATTTAGTTGTGTACTCGGTTGTGATTATCCTCAAAGTATTAAAGGAACGACTTTGAACAAAAAGGAGACACAGGTTATAATAAACTCTACTATCTAGATTCATTCAGCGTTTCATACGACTTCCTCAAAATTTCCAAATTATTTCCGCGGAAGTCTGGACTATCAACATAATTAACTCTCTCTGGCTTCGCTTCAACTGAAGGGACTAATTTGGGACAGCGTTCAACACTCAAGAAGTTTCGCTTCAGCTTGTCTTGCCAATCTTTGTTTGTTGTCTTGTTTTGGCCGATCAATTTCGTCGTACCCTCAGAGTATACAATTCGCAAAGTGTTGCTAGTTCGTAGAGTGTCAGCGTGGTGTCAGCAAAACATGCGAAACTCTTCAAATATGTATTGTCGAGTACGACAACGTGTTCTACCCGCCAAATCCTCTTACTACATGTGTTATGCATTACCGAGCATCGCATACTCGGCTGTAAGCTGGTCTATGGAAACGTGACGCTTCCAAGCGCAGTAGTGTATGGATATGAAATTACTACGTGAGTGAAAAGGAACAAAATAAAGATATTTCAATATGTTGTTTACATTGTACATCTACAGTTGGAGTGGAGTTCAATTTATATTAAGGTTGTTCTATACTATTTCATGTGGTGAAACTGAAAAATTATACATATTTATATAACATATTTTTGAACACTTTGAACAATTTCTACAGATTTTACGGTATATCATACCCAAAACAGATAAGTTTCCTATCAAAAATCGGTATAGTTATGATAAAAATGGAGACTGAATGAGACTGAATAAAAATGAGACTGAAAATCTATGGTTTCCATCAATATTATCCGAGTTTTTCTTAATAAATAAAAAGATTAAATAAAAAAAATCAGTAGGTCAAAAATGAATCTTAATCCGTAGATTATATGATACTATATCTAAAATTAATATTTTAGCTGCGTGAGATTCTATTATGTTATGTTATGTTTGCCCTAACATACAACAAACAAATTAGAATGTACTATCGTGGCCATATATTATGTCCCTTCTTTTGACGACGATTTTCTCGCAGAACTAGGGACGAAAATATTTCAAACAATTGTGATGCTGTACTTGATTAATATGCTACAACTCATAAAAATTAGAAAGCTCTATATGTTGGCGTTTTCCCGATTTTTCCAAATTAAGAAGAATTGGCGCTGTTTTTTCCCCGTAAATTTTATTCGTTTAACTTTAGCAATTAATTACTCCAGAAATAATCTATAGATTTCAACGAATTAAAAAGTAAAATCACGGAATGCTAGTTTTCGATGTGCATTTTTGTAAAATAATTGGATTGGTTGACCCACAAAAAGCTATATTATGCAATGCCAGCAATTCCGTTATTAGAAGAGCTAGAATAATGAAATATAGACTATAGGCTACCCAATAATTCATAGGTTTAAAGTTTATTCCATAATCATTGTTTATCTTGCATTTTTCATACTAATGATCGTGCTGAAACTCCGCGTGAATTCCGACGCTCTACGGTCTTTGGGGTGCTGCGGGGAAGGGAGGCGTTAGCGATGCTGTCATGTCGGAGAGAACCGACACAGCTAAGAGAACCGGGGCAGCTTATTATCAATACACAAAAAGAACGATAACTTGTCAAGGTAGTAGTTTTAACTAACAATTAAATTCGTAATTTTTGCATAATTTTGATTATAATATGTGACCCGGTACGAGACAAATCTCTTCTATCGATTGGCGTTTATGTTTTCTTCAGTTTTATACAATAAGGTTGTAAACAAGATTTTGATGGAAGCGAATAGATCTAATAATATGGAGTTAGCAGATTTTCCGATTAGTGGTGAATACTAAATTAAGTTTGCTTGATAAACCCAAAAAATATTTAAAATGTATGCCCGATTTTATTATATAAGTATTCAAAGTATTATAACAGTTTCAACAGTTTATTTATTAAAAATATTTAAATACATGCACAAACAATATAAAATAAATACAACTCTTGATATATTACAAACGTCAGCTCTGAGCATATATCAAACAACTTTTACAAATTTAGCATCGTAAATTTGTAGACACATAGATTATTTTGCAGATCATATTGAGTCATTTTGCCATTATTTTTTAATTCGGTAATCTGTCGCCGGATATCTAAATTTCTTTGGCGAGGCATAATCGCCGTGTCGTTATATGTATTGTGTCCGTAAACACTGTTCTCCTAGTAACTAATGCACGTGCGATCCGCCACTACTTGCAGCGTAGCTGTCGATCTCTTCCCCCGCTCGCCCGAAAGACCGAACAGCGCCGCGTCAATTCCAGTGATCATGAGATCACTCTTTTCAAATCTTTTGTAGGGAAAATGCAAGATAAATAATGATTATGTAATAAGCTTTAAACCTATGAATTAGTGGGTAGCGTATAGTCTATATTTCATTAGTCTAGCTCTGCTAATAAAGGAATTGCTAGCATTGCATAATATAGCTTTTTGTGGGTCAAGCACTAATCCAATGGTTTTACAAAAATGTACATTGAAAGCTAGTACTCCGCAGGTGATTTTACTTTTTATTTCGTTGAAATCTATATATTATTTCCCGAGTAATTAATTGCTAAAGTTAAACGAATAAAATTTACGGGGCAAAAACAGCGTCAATTCGTCTTAATTTGGAAAAATCGGGGAAACGCCAACATATACAGCTTTCTAATTTTTATGAGTTGTAGCATATTAATCAAGGACAGCATCAGAATTTTTTTAAATTTTTTCTCGCCTAGATTTGCGAGAAAATGGACTTCAAATGAGGGGAGATAATATATGGCCACGATAGTATAGTATACACATGTCTCTTAATACAGTGTAATTCAATCTACCTACAAAATTTAAAATTGTAATATTTTTTACATGTTAAATTGAATATGGCTGTTAAGTTCGTTGACGTGTTTAACTTTGTTTCTTCGAGTTTTGGAGATTTCCTTTAGTCTCTAAAAGGGACGTATTTCGCTAGCTGGGATTTCCGCACAAGACAAAGTTTGCAGTACACAAAGAAACGAAAATGTTTAACGAGGGGATGTTTGCTGTTTTCGCCCGAACAAAATAGCGTCCGGTTCTTTGAGCGCAGTTGTTTGAATGTTGGTTTTTAATTAAAACAGATCAAAGGGAAACATGTTCAAAAGTGAATCCTCTGAATTTTGTTCACGAGGCCGCTGTACGGCAGGCAGGAAATAAAAGTCAGCTCACAGTCGAACAAAAGTGTGAATTAATTAGTTTTATTTAACAAAATGTGTCCTTTATTTGAAAGGGAATATTGAAAGGGAATATTGTTTTAATTAATTATTTAATGGCGACCGTCCGCAAGCGTTTCTATACCTCAATACCTTTCTGCAATCTAGAATCAATCCAGAAAAAAGTTACCGTATTTAGTTGAATTTACTTATATCAGTATCGTATATATGTAAAGGTATTTTTTCGAGTTTGGTTACTGAAAAATTGCTTTATTTACGAAATTTAAGATTATATATTTGCCCAGTTTTCCCTTAATGATAAGAGTATTTAAAAAAAAAATCTGATGTGGCCAGGCACATGTGTACCCGTTCTTTTTTGTGGAGACGATTCCGGGACGAAACTTCATATTTAAAAGATTCATGACCAAACAAAGCTTTTTGTTCAAAAGGATCCAAAAGAATTGGATGTTTACCCTAAGCATTGATAACGATATGACGAAAACAAATGAGCCGCCATTTCTGTAATTTCGTCAATATTGTAGCGTTTTTCGTTCGTTAAGGTGTGAATTAAAACACTCGGTATATTAAAATAGTCACTTAATTTATTTAACACTATTACAGTCTTATTAACTAATTATAAACACGAACACTAAACACGGACACTAAAAACTAACTGTCACTTAAGGCTACTATAAACATTTATCTTCACAGTATTTATTTCTAACTATTTATGTCGATCGATAATCGCGCCCGCGCTCCGACTGCACTCTGAACTATACTGTTCGCTAGCGAGCGACGGCTGGCTTATATACCCGTATCGATCCGTGCGGGAAAGCTCCAGAGTCTTCCATATTCGTTACTCGCGCTCGCTGCCTCGATGGAATTCTCCGGAATAAGATGCCTCCAGAACAAGCCAGAACTTCTGGCGCCTTCGTGGCTGTTAAGATCGTCACACTGCCCCCCTCCTAAGCTCGTTTCGTCCCGAAATGATTCCAAAGATGGTGGATGTCGATATCTGCAGAAAGCTCCTTTCTTGCAGCAGGATCTCTTGTGGAAGTAACAGTCCACGGTTCTCTCCACGGAACGACGTTGAGGGCTATAACAGCACACCAGAATTTGTACGCCCGTCAACCTGAAGAGTGCTTCCAACATGCTGCGAATTATCCTCCAGTCCAAGCCATCGAGTCCGCATGCCAGCTTGGGAATCGCCAGGCTTCTCAGGTCCTCGGCTAGCAATTCTTCCTTTAGAGAACACAAAGTGTCCCAAACATCTCTATAGGTTGGCTTCTGATCGGACGTCTCTTTGGTAACCAAGTGGAAGATCTTTCTGCCGGTCGTTTCGTCGGTTGCCTTGAGTGCTTGTCCGACTCTGGGATTAGACCGACGCAGCTCTGGAATATTTCCAAACTTCCCGCGGAAAACCTTGGCTATCCCTCTGGACATTTGCAAGTCCTTAGCCACACAATGTGCCAGTGCGTAGCCAGCTGGAGCAGTAAACAGGTCCCGCTGCACTTCACAGGTCACACCGAACCGACTCTTTTGACCATTAGTATGACGGGCCATGAATTCGTCGAATGTCAAATCCGGCTCTGGTTGGATTCGCCGCAGCTCCGCGTCTTCGTGGTCTCCGTAGTAAGGAGCCAGTCGGTTGAAGTGAATGACTCGAGCTTTACCCCGCGGTGGCTTTTGTATCCGGTAAAGGACGTCGTTGATAGCTTCCAGAACTTTGTATGGTCCATCCCAGGATGTTTGAAGTTTTGGTGACAGTCCCTTTCGTCTCTTAGGGTCGTAAAGCCAAACCATATCACCGACATTGTACCTGTGGTCCTTGGCATTCACATCGTATGCGTCCTTCATCCGATTACTGGCATCTTGAATGGAAATGCGAACTTGGCTATGAATGGCATCCATTCTTCTTCGCAGTTCACTGACGTAGTCCTCCCCGGCGACATCAGTTCCTGGCGGGCAACCAAACTTCAGATCGCATGGGAGACGGAGTTCTCTTCCCATAATTATCCGAGCCGGAGACTCTCCCGTGCTTTCGTGGACGGCCGATCGATAAGCCAGGAGGAACAAATGAAGAAAGCCATCCCAGTCTCTTTGATGGTCGGAGACCACTTTCGCCAAATACCGATTAATGGTTCTATTCATGCGCTCCACCATTCCATCTGACTGCGGGTGTAACGCAGTAGTTCTTGTTTTCTTGATTCCGAGCGTCTTACAGATGTTCTGGAACAAACTGGATTCAAAATTTCGCCCTTGGTCCGAATGTAGCTCCAAAGGTACGCCAAATCGGCAAATCCATTCTTTCACCAAGGCGTCGGCAATTGTTGAGGCTTCCTGGTTTGGTAGAGCGTATGCCTCAACCCATTTGCTGAAGTAGTCCATCACGACCACGATGTACTTATTTCCTGCTTCGGATTCGGGAAACGGGCCGGCTACGTCAATAGCAATCCTTTCAAAGGGACTTCCCACGTTGTACTGGCGCATCAAAGCCTTCTGCTTTCTCTGCGGCCCATTACTTGCCGCACATACAACGCATTTTCTGCACCAGTCCCTTACGTCTTCCTTGCTATTAACCCAGTAAAATCTTTCTCTCACCCTTCCCAGCGTCTTTGTCACTCCGAGATGTCCTCCTGACACACCAGCATGGAGTTCTTCTAGCAATTCCGCAATCCGACATTTGGGCACAACAATTTGCCTTCTTTCCTCTTGGCCGTCGTGGTCAATTATTTTCCGCCGCAGGAGTCCATCTTCCAGAATTAGGGAGTCCCATTGTGCCCAATACGACTTGATGTTAGGAGGATACTTGGCAACTTCTCCCCAGGTTGGCTTCTTCTCCTCTTTCATCCAGTTTAGGACTATCTGGATATCGGGATCTTCCTCTTGGTCTTTTATAAGATCTCTATTTTGCCAAGTATCGTCGACTATGGTGGTTCGTAACAAGTCAGCGTCTTTTTCCTCTGCCCGCTGGCAAGGCTTGCAGTCCCGTGGACAGGGTCTTCTTGATAGAGCATCTGCATTTCCATGGATTCTCCCTGCTCGGTGCTCGGTGTCGAAGTCAAACTCCTGTAGCCTCTCTATCCATCTTGCCACTTGTCCCTCTGGATTTTTAAACTGAAGGAGCCATTTTAAAGCAGCATGGTCTGTTCGTAGCAGGAACTTCCTTCCGTAGAGGTACTTGTAAAAGTGCTCCATCGCTTTCACAACAGCTAGCAACTCTCGGCGGGTGACGCAGTAGTTACGCTCTGGCTTGGACAACGTTTTACTAAAATAGCCTATGACTTTTTCTTCTTGCCCATCCTGAATTTGGGACAGCACGGCTCCTATGCCCACATTGCTAGCGTCGGTGTCCAGTACAAATTTTCCTTCAGGAAGGGGATAGCTCAAGATAGGTGCGCTAATCAGAGCCCCTTTTAGGTGATCGAAAGCTTCTTGACATTCCTGGGACCATTGGAATTTTCGTTCTCCTTCGGTGAGCCTGGTTAATGGTTTTGCGATGTTGGCAAATCCATTCACATAGCGTCGGTAGTATGTGCATAATCCCAAGAAGCTGCGCAGCTCATGTTTGTCATTGGGAACTGGCCAATCTTTGACAGTCTGGATCTTTGCCTTGTCAACCGCCACTCCTTGACTGGAAACAACGTGACCCAGGTACTGCACAGCTCTTTGAAATAGGTGACATTTCTTTGGGCTCAATTTCAGTGCTGAACCTCGTAGCCTCAGGAACACTTCTTCTAGGTTTCGCATGTGGTCTTCAAACGATTCTCCTACTACAATAATGTCGTCAAGATAGACCAGACATGTCTTCCAGGACAGTCCTCTTAAAATCGTTTCCATCAGTCGTTCGAAAGTAGCAGGAGCATTGCACAGTCCAAATGGCATCACGTTAAATTGCCATAATCCAGCACCCACCGTGAAAGCTGTCTTTTCTCTATCTTCGGGGGCCAATTCAACTTGCCAGTACCCGCTCTTCAAATCCAGCGTGGAAAAGATCTTCGATCCGGCCAGGGTGTCCAAAGTGTCATCGATGCGAGGAAGAGGATAGCTGTCCTTTTTGGTCACATTATTAAGCAGCCGGTAGTCAACGCAGAATCTGGTCGAGCCGTCTTTCTTCTTTACCAGTACCACCGGTGAAGACCATGGACTGCTGGATGGTTCTATGATTCCTTCCTCGACCATACTCTCAATAATCTTGTCAGCCTCCTCTCTCTTAGCCAGCGGTAGCCTTCTAGCTGCCTGCCGAATGGGACGAGCATTTTCCGTATTAATTTTATGCTGGATTATATTGGTCCTCCCCTTCTTCCCAGTATCAAAAATATCTCGATACTTATGGACCAGATGTCTCAGCCTCCTTCTTTGGTCTGGTCTTAGACCGGTGCCTGACGATGATACCAGCACTTCTAATTCTTTTGGAATGGCTTCCCGGCTGGTTTCCACGGCCGCAACCTGCCGCAGTATCGCTGAAACTCCAGAGCAGCGTCCTAACTCCGTGCCCTCCTTTAATAACACAGGATAATGATTGACGTTCATTATCCTCACAGGAATACTCCTGCCAGCCCGCACAAGGGCCTTTCCGACCGCTATTCCTCGGCCAACAGCCTCGTCATGCATTACGGGTTCGAACATGACTATCTCACCATCTGTGGTCTTGCCATCAATGCAGCCGTCCAAAACTATCTCGCTCCGTTCTGGTATCAGTGTCTCCTCCGACAGTAGGACCTGAACGCTTAAATTCTTTTCTCGGTGTAAAACAACTTCCTCGTCATCTACCCGCAGAACTCCCTGCCTAAAGCTTAACTCGAAGCCCTTGGTGTCCATTATGTCCGTCCCGATGATCACCTCATCCTCAATCTCAGCCACTATCACAGGATGGTTAAACGTGGCTTTCCCGATGGTAAACATGACGTTTGTTTCACCATGCACTTTTGCTTGATCTCCCGTTGCTGTTCGTAGACGCCATTTTGATTGCCGAACCTTTGCTGCAGGTTTTATTATGTCGGGCCTTATGATTGTCTTCGTTGCACCTGTATCCAGCAGCACAGTGCGGAGGGTTCCATCCACACACGCGTCGACGAAAACACTGTTGGCATGGTGTTGCAGTGAGGAGACCTGGGCGGTATTTGCTGGGGCTTGCTGAATACAGGTCGACGTTCGCCCCCTCGCATCGACCTTTTTTAGTTTTCCGGATTGGCGGAAGTGGGACTGACGCCTTCTGGACAGCGTCTTCTTATGTGGCCTGCCTTGCCACATTTCCAGCACTCCAACTTCCGGTCCTGGCGGCTACGTTCTCTATTGATCTCCCTGACGATCCGTTTGACTGACTCTTCAAAGTCGTCCTCTCCTGGAATCACTTGTCGGACACGAGCTTGACCTTTGTTCGTGTTCTTGGCAGCTTCGAATTCAAGGGCCCGTGTTAGTGCATCAACTAGCTTAGGTGGATGTGCTAGTAGTAAGGCTTGCTTCATTTCACCATCACGGAGTCCGTCCAGGAATGCTTGAACCGCCAAACGTTCCATGATCTTTTCCTGGGCATCTGGATATGCCAGTCGAACCAGACGTGCAATATCTGCCTCAAATTCCTGTAAGGGCTCCCCTGACTTCTGGCACCGATTTTTCAACTGAGTGTGGTAGACATGTTCCAGGTGTGACTGGCCATAACGCGTCTCCAAGTGTCTGATCAGGTGGTCGTAGACTTCTTGCTCTTCCGGGGACATTCTTTGCAAGATAGCAGCAGCATCTCCTCTCAAAGCCAACGTAAGGGCGGTCGCCTTCTCCCTGGATGACCAACCGTTCGCTTTTGCAGCCGCTTCAAACTGACGCTGATAAACATTCCACGACGTTGAACCATCAAATTGCGGTGGTTTGAGGCGCATCAGCCCAACGGAATCCTGATTGCCACTAACTTTGCTCTTGTTGTCCGTTGCTGAAGGTTGATAGGGCAACTCCTGGAAGGTGTTGACGTCCAGCGTTGTGATTTTGTTCTGAACTTCCTGGATCTTGCCTTCCAAAATCAAAAGAATTCGCTCTTCCAGTGTAGAAGATTTTGTTAAAATTTCTTCGTGTAATTCCCTTTTTAGGTTGGCGTTGTTTTCTAACATCTCTTTTTTTAACTTGGCAGAATTCTCTTCTAGCTTTTCCCCAAGCTCGCTTTTTAAACTGGTAATAAGTTCGGAATTTTCTAGCAATTTAGCCTCTAGGTTGCCGGAATTTTCTAGCAATTTAGCCTCCAGGTCGGCGGAATTTTCTAACACTTTAGCCAGGTCGGCGGAATTTTCCAGCAATTTAGCCTCCAGGTCGGCGGAGTTTTCTAGCAATTTAGTCTCCAGGTCGGCGGAATTTTCTAGCAACTTGGCCTGGTTGGCCTCCAAAGATTGCAGCATTTGGCCGATATCACTTGCACTAGCAAAAACAAAGTTGTCTGGGTCATGGCCTTCTTCAATTAATGCTTTACGAAGCCGCTCCTGCAAGTCTGCTTTCTTCCCCGTCGTATCGCAGTCCCTTTCCTCCAGCTCCTTCTTCAGCTCACTAACTTTTAAGTCCGCTAGTTTCGCCATTTTCACGCACGCTAATTAGTCTGATTTATTTCACTTCAATTTTATTTTCACTAATGTCCAATTCACACCCGACACCTGACACCAATGTAGCGTTTTTCGTTCGTTAAGGTGTGAATTAAAACACTCGGTATATTAAAATAGTCACTTAATTTATTTAACACTATTACAGTCTTATTAACTAATTATAAACACGAACACTAAACACGGACACTAAAAACTAACTGTCACTTAAGGCTACTATAAACATTTATCTTCACAGTATTTATTTCTAACTATTTATGTCGATCGATAATCGCGCCCGCGCTCCGACTGCACTCTGAACTATACTGTTCGCTAGCGAGCGACGGCTGGCTTATATACCCGTATCGATCCGTGCGGGAAAGCTCCAGAGTCTTCCATATTCGTTACTCGCGCTCGCTGCCTCGATGGAATTCTCCGGAATAAGATGCCTCCAGAACAAGCCAGAACTTCTGGCGCCTTCGTGGCTGTTAAGATCGTCACAATATGTTAAATAGTAAATTAAACTAGAGTAAATTTTTTATAATTTATGTCGATGAACTTTTTGGTAAAATTAATAGTTTAGCTGCATGAGCAAATTCTATTTGATCGAGATCGGTCGTGTCTGCATTAATATAAAACTAGTTAGCCAGGATTTGAAAGATATTTTGATTCTAATGACAGTTGGTTGTGTCAACGCCGATGTTTTGGCAATATCTACTGTCAATAGAATAAAAGTATCTGTCAAACTATTATGTAATTTTATATATAGTATGATAAAGTCATGTGGCAGGCCACATCAGATTTTTTTGTAACACAGTGTTATTGATTTAATTATGGCACTCAGTATTCACTAGTGTTTGTTCCGACTCCATTATTTATAATTAGCTGCATCTTCAAAACGAACATAGGGAAGCTATTTTACAACAAATATAGCCATTCTGTATTACCTACATAGATACATGCAAATTGAACGGCAAAACGTAATTTATCGACGTCAGGGGTGAATATAACAGTGTCAAATAAATTAACGTTGCGCTCTGGTGCATTGTTAACAACACTCGGGACACGATTCGCGCATGGTTCCACGAAATGCATACACTGGCAGGCCCGGGCGATGCGGCGTGGATGAAAGTTGCACAAAATAAATTTCCATAAACTGATTGACGTACCTCTAATTATGCATTTCAATTACAGCTGCGTTCGTTTTGCGAGTCCCGGAAAGGGCCGCTATTGCATATAAACGCGGTGTATGGTAGTAATTTGTTCGGCTATCCCGAATCTAGATATTTGCAAAAGCAGGGGCGGACTTGCTGCTAATATGAATACACCCGACATTATTATAACTTTACTTTTAGGCTCCCGTCTCCCATCTTGAAAACGCGAAAATTACCCACGTCATAATTATTTTGCCAATCGTGAAATCCTCACTACCATTCGATTCTGAAGGTCCTTATGCATCTGTCGTCGGAAAAGAATTTCACTATTTATGAAAATTATATATGCAAATTTTGGTGTGGACTACAAATATAGAAATGCTCTCCGATGGCAGTTGCGTCTGGTTATTGTCTGCAGTAATACATTATAAAATATAATTAAATGTTAACTATATAAGCACTAGTTATTTTCGTCTGAACTTCTCTAGACTTGCACTCTGGAGTATTGTAGTGCGTGTCCGTAATAAGTTGGCAACCATGTTTACAATAGCTACGATTGTGAAAGCACTATATCATCGACTATAAAACTCAAACACAGTCCAGTTTGAATATTTGTACCAATAGAAAGCAGAGCATTAATTTGTTTAGCTTATATCGTACGTTAAATGCAAGAAATACGAAATAAAAACAGACATGTTTGTAACCGCGCCTGGTGAGTACATTTTGTAATTTTTTCATTTAGAAGCTTAGGAGAACCGTTTGCTACAGTTCGCTATTTGAATTGAGACAGGAGCCTTAATATCAAATAATTAAAAATAACTTTATTTTATCATTTTTTTCTTTTCACCGCAAGAAGTCGTATTGTGGTACTTTTTAGACTACAACATTTTAATTCACTGTACTATGATACAATACTTATACTTACCATACCGTAACTTGAAAAAAAAAAAAGAATTGTTGATAGGAATAAGGAATAGGAATAAGGAATAGGAATTGAAAACTTTTCAAGAACGGACCATTTTATGTTGGGATTTATAAATCAAGTGTTAAAGATCACCCATAAAAAACTACTTACCAAAAAAACATTTTCTTAGATTTGAAATAAAATATAAAATAATCTACTAAAAACATAAATCAGAAGTTCCTGTAGTTTGGGCATTACAATAAAATTCTATAAGTTTAAGATGCCTTTTGGGTTACATAATTCGATTATCAAAACTGTCATCGATAAAAAGACGCAAAATAAAATAATTTGATTATCATAATTTATAATAATTAAATGATTAAACGAACTTACCTTAGTGAAGTTCTATCATAATTATATGATCTTTCCATCCGGAATATGACAATCTGTAGTCTCTTTATTTCCACAATAAGCCACGTGTCTTTAAAGCCATGGTATCGAAGAAATGTCCAGTATGACAGGTATGGGTAAGCCGGCCTTGGTATATATCAGTATATATCTGACATTCTCTTGAAAGCATAGGGTCTCTAAATTGGTCAGGGTTCGGGAAAGTCTAAACAAAGGAAGGGTGGGTTATGTCATATTCCGGATGGAAAGATCATATAATTATGATAGAACTTCACTAAGGTAAGTTCGTTTAATCATTTAATTATATTTCCTTTCCATCCGTTCATATGACAATCTGTAGATGTTTAAAGCACAGAGCAATTTAGAGCCAAAACAGCATTATCGTGTGTTTATGAATAAGAAACAACAAAATGCACTTGAGAGAACATGTTAACATTTTGTTAACATGTTATTGCAACAATATATCGTTATCATGTTATTCAAAGTTAAAGAGTCAAATGTAAAAACTTTCATCAAACTTTTTATCATGCATGCAGTTGTAAAATTGAAGAACAATTGCAAAATTGTGGGTATTTCAACCAATTTAGGCAAACTGCCAACACAAGACTAGATGCCAATGCTTGCATGACTTGTGACAAGTGCATGAAATACATATGGAGAAAGGTAATTATCGGGTAATTCCGTCATCGAAGAAAGCAACCATAGGCACGTGTTTCGGACTATTAGTCGTCATGAGTACGGAATACATATGAATCAACTTTTAATAATTCCAATGTACTAATTAGTATAAATACTTTAATATACCTGTCTATGTGGCCCTTTTAAGGCTATAAACAATAAGAAGGTATATATCATGATGTAGACCTTTGTAAATAATCGGTAAATGTACTTTGTAAAAAAGATTAATATTATAGATAAACAATCGTACCTACAGCAACAGATAACACACATAGATGTATATAAATAAAGACTGGAATTAATTGCATATGGTTATGAATAAAATTAGACGTTTAATAACCATTGGGAAAATCTTTGAACGCGATGAGCAGCGGACAAAGGCAAAAGTATAATTAATTAGATCTTTTAATTAGGCTTTTCTTTATTTCAATAAGTCTAATGGTGTCCCATATTTGATATGCATATTGTTTCTTACTGCCTCGAAAAGTAATATAATTCAATACAATTGCTGAGTACCAAGTAAAAACTTAAGCTTAGTTGGACGGGACTTGACAACACCGTTTACCGGTAGTTTCAGATAACATGAGCGGTCTAAACTTTATCCACAAATAATAAAGAAAGGGTATCCAATAAATTCCTTAGTGTTTTGATGGCTCAGCATCTAATTTACATATGATTGACTATAAAGACAACTCTAGACTGTTTTGACTGTAGTCATGGTGAACTGTCACTTAAAGAACTAACCCAGCAGCGGCTGCGCGGTTATTATTGTCCAGAAGTAAAAACACAAATTATTGGTAACGGTTCACAGGAACGTATCAACAATGAGCCGACCTCCGTATCCAAATGGTTAATATAAACCAGCGATCGCCAACTTAGGGGTCCGCGTACCCCCAGGACTGGAGCAGACTTATGGGATTGCCCGTGAGCGGGAGAAGGACCGCAGATATAAACGGTCCATTTAGCTGCTCCAAGTTCACGCCCTTGGTCGATCCAACGCAACAAACAAAGTAATTGCCCCGTTAGCGTAACTTTTGGGATCCATCTTAGACCCAATTATTAAGTTTGTTATTGTAACAAAACAAGTGTAAAAAAAGATAAATATATCTTTCAAGGCTTATATTAACAGTCAGCTGCCTATACAGGAGTGTCAGGAATCTTTGATTTGCGCACCCAAACCGCTCAAAATATCTGAAAAGTGCAGCAGGCATTTCTTAATGAAAGAGTAAAAACCTATTGGGCAGACTCCAAAAGGTATTAATAGTCATGGTACTAATAGTCATATAAAACATATGACACACACGCATGCAACGTTGCGATGCCGTAATGACCGAAGGAAGTAATAACTTCGTTGTGGAGGATACGCAAGTTAATAACGTTGAAAATTTTGGTCAAATAGGCAATTTAAATGAAAATTCCCTTTATCTCAGCCCAAATGTCGCTTTAATTTATCTGAATTTAAAAATTTGCAGCAGAATTATGAGCAACATCTGTTGATTCCATACCTAATCCCTAGCCGGTTTAGAGCTTGGTTGACATCTATCCTGTCAACAGGGAAAGGCTTTGTACAATAGGACAACTGCGGTTGTAACGGCCAAAGCGCACAACTGAAATTTGTTGTAGGATTACTTCTAGGAGAGTATTCTAGAGGTGCAAATATAAGAAAGAATAAAGAATGTTGTTTGCCACAAAAAAAAATGGGGGACTTCAGCCGCTATGAAATTAGGTTCTTTAACCAGGAACAAACAAGCGTGCCCCGATTAAACACTTTTCGGTACAAATAAAAGTATAGAAGGCGTATCCAAACATTGAGTAATCCTTTTGGCAGCAAAATTAATTAGCTGAATTCAGTTATCAGATATTAGTCTATTTTTAATGATCTTGAAGCAAAATCGGCTCTAACTTATTTTTAGAAAACAAACAAATTTTACGTCCTAAACATCCTTGGGATGGTTTGCTTAATCTGTCAAATGCTCGACAGCAATTTTCTTGATACAAAGCAATGCGATAGGGATATCTAAAAGTTTTCATTTGAAAACATTTCAGTCTTTATACGGAGTGAACCACCTTATATAGAGTCATCTAATGACAGCACTCAAGCCAAGAATATGGTAGCTAAGGAATGTTGCTTAAAAGACAAGACACTTTCTTTAAAATAGTCTTGTATAGACCGAAATATATTTCAAATTATAAGGCAACATTAAAAATTTTGCCAATCTCCATTATTTTGAAATATTCTCTCTGAATATTTAGAGTTTGATTTTAATAATTACTAGAGTATTAGAGCTATAATTCACGAACAGAATTTTGCAATTTTGGAAAGTGATGACAAATCTCAATCTCCACTAAATTTGATTTACTATTAGAGTCACCCGGTTCTTCTTTCTTAAGAAAATTTGGGGGCAGAAACTGATCAGAAGAATTGGTCCACCTTGATACAACATATCTTAGTCGGCCCTGAATAACGACCAAATATGGTCACCCAGATTCTTTGCCCAATGTACGCATTTCAATATGGTCTAAATACTGGCTTCCGATAGGAAACGTTCCTGGTTCTGACGGTTGGGATATTGTATACTGGTACCAATATAAGGATGTCTGCCTTGAAAGGGTAATTTAGACCAGTCATCAGCGTCCCAGGATATTGCGCCAGAATTCGCAAGATACAAAAAAAGTTGACCTTTGGTCTCTGCATATTGTTGAATAGTTCGATATTCACAATTACAAAACTTCAACAATCAATAACTAATCGATTGGGGAGTTGTTGATGACCTCATTGTGAGGTTTGTCTAACTTAACGGTAAGTCGCCATAATTATTGAACACAAAGTAATAAACTGAGGAACCTCAGTTTGATCCACTAACTTTGCAAAATAGACCATAATATTTTGATGCACATACTCCTCCCCCAAAACTGAGGACTATTATTCTTTTAGTATTCAAATGCGTTGAATCTCAAAAATATCATTGAATTGTGTAATGCATTACTGAAATTACAGCTTGGCCAATGTCGGGAGGAGGCGCCGACAGCTGGGTGTCAGCAAAAGGTACACTGGCTGGGACCACTGCCAGATAGATATATCTGGCGGCACTCTAGAAGTTTACTGGGTGCTCTCGGTGTACACCAAGAGTAGCTTTCTGTCACTTGTGGTCTTCTTGAAGTGGTGAATGATAGAATAACGCACCTCTGGTGTCCGTCGTCTTGCCCAACATGGATCAGATGTCAGAATGCAGCTTATTACGCACAACAACACGGCCCTCTTCTACATGCGTGTAACTGAAGCCTAGGCATGCCCGGAGGTGGCACTGACGTCTGTGTGTCAGCAAAAGGGCACTGGTTGTGGTTGTGACCACTGCCTGCCAGATGCATCTGTCGGTACTCTAGAAGAGTACGGGGCGCTCTCGGTGTTCATCAAGAGCAACTTCCGGCCACTTCCATAAGAACACGACCTTCCTCTACATGGGCTAAAGGAAATGTAGGTAAAGGTAAAAATTAAAAAAGTGCAGACCTGACAGCTTGTCAATTTTGACAAAAAATCACTGTTAGTGACAGTGACAGTGAGTGCCGGGGCCATGCCATTCTCCTTGGTATCGTTGAGATCTTCAACGACTAAGCTAACTGGTTAGGTTAAGATTTTGAAGAAGCCGGATGGTAAGCGATGTTAGGCGAGCCAAAAATGTCACCATCTGGTAACATTAGGGCAACCTCCTCTGCATCGTTGAGATCTTCATCGATGATCAATATTCCGGCAACAGATCCGGGAATAAATCAATCATGAACGCTAAGCCAACTGGCTAGGTTAAGATTTTGAAGAAGATCTCGCTGTTAGATATGCTCCAGATGATGTGGGTCCAGTCCAGACTTGATTACTTCCATCTTCCGTTGGTCCCAGGATGCTCCCATGGCTAAAATTTTAAGCTCTGGTAGAGAGCTGAAAAAAAATGTGACGTGACATATCACGTGAAAAAAAAGAATGTCAGATATATACTGATATATACCAAGGCCGGCTTACCCATACCTGTCATACTGGACATTTCTTCGATACCATGGCTTTAAAGACACGTGGCTTATTGTGGAAATAAAGAGACTACAGATTGTCATATGAACGGATGGAAAGGAAATATAATTTATGGTTTTAGGCCGTTTTCGTTCAACAGTTTAGTGACAGTTGCTAATTTTAATATTATTTTATGTATTCAGACTACGTAAAGTATGGAAACATGAGAAAATCTCTTGTATTTTTCACACAATCTCGAACACGTTGATTGATAACTATGAAAATACACATTTTTAAATTTGGTTGTTTCTGTTCTTCCTGTCATTATTTTTATATGGCAACCTTGTTTTTTGCTTAGTGAAATTCTTCTGAAATAAAAAAAAATCTGATGTGGCCAGGCACATGACTTTATCATACAATATATAAAATTAATAGTTTAGCTGCATGAGAATCTATTCTATTGAGATAAATCGTAGGTATTGTCAAAGCATCAGCATTTGACACTACCTACACTACGTCATCAGAATAATAGTTATTTATGTCACAAATGCCGAAAGTTCGGAATAGCGCGACGAGCGGTGATGCGGCGCGTCACCGAAGGCGGAGTGTCGCCGTCGCATATGAGCGAGTCGCCTATCTAGTTTTTGGCAGGAGCGACATCAACGTCTATAGTGTTGCTTTTTAAGAAATACGTATTTAAAAAAAATAAATGATGTCTGTATAGTAAATGCTAGGTTGGTACCACTTAGACGAAACGTCAAGTTTAAAGGTGCGTTCCGATTGGTAGGTAATGGTAGCAATGGCGGTGGTAGAATACGAAATTATAGTATTTCTTACATATCGTGATAATGACACATATTAGTTTGCATGTACATAAACATGAGTCACTATCAATTTTCTATTGGAAATACTATAACGGCGTCGGCTACCACTGCCATTGTCACTAATGAAAACGCACCTTAAAAAGGTAATTCAAATTGTGACAGATTTATATTTGTTCATGACACATCCCTACCAACATACTAAAATAAAACTACACTCATCGCTATACTTTATTTATAATTTTCTCAATGTATCGTTTTTAGAATTAGATATAAAGACGGGTTGATATTTCTTATTAACAAACGTCAAATTGGTGATCTTACTTTATTTGAAATTTGTATTTTATAATTTGCCGTACTACAGCGGCAACGTTCTATAGTGGTTTTCCAACCTCTGATGAGATCAGCTGTTTTCGAATGTGACAACACAAAAAAATATTTGTCAAAATCCTGGCTACTATGTAATTTCATATCAATGCAGATGCGACCGATCTCGATCAAATAGAATTTGCTCTTGAAGCTAAACTATTAATTTTACCAAAAAATTTCATAGGCATAAATTATTCAAAATTTCCTGTGCTTTAATTTATTAATTACCTAATTTGTCGAAATTACAGAAATGGCGGCTCATTTCCAAAATCCTTCAAATAGGCTTAGAATAAACTGAAAGGCTAAACTATTAATTTTACCAAAAAATGTGATAGGCATAAATTATTCAAAAATTACTCTACTTTAATTTATTTATTAACTATTTTGTCGAAATTACAGAAATGGCGGCTCATTTGCAAAATCCTTCAAAAAGGCTTAGAATAAACTACCAGTTCCTTTGGACCCTTTTCAACCAAAAGCTTTTCAGCTCTAAGTTAGGTCATGAAACTTCTAAATATGAACTTTCGTCCCGATACCTTTAGTAGTTTCTCCGGAATCGTCGTCACAAAAATCGTTTACACACGCACACACACACACACACACACACACACACACACACACACACATACAGACATTTTTTTGTACCTTGGTCAAAAATGTTCAGGGGACCCAAAAAGACCTATTTCCGCTAAAATCTCAATTTTTTTTTTCGGCATGATTACAATACTTTATCTTACTGCGTATGATAAAGTAAAAAATCTGATGTGGCCAGGCACATGACTTGATCATACAATTTAGCAGTGCATCCCAACGCAAACGGTGATATTCTGACAATGCTGTCAATAATATCGAAATGTTCTGTCAAGTACTGTGTAATTGTCATAACACCCCCCCCCCCCCCATCCTTTCTTAAGAAAGACCGCGTTCTGAGGTAATCACCGCCCCCCCCCCCCCTTCTCCAAAGAGATACTCATGTAGTAAACGCAATTTCCTGTGTGCTAATAAAATAAATTTCCCTAAACATAACCGGAATATAGAGCTATGTACGTGATCTAAAAAAATAAGGAGAAGTGTATAGTAGGAATAGCACAACCTTGTTATGTTCAAATATAGCAACCAGAACGTTCAGGATCCAGCCAATGAAAGTCAAAAGAGATATACTCACTTACCTTTTGGGCAAAATTCACACACAATAAAATACTAAAAAAGCCAAAGAAAACAATAATTTATAGTTATATATTTCATTTATTATTATTTGTGTTTCTTTAGTTGTAGTATTTAATTATTAATCGTTGAAAGTGGGTATTACATGGTTGTGGTTGTCAAAAATTGAAGAATTTATTTTAAGTTCAACTAGTTACTAGTCGATTACTTCCTTCAGTATCTTCTTAATATTATTTGTAATTTCAGTTCTAGATAATAGTAGTTTGTTAACTTGGAATTTTCATAGTTGTAAAAGCTGGTATTTGTTTTTGTAGTTTAGTTGTCTTTGTTTGTCATTCATGTTTGTTATCATATTTTATATTTATGGGTAGAGATGTAGCTTGAAAAGGAAAATTGCGCCACAATACAAACTAAATATGTTCACACAACTTTTACAACTTTTCTCATTTGATGTCCTCGTTATTGTATATGAACGAAACAACAATATTCAAAGGTCAAAGGTAATCAACAACTAATAATAAATTAATAAAGGATTACCAACAACAAACAAGCATTAAAGAACCAGGTAAACCCGGTCAAACCATAGGTAAAACAAAATAAATGTTAGCCAAGCCACAACCAAGCAATAACAAGAAAAATATAACTACATCCAAAAAAAGAAAGTGGGGGCGCTCTAGGTGTCAAAAACCCCACTAAAACTTTATAATCACCTAGAACCCATTATAAATGTCATAAAATCTTTTCTCAAACAAATAACAAACTTAATACAAAATAACAATTGTGAAACTAAACAAAACGACACAAACAAATAGGAGACATATCAAGAAATACACTTAAATAAAGGAACTATCCTGATAACAGTTATTTGCATGGTCAACTTCAGGTGCGAACAAAGATATAAAAGCACTGACGCAGTACGACTACCCGATTAAAAGATAAATGCAAATTATAAAATAAGGCTTACGATATTCTTACGTCGTAAGATGCAGAAGGAAATGAAAGATTAAAAAAAAGTACGACACAGCAAATTCGTGTCTTTAGACATGACGCATTAACGGTTCTGAGTGTAACTTACAAATTAAAGTGACCCAAAATGTTATCAAAATAGGATAAACATGCTACAACAAATATAAATGGCCCTGTAACGAAACACAACACAACACTTTTAAAACAGAGGTTAAAAAATTATTATATATAATTTGTGGTCATATGGCTACCGATTTCAAAGAACTACGTGTTCGTCATCAGGCCAAGCTGCATATTAAACATTGAAAAATTATCAATTAATCAACCTTCCATATTCCAATGACAATTCACAAAAAGAAAACATGCGCCGACATGTGAGGTTAATGCGGTATTTGAATTACGTTTTAAGGGAAATTGTAATGTCAAAATTTACCGTCAAACTAGCAGAAAACATCGGATTTGTGTCACTGTAGGAGTTGAACATGGTCACGATCATATTAATTAACAAAACAAACCAAAACCAAAACAAATATTATAAAGGCACGAACGCTATCATAGACCACGCACGTGACAAAAATAGTATCCGCTACTACAGTTTCTTTTGAGTTGCCCCATGTGCAGATGGCTTTAAAAATTGAAATTTAAATACCGAATTAGCGTCACATCTCTGCGCATGTTTTAGTTTCGTGAATTGTCATTGCAATTTGGAGGGTTGATAATGTTGATTTTTTCATTGTTTTATATGTAGCTTGGCCTGATGACGGACACGTAGTTGTTTGAAACCGGTAGCCATAAGACCACAAAAAAGAAACGTAATAACAACTTTTTTCACCTTTCATTTCTAATTAATTAGAAAATTGTGAAGCTATTAACGGAGTTTATACATGCAACAAACACATTTTCAGTTTTATAAAACTATGTACACGTAGAATTGAATTAGTAACTTTCAAACAATTATAAAATTTTGAAGTGTAAATAAAATTTACGAAATATTTTTCGACAGAGCGTCATTTACCAAACAATAGTAATATTGCAAAAGCTATCATGAATATTCCACGAATCAAAAAATTATTGAAATAGATATTTTGAGTACATGTAGTTCCATTAAATTTACAACATAATTTTCGGCATATGGACATTTAATAAAACATAGGGATGATGTAAAAGCTACCGCGGATATTATATTGTTCATCATCTTGTGGGAAATGGAGAAATTTTTTTTGAATTAAATATTTTAGCTAGATGGGGCCTCATTAAATTTACGACATATCTTTCGATAGAAGGACATTTATCAAAACATATTGATGTTGCGAAAGCTATCGCGAATATTCCACAATCATAAGGACTAGCTTGTTGCTGAACATTATGAAATTTATTTTCAATGTTGTTGCCATATAACTTGTTAATATATATCTTATGATCTTGTTCCAATCTTCTGCTGTTCATACTGTCGTATATATTATTTACTCTTCCATCAAAATATGTGCAAATCCAATGTCCAATCGTTGATCCTTGAGACCCATTATAAAGAATTTGTAAATTTGGTGTATTTTTTCCAATTTTTCTAATACTGTCAGGAAGCTGAACATATAAAACATCTTGAGGTGTAAATGGTGTTTGAATTGATAAAATTTTTCCAAAGTAGTTTATGTGAACATCTTCTAAATATCCCTTTTCATTTATAACTATTTCCATGTCATGTCTTGCTAATTGCTCTAGGTTGTCTAGATTGTCATAAAACTCTTCTATGTTGGGCAATGTTTCGAATTTTTCCCTTTTGTTGTGATGTAAGCAATTATCTTCATTTGGCTTTTCAATTTTTACATTTTGGGTTGGAAATGTAATTATAGTTTTACAATTTTTATTTATATCTTGTATTGTGTTGTACGTTTCTTGATTTTTAATACCTAATTTATTTACGTTGGTTTCGTTATGAGTATGCGTTGTGGGAAAAGGAGAAATTTTTTTTGAATTAAATATTTTAGCTAAATGTGGCCTCATTAAATTTACGGCATAACTTTCGGCGGATGGACATTTATTAAAACATATGGACGTTGCAAAAGCTATCGCAAATATTCCACAATCATAAGGATTACCTTGTTGCTGAACATTATGAAATTTATTTTCAATGTTGTTGCCATATAACTTGTTAATATACCGGGTGGTCGTTTTAACTTGAGACTCCTAAATATCTCGTGAAATATGCATGGTACGACAAAAGTGTCTTAACTAAACTTGTAGGACTCAAAGGGGGAAATGAGATGACGATATCAGTTTCATTGCAGATGGCGCTGCAATCGGTGAAAATGAGGCTAACTTAATTTTTTTAAATGGGAATACCCAAATTTTTTATCAATTTATGATTTTACGCTAAATAAGAAGAATCTTTTGTCTGAAACTTTTTTTCGTACGATGCATTTTTTTCTTGCCTAAACAAACCCTATGCGCATGACGGCGCAACGCGCGAGAAACCAAAACGTGTCCCGGTTACGCACATACCTTCCTACGTTGTACCATGAGTGTCTACTAAGTCGACGCTTTGACTGCCAGACGGCGAGCGCTTCCCATGCAGTGGCAGCGGTCGTAACTACCGCAGCCGCCACAAACTTCCATCGTCAATAACTTTTAAGAGATGCATCGTACGAAAAAAATTTTTAGACAAAAGATTGTTATTTTTTAGCGTAAAATCATAATTTGATAAAAAATTTGGGTATTCCCATTTAAAAAAATGAAGTTAGCCTCATTTTCACCGATTGCAGCGCCATCTGGAACGAAACTGATATCGTCATCTCATTTCCCCCTTTGAGTCCTACAAGTTTATTAAAGACACTTTTGTCGTACCATGCATATTTCACGACATATTTAGTAGTCTCAAGTTAAAACGACCACCCGGTATATCATATGATCTTGTTTCAAACTTCCACTGTTCATACTGTCGTATATATTATTTATTCTTCCATCAAAATATGTGCAGATCCAATGTCCAATCGTTGATTCTTGAGACCCGTTATATAGAATTTGTAAATTTGGTGTATTTTTTTGAATTCGTCTAATATTGTGAGGAAGTTGAACATATAAAACATCTTGAGGTGTAAATGGTGTTTGAATTGATAAAATTTTCCCAAAAAAGTTTATGTGAACATCTTCTAAATATCCCTTTTCATTCGTAACTACTTCCATCTCATGTCTTGCTAATTGTTCTAGATTGTCATTAAACATTTCGATTTTGGGTAATGCCTCGAATTTTTCCTTTTCCTTGTGAAGTAAGCAATTCTCTTCATTTGGGTTTTTAATTTTTAAATTTTGAGTTGGAAATTTGATTTGCTTCTTGTTATAAGAAGTTTCATTATTTTTAATACCAAATTTATTTAAGTTGATTTCATTAGGAGTATCTTTTATGCTACATATCACGGAATTAAATTCTTGAAAATATACTTGTGCGTATATGGCCTTATGGTACGAGAAGTACGTTTCGTAAACTCCTACATTCAGTTTACTTAAGTTAGAAAATATAACATCAATTTGTGAATTTAAATTTGTTGTTATTTCAGTTTCAGGCAAAATTGAATACATTCCATAATTACTTAATAATTTTGATAAATAATTATTTTTATTACAATGTATGTTGAAATTATAATCACCCAAAAAAATTATTTTCTCATTACTCACATTATCAGCAGCTCTATTCATGAAGATATTAAATTTTGATTCAAATATTGAATTTGGAACACCAGGTGACTTATAGCCACTAATAATAATATATTCAAATAATTTAAAACTAAACAATTCCATGTGATACTTATCAGAATTGAATAATACCTCTTGTTTGTTCGAAATTACATATTTACTTTTTAAGAAACATACAATACCTCGTGTATTATTTACGGCATTAGATCTAAATATCGCAATAAAATCGGGAATTTCAATTATGTCGCTGGACATTGTCAGTGTTTCTGAGAAAATTAATATATCTGCTTCAAGATACCAGTCATCGACAATGATATTTTTTAGTTTCGTAACTAATGATAGAATATTTAAATATACAATTTTTAAACATTTTTCATTTATTTTATAATTATTAATTATTAATTGTTTGTGCTTTCTCATTTTTTCCAATTCATTTAAAGCCGGCTCAATTAGCTTTACCTGAGGACATTTAAACTTGCCTAAAATATATAAGCCTTGCAATGTTGTTACCCTGCTCAAGGCAACATATAACATTGATCTACTTATTCTTCTTGATTTAGATACATCTAAACAAATATTAGTATATGTTTGCCCTTGGCTTTTATGAATGGTCAAAGCTTCTGCAGGTACAATTGGAAATTGAAGCCTGACCACTTGATGCCCTAATTTATTAGATATATTTAACACAGTGCTAAATTTTAAAATTGGTGTCCAGTTTAGGTCAATATTTTCTTTATTCATCATATTCTTGTAGGGCAGTCTTGCTTTTTTTCCAACGGTAACAGAATTAAAATCAAACCATAATTTACTCGGTTCTTTAGTATTTGCTTTGAAGGAAACATGTTTTAATGTACCACAAGCGCCATTAACCAAACCATCTTCAACATCTACATTACACGAGATCATGTATTTTATACCATTCTTTAATTTGATTACATGAGGCAAGCCATTTACTTCAGTAATTTTCTTCTTCAACAAAGAATTTAATATTGATGTTTTTGAATCTTTTCCAATTTTACCTAAAATCGTGTCTACAGCTTCACAACAAATCTCTTCTTCTGGCCACATATTTATCTTTCTATCATTGAACAACTTTACATTTTCATTATCAGAAAATAACCTAATTGCTTCTTCTGGAACTTGATGTTCTCGAACTTCTCTAGATTTTATAAGTTTGATGTCATCTTCTGTCATCACACCTTTCGCCAAATTGTTCAATGCCATTATAAATTCCAAATCATTTTTTTGTCGCATTATGCGAGTTAATTCGTATAATTTAAACTGTTCCCATAACGGATTTGAATCAAACAGTATGTTCATTTTATTATTACATGAAATTTTGAAAATGGGGCTATCCATTACTGGGGGCAATTGATTTAGATCGCCTACACACATTACGGAAATTCCACCAAATGACTGATTGTTTCCCATAATTTGTCTTAGTCGCGTATCTACACGACTGAAAAGTGTGCTTCCGACCATTGATATTTCATCAATAATAAGCAGTTTCATTAGCTGCAATTTTTCTCTAATTGTGTTTGCAATGTCACTATTTAATTGCGGCATTTGGCCACCAAATTGTGAAACGGGCAAAGCAAACGCTGTATGTAAGGTCACTCCATTGATAAGGAAAGCAGCTTTGCCTGAAGGAGCACACAGTAACACTACTATTTTGTCCTTGTTTGAACCAGGCATGTTATCAAAGTGATGCGTTACTGTTTGATAAACAGCGTTAATAACCGTGCTTTTGCCTACTCCAGCTGATCCACTGAGAAATATTCGCAATGGTTCTGTTTTTGTTTTCATGAAATGTAGTACATATAATACTAATTGCCTTTGCTCTTTGTTTAGATGTTGCATCATTATATGAAGTGCGTGTTCTGATATTCGTTTTGGGCTAGTAAACCGATTCGTAGCAGAGATGTTTGGCTTTTTTTTACCTTCTTGTTCGAAAATGTCGATTTCTTGTTCCGCTGAAACACCTTCTGCAACAAAATCATTTATGTCCTGTTCATCAATATCTGCTCTATCGTTTTGAACAGTTTCCATTGCGTGTTCCAATATTTCATCCCCAATTACATAATATTTTTTACGATTTTCTTCGATGGTTGCTATGTGTATATTGTATTTTATTTCGCAATTCGTACCTTCTACTTCACTGTCTTCATTCCTCCATGGCAAAAAGAGTAGTACTTGCTCTCTGTAATAATTACCGGGATCTTGTACTAATTTATATCTTCTATATCTTAAAATAGCTGCCCTTGTCCTATTTCTGTATTCATCAACTTCACGCATTTCATCTTCATCGTCGTTTTTTTCTTCGTCGCCTGCAATACTTGATTTATTTCTTTTTGCGTAAATTGCTACAAAATCTGCCAGACATATATCTTCCATCGATCCATTCCTTTTACAGTATCTACTAAATGCGTTTTGCATAAATATATCAGTCGAGTCTTGCGCCATTTTTTTCAGCTCGTAGTTTGATTTTAACATCATTACCCTTTCCTTAATTGGGCTCGTATTTACAAATACGCATTGTCTGCTCGACTTGGATAAAGGTAGTGACAATACATGATAAGATGCTTCCTGTGCTGACATTAAATTGCTATTTAAAAATACATTTGCAATTTTTCTGAACTTATCTTTAATGCTGTTGTGACCATTTTCAACATCAGAAGCTGCATCCCTTAATAGTTTCGACATACCAGCCTCAATTTTTGAAATGTAATTTATGATATATGAAGCCACTCCATATTCTTCGGTTATGAACTGTATATCCATGTTGGCTTCAAAGAGTGTCAAAATTTTGTTGTTGTAATTATTTATCCCTACTTCTAAACTATTTCTTTTTAAAAATATTTGGGTCCTTTTCAAAGAACTCCGTATCGCTAAAATATAGCCTTCCTCGCTGAGTTCAAGTTTCCTTAATATTTCTTCAAAAGGAACATATTGTTGTTTTTTATAAAGGTGTTCCATTTGCACACAAATTTTTTGAAAATTCTCTTTAAAATTTTCCGTTTTTTCTTCTTCCGACAATGGTTCTAATATCATTGTTCTTGCCATTACAGGAATAGGATAATTAAATCTACATTTCCGCTTATCTCGCTTACCTTTATTACAAGTATGTGTGTGTTTATGATGCTGGATAGAAATAAATGGATTATTTATGTCATATACGCAAGTTATAAATTTGTCGATAAATTCAATGCATGCTTCAATTGCAACACTACTCTTATGTTCATAAATTGGAGCATTTTTGAGCCAAAGAAAAATGTGCTCATGTGGCGATCCTCTCATTTGGAACTCCACCCTGCAATAGCTGTCTTCGACAGGATATACACCAAAAATACTATTATTTTCCTTTAATAACTGCATAATTTTTTTCATCTTAAAATCAAAGTATCTTGCACAAGTTATTGGATCATTTTTAATCAATTTGCTTTTCTCACATTCTTCTAATGTATATGCTTCCTCTAACGAAATATTTTTTCCACAATTTAATTTCATTAATGTTTGTATTAATTCCGGCCATATCCTTTCACCTGCGGATAACGTCAAAAAAAATGTTGGCTTTCCTAATTGCCGTATCATTGCCATAAGTTCCTTCTTTTTAGTTTCCCAATAGCTGGGACTGGATCGAATTTGTTTTAAAATCCTATAGCCTGCATCAAACTTAATTAAATTGTTGGTAAATTCAGTATCTAAAATACTAGCTGCACTAATTTCATTGGTCTGTTTGCTTTTTCTAAGACACATATTTATATTGGCCAGGCAAGATTTTTCTAATTTTTTCTTTGCCATATATAATATGCGTGTTGGCACACATGACCTTCTGTCTGCTCTTCTGCTTTCAGATTTCACACGGTCGTTATATGTTAGTTTTACACCATCTTTTATTTCAAAACTATGACCACAAAATATAGTTGGAAAGCATAACTCTTCCAAATCGGGTATAGTATGCCACGGAACTGGATTTTTACCTTGCCCAGGCGCTATAATTTTAATATTTTCGTTAACCAAACTCTTTTGATCCATAACTAAAACTTCTTCATCGATTTCAATATCATCAATTATAAAATCATTTTCGTTATTTATTTGACTGCTTTCATCGGTAAACTTATTAATATTTTTGTTGTCATCTTTAAATTGATCTGTTTCTTCAACCAAAAACTCAACGTGATCATTATATTTTCGTTCGTATTTTTCAAAATATTTCGGATCAATCACGATATTATATTTTTTGTATAACGGGGTGTTTATTAGAAAATCGAGTGCGTCGCACACAACAGCCGGTTTAATGGTTTCGAACATGTAATCAGTTTTATGCAGCATATGTCTCTTTAATTTAATTTGAATAGTTGCCATATCGTCAAAATTTCTTGGTAACACTTGCAGAATATCATTTACTTCTATAGGAATGTTAACGACACTTCCTTTTAAACCTAACTGGGCATTTATATTAAATATCTTCAATGGACGAATTTGCATAAAATTAATATAAGGAGATACCATTCTTTCTTCAAGTGGTGATAACTTTTTAACGCACTCCGGAATATTAACAAATTTCATACCATTACTTGTTGCTAACTTTGGGACTATACCTTTTAATATTGACTTATAGCAAGTTTTGCAAACATGTTCTGAGTTTATATTAAAAATGCTTTTATAAAAAGCTATTGTGTAATCATCATTTATTTTATTAATATTATACTTCAATACCGAATGACTAAAAAATAACCCTTCACAACAAAAGCAGGCGATAGATGGGGTGGATGAACGATCTCTGATAAATTGTAGCTCTAGTTTTGAACTTTCTGTTCCTGAGAGTACCAAGTTATTATAATAATTTTCTCTGTACCTAAAAAAATCTATATCCCTTTTTTGTTTTTTCGATTTACAATCCGCTTCCATTTCTTTCCATTTATAATCTGTTTTTCTTAATTCTCTCATATGTTTTATATTAACTAAATTTTCTTTTTCCCTATATTCTCTATTTTCTCTTACTTCCCTCATATGTTCTAAATTTCTTTTATTTTGAAGTTCCTTGTACAATTCATCATTTCTTACTTCCCTCATATGACCTAAATTTCTTTCATTTTCAAGTTCCCTGTACAATCCATCCTGTCTTACGTCCCTCATATGATCTAAATTTCTTTTATTTTCAAGTTCCCTGTACAATTCATTCTTTCTTACGTCCCTCATATGATCTAAATTTCTTTCATTTTCAAGTTCCCTGTACAATTTATCCTTTCTTACGTCCCTCTTATGATCTAAATTTCTTTCATTTTCAAGATTCCTGTACGATTCATTCTTTCTTACTTCCCTCATACGTTCTGTATTTCTTTCATTTTCAAGTTCTCTGTATAATTCATTCTTCCTTAGTTCCCTCACATTATCTAAATTTCTTTCATTTTCAAGTTCTCTGTATAATTCACCCTTCCTTAGTTCCCTCACATGATCTAAATTTCTTTCATTTTCAAGTTTCCTTTGTAATCCATCCTTTCTTACTGCTCTCTTATGATCTAAATTTCTTTCATTTTCAAGTTTCCTGTATAAACCATCCTTTCTTACTTCCCTCATATGCTCTGCATTCCTTTTGTTTTGACTGTCCTTGTATGATTTATTATTCCTAAGTGCCCTTACATATTCTAATATCCTTTGGCTGTTTTTTTCTTTCTCTTTTGTCAATTCATTAATTTCAATATTATCTTTAATATTCTTATCATATCTTAACTGCGACATAAATTTCTTTTTATTTTTGTTAATTTGTTTTGTGGATTTTTTTTTGCTCCTCATTTTACCGTCAATAAATTATGTGGTAATTTAATCACAATAGAAAATAAATAATAAAATCTGTTATGTGTATTGTATTGAAATTTACTTATTCAATTCTCTCTCTATTTATGTTTGCTAATATTTTGGCTATATAAATCTAAATCTGGTCACTGGATCAGGTCGCCCCAGAAGACAATGCGCTCAATCGGTCTGCGCCCTTGTTTCGAACACTCAATACCCGATCCTATTCGAAACATCCAGTTTCAAGTTATCAATGAAACGAAAAAATTTAAGTTTTATTTATCGTATATTAGATTCAGGGCTGGTATTTTATCAAAAATTTTGGTGGTCATGGGGGCTAACTTCACACGGAGTCCTCAATAGTTATGTAACTGTCAGATTTGTTGTGCCGGAGGGGTGGGTGGGTCGCGTCTCGTGCTCCTTCTGTTTACGCGCTGCTCACCGCCGACGCCACATCTCATTTAACGAGATAAAATAACGCAAAACATCTGACAGATCTGTCACATAATTATTGAGGATTTTGTATGAAGGTGAAAATGTCAGCTCTCAATATATTTATTGCGTTACCTGTACAAATTCAAATCTCCACGTAAAGCTTCCAAATGGTTAGCGGGTCTACTCAGTCGCGTGCGCGTTTCGCGTCTTATATCCGGACTGACGTTTCCACAAAGTCGGCGCAAATGGACAATCTGGAAGTTTTGACAGAATCCGTCCTATACTGCTAATTCAAATGCCTTGCCTTGTAAATTAGAGGTTGTTGGTTCTGATGATTATATTGGCTTTAAGCTACTACAGTTTCGGGTTTTACCCCGTCTTCAGTGCTAACTACATAAAATCATAAAGAATTAGAATCAATATTCCAAATAAGTTTTAAGGCTAACATACCGTCTTACAATCTTTCTTGTATATATTCACGAAAAACTAATAAAATTGCTATCCGCACTCGAAATACACAATTACTTTGTAACACCATGCACCAAGATGTCTCAATATTGTTTCACCTAGCGATAGTTGCGCACATGTTTCTCTTGCTCATGGCAATCTCCATGCATTTGCGTGTTCAATTGGCATTTCGCAAACGTTGACGTTCTGAATACTGTCAAAAGTACCAAAAAATATGTGAAATCCAAGCTATCTAAGTTTTAATGCAGAGACGATCTCGATCAAAAAGAATTTGCTCATACAGCTTAACTAGTAATTTTACCAAAAAATGTCATAGACATAAATTATACAAAATTTCCTCTACTTTAATTTATTATTTAACTATTTTGACGAAATTACAGAAATAGTAGCACATTTGCAAAATCGTTGAAAAATGCTCAGAGGAAACATCCAGTTCCTTTGGACCATTTTGAACCAAAAGCTTTTCAGCTCTAAGTTTGATCATAAAGCTTCTAAATATGAACTTTCGTCCCGATATCTTTAGTAGTTTCTCCGGAATCGTCGCCTCAAAAATCGTTTACTCACACACAGACATTCATACACACAGACACACACACACTTATTAAGTACTTAACGTACTTATTACAAAATGGTTATTTCTGTATAGAAAAGTTAGGCTGATAGCACTTCTACGAAACGTCATGTTTAAAAAGCTAATTCAAATTCTGACAGATTTATATTCGTTCATGCCAATGTAGATGTCACTCCGTACCAACATACTAAAACGTAACTATACTCATCGCTATACCTACTTTATTTACAATTTTCTCAATTATCGTTTTTACAATTAGATAACAACGGGTTGATATTTCTTATCAACAAACAATCAAATTGGCGATCTTATTTTATTTGAATTTTGTGTTTTCTACTTTGCCGCAGTAGAGCGGCAACGTTCCATAGCGGTTCTACAACCTCTGATGAAATCAGCTGTTTTCGAGTGTGACAGCCATAGACATTTCTGTGGTGACAGCACAAAAAAATATTTGTCAAATCCAGGCTACTTTGAAGTTTCATATCAATGCAGATGCGACCGATCTCGATCAAATAGAATTTGCTCTTAAAGCTAAACTATTAATTTTACCAAAAAATATCATAGGCATAAATTATTCAAAATTTCCTCTACTTTAATTTATTATTTAACTATTTTGTCGAAATTACAGAAATGGCGGCTCATTTGCAAAATCTTTCAAAAAGGCTTAGAATAAACTACCAGTTCCTTTGGACCCCTTTCAACCAAAAGCTTTTCAGCTCTAAGTTTGGTAACAAAACTTCTAAATATGAACTTTCGTTCCGATACCTTTAGTAGTTTCTCCGGAATCGTCGCCACAAAAATCATTTACACACAGACATACATACGCACAGACACACACACACACACACACACAGACATTTTTTTGTACCTTGGTCAAAAATGTTCAGGGGACCCAAAAAGACCTATTTCCGCTAAAATCTCAATTTTTTTTTTCGGCATGATTACAATACTTTATCTTACTGCGTATGATAAAGTAAAAATATATAAATTGCAGAAAATTGATAACGGTGGGGAACTCTGGGATATTCTGAATAGAATATGAAAATGCGTTTTGAATAGAGCAATGAATACGAATACGAACTCGTTTAACTGTTCATTATCAAAGAAGGTATGTTATGTGTTCTTCGGCTACTGAAATATTATTGTAAACGTTTTTATTACAAAAATGGTTGTGTCTGTCTTCTTCATACGTCAAATTGTTGGTAATTAATCGTTGCTTTCATTAATTTGTATCTAGTTACTCTACTTATGTGGGTAACGTGTCATTTAAAAACGTGGATCTACTTAATTTTTAAGTAAATACACTCACCGAAGACCTGCCTAATATTCTGCTAAACATTCGTGTTCAAGCAATTCATATTACGGGAGACTGAAGACTCAATACACCACAGATGGAAATTTGATGGCTCGACAGGCACCATTAAGAATCCAAATTTCGAAAAAAATACGAGTCCACTTTTTTTGGATTTGGAAACAATTTGGGGGATCTTTTCTTTCTAAATAAAAATAGCCAATTTGAACTACCCTAATGTACACCCATTTACAAACAATAAAAGAGAATCTTGAAACAATTCTGCAGTAAGTAATTTTTGGCACGATGGGTCGGCTTTTCATCTTATCATTGTTTTTGTGTTTTCATCAAAGTGCTATTATTAAATATAAACACAGATATAACATCGATTGAATAAAATAATCATGTGACATATTATGATCAAATTGTACTAATAATCCAGTTATGGATACGTTTGAATACCAATGCTGTATACAGTTCATAACGAATGGTAATGCCGCTACAATGGCAGAGTGGCAACGTGTTTACGTCAGATTTCATTAATCGAAAATTGTTGGGCGAAACGAGTCGGGATAATGTTATTCCATTCATAATCACGACCGCTGATGAAAAATCGCATTATCTGCCGGTCGGTAGCCTGCCATTTTGAATAATAATCTCTTGTAATGCGTGCGTAATTACCTGAAACAGCGGTATGTGGCGCTCGCATCGCATTTTCAATGCATTGCCATTGCTACGAAAACCATTTCTCCCACGTCGTAATTTTACTGTACACGTTCGACACGTGTTACCAACGATTAGCTTTGCTTTTATTCGACGAACATATTTTCCCACCTCTAGAAATAATTGCCATAAGTTATTGTTGGTGGAACGCCCACACAATGGCACGCTGCGTTCGTTTCAATAAAAATCTCGTCTCCCGTGAAGGCACTTGTTGCCGTTTTCGTCTGATTTTATGTACCGAGATAATCGTTATATTGTCAATTATTCCGTTTTGTGTTGAATATATGGGTACTTGCTTAAAAATCGAAACAATCGCAGTGGGTGGGTATAACGATTTGACGACGAATAAAACGCGCCAAATATGTATAGGTATAGTGTCTGGTAAAGTTAGAGAGACCGCCTTTTGTTGATTTAATAAAATTGAGTATCTCTCGTAAAAATGTCTGCCATTAGGTGTTAGATAAATTAAAACTATGTGGCTTGTTAAAAAAATACTGTGGCGTATGAGAAAATTATAGTTATGCAATTGAGAATTCAGGAAGAATTCTGTTTACAAAAACACTAAAAACATCACTAAATTGAGGTTGTAATACCTTCAGGTTTCTATAGTTTGTTCCAATGTATCTGATCTATAAACGTGTATAATAATAATTTGTATCCCAACTACTTTGCTAGTAATTGCACATGAAGCGAAATAATAACATTCAACCACCGATAAACAACGTAAAATCTAAGTTTCAAAAATCCTCCTGAACAAACTAAAATAGAGAGGGCTGTACTTTTTAGAATTAATTACCCGATGTATCTGATCTATAAACGTGTATAATAATAATTTGTATCCCGACTACTTTGCTCGTAATCGCACATGAAGCGAAATAATAACATTCAACCACCGATAAACAACGTAAAATCTAAGTTTCAAAAATCCTCCTGAACAAACTAAAATAGATAGAGGGCTGTACTTTTTAGAATTAATTACCCGATGTATCTGATCTATAAACGTGTATAATAATAATTTGTATCCCAACTACTTTGCTAGTAATTGCACATGAAGCGAAATAATAACATTCAACCACCGATAAACAACGTAAAATCTAAGTTTCAAAAATCCTCCTGAACAAACTAAAATAGATAGAGGGCTGTACTTTTTAGAATTAATTACCCGATGTATCTGATCTATAAACGTGTATAATAATAATTTGTATCCCAACTACTTTGCTCGTAATCGCACATGAAGCGAAATAATAACATTCAACCACCGATAAACAACGTAAAATCTAAGTTTCATAAATCCTCCTGAACAAACTAAAATAGATAGAGGGCTGTACTTTCTAGAATTAATTACCCAATGTATCTTATAAACAATAGTGATATTACAGCTTGAGACACACTTATCGCCCCATGTCATTAAACATTATAGTTCAACATGTAACATGTTAATAATAACTACTTATAGAACTGATAAGTATGGACTTCAATATTTATTTAAGCTATGGAAAATCCTATAAACAAATTTTTTAAACACACTATTTGTGGATAATTTAACACCATTAAGTAGAAGTACTTAAAAGAGTTAGATTAGCTGGAACTCATATGATTGGGACTGAAGAGATACAAAACAGGTTCCATAGTTGTGTTCAATAGTCGTGTACATAAAATGAAAATTGGTTAGCAAGCCATAGCATTCGAGATCATCATCATAAGCTGTACAATGCATTTTGTCAAGGTGTTGTTTCTGGTAATCGCGTTGATTGTGGCTATTGACTCAAATTCTGTAGAAATTCTGCAACAGCCTGGGTATGTACAGTCACTTTAGTCACGTTACTGAAATATTTCGGAACAACCCTTTTAAGAGTTGCGTTTCATCCTTAAAAAATTGTTCACTAAATTTTAACTAAATTTTACTTACTTTTATTACTTCCCAGAATGCAAGCTCCTGTTGATGTAGATGACAAACCCGAACTTCAAACACAGGTTGTCTGGAGTGCGCTTAGAATAGGTTGGATCAATAGGTAGTGGACTCTGGCCAATTGCTATTTCTATTGCTATTAATAATGAATAGATATATATTATGGGACTGTAATAAAATTACCAATACATATAAATAAATATTTGAACAGCATACATTGAATATAATTGTTTAAGTCTGTACGGTATATTTAACATTTAAATTATGTTTATGTGTTTTTTTCACGTTTAAAATTTATATTACACACTAAATTACCTATAGGAAATTTATACCTATAGACAACCCAATGATATCTCTTACAATTCGCTTGAAAAAATGTCCCAAAGTTGAGGTACTTTTCAAGTACCTGCATGAGAGCCGCCCCTCAAATAAAACAGCCTGCATTTTATTTGCTGGCTACAATGTCCTTTATACTGGTGTTCCATTTAAAACACTTTTAATCTGAAGAACTCAAGTTAGTATTTTCCTATTGGTTTTGATTATTTTTTTAACTAAATTTAAAGACAATTTTACGTAGTTACTAGTTATGCGTGTAATTGCCATTTGTTTTACACCAAGAATTGAATATCTCAGAAAGTATTTGCGCATAATACATTGCATGGCTACAATCTTACCTACGATCTGACATAAGTACTTTATAAATGAGTATTTGTTTATTTTGTACAAAATACGGGGCTAATTAGTTTTTGTATTACATTTCGTTTCTGTGTCTTAACGAAAATATGAGGTATGCCACACATTAAGTCAATATACAGTGTGCGGCAAGTCAGTTTACGCTGTCGGGTATTCGTGCATGCGCGTTTTTTTTTTAATTTTTGATGTTATATCTTTTCGGAAATACATTTTATTTTTTCCTTTATCATACGCAGTATGTAAAGTATTGTAATCGTGCCGAAAATTTTTTTTGAGATTTTAGCGGAAATATGTCCTTTTGAGTCCCCTGAACATATTTGACCAAGGTACAAAAAAATAACTGTGTGTGTGTGTGTGTGTGTACCCAATTTTCGTTAATTCGATTCCGGAGAAACTGCTAAAGGTATCGGCACGGAACTTCATATTTAACAGTTTCATGACCAAACTTAGAGCTGAAAAGCTGTTGGGTCAAAAGGGTCCAAAGGAACTGGGTGTTTACTCTAAGCCTTTTTCAAGGATTTTAGAAATGAGCCGCCATTTCTGTAATTTCGTCAAAATAGTTAAATAATAAATTAAAGCAGAGGAAATTTTGAATAATTTATGCTTATGACATTTTTTGGTAAAATTAATAGTTTAGCTGCAAGAGCAAATTTGTGACCAAAAATATAGTGACCCAGGATTTGCAAATTTTTCAGTCTAATGACAGTACCGGTAGTGTCAAATGCTGATGTTTTGACATTATCTGACAATTAATATTGACAGTAGTTAATAGTATCAAAAGATCTCATATTGTGATACCGTGTACCGTCCTTGCCTGATGGCGTCGGATAGGCAGCGTGTTGAGCGTGTCCAAAATGCATGTGTTCTGTTTGTTTTTGGTTTGACGAAGTATGATCATGCATCGAATGGGCTGGGCGACTTGGGGTGGTTGAACATGGATAACACTAGGGTGTTGCATACTGCAATATTGTATCATAAGTTGCTATCCACTAGGACACCACAATACCTCATGCGGAAGATATGCTGTAGAACGGATGTCCATAACCTTAATTTCAGATTCGGGGGTTTGTTTGCTCCACCCGCCCAGCGCACTGAGCTGTATAAACGGTCATTCTCTTACCAGGTCAGTCATATATACAATGGTCTCAGGGAAGATATGAAAAATTTATCGTTAAACAGCTTTGGGGGAAAGGTGAAGCGTTGTCTGTTTGCTCAACAGGGGGGACTTTAGGCATCGAGCGCACATTGGAGGCTTTTTAATTTTAATTTTTTATGGGCAGGTGCGATGTTTTCTTGAGTTGGATTCGCTGAATTACGTGTAATTAGACTCTAGAGTATTTTTTTTGTTTTTGTTTTGATAAGTTCTCGGAATTATTTTTATATTATTGGTACAATTATGTCTTAGTTCTAGTTTGCGTAAGGGGTTGAGTGGAAGAGTAAGGCAATTTGGAAACAAGTGTGCTGAACTGCGCCCTAAATATAAATATTATTTTGTTGCATTTAATATTGTTTTATGTTAATAAAGGAATTATTTATTTAATTATTTATTTATCTGTCAAATCATTATTTTAATGCAGACACGACTGATCTCAATCAAATAGAATCTCATGCAGCTAAACTATTAATTTTATATATTTTGTATGATAAAGTCATGTGCCTGGCCACATCAGATTTTTTATGGGCGTGTACGTTTTATCCTTAAAAATCCTACGTATATATGTATGTTTTATCCATGAAACCCAGAAAATATGTATGCGGCTCGTATGGGCGATTACGAAATGCAAACTCATTAAATCAATTCGTACGTGAAATATTAATCACGGTTTATTTTACATCGGTTGAATGCGGGCGAGCGCTTTTCTCGCGGTGTATTTTTTTCTGCTGTTGTCGTTTTTCCTCTCCTTTATTAATGAAACCCCGCCGATCTGAAATATGCTACGTATGCTCCACGTTTACTTTAGCCTCTCCGGCGCTTTTTTTGTTCTGTTAATTTCGTTCTGTTTGCGCTTTAATTAAAAATTTACTCTAAAGGGTCGTGCACATATTTTTACTGGTAATTAAGAAGTAAACTGATGGCTGATATTAAAAAGTTGGAACGATGTAAATGCAGATGTTTCGCGGTTTTAGTGCTAGTTTTAGAGTTTGTAATATAGATTCCGGAAGTACCGGAAGTAGTATTTTATTTTTATTGTTTATTGCGATACAATGCAGGATCTTACAATTATAAAAATAAGTATGTATCTTCATTTTTATAAATCGATTTAAACCTATATAACATACAGTATGTTTATATGTAAAATATTTGTGAATTATGTTTTATACATAGGATATTATACATTTATTAGCAACGTAACATAGAATCTAACTTCATAAGGTATTTTAAGGTTTATAACTCGAAATTTTGTCTTAAATGGTAGAATATTTTATCATAAGCATTATGAGAATTATTATAATCTTTTATATACATTTTTTAGTGTATAAATGTCGTTCAGAATTAAGAAATACAAGTCTTATTCAAATATATTTTTGATTTTTAAAGATACTGTTAATAGTTACTTAGAGTACTTAGACTACGTTATCGTTAATTAGAGTTTTTTCATTGAATTAAAGTTCTGGGTCAAACTTGAAGGATGTCTTACAAATCGCTTGAAAATTTGTCCCAAGAAGGAACTACTTGGAGTAAGAAAATAATGTACAGGCTGTTCCATTAATAAAAACTAATGAAAAAGTCATTTGAATATGTTACAAAAATACTACATGCTCGTAATATCAGTATCGACCAATTGAATATCTCAGAAACTATTTTCTTCAAATGGGTACTGTTGGATAGTTAGACAGTTCATAGTACGATATGATATACAGAACATTTCATTTTAAAAAATCTGATGTGGCCAGGCACATGACTTTATCATACAATATATAAAATTAATAGTTTTGCTGCATGAGAATCTATTTGATTGATATCAGTCGTGTCTACATTAAAATAAAACGAGTTAGCCAGGATTTGACTGATAAATAATTAAATAAATAAATAATTCCTTTATTAACAAACCAATATTAAATGCAACAACATAGTATTTATACTTAGGGCGATCAGCACACTTGTTTCCAAATTGCGGTGCTCTTCCACTCAACCCCTTACGCAAACTAGAACTAAATAGTTGTATCAATAATATAACAATTATTTCGAGAACTTATCAAAACAAAAATTACTCTAGAGTCTAATTACGCGTAATTGCGTAATTACCAGTAATTGCAGTAATTGCGCTCAATGCCTAAAGTTCCCAATGTTGAGCAAACAGATAACACTTCACCTTTCCCCCAAAACTGGTTAACGATAAGTTTTTCATATCTTCCCTGAGACCCACTATATATGTGACTGACCTGCTAAGAGAATGGCCGTTTATACAGCTCAGCGCGATGGGCAGGTGGAGCAAACAAACCACTGAATCTTAAATTAGGTTATGGACATCCGTTCTACAGCGTATCTTCCGCATGAGGTATTGTGGGATTCTCTTGGATAGCAACTTATGAGATAATATTGCTGCATGAAAACACCCTAGTGTTATCCATGTTTAACCACCCCAAGTCGCCCAGCGCATTCGATACATGATCATACTTCCTCAAACCAAAAACAAACAGAACACATGCAGTTTGGACACGCTGAACACTGAATATTGAACACACGCTGCCTATCCGACGCCGTCAGGCAAGGACCGTACACGGTATCACAATATGAAATCTTTTTCCTATTGACAGTAGATGTAGTGAGATATTGTCAAAACATCAGCATTTGACACTACCTGTACTGTCATTACACATGCATTAGACCGAAAATTTGAAAAATCCTGGCTACTATGTAATTTCATGTCAATGCAGATGCGACCGATCTCGATCAAATAGAATTTACTCTTGAAGCTAAACTATTCATTTTACCAAAAAATTTCATAGGCATAAATTATTCAAAATTTCCTCTTCTTTAATTTATTATTTAACTATTTTGATGTAATTACAGAAATAGCGGCTCATTTGCAAAATCCTTGAAAAATGCTTAGAATAAACTACCAGTTCCTTTGGACCCTTTTGAACCAAAAGCTTTTCAGCTCTAAGTTTGGTCATAAAACTTCTAAATATGAACTTTGGTCCCGATACATTTAGTAGTTTCTCCGGAATCGTCGTCACAAAAATCGAGTACACACATACGCACACACACACACACACACACACACACACACACACATACACACACACACACACACACACAGACATTTTTTTGTACCTTGGTCAAAAATGTTCAGGGGACCCATAAAGACCTATTTCCGCTAAAATCTCAATTTTTTTTTTCGGCACGATTACAATACTTCATCATACTGCGTATGATAAAGTAAAAATGCCAAACATTTTAAATCACCACACTTAGCATGCTAACCAGATTATTCCAGAAATTCCTCTTAAAACTATAGATAATCCAACTTTTTCCTTTCTCAACTAGACCGATATCATCCGCGAGCAACCTACATTAAGAATAAGTCTACGTAATGACTGGTAGAGAATCTTAATTGGGTGTAATTCAATTTTCCAGTCACGTAACTGCTGCGGCGGAGACGAAATGGCGTAAAAATAAAGATTAATTCAATTTGAATTGCCGTGGCGCGCAACGGCCCGGCTCTTCCGTGCCTCGGCAAAGAAACTCGAGCCAAGTTTTTAATTCGAAAGTTTTTAATATGACGCCCACTTTAGGGACTTTCCGCGGGCGGCCAACTTTTTCGGCGCACGCTTTCCGAATTCATTTGCAACAATCACTATCCAACTTTACGTTTTAGCCTAGATTGAGCGCGAACTGAAGCTGAATGCAAAGCGACTGAATTAAGAGTCTTTGAAATGGGGTTTCGCTTCTTCGAAACATCTACATTAACAATTGAATGGCTGCAAAAAATTCTTACTGACATAAAAAATAACTAGCATTAGAATGCGTACGAAATTTCAGTCTTTCTACAAATGTTTAGTTAAAAATTCTTATTATCTGGTTTCGCTAAATTCATCACACTATCAAGTCTTGAGATAATTGAGATAATATCATCGTAAATGACGTCACAAACATATTAAGAAATAAATAGATAAAATAAGTAGGTCCACTACAAAAAAATGAGAAAATTTTCGAAAAGAAAATTAATGGACTTTGTGAATAAAAAGTCCATAGGAATTTTTAATAGATTCCTGTCCGTAAGTTTCCGAACCCAGAAGCTAAAAAAAAATTAGGTCTAAATGAAAAAAAAAATGGCTTTTAAAGAAAATGAAAATAGACAAATTTTCCAAAAATACAATTACGACACATCTTTTTCGAAAACCTGAAATGAAAATTTTGAAATCTTCAATGAATATAATTGAATTTAGAAATAGATCAACTAAATGATTGAGGAAAACTTGGTGTTAAATCTGGTGAGCTTGGTGGCCACCAAGCTAATCATGAAACTATTGTAACTTCTAGTTACAATAATAACCGAGATATTCAATTTCAAACGTTGCCACGAAAATAACCCAAAGTTTAGTAAAATAAAAAAAAAACTCAAAATAGGTGATATTTAGGAATAGGGAAAACTTATTAAAAATAATGTATTTTGATACGTAGAAACCAAAAATAAAATAAAAATTATATCATTCCATTTAAAATAACAAAGTTGATAGCGACTTCCGGTGACCGGACGTGCCAGTTAATTTGAGAATATTTTACCTGAAGAGCTCAGATCGAGTAAATTCTAATTCCAAAGTTTCAAATTTCCAGAAATAGTAGATGAGAAACTTCTAATGTACCAGTTCCGTGAGACATCCTGTATACATATGCAATCAATTATCCGCAGAATTGTCACTGGAAAACTCGGTCTCGGTATACAGTCTCGGTCAAATGGGATATTTGGCACCCATGTACCGAGATCATCAAGATCATAAATATTACCTACCAAACTTTGAAGAAAAAAAAAATCAAATAATTTAATCATTTTATTCGTTAATTTTGACTTTGAAGTAAATTTTTATGTCTATCATCATAACCTGAATCTGTTCGCTTCAAATTTATCTGAATACGTCTTCTGAAATAACAGTTTTGGAACAGAATATCAAAACAGGAGCCACGAAAATGTTTATATCCGAATATATGTAATTCCTACAGGGAACAATAAGGGTCGTTTATTTGGCTTCGTACGAACGAGATGGGATTTACTTACAGTTGCGATTAAAGGGCAATGTAATTAAACCGTAATGCGGCAAGTTAAGAAATTAATATCGAAGGGAAGGTAATTACGGAACTTTAACGGGGCCACGGCTTAATTTATTTAATTTGAAGTTCGTTGCGGAAAGGCAATTTGAAACGCTTTCCCGGATTTGCAACATTAGTGGGGCGAATACCTACATTTTCTGAAAATGATCCAAAATTTGGAATAAGCACGTAACTAATTACCTAATAAAGATTACCAGACCTAGCAATGAATTATTAATAAAATTGAACCATATTAAGCAACCATTTTAATTCCAGTCAAGATCACTACTATTACGCTGTAAAACTTTGCTTGCCTAGGCAAAAACTATTTGCCTGGGCAAATAGATGTGGAACCTTAATTTATTTTTTGAAACTATTTGCCTAGGCAAATGTATTTGCCAAAACCGATGTTAAGCCGATAACATTTAGTTTTCAATCGCATTTGTTTTACAATGTGAGGTTGTGTACAATCCGTGCATGTTAGTTATCAAATGTCATAATTGATATTTAGTCGTTGATTAGTTCTGAGTAATATCGAATTCTAATCATCATGATTGTAATGAGGTTACGCCTGATTTATTGTGACAAGCGTCAATACTCATGCGTACGGGGATGCGATTTCAAATGGATTTTATTCCACTAGAACAAGACTTTTAGGTTAGGAATGTTTAGTTTCCTTTTTACCAGGAAAAAGTTATACTAGATTGGAAACAAGAAAGTGTTTACTTCATTGGTTGTAAAGGACCAACTGAGCTCTGACATGGGCGTGATAAATCTCAGAAATTAAAAAGAACAACTCTTAAGTATATTGCATAGTCACCAGAGTAAGCATAAGTGACCACATTTCAAGATGATTTGGACGATGGGAACATAAAATTCATTACAAGACTTGAATCAAAGCCCATACTGGCGAAGCCGATAACAAATTGGTAATCAGTAACGTACACATTTTAATAACCAAATCAAGATAGTAACAAGTGATTGATATAACCCAAGCAACAAAATCTCATAGCTCATCCCTGACCCAAGGCTTGTAATGAGGCAAGTGGTCGAAAACAGGAATGCTCTTCCCAGCAAATCCATCCCCACTCAAAGCATCACTGATCATCGCCTTAACAGCCTGAGCGCCAAACGTATCCGCAATATACTCGGTCTTCAGGGTTTGCACGTCGACTATGACCGATATAGGAAGATCCACAGTGTCGTCAATCTCCAACATCTTCTCCACAAACTTCATGACATCCTTTCGGATTATCGCCCAGATGGCATTAACAGTTTTGTACTCTTCGGCAACTTCAGCCAACACAGCTTTATACTTATTTTTGCAGTCGTCGTCGCAAGATGGAACCGACGGAATGAACGTAATGATGCAGTATTTCTTCGGTGAGCAAAGATCGGCCAGAACGTTCTCAGTCCATAACTCCTTTATCTGAGGTGCTTTGATTCTGTACATAACGAAATCTACTGCTCTTTGTCCATCGTATTTTCCAGTATATTCTAATTGAAATCTGAAATAATGAGATAGTATAGGCTATGATAATATTGGTCACGTAACAGCGCGTTCAAAACTCACTAGAATGAAAAAGAAAATCCAGATTGGTATTTTAGTACTTTCGATGACCTGAATAATAACCAAGACAAAAGCTTCTTCTTTGCGAACAAAAGCGCCTTCTGCCACGCTGGTAAGTAAGAGCAGAAATTTAGTCTTCTTTCGTCCAAAACATAAGAAAACATCAAAAACGAAAAAGTATTCCTTTGAAACGTTATAGTGTATAGAATTTTCTACAAGTGCTCGTCCACGGCGGAGTTGAAAATTCTGTATATTATACAGGGCGTCCAATTGTACTAAAACCCAATTATTACCATATCTCGTAATAATTGGACACATATTCCACATATTACAATTGAATCCACAGATAACGGATACACAACGGATATAAATCGCTCGCATGCTTACACGCTCGCCCACGCCTCGCGTATAAACTTTATGCTCGCGATTTATATCCTTAGTTATGTGCTCGTCAAATAATTTATTAATATTGGATTCGTGCTGCTTTTTAACTCAATTTCATGAAACCACGGAAGAAGAAATCCTAAAGATTTTAAAGAGAATAAAGGCAAAAGGGACAAGGGATGCGTATGGACAAACAACAGTAATATTAAAGAGTGTCATATAAACAATTGTACTCCTCTCACACGGCTCATAAACAAATGCTTTCTGGAAGGAACTTACCCCAATAAGATTAACATTGCGACGGTTGTGTCTGTATTTAAAAGGGGAGATAAATCCGAGCCTCCCGGCTACAGACCAATATCTATCTTTTCTGCACTGTCGAAGGTCATGGAAACAGTACTAAAAACCAGATTAGTTGGATATTTTGACAAGAAAAAATTGCTGACCAAGGATCAACTTGGATATAGAAGTAAAAACTCGACAACCACAGCAATGGTGGATTTGGTTGAGAAACTCCTAGAGGCATTCAATAACCGAAACCTCAGCCAGGTTGCCTTTTATGATCTAAGTTAGGCCTTCGACAGTGTGGATGGTTGCATCTTGCTGGAGAAGTTGCAGTTTTATGGTGGTTTGGAGACTGTACTGAAACTGATGAAATCGTATCTGACAAATAAAAGGCAATTCGTGGTAGCCAGAAATATATCGTTGAAATTAAAGACCATATCGTGTGGTGTACCACAGGGCTCGATATTGGGACCGGTACTGTTTCTCATTTATATTAATGACCTCGTCGTCCAATCAACATCCGGAGACGAGATTTGTTTGTTTGCAGACGACAGCAGCATCATAAATTGTGGCAGAAATATGGAGGAGGTAACCAAGGGGGCCACTAGATCCATAGTAGGTGTAAGGGAGTGGTTCTGCAGTAACAAACTGCAGCTGAATGATTAGAAAAAGCGATGTAGAGGGAAAACAATGTAGAGGGTTTAGGTGTGAAGACCGACGTGGCTATGCTACGCCAAGAAAGTCATCTTCTTGTCAACAACTTGTGATGAAATGTGCTGAGCCACCATTCTGCATGAAATACATTTGTAATTGTAAACCATAAAAAAAGAACCATTCATGTCAATTACCATTTTTACTTTATCATACGCAGTAAGATAAAGTATTGTAATCATGCCGAAAAAAAAAATTGAGATTTTAGCGGAAATAGGTCTTTTTGGGTCCCCTGAACATTTTTGACCAAGGTACAAAAAAATGTATGTGTGTGTGTGTGTATGTCTGTGTGTGTAAACGATTTTTGTGACGACGATTCCGGAGAAACTACTAAAGGTATCGGAACGAAAGTTCATATTTAGAAGTTTTGTTACCAAACTTAGAGCTGAAAAGCTTTTGGTTGAAAGGGGTCCAAAGGAACTGATAGTTTATTCTAAGCCTTTTTGAAAGATTTTTCAAATGAGCCGCCATTTCTGTAATTTTGACAAAATAGTTAATTAATAAATTAAAGTAGAAGAAATTTTGTATAATTTATGCCTATGACATTTTTTGGTATAATTAATAGTTTAGCTTCAAGGGCAAATTCTATTTGATCGAGATCGGTCGCATCTGCATTGATATGAAATTACATAGTAGCCAGGATTTTGACAAATATTTTTTTGTGTTGTCACATTCGAAAACAGCTGATCTCATCAGAGGTGATCAGAGGTTGGAGAACCACTATGGAACGTTGCCGCTGTACTGCGGCAAATTATAAAATACAAATTTCAAATAAAATAAGATCACCAATTTGATTGTTTGTTGATAAGAAATATCAACCCGTCTTTATATCTAATTCTAAAAAAGATAAATTGCGAAAATTATAAATAAAGTATAGCGATGAGTGTAGTTTTATTTTAGTATGTTGGTAGGGATGTGTCATGAACAAATATAAATCTGTCAGAATTTGAATTACCTTTTTAAGGTGCGTTTTAATTAGTGATAATGGCAGTGGTAGCAGACGCCGTTATAGTATTTCCAATAGAAAATTGCTAGTGACTCATGTTTATGTACATGCAAACTAATATGTGTCATTATCACGATATGTAAGAAATACTATAATTTCGTATTCTACCACCGCCATTAGCTACCATTACCTACCAATCGGAACGCACCTTTAAACTTGACGTTTCGTCAAAGTGGTACCAGCCTAGAATTTACTATACAGAAATCATTTATTAATTTTTTTAAATACGTATTTGTTAAAAAGCAACACAATAAACGTTGATGTCGCTCCTGCCAAAAACTAGATAGCGCGACTCGCTCACATGCGACGGCGACACTCCGCCTTCGGTGACGCGCTGCATCACCGCTCGTCGCGCTATTCCGTACTTTCGGCATTTGTGACATAAATAACTATTATTCTAATGATGTAGTGTAGGTAGTGTCAAATGCTGATGCTTTGACAATACCTACGATTTATCTTAATAGAATAGATTCTCATGCAGCTAAACTATTAATTTTATATATTGTATGATAAAGTCATGTGCCTGGCCACATCAGATTTTTTAATTTTTTTCTCTAATATAGCAATTTCTACTTAGTTTATTATGAATCCTATATTTTTTATATTTGAAGCCCCTTGAATCCAAACCTGAAGTAAGGTATTCAAAATGGTGCTCCAGTATGGCCAACAACATGGCGACAAAAATTGTAATAATTTAACTTTGTTTGAATCTTATTTCCTTCCATAAGTAATAAAGAATCTGGATAATATTACCTATCAGACTTCTTCCCATGATACAACATCAGTAGCGGAAGAGTTCTATACGCATTAGGAGTCTCCTCAGTGCTGACGTCAAAAGCTCCAACGTTGACGGCATCTCCAAGTCTGCTCGTAGCATACTCAACCATCTCCTTGAACTCTTCAGTTGTATTATCAGCAGCAGAACTATAATACGCAATAAGCCAGAATTGGTTGCCATTCTTCGCTAGTTGTGTCACCTCCTTTTCGGTCATTTCCTGGACAGCTCTGTTATCTACAAATCTCTTCTGCAGTCCAAAATTAATGCGATCGACAATGACTTCTTTAGCAAACGCAATCAACCCGGCATCAGTTAAGGGCCCAGTGTATGGAATAAGAGTCCTTTCTCTGTTCATTAATGTTACCGAAGGCACTTTTCTACAGTTCAAGCGATGCCCCAGCACTGGGTGGTGGTCCACGTTGATGGCACCGAATGTCACCATGCCTTTAAGCATCTTCGCTGCTCGCTCGTACTGCTGGACGGTACTTTTTGCTGACTTGTCGTCGGCGCTGTAAAAGAGTAGCGCCCAGACGTCCAGACGATCGTTGACCACGAAGTCGAAGGTCTGTTCGACCAGCTCAATTACGTGTTCGGATTCGGCGTACAAAGCTGACCCGCAAACACAAACTATGGGTACCAAGAGGAAGATAAGCTTCAGCATTGCGTATGTCCGGTGAAAAGTATGAAGAATTATGGGCGGTGAAATGTTCACTTTTAACGTTGACAGTAAATAAGTTTCTATGGAAATGTCAAAAAGATGGAAGAATATTAAGTGGGTTGATATCAATAAAATTTTTGAGTTTGTTGAATGGTACTTTGTCCATTTTATTAATATATTGGTTTCCTAGCCGTGGAAGCCGTTACATATAAGCAGTCCCTCCCTGAACTTTTTGGCGTCCATAGGCACTGTCCGCCATCTTGGATCGAATGATTTTTCAAAACAAAAAGAAATAGAAATAGAAACTCTAGATCAAAAATATACAATACACATTTGAAGAAGACTTATAATTTCCTAAAATTTTTGTCTGAACACTTTTTCTGTCTCATTTGTAACGACTTATAGCTGCGCAAACGTAAACTTTCTTCCAAAAACTCAGGCGGCTTTTACTGTTAAGCAGGCTGAAGATGTTGAAGTCTTGATACACAGCGATTTCCTTCTGCTCACTATTTCACGTTGTATTTATCATTGGCATATCTTTTTGAAACTTTTCAGCCAATAGTTTTAAACTGAAAAAATCTGATGTGGCCAGGCACATGACTTTATCATACAATATATAAAATTAATAGTTTAGCTGCATGAGAATCTATTCTATAGAGATAAATCGTAGGTATTGTCAAAGCATCAGCATTTGACACTACCTACACTACGTCATTAGAATAATAGTTATTTATGTCACAAATGCCGAAAGTACGGAATAGCGCGACGAGCGGTGATACGGCGCGTCACCGAAGGCGGAGTGTAGCCGTCGCATATGAGCGAGTCGCGCTATCTAGTTTTTGGCAGGAGCGACATCAACGTTTATTGTGTTGCTTTTTAAGAAATACGTATTTAAAAAAAGAATAAATGATTCCGTATAGTAAATGCTAGGTTGGTACCACTTTGACGAAAGGTGCGTTCCGATTGGTAGGTAATGGTAGCTAATGGCGGTGGTAGAATACGAAATTATAGTATTTCTTAGGTAATTCAAATTCTGACAGATTTATATTTGTTCATGACACATCCCTACCAACATACTAAAATAAAACTACACTCATAGCTATACTTTACTTATAATTTTCTCAATGTATCATTTTTAGAATTAGATATAAAGACGGGTTGATATTTCTTATCAACAAACAATCAAATTGGTGATCTTATTTTATTTGAAATTTGTATTTTATAATTTTGCGCACTACAGCGGCACGTTCCATAGTGGTTCTCCAACCGATGAGATCAGCTGTTTTCGAATGTGACAACACAAAAAAATATTTGTCAAAATCCTGGCTACTATGTAATTTCATATCAATGCAGATGCGTCCGATCTCGATCAAATAGAATTTGCTCTTGAATGTAAACTATTAATTTTACCAAAAAATGTTATAGGCATAAATTATTCAAAATTTCCTCTACTTTAATTTATTAATTAACTATTTTGTCGAAATTACAGAAATGGCGGCTCATTTCCAAAATCCTTGAAAAAGGCTTAGAATAAACTAAAAAGCTAAACTATTAATTTTACCAAAAAATGTCATAGGCATAAATTATTCAAAATTTCCTCTACTTTAATTTATTATTTAACTATTTTGACGAAATTACAGAAATGGCGGCTGATTTCTAAAATCCTTGAAAAAGGCTTGGAGTAAACACCCAGTTCCTTTGGACCCTTTTGAACCAAAAGCTTTTCAACTCTAAGTTTGGTCATGAAACTTCTAAATATGAAGTTCCGTGCCGATACCTTTAGTAGTTTCTCCGGAAATGAATTAACAAAAATTGGGTACACACACACACACACACACACACACACACACACACACACACACACACACACACACACACACACACACACACACATACACACACACACACAGACATTTTTTTGTACCTTGGTCAAAAATGTTCAGGGGACCCATAAAGACCTATTTCCGCTAAAATCTCAAAAATTTTTTTCGGCACTATTGCAATACTTTACATACTGCGTATGATAAAGTAAAAAGCAGCAGAAATCTGTATTTCCTGTTTTTACATGCGGTTAGTGGCTGTGACACGACATCTATCCTCAACCAAAGAAAAACAAAAAAAAACTTTTGCTTGTCCAAAATAACAAACGACTCAGCTCAATTGGAATCTTCAAAGATCAGCATGCCAAACCCGCTTAACAGTAAAAGTCTCCTGATCGTCTTTTTTTGGGAAGAAAGTTCATGTTTCTCCAGCTGTAATTCGTTACACACCAGACTTACCAAAAAAGTATTCAGTCAAAAAATGTTGGAAATTAAGTCTTTTTCCAGAGAATATTGGTTCTAGGGTCAACCGTTGGGGTATTTTCTGTACCTTCAATTCAAGATGGCGTGCCGCGCCGACCTCCCCAAGGTCAAAACGGAACTAAATAACGTATATCAAATCATTTCTACCGCACCTGATGTTGGGTAAAATCCTCTATTGACTGGACTGAAATGTTAAAATAAGATATTCTATTGTTATCAACATTTCATTAAAAAAATTAATCGGAGACTCGTTGAATGTGACTATAAGCTTTCTTCATTTTGTATGTTCATTTTTGGTCTTTTTTTGTGTGTTTCTATTGTTTATTATTTTGTAATATTGGTTGGAATCGAATAAATGTGAATCGAAAGACAATGTGTAAAATCGAAAATCCACAGAATAATGGCCAAAACTCTGTTCGTAGAACCACCGACAAAATAATAAACAATAGAAAGGCTATAGTTTTGGTTTAAATTTATGACGTCAATTGTGGAGAGAGAACATTTTAGAATACACGTGTAATTTTTATCGCAAATTAACAAGAATTACTCGTAAAGTACTAATGAACAATGAAAAGTTCAAAAGCAACAATATTAGTTGACAATATAATAAATAATATAAAAAATAATGTTATAGAGTTATCAACAGTCCAATTTGTAAGGTACAAATTGGACTGTTGATAACTCTATAATATCCGTTCGTTTTTGTTTGTGTTCTCAATGCTGCTGCCTCGATTACATGTCTGTCAAACCCTTTTTTGGACTTAAATGGCTGATTCGTGGTTTTGGTAGGCCCATTAGTGTTAGTAGATTGATTGTCTAGCGTCGCTCTTTGTACCTTTATAACTTTTAGGTTCTGAAGATGCCTATAATATTAGGCGAAAGTACTCAACAAATTGAATAAATGCCATAAAAAGAAAACTCCAACAACTTTTTTTCTATCCATTTGGGCTTTTTACCGGATTAACCAACCTTAGTTTATTTAATAAGTGCGTTTTGGCTTCGCGGACCACTTCGGGTGCTTTCAGGGACCACCAGTGGTCCGCCGACGACCGGTTAAGAACTACTGGTCTAACTTAACGTATTCATGAGAAAATTATTATAGGAAAACAAAGTCCGGTCTTGTTCAGCGCAAGAACTACGTCAACATCTTACCGGAGTTGAGCTGCAACTGGCCACAAAACAACCCTGCCTGCAAAATATCGGTCTCCCGCCACACTGGCGTTTCTCGCTTACAGTGACATTGACCTAAATTAATCCGTTACGGTATTCTTTTAGTTTCAGTCATTAGAAATACCGGTTAAGATGCTAGCCGTAACCATAGATATGGTTTTTTAATGAAACTTTCCATTATGAAACCGAAAATAGTGTAAGAATGGGTTCATTATGAAACCAAAGTAAAACATAAAGTTATCCAAACGTTAACTGAACAATTAAGTTACTAATTGGTTGAATGCAATTTCTGGAATAAGTTAAGTTTTATTAAACAAGTACGTACGTTTACATTACAACTCAAAACGAAATGAAACGTAGATAGCAACCATGTAATTTGCAAACCGCTGACCAGTGCGAAAACCTAAATCAGAATACCACCATAATTACTTTGCCACCGCAACGTGCTGTCACAGTATTATCTGTACCGAAAGCGGTACGCGGTCGAGTCGATTTTTGCAATAATATACTCGGGAACGATACTTCTTCGTGATAAATTGTTAAATAATTATAGGCTACTTGCAGTAATAAATGGGGGGCAGCTCTGTGTACGCCGTGTGTAATTTCCACTGGAATTTCAGCGGTGGTCGCATTTATCAAATCGCGAGTATAATTTTCCCTTTACCGAATACCAACTGGCTAATGCGTCCGACCCGACCGCACCAGAACAATATCTAATCGCCTCCTGGGTCGTACTACAGCAGAAACTACGCGGCGACATCGCATACCGCCTAATTATACGGCATAAACTCGTTAAAATGACGATAATCTACGGTGCAATGTATTTCCTAACGTTTAGCAGTTCTTATCGTGTTAATTGCTAGATTCTTTTATAATGACATATGTATATTTTGACTAGTTCTCATATGCAGTTTCTTGGTTTCACCTAATTTCTATACAGTTCTCATATCTTTCTTTGTGGGTCTCCTCTCAATTTTCTCAATGGTCAACTGATGAGCAGTATAGTAGCGATTATTGATCAATACACTCTTCACGTGACCAACAAAATTTCCTTCCTCAATGTTTAGATCAAACCATAATCTATACACCATGAGTTGAATATGTCCAGAGCATGTTCAATAAGACATCAACAAAAGGCGTAAAAAGTAGAGGACCCAGGTTGGACCTCTGTGGAATATCAGCAAAAGCCAGAAACATATTTTATATTTTTACTATTTTTATACCTGTTCAATAAATCATCAACAAAAAGCGTGAATATGTTTGAACTTTGTGAAACATCAGTTGAAGCTAGAAACTTTTTAATATCCATTATAGATTTTATAGGTACATCTAAGATATTATTTTCAATGGCATCAATCGAAGAGCGTCTTTTGAAGAACTCTTAGGATTGACAGAGATAAACTTTTGCAGGCTTTACTAAAATCTGTGTAAATAAATAATTCAGTAGAATCGTTGGTTTAAGTTTGATGGTTAGGACAGGAATTAGAAGAAGACGAAGTCGAAATAGGAGATGGTAAAGGTGCGTCGCGATGAATAAAGTAGAGGCTGGGAACCAAGAAGAAGAAGCTGAAGAAGACGCTAGATAAGCTGAATTTGTGAATGCGGAGAGGAGGCTTTGTATTCTTAAGAAAAAAAGGCAGATCCCAGAAGAAATAAGAGAACATGATAGCAACGATGATAGAGAAGATGAAACGAAACAAAGACGACGATTATGATGACATGGAGACGTCAAAACAATACGATGAAGACATGAAGCCGATAAAACAGGAAGAAGAAGAAGAAACGATGTATGACCAGCGCATTTTGGCTAGAGAAGATAAAGATTCCTCCAAATCATTGTATTGGTCGCGATGGAATCATAAACTGACTAGAAAGATCACCTGATAAGGCAATATGCATCATTTCCTTTTTTGTGGTGTTTTTATATCCTCACGAGACCCAACTTCCTAAGAAAGAAGTATTAAATGATAACCCGGAAGAAGAAGAAATCATAGGAAATGATGGAGATGGAGATGGCGATGAAGACGAAGGCTGACACCAGAACATAGAAGGCAAGAAGAGTACTAACAGTTGAAGGAGGCTTAGATAACAATAAGAGAGACGTGATGATACAGGAGAGAATGATAAGCCAGTAGATTTCGCGGATTTACGTTTGAAAACCGGTTTTTATATTTATAAAGACAGATAAATACCAGTTTATTTGATTTAAAATTGACAAAGTATAGTATCTTTCAATAAGTAGAATATTCATTTCTTGTATGGAAACATTCATAGGGATCTGTTCGTCTTTTTTCTTTATCAAGTATTGTAAAAGTCAAAGTATTATAATTGTGCTGAAAAACAAAATCTGATGTGGCCAGGCACATAACTTTATCCTATTATTATTTTTGTTTTATTTTAGCAATCGCTACATGTTTCGTGCCCTACTGGGCACTTCTTCAATCGCTATAGGAAATGAGATATAAATTACACAATTGAAAATAAAATCAAACTTCAAAAAACTCAATTGTAAAAACTTACATTTTGTAAGATTTGGGCCGTGGATAACAAAAAACAATATACAAAGGTCACAAACAAACGTATATGAGACTGCAGAACAAATTTTTTTTAAAGATATTTTGTTACTATAGACAGTAGGTATTGTCAAAACATAGCGTTTGACACTACCTATTGTCATTAAGTCTGTGCATTAGAATAAAACTATTTGTCAAATCTTAGATAACTAAGATGCAGACACGACCGATCTCTATCTTATACAATTTGCTCATGCAGCTAAACTATTATTTATACCAAAAAATGTCGTGTAGACATAAATTATTCAGAATTTCCTCTACTTTAATTTATTATTTAACTATTTTTTGTACCTTGGTCAAAAATGATCAGGACACCCAAAAAGATCTATTTCCGCTAAAACCTGATTTTTTTCGGCACGATTACGATACTTTATAATACTATTTATAATAAAGTAAAAAAACACAAAAGGGCATATTTCCGCTAAAATCTTAAAAATGTTTTTCGGCACGATTACAATACCTTAGCATACTGCGTATGATAAAGTAAAAATAATATTTTCGCAGTTTAGTTTTTGTCTTAATGGTGTCATTGAGGCGTAATATTAGTCGATAAATCAAAATTTTCTCAAAAATCATCTACGTAGGAATGATGGGTAAAAACTTTTGCACGATCTAATCGTAAAATGCCGAATATGCTGATATCTTATTTATTTACGGGCACTGTGATGGAATTGCTGCTGAAGCTCAAAGTTGCTCCCAGGACAGACACGTTCCGAACGTTAGTGTTTTCTGTTTAGAACTTCAGCAGTATTTTCAACAGTGGCCTTAAATACATAGTATTCAGCAATTAAATGTAGAACCACTTTAAAACTATAACACGGAATTGGAAACACAAATATGTCCAAAGGACAACTTTGAAACAAACAGAAGCGTTTCAAGGGGGGGGGGGGTTTCAAGGGTTTCATTCATGAATTGCTTAAATAACATTTGCGACTATTAGGAGTTGGAAGACAGGGAATAACATTGTGTCTTCTGTGTATTTATCCTGTAATATACAACCCTGTAGACAAGTGGTAAAACAAAACTAGTTTACTAATTTTGAAAAATAATTACAAATAATATAAATAAAAGAAACAAATCAATAGTGCAAATTTAATTGTGTGCAAAAAGCTTTATATCGAGTTATTCGTTTTTCAAATTCTTTAAGTTGTTAGCACAGTTTACCATACAGTTTTGTAAATATTTCAAAATAAATATCTCTTGGTAGAGTACTCTCTGTTGAATGAGTAAAGGGTGATACTTTTTTTGATACTTTTTGCCGTTTTTGCGTATTTTATAATTGCTTTTCTCTCTGTTAATACGTCGGCATATAAAACAGCACAACATTTATACTTCCGTTAGACTCATGCTAGAAAGCAGATAGTTATCAATGTTTCTCTTGTAAAATTTATATAGAAACCAGCGATATCATAGGTGAAAGCTATAATTATCAGAAAAACGCTAATGGGAAAATCAAAAGTAATGAAAAACTTAATTCGTAGAATTTCCAGATCCTAGAGAAATAACAATTAGTAGTGAATACAAAAATTTCAGTGTTTGAGACACCCAAACGATTTTTTTAAATAATTATTTTATTTGTAGTGAGTATATTTATTTATTTCGACTGCAAAAATTGGAAAACTTGTTTTAACCAGTTTTTATTATTTTATTCATTTATTTGTGAGACGAATTTGATCACTTCCATCATTTCTATACATAAACTTTGCTTATAAGACTACATAAATTTAAACTGCGTTATGAGAAAATCTAACATTGGAATATCTAACACGTAAGTAAGTAAAAAAATAATATAGACATCTCCCAACAGATCAACCTGAAAACGGTACAATTATTGTCCACGTTATCTGATAGATTTCGTAAACGATTACGTGAGAGATTGATACTCCTGTTTCGTAATAAATGCCCGGCCATATGGCACAATAGGTGCCTTAATGTGATGAGTATCTCCGCTATGATTTATAACGAGACCGATTTCTTTCGCGTCCAGCAGATGTACGGGTGGGTTTCTTCCGTCCGTCCGACTAGATATAAATGGTGTAAGGACCTATCTCGGAATTTTATCGAGACTTCATAGATAGACGAAGCCACACGGAAAAATGTTTTCTTAACACTATAAATCAAAGAAGGCGGGTTATTAAGGTGCCTCTCACCGCGGAATCCAATAACTCCCGACCTGTATGAGGAGAACCAATTGCCAATAATAATTTGTTACCACTCTCGATTCTATTATGACTTGTCCGCGCTGCGCCACATAAACGCCATTAATTTGACCCTCAGAAATTGTATTTATGGCTAAAAAGTTTGGATTAAATTGTTGTCATTTTTTATTAAAATAATCTTTTTATAAAATGCATCATTTTTTAGTTTAAAGCAATTAATTGAAATCACTCATAATTACCGGAACACCTACATAAATCTCCAATCGTAAAAAATGTCAAAAAACGTGCAAACAAACGTTTTTTGACATTAAACAAGCTATCATTAAAAAAATCTGATGTGGCCAGGCACATGACTTTATCATACAATATATAAAATTAATAGTTTAGCTGCATGAGAATCTATTTTATTGAGATAAATCGTAGGTATTGTCAAAGCATCAGCATTTGACACTACCTACAGTACGTCATTAGAATAATAGTTACTTATGTCAGAAGTGCCGAAAGTATGGAATAGCGCGACGAGCGGTGATGCGGTGCGTCACCGAACGCGGAGCGTCGCCGTGGCATGTGAGCGAGTCGCGCTATCTAGTTTTCGGCAGGAGTGGCATCAACGTTTATTGTGTTGCTTTGTGAGAAATATGTATTTATAAAAATAATTAAAAAATGGTTGTATTTCTGTAAAGGAAATGTTAGGTTGGTACCATTTTGACGAAACGTCAAAATGGTAAAAAGCTAATTCAAATTCTGACGGATTTAGATTTGTTCATGACACTGTAGACACATCCGTACCAACATACTAAAATAAAACTACACTCATCGCTATACTTTATTTACAATTTTCTCAATTTATCGTTTTTAGAATTAGATAAAGACGGGTTGATATTTCTTATCAACAAACAATCAAATTGGTGATCTTATTTTATTTGAAATTTGTATTTTGTAATTTGCCGCACTAAAGCGGCAACGTTCTAAATTTTTTTCAAATTCACGTAGCACAGCTTTGACCCACGCGCATTCTGAGTTGATTATGACTGTAGTCTGATATTATCAATCGCCATATAAGATATTTCTACGTTGCCGTTGAGCATACTATTGTTATTGATGTATTGGTTTATACGATTAATTTACATACAACTCAGAGAATATAATAGATTTCCTTAGTAGTCATTCCGTAATCAAGAGATCACTTGAACAAGATCTACTTTGTTAATATTTGCAATATGAATATAGTTTTTAATTCAATTTCAATTGGTTGAAGGGTAGTATTTTAAATCAGTGTAGATTAATACGAAAGAAAAAATTATTTCTCTATTTATTTAGTATTCGTGTGGACAAAGTCATTCATAAAAAGATAAGATCTTGAAGTCCGTTGGTTTGAAGCAGCATCCAGAATCTGTCCAAAGATGTAACCCGATCCATTGGCTGCTGGGAGGAAAAACTTTTCCGATTTTCCATTGGCTCACGTGGAACACCTTTCCTATGTACAGGGTACTTTGGTCCTCATACCCACCAACAACCAGCGTGTGTAATTTATCTTCGGTTAAGGAGTCTACGTTTACATACTCCCAATAAAAACGGTCAGGTTCGGTGGTGCATAAGATCTAAAAAATTAAATAGACATACCAGCACGATCAATTATTTCCGAATGATATAAGAACTTACCTTAATTTCCTTGGGATTAATAACAACGATTTTCTTGTTAAAAGACATGGTAGTTAAGGCAGCCGTGTGTGTATTGAATGTACCAGGCAAAGTGCTATTGTTGAAAGCAATTTGTCCAATCAGCAGACCATATTCAGGAATTATAGCGTCCCTCGGTACAGTGCCATTAAATTGTCTCCAATATAAGTCAACACCTATAAAATGAAAACAACGATGAGTGAACCAGATAATTAAAATCACTCAATGATATTGAGCCTTTGGTATATGTTTGTGTACATACCGTGAGTTGCAGAAATGCAAACGGTTAATAGAACGACTAACGACTTCACAGACTTCATGATGTAACAGCTCATGGATATACTATCACTATTAAAGTAATTGTACAAACTACGGGTATATATAGGTGTATAATTGAATATTCAGTGCATCTTATCTAAAATTTATTGAGTAACAGTTATGAAGTGTTTTTAACAGTTATGAAGTGTATCCAAGAAAATAAACATTAGGTAGTTAATACACGTTGATATCTATCGTGTGTATCTTTTGCAATATTGTTGTAGAACAAATAAAATTATCGACATGTAAGCAAAGTTCTTGGCAATGTTATGAGAGTGTTCAAGTTAAATAAAAGAGCAAAGTTGAACTAGAGAAAAGTACTAGAAGCAATTTTTTTTTTCATATGGAAAACCTTTTATGTGAGTAAATTTTTGAGTTCTATAAAAAAAGCATAGTTATCAAAATGACAACACTACCTTTCCGGTTTATTTTCTCTTTGTTTTCCAATGCACTTTAGGTTTGACTTTAGGTTCAAATTATTATTCTTGATTTTGATATTTAAATAAATGGATTTCTCTTGCTAAATATTTTATATGATATTCTTCACAGACTAGACCTGAGCTTTTTCCATACTTTCAAAAATTTTTTGTTCACATGATATTGATAAGTTTGCCATTTGAAAAAATCTGATGTGGCCAGGCACATGACTTTATCATACAATATATAAAATTAATAGTTTAGCTGCATGAGAATCTATTTGATTGATATCAGTCGTGTCTCCATTAAAATAAAACTAGTTAGCCAGGGTTTGACAGATAAATAAATATCTAAATAAATAAATAATTCCTTTATTAACATAAACAATACTAAATGCAACAAAATAATATTTATATTAAGGGTGGAGATCAGCAAACTTGTTTCCAAATTGCCTTGCTCTACCACTCAACCCCTTACGCAAACTAGAACTAAGACATAAGGGTACCAATAATGTAACAATAATTCCGAGAACTTATCAAAACAAAAACAAACAAAAATTACTCTAGAGTCTAATTACACATAATTGCAGCAAATCCAACTCAACAAAACATCGCACATGCCCATAAAAAATAAAAACTAAAACAGCCTCCTGTTGAGCAAACAGACAACACTTCACCTTTCCCCCAAAACTGTGTAACGATAATGTTTTCCTATCTTCCCTGAGACCATAGTATATGTGACTGACCTGGTAAGAGAATGACTGTTTATACAGCTCACCGCGATGGGCAGGTGGAGCAAACAAGCCCCTGAGTCTTAAACTAAGATACCGTTCTACAGCGTATCTTCCGTATGAGGTATTCTGGGGTCCTCTTGGATAGTAACTTATGATATCATATTGCTGCATGCACCCTAGTGTTATCCATGTTCAACCACCCCAAGTCGCCCAGCCCACTCAATACATGATCATACTTCCTCAAACCAAAAACAAGCAGAACACATGCATTTTGGACACGCTGAACACGCTGCCTATCCGACGCCGTCAGGCAAGGACCGTACACGGTATCACATAATGAGATCGTTTTACTATTGACAGTAGATATAGTGAGATATTGTCAAAACATCAGCATTTGACACTACCGGTGCTGTCATTAGACTGAAAATATTTGGAAAATCCTGGCTCACTATATAGTATTATGTAAATGTAGATGCGACCTATCTCGATCAAGTAGAATTTGCTAAACTATTAATTTTACCAAAAAATATCATAGGCATAAATTATTCAAAATTTCCTCTACTTTAATTTATTATTTAACTATTTTGACGAAATTACAGAAATGGCGGCTCATTTGCAAAATCCTTGAAAAAGGCTTAGAATAAACTACCAGTTCCTTTGGACCCTTTTGAACCAAAAGCTTTTCAGCTCTAAGTTTAGTCATGAAACTAAATATGAAGTTTTGTCCCGATACCTTCAGTAGTTTCTCGGGAATCGTATCCACAAAAATCGAGTACACACATACACACACACACACACATACATACATACACACCCATACATACATACACACACAGACATTTTTTTGTACCTTTGTCAAAAATGATCAGGGGACCCAAAAATACCTATTTCCGCTAAAATCTCAAATTTTCGTACTTTATCGTTACAATTAATAACTTTATTATTAAAAGATTTTTTTAAACATTATAGTGGACTCATCACGTGTATATAATTTCAGAAAAAAAATCGTCTACTAGGATGGCAGTTGCATTAGTATTTATAAAAGCATGTATACACGGACCTAATAAATAACCAACAATGAACATTTTCAAAATAATTACTGCAAGTTGACAACAAAAGCTTGACAGCAAACATTTGCTGAGTATTTATTTGTATAAATATTTGCAGATGTTTAAATATTAACCTTAGCAACCTTTTTATTTTCTCAATCATTTAAAAAGAGTCAATTTTCGTTCAACTGACATGAGTATGTAAAATGCAGTGCAACCCCAATGCAATTGGGGTTGCGTGAAAATTCCAGTATACAAGGAATCCACATGTTTCAAAATTAAGTACTAACGAATATGGTTAACAGTTTGGTTAACAATTTCTCAATTGTTCTCAATTGGCTTTAACGCAATAACATCCTGTTGGCCTAGTTGATTGTTTGTTATCCAATGCACTTGAGACATGGTATTGTTGTATTATTCTCAATATTTTGTTGTGATTTCATAAATATTAATTTAGGTCGGTAAATATTAATTTTATTGTTAACGTAGATGTTTTTATAGATCTCAAAAATGTAATCATACATAGTATAATAAAAGGTTGCCTATTGAAAAAAAAAAACTGTCTTAGTACGTTTCTCCAGTTCAACTTTTATTAGTGTAGCAGTCAATTTTTGTTTCCTAAAATTGTCCTAAAATTAAACGACGATTAAAGAAAAACATTAACAATTGTTTTTGTAATTACCAAGTTGATGATACTACTTTCGCTGTAACAGAATATTTTAGTTAGATACATATATTATAATCATCAATATATTCCTGCAAATTCTACAATGGTATATTCAATTTCTGATTTGTAGGTTGCCCTTATTTTTCTTTAAATTTCTCTTGACTCTTTTCATTTGTTCCTTTGTATACATACTTAATTCCTTGATACTGGATTGAAATTTGAGATTGATGAATACATATTAACACGTACCCCAAATGGCTTAAAATTGAATTGTAATTTGCTAACATACAAAATAATTTTAATTTAATTTCAGTTGGCTGAACGGTAGTATTTTAAATCAGTGTAGATTAATATGAAAAAAAAAATATTTCTCTATTTATTTAGTATTCGTGTGGACAGAGTCATTCATAAAAAGATAAAATCATGAAGTCCGTCAGTTGCAAGCAGCATCCATCCAAAGCAGAATCTCTCCAAAGATGTAACGCGGCCCATTGGCTGCTGGGAGGAAAAACTTTTCCGATTTTCCATTGGCTATTGTCGAACACCTTTCCTATGTACAGGGTACTTTGGTCCTCAAACCCACCAACAACCAGCGTGTGTAATTTATCTTTGGTTAAGGAGTCTACGTTTACATACTCCCAATAAAAACGGTCAGGTTCGGTGGTGCATAAGATCTAAAAAATTAAATAGACATACCAGCACGATCAATTATTTCCGAATGATATAAGAACTTACCTTAATTTCTTTGGGATTAATAACAACGATTTTCTTGTTAAAAGCCATGGTAGTTAAGGCAGCCGTGTGTGTATTGAATGTACCAGGCAAAGTGCTATTGTTGAAAGCAATTTGCCCAATCAGCAGACCATATTCAGGAATTATAGCGTCCCTCGGTACAGTGCCATTAAATTGTCTCCAATATAAGTCAACACCTATAAAATGAAAACAACCATGAGTGAACCAGATAAATAAAACCTGTCAATGATGTTGAGCCGTTGGTATATCTGTGTACATACCATGAGTTGCAGAAATGCAAACGGTTAATAGAACGACTAACGACTTCACAGACTTCATGATGTAACAGCTCATGGATATACTATCACTATTAAAATAATAGTACAACTACGGGTATATATAGGTGTATAATTGAATATTCAGTGCATCTTATCTAATTTGATTCCTTATCTAGAATTTATTTAGTAACTGTTATGAAGTGGTTTGATGCATTCAATAAAGTAAATATTAAATAATTAATACACTTTGATATCTAACGTGTGACTTTTTTAAGATATTTAAATTTTTTAATACATATTGACAGCTGCACTTTCGCAATATTGTTGTAGAACTAACACATTATCGACATTTAAGCAAAGTTCTTGGAAGTGTTATAGAGAGTGTTCAAACTAAAAAAAGCAAAGTTGAACTAGAGAAGAGTACTACAAGTAATTTTTCTTTCATATGGCAAACCTTTCATGTGAATACATGTTTGAGGTCTATAAAAAATCAAAGTTATCAAAATGACAACAATAGCTCCCCGGTTTATCTTCTCTTTGTTTACCAATGCATTTTAGTTTTGGCGGTGTCAAATTATTATTCTTTATTTTGACTTTAAAATAAATGGATTTCTTTGGCTAAGTATTTTATATGATATTCTTCACAAAGTTGACCTGAGATTTTACCATACTTTCAGAAATGTTTTGTTCACATGATATTGACAAGTTTGACTTTTGAAAAAATCTAATTTTGTGGTTTGGTTTTATTTAATTTTATTCAGTTTTCAATTTAATTTCGTATTTATCGTTACAATTAATAACTTTATTATTAAAAGACTTTTTTTAAACATTATAGTGCACTCATCGTGTGTATAATTTCAGAAAAAAATGCATTGGTATTTATAAATGCAAGTATACACGGACCTAATAAATAACCAACAATGAACATTTTCAAAATTAGGGACTTAATTAGGTACTGCAAGTTGAGAACAAAATCTTTAAATATTGATATTAAATATATTAAATATTAACCTTAACAACCGTTTTCTTTTCTCAATCATTTAAAAAAATCAATTTTTCTTCAAGTGACATGAGTAGGGCAAAATGCAGTGCAACCCCAATGATGTTGGGTTGCGCGAAAAAATCCAGTATACATGTAATCCAAGTATTCCAAAATAAAGTACTAAGGAATATGGTCAACAGTTTGGTTAACAATTTCTCAATTGTCCCAAAAAATAGTTATTGAGTTATTGGCTTTAACCCAATAAAATCCTGTTGACCTAGTTGATTGTTAGTTATCCAATGCACTTGAGTCATGGCATTGTTCTCAATATTTTGTTGTGATTTGATAAATATTAATTTAGGTCGGTTAATATAAATTTTGTTGTTAACGTAGATTGTCTCGATATCAGAGTATTTCACATATTTTCAAGTAGATATCAGAGTATTCCACATATTTTCAAGTACCTGCTTAATTTGTCGAAATTCCAGTACCTAATATAAAAGTAACAAGTGATAACAGCAAAAAAAATATCAATCAAAACATTAAAATGTTATTAGTTTATTTACTATAAAATAACAAAGAAGAATCTTTTGAGCCACAAGCTTGATTTTGTGCATTTATAATGAAACTTTGTGTTAAGGGTGCTTTTGTGTCACTAATTATAAATCCGATGTCAGACTTAAAAATTTAAAACTGCGGATACAATATGGCTGACTCAAAATCCAATATGAAGTCCACGCGTAACCCTCAACCAAAACAAAAAAGTAATTAAGTCTCTGTTTACCATAAAAATGATGTTAAACATTATAAAAATTACCGCAAAATATTTTGGGAAATTATAATTTAAATGCTTTAGTAAATCTAGAACTCGAGATATGTGTGGGTTGTGAAGATTGGTTTCTAATGCTCGTTATAAATGGATGTCATGTGCACAGCAAGTGATGAAATGCATCTGCATTGGTCGCTGATCTAGAACATCTCCTAGAATGACGTAATGTAAATTGTTTATAATCTTTATTTCCAGCTTCTTGTGCATTTTAATACAATTGTTCAAGAGGCAAAATAGTATGGTATGTAATTATATTCTCTCCATGAACAAGAACTTCTCCGTGAACTGAATAAGGCATGTAGTGCTAACTGTATTTGCTTACGTTAAGGTGGTTTGTACAATTTTTGCCCATACGCTTACATACGTTTCATAATCCGTTACTTACAAATTACGCAATCTTTACTTATGCCATGAACCATATAAATCATATAAAATAAATTATTGATACAAATTATGGATACCTAAAATTTTTATCTAGTAATTTTGACGTCGAATAACTGTTACTTTGTTACTTGGTTTATTATTTTTTATTATGTTTTTTATTATTTTTTTATTTTTTCGGTACATAGTGAGAATGAAACTCATCAAGATTGTCACTTGCTTTTATTTTTTTTTCATTTAGCTTAACAATCTTGTTGCCGTTGGTAACATTCAAAATGAAAATTAATAAAATAATGGCGTTTTGCCTTCTTTTATAGCACCTACCCATCTATAAACATAAATTGGTTGTCGGCATTCGTATTTCACGGTAACATACATTTTGTGTGTTCCACATTTTTTTGTCAGTTACGGCTCTATGATTTACGAAACATCTTGAGCCGCCAAAGCTAACCATTGTTTGTTGCTTTTAGAACCGTCGGCCTCCTTTCGTCGGATTCCTAATATCGATAAACCAAGACAAACCTATTTATCAATTTTTGACAATTTTTGCCTACTAGGTAGTTTGTTCAAGATTAATATTTAATTATTAAAAATACTGTCATTTAATTGTGATAATTGTCCTATCTAATTTGTATATCCATCATTAGCATGTTTAACAGAAGCAAAGTGAAAACATACCAACGAAAACATCTTGTTCACATCACACGTTCGCGCTCGAATTGGAGGCTAGGTTGCTACCGCTGTCATTCGTTCGTATGGTTCTAAGAACAGACGTACTTTTTTGTCTTGCCCATTTAAATTATACAGCAGACGTATGAAAAGTATGCTATTTCGTTTTAACACGCGTCAATATTTAGAAATATTCTGTAACGTATGTCGAAAATAACAGCTGAAATCTATGAGTAATCTTCAACTCTCCCAGTTTTGCCTATATTAAAAAACGTCGCCTATCTCGGTTTCGGACCGGCTATAAATAAATAATATGCTCATTGCCACGTTGATGGTATTAATAAGTGAGAAAGAAAATCTATATAGAAGAATATCGTGTTAAATATCGATGAGTTGTGGGTGAGATCGTTGCGAATTGAGAACGGTTGGTATGCGTGGCACGAGGCGTGATTGGCGTTTCCAGTAAACATTGTCAATGCGGAGAACAAAGCAAACGAGCGAATCCGACGGAGACGGACCTGAATAATTCATCGGAGGACGAGATATGTCAGCACACACACAACCCTATGGGAGTTCGTTCCTACTTCGTTCCCTCCCGTCAAACACTGCTCAAACGCAAAGCGCCAATTTCTACAATTTGCCATATTTCGCAACCACAGAATTTTCCAGGAATATAGCATAAGTATTTATGAATTTAATGAACCGTGGAAATTGGTTTGATAGTAAATTAACAGTGAGTGGTGGTGAATGATTGCAGAAAAATTGCAGGGATACCAATACACTTGTCTGACAATCAATTAACGATATCTGTTACATGTTACATGGTGAAATGCTCAGTTTCTTTGGCAAATACTATACAATAAATTATGTGAAAATGTTGCAGAGGAATCAGATAAAATGTAGATTAATTAGAGTAAAGTATTATTACTTATGTTCGAGTGTGGTCGTCTATTTATAAAGCCGTCCTACGTTTCTTCGCTGGGTTCTTGCCTTAACGACGAATGAATCAGTGTTCTGTTGCTCTTGTATTGCTGGCTCTTATCGCGATGTCGCTTAAACCTCACGTCATTACGTCAATCAAATATTCAAATCAATGGGGACGATTATTTTCCAACTGCAACATTGGCGTCAGCTGCAGTGCTAGTCAACGGTATTAATTATTTGCAAATGGAAGTTTTGAATACGTAATTTATGTATTTAGGAATTATTTAAAGGTGTAATAATTTGTTTGTCAAAGACTTTTAATTGGATACATATTTTATTCGCATCTAAAAGGTGTTCCAAAATATTCACAACACAAAGTTATGTTTCTTAAGTCAAACGCCTTATATTTGCGTTCATATTTCAGTTCCTTATTAAATATTAGGGCAAATATTTGAGTACTAAGATATTACTTACTCTGTATAAATAACTTTTCAATTGTTCTCAACTAGGTACTATAAATTTATTGGATGTGATAAGATAAAATTCAATTTAGCAAAGCAGGTTCTATTAATTTAATAACATACTTATTTCCAGTGAGGTTATTGAAGCTCCCTAACTCCAACCAACTCTGTTAGATTTGTTTTTTTTTTCTCGGGATGTTTGATCTGCCAATTTGAATTTTGAAAATCTGACATCGGATTTGGAATCAGGGAACTATAAAATTTTCGGCGAATCCGAGTCCGCATATGCACACTTTTCGTCTGCATTTTCTACGTTGAAGAACATCAGATATGGAAAGGAAGACCTCCAAAAATCCTTAATAAACATGCCTAACGCTATTGTCGCAAGAGTCTAAGATCAGTTTTCTTTCGCAAGTGATTTCAAGAAAAATTCTTTAGATTTTATTTATTTCATATCAGTTCCATACGTCTTTTAAACATTAAAACTTAACCTTGTACCCTTGTAAGCTATGATTAGTTTCATATTAAATATTGCGGATGTTATTGTCTTTATTTTTCTTTTTCAGGACTAGAATTAGAATTTCAATTTTTCAAACTTCATTTGAGTCAACAAGCAACAACATGGATGCCAACAAGGTGTCAACAACCATCGGGGCATAGAAAGGATTATGAAAAGACGTTGACAGAAAGTAAGTATGTATCTGTAATAAAAAAAAATACTTAGCAGAGAAGCTATCTACATATCAAAACATCCTAACATCATCAATCATTAGCACTGCGCTAAGATTCAGAACTTGATCATATCGCAGCATTGGAGAAGTAGCTCCAGGTGTTGTCTTTGCTCAGGTAGCTCTGAACCTTCTATTGTTGCTGGCGTATGGCGTTATCGATCTTTTTTGGTAACGCTATATTTTTCTTATAGATTTTAATAGATTCTTTTATTGTCTTAAAACACTTAATTTAAAACGGCTTTTATGGTTTCACGTTTTTTAAAAGAACAATTGAAAATTATTTGCACCTTTGGCAATAAACACGGATTATCTGAATTGAATATGAAATAGCGTTCTGGATAGTATTATATGGCCTAAACACAAATCTGAACTAAAAAAAATGCCTCTCGCGTAAGGTTTTTGCAGAAAGTGAGGTCAAAATGTAAAAAAATCGCAATTCTGTCAATTTTTGCAAAATTTATACCAGTTGAACCCAATATCCTAGAAAATTCAAAAGGATGGTGTGCGAGCGCTTCCATAAAATTGCAAAGAAAGAAAGAAATTGATTTGTCGTCTTAATATACTAGCGCGAATTATTGTTTTCAAACATGAATAAATATATCATTATATCGAAGTACTCGACTCACAAAATGAGTATCTTGATCATTGTTTACCAGCAGCAATGGACCAGCGAACGATGTGCGGGTTTGTATGTATATATAGTTATTTTGGCAGCACTTATTTAATCTAAGAATATAAACTATAATTTATAACGTGCCAAGCGTCCATTTTTGTTGGACACATATTTATGTAAGTATATCCAACAATTTTGCTTAAAAAAACCTGTGACATCGTTGGTTGACATGTTTTTTTTTTTTTCACAAAAGTCGTTTTTTTGAATGGAACTGGAAAATAGTGATTTGTGGGAAACTCTTCTATTTGTGATAATTAATTTTAATCGTAAAGAAATGTGTCATTGGCTATAATCAGTTATTATTGGTCGATATTGATTTTGCATGGAGGTTGATTTTGTAACAGATATTACAGGTCATTTATTTCAATTGGCTTCCTTCTGTAGAGTTTTAAATTGACAATCAAAAGTAAAATATGACTGTTTTGTGGAAGTTTCTAAGTGCGCTGAAAGTTTAACCTTTGAACTTTGGTACTATGAAGAGAAATTTCTACATCAAAACAATGTGGTGTAGAATTGGGTGTAGCACCTGTTTTCTACCAGCCGTGAGCTGTGTTTGCTGTCATTGTAAAATAGATATTCTCCTTTTACTTTAACTTAAATGTTCAAGGTTTAAGCCTTTAATTTAAACTATAAATTACAAGTCAGTAATCTTAGAACGATTTTCAAGTTCATCAATGATGTGGTTTTCTTGGCCATTCACTCCATGAGCGTATCTTTAACTTCTCCGTGATGAGGTTGAAATATGTTTTCAAAATGGTGAACATTTCAAGATAATTGCTGCCTTTGACTCTCACCTATTTCTGTCAGGAGTGTTCTCCCAAGTAGTTCCTTTCAAAAATGAAATTTTTCCAATTCTGATGCTAGTTGCTTTTCAGTTCTTTTTTATTGGAACTTCATTGCAAAAAACGCGTTTTTGTGAACGTTTGTGTAGGTATAAATTTACTGACAATCGACTTCGTTTAAAGAAAAAACTTCTTCGACCGTTAGTGATTCAAGCTTAGACGTTATTGTGCAATACTCTGAGTACCTACATGAATCACGTACAATTAATTATTAGTTTTTTACGTCAGTACGTCGCGGCCCTAATACGCGCATCGAAAATCACCGGATAGATGTTCTCACACCAATCATACGTCCGATAAAATAATAAACGTGATAATTATTTATGTTAAGTTGAAAAGAAAAATGCCTGGTGCGCTTCTCATGGGACGGCAACGTGACGATCGAACCGACGCCCACTTCATTAGCGACTCCCATAATCATTACATTCAATAAAGGATGTGGCGAGAGTCATTTTCAATAGGGGGCGTGCTGTCTGGCCCGAAGTTCTTCATGTAAAAAGCTGCTTGTAATACACGACCGCTACGTCAGATTGAAGCGCGAGCTGCGATGCACTGCACCGCTGCAAGTTGGGTTCAGCTCCTCGGGAGTTCGGTACCTCCTCACATTTCAATTATCCACTCCCCCAGAATCTGTAGTCGTAGTAACGTTTTCTCTCTCTCTCTCCAGGACCCCCTCTAATCTCTGGCTTTTAGTATTATGTTCGTTGTTACAAGGGAATCGCTTCCTTGAACTTAATTAATTTGATGTAGGTACATGAGATGACATTGGATGCTCAGTGTGTGACTCATTTTTATTTGCTGTTGGGGTTGAGATGTCCTCAGAAGGATCTGCGGTACTCCAATATCATCGGAGTGCGGAAGCTATCTACTGTGTTTGGGTTGTTTCTACTTAAAGACACTATGTCAAATTGAGAGTGGAGAGTGCAAAAAGTCAACCAAAGTTCAGATATTGGGATTAATTAACATCCAGAATGATTAGAATTGATATGGCTTAATAACAGAGTTATTGGTTCACCAAACCAAGAGAACCAAAATTATATTATGTTCATGAATTTCTTTATATCGTGCCGAAAAAAGAATGAAAACTGTTGTTGCAATACACCACAGTGTTTTCATATAGTTGTTTTCTTCATACTATTAAAACTTTAACCCTTAAATGCAAATTGTTGCACAACTGCAACATATTAATTTTTCCCTTAAAACATGGCCCTACGAACTAGAGAAGTGACTGCCACCTACTGGTGCATTCCTACTACATACTTATTAATAAAATTATAAACCCCTAACCACAACAAGTATTTTAGAAGTGGAAGTCACTTCCACTAGTGATTTGCTTGGAGAATATCCTGTAAAGATACTATGAAGTGCTAATCTCTCTTTTTCTTTTTTTTAGGTTCTACTGAAGATGGCAACATAGTTGCTGAAATACGTATTTAGGTTTCTAAAATACTTGTTGTGGTTAGGGGTTTATAATTTTATTATTAAGTTCGCCACAGTCTCCAAAATATTGTTATATACATACTTATGTCAAATTGTTGAGGTATCTATATAATTTTATATATAGGGTTATTTGCCTTCAGTTGTCAAAGTTAGCGGGACGCGTCTTCGTAACCTCTCTTACAAACTGCAAATAAGAATGGTTATGATTGTTATTATTTGTAAACTATAATAGTGAAATAAAATTGTAGGGGTTGATTTAAAGTTAGTAGAATAGTATGTGACATTTGAAAATAGGTAAAGTTGTAATATAAAGATGTTGCGTCAGAAAATTTGTTTGTTGTAATTCTATAACATTATGTGTTCAGTACAGAATTTGTTTTATATATTTTTTTTATAAAGTTGCTCTTTGTTTAAATATCTACTACGAAAAACAACAATAGTATTTTCTGTAATTACATATAGTTTTATCCAACTTTTAAGGATAAAATGTGGTATCTATGAAACCCTAACGTGAAAAACAACCAGAATATTTGCTTTTGTCAACATCACTTCACCAACTTAAAAGGTTTAGTGCTTTTGAGTCTTCGCCCAATGCACAGTGATTCATTTGCAACTTTTAGCTGGACAAAATATTTTTTTTCTTTTAGGTGAACTTAATTTGGTACCTAGAAAATAATGAAAAAAATGTAAACCTTAAAGGGTTGTTTTTAGGGGTTTGAAACGCTAAATGTTCGTTTAATAATTTAAATTCCTCTAAATGTCATAGTATTGTACCACAAAGACATATAAATAGCAGATAAAATTTAAAGTACCAATAGGGTAGTGTTTAAGGGGGTTGAAAAATATAAGTATAATTAAAAATTCTGAAACTTTTCAAATGTGTTAGTATTACACGTGGGAACTATTTTTTTTAATCATTTGAAAATCGGGTGGTTTTGAAGAGGGTTGATAAATAAAGTATGTTTCTTGGATATTGGAGTGGATCAGAGATAATGTAGTAAAGAGGGTCGTAAATAAGTAACTTATAATGAACGTTTTCTATACATATATGAAGTGACACAGATATTCTTGTTATTATGTTTCTATATCCACATGTATTTTATATATAGATAACTAGATATTAACACTGAACATTATAACATTTGATCTCCAACAAAAATTATGAAACTTTATGATTATGATACTATATTATCCCAGATAACATACTAAAAATTATGTTAAAAATCAATTTATTAGCAGTGTGTTGTTTTTTGTTGTAAATATGATAATATTATACCTATCTGCAATCACAAGAAAAATGTTTTTGTAAATCAACAGCGAATTGCCTAGAACAAAGTACCTGGACAAAAATATTTTATAGTGCGCTTTGATTATTTATTGATTATATGTAGTAAATATTTACTCAATAATAAAAACAACAACACATCCTTGAGATTAAATAAAAAATGTAATGATGAAAAGCTTGAGAAATATACATAATTTATAATCAATTGTAAATACGTTGTTTTCGAAAAGAAAACTTATTAGCTCTAATTTCATTCGATGCAACCCAGCTTTCGGCAAATCTGGACGCAACACTCGAAATTTTTGACTGAATGCGCTTCAGTGAATCATTGCGCATCAGTTTTATATTCGCAACATTAAACTTATGACTGTTATAATCCATTAGATGACTATTATGTTGTTCAAATGAAAATGTTTAACGACGTATTTTAGTCAAATCAATATTATAGGTTAATAATATGGTGATATACAGGAGGGATGTAAATTTTAAATAAATCAAAAATTACAGCCACATCCTGGATTTGAACCAGGGACCTTTGCGTTTCTAGCACAATGCTCTCCCATCTGAGCTAATGAGGCCTATGACATTTGTTAGATATAATTGTCATAAATCAAGGAAAGGAAGTAGTGGTTACTACCAAACGCTAACCTATCTTGACGTACACCTATCAAATGTCATCTACTTTGGAAGTAGGGTTCACACCAACAAACGGATTGTCATACAGACTGAATTACAAATGAAAATGTTTAACGACGTATTTTAGTCAAATCAATATTATAGGTTAATAATATGGTGATATACAGGAGGGATGTAAATTTTAAATAAATCAAAAATTACAGCCACATCCTGGATTTGAACCAGGGACCTTTGCGTTTCTAGCACAATGCTCTCCCATCTGAGCTAATGACAATTATATCTAACAAATGTCATAGGCCTCATTAGCTCAGATGGGAGAGCATTTTGCTAGCTCATGTACATCGCGCGAGCTGTGTTGTTGCTAAGTTACTTCCCAACAGCTTGGAAAACTGCTGTGGTTATCCCTATTCTCAAGCCCTCCAAACCATCACACGACCCAACTAGCTATCGGCCGATTTCTTTGCTTTGTTCGATATCAAAATTAATCGAAAATGTTATCTATGAACGGATATTGGCCCACTCTGAAGATCGTCATGTCATTCCAGATGAACAATTTGGCTTCAGATCTGGACATTCGACTACCCACCAAATTTCTCGAGTTGTTGCGGATGCTGTGGAAAGTTTTAACAAGAGAGATCATACGGCCATGTTGACCCTGGACATTGAGAAGGCGTTTGACAGAGTCTGGATTATTGGACTACTACATAAACTGATTACAAATAATTATCCCGCGTACTTGATTAAGTTAGTCCGAGACTACCTTGAAGGCCGACAAATCGTGGTCAGGGTCAACGACCAGTTGTCCTCGAGTAAGGAAATTTTCTGCGGCGTTCCACAGGGTGCGATTCTATCGCCACATCTTTTCAATATATATATTTCGGACACCCCTAAATTAAGAAACACAAAATTAGCTTTTTATGCGGATGATACGGCGATCTATGCGAGGAATTTCCACCCCTTAATAGCATCCCGGATGATCCAAATTCATGTTAACGTTTTACGCCAATATTGCGCGAAATGGAAGCTTCGCCTGAATGGCGCTAAGTCGGAGCTTATAATTTTTACAAAATTATGCCGCCCAATACGCCTTCCCTACCCTGTCAAAATTGATAACGTTCCGGTTCCATTAAAGCAGTGCGTTAAGTATTTGGGCGTGTACCTTGATCAACGGCTCACCTTCAGGAACCAGATCGCCAAAATTATTCAAAACGCCAGCGGGACAATTCGAGCAATGTACTCGCTAATTGCTCGAAATAGCGTTCTAAATTTCGCAAACAAAAAACTCGTGTACTACTCCATTATACGACCGGGAATGCTTTATGGGGCGCCAGTTTGGGGCAACGCGGCGCGCACTCATCTAAAACGTGTTCAGGTCCAGCAAAACAAAATTTTACGTATTATTTTGAACGCCGACCGAGATGATCGTACAGTACAATTACATACTCGCGCCGCGACTCCGTTTATTAAAGATGTTTTGGCAAAACACCTAACAAAATTCTATGACAAAACTATTTGGCATGAAAACCCCCTCATACGAGGCATCTCGGACAAACCCAGGATGAGAAAACATCGGTACCCATTCGAGGCCCACAACCTCTTACCACCACCTTTAGAGGAAGACGTGCCGGAACCGCCTGAGCAACCTGAGGATGACTTCGGGTGGGGTGACGAACTAAACAGACGTGACAGACAAGCACGACAAGACAGAAGACGTGCCGAACGCGAACGTGAAGAGGACGCAGATGCAGCCGCAGACGCCGGAGAAGACCCCGTTGCGTTGCGGGACGCCATCGATGAGGACGACTTCGATGCCGAGGAGGAGGACTTTGAGCCTGCGTATCGGCGGAGGAGGCGACGAAGCCGGTGGCGGTAACTGCGGTGCGCCCAGTGCGCGTTCGGCAGTAACGAGTGCGGGGTGTCTCGTTTTTAACGATATTTTTTTAGCCGACAACGTTTTACAAGCCCTTTTTATCATTTTTGTAAAACATTTTATCGTTTTTTATCGTCGTTTGTTCTTATAATTTACCCGCCAAGCTGTTAACTCACTGGCGGGTAAAACGTTCTTTGTTCCTCTTTTATTTGTTAACTTCGGATAAGCGCCCACGGCGCAAGGCACCGTATTTTAAATTTTTATTCGAAAATATGTTTGTTCATGTTGTTTTTTAATGATATTTAATAAAACTTTGTTAATGCTTAATGCTTAATTGTGCTAGAAACGCAAAGGTCCCTGGTTCAAATCCAGGATGTGGCTGTAATTTTTGATTTATTTAAAATTTACATCCCTCCTGTATATCACCATATTATTAACCTATAATATTGATTTGACTAAAATACGTCGTTAAACATTTTCATTTGTAATTCAGTCTGTATGACAATCCGTTTGTTGGTGTGAACCCTACTTCCAAAGTAGATGACATTTGATAGGTGTACGTCAAGATAGGTTAGCGTTTGGTAGTAACCACTACTTCCTTTCCTTGATTTATGACAATTATATCTAACAAATGTCATAGGCCTCATTAGCTCAGATGGGAGAGCATTGTGCTAGACAATCTCTTGCCACCACCGCAAGAGGAACCTGCGCCGGAACCGCCTATGCTACCGGATGATGCACATGAAGAGGACGTCGACGAAGATGGTGCCGAAGATGCAGAGAATAGGCAGAGGAGGCGTAGAAGGCGACGTCCTCGTGTGTAGAGTGCGATAGTGGTCGTGTGTTTTTGTATTTTATATGATAATTTTTAGCTCATAACGTTTTTATCTATTTTATTCTATCCGGTAAGACATTATATCGCGTGGTCGTTGTTCATTTTAATAAGTTACCCGCAAAGCTGCTCACTCGCTCGCGGGTAAATCAAAGTATTTTATTTTATAAGTTATATTTTCGGATAAGCGCCCACGGCGCAAGGCACCGTTTTTAAATATGTATATATGTTGTATCATATTGTTTCTATTATCTGATAATTAATAAATTTTGTTAAAGCCTAAAAGCATTGTGCTAGAAACGCAAAGGTCCCTGGTTCAAATCCAGGATGTGGCTGTAATTTTTGATTTATTTAAAATTTACATCCCTCCTGTATATCACCATATTATTAACCTATAATTATGTTGTTCTTTCCTATGTTTTCGTCATTCTTAAAAAGCTCCAATTTTGAAATCGAGACGCTCTGAAAAACAAAATCAAAGTAGCAAAAGTGTGGCAAAATGTGGCATTAAAATTTATGTCATTCAAAAGATAAATGGTTAAACTATATTATATAAAAAATATATATTGAATAAACCTGGATATATACATCTTTTTCAAGATAATTATTACACCACATGGTGTTATTTGAACCTAATTTGAAGTGAAATAAGAATGTACTTACCTTTTTTGAGATACCACAAATTGCATATAATCTGGTGGTGGTCTATCAATCCACAAATTTCGATAAAATTTTATTATAACCTTATATCATCAAAAACCTCAATAACATTTACCTATCAAGCAAAACCAGTTAAATCCAAATCCAAACCTCAGTTTTGAGCTTTAAAATTTAGGTGTTATGTACGACATATACAACTATCCTCCAATAAACAAAATAATAAAAATGTAATAAACAATATAAAGGCAATCATATTATACAAATTCAAAAATTATTGCGAGAAATTGTTTAAAACCAGAAATATAGACACAAACTAGACAACTTTGGAAATGCTGTAATCGTGTGAAATACATTTATAAACAATAGAAATTCGTCAATATTAGTTGAAAATAAAATACACTTAATTAATAATGATTGCAGAACTAAGGAAAATAAGGGTAAAATACTTAAAAGGTTCACTCGCACAGCTGGTATATAGTATTGGTTCCAAGATTCTACCCTGTGTTATCCGGAACATTATATCTGATATATTCACCTCATGACTCATCCATGACTCATATATAGTAAAATAAAAAGTTAAAATGATGATTTTGCTTTTGTAGATGTGATATTTACTTGATTAGTTATTGGAATAACATCACTCTGAATCAACTGTAGTCATGTTATGGAGCCAGAATACTGGAAAGTTTGATATTTCGATGAAACTTTAATCATCAGCCATGCCGAATCACTAACAATGCAGACTATTAGAACGGCGGCGTTCGCTGTCTGATTATAGTTTTATGGTCGTGTTTTAATTAGTTCGGCGCTGGTATGGTCGCATTGTGCTCTCGGTGCGGAACTTCCGCGTTCCAAATCGATATCGCGTTAAAAGCAAGGAACGTCGAAGAGTTTCCGAAGTAGTTTTGGCCGGTGATTTAAAAGGGGTCGATTAATTGGAAAAACGTAATCGTCTAAGGATAATGGAGCTATTTTCCCGCCTCTTCTTTATTAGACTGTTTGTCGTCCTTTCAGTCCTATTACTGCTTCTTCAATATACTGATTTGTATTTTCCCGAATGACTTTTTGCGCTTTTTCCCGGAGAAAGTTTTCCAATAACGTATTCAAGGGGACAGCTCAGACTAAGTATTCTGGCAACTAGATTGAGTTCGACTTTCTATTGTCAAAGTTTGTAAATAACTTAGCGAATATAGTTAATGAACACAATAAAATAAAAGCCATGGTGCTCTGTTAGTTCTCGAATAATTTGTATCGCACTATTACCTCTGGAAGGCAACAAACTGTACAGTAAGTTAGAACTAAGTTAATAAATAAATAAAATAATAATCCAAATAATAAAAACTCCTGATGTATTTTATATAAGACGTGTTTACTTAATATTAATTCCTTATGCACATATCTACAATCTTAATTTAAATATATGGTAAACGCTCTAGAAATAACTTACTCCGGAATAAAATACCAGCATTCGTAACTGAAGACTCATCTCCGCAGATCTACTTCTTCTTCTTCATCTTCGTCCATAATCAATGAGATGGATCTGGAAAGAAATTATCTGCCTGCCATCAAATGAACGTATCAAATTAATTTCACCGTGTAATTGCTTGTCATGGGATTTGCAAGTATAAAATGGATTGGAAAAGAAACTACTATTTGCATAATCACAGGCTCCAGTACTCTATAATTACCAGATTAGTGTGTTTTACTTCGCAATCATTATTTTAATAGCGACGTGCCGTTTAGTCGTTGATGGCAATCATCTTGTGCATGTATTCCTTGTGGCGTGGAGAATATATATATTTTTACTTTATCATACGCAGTATGTAAAGTATTGTAATCGTGCCGAAAATTTTTTTTGAGATTTTAGCGGAAATAGGTCTTTTTGGGTCCCCTGAACATTTTTGACCAAGGTACAAAAAAATGTCTGTGTGTGTGTGTGTGTGTGTGTCTGTGTGTGTGTAAACGATTTTTGTGGCGACGATTCTGGAGAAACTACTGAATGTATCGGGACGAAAGTTCATATTTAGAAGTTTCATTATCTAACTTAGAGCTGAAAAGCTTTTGGTTTAAAAGGGTCCAAAGGAACTGGTAGTTTATTCTAAGCCTTTTTCAAGGATTTTGAAAATGAGCCGCCATTTCTGTAATTTTGTCAAAATAGTTAAATAATAAATTAAAGTAAAGGAAATTTTGAATAATTTATGCCTAAGATGTTTTTTGGTAAAATTAATAGTTTAGCTGCAAGAGCAAATTCTATTTGATCGAGATCGGTCGCATCTGCATTGATATGAAACTACGTAGTAGCCTGGATTTGACAAATATTTTTTTGTGCTGTCACCACAGAAATGTCTATGGCTGTCACACTCGAAAACAGCTGATTTCATCATAGGTTGGAGAACCGCTATGGAACGGTACTTGTGACATAAATAACTATTATTCTAATGACAGTAGGTAGTGTCAAATGCTGATGCTTTGACAATACCTACTGTGAATTGTATCAAAATATCTATCAAATCCTGGCTAACTAGTATACTTTTAATGCAGACACGATTTATCTCAATCAAATAGGTTCTCATGCAGCTAGACTATTAATTTTATATATATTGTATGATAAAGTCATGTGCCTGGCCACATCAGATTTTTTCATCACGTACTCGTAGGAGCTTAGTTTTTCTTTGTCAGTAACTTGGTTCTAAAAGGGCAAACGACAAAAATTTAAAAAATGTGAGGTATGTCCTTTGTGGGTAAAAAAAGGTTTTATTAATTAATTTATTTTCTGCGAAAGTGTCCATACAGAGGTGGGTGTAGTAGTGTTTATTTAATATTTGTTTAAAAGATAAAACTTTAAAAACTAATACAGTTACTGATTACTGATATAAATTTGAAGAAATTCTGAAATTTGTTTTGACATTTACCTTACTTGATATATATATATATATATATATATATATATATACACGACGGGTTTGTTTAATTCGAAAACTCGGATTGCAGGTCCTGAAGTGACAAATAAAACCTATAAATTTCCATCGCCTCTGTAGCTCAACTGGGAGAGCTTTCAACCGGCAATTGGAGGGTTCCTGGTTCAAATCCAGGCGGAGGTGTTTTTTCCAAAAATTATCCTCACCTGGGTTAATTATCATTCGCTTCTTTAGTTTGATTATATATATATATATATATATATATATATATATATATATATATATATATATATATATATATATATATATATATATAATTTTTGAGTTTAATATTCCATTTACAAACTCCGGGTTCCCCAGAGGTATCAATATTTTGCTATTTTCAACTGTTTTTCTGGAATATTTTCTTATGTGAAGTCATAAAATGTTTCAGATACCATTAAAAAGTCACTTATCCAAAATCACTGTTTATCAACCTAGTCTGCTTAAATTAGAATCCCTAAGGCCAAACGAGGCATGTACAGTACAGCATATTATCACCGTCAAATGTTCACTAACTACTTGCTAAAATCAAAAACGCCATTGTCGTATCATCATAGTTGTATCTTATTTTATTTTAAATTCTATTAGGATTGTAAGTTTTAAAACTATAATACATTTGAATATAAAATGTGTAATTACAGTGAGTTTAATATTTTCTTTATGTTGATTGCAAAGTATAAAAACTATTTTTCATGTTCTTTATCTCTTTAAAAATATATATACCTACTTAAAGAAATAAATATAAAAGTTAACAACTACCACTAAACTGTTGAATATTGCCGATCTAACACCTTAATGGCTGAACACCAAATAAAGAATACATATGAGCAAAAAAACGATTTAAATTTGTATAGAACGAGATGCAAACCAGCTGCTTTATTTATTGGAGATGGAATGATTTATTCTATGTTATTATAGATTTGCGTCTTCTAATCGATAAATAATTTACTTATTGAATAATAATAAACTTTTTCTTAAACCCAACTATTATTAACGTATTATCTATGTGGTAGGGGACGCATGGGCACATTGGGACAGATTTTGACATCCGCATATAGTTGCCTTATTTTTCACAATAACTGGTTGGTAATCGCTATACTACTTAATATATACATTTATCCAGGTATATACACTGGAAATTTTAAGTTGAATAAAGAATTTTTGGAATTATAATAACTTCTTTCCAATTTGCAGTTTGTGCCAATGTGCCCCGGGCCGGAGCACATTGGGACAGTGTGAATATCTTGGTTATTATTGAAGATACCAATTTGATGTTTGATGAGTACAAACCATCAACATGGACTAACAAAATGCCGTTAAGATCATTATTATACCTTATACAGGCTGTTGAAATTTGTCACACAAATCGCACTTTTTCAAACAAACATTTTTTTAAAATTTAATGTCTGTTGAAAAAAAATTTGCGCTATGTCATTCCAGACTATACCTGATAAATATACTTAAAATTTAAATAGTTTTTTTCATTATTATACATACTGTGTTGTTCCTATCCCGAATATTGGAGGGGTGATAGGGAATTGATAAATTCTAGAAAATTTAATGTTATGATTTGGTAGCCGCAAATAGCGGTAATGGACGAAGAATATATGTATGATTGTATGAATATATATAATATTAGAGCCTTACGAGTAGACGTAGAAAATACTTACTTAGTTAACCAAAAAATGATATATTCATCAACAAACGTAGTTTCGACACTATCGTGCTGGCAACTTTTTTGGATATTGTTTACATTCACTGACGCATATTCTCTGTGAATTCGCATTTAATTGCAAGTCATTAAGACGGTGAATTTAAAATGTCCCAATGTGCCCCGTGTCACAATCTTCCCGGTCTCCCCCTACCTAATACAATGAATATTGCAATATTAATGGATTATATGTATGCACATTTCCTTGACTTAAGCTGCAAATACGAGATACGTTTGATTTTGCGATTCAATATTGCTATTCTAAGCAATTGCTTAGGATAGGATTTTTTAATTTATATTAATTTTGGATAAACTTACACAAGAAACAAAATATTAAAAATGATAATCCTGTATATTATTCTATTAATATTAGCAAATTAGAATGTGAGATTAACATTCTCAATATATAAATATATACATAACTGTAGGTACTTGAAAATACATATGTACCTACAATATAAACATTTGATATCGATTCAAACATCACACATCTGTTATTTCTTATTTCCAAACACGCTTCAAGTTCTCGAAACGCTTCAGCGAGCTGGACAAAAAACTTGTTATTGTATGCCGCTAAAATAACCTCTACGCCGCATTTTGTAAGAATATTTGAGGAAAGCATATATGCCGTCAATGCTCCGCAGAAAAATACTTTTTTCTATTGGCAAAAAAATGTTTTCGTGTTATAGTACGATATTTTATAATACGTTTCAGTTCCGACGAGAAAATAATATATGTGACCCCGCACGAGAGAATCGCCCTAACTACTATCTCTCGTTTCGATAATATTGACTCGGGGTCACATATTTGTATGTATTTGTCTTGCGAAATATAATACATGTGTAATGGATTAATGATGAATAATTAATTATTTGATAATAATTAGTTAGCAATCATAAGAAAAATTAATATAAATAAAATTCAATAATAAATTCATATCTTATGATAGAACATCGACTGAATATCCACTGAGGCACAGCACAGGATCCAGAACTAAACCCTGGGGACGAAAATAAAATACATTGGTAACGATCATACAAAATAGAATCAACTAATGTATTAATAGTTCTCTCATAAAATACTACTTATCCCCCATTATTTCATAAGAAACTCCATCAAATACCTTTAGAACTATTGTAGTACATGCTAACATTGTACTCCGATTGGCAATAAATCGTCCCAGGCAAGCGGTGTGAACTTTTGCACGTCCCAAGCCCACTTTAATGAATGATTTATGAAGCGATGATCGATGCCCACATCTACGCCGAAGTAAGCCCCTATTTACAAGATAATCAATTTTATTATTCGCGACGATCGACGGACCCTCACGGTAATTAAGTTTCTCAATAAAGAATAATGCAAATCGCGATTATTCACGCTTGATTTGGCGCCCGCGCTCTGGAATCGAGCGCGCGCACCGGACCGCGCAAAGTGGCAAAATAAACGACCGCGAGCGCGGCCGTGGAATGCAAGTGTGAACATGACTGAGAATACGGCTTATCTTGTTGATATGCCTTTTCATTTACAATTAATGATCTGCCACGACCGTGAATGGTCACCATTAAGAAAATTCATCGTATTGACAAGTTCATTATGCATACACGATTAAATTTATCAAAGTCCGCGGAATACATTTAAAGCAGCACACCATTTAGATAGCCGGTCATGTCGATCGCCAAGCTTGGTGTATCGATGCTTTATTTAACTCATTATGACGTTGGTTTGCTCCAGATAGTTATACCAGACATCACAAATATAATATAATTTTATCATCTGGCCATCTAGAATCAATGATCGCAGCTACACCACAATTCATCCAGAATTCACACCTTTTGGGTAATTTGAAATTTAATAAAAGTACAACACAATTAGATCTCCTTCTTGTCATTTTGCAAAATTTCTGGCCCATTATGTTGACGTTTTTGGCCAGATAGGCTCGTTTAACTGTTTCTCAAAAAGTTAATCTGTATTGTTCTGCTAAAATATGTCATAACAAAATGTACATTTTGTAAACCAAAAAATTCAATAAAATGTGATTTTTCCAACAAATCGTCGACTCTTTATAATCAATAAACTAAATAAGCATGTTTATATCAAATTCAATATCCGATTTTAGATTTTCATGTATTGTAACAAAAAAGTAAGAGAGGAAATCGAATGGTGTTGCTTTTATTAAAATTGAACAAATGGTCAACGAGATACAGCCTATTAAATATCCCGATTTTTACTAATATTTCGTGTCACCTAATGAGTTATTAAATAATTACGGATACTAATTTACATATTTCGGATCGCACTTTTCCGCTTTTAGATTGACCGAAGAATGCTCGTTCGAACAGTGTTAGTTTCATTGCGATATCTTTTAAGGTACTCGAGTAATTACCATTTTTCTATAGACGTAACTTCCCATAAGGGGGGCTGGAAGCCGGCCCACAGTGGGGTACTTGACCTGAAAACTTGGCCAAAATAATTTTTTCATTTAAAAAAGCTTTAGATGTGTTGTTTTATTTATGTATAACATTTTAACCTTCATACTAAGAATTTGAAGGTTAATAACTTAATAAACACAATAAAACAGTACAAAATAGGAAAAAGCAAACTGTATTAAAAATTGTTCTTCACTGCACTATACCTATTGTAAATTAATTAGTGCTACAACATTTATCATCCATATTTTTTGTGATTTTATTTCTATTATGTTTTACCGTGTCAAATTCATAAAATAATATATGGCATGTCCAGTTTAAATACGCAGCATATACGGATTTAAAATTGAACAATACATATCGTTTTTGAGTTATATGAGATAACATGTTTGGGTCTGTTATGTTAAAAGTAAATCCTGAAAAAGTTTTATTTTTAAAGACCAGAGGTAGAGGAAGAAAATGAAAGTTTACACCAGTCGATATTGTGTATTGAAACGGTACATATGCTATTCATGCTGTTTTCCGTTCGATGCATTCCTTTTAAGACGTGATAGTAGAGGCAATTAAGAACCTATTTTACCATATTTATCACTATAAAATCTATTATTTTTAGTATTATTTCAAAATTGTCTAATATTTATACTTATTGTTTCCATGAAAACTTTCGAAATTTGATCATATTTCAAGCTGAAACGGTCGTTTTTTAGTGGTATGACCCTAATACGCATGTTTTGAACCCGCATTTGCATTCCGCATAAAAACATTTATCGAAAACGCCTAACCAGTTTCTATTCACAAACTTACTATTGTCTCTCCTCAACAAGAATCCAATTTAAACCAGTGAACTGTGTATGCGAGTAGGTGCTTTCGATGTATTTTCTTACCTTGAATATGAATTCGATTGGTTTCAAGCAATCAATTTCCAAGAAATGCATATACAAGTACAAAGTTTAAGTTTTTTTTCGGATGATTTTTAAGAGTCCAGGTCATTGGGGTTGTTTGCGATACATGATCCAAAACGGAAAAATATACGTACATAACGGCGTTTACAACATACAAGATGCATTGAACATAAAGTTGTCAATGTCTCGATAACCGTAACCATTTGTATATAACTAAATCTGGTTAAATATGTTTTAAATTGCTTCTACTATCACGGTTTCAACAAATTGCACCAAACTACATATAACTAACTATACATATAACTACATCAATTTTTAGATTTTCCTTTACAACGTATTAGAAATAAAATCACAAAAACCGCATCCACACCTATCCGCAGCAGATTTTCCAGTAGTTGTTATGTCAACTGACAGACAAAGAGTCCTTACCCAAGAACAGGCAGTAAAATGTTTTGGATTATAATGATTTCCACAAAATATTCGAGCTTCATCCTGAGATTGTAAACTAAAATAATAGCATATCCTTTATAAATTACAATTCATACAGCACAACGTTAATAATAAATCCGTATACCCTTTCAGAATATATAGTGTATCATCCGTGTCCATAACGGGACACGTATTCATACGTGTCCTGGAAGAGCATTAGCGGCTCCCGTAACTCATTTCAATTGCGTTTTAATTGAATATAAATTCAACCGTGCGCGCCAACCCGAGATAACTTTTACAATAGTAATTGTGAAAGTTACTTAATTTTCAATTTCGACGATAAAAACGATCGCAGCGACTCCGCAGGAACCGGCTGGACTCCGGTCTGGCCACACCGGACGCTTAAGCGGGACACTTCGCATCTATTATACTTTCCCCCCATAGATTGGGGTACGATGCTTTATAGTGGCCGCGGCTACAACCCCTGGCCCTTCATTTGAAATTCATTTCCGAATCGTACGGCCGACGCCGACCGGTTAGAAAAACGGTCAGCCATTTTGCGCAAGTTAATTAGTTTTAAATTCAGATTAACGGGACTGTTGGGCGGCTGGAAAGCTGGAAGATTAAAACGTTTACGTGAAACTTTTCAATTAACTCTGTTTTGCGCCGGCCGCTAATTAAATGTACTCTGTTTGCGGCGAATTGGTGCTCGCATGAAGAGGTCTATTACATTGTTGCTAAGTTGGTGGCGGAAGAAATGAGACTTTAAGTGGTTGTTGATGGTCTCATAACCGAAAAAAACTTCAATTTGTCGCTTGTGGTGTTCTTTCCTTGCGCAGAGTAATTGAAACTGGACGGTGGACAGGGTCTCTCTTATTATGAGTTGGTTAAAAGAGGGGTTCAGTTTTCGGAAGAAAAATTGTTGTGGAAAACGGCTGTAAATATCAACAAGTAGCGACAAGGCGTGTCTCTAAAATGTAAAATGTGGCATATTTTATTATAAAAACAATCAACATGTAGTCAAAAGTTGGCGGTTTTCCGTATATATGTTCTTCAGAAAAAGTGTTTTAAATACATACCTGTCTTGTTTTTTAATGGGGTCTTCCAAAACTAAGTAGCCTTTACATGAAATTTGTATACATATCACATAAGACACTTCTTAACCTTTTGAAGGACATATCCTAGAAATGGTCGAGTTGTAACTCCTTGCTATTATTTCTCTTATAAAATATGATGCTCAATCGTGTTTACAAATACTTGGGACGTTTTGGACATATTCACATTCAAGAAAAATGGTAGTTTGTCGGGCAATTCCGTCATACGAAGAAGCAACCGTAGACACTTGGTTGCTTCTTCGTATGACGGATTTGCCCGACAAACTACCTTTTTTCTTGAATATCTTAACGTCGATAAACCAGTTTTCCACATATTCACATTGACATTATTGGTCCTTTAACTCCTTCAGATGGTTCAACTTACATACTTTCGGTCGTGGAGCGTTTCACACGGTGGACAGAAGCATATCCACTCACCGATGTTTCAGCTTCATCAATAGCAGACACGCTATTAACGCAATATTTTTCTCGTTTCGGCATTCCTCATACTATTACTCATGACCAAGGTAGACAATTTGAGTCAAAACTTTTTTCTAAATTTAATCAATTTTTCGGATGAAAACATATTTATTCTTCGTCTTGCCATCCGCAGAGTAACGGACTTTTGGAAACATTTCATAGGAGACTGAAATCTATTTTTATTGCTAGAGGTAATTCAACTCAATGGAAAAATGATCTACCAATTATTCTCCTACGTTTAAGATCTTATCTTAAAGAAGGCTATTCTGCAGCTGATTTGGTCTATGGTCAACCTTTACGTCTTCCTGGAGAATTTTTTGTATCAACCTCGAACGATTAAGATAGGTACTTTTCCTTTAATTATCATTTTACGCGAAATTTTTGCAAATTTACAGCCGACTCTTCCTCATCGCCATTCTTCTTTTAAAACATTTGTGCACAAAGATTTGTTCAAGTCCTTTTAAAGTTATTGACAGATTTTCCAAAACTTTTACTATTTTGAAAAATAACAGAAATTTTACTGTCAGAATAGATCGTCTGAAACCTACTTTTATCTTGGATGACAAATTTTTATCTCCAAATTATCACTCTTTTGATAAATTTTCGGACGTTATTTCTTAACGAAAACGCAAAACCGTTACTTTCAGTTTCACCTTAATTGTCCTTTAACATCTAAATTTGATCTGTGGTTGAGTAGAGAAGTTTTATGCCCTTTCAAATGATATATCACAAAGTAGGGTATTCTATCTGTAATTTCGAAGTGGGGTGGCTGGGAGGTGAAGGGATGAAACCTAAAATTCTCTAGGTACCATTTTTGAACTTCCCCCTCTATATCTAAATCGACGTGTTTCAACTCAAAGCAGTAATCGCATCAGGTCAAGAGATATTAAGGCTGGAAACTTTTGAAATGAACACACTGTATATTGTGTTTTTTTTCAGTTTGTTCAGTGTGTAATAATAATTTATTATAGTTCTTTATTGTCTTTTGGATCTTGAGAAGATATTGACATTGTCATTTTTAGGTTGTACAAACATATATAAATATTATATATAGTCTTATAAATATAGTATAAATTATAATATTCCAATGTAAACAAAAACAAAACCTAATTTGACGTATAGAGACCATTAAAAGCAATGAAATATAGTCAACACAAGAGTAAGAACATTTTGAAGATTGTATGTGACTTTTACTTGTTATAGATCTTGTGATCTTTATCTCAACAACCGGTATTTTTTATTGAAATAGATACCTAAATAGACACCTATACCGTAACATTGAACTAAATAAACCCATGATTCTAAAGTCAACATAATTATTAACAATAAAAAGGTGAACAACGAAACTTGATAACTTAATAATAGCTTTTTTTACAGCCACCTATATTTGGCACCGCCTTAAACATAAATAATAATTGCGGGCTCTATATTTATTAAAAACATAAAGTAGGTAAAAAAGTATTTAGAACCACTTTTCTCTATGACAGTGTAGAGACTGTACAGTTATACTGTACACTATTGGGTATGGAATTATTAAAATACGGTTAAGTATAATATCTTTATTTTCATTCACATCAATTTTATGTCATCATAAAACTACGGCTTCAAGAATTTGTCCTTTGGGAGAGTTTTAGCCAGTGTCTTCACTATATCTCTAAAAACTTTATTGGCGTATTTCTTCCATCCTTTCAGGACTTTGCCGAAAAATTCCTTACTGTTCGCATTGATAAGTCTGTTCGCTTCTTCACCTAAGACGTAAGACAGTAATCACTACATTCATTTAGTTACAAATTAAAATTTAAATACTTTTCTTAATATCGCCGTTAAACAAGTCCCTAAATAGAACAGCTACTTTCTGCGTAGAAATATTAAAACTGGTAAATTTTATCCCATATCTGTCAACATTGTCTTTTAAGAACATTTTAAAGTAATACTGGACCTTATCTAAAATAATGGTATACAGTGAGGTTTAGTTGAAATCAAATAAGATCGTTGTTATTTATACTTTACCTAGTGTACAAATCATGCGGTTCTTTCCATATATATGGTGATCCATGAACTTCACGTCCATCTCGTAATCTGACGTGAATGACATGACGGGATTTAAAGTGGTCAACAATATACTATTTTCGTTTTTGTCATACCTAAAATAGGAAATAATGTATCGGACCATACGTATGTTGGTAATGGTTCAAACCCAGGAGATATTTTTAATGCAGTGTTGCCATACCAGTTCAAGTAAGCAATTATGAGTAACATATCTTTTCATCTCATTGGTGCGGTTAAAAAAATAGTGTATTATAATACAAGTTTTATACGACGAGATTTGGCGCACGCGATATTTTGGAACATAATGGAATGAGTGCGCCAGTACGACTTATAAAACGAGTGTTATATACTATTTTTTCTATTTTGCGACATTAATAATACATAAATTTCGAAAATACACAAAAATCTTAATTTAGGTTTTTTACTTTATCATACGTAGTATGACATGTGTCTGGCCACATCAGATTTTTTAAGTTTGACTTACACCGGTTGCACATAAAAATGCATCATAATGTATTTTAAAACTAACTTTGAGTTTGTTTTTAGCATAACTGCTGTTTGTGTTTTTTGTAATATACTTACACTGCGTCTACAATTTTCATAGTTTCGAAATCATGTATATTCGTATTATTTTGGATGTAGTAGAAATTTTCGTCTAATTGTCCGCCAGATACACCCGTTATATTCCAGTATGGCACAAAAGCTGGGGATGGTAAATTTGTTTTGCCTATATAAAAAAAAACATATACCTATGATATTATAATGGTTTGATATTGCAAGAGTAGTAATTCGTATCAAGCTGCAGTAGAATCCCGTTAATCCGAACTAATTGTGACCAGAGTGCTTGATTAGGCAATTGTTCAGATTATCAAAAAAAAAGTCAGTTTGAACATAAAAAAGGTTAGAATTCTTTCATAACTGATTTAAACTTAACCCACAATGACTTTTACTTAAAAAAACGTACTGTGAAAAGTGGGACACGCTGTATATTATGAATACCAAACCAATAAAGAAAGCAAAATAATTGTGGAGCTAAACTTATTAAGGTATTTTACGTACCTTCTTTGATGGCATCCCAAACTTCATTAGCACTGTTTACGAGACATTTGTTGATTTCTGGATCAGAAATGCTGCAGGCCTTGACATAGGAAACTGAATAAAAATTATAAGTTTTATTGATTTGAAAACTAAATCAGGCATAAGTACTTACGATCTTCTTCAGCTGTGCAAGAAATTATTAAGAATCCAACTAAACTAAATACTAGAGTACTGCTACGAGGAAACATGTTGACTGGAGTCTTACGTTACATAAAAAAATACCTTGTATTTATGTGGATTCTGTGTGTTTCTTTAGATATCGTAAATGGTTTTTAATTTTCTCTTAATGCGCCTGACGTTTCAACTAGTAATTAATCTTATCTGGTATAAAGTTATGCAATTAGTAGCGACTTGGAATGCAATTAGTAGTGATTTGGAAAAAACAAAGCAAAACAATAACTATCTACTGTGATGATAATAATTATAGCTTGTGAAACAATAGTTTCATATTATTTATATTCGAAAGGAGTGCATGAAACGTAATAAAAAATTGGACGTGTTAAATCAAAATTATAAATTATGAATACTTTTACTGCTTTTCACTTTTGTAACTCTTATTCTTCAGAAAAATAAAACCCGAAAGATTTTTTTGTGGTATAATTTTGAGATTGAATACGGCAACTGAGTCAGGTTCTCACGTTGTCTGTTACAAAACCAGAGTTCAGTTCCTATTATTTTGGATTTTTGATTTATCCCCAATATATGAATTATTTATAAAAATACAGATCTACAAGTAAAACATTGCAATTTTTGTTTTAATGATGAATAAGTTTTATGAACTTTAGTATATTTTCATAATTTTTTCATTGCATAACAAATTATATTACGTTTTGGGAATATCGAAAATAAATAAAGTTGTAGTTTATTAATACAGGGAGACCAAACTGTAAGACAACTTTCAGCCACCCTTGGAGAAATAAGAATTTTTTCTCAAGAACTTCGTGTAAGGCAGTATAAATTTTTTTTTTATTTTAAAAATTTAAATTTACCTTCTACGTCAATACATTAAAATATTGTGACCAATACAAAAACAAAATGTTTATAATTTATATGGCATTGCAACAGAGCACTTGACAATTCCAAACACCTTGATTTATCCACAGGATGAAGACAAGTTTACTTACTTACTTTGTATTCGTTCAATTGGCCACTCATACTCCTCATTATAAGTGGCATCATATTTTGTGATATAAAAACAATAAACATGTAGTCAACAGTTAGCGGTTTCTGATATATCATCTTCAGAAGACAAAAATTGATAGGGTAGATAATTAATTCGTATACGTTAGTCTTGTTACAAGTGTCCTTAATGAAGCTCTGGAGTGACGACCATTAAAACTGGACACTCTGTACAACAGCTTAAAAGGGTCTCATCAAATATTCCAGAAGACGATCTTTGGGCGTTGTACTTTCTGTCTTTATTAGCTATTCATTATGTTGAATATTTCATTCTAAAATTGACTGTTCAAACATTAAATACAACAGGCTAAACTCGACACATTTAATAATCGAATTATTTTATCAATGGGAACACTTGGTACATAATGAATTATTAAAATACGATCCTAAAAAAATAATATCTATTTCCAATGCCAGTATCGATGTTTACATAAAAATTGTCTCGTCATTTTACTAGGGCTTCAATAATTTGTCCTTTGGCACAATTTGAACTAAGGCGTCGACCATCTCTCTTAAAGTCTTATTTAGGTAGCTGGTCCATCCTCGTGCGACAAATCCGAAGAATGCTTTTCGATTCTCGTTGATAAGTTTGTTTGCCTCTTCACCTACAACGTAAAACAATAATTGTTTTATTCAATTTGTAGTAATTAAGTTATTAATACCTTTCTTAACATCGCCGTTAAACAAATTATTAAATTCAACATCAACTTTCTGCACGGAAATGTTAAAACTGGTATCTTTCACAGCATATCTCTCCCATGTCAGCTCCCTTAGGGCTATTTTGATGTAATGCTGGTTATTATCTAAAAAGGAAGAACATTGTAGGTAGGTTACGTACAATAACGAAATAAAATAAAATTGTGTTAGATACCTAGCTTGCAAATCATATCACCCTTTCCATAGATGTGTTGACCGAGAAATTGCACATCCATCTCATAATCCGAAGTGAATCTTTGAATTGGAATTTCATATGTGAACAACATACTGTTTTCTTCTTTGTTATATCTAAAGGAAATTATAAATAGTATATCAGATTATATGACAAATGGATGATGTTTAATATAATTTTTATAGACGAGGAGTTTATATGGGCTTCTTCTCACGTAATTTAGACATTTTTAATCTTTTTGTGGAGTTCTGGCGGGCCTACACGGTTGCGTTTTAGACGTGAAGTGATTTTTTGTTGATTTATCAATTCTTGTCAGAATTATTAACTTATAAAAAATAATAGTATTAATGGTTATCATTAATTATTATAATGCATCTAAAAGCAGCAAACAGTTTTTGATCACTGATTCTCTCATAAACTTTACTCAATTCAGAATTTATTCCTCGTGATTCGAATTTTTGGAAATCAAACTTATTACTTTTGGTGTGTTGTACAAAACACTAAATAGGAGTATTCAATAATTCTTTTGGGCTATTCTAGCAAATTGGGTAAACAAATCCTATGCCTTCTTTGTCTTGCAGTTTCTATATCATTGGATATAATTAGAATATACTTGAATATACTTACGTGGCGTCAATGAAGTTCATAGTGTCGAAGTCGTATAGTTTAGTATTATTTTGGATGTAGAAGAAGTCTTCCGCTAACTGGCCACCACTGACTGGTATATCCCAGTATGGTACGAAAGTTGGCGATGGTAAATCTTTTCTACCTGTCAGAATAAATATAATATACGTATAGATGATAACGGGTGTGGATTGTGGATTTTCAGTATATTTGACATTCATCCAAATTTCAGTTTTTCTTTGTAAATCTTTATTTAAATATTTTTGGGGTCGCCGTAATTCTTGGTTTTCTTATTGTTAGATCTGCTATTTAATAAAATAAAAAAATAAAACATACAATTTTACTAGTTTGGATGATTTACGATTATTTGCCAAACCTGGCCATATTCAAAATTCAATATCTTTGGTTCAAATAATCGTACCGGACTCATTTATGTTTTATTTTAAAGGTTGAAATTTGCTAGATAATTGCGTACAATTATTATTTTAATTTATACATGTAAAAAAGTTTAAAACTTTAAATAATTATTACAAAGTCGCCCCCACAATGGATATATTCGAAAAAATGTATATAATATCCATCACAGTTTTACCTGCAAAACCCAATTTTGTGACTGGATTGCTTATTTATTAGGTGCTAAAAATATTTATTTATTACACGCCTTTAAAAAGTGCGCAAGTCTTCTAACCGTATCATTTGTTATAAATTTCGAACCGATAGATGTTTCAATATATTCAATTTGCCTCCGCATCCAAATTATGGCATTTTTGGTCAAATTAATAGTTTAGCCGTAGGAGCAAATTCTATTTGATCGAGATCGTGTCTGCATTAATATAAAGTTAGCCGGGATTTGACAGATATTCTTATTCTAATGACAGTAGGTAGTGTCAAACGCTGATGTTTTGACAATACCTACTGTCAATATCTGCCAAATCCTGGCTTACTCGTTTTATTTTAATGCAGACACGATCGGTGTCGATCAAATAGAATCTCCTGCAGCTAAACTATTAATTTTATTTATTGTATGTTATATGTCATGTGCCTGGGCCACATCAGATTTTTTTACATACCTTCCCTCATTACCTTCCATGCTTCATTAGCGCTGTTTAAGAGACATTTGTTGATCTCTGGGTCAGAAATGCTGCATGCCTTAATATAGGAAACTAAATCATAAGAACTTAAAGATTGCATTCGTTTTAACACTTCAAAATTATAAATAATTACCATCTTCCAGTATTATTTGGGCTTGGTTAGAAATTACTAAAAATCCACTTAAAGTGAAGAGTAGGGTGATGCTACGAGAAATCATCTTGGCTACTGGCCACTAAGTTCACTACACTGGAAACAACTATAACGTTAGGATCGTATATATGCTAGGTACTTGTGTTAATTAACATTAGATATCTTAAATGTTTATATTTTTCTTCTCTTAATGTGTCTGGTATTCAGAATTTTATCTATTCTATAATAGAAAATTATGCAGTTGATACCCAGAAGGAAAATCACAGAAAATAATATCTATCTTTACTGCAAATTGTTCAAAAACCACTATTCTAGAAATATTTTGAAATATGTGAATAAAACATCTTATCTTATTTTATTTTATTCACAAAATCAGACATGAGCGAATCCAAGAGGTGAGAAATTTTATCACGTAGTTTTTTTGGGAGATGTTATGGTCACATATTTTAATTCCAAATGTTTTAATTTTCTTAAAGTATTCTTGACAGGAACCTATGCCTATGTCTTCATTTAGACTTATTAGAATAATTGTATGATTATTATTATGTCCTACTTAATTCCTACTACATCTTATATTTTTTCTTCTGTAAGATTAAATATTCTTCTGTTTTCTAATTGTTAATCACGTTGACAAGTAAATAATTACTAGGCATTATTAAAAAACCAAATGTTTTTGTTTAACTTATCCTACTAAATAATTACAAATAATTACTAAAATGTACTATATATAATATAAACATGAATGTACATATCTGTTGTTCTTTTAAGTTGTGTTTAAGGTAATAAAAATCTATCTTTGGGCACCATCCTCATAAATTTATCGAATAATTTCGGCGTGAAACCATTCATGAAGTCAATCCAAGAACTGGCAATTGTACCCATGAAATCGATCCAGTTATCGTTTATAAATTTGTTGGCCTGTTCACCTACAGTAACAAACAGAGCATTAATTTTCGATTACCAATGATGAACATATTATGATCATATTAAGATCAAATTTTACCTTTTATTTTATCTCCTTTGAATAGATTATTGAAACGGAATGAAGCTTTAGTAGCATGGATGTCGAATGTACTCTTTTCGACTACGTAGTATTCAGATGTGTCACGAGTTTCAGTATTCAAGAACATCTTAAATACATATGAAACATTTTCTAGAAATAAAATTATAAATTAGAAATACGTTATTAAATACTAAAATTAGATGGTTACTCATTGTAGCATTCATGTTTCCTCGTCCCACAATTTGCTTTCCTAAAACTTCTAGGTCCATGTCGTATCTTGCCGTAAACATCAGTATCGGCATATCAGTTTGGAATAATAAACTGTTTTCTGTTGTGTTAAACCTAAAAACCACATACCAAAATTGATAATTTGTGAATAAGGATTTAATAGAGCACTCACGTTGCGTTGACTATTTTCAAAGCTTCAAATTTCGTAGCTTTAGTATTTGTCTGGATATATTTGACTTTTTCCGATATTTGACCTCCTATTTTTGGAATAGTCCAAGTAGGCGTAAATGTGGCTATTTGCAGATATTTGTTTCCTATAAAATAGAGAGATTAATTGATAAAATATATAATATATAAATGAATAATAAAAGAATAGATATCTTACCTTTTAGTATAACTTTTAGTGCTTGATTGCCATGTTTTACAAGACAGTCGCTTACGTCAGTATCAGATATCCTACATGGTTTAATATATTTTGCTAGAAATTCAATTGAAAGAAAATAACTTTTGGTCAAATTAAATAAAGTAGGTATAACTTACGTAAATGTTGTGCGGTACTTAGCGTGCCTATACTCAAGGTTACAAGAAGAAGCGTGACACAATTATTTAAAATCATTTTGGTATTACAGTTGTATGTCGAGTAAATGTATGCCAAGAAAAAGGCGCTTATATACGTAGTCTTTATCTTGAACATGTTTAAAGGTAATTAGTAAATAAAGGTAATTTCAAAATTTGTTTTAAATCTTTAGCTTAGATTGGGATTTTTTCTTGTATCTTAAGATGATGTTTGTTCTTAGAAGATTCTCCTTGAAAGAGATAATGGTGTCTGGAATGATTAACTAGTTATGACTTGTTTTTGTTTTACTTTCACTGACCTACATTTTAGTCAAACATATTAAATGATTAGGTTACTTGTAATTTGTGTGATAGTGTGGGAAGTACTATTGATGCACTTCTACTTTTAATGTAGGTATATAGGGTATTATGAATTACAGTCAGCATTCCTATTTTTAATTAAATAAGTTTATTAATAAATTAATAAAGTTTCGTAAATAGTTGTCTTTTACGCATAACAAAGTTTTTATGCACATAAATTACTTGATTTCTTTTTACTTTATCATACGCAGTATTGAAGCCAGGATTTGACAATTATTTTCATTCTGACAGTAGGTAGTGTGAAACGCTTGGTCAAACGTAGTGGTTTTTTGACAATTGTTTTATTTTAATGCAGATACGATTGATCTCAATCAAATAGAATCTCATGCAGCTAAATATTAATTTTATATATTGTATGATAAAGTCATGTTACTGGTCACATCAGATGTTTATGATTATGTATATATAAGTGGGTATACTTTAAATCATATTTTTGCGTCCAAATGTCAAGGCTAGTTTGCTAAACATAAGTAAATTAATAATCCAGAATTTTGCTTTCTTAAGTTTTTGTTATGATATTGAACAATCTACGGGTTTAAATATATTTTAGGTTGTATTTTGACAGTAAGAATGGTTCGGGAAAATAATCTTCATGTGACTAAGACATTCTGAGTTAAAAATTCAATACACAGAGAAAAAGTTGTTAAAAAATTACTGTATCAAATAAATAAAGACAGATCTCTAAAGAAAAGTAGGTGAATTGTAAAAAAATCACATCTATTGTTAAATTAACGTACTTTTCTGATAAAATTTCCTTAGTATTATGTAAAATTACAGTATCATAGTATTATACAGGAATATCTCAATTGCAAAATGTACACAATAATGCAGGTATCAAAAATTTTTTTTTTAATTTTTAAGTGCGGTATTTTAGCAAAAAGGAAAATAACTACAAATACTACTACAGCATTTTTGCTGTAATTTATTGCATATAATTTACAGTTTTGCGGTTTTATTCACATCATTTTTTCTGTACATAGTTTATCAATTTTCTTTCTGTAATTCTGCAGACTTTTTGTTTTAGTTGTATAAACTTTAATAAACATAGAATTTTTTTTTTCAGTTCCTTCAAAAATTACAGCCATTTATAATATCAACAAAATAAAAAATACATACCAATCCATGCCAAAAGAAAAGAAGAACACAAATAGTAGGTACCATTTACATTAGTAAAATGTAAATTAATTAATTTATAAGATTAAAAATTAAGAATGGTAAAAGTTAAGTAGTAAAAAGTTTCATATGGACTTAAGAAGTTAGAGCCGTTTCAAATATAGTTTTGTTATTATTTCAATGGCCTGTATTTTTAAGGCATAAAAAACATATAGGTAGAAATAAAACATTTTAGTCAGGACGACAGTTCCATTCTGGAAAAATAGCAAAAAACTGGGGTTCATTATTATAAATATTATATATTTGTTATATGTGCACCGCAATTTCATGTATACCTAACACATGAATTTGCAGTTTTCTTCTAAAATTGTTGCTCAAACTTACAGGTTAAAACCTGTGTTTTTTTAACGAACCAACAATACCAAATTTTAAAATAAAAATTAGGAAATAATTTTTGATCAAAATGGTGAATTTTACTGAATGAAAACTATTAATTGTTCCAGATTCCGGTCGTGAAACGATTGGGACGTAAATAGTCCTTTTTTTAATGCGGTATAACCTTGACATTTCTCTTCAAAGTTTCGTCTTCACTTTGTAGGAAAATCAGCCTTCAAATTTATTGTCAATAACCAGAATGGAGGTTTTTTTTTCCTCGAAGATCAGATCTTGTCTGGGAGTAGATTAGTAATCTCATCTTGAATCTACGATCAAATTGAAACCATAGGTTTCTTCTTTTTCCGTAAAGACAAGTTCCCAGGCTGAGCAGCAGATGCAAATTAGAAGTAAACTTGTGTCATATATTTATCTTGAAGGAGAGAATTACTGAAAAAATGTTATACTTTGTCTAACAATTGTGCCAAGTGGATGTTCTGATATCGTGTTTCTTTGTTAGTTGTTTTAAGTTTAAGATTTTAAGTAACTAATCCGCCATTGCTATGTGCTATTACTTTTCACGGAAAATTATCTCTAAACATATATTTTAAACTTCTTGGCAAATAAGTGCGACTATAAAAGACGTAAATGATGTACTCCGCAAAAGGTTAACCACTGTTGAACTTTTAATAACTTTTCAGACTACTGTATGCACTTTATGAATTTCCTTTATTTACTCTATTACAACAAAATCATAACCTACTTAAAAGGAATATTAAAACTTGATACAAAACTCTTTGATAGAAACGATATACAGTGTTGGCAATAACTAATGTGTTATGGAACCACCCGTTGCGACTTTCTGTATTTCTTTTATATCGTCTTGAAAGAGAACTCATCGCAATAATAACCGTATATTTCCGCCCTGGTATGTGTATAAGAAATGATCAGATGGAGCAAAAAGGCTGCGTTATATATCCTAGGAGGCAGGACATAAAGGAAATTTATTTTACCAGAGGAGTTCTCTATATATGCGCGATAAAATATAGGAATTGTGTAAAAACATCCACTCCTTCGCTTTATGAGAATAGTCCTCCAGGGGGCCGGCGAAAGAAAAGCTCACCGAGGATCTGTCTTTTAGAAGCTAATAGATGATCATTGCTTTTCCGATAACAAAACCGTGTTCCAGCGATTGGTACTTCTTTCCGGGTTATCTCAGGTTATTTAAGAACTTTCTTTAATCATTTTTGTCTTGTGTTGAGCGTTATTTAATCAGTAATATGTATTTTTAATTCCAAAAACGCTATATTAAAAGTTTAGAAGCCATAGTACTTTTCACAACACAGCATAGGTTGTAGGTCTGATCCACTTGTCTAGCAAACATGTGAAAATTTAAATTCATTCTTATATTTCTGAATTATACCGCATAAATGTAGAAACTGGGCAAAAGACGAATGTAAAAGTCAAATTTAGATATTTATATGTCGTACGCAAATGGTTATTTCTGGCAAAAGGCTTTTATCTAGGCAAAAGCTATTTGCCTGGTCAAATAGATATGGAGTCTCTATTGGTATGTTCAAAGCTATTTGCCTAGGCAAATGTATTTGTCAAAACCGATGTTAGGCAAATAGCATTTTGTTTTCAATCGCGTTTGTAACGCATGTTTGTAATCTAATGCACGTGAGCATGTTTGTTTGCTTAGGCAAATAGCTTTAAAAATATCAATGAAGATTCCATATGTATTTGACCAGGCAAATAGCTTTTGCCTAGGCAAGTCTTTTGCCTAAATTACCCATTTGCCTACGACCTATCCAAAACCAGTGTCATTCAGAATCGAAATGAACGTCCAAATCAAATTAAAATAGAGTTAAATAATTGAGTAAAATATTTTAAATGTAAATTTATGCAATAACACACTATGTAAGTAATAAATAATATTTAATTAAATATATATTAAATAATTAAACTATTTATTTTGTCATTGTAAACAATTAGATTCAATCATCCCAAAAATTAATAATTTGTATCCCAACTACTTTGCTCGTAATCGCACATGAAGCGAAATAATAACATTCAACCACCGACAAGCAACGTAAAATCTAAGTTTCAAAAATCGTCCTGAACAAACTAAAATAGATAGAGGGCTGTACTTTTTAGAATTAATTACCCAATGTATCTGATCCATAAACGTGTATAATAATAATTTGTATCCCAACTACTTTGCTCGTAATCGTACGTGATGCGAAATAATAACATTCAACCACCGATAAACAACGCAAAATCTAAGTTTCAAAAATCCTCCTGAACAAACTAAAATAGATAGAGGGCTGTACTTTTTAGAATTAATTACCCAATGTATCTGATCCATAAACCTGTATAATAATAATTTGTATCCCAACTACTTTGCTCGTAATCGCACATGAAGCGAAATAATAACATTCAACCAATGATAAACAACGCAAAATCTAAGTTTCAAAAATCCTCCTGAACAATCTAAAATAGATAGAGGGCTGTACTTTTTAGAATTAATTACCCAATGTATCTGATCCATAAACGTGTATAATAATAATTTGTATCCCAACTACTTTGCTCGTAATCGCACATGAAGCGAAATAATAATATTCAACCACCGATAAACAACGTAAAATCTAAGTTTCAACAATCCTCCTGAACAAACTAAAATAGATAGAGGGCTGTACTTTTTAGAATTAATTACCAAATGTATCTGATTTTGATTAGCATTTCTATCGAAATGTTTTTTGAAATGTTGGCTATATCTAGAGAATGTAAAAGCATTTGTATTATCGTTTCTTCCACTTTGGAAATTTGGTCATCCTTATGACATCTGATCCTATTACACACGTTTTGAACGCGAATTCGCATTCAGCGCTAATAAATCTTTCGAAAACTCATAGCTGAGGTACAATTGTTTTCCAGAGCAATAACCAATTTTTAAACAATGAACTATGAATGGTAATAGGCCTTTTTGGTGTATTTCGTTGCACTGAAGATGAGCCTGTGCTCAAATAGTTTGTACCCGGACAGTTTACGCGTTATTTTTTAACATTTTTGATGACCTCATGTAGATGAATAGATATATGTCTCTTGTGACCTACATAGTCTCATTGTGCCTCGTTGTGCAATAATGCACACGTTTTCAGTAAGTTTTAAATCCACGTAACCTAAATTTTAGCGCACGGTTTTAAAAAATCCAACCTAATTCACAAAACTTCGACATCATCATTAATAGAATTTCCGAATTAAATTCTCAGGCGGCGTAACAGAGTTACACAAAAGCAATTGAAGACAGTCTGTTATTAATCCGAACGTTTTCCCTTGAAACACCATCGTGCCTTTGCAGATTAATTGCCCCGCAAAGAAGCCGAGATAAAATAATTACTCTTAATAAAGAAGCGGGTCCGAAATCCGAACCAAATTTCTTTTGACTGACGGATGCCTCCCTTAATGGCGGCAAAAGTAATTTGCTCCCGAAAGATTAATATGAAAAAGTTCGAGGAGTTCTTCTCATCTCCTTCGGATAGAGGTTGAGAGGTCGACTGGAGAGATAATTGTAACTTTTATATGGCTTCGGTCTCGCGCTCAAAACGAAACTTTCCCGACGCAGGGCGGATAGTGTGCTAGAAGGAGTTGATATTTTTTTAGTCGATCCGAAGAAGTGGTAGAAGTTTTAAGGGTACTTTTCGGAGCAATAACATGTTAACTGTTTCGCAGTAGTTGCTGAAATACCGGTTCTCTCGAGTGACGCCCGGAACTTTACAAATCTACACAACATCGCTTTCAGATCGGTTAAAGTTTGATAGTTTACCGTCCGCTCTTGCTGCATGTTGGCTGTCCCGTGATTCCCATTCGCAACGAGACAAATCTTTCATGTAGAATCTAGGAAACAGATGAAAAGTTTTACAATGTCGTTCTAAAGTCTAAGTCACGAATATTCGAGTTTTCTAGTGATTTTGTTTGTGATATCTGCATATGATGTAAGTGTCTCTGGCAAAATAAAGACAGAGACTTGATAGAATTTTTTTACCAAACGTGGTAAAGTATAATTATTGATTTAATTGCCTAAATAAATTTTGAAAAATAACGAATAAAGTATTTAGTGTTTACTATGGAACTTAACAATGTTGGAAATTCCACAAAAAGGAAGTTTCCTTCAGTAGATGGCATGAATTTAATTCAGTTTTTGTCTTCAGATTCAGATTTTACGAAAAAAATACAGACGGGAGTCACTTGTCATTTGTGTGATTGTTGTTGTTGTTTTCTAAGGTACTCCCGGTTTCCATTATTATCTTGATGACAATTAAGTTGTAACGTGGACACAAATGGAAAACAATTTTATTACCAATTTATCAGAAAATTTTATACTTTATAAAATTTCTGGATTGTCTTAAACCTAAGATACAAATATTAGAATGTAGTTATGTGTTTGCATATACCGGGTGTTACCAAAGCTATGAAAAACGCTTAAAAGTAAAGTATTGTTATTTGAAAAAAGTGTTTGGAAACATTAGAGGGCATTACATACGAAATTATAATCTCCTGCGTCGTTGCATGAACACCCAGTATATGGAACGTTGGCGGTGGCTATAATTTCATACTTAATTCTGCACAATGTTTTCAAATACTCTGGTAGCTATATGCAAGCAGATAGTTACATTCTAATATTAACAGTTTAGGTTTAAGACAATACAAACACTTTTATGCTGAATAAAATTAAAAAAAAAATTGATAATAAAAATGTTAATTGTAAATAAAATCAAAAGGAGAAGGTGATTTTAATTTCGTATTTGATGGACTATAATATTACCAATATGTACTAAATCAAAATAACATTTTTGCGTAGCTTCTAAATAAAGGTACTTTACTCTTTGGTGTTTTTCAAAGTTTTGGTAACAACAATTTTTTCCATTTGTGTCCACGTCAGTGGCGGCACGGCATACAGTGACGCGTCAAGCATGGGAACATAACAAAATCTCTAAAACGGCTTGTAATTTGAAAAATTCCGCGGAGACATAGATTTTTAATTATCATAACATACATAATTACATCAAATTTAATTTCCGACGTTCAATTGTTTATGACTTATGACATCAATGACACTTTTTTAAATGGCAACCCCATATTTTTGTACCTACAAATACCAATAAGAAACAAATTGCCATTAAAAAAAATGTCGATGACGTCATAACTCAGTAACAATTGATGTTCGGAAATTGAACTTTTCACAGAAATGTGTATTTTAACAATTAATAACCGACGTGCTCGAGGATTTTTTAAAATTTCAAACCGTCTCAGAGATTTTGTCATGTTTCCATACTGTGCGCACTCATGATATAAAATAAAATATTTTACATAAATTACACTCCAACTAGTGGACCTATAGACTGCTTAATGGGTAGATCAATGAATCGGCAGATCGCAGGAATCGTTAGGGCGCATATATACAGTGGGTGTCTAAAATAATACTTCTTTTGCAAAATCAAATTTTCAAATTGATGTAAAATTGCTTCTATGGACTCATACTAACCACCAAAAAAGTTGGCTCAATTCAAAAAATAGATCTCCCGGAAGTGATTTATTTGGGAGGTGGTTTTTCTTTTTAAGTTGAATAATTTTAACAATAAGTACGGTGTGAAATAAAAGTATAAATATATATCATTCTAATACAACCTACTTAAATTGCATAAAATTGATTTAACAAATTTAGTTTGGCAAATCTAATTATTTTTTCAAGTGACAAACATGACCTGAATAAAAATTAAGAAACATAAAAAAATTATAAACCCCTTACAGGAGACTAAGATTGTTCTCAATTGAGCTAATTATCGTGATATACGTGGGTCCATAGCATGGAAGTCCATAGAGACAACTTTTTATCAACTTGTATATTTTGTTCCCAGCACCATTGAGCTTATTTACGTGGACTACAAAAATTAACATTATTTGTTCAAATTACTCAATTTTATGCCGGAGACCCAAATGTTGCATTACAGTAATATTTTTATACTATTATTTCACAACCTATTGTTATAAATTATCAACTTGAAAAATACTTTACCCCTCTCAGAAAAAATATAAAGTTTAGGCCTCTTGCTGCTAACATATTTTTTCTTAATTGTTATAAGTGGGTAGTTCATAGAGACAACTTATGTCAATTTGAAATTATGATTTTCCAAAAAAAGGTTGTTTTTTATACCATAACTATACTTGTATGTATAGGTAGTAGGTTTCATACGTACGTAATAAAAACAAATGCGAAGTCTTAATTATTATTATACGTAGAACATACGTTAGGGTTTATCAAAGATTATTTGTAGGGAAGGACGTTGTGCTCTTAACCCCCGAAGATAATAATCAACAAATGACAACTAATCGTTTAGGTTTAAACATACCTATCGCTTATATGAATTGAGGTTGTCGTTGGCTGTGATTATCGCGGCGCTTTTGACGTTTCTAGCTGGCAGCCATGACGACGCGAAATAAACAGCTGTTGGAATGTCGATTCGCGTTCACCAAAATCTCTCGTGTTTTGGAAAATTTGGAAGCAAAAACGCCCAAGCGGCCGTTTTGCTTCGATTTTAAAAACTCACGCAGCATAGAACGGTCCACATAAGGCGTCTCCAAATTTTCCATAAGCGATTAAGAAGGCACTTTTTTGCACGTGAAATGGTGAGGAAAAGATGGGTGAATTCGTTTTCCTATATAATAGACAAGGTTCACTACATTGCAACTCCTCTTGAACACAAAATAAGCTAGTAATGCTTAGTTTTCAATGCTAGTGTCACGGTATACATAGACTACAGATCTAGTTATGTTTTGTTAGCAATCGCAACAAGAAGCACGTTCCTTTTTGCGTTCGCAAGAAGAACGCCGAACATAAATCAGCCGGAGCAAAAAGTACATCGAGCGTCGCGAACGTGATAAAAATGTTCGCCGGGAATCGCCATCAATTATTGCTTTTTTGTCGCTTTATCAATGCGACAACTCGAAACCTATTTACGTCGCATATTTGAGCGCGATTATTCGCTCGCTATAATGGCTCTATTAAAAGTAGCGGTCACGTCAGTGCGCCGCGCGACCGTCGACGTTCTATCTTAACAAGGCATGTTAAGCCGGGCATAATACAATTTTAAACACGTATATAAATATATTAGCTGCCGCCGTTCCTCACAAAAAGCGCAATTTCGTGGGGAATTCATCGCTACCCCGTGTGTAGGCCTGTTTATTATTTGTATATGTATCGAGATTGGTTATGGAGATAGCGTGGGTTATTTATGTTAGTTGCGGGAAGTGGCGCTGGCGCTACACGCGACGTCCGCCTACAGACGCCAGCGATGACCGACGCCAACGCAACGCGCTGACGATTCGCGTAAAACGCGTAGGAAGAATTGTTTCATTTTAGGAAAAAAATAAATTTTGTTTAATCAGCTTTTTCGCCGAAATTTTTTCGTAATTTTACGACGAAAATATGAGTGTATACTGTCGATCCGGCCACGCTTTGCTCGTGGGTCTGACGTTGTATAGCAGGAGTATTTATTTCCACCCTCTAAATCGTTTGACTGATTTTTAGTCTAACGCTTTTGCTTATTTTAAATAAGGAGTTTCAGTTTGATTTATGGACTGGCTGACGAGATATAAGACCATTTAAAAAAATTTCAAGTACGTACGTTGTCAAATAAATACAATAATCTAAGCTAACTGACCATCCTGGCCACAAAGACATAAAATCGGACAAGTGGAAACTGTCTCTGGTATGCTGTTTTGCGTACAAGCTGAATCAGAAAGCAGAAATTCCTAATTGCTTCTAGGTTTTAACAAAAAGATGCGTTTTTGTTTTTTTGCAGTTTTTTAGGATGGAGTTTAGGTTCAGGTCAAGATATCTGCCTTCAGATGTAGATTTTACGGAAGAAAGCATACCAAAAACAGTTATTAGTTGTTAGCTTAAATTATCGTATTTTTTACAGTTTTTTAAATATTTAAAAATAAGTGGAAGTAAACGCAAACGTTAATTGATTATTTTTTTAATTAATTGTGGTATATGTAAATTTATTGTAGCAAATAATGAATATAAAGGAGCAAATTCAGAGGATGCTGCAGAAAAAAAAACTGATGTGACCAGGCACATGACTTTATCAAACAATATATAAAATTAATAGTTTAGCTGCATGAGATTCTATCATGTTTGCATTAAAATAAAACGAATTAGCCAGGATTTGACAGATATTGACAGTAGATATTGTCCAAAAATCAGCCTTTGACACTATTTACTGTCATTAGAATAAAAATATCTGGCAAATCCTATATTAATGCAGACACGATCTCGAATCAAATAGTTTCAAAATATCGTGGGTACCTACTATTAATGCAGACACGATCTCGACAAAATAGAATTTGTTCCTGCAGCTAAACTATTAATTTTATCAAAAAATGGCATAGACATAAATCATACAAAATTTCCTCTAATTTAATTTATTATTTAACTATTTTGACGAAATTGAAGAAATGGCGGCTCACTTGCAAAATCCTTGAAAAATGCATAACAACATTGCTCTCTACACTCGAAATACACCGTGACTTTGTAAACACCATGGAAACACCAAGCTGCTGCACGTGTTTCTCCTCCTCATCTCATGCATTTGCGTGTTTCGCAACCGCTGACGTTCTGAATATTGTCAAAAGTTTCAAAACACCTACTATTAATGCAGACTCGATTTCGATCAAATAGAATTTGCTCCTGCTGCTAAACTATTAATTTTACCAAAAAAATTCATAGACATAAATTATACAAAATATCCTCTACTTTAATTAATTATTTAACTATTTTGACGAAATTACAGAAATGGCGGCTCATTTCCAAAATCCTTGAAACATGCTTAGAGGAAATAGCCAGTTCCTTTGGCCCCTTTTGAACCAAAAGCCTTCAGCTCTATGTTTGGTCGTAAAACTTCTAAATAAGAACTTTCGTCCAGATAACTTTAGTAGTTTCTCTGGAATCGTCGCACACAAAAATCGTTTACACACACACAGACATACATACATACACACAGACACACACACATACAGACATTTTTTTGTATCTTGGTCAAAAATGATCAGGGGACCCAAAACACCTATTTCCGCTAAAAACTCATTTTTTTTCGGCAGGATTACAATACTTCGTCATACTGCGTATGACAAACTAAAAATATTGAAAAATAAGGACTTGCTCTAAAATGAGAGCAGTTATCGGGTGAATGTAAAAAAGAAATTAACCGATTTTGCCCATTCACGAAGTTTCCTTTTCTTTTTAAGAGATAAACTTGTTTAACAATATTCAGATCAATTACTTCAAAATTGCGGCAGTTATCGTGTAGACAGACAGACAAACAGACCGACAGACGGACTGACGGACAGACGGACAGACAGATGGACATACCTAAAAAGTCATACCTGCCAAGCTTCCTTGGTTCTACAAATGTTGTTACAAATGAATATATCCTACGCCCTACGGTATACCCTCTGCAGTAAATGTAGGGTTATAAACATCTGAACCTTGCTCGAAAATAAGTATCACCATAATTAAAAAAATAACATTGAAAACAATTTAAAACATGCGTGGCGAGAGGCAGTTGCTGCACCGCAGGGGATACTGATTCCAATTAAAACATTGAAAGTACATTATTACATTCGTAGATTTGCTTTCCATTATATCAATAATATCGCAGATTTGCTTTCCATTGTATCAATAATATGTCATCAAGATTGGCCGATAAATGCACATTGATCAGAAAAAAATATGCACTGGCTAATATGATTTTAAGTTGGGTTGAAGTATTGAACGATTTTTTGTTTCAGGTAACTTATTCAATTAAATTCTTGTGATGGTTATAAAACCATATTTGTTAAAAAAATATATTTAGTGTATTGAAATTTTGTTCACGTATAGTGGAAGGTGCAAAAATCAGTAAATTCTTTTTGCAGACTACATTACAGATTTTTATAAAATATACAAAAATATCAATTTTCCACCAATAGACAAGAAGTTGTGTGTGTTCTATTCTTTTATCTATGAATTGGTGTATTGCTAGGATTAATTGCAATTTTCATTGGTTTATAAGATGAATAATTTATTATAGGATGAATAAAATACATCTATTTGTCCCAGGTACTTTATTACATTTTATTGATAGTTTCCGAGATAATAACAATCTTCTCTAATGTTAAACGCGTTCAAATAAATTTAAACTGAAAGATTCAGCATTTAGATCTTTTTTCGTAGTTAGGAATGTTTAGACCTAAATTGTTTTCATTAATCATTATATTAGTAATATTTGAACCTTTTTATTCTAAGTGGTTCTTAGTGTCAGTAGAACTGGAACCTGCGTTAAACACTTTCCGCGGGCAATACGTTTTTTTGTAACATGAAGACATTCGCAGCATAATGCGTCCCCGCAAAAACCTCCAATTAACAAAATATACCCCTCAAGGCAATTTATCGCCGAACCTTCTCGAAATCTGATTAATTTAAATTGAAGTCGTCACCTTTCAATCGTCGCGCGTTGCAACCACGAACCAACGTTCGAGCGTTAAAATTAACAAGATGCATTCCGTCTCGGCACACGAGTAATTTGAGAAGTAACCGTAATACGGCCGCACAACGTGCGGTTATTTATTATTTTTGCGCGACGAGGGCATCCACCGGTCCCATTCTCTGCGCCGAGGCGGCTATATATGCAAATTAATCCAATTAATCCCCGGGCAGGCGATGAACACCGTAACGTATACCCAAGTACGTCCGCTTGTTTATATATCATTGTCCTGACGAATTAGGTTTCCACGTTCGCAGAGAAACGGTTCGGTTTCGTACAAACACACGGTTTGGTTAGTTTCGACCCAGCACGGACACCTTCATTCGACCAGATAAACATTGCGTTCTATTACGTTACGTTAGGTTACCGTTGCGTTAAATTCAGTCGGTATCTATTCCAAATTGTGCCTAAAAATAAAGCTGTAAACCAAAATGTAGCTTATTTCTATTTATTAATTTTAAGCAAAGACCGGACAAAATAGTGCGAGCAAGGTCACCACAGATGACCAACTCAATCGTCACTCAACACGACCACGCTAGACTCGTAGTCACTGCGTACGTGGACCACTTACGGCTGCTCAGTGGCGGATCAACACGAAAATGTATTTTTAAATAAATACTTAAAAAATGACTTTAAATGCAAAAAATTAAGTTTTAAGAAAACTGATTATTTCAGATCAGTAACTTCATAATATGTCTTGTAGCATCATAAGACACTCCGAAAACCAACCAAAATATACGTAAAACGAAGATTTAAAATCATATTGAAAATTGTTAAGATATCTAAGGTACATTGTTTAGAATTTTAAGTGGAATTTGTAAATGGATTTACTGATACATAAGATACTATCGTAATCAAATAAATAAATATTACGTTAGTCAGTAGATTTGGTAGAATAGTAGGCTTGCAACAAATTGTATTTGGAATGTTAATTTTCTTTATCACTATTGCTTTGCAATTTTTAATGCTAATTACCTCAACGGGTAACTGAGAAATAAATCGTTTCAAAATAATTTGGGAAAAATGCAAATGCTTCTAGCCAGGTACCCCACCGCGTTACAACTGGCTGAGGTGGTAAAGGAATATTGTGGTATATTACTCTACATAAAGATATTCTGGTTGGCACTTTTAGCAGATTTTTTTTTAATAAACTAATCAACAAATTAATATCAGGAAAGCAGTCTTGAACAAATTCTCAAATTCAATGTAATGCGCAAAATATGTTAAATGCACCAATTTGTAAAATGCTCTTTTCATAATCTGCCTGTTTACAACATAACACTTGCTGAATTTGAAAGAAATAATAAACACGTGAGAAGGGCTGTCATAAAAACTTTTTATTCGGGGTTTCACGATATTGAAAATTGTTTCTGCTTTGACGGTATCTAAAAACGTTGTTGCAACCAGAAACTGCGTTAATGGCTGCCGTGGATTTAATGTACCAACAATGACATTCACCAAACATTTACCCTTTATGTCAGTAGTTCCGTCAGTACTGATCCACAAGAAATTGTTAGCTATGGTTGTTTTTATGTCTGTTATTATGATGGATTATTTAATTGATTTAATGGAATATTTGCCGCAATAAGTGCTTCACATAAGTCTACAAAACTTCTTTATTTGATATTCCCATCAAATGACCGTTATGCTTTTTAGTAAATGTTGTTTTAAACTTTGGGTTCCTATAAATGTTTCATTTTAGAAACAAACAAAAAGGCATTACACGTAATCACAAATTCTGGTTGAGAAACGGGTAAACAAGAACAAATGTCATTGAATTATTATAAAATAAAACGACAAGGGCTGGTTGAGAAAAATTAAAAATATTGACTACAAATGGTGGTTATAACAAATAATTAAAACCTATCACAATATAACCAAATCTTATGCTATCTAGTATAAGTTGTCCTGAAAAATAAACAATATTGCCCTAAATGATCGCCTGAAAATAAAAATAATAATATGTATGATCAATAAATTTGAATTTACTAGAATAATCCTGATATCAACAGAACCTGAATCAGAATTACTAAGTGCGGGCGGTGTATGTATATATGTATGTACATGTATATGCCAGTGACTATGTATGTGCCTTGCATTTTATATTGCCGGTTTCCGTGCTCCACCTATGGAACAACCACATGACCTTAAAGTCACTATTTTATCCGGTCTTTGGTGTTAAGTTAAGTTTAGTCTAATTGGAGCAAACCATAATAAACTCATCTAAAATATGAAATATTATCGTGTGAAACGAAACGATACGTTTTGTGATATCCATATTTTTAATCCTACCACTGAAATAGTTAGTTGCTAACTTGGATACGAGAGTAGAAAGTAGTTCTTTACATCACTTTCAAATTAATTCTCTGTGTATAGGTAAAAGTTTGGTTAAACGGACAAATTAGTCCAGATTTATGCGCTCTCCAATAATTCGTTAAGAAAACAGTTGAGTTCTTAATGGTTTCAGAGATATTTTCAAAAGCCAAAATACGTAATTTTTTAATATGGCCGTAACTCTTTAGTTGTGATCCATTCAAGAGGCCGTTTTATCAGTTTAATTAATGAAATTGCTTGAAGCAAATGAAACTTTTGTTTTTCTTATGGGTACCGTATAGGTTATATACATATTTGAGTTTTTACAATCAGATGGCTAAATTTACTGAAAATTAGTATTTTCAGCGATGTATGAATCCGCACACGATGGGGAGTCATATGGTATAGGGGCCTAGCCCAACTCTCTTCGCTAGTGAACCAGAACAGACAGGCAGTGGGACAGACTACGCTATGATTTATGATATGATAGTATGATATGATATCTGAATCAACAATAAAACAGAATCATGGCAATATTAGACACCGGATTCGTATTCAGCATTATCGATTATCTATCATCTACTTTCCATTTCAGTGCTATCATATATTTCAATTGTCAAATCTTTCCATCCCAACGGAACATGGAAATATTATTTTAATGCAACAATTTTCGGCCAATATTTCGACTATGCATTATAATCCATGTCTGAATGAAACAAGTGGAATTAAATTGTTTCATTATTAATTTAATTTAATACTGCAGATCTATTCAGCATACTTTTCCATATATTTCATAATCTGTATATATTTAAACAGTTAATTATTGAATTAAAAATTTCATTATTGCCACAAAATTATGACATTTTCCGTCATAAGTCATCTAGTGCATTATTTCTAGTTGCGACCGACGTATCGTAAAATATGAACAATTACGACAGTTATAACCATACAAAATAACCCACAGCGTGCATGTCTGCTTTGTCGTAAAGCGTTATATGGCAAATAAGCCACGTTAATGGTTCAACTAACCAGCCACCACAGGCAGTAGTAACATTTTACGTTCGTATGCATGCAGCTAGAACAAGCTAGAACTCCCCGAACTGAGGTGCTATTGTAATTCTACGTAGACTGGAGTTCACTTGAAACACATGCCATAAATTAGACCTAACCGCATCCGATTCGTTAGAAATGCATGCAAATTTAAACAATTTGAGCCGATAAATTACGTCCATAATTGTTCTGATTCCGTACTATACGAACGGTCGGAGCAGGATACTGGCCAAGAGCAAAACAAACAATCCAACCGCATTGTAATTAACCCTTTGATCAATATGATCAAAATTAATTTATGTATGTGGTGTTAGTATATTTCTATAAATAATATTTTTCGTTAATTATAAGTTATGATATTTTATATGATTACTGATAATGTTGTAGTAGTTAATTTAATGTAGCTGCCAATATAGTATGCTCAACTATTCGTTCTTACGTAAATGAAATTTACAAAAAGGTTTTGCCTTATCAACATGTAAGCAAAACTGGAAAAAATAATAGAAATCATTGTTAAACAACACCTCCGTGATTACTTGATTGAAATAAAATTAATACGAATTATTACTAAGTCAGTAAATTTTATATTTTTTTGACATATTGAAACTAATCTAAAAGATTAACCTTCAGTTTAAATCTGAATTCTTAAAACTAGTCACTTGTCTCTAATAAACTATCGAGTGATGTCCTATATTTACTTTGTCCTAAACAAGAACCACAAACACTTCACTCAGTGTGCTCTGCTTTTTACATATTTTACTGATTCACTAGTTCGAAGGGTTTAGTTCTTTTCAGTCTTCTCACTAGATTCTGGTTGTCCAGTAGCTTTAGGGCCTCTACGTTGACCCGATGGCTTAGGCGAGATTCATGCTTAGTGGCGAATCTTTTTGTTTCTTGGATGACTTGTGGGACATCAAGATCAAGGTGCAGGTCACTGATTTATATGTCCTAAGGAGCGTTCACCATATTCCTTAGTACGTTATTTTGGAAAGTCTGGATTACTTGTATATTGGACTTTCTCGCACAACCCCAAAGCTGGATGCCGTATAACCAAATCGGTTTTAGTACTTGGTTGTAAACTTGTAGTTTGTTCTGTACTGATAACTGAGAGTTTCTTCCCAGAAGCCAGCGTTTCTGTATTTGAAGCTCTACTCTTTTCTTCTTAACGTGTTCTTTCCACCTTAGCTTTGTATTCAGAGTCATACCCAAATGCTTTGCAGTGTTCGCGTATGGAACTATGGCATCGGTAATCATGACATGAGGTATGTCGTCGATTCTTTTGTTTGTAAAGTTAATGTTGACTGATTTCAGTTCCTTGAGCGTAGTTTTCCGTTTTTTGATCCATTTATATATTTTATTACTAGGTTGTTGAAGATTCCTAGTAGATTCTCCAATAGTTGATCCCATTGGCATTCGAGCAGTGTCATCTGGGAATGTGGGGACTGTTACATTTACCAGCTGTGGTAGGTCATTTGTATATAGTAGATAGAGAATTGGTCCCAATACACTATCCTGGGGTACCCCAGCTTTTACTTTTTAGTTCCGAGTATTCATAGATCTGTTTTATTCTGAATAGTCTATCAGATATATAGGATGTAAGCAGCTCGCCATATTTGTTAAGGTAGCATACTCTTTAGTTTGTGTATCAATACTTCGTGTAAAACTTTATCGAAAGCTTTTGTCACATCAAGAAAGACTGCTGAGCAAATTAGCTTTTTTCTAATGCTTTCTCTATGATATGATATCTGTTATTCTATGGACTTGATCTATATGTAGTGGAATGCTTTTCTCTAAAACCAAATTGGTGATTAGGAATTAGTTCCTTTCTTTCAAAGATGGGGTTCATTCTCTATAGGAGCAGCTTTTCAAAGAGCTTCAATATAATTGGTAACAGTCATATACGGTGATATGTTTTGACCGCATTCGGTGGTTTGCCAAGTTTTGGTTTAATGATAACTACTACTTTCCAGATACTATGGGGGATGTATTTTAATCTGAAATTTAGTATTGACTAATTTAAGAGGAGATTTAGAAGACGATAGTGGCTTGGAAAGAGATTAAAAAAAGTAAAAGTGAAACACCATGTAGACGTATAACTAATAAATTGCCAAAGTACATGACTGACGCATTATTTAACATAGAGTAGACAGCAGCATAAATACGATGCTCGGCAAAAATACCACTCCAGATTACCAAAATATACTATAAGCAGTAAACAGTTTATTACAAAGATATATTCAAATCTTTTCAAATATCGTTTAATAAATAGCGTATCCCGTGGTATTAAATACTGCAGGTAGCAAGTGCTTTTAAATCGTCATGTCAGGTTTATGTATTGGACAATTTTACTTAGTTAATAAGTTTAGTATTAATGCACACACATTTATTGTAAATATTATTATTCTTTTAACTAAACAAACATTATTGTTATTATATTCATATCGGCTCAACGTGCATAATAACTTATTTTCTTTGTATTTTAATAAGTATTGACACTCGCAACTGGAAACTTGAAGGTTATGCCTCATTTGGCCGCTATAAATAACAGTACACATTTTTATAACCGGGTGTTAAATTGTTCGAGAACCATCGAAGTAAATTCTAGTGTGCGCTAAAAATGCCATAAAATCGTCTTTATGATGGCCATGTATAACTTTATGGACAGTTTAAATTTATCCGAGATTCCTTCGCCACTCTCTTGTGGACCACCAACAGAGGCGAACAATTACAAAAATATTCATAGCCACTTCATTACTATTTAATCAAAAGTTGTAAAATTGTTCATTTATTGTTTGCTATGGTGTATAGATAGTGTATCAAGTTGTATTAAGAGTCAATTTGTGGTGTTATAAAGTTTTTCTGGAACGTCTGTTTGTGGGCATGTGTCTGCTCATATTGTTGTTAAACAATGAAACAATAAATTTTATCAATCCAACAATTTCTTATATCTTTTTGTGTACATAATAGCAAATCAATGCACCGCCTTTGTCGGTCAATTATTAACGGTGTATTATTTTTTTGTGGTTAGCTTACAATGCGTGGAGAAAATGTGGGATAGTAAATCCATTCTTTCGTCTTTTACTGACGTACTAAAATCGCTCAGATTACATTTCGAATGTTTCGAATGTAGAATTATATAAGACATTACTATTTTACGTGGCTATAGTTTCTTTGTCGCAAGGAAACAGGATAGAGAATGCATTAAAGATGAACTGTTATTATTTATTATTTAGTTTATCGTTGGTTGTGGTTGCTTTTCACGTCTTAGATACTTCTGGTATAATGCAGATTTGTTGGTTTGTAAAGAAGTTGTATGGCCTAATTTTTCTTGTACTCACTCTGTTTAGGTTTGTGGTTTATTCAGTTCTAGTTTGGTATTTATATTTTTTTATATAATTTAAAGATTAGACCAATGTTATCTAGAGTAATTTGTATCATTTCTTCAATTTTCTTTTGATGTGGTTATTTATTTAAGTTTGCTTCATACAGTTTTCTTGTACGATTACTACAAATTAATTATTTGTGTTATTATTATTAAAATATTACCGCAAAATTACCGGAACACCTAATGAATTCTCCAACAGAAAGAAATTTTTACAATTTTTTTTGTTTATTTTATTACGGTAATTTGTTAACCTTCCTTTTTTAAATAGACCACCCAATTTATTTTTACATTTTTTAATTCTATTACTAATTCTAAGAACTTTTATAGGAATCATTTTTTTAATTATCAACTCTTAACCAAAGATACTCAAAACTACCGGAACACCTAAATAATTCACCAACCGCACAAAAAAATCTAATGTTTAACAAGAGGCTTAAACAACCTCTCGTTCAAATATATTTTTAATATACAGAGTATTCATTTTATTGTGGAAGTTTGCAAAGCTTTCCTTTTTCTAGCAAAACACCCTGTATATTTTACATGTTGTAATTCTAAGATTAATTCTAAGAATTTTATATGGGAATTATTTTTTATAAATTGTAAATATTTGCTAAAAGAAGCGTGCATGGGACTGCATGGGTGAGACAGAACATTTTGAGACTCTAATCGCTATTTTGAGAAAAACTTAATAAATCTAGTTAACCAAACATTAGGGGCCCTATAGTAAACAAGGTTCTTCATCGACATTATAAACTCTTTTGTTAAAAATGTTGTATTGTGCCATGTTATCAAAAAGGCATCTCATCGTAGAATCCCCATGTTAAACAGTGCTTGATGATTAGGGTTGCCAGATCTCCTATTTTTTATATCGTTTTTATATAGTCTCATATATGTTCAAAATATCTCATACCTCATATTGAGCTTACAAGATCTCATATATTTTAGCCAAAACTTAAGTATAGGTTTTTTTTTCAGAAATCAAGGTAGAATGTAATAATGAAAACGGAGTATTATTAATTCCGTTGTGTGATTTCCTAGTTAGTCAACGTTATTATTTTGAATAATAACGTAATTTGTCAAAGACTCTGTAACTGATTAGCGTTTTCTCGATGTTTGTTGTACGTGTTTTTACTTTTATTCAGATATTTTGTCGTGAACACTAAAGTTTATTGACTGCGTATGACAAAATCATACGCAGTACGACAAAATCTTACGCAGTATGATAAAGATTTGTAATCGTACCAACAAAAATTTTGATATTTTTGCGGAAGTATGCCGTTTTGGGTCCCATTAACATTTCTGACCAAGTTGTGGATGTGTGTGTATGTGTGTGTGTGTATATATGTATGCGCGTACCCGTTTTTTTGTGGCGACGATTCCGGAGAAACTACTAAAGATATCGGGGCGAAACTTCATTTGTATAAGTTTCATGACCAAACATTGAGCTGAAAAGGTTTTTGTTCAATAGTCCAAAGGAACTGACTATTTACTCTACACTTTTTTCAAGGATTTTGTAAATGAGCCACAATTTCTGTAATTTCGTCAAAATAGTTAATTAATAAATTAATGTAGAGGAAACTTTGTACAATTTATTTATGTCTTTGTTTTTTTGTCATATTAATAATGTCACAACGTCAGCGTTTGCGTTGTGAAACAGTCCTAAATAGTATGATAAACTCATGAGTCTGGCCACATCAATTTTTGTATGTAAGTATACTGATTTAATTCAAGGGAAGGTGGTTATTACGTAAACTCGTCAGTAATACAGAATCAACTAAAGAAGCGAATGATAATTAATCCAGAATCAACTAAAGAAGCGAATGATAATTAATCCAGGTGAGGATAATTTGTGGAAAAAGCGCCTCCGCCTGGATTTGAAGCAGGAATCCTCTAATTTCCGGTTGACAGCTCTCCCAGTTGAGCTACAGAGGCTGTGGAAATTTATAGGTTTAATTTGTCACTTCAGTCGTTCACTTCAGTAGTTACCAAACTTCCATCTATCCCTAATAGGTGTCACGACGGGTTTTTTAATTCGACTATGGTTAGTTCCTACAAACATAAAACTTGTAATACAAAACACTATCGTAACAAATGTTCTAAAGACTGATATTTCGCTGGTCCATCGGGATATTTAATTTATATAAACGATGATAAAATAATCGATCGATAATGTTTAAATATAAACATATCATCAATTGTTTATAAGCCAATACATAAACCAGGACCATTATGTAGCTTTATTAGTAGTTAGTAAAAAGTTTGGTGTTTTCCCAACATTATGAATATGACGGCCTCGTTCAAAACGATTTATCAATAATAGAAAAACTCCAATTGAAACATAACATCCATAACTCACACATCACAATAACAGTAAAAACCTCCGTTTTGGCACATGAATAAATTATAGATACGTATAGCGTAATGGTATAGGTAAAATGGTAATAGAAATAGTCGAATATCTAATTCGGGTTCGCTTGCCATTAGGACTTAGTACCGAAAACTGTGACACTCTCTCGTAATTGAAGTTATAATGCTAATGGACGCTAATACCTTTTATAGAGCTAAATATGGACTTGTCATGTACCTTAATGGCGATAAACGATTAATGTTTGATATATGACATCTGAGTCGATGAAAGAGAAGCGGAATAATCATAAATTACGTATTTGCCGATCTTTCCTGTGTTTTTAATAACATTTTCAAATTGATTAAAATCAATTTTTAACAGTCTACAGAGATAAATATTAATTTTTTGTTGAAGTAATTAATCATTTGTTTAATTATATTTTAGTTTTTATCGATTGGTATTGATTTTGAACTATATAATAAAATCAAAATTACAAAACTCAAGTGGTAATCCTTCTGCTTGGACATATTTACAACCTCGATCTAGAATCTGGCCTGACTAATAACAACATTAGCAATTCCAAACACGGGCCATTTATAGTCTTGTCCAGTGCCTCGTCTAGACTGGTCAAGACGCATGTCGTCCAATAATTGAGTATCCGCTCGATTGAAGCCAAAGGAAGCCGCACCAGTTTCACTATTAAAGTTATCATTTATAAGCGTATTACTATTATTTATGTGAACGTAACCAACCACTTACATCTAGCAATTTATTATAGACCTACCAGCGATTACCTTCGCAATAAATATCAACCTTTTTTGTTGCTTATTTCTCTCTGTATAGGCAGAAATATAAACTAAACTCATCCAGTAAATGTAAATACTATTTATAAGCAGATTTGAATTAATTTGTTTTAATCAAATATTATAATTTTATGATGCAATTATTTGATGACCATAAAATATTCCGTTGGAATCTCTAAAGCTAAAACCGTTAAAATTAGTTAATATTGCATGATAAAACATGCATAACAATCCAGTTTTACATTTATTTCGTTTAATAATAAAATTACGAACTAATCAACAAATTGGTTAAGCTGACTAAACTAATTTCTGGACGCTGAATCAAATTTCTGTCCTCAATATTGCTATCAATGCTGGATCGGACGTAATGCTGTGGTTCGTTGATCATGATTTGTTATTGACAATGGTTAATGCCCGTTATTGAATTCTTGGTTAACAAACTGTACAGAGCGCCGATTAGTGCGTATTGTTGCGTGTAATATTTAGCACAGGCTATTAAATCAATATTCAATTGGGCTGATGATTTACATCAATAATTACCAATAACTGGGAGAATTACGTGGGTAATGCATCGCATAATTGCAAAATCATGCTAGCTAGGGCTTGGAGCGATATTATTAGGTTGGTATCAGTTAGGTGCAACAAGAATAGAGACATGCGTGACGCATTTAGCATAGGTACTTATAGTTTGCATTTGAATATACCGGTAGTTTTTAATACCCGATGAAATGATTGAAGACCTGAGAGTGAGAACTCAGTAAATCCATATCGTTGGACGTCGATATGGATTTATGAATACGTATATCCATGGAATATTTTGAAAATTGCTTAAATATCTATTCTTATATCTTTGATATCAAATATTTAACGTCTAAAATTAGCAAGCGCAAAACTCACCAACTACCTAATTTTCCATGAAATCTGTATTTCTTAATTTTAATGTCGAATTTGAAATCATTGACTCCAGAAACTTCCAAATATCAAATTTCATCTGTCGCATTTTCTATTGAAAATATTTTAGCAATTTCTTCCGCCTTGTTGGATTGGTTATTTCTATAGTTGTTTTAGCTCTTTACTTTGGATTGTAAATAAGCAACTCAAAAAATGGCAAAGTTATAAGTTTTACTCAAACAAAAAAAAAATGCAGATGACTTTTGGCCTCCAGTTTCGGATTTTTACTCTGCCCGCAACGATGAAAGGGGTATTTATTTATTTATTTGTTTCAATTTAATATGCATGATTGTTTGGACGTCGTGTTCTTGATATTTTCGCAATTTAAATTTGAAAACAAAAGTGACACCATCGATAACTTGATATTTAAAGCTATAAAATGCAATAAAAATGATTGTTTCTATACACAGTTTTGAACATTTAAAACTAATTATTGGAATTGTAATTAATTTATTATTATTAATTTTCAGAAATAATTTCATATATAAATTTGTTTTACGTATTTTAAATTTTAAGTTTTTCAATGAGAAATATTTTTTTCTAATATCGTCGTATATCTATATCAAATCGCACTTTCATTTTATTGATTTTGTGTAGCCAGTCAAATGTTATAGATTTTTCTTTATACACTGTGGGCCTAAAGAAACGGTAGAAATTTTTAATTATCCGTATTTTCAATAATATTTAGTCAATTCACATTTTTCTTTTAAAAGGAAATTACTTGTATTGTGAGGATTGAAACCATATCATATTCATTACAGAACTGTTCAATCCAATGTTATATAATTTTATGTTATGAAGGCTATGTAGCATTTCTGATAATATCTGATGAATTTAATGTGAAAGGAATGGTCAAATGAATTTAAATCAATGGGTAATAACATGTGTCTTGTTTTGGTAAACATTGACAGTACCTAGAGATTTTACAGTATTATATACAAGATGATTTTTTTCATATACAGGCCGATATTTTTGAACAAGGTTCTTTTTGTTATAAAAAACATTGCACAGGCACGAGAAAACTAATTGTGTACTTTACTTATCAGAGCCGCGTTTACCAGTAGGCAAAATAGGCATGAGCGTAGGGCCCGGCGAAACGGGGACCCGTAAGTGGCCCCCTTCGACCGAGTGGCTAGGGCCCAAAAATGCTTTATACCAATAATAATACCATTTATTACTACTCAAATTCAATTGCATATCGCCAATATCGATACATCGGGGCCGCGTTCAGAAATAGGTCCGGAAGTCGGCGGCCGTATGCATGATTTCGTTGATTGCGGTAGTTTTTTCGTGGATTATTTTTCCAATGCTCCATAATAGGATATATTATATATATATATTTTCGAGAAAAAATAAGCTAAATAGTTAAATGAAATAACACTTCCTATAGTCAGTGATTACACTCTTCTTTGCATTGAAGTTCCAAGATTAAAGATTACATTTCAGCCTACCTAAATAATGCAGTGCAAAAAAACGAGATTGTCATGTAATGCCATGAGATTGTCATGTCATGTAATGATTTTGTTTTTTTTGCGAGACACAAAAATGCTCGAACTATGTCGAGTATTCTCAAAACTGCACCGCAATTTTGGGGAATTCACATGATGTCTATGAAAATTATTCTCAAAACTTGCGTAAATATGATAAAATCATATGTAAAACCCATTTTTGGGAACGGGTGGCTTGCCATACATTTGTAGACAAACGTACATTCTAGAATATTCCTTGTACAAAATTGGTAACGAAAATTCAAAATGTTGTTTTTGGTTGATATCTGGAAATTGCTTTGATCAGCAAAAAAATGCGTTTGCCCGAAGTTACCATTGGATCTCTTCAAATAAACGAGAAAAAATCTGATGTGGCCAGGCACATGACTTTATCATACCATATATAAAATTAATAGTGTCTGTCTGTCTATCTGCATGAGATTCTATTTGATCGAGATCGGCCATATCTGCATTAAAATAAAAGTACTAGAACTAGACTAGAGATATTTTGATTATATTGACAGTAGGTAATGTCAAAACATCAGCATTTGACACTACCTACTGTCATTAGAATCACAATATCTGACAAATCCTGGCTAACTAGTTTATATGCAGTATGAGCGATCTCGATGAAATAGAATTTGCTCATGCAGCTAAACTATTAATTTTACCAAAAAATGTCATAGTCATCAATTATTCAGATTTCCTCTACTTTAATTTATTATTTAACTATTTCGACGAAATTCCTGAAATAGCGGCTTATTTGCAATATCTTTCAAAAATGCTAAGACTAAACCTCCAGTTCCTTTGGACCCTTTTCAACAGAAAGCTGTTCAGCTCTTTCAGCTCAAGTTTCGTCATGAAACTTCTAAATTTGGAGTGTTGTCATACTACTGATGATAAAGTAAAAAGGTTCTGGTTCTGATGATTTATAAATTATATTGGCTTCTAGCATACTATATTTTTGAGTTTTACTCCGTCTTCAGTGCTAACTACAAAAGTTCATAAAGAATTATGCTCAATATTCCAAAAAAGTTTTAAGGTCTTACAATATTTCTTGTATTTATTCGCGAAAACATAACATTGCTATCCGCACTCGATATATTGTTTCTCAATATTGTTTCAATATTTCACCTAGCTCCTCATGGCAATTCTCCATGCATTTGCGTGTTGAATTGAGGTTTTGCAAACGCTGACGTTCTGAATAAAGTCAAATGTTTCAAAATATCCTGGCTACCTAGTATTAATGAAGACACGATTTCGATCAAATAGAATTTGCTCCTGCAGCTAAACTATTAATTTTACCAAAAAATGTTATAGACATAAATTATACGAAATTTCCTCTACTTTAATTTATTATTTATCTATTTTAATGAAATTACAGAAATGACGGTTCATTTGCAAAATCGTTGAAAAATGCTAAAAGTAAATAGTCAGTTCCTTTGGACCCTTTTGAACCAAAAGCTTTTCAGCTCTAAGTTTGGTCATAAAACTTCTAAATATGAACTTTCGTCCCGATACCTTTAGTAGTTTCTCCGGAATCGTCGCCACAAAAATCGTTTACACACATACACACACACACACACACACACACAAACACACACACACACACAGACATTTTTTTGTACCTTGGTCAAAAATGTACAGGGGACCCATAAAGACCTATTTCCGCTAAAATCTCAAAAAAAAAAAATCGGCATGATTGCAATACTTTACATACTGCGTATGATAAAGTAAAAAGGAGACCATCCTATATTTAAGATTTACGTTATGTTTTTATCTAAGGAGGAAAAAAATAAGGAAAACTGTAACATAAACTGCAGAATCCACAACACTTTCAAGTGAGTTTAAAAAACCTAAATTTTATAGACTTCTGACAAAGATTTAAATGATATGACCAAAAAATATAAATAGCACAGTTTTATTTACTATTAAAATCGCAGAGAATAGGATTTTCTTGAGATAAGCTAAATTTTATTTTACACATTTTCATAAAAAATTTCGATAAAAATTAATATGGTAAATTTATTATTTCTTATTTCTTTAAATTTTTTGTTTGTTATTGCCTAGGGCGCGTAAAACTCTAGACGTGGCCCTGTTACTTATCTTAAAGATTGTGGAGAAATCATTGCCAACTTTTGGTTTTCATATGGGCTGCAAATTTGATTTTAACAATTAAGTGATCGTTTCGTCAGTATCAATTATGATGTATCTTGTTTAGAGCTAAATTTTACACGAATTTTACATCCTTTGTTTGTTTTTGCTTGTTTTTGATTAAATCGGAGCAGGAATCAACGTTTTTGAGGATCACTTCAAACCAAGTCTTTTCATTGTTTATTTCTCATGGCCAAAACCAAATATATGACTACCTCCTAATTTTAATATATGTACCTTCCATTTGACCTTCCTTTTCGCCCGATAATATATCAGAAATGTTGCATAACCATTCAGAAAGTAACATAATATTGGATTTGAAACGTTCAATTATTGCGAATAAGGTATGTTTGGAATATTTACAATAAAGTCATTGTTTTTTTTTTTACAGAAATGCTTAAATTGACTGAATGTTTATCGGAAATATGAGTAATTGAAAATTTGTAGCATTTTTTGGCCCACACTGTATAGATACATAACCTAAAATAATCAAAATTATTACGGTTGTCGTAAACATGTAACATGCTATTGAACGTGAAGGTATTCTGTTGAAGTACATTTTTAGGTCGACCCCAAGAATTCTTGCCACCTACGGTCAAACACGTGCGAAACCCTCTCTATTGACTTAAAATAGCTGAAACCGCCGTATTCGAAATTGTGTTCATTGAGGGAAACCCGGAACTCCGACATTCCGCGCAGTTTCGGCCTACGCCATCACGTCGCAAATCTACATATGTATGCATCGTTCTATGAAAATAGCCCCCGAAACCAACCCCTCTGCCGGCATTGCCGGTCCGGACAAAAGGGTTCAAACCAGTAATCCCTGTTGCGATTGTACGAAATCGAGCACATTCGAGAACAAAAGCAGTTATTGTCCGGACGCAATTGCGGCCTCTGTTATTTTGAGTGCTGCTGGCTGGTATCCATGGGCGTAGTTACATGTGGACAAGAGGGTACTTGACCGCCGTGGATTTTTGAAAATATAACGCTGGTGAAAAAGGAACGCAGAATTAACAACCGATTCTGAATAATATTCGTTTTCGTCTCTGATGTCAGTTTTGTTGGATTGGGACTACGTTTTGCGATGCTCAGTGTGGGGTACCTAATTTTATTTCGTGCTTTATTGACAGATTTATTAAATTACTTTTAAATTGTGCAAAATAATATAAATTCAAGATATATGATGCATATTACCATTTACAATCAATTAAAAAAGCGAATGATAATTAACGCAGCTGGGGATTATTTTTTGAAAAAACATCCCCGCCTGGATTTGAACCAGGAACCCTCCAATTTCAGGTCGACAGCTCTCCCAGTTGAGCTACAGAGGCTGCCGAAATTTATAGGTTTTATTTGTCGCGTCAGGACTTGCAGTCCGAGTTTCGAATTTAAACAAACCCGTCGTGACACCTATTGGGGCTAGATGGAAGTTTTGTAACTAGGAATCGCTAAATGTTTATTACTAAACAGTACTTGCAGATGAATAAATTCAAGGGAAAATGGTTATTACGTCAACTCGTCAGTAATGTAGATTCAACTACAGAAGCGAAGGATAATTAACCTAGGTGAGGATAATTTTTGGAAAAAACACCTCCGCCTGGGTTTGAACCAGGAACCCTCCAATTTCCGGTTGACAGCTCTTCCAGTTGAGCTACGGAGGCTGTGGAAATTTATTCCCAGTTCAGGACCTGGGTTAATTATCATTACGCTTCTTTAGTTGATTGTAACATTACTGACGAGTTTACGTAATAACCATTTTCCCTTGAATTTATTCATCTGTATGACCTGTTTAGCAATAAATATTTAGCGATTCCTAGTTACCAAACTTTCATCTAGCCCCAATAGGTGTCACGACGGGTTTGTTTAATTCAAAACTCGGATTGCAAGTCCTGAAGTGACAAATAAAACCTATAAATTTCCACAGCCTCTGTAGCTCAACTGGGGGAGCTGTCAACCTGAAATTGGAGGATTACTGGTTCAAATCTAGGCGGAGGTGTTTTTTCCAAAAATTTTCCTCACCTGGGTTAATTATCATTCGCTTCTTTAGTTGATTTTACATTACTGAGTAGTTTACATCCCTTGAATTTATTACCATTCCTATCTCACTCTATCAATTGCAACTACTAATATTATTGCAACATTGAGTTGTTAAATTAAAAATTCGACAGTCTACGGCATCTGATTTGAAAAATCCGCAAATGTTATTAGTCTGGCTTATATTATTGGTCGGTATTGGCTCTGGAGACAGAAGTAGATTATTTTGATAGTTTTTTCTTTGTAGAATACCTTCCAATATACTGAAAGCACCACAAATTACGAACAAAATTAACAAACATGTTTAAGACACACTTTTTGATTTTTTTGTTGGTTCTTAAAAAAAAAGTGAAATAATGTAAGTAGATGGAGCACAAGTACCATTTTTTTCTCTCGCGTTTGGCAATGAAATTTGACACACAGGAAAAGCAATGTTGTTTCAATTGGTTTCTTTTCTGATAGACTAGTTTCCTATCTTTCAAAGTTTAAGCTTAAATTTGACCCTACTTAATGTATTTTATCATATGTTTGAAAAATGGCACCGTATATAAACAAAATATCTAAAGGTCTTTTTGAAACACTCAAAAAAATAATGAGTCCTGACTGAATTTTCTAAGTATACTGAAATGAAACCTAAACCTGAATATCATGCTATGAAGAGAAAAATCGGTGAAGTGGTCATCATATCTGTAAAGTGATCTGCATTACACTATCAGTAATAAAAGTTTTGAAAATTTTATTTGACAAGACGTTGTCAAATGTCTGATGCAACCTGTACGCACTCAACCCTTTCCATGAAAAATGGAAATAGCTATGACCATAGCACTAGCATTAGTATTCGAAGTTGTCTTGAGAACCGTATTGGGTTTAGAAAATCTCAAATCTTGCAGGGTTTATTGTTCGTCAGCATATATCTAAGTATATCTAAGTAATAGATGACTAAGTGTAGACTACACAAGTATCATTAACCTGTTGTGTAGTTTGTATAAACTATACCTATACAATATAGGAGAAGTGCTTTGCATTTTCTTCTTCAGTTTTAGGTATATTCTCATTAATTTCAGATCCTCTAACTCCTATTGATTGGAAAACTTCAATGACCATTTTCTTTGAGATCTCGTCAAATTATTTCCTATGGCTCAAGAATGGAACAGCAATCCAGCTGTATATTTTATCATTTACTAAATGTAATGATATGGCACACAAAATTTTCTTACCCCTGCTGGAAAATTTTCAAACTGCGCTCATGGCTGGCTGGTATGGCGACGGCAGCGCTATTGTGGCGCCACCCCGTTCAACGTTAAGGACCGCCAATATCGGCTCATTATCGCCATTATTTTCGCTCGTTACGCGAGCAAAATGTTTGAATGTTTGCGGATACGTCCCACTCATGTCTATTTGTTCGATATGGATTCGTTTTTGGCGGTCGCCGGATCCCATAGTTTCCAGTTCCACTCCGGTAATGGTTATTGTTTGGTTTATATAGTGGCGCGGTTTGAAATTTAACCGTTGACTGTAGCCGAATGTGTTGAACTGTTTGAATTAAATTTAATTCAGTTGTAAAGGTTTAGTGTTTTGTTTCAGTGGTCGTCCTAGTTCAATTTTGTTGATAACTTTTGTAATTATGTGGATATGTAAAGGCTTGTACACAACCAGAACTAATATTGAATAGAATAGACGGTGTGAAGTGTAAGGTTTAAGAGATGTTTTTACAGTTATTTGATATATTGCTGATGTTGTTATCACAGTGACACTAGACTATAAGAAAATACAATTATTTACGCATTTTTTTTTTTTTTTTTTTTTTTTTTTTTTTTTTTTTTTTTTTTTTTTTTTTTTTTTTTTTTGCCCCAACACCTCTATTTTATATTTTATACACGGTTAGCCAAAAACACCTAAATAATTCTCCAACGGTAAGAAATTTGAAAAAGCTATCGTTGAAATATATTTTCAATATATTGGGTGCTCATTTTATTATAGAAATTTGGTAATCATTCCTCTTTAAAAATAGAACTTCCTGTAAACTATTACACGTTTTAGATCTAAGAATTTTGTATAGGAATTATTTTTTTATAAAATGCATCATTTTTTAATTATATGCTATTAACCAGAAATAGTCAATATTACCGGAACACAAACAATTATTCAACTCAAAATTTCTAAAAAGTTTTCACATAAAATTTGTTTGCGTTTAAATATACATAGTTTGAATATACAGTGTATTTATTTTATTATGGAAATTTGCAAACCTTTCCATTTTCTAATAGAACAGCATGTATATATTTATTTTCTTTTCCAGAATCAATTCAAAGATTAATTTTAAGAAGTTTTAAATATTTTTTTCAAAATGCATTAATTTTCAGTTATGAGCAATTAATAAAAATTCCTGACCTTCATATTAAAAATATTTCCTCACATACATACACATTTGTTTTAATATGGCAGTTTGAAGATTTAATTTAATTCTATTTATTTATGTTGTTATGACTTTTTGATTAATTGCTTATAACTAAAAATAATGCATTTTATAAAAAATACTTGTCACATAAAATTCTTAAAATTAAACTTTATTAAAAAATTAAAATAAATAATAAAAGGGTGTTCTGTTAGGAAAAGTCAAATTGTAAATTTCTAAAACATACAAACATCCTGTATATTAAACATATGTGTCAACGAGAGGCTGTTTAAAACCAAAAAACGTCTACTTAAAACATTTTTTAATTTTTTTGCTGTTGAAGAATTATTTAGGTGTTCCGGTAATTTTGACTAACCCTGTATATTACATAATATTTATAAAAATATCTTTCGACGAAAAAGATAGATATTGCGATTTTGACAGTTTAAAAAGTCCAAAATTTGTCTTTTCATTATAGGTTGTATCAAAATTTTTCAATACAGTATAAAATAATAAGTTAATCTCACTTTTCCATTGAAATATACATTCAAAAAATAGTTTTGCCAACATACTCAACTTTTTCTTAAAAATTTGATTTCTTAAAAAGTTTGAGAAATGAATACGTATAAGTTTTTTATTTTAAACTTTGAAGGTTTTCATCGTTATTCTTCGTTAATCCTTTTCAGAATCCTTAAACGTATTCTCTACGTAAGCTATTTCGAAGTATTCGAGTCAAATGTGTTTTGTATTATGTCTTATTTAATTTAATTTTATAAAATTCTGTAACTCTGTTATTTTCTTACAACTTCCACAAACTTCTCTTACTCCAGCTCATTTAAAAGACCCTCGCATTACAATATCATGAATATTCGCCACGATAATCACCTAACCTAATTGCTCAACTGTTCCTTCTTTCTTTCCGCCACATTTATCACATCACTCGTTTCCGTTTTACACTCGACAGTATTTGCCGTGATTGCATTTCGGTCGGTCGATTCCCATGGAGCTGATAATTCATCAGGCGCAGCTGATTAATATGCACTTCGTCGGCGATCGCGGTGGCGGTAGCCGTCCTTAATATTATTCCGCCCACGAGGCGGCGCTGCTGCACACCGTGCTCGCCGCGCCGCGTAATTTACGATGGCACGGTCTCGCCATTAATTGTATTTGTATGAAATATATTTTGTGGCCCCGTCGGATATAAATGTTAATGCCGCGTCCGCCGGCCGCCGAGATTCCGGTAAGTACTTCGCTGCACCTCAGCTCAGCTACGACGATAGCAGTAGTTGCGGTAAAGGGAAAGAAACATGGCCAAACTGTGAGCGGCTATTACTATTACTGGGCATTAAAATTCTGTGGGTGCGATGAGGTAAATCACGGCGTTGTAATGTGCGGATTCAGTTCACTGGAAAACGATTTACTTTTCGTTTGTGGTTTGTGTCCAAACTTACTAAATCCCATACCTATAACGCACTGTGGGTGTCGGAATATGTTGGTCGGTACAATTTAAGGAGTTTTTCGAATTAAATGTTAAAGATTTGAAGGAATTAGAAACAAAAAGTAAATAATAAAACTATTATACACACATGAAAAAAAGATAAAAATAGGTCAGGCGTAGAAAAGCCTTTGGTGGTCCAAGAACCCTCTGAAGAAATTAGGCAACTTGGTTAGGTTCCCAAGTAGCCTGTTGTCAAGCCATTTAGATTCCCAATAGTTATGTTATTGCTTCGTCCCAATATCTGAACGTTTGCAAAAGATACAACTTCACAAGTAATAATAATAATATTCAATCAACTTCTGTGAACAGGATCAGATTTTGATTATGTTTTCAGCACATTGTCGACAAATTTATCAGTGTCACACGCCGTTGCAACTTTAAAACAATAAACTTGCAGCTTATTATATAGAAAAAACCTGTAACTTTTTAAACAGGAGAACTTTTTAAATAGAACTCGACAAATTCAAATTTGGTATGCTTTAAGAGCATATATTAAACTGAAGAACATTACAAAAACAATGTTACAACTCTTAGTTACTTCTAAGTTAAACGCAAAACAAAAAGAAAAAAAATGTCCAGTATGCTTTGAATTCACTTATGAAAGCCTACTAAAGATGACAAATGAATTCAGTTGTCAATTGTCGTTAATTAGAAGCGTCATTAGAAGTAAAATGAGGCATCTTAGTGAAGTGCAAGTTGCTCGTGCTGTCAAATGTACATTTTTAAGTGTAACTTAGAAGTAACAAAGAGTAACATTCTCTTTGTAATTTGTTTTAGTTAAATATATGCCGTATATACCAAATTTGATTTGCATAGAACTAATATTATTTAAAGAAGTTACAGGTTTCGAAAAAAGGGTTGAGCAGTATATATGGTCTTCCTGAGAGTTGTTGAGAACGTCATCAAAAGTTTTAATTTCTCTTGCCATTCATAAAATTATCATGGTGATGTGTGAATAATGCTTCTAAAACATTAAAGCTTTTTATATTCCTATATCTACTTCGATATTATAGTGACTTTTTCTATTTCAAACAAATTCACTCCTGGCAACACCGAAAGAATTTTAAATGGCTAAATGACAGTCTTTTAAACAGCAAAACAGAAAAATTATTACCAACAAACATAAAAAATACAAAGAACTTTTCAGTCTGTTTTCGTGGTCCAAAATGTACTCAATGAATGAAGGAATTATATGATACTATATTTCATACAAAAGAAAAAAACCTTAATAATGTCTTCAATAATCTACCATGTCAATTTAATGTCGGTTATCCTACCCTACATTTTTCCAAACCCTATCCATATTGCTCGCACTTAATTGACTATTTGTCAGCTGTCACTACATACAAACAAACACAATATCAATTAGCGTTACGCTGTCTTCTACCCCTTTCTATTCATTTGCTTTATCCTTGTACCGGGGAAGTAGTGCCATTGGCAAAGCAACCTTATCCTGTATTTGTCATATAATCCAATTTCAAAATGATTACATCAATAGTCAATAAGACTATTTCTATATTATCAAAAGAGTTTGTCACATTAAGTGCGGCGAAGGTGTTCAACTCGGTGTCTGGTCGGTTTGCATCCGCGGAATCACTGCGTCGGTTTAGGGGGTCACTTATGTCTCATTTGTTCCGGCTGCAGGGCCCACCGCGTCAGTAGTGCTGTTGGTCAGTGTGATCAGTATGTTCAATGTACTTGTTAATAGAACTTGTTAATGATTACTTATAATCCCGAAAATTCAGTTTAGAAGTAATCCTTATACCAATCATTTTTATTTGTATTTTTAATTTTCTTTTTTTTGTATCTTTTACTGTCTAGTTTTAGGTTCTGGTTTGAGTGGAAGACCGAGATGCGGCAGACTCTTGCCGTACTCTCGAACTCACGCCTGTTGTATCAAACAGTAATTACATTCTTATAAGCTGTTGATGTGTGTATGTGCTCCTTTACTGTTGATACAATAAAGTTATTATTATTATTATTATTATTATTATTAATTACTGATCACACTGACCAACAGCACTACTGACGCGGTGGGCCCTGCAGCCGGAACAAATGAGACATAAGTGACCCCCTAAACCGACGCAGTGATTCCGCGGATGCAAACCGACCAGACACCGAGTTGAACACCTTCGCCGCACTTAATGTGACAAACTCTTTTGATAATATAGAAATAGTCTTATTGACTATTGATGTAATCATTTTGAAATTGGATTATATGACAAATACAGGATAAGGTTGCTTTGCCAATGGCACTACTTCCCCGGTACAAGGATAAAGCAAATGAATAGAAAGGGGTAGAAGACAGCGTAACGCTAATTGATATTGTGTTTGTTTGTATGTAGTGACAGCTGACAAATAGTCAATTAAGTGCGAGCAATATGGATAGGGTTTGGAAAAATGTAGGGTAGGATAACCGACATTAAATTGACATGGTAGATTATTGAAGACATTATTAAGGTTTTTTTCTTTTGTATGAAATATAGTATCATATAATTCCTTCATTCATTGAGTACATTTTGGACCACGAAAACAGACTGAAAAGTTCTTTGTATTTTTTATGTTTGTTGGTAATAATTTTTCTGTTTTGCTGTTTAAAAGACTGTCATTTAGCCATTTAAAATTCTTTCGGTGTTGCCAGGAGTGAATTTGTTTGAAATAGAAAAAGTCACTATAATATCGAAGTAGATATAGGAATATAAAAAGCTTTAATGTTTTAGAAGCATTATTCACACATCACCATGATAATTTTATGAATGGCAAGAGAAATTAAAACTTTTGATGACGTTCTCAACAACTCTCAGGAAGACCATATATACTGCTCAACCCTTTTTTCGAAACCTGTAACTTCTTTAAATAATATTAGTTCTATGCAAATCAAATTTGGTATATACGGCATATATTTAACTAAAACAAATTACAAAGAGAATGTTACTCTTTGTTACTTCTAAGTTACACTTAAAAATGTACATTTGACAGCACGAGCAACTTGCACTTCACTAAGATGCCTCATTTTACTTCTAATGACGCTTCTAATTAACGACAATTGACAACTGAATTCATTTGTCATCTTTAGTAGGCTTTCATAAGTGAATTCAAAGCATACTGGACATTTTTTTTCTTTTTGTTTTGCGTTTAACTTAGAAGTAACTAAGAGTTGTAACATTGTTTTTGTAATGTTCTTCAGTTTAATATATGCTCTTAAAGCATACCAAATTTGAATTTGTCGAGTTCTATTTAAAAAGTTCTCCTGTTTAAAAAGTTACAGGTTTTTTCTATATAATAAGCTGCAAGTTTATTGTTTTAAAGTTGCAACGGCGTGTGACACTGATAAATTTGTCGACAATGTGCTGAAAACATAATCAAAATCTGATCCTGTTCACAGAAGTTGATTGAATATTATTATTATTACTTGTGAAGTTGTATCTTTTGCAAACGTTCAGATATTGGGACGAAGCAATAACATAACTATTGGGAATCTAAATGGCTTGACAACAGGCTACTTGGGAACCTAACCAAGTTGCCTAATTTCTTCAGAGGGTTCTTGGACCACCAAAGGCTTTTCTACGCCTGACCTATTTTTATCTTTTTTTCATGTGTGTATAATAGTTTTATTATTTACTTTTTGTTTCTAATTCCTTCAAATCTTTAACATTTAATTCGAAAAACTCCTTAAATTGTACCGACCAACATATTCCGACACCCACAGTGCGTTATAGGTATGGGATTTAGTAAGTTTGGACACAAACCACAAACGAAAAGTAAATCGTTTTCCAGTGAACTGAATCCGCACATTACAACGCCGTGATTTACCTCATCGCACCCACAGAATTTTAATGCCCAGTAATAGTAATAGCCGCTCACAGTTTGGCCATGTTTCTTTCCCTTTACCGCAACTACTGCTATCGTCGTAGCTGAGCTGAGGTGCAGCGAAGTACTTACCGGAATCTCGGCGGCCGGCGGACGCGGCATTAACATTTATATCCGACGGGGCCACAAAATATATTTCATACAAATACAATTAATGGCGAGACCGTGCCATCGTAAATTACGCGGCGCGGCGAGCACGGTGTGCAGCAGCGCCGCCTCGTGGGCGGAATAATATTAAGGACGGCTACCGCCACCGCGATCGCCGACGAAGTGCATATTAATCAGCTGCGCCTGATGAATTATCAGCTCCATGGGAATCGACCGACCGAAATGCAATCACGGCAAATACTGTCGAGTGTAAAACGGAAACGAGTGATGTGATAAATGTGGCGGAAAGAAAGAAGGAACAGTTGAGCAATTAGGTTAGGTGATTATCGTGGCGAATATTCATGATATTGTAATGCGAGGGTCTTTTAAATGAGCTGGAGTAAGAGAAGTTTGTGGAAGTTGTAAGAAAATAACAGAGTTACAGAATTTTATAAAATTAAATTAAATAAGACATAATACAAAACACATTTGACTCGAATACTTCGAAATAGCTTACGTAGAGAATACGTTTAAGGATTCTGAAAAGGATTAACGAAGAATAACGATGAAAACCTTCAAAGTTTAAAATAAAAAACTTATACGTATTCATTTCTCAAACTTTTTAAGAAATCAAATTTTTAAGAAAAAGTTGAGTATGTTGGCAAAACTATTTTTTGAATGTATATTTCAATGGAAAAGTGAGATTAACTTATTATTTTATACTGTATTGAAAAATTTTGATACAACCTATAATGAAAAGACAAATTTTGGACTTTTTAAACTGTCAAAATCGCAATATCTATCTTTTTCGTCGAAAGATATTTTTATAAATATTATGTAATATACAGGGTTAGTCAAAATTACCGGAACACCTAAATAATTCTTCAACAGCAAAAAAATTAAAAAATGTTTTAAGTAGACGTTTTTTGGTTTTAAACAGCCTCTCGTTGACACATATGTTTAATATACAGGATGTTTGTATGTTTTAGAAATTTACAATTTGACTTTTCCTAACAGAACACCCTTTTATTATTTATTTTAATTTTTTAATAAAGTTTAATTTTAAGAATTTTATGTGACAAGTATTTTTTATAAAATGCATTATTTTTAGTTATAAGCAATTAATCAAAAAGTCATAACAACATAAATAAATAGAATTAAATTAAATCTTCAAACTGCCATATTAAAACAAATGTGTATGTATGTGAGGAAATATTTTTAATATGAAGGTCAGGAATTTTTATTAATTGCTCATAACTGAAAATTAATGCATTTTGAAAAAAATATTTAAAACTTCTTAAAATTAATCTTTGAATTGATTCTGGAAAAGAAAATAAATATATACATGCTGTTCTATTAGAAAATGGAAAGGTTTGCAAATTTCCATAATAAAATAAATACACTGTATATTCAAACTATGTATATTTAAACGCAAACAAATTTTATGTGAAAACTTTTTAGAAATTTTGAGTTGAATAATTGTTTGTGTTCCGGTAATATTGACTATTTCTGGTTAATAGCATATAATTAAAAAATGATGCATTTTATAAAAAAATAATTCCTATACAAAATTCTTAGATCTAAAACGTGTAATAGTTTACAGGAAGTTCTATTTTTAAAGAGGAATGATTACCAAATTTCTATAATAAAATGAGCACCCAATATATTGAAAATATATTTCAACGATAGCTTTTTCAAATTTCTTACCGTTGGAGAATTATTTAGGTGTTTTTGGCTAACCGTGTATAAAATATAAAATATATAATATATAACCCAGCGGCAAAAAAAGGACACCTAATATTTGGGTTAGAAGTTCCACCACTTTTGTAATCTTTCACCGTGTTTGATGATTGTTTCGGCGTATTGCTAGTAAATTCATCAAAATTATCATTGCATAATTTTGGAGAAAATAAATGTTTAAAGCATATTAAACCGGCAGAATCAACATTATGTATTGGTAGTCTTAGTTACACACCCTGTGAAGTAAATAAGGAACTTGGGCGCTAGTTCGCAAGCCCTCTGTTAATAAGCCATATAAATTTATTTTGTTTTTTGATTAATACCAATATCTGAATGTTCATAAATGATACACGGTTACAAAAAATACTTTGCAATTTTCAATCTCTTTTAATATCTATGATCAATTTTGATGACTTTATCACCACTTTGTTATCACTAAGAATACCAAACGCCATGGAAATTTTCGTAAAAAGTTGTAAAGCTTGTTATACTGGCAGAAGCAGTGATGTTTCGATGATCAAAATTTGAAACAACCTGTGAACTAATTATGGAACTTGGTAAATTTCTGTTGAATTTTGCTTTATAGCCTATCAATTCACAACATTTAGGTTTTTGGTTCATACCAATTTCTGAATGGTTTGAAGCTTCCCTGAATAGCTTTTGTAATCTTTTCAATGCGTATTGACAACTGTAAACACGTCTTCGGTAATTAAGGACCAAGTTGATAGATTGATAATATGTAAGATTATAATAAGTGATGTGAAATGACTTTCGGAAAAATCAGTTGTTCGATAATCCATAAAACGAAAAGATATTCTTATGTTAAAAAAGGGTGAAATTGCACATTTATACTGGAAACTGTGTAAGGAATTGTTGATATTGGGATTAATCAAACAGCCTTGGGTTTTGAATATTTTAAAACCTTGTGGTAATTTTTATGAATTTAGTTACAATTCGGTGAAAGAAAAGGCCTAATCGGTAAAAGATTATGAAAAGTTACTGAAGATCAAATCTAAAATTTCTTAATGGTAATAACTGGGTAAATTTCACAAGCATTCAGATACTGGTATGAATCAAAAAAACAAAATGTTGAAAATTGATATGGCTGTATATCAGGGTGATGGAAAAGCTGCCCAAGTTCCATGTTCCAACGTTAAAATGTAAGATTTTTCAACTTTTTTCTTGTTGGACGTTCTAACGTTTGTATCGCTCAATCGATCGAGTTATAGTTTTCTTTATAATATAGTGTAAACCTCTATTAGCTGAAGCTTTTAAATAATATTTTGTTATAACTAGTAGAAAACGAGAAAAAGCTGTACGGACCAGCAACAATTTTTTCAATTTACTGTCAATTTACTTAATCATTGTTTTCCAACAACCTACATCAATTCAGTTTCATGTTTTCGATTTCTAATCATTTTTACAGCATTTCATTTAACAGCAATTCCTGATTCTACTTTTTACAAAATGCATTTATAATATAGCTCAAAGTATAGTACCTACATTTATAGCAAAAGAAAAAACATTGATATCTCTGATAGTTCGCTTAAAAGGCTATCGCAAAGTTGCGCTACTTTTTTTGGTCTTTTCATGAGAATATCCCTTTAATAATAAATATTTGTTCTTGAAACCAAACTTCAGGCTGTCAGGAAAGTTTGTCGTTAACAGCTAAAAAGAATAAACCAAATATTTTCATGCACAATCAGATGGAAAAGTTCGAAAAGCGATTAAACAAATAATGGTGGAGGAGCCGGTACTGACATGACCCATTTCAAAACTTCGACTAAACCTCTTGCTCGAAGACAAGACCATACATACACAACTAAAATGCTTATGTATATGTTTATCTGCAATATCAAAGGTTATTCTTTTTTGTAGGAACATTTTCCTTATAGCATTTCATTTAAATTCCCAAATAGGCCGGAGGGTTTACCTTTGAATTTGTCGGAGAATAAAAATCGGAAAATACGCCTATAAAAGGACAAAGGAAGATGAGCATCGAAGGGATACGATGGCGGACCGAAAATTTTCGGTTATGTGTGATCGGCCAATATTGAATATTTCCGGCTATAACGAATCGAGGAGGCCGCTTTCGTACGCGCCTCCGAAACCTTTCGCGATCCCTCCACTCGAACTTCGACAATGGACGTATCCCGGAAAACTTCTTCCTCTCATCCCTTTAACTTTTATTAAATCGATTTTCTCAAATACTGTTTGCTCTTTCCTAGGTACTCGACGAGATCGCCGGATTTATTTCCGGAGCCGTTAAGGAAATTGAACGCCATTGTTGGCCTGAAAAACGAACATTGCTCATCATAAATCTCAACGGTCCCTTTGTTAAGGTTTGTTTTTGACCTTACCGTTTCAATGTTTGCCTCTGATCCAAAATAGTTAATTAACTAAGTTTGCTATTCTATGCCAAGTCTTTTTCGAATTTGGTCTATTTTGAAATACCTATTCTTGCACTAATTGTTTGACTCCTCCATCTGTAGTATTTTGCTGATGTACGAAAAATTATTATTCATTCAGGATTTCTACAAGAATATTATTTCAATAATAGTTGTTGTCTGTTGAAAACGTGTCTACTTTAAAGAACAATTTGAAGTAACTACTTGAAAATTCTTTGAGAAATTACATTTCGTCTGTGTTCTTCTAAAATCTGCGAATGTTGATCCATAAACAGAACTTCTGAAACGATTTTCATGTTACTTTAGTCTCGAAGTACGTTCTGTAATTGTATATGTTCAAAAGATTGTTATATACGGTGGATTTTTGGATTATATATTATGTAAAGATTTTTTGACCGTCGACTAATTACAGGTGTGTTTACAGGACATTGTCCACTGAGATATCATCTCACAAAGATTGGACGGGCAAACAACGCATACTGTAGATTCTGCGGGGGGTCCCCCTAGACAGCGGTACACCTATTGTGCGAATGTGACGCTGAAATGCGCACAAGATAAAACCACTTGGGAGCCGCCATTATTGAACCAGCTGAGCTGACACAACTTACTCCTCGAACAATAATTGACTTCGTGAAAAGGCTGAATTTCGAAGGACGGTAATGTATGAGGGAAGTACAAAAGATCTTTTAAGTCAAAGTATATCTGAAAGGCACAGATGCCAAACGACCCAACTCTACCATACCATACCCTGTAAATATTTAAAGGTAAATGTTTTCCCCTTCATTTCAAAGTTTTGAATGTACATAAATAAAAAGCTGTTTTTTAAAATCACAGCAGGTTGAGTTTCAAGTTTGCTAAAGTGCGGTTTGCAAATTGAGGCGAATGGCAAACATTATTCCACACTGGAATTGAAGTTTCCTAAAACCCAAATGGTCGCTGTTTTCTGTATAGCATGAAATACAAACTCGTCAACAAATGAGGGCATCTAAAGTTGTTATGGGATAGACAATTTCAAATTTACTTAAATCCGATGTTGTAGAAAATTCCAAGCGTGTGAAAACAGACCTCTTGTTACAAATTACAAGAGGTCTGTTTGTTAACCTGGCATATTTAAACATTGAAAACTAGTATGCAGGGTCCCAGGTAACACATCAACGATTTTCAATCAGATATTATATATGTAGCATTTATCCTCTGTTGGTGGAACGATTAAAACGTATCTTTGTTAGAATTTTATTGTGGACGTTTACCGTTATGTAAAACGACGAACATATAAGTCTAGTAAACGTAGTTCATCATAACACCAATTTAACGATTAAAAACTGAAAACTTCTTCAGGATATTTTGAAGTCGATGAAATTCGCTTTCGGATAAGACAACGTTTAAATAAAGCTACCGGTTGGTGTCAATTTAAAACAACCTTTAACAAGCGACATATTTCGTCAAAATACTTAAGTACTAAATAGAGGAAATTCTGAATAATTTATGTCTATGGCATTTTTTTGTAAAATTAATATTTTAGCTGCATAAGCAAATTCTATTTGATCGAGATCGGTCGTGTCTGGATTCATATAAAACTAGTTAGCCAGGATTTGACAGATATTTTCATTCTAATGACAGTAGGTCGTGTCAAACGCTGATGTTTTGACAATACATACTTGCGTCAATAGAATCTGTCAAATCCTGGCTAACTAGTTTTATTTTACTGAAGTCAAGACCAATCTCGATCAAATAGAATCTCATTCAGCTAAACTACTATGTTTATATATAGTATGATAAAGTCATATGCCTGGCCACATCAGATTTTTTTAAAGCAAAAGGTTTACAAAATAATTCCTAAAATTTTATGCTTGTTTTCTTCCAGAATCTTCGTCACTTGTAGCCAAGAAAAAAGGCTAGGACGAGTGGTCTGTTTAGAAGTTTGAAGCTTATCTTTAAAACCTTTCCAAGTTTTCGAAATTACGGTCAAAATGTAAAAAATTATTCTTCTAAAATTGTTAGTTTTTCTTTTCTAAAACCTGCTTAATTCAACAACAACAAATTATTGCCATGTTTAATATTTGACTTAATAATAGAAAGAAGTTTCTCTGTTCTTAATTTGACTTAATAACATAAATTATTCACATATACGTCCCTCTACGTATATACAATCTCGAGCAAAAAATCATTCTCAACTCTTTGCTCAACATAACAAAATGCCAAGGGTTATATTGAGTATGCTAAGGTAGTTTCGAATAGTTATTTCAGTAACTAGATACCCGATACCACGGCAATCGCAAACCTTTCAAAATAATTACGTCGCGACCGCTGTAAATTATCAATTACTTCTTTTTTCCAATTGCAATTCCATCGAGTTTGTATTACACGGGTGCACTCAAAGCGCCATTAATTTAGTTATACGAAGCAGAACAGTTTTGACGTTTACTGCGGTCGAAATTTATGTTTGTTGTTATTGAAACCCTTTCGCAGAACGTTCGTCCGTTAGTTCGACGGTTCGAAGGCGCACCAACGTATAATATTTCAATAACCCATGCACACAGACCGCTGAAATAGTTCGAGGATTTTTACCGCTGTCAGCCACAACATACACACAGGGCAGCCGCAACGGACCGTGTTCCTGTGTACATAATGCAACGTGCATGCTAATTAACCCTGGCCAGTGTAATTCAATTCTGTTTCTACCCTGAGATGTATTGATTTAGACGTGTATACACAGTTTATGGGATGCATAATGGCAGCCGACACAATACCCCTAGGGCAATTTTAAGCCCCATTCGTTATTGGCCGATAGTTTACAGTCTATTAGAACAGGCGAGCATTGATGGAAATGAGTCACCGACATCGACAACGCCGGGAAATATAATAGCCTGGGCATTCGGAACGTCTGTCCAATGCAGTGACATCGCCTGACATGAAAAATCAACACGACTGTCTAATGACGGTATCAATTAAGGTCTTATTGTTGTTTGATGATTCCTTTTGTGGTTTATTGTGTCTGGAGAATCGATTGATTTAAATACTTGATATCTACGTTGTTCAAGAACTTGGTAAATAGAAAACCGATAAATATACCTTGCGTCACACAATTTTAACAAAAAACTTAGAAACTATAATATACTCTACCAGAATGTCTTGCCGTCTGGTTTATGTCTGCATCTGTTCTCAACACTTAATTTTTGAATCATACCAATTTCTGAATGTTTGACAGTTATGAGTAACAACTTTCAATTTTAGCTTTAATATCCAATAACTTTTTTTAATCTTCTACCGATTCTATCAATGATTATGTTTCGCACTGTAAAAAATTCATCAAAACAAAATAAATTTCTTCCCGGTTATGCCTTGTGTCTTGATTCGTAAGTGCTGACGTTTCGCGAACCATGTTGCTCGCTTCTTCAGAGCTGACTGAGTACCTACTCAGTATTCAGTCAGCTCTGAAAAATCGAGTATCATGGTTCGCAAAACGTCAGCATTTACGAATCTTGACACACGGCATAACCCGGAAGCTATTTATTTTCTAAATGGTTCTGGCCGTGAAAGCCTACGTACTTACGTAAATTCATTAAAAGTTTCATACGCCTTTGAAATATTGAAGAAAAGGAAATAAACAAATGATTCTTCTCTATCCTTGCGGTGATATAGACTTTTGTTTCGTATTAACTGCAATAAAAAGCATGCAGTACACACATCTCTAGTATTTAAATATCTTGCTGACAGGTTGATAAGATAATGTTTAATGATATCTTTGATATTGTTCGATAAGCAAAGAAAGTGATTATTTATGTTAAACTAAATAAAATGGCAAAGTTTTACTTGAAACTGTGTGTCTTCTACAGAAATGCTGATAATATGAATCAAACTGTTGCATGTTAAACCATAGGGTGTCTCGAATATAGACTACCAAAACATCATTTGTTTCTTCCGGTGTAAGCTATAAAGCCTATTTTCAATATTTTGACGATTTGTGATAATATTGATGACTTTATTTACAGTGCCATGCAAAATATTATCAAAACGATAAAAGATATTAATAATATATTAACATTACACAGGGTTAGTCAAAATTACGGTCATTTGACGCTGGAAATTTGGTTAAGTTTCCTTTTTTAAATAAAAAATTTCCAAGATTTTTTTCTAGGAACCATTTTTTTATGAAGTGGATGAATTTTGTGTTATTATCAATAAATTAATATTATACAAAATGACCAGAACACCAAAATAAATCTCCAAGCGTAAACAACGTAAGAAAACTTCAACCAAATGATTTTTGGTTTAAAGCAAGTAATTGTTTAAATATATTTTTAATATATAGGTTGTTCATTTAATTATGGACTTTTGTAACCTTTGCATATTTTTAACTTTTCTAGTTTTAAGATTAAATTTAAAAATATAGGTTTATTTCTAAGAATTTTTTAAAGGAATCATTTTCTATAAAATGCATAATATTTGAAAAATAAAAAAATATAAATTAAGAAGATTTTCCCACATACTTACCTTCACTTTTAAGGGCACTTTGAAAATTTAATTTAATTCTATTTAATTGTTTTGTTATTTTTTTCCCTCTTTGGTTAAAATATTAGTTCATGTGTTTTGATTAATTGCTTATATCTAAAAAATATGCATTTTATAAAAATATGATTCCTACAATAAGTTCCAATTGATCTTGGAATTAAAAAATGTAAAAATATACAAGGTGTTCCTTTAGAAAAAAAAAATGGTTACCGAGTTTGCAGAATAAAATAAACACTCTGTACATTACAAACATATTTAAACAATAGCTTGTTTGAAACCAAAAACTTTAGTCTGAATAGACTTTTGAAATATTTTACGGTTGGGGAATTATTTAGTTGTTTCGGATCACTACCAAAATTTCAGAATAAAATGAATGTATGACTGTATGTTTAAAATATATTTAAACGATAGCTTGTATCAAACCAAAAAGCGTTTGGTTAAAAAAATTTTTAAATAATTTACGGATGGCCAATTATTGAGGAGTTCCTGTAATTTTGACTAACCCTGTATGTTAGTTAATATAAAATTAAAAAAACTAATTGTGAAGTGTATATATTTTACAAACATACAAACATTAAGATGTTAAATTAAATATTGGTAATTGATATGACTTTATAGAAGGGTAGTTAAGGAAAATGGACAGGTATGTCCTTAATTACTTAATAACTGTCTCAAATATAAATCATTAAAATAACATGTTGGAATCGTTTATTTTTTTTAAAGTTCTTAAAGCATGTGACGGTTTTTATTAATTTTTTTACAAATTGCTAAAATAACATCTAAATAGGTAAAAACAAAATATTTAACTTAAAAAAACGCAACTGATTGAGGAAGACGATTAGAGGAAGACATTCCGTCCAATAAATTCCAAAATTATCGCCTTGAAGAAGAGCATTACAAATTGACATTGGTAAATTGCATATTTGCAGAACTTACAAAGAAAATAAAATTAAACCATTTAGAGCACAATTTAGACACACTTTAGGTGCCAGCGATGATAACGAAGTATTAAACAACCGAAATTTTCATAAATTAATTGTGTTTTCGGATAAAAGAAACTTTTCAACAGATATCATTATGCCTCATTCTGAACACTAAATAATAACTCAAACCAGTCATAATACAGCATAATCTCATAATTTTAGGATTACCTATACTCACCGCACCCCACAGAAAGAATCATCCCTCAGGCTAAGCCAGAATCTCAAACCCAACCCCCTGTTTATATTTTCCTAGTCCCAGCAATTGGCATTAGACGCGCCATGCTACGATAAAGCTAATAGCGTTAATATCTAGAACCATTTAGGCCATTTAGGGTGACTAAATCGACACAACCCCAAACACAAAGCCTCGGGTACATTTACTGATAGAAATAACGCAATTTCGCTCGTGTATGTGTCCATAATGCTTGCTTGTATGTGTGCATGGGAAGGAACCAGGGGACGTGCAGATAACCAATTCGATTTGCATTATTTTGCGCCCGACTATACGTTACACATTATGCGAATGTTCCTCGAGGGACCTGTAACGCTGTAACTGTAAACTCTTGCCAGCGTACAACTTGAATTACATAAATACATTGCGAAACAATTTTTCGTATTTCGCACGATATGCAAATTGGGCTGTGCGGATCGAGGGAACGAACGAGCCCATGGTTGCGTTCGTATTAAATTTATTAATGCTGGTATGTATGTGGGGAATTCACGAGATATCAAATAATGTGTGCGAGAGTTACTTTTGGCGCGATAGTGTTACATATTTTATAGCTGTGAGGTTGGTAAGTGCTTTGGTGTGTGGGGAATGTTGTTTTAGGTGGGGATTTATCTGTTTCATGGACGATATACATAGTTAAAACATAGTTAGATTTAAGAATAGAGTAGATCTATTGGAATAAATCAATAATATGACTGAGAATTGCATCAGGAAGTCAGTATTCCTTTCAACTAGATATTAATTTCGTTCGATGATGATTGAGATCCTGGTTAATAAATAGGACTTAAAGGACAAAAAAAAACAGTTTCAGGTGTTCATAAATTTGAGACCTACCAAGTAGACCAACAAGTAGTTTCCTTCGATTTTCTTCGCCTATGACTTTGATTTTGTATTATGTAAGATTTACTTGATGTTGGACTGTAAAAGCACGTCTTGGCAAAGTGATATAAGTTTACCAGATCTCATATATTTGATATGAGTCAAATATACTTTAAAAGAAAATATTTCGCATAGTAAGTTACCAAAATCTCATATATTTTAAGGACACCTTTTTAAGAAGCTCTTACGGAAACGTTAACAGAAGGCCTTGACCAATGCTGTATGTTGCTCTTGAAATTTGGAAACTACTTTGGTGCTTTTGTGGCTACAACATTTTAATTCAATGTACTATAAGTAATACAAACCTATTATACCAATACGAAACTACATTATGTTGAAATTTATAGATCAAAACCTTAAAAAATTCGAAATGAAAATGTAGGAATTTCTTCGGGAATTTCTACAAGGAATTCCCTTCTTAGAGGCAAATAATAATTATACACTATGGGCAAAAAAAACGGTACAAAGTTTCAATTGCTCATATTTCCAAAGATATTAACTACAATGAAGCATTCCTTTCATAAACTAATTGTGTATATTGTGAAGATTGAAAACATACAATATTTGTAATAATTGAACGTTTTAATCCAAATGTAATGTTGCTTTATGTATAGCTATGCAACACAGTAGAAATTTTATAGCATTGTATACAGGGTGGTTTTTTAAGTATACAGAGTGAAATTTTGGATCATCGTTTTTGCTGTTTTTACTAAAGAAGCAGTTGAATTGGACATTTGCATGCATAAAAAAAAACGAATCCATTACATAGGCAAGAAAAGTCCAATTGCAAACTGACCAATGTTTAGTTTTCTTATGGACGCCATGTTTGATTTTGAAATTTTTTAAGGATATTTCTTACCTGTTTTCCATACTGTACTTACTACAATTATTCGGGTGTACATTTTTTGGAAATTGTTTTTGCGACAAAAAAGTGATTTGGAACTAAAATCACCATCGTTTTTTATTGAACTAAAATTATGGCAGTTTGCTTCCACTTTTCACGCGCTTTCCACGTAAAAATAACATTTTCAAATAAAAAATATTTTAAAAAAAGTACAACACAATGTATTCAGGCTGCTTCAGGTTGATGTTGGAAGTGCTGTTTATTTAAAAATGACACAAAAATAAAACAGAAGACTTGGCTTGAAGTGATATGACATACTCAATAAACGTTGAGTCCAGCTCCGATTTAATCTTAGCAAAAACAAACAAAAGAACAAGAACTACTAATGTACGTCTAAAATTTACAGCTAAACAACAAGTGTGAGAGATCATAATTGAAACTGACGAAAAGACCACCTAAAATGATAAATTCATACATGCCGCCCACAACAACACCAATGGGTTCTCCACGATCTTTAAAGATAACTGAAGTACACAGTTAGATTTCTATTGCCGTTACAATGTTTTTCTTACAAACGTCATATTCCTCTGGTTTTTACTAAAAACAATAAAAAAAATCACTGTATACGATGCTATAAGATCTCCATTTTTTACCAAAACAAGACAAATGTCATTACCCATTGATTTTAATACACCTATCATTTCACAATAAATTGACCCGATATTATCAGAAATGTTGCATAGCCAAACATTGAGCAACATAACTTTAGATGGAAACGTGCTGTTATTGCAAATATGGTATGGTTTCAATCTTCACACTACAAGCAATTTGTTTTTGAAAGAAATATTTGAATTGACTAAATATTAGTGGAAAAAATAGTAATTCAAAATTGGTACCGTTTCCTTTTGGCCCACAGTGTATAATATTATATAATAATAATTTATAGTATACATCTTTTTATCCCCAATAAATAAAGCAGCTAGTCTGCATCTGGTTTTATACAAATTTCAAGCAGTTTGTAGCTCTTCGGTAAATTTTATTAGTTTGTTAATATTTATATTTATTTTTATACGGTGATTTTTTAACTATCAAACATAACTTTTATCTGTCTCAATAGCAGCGGATATAGGCCTTTCATTAGATTCTGTTTTAGTAGAACATAATTGAAAATTGCTAAATATTGATAACTCCGTGGAACATATTTATTTATCCAAGATTCTGGAGAGGATCATGGCTGATCAGTTGCGCATTCATCTGGCTGCCTATGATATTTTGCCTGATAAGCAATCTGGGTTCAGGAAGCAATTTGGGTGTGCTACTGCTTTGCTTTATATGACAGATGATGTTTTTAGGGCTTTGGATGAGGGTAAGTCGACCATTCTGGTCCTCCTTGATTTTACCAAGGCTTTTGATATACTAAGCCATGAACTCATGTTAAATGTATTAAAATTTGTGAGCGTCGGTGATAGTGCTGCTAAATTATTTCAGAGCTACCTGTCTGATAGAAGGCAGTCGGTGAGATTGATGTCTTCTCTTTCCGACTCTGCTAAGGTTTTATCTGGTGTACCACAGAGATCTATCCTGGGACCTATCTTATGCACAATTTATACTTGTTATCTTTTTTCAAAAATAAACTTGCTCATTTCACCTTTATGCTGATGACACACAACTCTATCATAGCTTCCTTCCTTGAGAGTTGCCGGATGTGTGCTATAGGATTACTCGTGAGCTGGAGCAGCTGAACATTGAGATAGCTAAACATGCATTGAAAATTAATCCAGATAAAACTCAGAGTATTTTATTTACAAAAAAGGGAAGTATGTGTGTCAACAGGGGTGAGATTGATATAACAATTCTTGATAGGCGGTTGATTTTTTCGGAGACGGTGAAGAGCCTTGGTGTCGTCCTGGATGATCAGCTTAATTTCGGTGATCATGTGAGGACTTTGTGTGGTCGGGCTTATTCCTCGTTGAGGAGTCTTTATATTAATAGACGTATCTTGTCTGACGGTTAAAGCGGTTACTTTGTGATACTTTGGTGCTTTCGCACTTTAATTTTTGTGATGTGGTGTTTCGTCCCTGTCTTTCGTATGACTGCATTCGTAAAGTGCAGGTAGTTCAGAATTCGTGTATTCGTTTTGTCTATGGCATTAGACGAGGGGACCATATTACACCCGTTCTGGTCCAGTGGTTGGCTTGATATGAGGCAAAGATGTGTGGCTCACTACCTCGGGTTGATGTATACAGTTGTGCGATCTGGGAAACCTCCTTATCTCTCACGTAAAATCAGCTTTAGAACTGACGTGCACAACTTAAATCTTAGGCACAAATATTGTATTACTGTGCCCTTGCACAGGTCCTCAAAATTTCGGCACTCGTTCTCTTATCAAGTGGCTCGTTTTTGGAATGCTATTCCTGTTTCCGCCAGGTGTGCTGGCTCGATCTCAGTGTTTAAATCGATTGTTTTGCGCGACAGGTTATTTGATAATTATGATGTATTGTGAGTTTATTCAGGTTGCAGTGTTTATCGTATTACACTCAGTTATATACTATCTTTTTGTATTTAGTTTATTTTCATTGGTGCAAGTAAAATCAGTGGCCTGTGCCTTTTCTGTTCTTGCACCTTTTGAGCTGACTTATATTATTTAATTTGATTGATGTTTTATTAGAAATTTGTATTGTTTATCAGCTCAATAAATGAATTATTATTATTATTATTATATTATATAGATAGGTATATTCTGAACTAAAGATAAAAATGCGTTTTGGATAGAATTAGTTGTCCTGATTATGAACACTGACCCTCGTTTCCGAAAAACGCGATATGAAAATGTAAAAATCCTAATGTCCTTGAAACCTCAAAAGAGTCTCATCGTAAACATTAAACTTCGTACTTTTACCTGAAATCCTGAAAATTTGTTCACAAATAATTTTTGATCATTTACAGCCATTCTTTATTTATTGTGCGGGGACATCAATAAAAGAAACAGCGAAATCTTGGAGTGGTATGAAACTTTCAAGTCAGGGTTCGTATTCAGTGCAAATAAATGTAGCGAAAACGCTTTTTTTCCAAGCAACTTCTATCATAATCCCTAACTATGTCTCGAAAATTTTCTGATGTTAAATTAACAAAATTAGCAAAATCAACAACAGAAATATGTTGTTATTAATAAAAAGCTTCGATGATCTCATAAGTTAAAAAAAATTGGATGGACGGAAATTGAATTTATTGTTATTGCTGAAAAAATTATTCGATACTGAAATGCAAAATCGTGACTCTGGGGAACAGGTCGGTATCTATATTCTGAAGGAATATGAAAATGCATTGTTGATAGAATTAGTTACTCTGAACACGAATAACGTAGTGTAAAAACAGCACAGGGAAAGTAGGTTGTGTGAAGTATGTTAGGACAGCTCTTTTTTAATTCTTCTTTGCATTCTGCACACAGCAAAAAAAAACCACAAAAAAACACCCAAATAAAATGACAGAACCATAAAACAATAAACTAAATGGTGTTCCGCTATAAATTGCAAGCACGTCGCCCATTAGAATTTCTTCTGGGAAAGCTCGGAGTGCCAAAACTGACTTCCGCTGCTTCGCGCCGTGTTATATGAGCTTCTGGCGGTCGTATTTCCAGCTCCCGATCAAGAGATACATTTTAAGAGGGTGGATACTGCAACACGGCCCGCTAATGAATATCGAGGGTATAAAAGCTACTGCTGCATAATTTACGCCGTCCCGTTGTCGGTCGGGTCGCTCTCTTTGGTCGGGCCCAGGTCCTGAATTTATGCGGGTTGCCTTCGCTCCTGGCAAATCTCTAGATAAATACGCCGTTTACCGCCCGCCTCACGGACTTTAATTATAATCCGGGCGACTCCGAGCTTTCAAATCAGGGAGGTTATTTTGCCGGCATACACATAGAAGTATACATTAGAATAATATGTGGTTCTGAGTAGGGTAAATTTATCCATACTGACTTTCATCTCAGATGATGAGTCTTGAGGCAAAAAACTATTCTAAATTTATATATATTATTTTTTTTTGTTCTGTGAACAGTGAAATTATGTGATATTATATGATATTATGTGATATTATGTGATCTTATACGATAGTAAATGATATTTTAGTGATATTTAATGATTTTATATGATATTATATGATATTATATGATACTACATGATATTATATGATATTACATGATATTATGGGATATTATTTAATATTATATGATAGTATATGATATTATATGATAGTATAAGATATTATATGATATTGTGATGGTAAATGATTTATATTGTATCACACAGAAAAATCACTTAAGCATTTTATTAGATATGCCAAAAAATAATCTTCAAAAAACCTGTATATCCTGTAGATCCTGTAGTTCAAGAATATACCTTATGTACCTTTTAACCCATTTCTCCTTATAATACATTGTGTCATCCAAGGACGAAAATATTTAGTTCCAATTTTTTGTTATAAAATTCAATAAGAAAATTTCTCATCGACTAAAAGACGCAAAATTACACAAACATAATCGAAAAAGCGTTACAGGAAAAAAAGGTTTGTTCTGCAGTCTTCCTAGATGTGGCACAGGCTTTTGATAAAGTCTGGCATGAAGGACTGAACAACAAATTAGGAAGTATCCTCCCAAAACAGTTTACACAACTATTAAATGCTTACCTGACTGAGAGGTACTTTAGAGTCAAACAAGGTGATGCATGCTCTGTCCTTAAGGATATAGAAGTAGGAGTTCCGCAAGGTAGTGTTTTAGTGCCGGTCCTATACCTACTTTACACCAGTGACCTCCCAGCATTAGAAAATAATACTGTTGCAACTGTTGCAGACGACACGGCTATCCTAGCTGTTGGGAACAGCAATGAAGAAACGAAAATTCCAAACATCTCTTAATCATTTTCAGGTCTGGACAAAGAAAAAAAGAATCAAACTGAACGAACTCCAGTCAGTACATGTTGACTTCACCAACAAGAAAATAAAACACATCCCGGTTACTATTAATAACCAAATAGTACCGCACGCAAACATAGCCAAATATCTCGGCAGGACATTAGACGCCACGCTCCGGAAGAAGGCTAGGAAGAAACTCCACGCTGTCTGTACATAATAAGCTTCTCTTGTACCAGCAAATTCTAAAACCCGTGTGGACGTATGGTGCTCAACTCTGGGGTTGCACCCAAAAAAGCAACATTAAAATTGTCCAGAACTTTAAAAATAAAATATTGAGATGCATTGTCAATGCGCCTTGGTACATTAGGAATGATGATCTCCACAATGGCCTCAAAATGGAGTTTGTGTGCAAAGAAATCCAAAAATTAGCAAGTAGTCACGAGAAAAGGCTTCACGCAAATCTTCTCTCGGCCCGGAAAAGAACCACTTTTTCGGCTTGGTACACAATATATTATATTTAATATATAACTATGGAAACCTGAGAAAATATCTATGAGATATATAATTCAATTTTCGACCTTCTGGCTTATGACGCGTTTTGGATAAAATTAGTTGCGCTGAATACAAATAAGAACTCATAAGGATTAAAAAAATGTGATATGAAAAGCGTAAACTCTGCACTTCGCTATGACAAGGCATACGGTATTTAACAAATGACAAAATATGGAATAACGGATTTGCTTTTGTCGTAGCGAAGTATACGCCCTCCGGTACGTCTACTTTTTTGTGTTTGTCATTTCTCATTAAAATTTTAAGGAAAATAAACAAAAAATAAGAGAAAAGCTACCGAAACACTGGTGCGCACAAGTTACAAATACGGAGAAAATTTCCATTATTAATAATATACGAATACTCCAAGCTTTTCTTTCTCGTAGATTACCCATATGTACCTATGTAGTCTTCTCTTGTTTGTCCAGTGCAGTAAATATTGTTACGTAGCTCGTTATTGGGATGGTCCAGGCCAGGGTGGATGTAAATATAAAACCCATACTGATTTTACATGCGTGTATATTGCTCAATACAGATCAACAAAACAGCTGACAAGGCCGGCTACGGCCTTCTTGTTTTGGTGTCGGAAGTCTAAAATACAATCGCCCTTGATACTCCGCTATGCTGCTACTTATATGAATTGTCCAAATACGTCACTACCATTAATTAGGTTACCAAACGTCGAGGTTGTTCATTCGAATTTTATGGAAACGCGGCGTCTGGAACTCATACTTTGGAATTGCAAGTATTGAGCAATTCGGGGCATTGGCTTGGTTCTCTTATAAATCTATTCGAACATAATGATAAACTCGTTTTAATTCACTTCGCAAGAATATATTTAAATTTAATCTAATTTCTTTAATCAAATGTCCTACTGTATATAAGACTGAAATTGCTCTAATAGAACGAAGGAAGCTCTACAAATATTTTGTTTGATCTTTTAAGCGTAAATTTAATCATACCCATCAATTAATAAAATAAATTAATTTCTGTTTACCGTCGATTAATTTCAAGGAGGCAATTTAAACCGCCGCCGAGCCGACTCGGCTCCTCGTTCTCGTCTTTGGTCGCTCGCTCACTTTTATTTAATTTATGCGCTCACCAAATTAACGTGTATTTAAAAGAAGCTATAAAGCGCTTATCTTAATTGTATCGGAGCTAAAAGACCGCGAACGTGGGCCGAATCGATGAATTCATTGGCTCTCGAGTTCTCGGTCGTTATTAAATAATTAGCACCCCATCGATTGCTACAGATAATATCTCGGTAAGGTAAATATTGTAATACAATCCAGGGAGCTATGTTAAATTAGTTTACTTTTCTTGTAATTGCTTTATAGATAAATCAGGGTTGATTGTTGTTTTCAATCGGTGGAAATTGATTTAATATAATCCTGCATGCGTGCTGGAGCACAATACAAAATTCTAAAATTTACAACCACTAAAAGCATCATATAAGTATCATTAACACCATTCATTGTTCTGATTTGCTAAAAAATTGTTTTAAACATCATGTTTACACGCCAGATGTACAAAATATCCCAATATACTCCAACACAGCCAAGCAGCCCTCACAGCTCTTAACAACTACAAAATCCAATCCAGAATAACCTGGGAAAGACTCCAAAACCTAACGAGACTGGCAGAAAGAAACACAGTAACCCTACAGTGGCTGCCAAGACACGAAGGAATGCTTAGCATTGACTTCCTGGAGGGAAGCAAACCTTGGAAAAAGAAGCCCCACAAACAACTTCTACAAAGAAAATCTAATCGGAAGAGTCCTCAGCCTCATAAACTGGACAAATATCTTCTATTAAACTACCTGGGCAGTGGCAGTACAACAAGCGACATGGTTGCAGCAGTGCCGGGGCTCCCAACCATCAGGCAACGCTCACGGCCTGAAGAATACTGCGCACAATAAAGTAAAAAATTCAAGGTAAGGACAATTGAAAATGGTAAAATATTAATAACTCTAACGTGGATTTTGCGAATGGAGAGTGCTCTGAACAAGAATTCGATGTAAAAAACTATATCACGGAACTCGTAGAACTCGTCCTTGCAAAAACTTCAGGTGAAATGAGCTTGCTGGTCGCGATCTGTTCATTTGATAAACACTGAAGCAGCCAGAAGGAACCATAAGACGACAAAAGAAAACCTCGCGAAAAGGCTAGCAGGACTAGAAGAAGACAGAATGAGCTGACACATGATAGGAAAACGCATGACAGAAGGTAGAGGGAACCAGAAAAGGACATAGGTGAACCCAAGCCGCGATATCAGGAAATGACAGAATACTAATAAACACTGAAGAAGCCAGAAGGAGCCAGAAGAAGAGGAACACAGAGAGAAAATCGCCGATGAAGCCAGAAGGAACCAGAAAATGACATAATAACATCACATAGCACAGAAACAAGATGAATAAGCCAGCAGGCACAATATGAAGATATAATACGATAACAAATAACAGGAAAGCACTAAAGAAGGCAGAAAGAACCAGAAGAAGACAGAATAGGCTGACAAATAATAGAAAACCGCTGAAGAAGGTAGAACAAGGTAGAAGAAAAAAAGACGTAGGACAAGACCAACGTGGACATCACAGGATGACAGAATACAAATAAATACTGAAGAAGCTAGTAGGAACTACAACAAGGCAAAATAAGACCATGTAACACAGAAACAAGGCGGAAGATGCCAGCAGGCCCAAGCAGAAGACGCAATTCGATAACAAATGACAGAAAATCGCTGAAGAAGGCAGAACAAACCATTAAACACATAAGAGAAGACAAGCGTTGATGTCAGAAGATAACAAAATACAGATTAACACTGACGAAGCCAAAAGAATCCAGAGGAAGATGGAAAAGACAGCAAAGCGCTGAAGAAGCCAGAAGAAACTAGAAGACGTCAAAAGAAGACGACGTAATAGTGAAAAGACCGAAGAAGCAAGCAGTAACCAGAAGAAGGCAGAATAATATTACAAATGATAGAAAAACGCTGAAGAAGGTAGAAGGAAAAAAGACGTAGGACAAGACAAACGTTGACATCACAGGATGACAGAATACAAATAAATACTGAAGAAGCCAGAAGGAAGCAGAAGAAAACCGATTAAGAAAACAAAATAATATGACAAATGATAGAAAAACGTTGCAGAAGACAGAAAAATACAGAAGCAGAGAGGATTACGTAACAAAATAAGATGATAAATGACAGAAAAAAGGCCCAAGAAGCCAGACGGAACCTGAAAACCAAATGAGAAAACATAATATATGACAAATGATAGAAAAACGCTGCAGAAGCCAGAAAGAACCAGAAGCAGAGAGGATTAGGTAACAAAATAAGATGGTAAATGACAGAAAAAGGCCCAAGAAGCCAGAAGGAACATGAAAACTAAAGGAGAAAACAATAATAAGACAAATGATAGAAAAACGGTGCAGAAGCCGGAAAGAACCAGCAGCAGAGAGGATTAGGTAGCAAAATACGATGATAAATGACAGAAAAATGCCCAAGAAGCCAGAAGGAACCTGAAAACCAAAAGAGTAAACAAAATAATATGACAAATGATAGAAAAACGCTGCAGAAGCCAGAAAGAACCAGAAGCAGAGAGGATTAGGTAACAAAATAAGATGATAAATGACAGAAAACGCTAAGAAAACAAGCCAGAAGGAATCAGAAGACAGACTAAGAAAACAAAATAAGGTGAAAAATGTTCAAGAAGCCAGAAGGCATCTGAAATACTTGCTTCCCATTGGTGGAATCAGTTTGAGTCACACGTCAAACAAGCAATCGAACGACACTTTAGACGAATGATTCCCAATCAGATTGAACTGAACTGATCACGGCCAGCAACCGAACACAAGTAATGTAAACGAAAGGATGAAGTTATGGCGCCTGAAACCAATGTCCCAAAAATTTCCAAAAGCTCTAAACATTAAACTTCATACTTCTCCCTAAAAGTTTGTTTGGTATTTGATGTCAGCAGCTATAAATTCACAAAAATTACCAAAATTACATTTTTTTATCATTTATTTAATTCGGTGCTAGTGATAGCATCGATTCTGTAGATTCTGTAAATTCTGTAGATAACCAATTCAAAACGCAAATATGATTCTTTAGAAATAGAATAACATAACAATAGAAACCGTACGCTGAAAATAAAAAGCCCTCTGTAGAACAATATAATATCTAATCTCGAAACGCAAGGAACAACAGTACAATATCCCATTCATGATATAGTAGGCAAAACATCACCATTTACAGATATATCAGACATGAAACGGGGAATTAATATTCGACTCGGGTCGCAACCAGCTCGGGTCGGATTGTCAGCTAGTAAAAAGTAGGCCTGGCTTGCGCCGCCGCATGCGATGTAACATTATTAATGTCGTAAAATTGAAAGCTGCATGGCGCGATTTATGTGCGTTAGTTTGTGCGGCGTATATCACCGCGGATAGCATGTTTAACAGTAAATCTTGGGCGTTACACGTGACCTTATCTAACTACGTAAATAATATCACATAAGAGCATGTCGTCAGAATTTATGTGACCGACCGCGTCGGCTGTTACAGAAACTAGTTTTTCCGACATTTTTCCAAGCACTTTGCGATAATGTTAAGTAGGTACATACATTCGTTTGGGTTGCCTAGATACGTATTATATTATTGCATACGGTTGTGTAGGTTGTTACACTGATAATATGTGTAATATATTATGTAATATAAAGTATTGATATGCGAAGCTGTCAGCCATGTCACTATCGTTAAATTAAAAAGCAGTGTTTTCAATCAATTTTCATCAATCATAATTTTTTTAATATTTATGTTACAGCCTTCATTTGTGGGATATTAGAGTTCAATCAGAGTATTCTAATTTACAAACTAAAATATCAACATCATATGGAAATTGTGCTTATTATCTAATTCCGTCTCTTCATAGCAACGCTAAATCAAAAATGCAACTGTAAAGTTTCAATAAGTTTGTTTTGTTTAGTGGACGAGTGTGAATTTGTGCTACAGTACATTACGTTCATTTATTTTAGTTATCATCGAACTATGTTAGTTGGAACGATTGTTTAGACACAAAAATTATCTTATCAAATTCAAAATTCCATTTTTTAATTACATCCATTTATTCTAAATCTCTCTTTGTACTGTTTTGTTTACAATGTGTACAGTTTTATGTACCTCGCCATATATCAATTATTTCAACATGGCTAAGTTGGCCCGAACTAAAAAATTTGCACTGACAACCAAAGATCACAATATTTTCTAAAATTACAGTAACTTATATTTATTACAAGAGTCAGAATTAAAAAAGAATAATAATAATAATAATAATACATGATAGACACACCTTGAGTTGAACTGATTCCACCAATGGGAAGCAAGTATTTCAGAAGCTTTCTGGCTTCTTGAGCATTTTTCAGCTTATTTTGCTGTCTTCTGGTTCCCTCTGGCTTGCTTTTCAGCCTTTTCTGTCATTTATCATCTTATTTTGTTACCTAATCCTCTCTGCTACTGGTTCTTTCTAGCTTCTGCAGCGTTTTTCTATCATTTGTCATATTATTTTGCTTTCTCATTTGGTTTTCAGGTTCCTTCTGGCTTCTTGGGTCTTTTTCTGTCATTTAGCATCTTATTTTGTTACCTAATCCTCTCTGCTTCTGGTTCTTTCTGGCTTCTGCAACGTTTTTCTATCATTAGTCATATTATTTTGTTTTCTTATTCCGTTTTCTGGTTCCTTCTGGATTCTTCCGTGTTGTTTCTGTATTTTGTCATCTTCTTCTGTCTTCTTCTGGTTTCTTCTGGCTTCTTTATTGTTAATATGTCTTCTGTCATCTTCTTTGTCTTCTCCCCTCCCCTTTTCTGGTTCCTTCTACCTTCTTCAGCGTTTCTCTATCATTTGTAATATTATTCTGCCTTCTTCTGGTTACTGCTTGCTTCTTCGGTCTTTTCACTATTACGTCGTCTTCTTTTGACGTCTTCTAGTTTCTTCTGGCTTCTTCAGCGCTTTGCTGTCTTTTCCATCTTCCTCTGGATTCTTTTGGCTTCGCCAGTGTTAATCTGTATTTTGTCGTCTTCTGACATCCACGTTTGTCTTCTCTTATGTCTTTAATGGTTCGTTCTGCCTTCTTCGGCGATTTTCTGTCATTTGTTATCGAATTACGTCTTCTTCTTGGACCTGCTGGCATCTTCCGCCTTGTTTCTGTGTTACGTGGTCTTATTTTGCCTTGTTGTAGTTCCTACTAGCTTCTTCAGTAGTTATTTGTATTCTGTCATCCTGTGATGTCCACGTTGGTCTTGTCCTACGTCTTTTTTTCTTCTACCATGTTCTACCTTCTTCAGCGGTTTTCTATTATTTGTCAGCCTATTCTGTCTTCTTCTGGTTCTTTCTGCCTTCTTCAGTGCATCCTGATATTTGCTATTGTATTATATCTTCTTCTTGTGCCTGCTGGTTTATTCATCTTGTTTCTGTGTTTCGCGATCTAGTTATGTCGTTATCTGGTTCCTTCTGGATTCATCGGCGCTTTTCTGTCTGTGTTCCTCTTCTTCTGTCTTCTTCTGGCTTCTTCAGTGTTTATTTATATTCTGGCATTTTCTGATGTCTAAGAATTTGGTCATTCTGTCGGAAAAATGTTTTGCCTCGCATAAATCAGGGTATGTACTTCCTTCGAGTAGTCCATCGAGTAACCTTGTCTTGTGCGCTGACTTAGATCATTAGGTCAATATTTTCTTCGATGCTTTTCGATGATTTTTCCGTGCTTCTAACACCGTTTGTACGCTAAGAATTTCAATAAAATATCAAGTATTTGGTATCATTGTAATCGGAAAGATGTTTTCTATCGAATAATTACGGTGTGGCCATTGGGTGACCGTGAAAAAAACGGCCAAAAACCAATTAAATCACGCTAGAGGGCCAAAATCGATTTAGTTAGTGTTTATTTGACAATTTCCGACTATTTCCACCAATTTCTAGCCACCTAGATGAATACATAAAAAAGTAACTTTTGCGTTGCCTTGATGATAAAAATTGACGATCGATATGTTTTTGTGTTTAGAATGTCATCTTGATTGAAAAAAACACACAAAGAATATAGGTTGTCATTTAAAATTTCAATGATGACGTCATTTCCGGAAAAACCGGAAGTCATGTTAACCTAAAGAGTATCCCAAAGAATTGCATAAAGATAAACAAGTACCTTTGCCGTGGGTCACACGGTATACCATAATATACACTACCACTTATATCACTAAGATTCTAATGATTTTTTCCTTCTAGGCCCCGCAGCTACGATATCCTTCGTTTTTCTTCTCCAAAGTCTAATTCCGGTAATCACTATTCGCTATACGCCAGCAGCGACAGTGGCAATTTCTTCGGAATCCAATGTGGCAGTCGGAGAACAGGATCGTACGATAACTGGAACCGGTACTCATGCATTATTAAATTATAAGAAAATGTAGTGCCTTCGGCGACGTTTCCAACACACCGGCTCATCTACTGTCAGCGCGCAAGTACATCGTGCGAAGTACACAGTCGCCGTACGCTCGCTTCTCTAACGAGGTAATTTTCGGTCCGCTGGTGACAGAAACTCGGTTAAATATTTGACATTCATTTTGTTTAAAGAAGAGGGGCGAGGGTGTAGTTGGATTTCCATATATGACAAGAATGCTGGGGGTTGAACATTCTCTACAAGCACACTCACACAAGGCCAACTAAATTAAATTCTTTTGTAAATACCGATACGCACTTTAAAAACGGTTTGGTGTCATTTTTCTCAAATGTAGATTGTTGTTTTATACGAAAAATTCGAGAAAATAACAAGAAAATTTTGGATTTTAGCTTAATTTAACTACACTGTAATCTATCTGTTTGGTTTTAGTAAATTTCACGTTAAAAAGAGTACCTAACTAAAAAATTACACAGGCTAGCAAAAAATTGTTTTGTTTGTAGAGAATTTAATTATAATATATACTTTAAATATTGTAATCAAACTATGGGAAAATGTCAAAACTCCGTTAATTTTTTCGAGGTGAAAATACCTATTGCCTGGAATAAAACAAATTTATTCTGGAACTTTTAACTGATGCTTTAAATTTGGAGGGATATCTCAACCTTTTTCATGAATAGATATACATTTGGTTTGCATACTTTCCCCTTAATTTGGAACGGTCCCTGCAAAAGCAGGAAGGTGCTTTTACCTTTCGCGCCATATTGTTTGTTTTCAAATTGTTTTCCACACTTCGCATAGCTTTACAACAATATCACTATGTGAAAAAGCGTTTATATGAATAATTTACGTACTCTGGCAAATAATAGTTTCATTATGTTCATATCTATGGAGACATAATTACTTAAATAATGCACACAAACTATTATAACGACAGTTTGGTGTTTTATGGTAACTGTTAGGTATTTTATGATCATAAAATAGCGAACTGTCTTAATATAATAACAAACTGCCATCCAGGGTAATTCATGAACATAATTTACAATAACTGAGAACTGTTATCAAAACGTTTAATAGTCTTTTTAACGCAGACCTTCAGCAAAAAAATTAAATCAGTTCGTAAATTTTTAAGACAAAAAGTTATTCCTTTCAGAAAATCAATATGCACAAAAAATGCGTACTTTAGAGTAAATTCAGTGTATAAAAATGTATTGTCAAAAATATACTTTTTGTTTTATTTTGCATTACCAGCCCTATGATAAAAAATAATACCAGAATAAAATTTGCTATTTGCAAAATATGCACAACAAAATGGGTACTTGTATCAAACATTTACTGCTAACTGGTTTATATGCAACTGGTTTATATGTTCTGAGGGTATAAAATATGGAAACATGAGAAAATCGCTGAAATAGTTTGTTATTTTAGAAAATCCTCCACACGTTAATTATTATTGACTATCAAAATATAAACTTAAATAAAATTTAATTTCCAATCTTAAATTTTTTCTGGCGTATGACGTCAATAATGTCTTATTGGTAATTGTCTATATAATAGCCATTTTATGACCTTACACCTTAAATTTTTTTTTGGAAGACCCAAAAGCTCATCAAAATATTGGTGTTTCTAAATGAAATATAAAAATGCACTTTGAATAGGATTATTTGCCCTGAAGACGAATCCAGACTCAATTACCTATCAGGAAAAGTTTTCGGAAAAACTGAGATCTAAAAACATTATTTTGACTTTTTTTTAACTTAGGCTACCCGCTAAACCACTATCCTTGAAACCTCAGAAGAATTCCATTGAGAACATTTTTTTTTTGTTTTTGGCGAATCTGTTACCGCATCCGACAAAAGAATTATTAGATTTATGTAGATTTTTATGGAGGCAAAATTGTGAAAGGTACCAAATACTAGATGTAGAAAATACCTTCCGCTAAATTTGTACAACATTTCCCGTATCTCGCATATTTGATGAGATAGAAAAACTTTGAAACTCTGGAAAGTTGCGCATTTTTGTGCTGATCAAACCCGTACTTTTTACTTTATCATACGCAGTATGATAAAGTATTGTCATCGAACCGAAAAAAAATAAAAGCTTTTGGTTCAAAAGGGTCCAGAGGAACTGGATGTTTACTCTAAGGTCTTTTCAAGTATTTAGCAATTGAGCCGGTATTTCTGTAATTTCGTCAAAAAAGTTAAATCATAAATTAAAGTAGAGGAAATTCTGAATCACTAATGTGTATGACTTTTTTGGTAAAATTAATAGTTTAGCTGCATGAGCAAATTGTATTTGATTGAGATCGGTCGTGTCTGCATGTTAGTAGCCAAGATGTGCCCAATAGTTTTACTCTAATGTCAGTAGGTAGTTCTTACGAAAAAAATCTGTTCTGAAGTCTCGTATATCTTTGTTTGTGACCTTTGTATGTTGTTTTATGTACTCCACGGGCCGCGCCTGACAAAATGTAAGTTTTTACAATTGAGTTTTTTTTTACTATTAATTTTGTAAATAGTATGATAAAGTCATGTGCCTGGTCATATCAGATTTTTCATATACGAAAATGTGAACAAAGACCCTAATACAATGAAATTTTGTTTTTACAGCATCATTATTTTAAAATGAATAGCCTATATTACTGTGCATTTTTGATCATTTTAGTGCAAAAATTAGGTACTAATTCATAGAATTTTTGAGTTCTTATCTAATTTGTCTAAAATACGGCATTTTAAGAAACAAATTATATCTCAAGTACTAGAAATTGGTTCGCTGAAATTCTATTCAGAATGGCACGTAGGTTTTATCAATTTCAAGACACAGGACAACTTTTGAACATGCTGATTGCATACAGCTTGTGCATAAGTTTGGAGTACATCTATCCAACAATTTCTATTCCAAGAATACCCATTTTCTTATTGGAACACCTGTACGCAAAAAAAATGTAAAAAATGTAGTTTTAGCCGAAATTCTAAAAAAAAAAAATCGCAAATGTTTCTGAAGCATTTACAGTAGTGTGCGAACTCTTCCATAAAAGAAACAACAAAAACGCAATAACATGACGTGATATATGGAAGGCTCGTGCTGCCCCCCCCCCACATCGTGGTAAAAACTTCTCTTCTCACAAAATAATCATTTACTTTTAATACTTTTATCATAAATAGAGCATTTTACATGTTGAATTATTATGACAGCACATCAACTAAATTTGATTAAATTGTAAAATATCTATACCTACTCTACTTCTCAGTATATATTCAACATCCAAACACCATCCAATTCCAACCCTGTTGACCCATATTTCCCTTCAAGCTCTTCCGCAAATTCTTAATCAAAAAGATAATACCCGTGCAAACTGTTATATTCGCACATTAGGGCAGACGGTCTCTATTTTGGATCGTGGAGGAGGGTCCGTAACGTTGCAATTATTCCGAATTTATTTGACGCAATAAGTGCGAAATGAAGTGGCAATATAACTGGTCCGTTTTTCTCCCTTGACATATTAAATATAGGGACCGAAATGCCCAGCCGCCGACTGCATTTTGGGCCATCGCATCGCCTAGTAGTTTTAATAAAATACGGCAGATGGTGCCTTAATAGGACCCACGTTTAACGTATATTATCTTATATATGTATTTGGGGGTCCGCAAATTTACATAATTTTGATATAACGATGGTTAAGTTGAAAATTATTGAACAACATTTGGTTCTTGAAAGAGAACGCTGGACTATAGATGATATTTGAACGTTGAATGTTTTGATTACAAAATATTAATAAAAATTCGATTGAAAGTAGGTATTTTAGCTTTGAAATTCATGTGTAATACCGGGTTTTGTTCGATAGAAATGTCTGGTAATTTAAATCTGAACAGCGTTGCCTGTGGATATTAATTAATTGGTAAAGTGTATCTAATTTATTGGTGTCATTTATGAATAATTAATACGATAGACGTTGCCGTAAATTCAGAAAATTTGAACGGCCGACAAGCTGAATTGATTCGCGACTGATTAATTGCTTTATTAATTTCCTAAATGGCTGTCGGGAAACTCATTGATTGAACCGAACACAATACCAGAGGAAAATTATTTTGGACTCATTTATAGCAGGCATCATCATTATTAATTATAATTGTCTATTATTATTTTGTGTAGAAGTTATGAAAGTACTTATTATTATTAGTTATTATTTCATATATATGACTGGGAATAAATAACAATTTTAGGGGTTCATGTAAACACGATAACATTCCTTTGATTGTTTATTTATCTTTACATAAAAAGTGGGACATCATAAAAGTAAATATGAGAGAATTAAACGACTATTAAACAAGCGTAACATAATTTTCTTTTGTAAATAAAGTTAAAATAGTCGTTAGGTAGGCCGAAAAATAGTGAAAAAATCTCAGACTTGTTTATATGACGTCATAGAGAAAAACCAAGAAAGTCTAAGAAACTAACATCAAATAAGTCATCCGGAAGGCATTAATTATATCAATTTTGCATTCTTTTAAATTTCCCTTTAACACCTAGATCGTGTGTGGTATCATTGAAAAGTATTTCAAAACAAAACTTCTTTTGTAAGAAAGAAACCTTACTCAAGCACATGATTTACGAAATAATCCATGTGATATAGGATTCTGGAAAAGCTTATTTTTTGAGAGTTGACTTCCAATGATACCACACACAACCTAGGTTTTGATTATAACTTCCACCCCCATGCAGTTATCACTACTGTCGGTATATTCTGCAAATCATAGCTGTTAAACACGTCAAGTTTTTTATGTTATGTTATGTAATATACATATAATAATTCTAGAGCCTCTATGACGTCATAATACCAAGAAAAAAGTAAGTATATATATATCGACGAACCTCCAATAAGCCATTCCGCCGAGCGACAGTAAAACTAATTAAGTATGTAAGTAAGCAATCAGGAAAATTTGCTTCTAGTTATTGCAAATAAAACTGTAAGCTGTAAGCTGTAAAACGAAAACAATCACAAAATTATGTTTAATGTGACTACTGAAATACACACTTTCATTTCAGATATTATTTAATTTTTTAAAGCATTATAAATATGCGATATAATTCTGTGATGCCGCGCAAGTACGTCACGGTGCGTCGTCGAACGGAGTGGACTGGCCACTGGCTCAGGATTCGAGGTCGGCTTACAGCCTTCACAACAGGCTGATGTAAGCAAAATTGAAGTACAGGTTAGAAATAGTGAAGTCTTTGTTTAATGAAAGAATAGTTTGCGTGTGTATACAGAACAGCTGTTTCATGTTTTTTTTTTGTCATTTTAACGCATTTTGAACCAACAACAACAATCAAATTTAATATTATCGTTAGCAGCAAACAAATAAAATAACAAAATAAAATTATTTTTTCTTAGACCCCAATAATAAGCATAAGAGGTTGAGTTTTGGTAAATCAAGATATAAATACATAAATATTCTTGAATAAAGTTTCTTGAGTAACTGCGTTGCGTGCGTACGTGTTTTACAAGTTTTCAGCCAAAAATGCTGAAGTATAATTCCAAGGAAGTAGGTAAAACAATTATTATCAAATGCCAGAAATTTCTTTCTCCTTTAACTAAAGCACAGCTGTTGTATCTGTAAAAAATCACCATCAAGAGAAGGTACTTCTTTTACACTTTTTAAGCAAAAGGAGATCAGATGGTATAAAGTAAAATAATTGTGGTTACCTGTAGCCCATTGCGAGTTTAAGGCAATTCAATTAATCTGGGCATACGTAAAAAAAGTTGCACAAAGCCACGATACATTTAAAATTAAAGATTTGTTACATTTATGCAACGAAGCACTATATCAAAAGAGATGTATACAGTTGTGCGATCTGGGAAACCTCCTTATCTCTCACGTAAAATCAGCTTTAGAACTGACGTGCACAACTTAAATCTTAGGCACAAATATTGTATTACTGTGCCCTTGCACAGGTCCTCAAAATTTCGGCACTCGTTCTCTTATCAAGTGGCTCGTTTTTGGAATGCTATTCCTGTTTCCGCCAGGTGTGCTGGCTCGATCTCAGTGTTTAAATCGATTGTTTTGCGCGACAGGTTATTTGATAATTATGATGTATTGTGAGTTTATTCAGGTTGCAGTGTTTATCGTATTACACTCAGTTATATACTATTTTTTTTGTATTTAGTTTATTTTCATTGGTGCAAGTAAAATCAGTGGCCTGTGCCTTTTCTGTTCTTGCACCTTTTGAGCTGACTTATATTATTTAATTTGATTGATTGATGTTTTATTAGAAGTTTGTATTGTTTATCAGCTCAATAAATGAATTATTATTATTATTATTATATTATATGGCAAGATTGTGTTGCACAAATCATCAAAAAACTGATTTTCGGCAGAAATAATATTGCGAAGTATGTAATAATAAATCACAAAACAGAATACGTATAAAATTCCACAAATATGACAAAAATACTGAATACGGTCCTGATAGTTGATCGTTTGAAATCGTCGCGCGAAGCCTCGCGTTGCTTTCCACGCGTAATCCCCTTTCCCCGAGGGAAACTATCCTGTACACAGAAACGAATACATTCATTTCACTGTTAAAAATTCCCTAATAACTTTTATGTTATTATTCATCTATGGATGAGTATCACAATAAATACGGATTGTTTACGTGCTAACTGCGTTGCCTAGCTATTGTTTGTTTTTGAGATATCCGAGTCAATATAAGGCTCGCTTAGAGACTTTATTACGTACAATATCAAGAAAATAAAAAGGCCTATCTATAAAAGAAACTCTAAAGTGTAAGCTGAACTAAAATTTCCTTTGTTAACTGGTTTAAGAGAATAAAAATCGGATATCAAGCATTCTTTTAAAACAGCAAAATCTGGTACATGGCCAGAAAAAAATTTGATAGTCACTTTATGTAGAAATAGTTTTGCATACCTACAACCTGCATTATTCAGGACATCTAAATATACTAAAATTCCCAATTTTGATTTTGAATTTCAGTTATAATCAAACGATACTATCCCAAACATTTTGTTTCCATTTTATTTTTTCCTGTTCAATTCCAATTTTTTATTGTTAAATGCACGTACAATTGTCCGTTGTCATTGCAATTTGAAATATATATCTATTTACCTGAAAGTAGACACAATAAGGTGACTAGAAATAGAATGCAAGATTGTTTTGTTTCGTTAAGATTCTAGCAATTCAAATCACTGGGATCCATCAAGGGTGTCAACAGTGACACACACCCATACGTAGCACGTTTTGAGCATACATTTCATCGTGAAACAACAATGGTTAACATTTCAACGCCTGCTTTGTTTTATGTTAACTCTTGTTTGCGGTTTAGGTTTTTCTTTTAATTCAAAGTACATCGCCTGACGCTGTATTTGCTGGCGTATTTTTTAATTAATTTAGCTCACGAGCCGGCTAAAAGGGAGCGTAATTAATTGCTGTACAAAAGCGCGCAATAAATTTCAAAATAATGGCACCGACACCGTCGCGTTTTTACGTTAAAGAGATGCACGTGATAATGGCGTCAAGGTGCGTAAGGTGTCAACCCTCTCCGTTTCCCGCGCTGTTGTATTGTTGCTTTGTTTACGCGAATAAAGTAGACCTGATTTTCACCCGAGAGAGTAAATGGAAGGCAATATTTTACTTCGTTAAGGTAATTCTTTTCTCATTTGCCTTTCAAATGTTAGGAGGATGTCTGATTTTTTATGAAATGAAAAATATTACAATGGTAAGATTGTAGTTTACCGGAGTAAACACAACAAAAGAATTTTCGGATACGAGAAAAATACAGGGTCATTATAAATGATTATAGTCGAAGTTGACCATGCTCATGTTAGAAAATGTTTGCCGCTATACACAAACAATTGTCAAACTTGAAATAGGTTATGCAACCAATTTAACTTTTGTGTGTGGCATTCTATTCAAATAGAGCGGCAACCAGAAATCTTTACATTTGATATCATGGCCTACTTCGACTAGAATCATTAATTATAATTAACTAATATATAATGAACGAATACACAACAGTCTTGACTTTCAGCATTTAGTTACATGGGCCAGTTATATGGGTAGTAAACAAAAATGCTACCTTGTTTACCTTATTCGGGTTCGTTGTACTTTGGTACCTATATTATAATAGAAGTGTGAAACCTTGTTCTTTTCATACCTTATTCTACCATGCAAGAGTTGAAATATTCCAAAACGAGACGATTATTTTTTTATTTATATTATTTTCATGAAATCGTAAAATATAGTTTATTAAAAAAGCAGTTCTTATGATTTTTATTCCTATAAAGATGAGGAGAAAATACAAAAACACATAAATTGTCTAGGTCAGAGTAAAGAAACCCAGATAATTCAAAAAATGGAACTTTAAACTTAACTGAATTTTTATAATTGAATGAAAGATATATAATTTTAGTAGAAAAAAAAACAACTAACAAAACATTTCTTGGAAAATCTTAATTTAAAAAAATTTCAGAACTTTTCAGAGATTTCTTAATTTGACTGAATTGCAATAATTGCCACTAAATGATTAACCTGACTAACAACAACAACTAAAGAAATCGAACAAGATACAATTGATCCTGGTGTGTTTTTTGTAGACACTGAATCTGATAAGAGAAATTGTGTATTGAGTCTAGTTATTTTACCTTGTTATGCGTAGTATGAAAAGGTATTGTAATCGTGCCGAAAAAAAATGACATTTTAGCAGAAATATGTCCTTTTGGGTCCCCTAAACATTTATGACCAAGGTACAAAAAATGTCTGTTATTTTGTGGCAATGATTCCGGAGACACTATTAAAGATATCGGGACAAAATTCGTATTTAGAAGTTTGATGACTAAACTTAGAGCTGTGAAGGGTTTTGTTCAAAACGGTCCAAAGGAACTGGATGTCTACTGCAAGCACTTTTCAAAGATTTTGCAAATGAGCCGCCATTTCTGTAATTTCGTCAAAATAGTTAATTAATAAATTAAAGTCGAGGAAATTCTGAATAATTTATATCTATAACATTTTTTGATAAAATTAATAGTTTAGCTGCATGAACAAATTCTACTTGGTCGAGATCGGTAGTGTCTGCATTAATATAAAACTAGTTAGCCAGGATTTGACAGATATTTTCATTCTAATGACAGTAGGTAGTGTCTAACGCTGATGTTTTAACAATACCTACTGTCCATAGAATCAAGACACGATCGATCTCGATCAAATACAATCTCATGCCGATAAAGAATTAATTTTATATATGTTACGATAAAGTCGTGCCTGACCACATCAGATTTTTTCTCACAATTTAAAATTTCTGACTTCAGGTTCAGAATCTACGGAAAGACATTATACCAGAATCGGTCGTGACATTAGTTTTTTTGGCTTAGATTATTGGCCAAATTACTTAATTGGAAACTTTTGATATGTTGTGATATCTAAAGTCAGAAGTTTATCGGCTTTTACTTTATTTTAATTAAGATATCAATCGTGGCATGCATTTTCATATATTTTCTTCAAAACGAGTGCGCCTAATACGTTTTGTAAAACAAGTGTTATATACTATTTTTTCGACGTTCGATATCAATTTTACATAAATTTCGAAAATTGCGATTGTTATCTTACAATTTTCTATTTTCAACAGTTGGTAGTTGCGGTAAAACTGCCAAATACGACTGAGGCGAGCCAATAGCGATTGAGGTATCAGGTATCATTCGACGCTTGGCATCTCTATTATCAATCTTGGAAAACTAAATGTTACTAAAAGCTAGTGCTTTTAAAGCTAGTTTTCATAGCGACACCGAAAACGGTTTCGTTATAAATCTATAACGAACGCAAAGTAGAAAAAAAAATTACTGCAAATGCTTTTCTGATCACATAACACTTTGAAGAAGTGGCCAAGAAGAAGAAGTTTCCAAAGAAGTGGAAAAAATTAATAAAAAAGCAATAAAATAGAAATAGCAATAGTAAAGGAAATAGAAATATGAATGTTGAAATAAATGTAGTTAGATACAGCACTTAAAATAGAAGCGTTATAATCATCTTGTCGCTGATTGTGTCTTTTGTAACGACATAATGATGATTGTTAAAATGCCCTCTCAATGGTGTTACTCTTTACGAGCTTTCGGTAGATTTTCGACCCAATAAAATTAACATTTAAGTTAACCGGTGCATAATACATTACAGTTCCGGGAGATATCCGCGCTGCAAGTTGCCACATAAAACGTTTTAATTAAAGCTAACCTCAATTTTGCATGTTTATCTTTTGCTCTGAACGCTCGTAGTAGTTCCCTTCCACCGGGCCCGCATTTGCATAAATAACGACTCCAGTTCCGAATAACACACACACACACACACACACACACACACACTCACATCCAGTGGGCTGGCCAAACACCGACTATAAAGCTACCACGAGCCGTGGTCAATAACGTATTAGAAGCATAAAGTTGATGCCCTAGACACGGTGAATCTTTAAACGACTTGACTGTAGTTTACGCTTCAATTCTAGATAGGGTGTTATATCATACGTAATGGTTTGTGTTAGTTTGTTAATTGTGTCAGCTAATAAACCTTTCAGTACTATGTGTAGCTCTAATTGTATAGTAAAGTGTACTACTTTTAAGCAGTTTCAGTTATATAGTTATTATTCTTCATGTTCTTTCTTTTCCGTATGGTCATCTCTATATAATGTGAAGCGTAATATTATGTTGATAAAAGTGATGTAAAAAGTATGTAATTTTCCATACTTTGTAGTGGCAGTTGCAAGTATGGAAACATGGGAAAATGAGACAGGGTTAATTAACAAAATTCTCGAACACGTTGGATCTTTAACTATCAAAATACTGGGGAATATCCATGTTCTGAATGCAAAATGAGTCATTTTGGATCAAATTTGTTACCCTAGCGGGCACTTGAATAAAAAATGCACTAAAACAGCACGTGAAATGAATCTTTCGCTTTTCTTTCCTAGACAAATGTTACTAATATCCTCTAATTCACAAGTGTCTATTCTTCAAAAATTCATTAAACGTTTATGCCACTATGAAGAAAATTAACAGAACTATCATAATCAAGAAAAGGTATATGGGGTAGCCATTTAAAAAAGTGTCAATGATACCATAAGCCAAAAGTAATTGAAGGAGGGGCAATGATTTTGCGCTGATTCACATTTGTTATAAATATGTGTCTTGATAATTAAAAATCGACGGGTCCAAGGATTTTTGTAAATAAAAAACCGTCTGCGTCTCCGAGATTTTGTCATATTTCCATACTTTGCGCGCTCTGTATATTTAGATATACAAAAAGAAATTACTCAAAAACAGATCAGAATCGAGTAATATCTTGACAATATTTCAGAAAAAAAAATGATATGAAAGCGATATCAAGTTGGTCAGTATCGCTTAAATTTTTTTATGATATATATTTTTAGTAGTACTCTGTAGTCTCATATATTTTGAAAAGTAAAATCTGGGAACCCCACTGTCATGTATTTGTTTTAATTAAGAAATTGTTTTGAACTATTATAAATATTTATTTACGTCTCACTCTAAATAGGTCCTCTTCAACACGTAAGCAACCAAGTACACATCACTGTAGGGCCTTCATATACAACATCTCCGTTTGAACAAAAAATGTAATTCTGTACATAGCAATAACCTTATCAATATCTACTTAAAAAGAAGCTGCATCAATTACAATACGAAGTAGAACCAAACAAAGCAAATAATAATAATGAAACCACAATAAATCAAATACAAGTTTCAAATCAAAATACAATATAAATTCATACAATAGATTAGTAGATCGTTTCAAATGAAATTCATATATGTACAACTCCAAATTCTTATGCTAAGCTTAATTAGAATGTTCAAATCAAAATACAATACAATTATAAACTATTACATGTACGAATTTCAAGTTCTACGAAAAACGTATACTAAGTTAGTAACATAATCTAGTGGAGGTGTTTGAGTCTCTTCCTGACTTAGTAATATACGCCCCTTCATAATTATTGTTATTGCATGGTGGATTATGGATGGTAGATTTTCATTATTAACCAATTTGGAATCATATCTAGTTCAATGATTATTTCTCTGAGCAGGCAACAACATTTCAACATTTGTATATCTCACTTGTGGTTTATTTAGTGACTTTCTTATGTGTATCGTATTTCTTCGTTTCAATCTATTATTTTCATCGCATTCAATAAAAATCTGGGAGAATCTGGCTCATTCACAATAATAGCAGGTTTCCAGATGTTATTTTCTTGTCTTCCTATTTGTCGCAGTTGTTCACCAACAACGTTCACCTGGTTTGTATGAATTTCCTTGGTTTGAACTCTTTATCTTTCATTTCAACGGTCCCTTGCTTGATCAGACGGTCCTGGACGTCCTTGTATGTGGTATGCAGTACAATATTGTCTCGTAGCAATTCATCGGAATTTGTTAGCAATATTTTGACATCGGTGAGAAATGAGTCAAATTTTTTTCCTTCGGCCTGTTTTCTTTCGTAGAACAAATCGTGCGTATAATTTTTTTTTTCTTAGGTAAGCAGTGATCTTCTTTGTGTTAAAACATCCATGGTTTCCTCGCCTACAAAATTGAGCAAAATGGCTACTTGACTTTCACTTTTTTCTAGTGCAGATGCTGTCATGTACAAGTTGAAATTTCTTATGAATTTCTTCCAATTTTCTTTTTCAGATTCCCTTTTAGCTGCAGGGGCGAAGTTGTGTTGAAGCTACTCGTTTTTGGCCTCTTCTAGTTTTTCTTTCAACAGCGTGCTGAATCTTCTTTTTCTATTCTTTTATTCGTTTCTTCACGTTTCTTGGATTATTTGAAGAATTTAACCATCGCCACTTCTTGTAAAGTTCGTTAAGAACCGACTGCGCCATGTCATGTATCTATTCATGAATAAAGTCAGGGACGTATGACTTCATAATTTCTTTTTGCAGGTTATTATCGATTTTTAGACCATAGGGTAGTTACAGGCAACACAATTTTCGTAAACGTCCATTAGAAAATTCTATCATCGGGATTTGTCTGCATGTGGACGATAATTTTCTCCAACTTTGAGAAGACATAATTCTGCATGCTTTATCTACATACATGCGTGTCATGAGCCATGTAAGCGTCGGGCCGTTTCATTGTAAATTGGAAAACAGACCAGTAAGTTATGCGGCCGCTCGACAGCTAAATGTAATAAAATAGAATCGCTCATTTTGCCCGGAATGCTTTTAACAACGCACCAGGAACGACAACATCTCTTCGGGGCTATATTCGCGGTCGTTACGGCGTAAAAACGACGCGGTCGTCCGACTCAAGGAGTTGCGAGCCATTACCAGGCCATACTCTAGTACCATAGAGTATCTTGATCCACGAATCGCTCTAGTGGGTTGGGCTCAAACTCATAATCGTACGTCAACAATGTTGTGCCGTTAATAGCTCACGTAAATGCAAAAATGCGCCACTTTGGCTCCCACTCACGTGCTGAAGCCGCTACGCACAGTATGGTATTCGACGTAAATTGGTGGCCAAAATGAAGTTTTGTTCGTTTGCCATTTCGAAATAAATGGTTGTCATTGGTTGTTAATGTAATGTAATGCAACTTCTTAGACAAATAACAAGTTGGGCCGGATGAAAAATAATTTTTTTAAAAGATAAAAAAAATTATTTTACTTCTACATCATTGGCCTTTTTCAAATATAAAACATCTAGCACAACTCATGATACAAAAATAGATTTTATTTAAGTACAATTTTAACCCAAATATTATAATTTGTTGATGGGTGACAGGCTGACCACTCCCAGCAAACGAAAAAAGATTTTTAAAACGTAATCATAACTGTTATGTTTTTAAAGTAATGAGTCCAAATACGCCAAATTTTAAATTTTTATTGTTGTATAAACATAATATTGTTTATTTTGTTTTATTTTTTTGAAACTTTTTTTTTCACTCTTACCTGTTTGGTGATATAAATAAAAATGAGTTTACTTTATTCTCGTGAGTATATACTTTATGCTCAATTCTTTTAGGTAGAGGCCGCTCCCAGACGATGTGGTCAACGTTGGACATTGGTGATGCTCTGCATAGCAAGATACAACTCAAGATCAAACGTATATTCCAGTGACCACTTGTAGTCTCTAGAAACTTTTATCTCTTGAAACTTTTATAGGTACATACCAGCTTTGTATAACATGTTTTATATAAAAATCTCTATATTTTAACAATAAAGAAAATACTCCCTTTTTACATCTTTAATTTTCATTTTATCTTTAATATTCATTTTATCTTTGACTGCTACATCCCATGACTGTCGAATCTCTGTTATTAATAATTTATTACTAGATATTGCAGAATTTAAATTTGTAACCTTATAATATTTTATCTGCACGCATATAATAAATAAAATTGACTAACTTGTGGCCTTACTTTGTGGCTTGTTAACATTATCGCTTATTTGAAGTCCATACGGCGACTTTCAGAAGCAGAAAACTGGTCTATAACTTTTTGTTTATATGCTTATTATATGCATACTGTGTATGTATGGTTTCGATTTGGTCCTTTTCTTTGAGAAAGGATTGCCAAAGCAGAGAGTATTGTTGTCCAAAAAGTGAAGATCATAAAATAGTTTTTATATGTTTTGCCAACAACAAACAAATGGTTCACATCTGTAATACCAGTGTTTGACCACCATACATCTGTTTCAAATAGTAAAAATGTGGACTAATCAATTTTGAGTTTTTTTGGCAACACAACCACTGAGCCACTCATTTTTCCTATAAACATCAGTATTAAATAATAATGTTCTTGTAAATATTCTGGATGTGCCCAACACACATTGTGTTAAAGTTAAACACGGTGTGCTTATTTTTATTGGTGTATAAACGGGCCTCTTCCAAGTTTTTTTCATTTTAGCTTCATCGATGCAATAACGACTACGGAATGGCTCAGCTGGTTCAGGTTTCATCATTTATGAGGAAATACCTAAACTGGGTACTATTTCTGTTCTTTAACAACATAACTAAACAATATCTTAGTTTTTACTTTATCGTATACATAGTAGGATTTATCAATTTTATCATACCTAGTATGATAAAAAAAGCTTTTGAGATTCTAGTTGCAAAATGTCCTGTTGCGTTCCCTTAACATTTTCGACCAAGGCAAAAAAATGGGGAATTTACTAAAGGTATCAGGACGCAATTTCATATTTAGAAGTTTCATGATTAAACTTAGATTTGTAAGAAGTTTTGTTCAAAAGGGCTCAAAGAAATTGGAGTTTTACTCTTAGCATTCAACGATTTTGCAAATGAGCCGCCATTTCCGTAATTTCGTCAAAATAGTTAAATATTATATTAAAATAAACGAAAATTTTGTATAATTTATGTCTATGACATTTATTGGTAAAATTTATAGTTTAGCAACATGAGCAAATTCCATTTCTAGATCGCTCGTACTGCATTAAAACTGGTTGACAGATGTTTTGATTCTATTGTCAGTATTATACAACATTGACATTGACACTGCTATATAGTATGATAATGTCATGTGCCTGGCCACACCAGATTTTCTTCTTGCAAGTAATTTGATGCAATTAAGTTTGGAAAACTGAAGAAAGGGATGTCGTCATTTTATTTAAACAGCCAATTTTAGCAAAATATGTTTGTAACGTCATTAACGATATTTTATCTCATTATTGAGATATGTTTATAGACAAGGTCTGATGATCCTATTAAGTTAGCAAATCCCTTTACCGCAAAAATTTATAGGTATATAATATATACCTACAATCTACATATATAGAAAAACTGAAACTATAGTTCATAATTTTCCAAACCCAATTGTGATATCTGTACTTGTTTAAACATTTGAGCTAAAGGGTGTTTTTATTTAATATTTTCAATGTTTTTTTTGTTTATATCGTTTATTTTTTATGGTAAATAATGGCGACCAAAACACAGCATCTGGCTCATTACTTTCTAGACACTGCAGTAACAAAATGCAACCAAAAAAATATTGGTTTTAGATATTTGAACGTCACAGACCATTTAATAAGCCAAGTCCAAAATCACCATCTTGAAAATGCTGAACAAACTGCATCAACGCCACTTCAACCGCATTGCACATCCTTTAGTTTCCATTCGTCATATCAAAATTCCTGTCTGATATATCAAGAAGTCGACCTTTGGGTAGTCTCAAGAAACGCAAATTTTATATAAATTATACAAAACCGGAAACATAACCTACTTCAACTACCTATCTCCAGCAATGATTGGAATTTGTAAATAATATATATTTCTGTTAGATGTTTCCCGCCACTTGATTACGTGAACCCCGGCTTTAACTTAGGGAGACTAGTTTTTAAATACCTGCTCGATGATATCATGCCTGTGACCGTTCGGATGACACAATTTTGTAACAGTTGAGTGGTTGTATTTGATACGAAAGGTTGTGCGGAGTAAATTGATTTGTAGCAGTGATAGATTGTTTTATTTTCACGAGTTTTCATCTGTTCCTTAACATTTTTTTAAAGGTATTTAAAACTGGCCTGAAATGATTTCAGCTAACAATCCGTTAACCAGCAGATAAAGACAACATCACATTCTGGGTTTGATAGTCAGCTCTTAATTTATTTTTTCCAAAACCAACATGGGCCTGAACCTTATACGCTTTTGGCCAGCAAAAACGGTCGAATACCTCACTGTGCTCCAGCGGGTTTCCTAAAAATATCTGTAGTACGCAAGCGGTACAGCATATGTAAATTCCTATCCTGCATAAAGATTGCCTTAAATAGACCTTATCTGGGATCGCTGGCGCGTCGCTTACATCTGCGGAAAGAGGCGATAGCCGTACGGTTCGTGCACTACTGATGCGATGAAGAAATTGCAGAATTAAGTAAGAGACGCATTCGTATTTGTCAGTCGGGAGATTGTGTTGTCGTGTCCTTTTCATTAGCGTAATCTCGATGTGTTTCACTTAATGGGACGACAACGTAAAGATAACACCTTTTGGAGTGGACTGCTGGCGGCAGCTGTGCGTTATAAGATAAAAACTTCGATGACAATGACGACCTGACGCCTTTTTGTGAGCATATTTTATTCAGTTTTTGATTTTCTTTTATCTCATTGAAGTTCCAATAAAAAGAATATCAAAAGTGAACTTTTGCGGTCGTCTCTAAGAATTGCAGAATATTAGATTACCATATGATGATGAGTTTCGCAAATGCCAATTGTTTCTTTTTGGTATTTTGTTTGTGTTGTGTTGTAATTTATGTGAAGGTTTTATGTAAGGTTTCATAATTGACGTACCACTACTGATACAGGTTACTTTTTGTTCAACGCATATACATTTTAACATTTTGTTAAAAAATAGCTCGCTCTAGTCTCTAGAGCAGCCAAGAAGAACAATTACCTACTCCGAAAAATTAAAAACAGTAGACATGAACCCAATATTAATACAAGAAGCCTTGTGTCTAGTAAAACTTGGCATGCTGTGCACGGATTCACGGGCGAGGATGTTGATTTGTGCAAACAGGATGTCATGTCCCGTGTTATATCTGTGTTCAGCGAGAGCTGAACCCGCGATTTGTCGCAATCTAGTGCAGCGTTCGTGCTCAGATACTCGGACGCTAACTCATCGCTTCATCTCGCCAATATAGACACTTCCACAACCACATGGAATCCGGTACACACCAGATGAAAGAAGAGGACGGATTTTGTCCTTTGTGGAAGGATGTAAGTCCGATAGTTCGGAAAGGGGTTTGAATATCGGTTTTATGTTGTATTTGCGGAGGATGCGTCCAATACGATCTGTCGTACCCTGGACGTAAGGAAGAAAAGCTGTTGCGATTGGGACGCTTTCTGTTGGGTTTAGGTGTCGGGAAATGGTTTTAATTGTCGAGGACTTGGGATAGTTGCTTTGGGATAAGACTTTGGTTAAGTTGTCAAGTTCGTTTTGGAGGTATGTGAGGTGGGTTATAGAGATTGCTCTTTTCACAAGGGTGTTGATCAGTGCTTGTTTCTGAGCGGGGTGATGGTGGGAATTGGCATTCAGGTATCTGTCGGTGTGAGTAAGTTTCCTATACACGGTATGTTTAAGGGAGCCGGATGGAGTGCGAGTAACTAGGACGTCGAGGAAAGGGAGAGACCCATCTGTTTCCACTTCCATGGTGAAGCGTATGTCTGGGTGTTGCTGGTTGAGGTAGTCGAGGAAATTGTTTAAGGATTGCCGTCCATGTGGCCAAATTACGAAAGTGTCATCTACGTTTGGGCTTCAGGTTGTGGGACTAAAGGATTTGTTGTTCAAATGCCTCCATGAAAATGTTGGCCACAACAGCGGATAAGGGTGAGCCCATGGCAGCTCCCGAAACTTGTTCATAGAACTTGCCTCGCAACTGGAAGTAAGTGGAAGATAGACAAGCACCCGACCATGTCAGCGTAACAGGAAGGTTGGTTATCAGAGGGAAGGAGTTGTGTAATTATGGTGATGGTATCCTGGATTGGAACCCTGGTAAATAAGGACTCAACGTCGAAACTAACCAGGAGATCTTGGGGATCAAGGGACAGGTTTTGGATTCTTTGCACAAAATGTTGGGAATTGAGGATGAAGGAGTCCGTGTTACCGGTATATTTGTGTAGGATGTTGGCAAGAAACTTGGAAAGAGCATAGGTAGGACTGGTAAACGAACTGACTATAGGACGTAGTGGTATATTAGGTTTGCGGATCTTAGGTAAACCATACAGTCTAGGAGGTCGGGAGTCTCTCGGAATTAGGGCTTGTTGTGTGTCTTTTGGGATGGGAGATTGTTTGATGATTGCTTCAAAATCCTCAACGCGGCTTCCACCCGAAAATCAATATATCAATGTTATATTATTAACATAATCTTCTAAATTTCATATCTCGAAATCATATCTCGGAATTTAATTTTTTGGCCATATAATTGTTCTTTTGCTATGAGTATTCGAGACGCTGAAGACACACCCTGCCATTATCGTTGGTCAGCAATTAAATACCACTTCGCAGATTTTGGTGGTTCTCTGCTTCAAAGTGCATCGCTCAAACTTCTATTTCAGCCTAATTAAAAAAAAAAATCTAACACATCCCGTTTCTGAAAATTTTCTAGTATTTGTGCATGATTTAAAAAAATGATGTTTATAATATTTGGAATATCTTTATTGAACACCAACTCAAAGGAATTGACTGCAATATGTTAACGTAATGTTGGTGTGAACATATATATTTTTAATATGACCGAAGTATTAAAAAAATATGTCGACTTACCTTGATAAATTATCTTGAAAAAATAATAAATCTATCATACTTACCAATGAAAATTTATTTATCCAACACCGGTCAAGTTCATTGTATAAATGTAAAGAAAACGAAGTTATATATAAGTACAAGTTTATTTAATTATAAATAACAGAACAAAAAAATCATAAATATCTACATCATATCTTACACGAAAATTCTCTACAAAAGGAAAGACAACCTTATACAAATAAAAAAGAAATGCTTCGTTATCATGTAATACGTTACGATTCATATAATTATAATATAATAACAATTTCATTATGTACAAGATAAGAGACCTATTTACACAAGTAGATCGTTCGATTTAGTCAATACGCTTATTCATTTTTTTGTTATTTTTCGTTCGATTAAAATTTACCTTCAGTTAAATTTGTTTAATCTAAATCACAATGTATATAAAACCTAAGCTAAGAGGATACACAATTGATCATCATCGTCATCAAGTAGTATTGCTAAGAAAAATAGGATTCAGTCTGAGATTGTATTGGATTGAACCCGACATTCACGGTTCAGGTTAAGGAGACAAACAGTTCTTTGGTTATTATATTACAAGAAGCTGCAGTTGAGTACAATATTTACGTATCTATGTGTTCACTAAACTGTTCTCTAACAATGTCCCTATTTAACACTCACCGGGTGTGTACGTATTATTTCGTTATTATTGTCCACAGAACGCGAAATAGCAAGTTGTATCGGCAGGAAGACGTTTTCTTATAGTCGTGTTATCATCCGAATGGTAACTAAACAACTACGGACTAGTTAACTCAAAATTAGGACACTCGCGGACGACACCTTCACTCTTCTTCATCTCCATGTCTTCTCCTCCTTCTTCGTTTCTTCTTCCACCGTCGAGATATGTAATTAAGTCCATGATTTGTTCGACGAAGCTATTCTATTTCACGCACCGCTTCATCTGGCAGTGCTGCGGCGGCATAACTCTAGCATTAACGGACGGACCAGCTTCAGCGTACAAGCACGAAGACTCACTACAAGAACACGTCGTATCGTGACTGCTCGAACACGAATGTCTGTCAGTCTCTACGTCCGCGTCTCCGTCCTCCCAGTGCTGATTACCCCACACTTTGTTATCACAGTTATGCTGAGGATGACAGTGGCGCTGATTAGACCGTCTTCCGCCGGAACTACCACTGGCCAACGAGCAATGCGCGTCGCAGTTACCACAAGACCCTCCTCTTGGATACTGAGCCAAGCGACTGCACTGGCTACCAGAATGACTCGGTATATGGACAGCGTAGCAAGCGTAACCTCCAGCACTCCCACAGCTGCTTCCTCCTCTTGGAGGAGGACATGGCGCGCTGTTATCCCTCGGGCACTCCGGTGGAGGGTGATCAGGCGGCGGAGGGATAATCTCGGACCAGTTTGGAGGAGGAACAAGCATCGTGGTAGCATAAGGCGTCGGATTATCAGGGCTCTTCTTGCAGTTGTAAAAGGTTGATAAACTCCTAGTGTCAACTTCGGCGTAATCCGCAGGTGGCGCTAGAGGTATGGACGAGTCTTTATCACAATCAGCAGCCCTCCAACCCCTATCAATCCATAAACTCTCCTTGTTGCTTAGTTGTGTTGCGTTGGCCACAGGTACGCTGAGATGACCCAGCTGTTTACTCGATGATTGTCTTCGCTTTAAGTACAACACACCTCCGGTCAATCCTAATAGAACTAAAGCTAGTATTGCTAGGAGGACAACGAACCAAGTCTGCCTAACCAAAGGAATCACCGGGCCTAACGTTCTCGGGCTTTGAGCTCTTGGATTCGATAAGAGTGGAAAGGTATTTGAGTATGGCCCCATCCCAGCTATGGTGAACGCTGCGACTCTCGCGTTGTAGTCCCCACCAGCTGTTAGGTTATTGACCAAGATCGAAGTGGTTGTTGCGTTCGTCTGCAAGGCTCTTGTACTCGCTCCTTTGATCAAAATTTTATACCCAAGGATGACACCGTTGTGGTGTTGAGGCGGTGGAGGTGACCACCTAACCCAACCAGACGTATCATTAAAAAACCCTGCGGTTATACTATCAGGCGGTGCCGAGGGTATATCCTCAAGCGTTTGGGCAATCCTCGAGTTTGATGGTTGCCCTTCAACGCTCTTATAAAACGGAGATATAAAAAACTCGTACTTCGTGAATTTCTTTAAATTCGAGACTGTGTACGTACTGGACTGGATGTTCAGGACGGTTAGGATGTTGTAATTGTGGGACCCCCCTGAGAGTTCCCTGAAGCGTATGTAGAGGCCTTCAACGAAGTCATGGGCGTTGAACACCCAAGCCAGCTCGATTGATGAAGAGGTTAACGCGTGAGCGTCGTGGAGTTCCACAAGTTTTGTACTTAAGATAGACCTAGCTGTGTCTAGTTCGGAACGAAGCACCGCACGAGAGTTAGCTAAAGTCCTCACGTTTTGCGACACACCACTAGCTGGAGATAGGCCGTGAGAGTTTTCAGCGCGCACTATGAACACATAAGAACTTCCTGGTTTTAACTCGCGCACCACCATGTGAGGCTCTAGGACTCTATGAGCGGCGACGACCCATCCAGTCTGGAGATCAGGACTCCAGTACTCCACGGTATAACCAACGATCCCCAACTCATCACTGGCGATAGCCCAGGAAAGACTAACGCTCGATTCCGTGGCGTTGTAGATCCTAGGCGCTGTTGGCGCCTTGGGGAAGGTCGAAGGGTCGGGACTGCGATGCATAGGGACGGATGATCCTTCGACAACATTCAACGAGGCTGACCATGAGCTTTCGCCGCTTAACGAAGTCGCGGAGCAAGTGTACAAGGCTGAATCTTCGATGTGGAGATCTGCAATGAAATTATCAATTATCGACGTGGTCTGGGGGGTGGTTGGGAGGTTAAGTTTGTACGTACCGTCTATGTCTAGCGTGCCACTCGTGGTAATTGAATATCGATCGGGCATGTTGTTCACCTGGAGGAGTTTGCCATCTTTCAGCCAGCGGATTTTCGGTTGATCCCCTTCTGGGTTCGTCGCTTTGCAATGTAACGTGACCATGCTGTGTAGGGGAAGCGTTTGATTTGCGGGGCCCACTTGTATTATGGGTGGTGGGAGGTCGGCTACTGAGGTCACCTGGAACACAAAAAAACGAGTTATTTCTATAACTCGAAACTTTGATAGACGACCTAAGAATATCAATCATGTATACTGCAAGTTTATTGGCTATGAAATGATAATTCTTAATAACAATAGCACAATAGCATGGTAAAATCGCAAAATTGCAAATAAAGTAAGTTATTGTCGTGTCTTATGATACGTCGCGTGTAGAATAATAGCAACATAATTATTATCTAGGATTTCGTTAATGATCAGATAAGAACTCGTAAATTTCATTGGCCATAAAGTTAGAAGTACTTAACGAGTGATACACGAGGATCGACCGGTTTATGGGTACTTGTAGTGCGTTAAATTGCGCTTATAAAATTGTCTACGACGTGTTGTCTGTGGTCATAATTTTAGAGGATTTTTTAATATATTCGTGAAATAATAGAAGGATTGATTGTATTGCCAAACATGTAAACTACATTGTTAATTGTTTTAATTATGAATTACTTTTATTATTTTACACACAGAATCATCATTGGTTAAACTATAAAATTGATATCACATTCTGGGTTTGTAACAAAAATTGTAGTGAATTTAATATCAACTAATAAAATGTGTTCAGAATGAATCACGATTTTTAAACATTATTTTCATTAATGTTTGAAAATTCTCTAAAGAGATGAGCATTAATTTCTTCATAAAGTCAATTGTTTAAATTCAGTCGATCTTTTGCCAGCGTATATCAACTTTTGCTTTTTAAATGGGACGCGTTATTGCTATCTCCAAAATTGAGCAGAGAAGTGAGTAGAACTAAATTATTGGCCTTTTCGAAAAAGATAATTAGAAACAGAATCAATCAAACATGAATCCTCAAAAATCACGGAAGGTTATCAAAAGAGTTATTATCATTATACGTATGGTTTGTTCCGTCTGGATAATATACAGCAAGTCATTTTTCAGGTAAACTGCAAGTACCTATTTAGGTTTAATAAAAAAGATCAGAATCCAACTTAAGAAAAAATTGCATTTTAATAACTGCCCATTTATTTTTGCACAATTTCACAGATATGGTCATATCTGATATATAGACGTATAGGAATTGGACGCCATTATAGTGTTGTTGCACTTTTTGAAATCTCTTACTCACTGGTTTGCACTCTACGTGTTAATAGTATTGTGTATCGTCGACATTGTTAATTGTCTTCTCGCTGGAAATAGCAAATCGGGACCTATCCCGATCGTACGACATATGCGTAGCAAACTTGAATATAAATATTGTCAGGATGTACTCGTACCTCCCATGGGCTTAAATAAAACTGACGACCTCCACGTATACTTAACTTGCCCTGAGGAAGCCGGAGATCAACCGAGCGAAACGTTGTCTTAGTTTGTTTATGACTTCGTATAGCAGTGGAGTCAAAGTTATTTAAGGCCGCAGGCCCTAGAATTCTGACCTGAACTTCTGCGGGCTGCTTACAAAAAAAAAATCTCAAAAAGTGATTAACCGGTAGAAAATTGCGGTTGTCATCTTACAATCTAGAGTAATTTTTTTCTTCAACAGTTGGTAGTTGTAGTAGAATTCACAAATACGACTGAGGCGAGCCAATAGCGATTGAGATGTCAGCCGTATTTTACACTTGACGTCAATTTCATCAATCTTAGAAAACTAAAAGTTACTGAAAGTTTGTGATCTAGTGTTTTCATAACGACACCGAAATCAGTTTCGTTATGAGTTTATAACGAACGCAAAGTAGAAAATAGTATATTATAATACAAGTTTTATAAGACAAAAATTGGCGAACGAGTTGTTTTGGGCACGACGAGCGTAGCGCGGAGTGCCCAAATGGAACGAGTGCGCCAATACGTCTTATAAAACGAGTGTTATATACTATTTTTTCTACTTTGCGACATTAATTTTAAATAAATTTCGAAAATTGCGACTGTCATCTTTCAATCTAGAATAGTTTTATATTCAACGGTTGGTAGTTGTTGTAAAACTGCGAAATACGATTGACGCGAGCCAATAGCGGTTGAGATGTCAGCATCATTTGACACTTGACATCAATGTCATCAATCTAGGTAAACTGAAAGTTACTAAAAGTTAGTGATCTAGTGCTTTCATAACGACACCGAAAGCGGTTTCGTTATGAGTTTATAACGAACGCAAAGTAGAAAAAAATAATAATTACTACAGCTTTTTTTATTCTCAAAATTCCACTCAAATTTAAATTTTGAATAATGCTTTTAGATTTTTAACAAGCGTCTGGTAATTCTGTTGTTTATTTTTTTCTGAGCTATTATTAGTAAATTCGACTGTTAAAAAAAGAATTGTTGTTCTAAAGTTCGCCATAATGTTACACATTTTTTTTACTTTAAAATTAGGTGGGCGAGATATTGGTATGATAACAACAAAAAATCATGGTGGTATGTTTCAGAAGGATATTATTAAGTAAAATTTTGCCATAAAAAATACTCAAGAATATACAGTAAAAATTTGAAATAAAAATATTGCATAGTATTTCCAGAAAAAATCCCAAAGCTTTCCTATTTTTTTACCATCTATACGAGGCTCCCCCCTTAAATTATTATTATAGTAAGCCCACGATGTAATGCAGAAATTCCCAAATAAAAATGATTACTGTTCTGCTGTCTAACAAAGTCCCGACACTCCATTTACACTTAATAATTAAAGAATGTCACAAATCAGTTTCATATTTTTTAAATTCGTAATGTATTGTACAATTCTTACCGAGGGCTCGCGGGCCGCACCGTAGGGTTTTGAGGGCCGCATGCGGCTAGCGGGCCGCAGGTTTGACATCACTGTCGTAGAGGAATAAATTACCCAGGACTATACAGCGATAGTTTTATTTTTCATCACCATATGTAGTCGAGAACCCGAACCAACATTATTAATATAATTTATATATATATTTTTTTAAATCAAAACTGAGGAGTGTCCATATTCACGCATTTTTTGCCCCATGGATCCCCCTGATGGACATCAGGTTCCAACCCTTGTATAGATGAGATACTAAACAACTCTCGTGTTCATCGTTGTAAACGTGAGCCTGAAAAATGTTACGTTTTACCACAAAAATAGCCATTTCCCGACATTACACGGAATCGACAATTTCCTTCCGCGATACCTTTACATAACTCCTCGCCAAAGTATTATCAAACTCTAAGCAAAAATCCATCTCTAATCCCGTACCCAACTTCCACCGTACCCTAACAAATTCCACCATCGCAGACACGTAATCTCTCCGATCTCCAACATTCGCAGAGCTTAAAACTTGCATCCGCAACGGCAACGTTCCACCAACGTTCCCCGACATAAGCTAAGAGTTAAGCTGACTTAAGCAACTCACCTGAAGGAAAGCCCTCGTGGTATTCGATCCTGCGACGCTAAGAGCGGAGCACACAAGGTAACCGGCATCTTCCCTCTGGACTCCCTGAATCCTCAGCGTTCCATCGGCGCCGACGTGCATATGACCGTACGAATTCTCCGGGAACATAAGCAGCTGCGAGCCTTCCTTATTCCAGAAGACGCTAGGCGGCGGATTTCCAGTCGCCGCGCAGTGAAATTCGGCGACTCCGTTCAGGCTTACGGTCTGGTCTCGGGGACTCTCAATGAAGACGGGCTGGGCTGTAACAAGAGAGAAATATTGGAGAGAATGTGGAAGGAAACGAGCTCTAAATTATATACGATCTCTTCTAAATTATACATAGGGTTTCGCGTCTAGACGTTGAAAAAAATGCTCAGGTCGTCCGACAAAACTGCTGCGAGTTGTTGTTTCGCTTTCTGGGGCATCGTGAAAAAGCGGTTGGAATATAAATGATGGTCGGTTTTGTTGTATGTGTGTGTGTGTGTGAGTGTGTATAGGATATGCCCAAATGTGGCTGTGTAAACTGTAGAGACGATCGGTCAAAATTTATATGGCAGTGATTTGGTATGGGATGGGCAGGTCGTTGATTTAATTTGGTTCGGTCGGTGTTTGGAGTGTAGTTGTAAACTCTCATTAGTGTGTACGATCTTTCGCTTTTTTAAGTATGGTATAGTTTTTGGGCGTTTGGGCGTTTTAACTATAAGTTAAGGCGGAGACATAATTAGTGTTAATATAATTTCACCGTTTTAGATACTTTTTTCGTCTTGAATACGAATTTAAGCTCAAAAGTTGCCAGAACATCAAGATTCGAACACAAATTGTGGGTAAAAATTAAAAAAAAGGTTTTATTTATGGCATAAATAAAGCTAAATTGATGTGATTTTTTATGTCTGCTCTAAAAATATAAAATATAATGGTTAAAACGGGTAATTTCTGAGTAAAATTGAAATTAAGAAATAAAAAAAAAATTTAGCTAGGTATTAATTTTTTATGCTAAAACCCTTTTTTACAATCAACGATTGCGGAAAAACAAACTTTTGTTTCTAATTTCGGGTGAATGATTTTGAGAGTTTAGTCACGCAGATTTTGTTAATGTTAACGAGTTAAAAGTAAAAAAGTTTACTTAAACTTGTGTGTTCAAGTAAAAAAGTAATTCAAACTTTTTCAACTCATAAATTTTGAGTCATTTTACTAAACTAAGTTAGTTTAAAAAGTCTTCGGGCCCAATTTTTTTTTAATCCAGAAATTCCTTATTATGTGTTATTTTTTTTAACTAGCAATCGTTTGTTTTTCTTGTTATAAATAGGCTCGCCCTATAAATGTCGCCAAACATTATGACGTTACACGAGAAAATTTTTGAGAAAAAGGCAATTGAAAATTGGGAAAATCATTGTCGATTGATTTCAATGTTTTACGGGCTCACAATGCTTTTGGGGGAAAATGAGGTTAATGTATAAAAACATAACTCTGTAATGTGTTTCATTTTCCACATATAAAAACATAGTGATTTTATCATATGAACCACATATTCAAGAAACTTCATAATGGCCTAAAATAACCCTTAAAACTTGTATTTATATCATTTAAACTGATCCACAAGACGCCCATTCACTTTCCTAATTTTGGCTTTAAAATTAGAAACCAGAGACAAATCGTAAACTTTGCATAATATACAGGTTGTCCCACTATTTGCCCCCAAATGTTTTTAGGAAGTAGGTAAATATCATTCTGAGTAGAACGTTTCATATAGACCTACATATTTGCCTTTTTTTACAGCCGAGTAAGATATTAAAAAACAGAGTAAAACAAAGAAAGAAAATACAATGCAAACACTGCGAAAACGAAGGAAGTAAACTAACAATACCCATTCCAATAATAAAAGAGATTAATAATATTGGATAACTATAAATAATTATTGAAATAAAATGAATAAAAGATAAGGAAACAAATAAATCCACATAAAAACCTTTAAAATTCGGTTTCAGAGACAGCATCTACAAATTTTCAGGATTTTAGTTAAAAGTACAAGCTTAAGATTAACTTTGATATCCTTTTCACGTTTCTAGGACATTGGTTCATCTGCTATACATGGTTAAAATTGCGTAAACTAGGTTTCTTATTTTGCCCTAAACTTATTAGATATCCTTGATCCGTAGTACCGCAAAATAATGTATCAAGAGTATCTTTTCATTTTGTATTCATCGATGTGAGTGCTGATATCACAGAGACTTTGTTGTTTCACTAAATTTCAACTGCCTTTTGTTAAAAAATTCTCTTACCGAAAACCGTACATTTTTATGCTAACATTAAGACAATTAAAAGATCTATCAAAATCAATAAGAAAAATAGGTAGCTATAGAAAATATGTAGTAGACATCATACGTCGAGAAAAATTGAGGGTCAGAAATGTAATGTTAAATCAAAATTAAAACCAAAATTTTGACAAAGCATTGTAATCGTGTCGAAAAAAGTTTTTTGTGGCGACGATTCCGGAGAAGCTACTAAAGGTATCAGGACGAAACTTCATATTTAGAAGTTACATGACCAAACTTACAGATGAAAACGTTTTTGTTCTAAACGGTCCGAAGGAAATGGATGTTTGCACTAAGCAAAAATAAATAATAATAAATAGTTAAATAATAAATTAAAGTAGAGGAAATCCTGAATTTATAAATTATGTCAACGACAATTTTTGGTAAAATTAATAATTTAGCTGCATGCGCAAATTCTATTTAATCGAGATCGCTCGTACTGCAATAAAACTAGTTATCCAGGATTTGACAGATAGTTTGATTCTATTGGCAGTATTGTCAGCACATCAGCGTTTGACACTGCTATATAGTAAGATATAGGCAAAACAGGGAGAGCTGAAGGTGATTCATCGCTTAAAATCGTATGAACCAAGATAAGAACGTACCGCGTGAATTGGTTCTTAGCTGTGTATATTAAGTTGCCTACTAGGTAGTTCGTTCAAGATTAATATTTAATTATTAAAAATACTGTCATTTAATTGTGATAATTGTCCTATCTAATTTATATATCCATCATTAGCATGTTTAACAGAAGCAAAGTGAAAACATACCAACGAAAACATCTTGTTCACATCACACGTTCGCGCTCGAATTGGAGGTTAGGTTGCTACCGCTGTCATTCGTTCTTATGGTTCTAAGAACAGACGTACTTTTTTGTCTTGCCCATTTAAATTATACAGCAGACGTATGAAAAGTATGCTATTTCGTTTTAACACGCGTCAATATTTAGAAATATTCTGTAACGTATGTCTAAAATAACAGCTGAAATCTATGAGTAATCTTCAGCTCTCCCAGTTTTGCCTATAACGTCATGTGCATGTGCATGTGAAAATTGATAGAAATACACGTTATCCTATGCTAAGTAGCTCTAGCTGGTGCCTCTATCGGGAACTATCGTATACAAATAATACCCAGTAAAAGTTTTCAAATCAGAAAAATTATTTTTTCTACTCCTATTGAAGAATGCATTCATTATCATGGCAATTTATGATAAGTAATACTAACCATTCCCCACACACATGACAAATATTTCATTCCTGGCTTCTCATACCCCGCCAGTAGTGAGAAATATTTCATTCCTCACGGCTTTAGAACCAATCACAGCTCTGGATTTTTCATTTCCAAATTGTTGATACACTGCTTAGCGACATTGTCAAGGCATTGACAACGTCGCTAAGTGACAAGGCGCACAAAACAATTTTAATCTGTCAAAATCCTGTAAACCGTCATAGTGACAGACAGCTGTCCCTATATGCACAAAAATTAATTTATAAAATTTTGTTGCATGGTCGTAGAAAAAGTATAGTATTCCATTCGCAAGTAATGGCAATTTCTCACTCGAACGCTTTGCAGAACTTCGTTCTCGTGAGAAATTGCTTACAATACTTGCTCATAGAATAATATACTATTATTTACTACAAACAATGTGTTTTTGAGTTACATAAAAATTCTTTAGAGTGAAGTAATATTTTTTCCACCAAAACGTTGTTTCTAGCAAATAAAAATATTTTGGCCTTATTACTTGTTAGATTTTGAGCGATTTTGATTGAAATAAACAAAATTTATCTGTGTGTACTGTTTGAAATCAGACATTTTCGGCTACTGCACGAAGTTTTTATTTATATATTTTTTTAATCCATTTTCTCAATACTATGTAGGTTTTATGTGCCTAGTTGCATTAGATTTTTAGTTAAAAATTACAAACAAATCTTAAATTTCCTTATTTTGAGTACTAAACTATCGAGACTAAACCAGACCTATAACATAATCAACATTATAACTGATAACTATATCATTATTTTCATATACCTATAAAAAAACACCCCGATTAACCAGAATACTTCACATACATCTCCCCATCGAAAATAACATCTTTTTACACTTACAATTAACAACTAAGGACGCCTGCTCCTTGATGGTGCCGACAAGATTCTTCGCCTCGCAAATGTAGATGCCTTCATCTGCCGGCTGGACATTCTCAATAAGCAATGATTTATCGTCGCGTATTCTCGCCCGTCCTATAGGCATTTTTCCATCCTCTCTGCTCCACAGTACGTTCGGCGCTGGATCTCCATCGACGGTACATTGGAAGACGATCTTTTGGCCGGACAGAGCGATCACGTCGACCGGCTTTTTATTGAAGACCGGTTTTACTGTAACAAACGAATAAATGTGTGAGGAGTGTGCATTAACCATATAAATAGGACGTTCGGTGTAACGGTGGTCGTAAATTTGTTTAAAGGTTGGTAGTTTTGTGGGTTCTATAGACGGTGTATGGGTAGCTTTGTTGTTGGTGGAGAATGGGTTGTTTTTGGTAGATGCATTTTTGGTGGATGGTTTTTGTTTGTCGGTTGAGAGATGGGACAGACTGTATTCATGGTTGAGTAATGTGTGCACTTCTTTTTATGGTGTGAATATTTCTTTTATGACAGGTTAAAAGTTGAATTTTGAATGGAAAGCTGTTTAAAATTGCTTTGGATTGTTGTTATGTATGTGTTGCTGGCATGTGACAAATTTAAACATATCGTATAGCTATTGAAACCTACTAAAGTATTTATATTACGTATACTTCGTAAAACATGTAAATTTCACACTGTATAGTGAAAAAAATAATTGAATAACAACTCAGTTCAAAATATACCTATTTAAAAAAAATAGTATAGCTATTATTTTCTGAATTTAATGACACCCAGTAACTTAAAAAATACTGATGATAATACTTAATGGTAGATCTACCAAGAAAGTTTACTAGTTATGTTGTAGCTATCGCTAGTGTCGTGAAAACCATCGTTTCTGTAAATAAAATTGCCTATTAAAAAGATACTAAGATAGGCCTACCTAAATCCCTACAGTTTTTCAGTTATTGCCTTATATTTGTCTAAAGAACATTATTTGGTATCATGTGGTACCTGTCGGTGCCAGATGAAAAAAGAAAATTTTTCGTTGCAACATAACATAATAAACTGACTCAGGATTCAACTTTGAAATTGATTGACCCATCCATTCTAAACAGAATTTAATCATAAATTATATTAAACAAATTTCTAGTAGTTGAGAAAGAACACCTACGAGAGTATGTATAAATGTCCCATAATGTCATCACAACGCAAATGTAGATAAATATTCAAATGCATTTCCCCACAGTTGAAATAGATGTCGCACGAATATCTAGCAATATATAATACATTTTTGTTAAACTGTTAAATGTACTAACCTAACCTAATACATCTACTTCTGCCGCAATATTTCTCCTCTATTTAAGTAAGTGATAGGATCTGTAATTGTCGGTCGTAGGTAAAATTATGTACAATACTCGAACTATAACGCATATTACTTGCTCGTGAAAAAAAAAAAACAAAACTCCCGCTAGCGGCTCGTATGTTAACTTTCCACTCGTACGTAATATGCTAGTTACAGCTCTTGTAATGTAATATACTATCATGAACAATACATTTTTGAGCACTGAATTCTATAATCTTAAACTGTTACTTTTAAGGAGGCCTCAATAATAATCTGTTATCCCATTTAGTTTTGACCAAATTAGACAAAAACGCCGAAAAAACAATATAAATCTGCAAATATATAATGCAGGACCAATATACTCAGTCTTAACCCTCTGGAATCTGTTACTATTAGTAACTAATACTATTAGTAACGCCCATAACCTTAAAATATGACAGTTAGGGTTTTGAATAATGCTGAAACCAAACATGGCTTTTAAATTTCAAAATTTAAAAGGGAGGAACTAAAATGGCAACCAGAAAATAAAAATAAAGGGAATCTTCGGACAAATCGAGTTTATAAGAATTTTTATAGGATTTGTTTTTAAGTTTTTTTTTATGTTGAGAGCACAAATAATCGTATTACCACTAAAACTGTTGATAAAAACATGACGCAGACACAGGAGATATTTAGAATGTGGTTCAGGGCACTAAATAGAAGGTATATACCAATTTGCATTTACTGTATTTTTTTTTTCGGGCTGTAAACTAAAATGCTTTGGCGTATGAAGGAATTAAAAATCATAGAAATCTGAAATTGATGAATCAGAGTTACAATGGGCACACTACAAGACTATATTATATTCTCATAATAACATGTGATAAGATGCTAAATTATACATGTCCAACATTACAATTATAAATATAAATATAAAAACTAATGTGATTGCTTTCTTTTTTATTTTATTATTCGTATAAATAAAACCTTTTCCGTGCAAATATTTAGAAAATAATTATTGCACCGCATTCTAGATGTTATTTTGAAAATTGTTCGTACTTTGATTTCCATACCCATAACTAATTTACATTTATAGAAACAAGTTCACAATTTTGAAATGCACTGAGATATGAGCATCAATATTCAAATTTCATATTTGAGCATACAATTACATTTAAAACAACTGTTACTTAAGACAATTTTAATTTAATTGAGAACAAAAAATATGTAGTTACTCCTTAGCAGTGATGTATTGCTCAATACATTTTTAATTATTTGATCAATTTTGATAATTTTTTAACTAAATGTTGCTCATTTTAGAGGAAGAGCCGAAATAATGTTTGATGGTGAAAGTGTGAAAAAAAGTTTCTGTCAATCTTGTACACCAATATTTTTTCTTAACAATTAATCCATTCCACAGACTAACGACCATCCTAACCAAAACAACAAACCTCCCCGTATTCACATTTAAACCCCGATAAATATTAACCAAACTCTTCTCCCACTCACCATTCCTAAATTTTTAATCAAATCCGTCCAACTTAACCTAACATGCCAACATCCGAACTATTTAAACATTCCAAAACCGACTTCCCTCGACCGCGACATTTCCTCTCTCATACTCCGAGAGGCCCCTAACTAGCTAACCTAAGGGGAAATTACCGTGTACTGTGAGGGTGGCCGCGCTCGTCTCCCTCGAGCCGACCAAGTTGTGGGCGACGCACTGGTACCGTCCTTCGTCGTACTGCCTGACGTCGGATATCATCAGATTACCGCCGTCGACGAGCCTGACTCGTCTGCCGTCCACATCGAGTGCTTTCCCGTTCTTCTTCCAGAAGACGGTCGGTTCCGGATGACCCTTGGGAGCGCCGCACTGTAGCAGCGCCGTTTCGCCGGCCGCCACTTTCGTATCGCTCGGTGTCGCTCGAAAATCATCGCGGAGAACTGGAAAGTTAAGGAGAAAGAGAAAAGTTAGGTTATGTTCGATTGGGTTTTGGCGGGAAATTCAAATTTTGTTGAGTAATTGCTTGGTTAATATGATTTTCGGTTGGTATTTGTACGGTTTGTTGTAGTAGTGTCACAGAATTATAGAGAAGTATAATAAAGTCGCTGCTGGTTTCAAAAGTTTGCTTAAATCGGTTTCGTCTTAGACGGACCTACATTTAGAAACTTACATTTTACATTAGTTCTCCCTAAAATTAGTGGTTGGTGATGATGACTTAGGTGCTCTGAATACAATTATGATAGCTACTTCGATCAATTTTACCCCACCACCACTAATTTAAGCATTTAATTAAGTTGTGCATAAGGAAATTCAAGAGAAAGATGAACCTGTCCTTCATATTCACCAGTGTAGGGGCAGAAATCATATTTTTATGTTCTGTAGCAGCACAGTGCTGCTACCAATGCTACTGGTTGTCTGCTGTATGTTAACCAATTATAATTCCCGTTAAATTGGCATACATCCAGAGCCCGAAGGAAGAAATGAATATGTTCATCCTCATCCAGAGGTAGCCTCAGCAATAGAATCGGCAAATCGTCGAACTTATTTCTTAGATTGAACACTGAACACTGCCGGTGTCAATTTTAGTAGTTGTGTTGTTAACTGTAGTGATGTTGAACGATAACTGTATGCCATTAGTGCGATCCTCTGCATTATATATTATAGCCATTCTTAGTATTAAAAAATAACTCTCTGACGCACATATAAAACCCAAACAGGCAGATTTCTAAATTTGTTTTTAGCAACATTTTTTATAAAGTAGGCAGTAGAATTTAAATTCAATGCAATTTATCAAAATAATCATAACAAATATTATGTTATTATTGCTCAATTTCTAATTTTAACTGAATATTAACTGTTCTTATCTGTAATTTTTTGACGATCATATCGAAAACTATTGTAATCGATATTTTACCTACTTCATTCCTTATGTCCAATCGAGTGGAATTTTTGCATTTGGAATTTTTTAGAACATGTGTCCAATTGAATTGAAATTTTGCATGTGGATAGAATTCCGGTGACAATGCATAAATCAACAAAAATATTTTGGAAAGTTTTCCAAAATATTTAAACATTTCCAAAATTTGGAAATATTTGTCCAATGGGGTTGAAATTTTGCATGTGGACAGATTTCCGGAGACAATGCATGAATCAATAAAAAAATACCAACAATTTTCCAAAATTTTGATAAAAAAACAAAATTCGTTTGTAATTCTTAGATTCAATAATTCCAGATTAACAATAATTAAGTTTTTGTTGTTCAAATACTATGTTTCGTGTTCTTATCTGACCTTTTTTACCTCGTCTATATTATAGTAAAGTGAATTCACCTATTTCTTCTCACCATTTCACGTGCGAAAAGTGCATTTTTAATTGCTTATGAAATATTTCGAGAATTTTATGAGAATTTTGAGAATTATATGAACCATTTTACGTAGCGTGAGTTTTCGAAATCGACGCAAAAACGACCACTCGGGCGTTTTTGTTTCAAAATGTTCCAAAACGCGAGCGAGTTTTGTGAACGCGCCTCAACATTCCATAGCTCTGTGATTCGTTTCGCTATTTGCTGCCGGCTATAAACGTCAGAAACGCAACCATAACCTATTCGCAATGCAGTAGGTATCTAGTCCTTATGTAATCTTTATTGATGTCTGGTTGATTCGAAACTGGAAAGACGAGTGAATTTTTAAAAACTATGCATAGTACTTATTTTAACTCAATAATTCATCTGGACTGTTTTGTCCCGACCTGATGGTGCCTCAGATTTTTTTTTTTTTGATAAGATCCATTGACGTCACAAGTTGTCGGTTTTAGCGGGAAATTTGAAATACCTATAATTTTGCGACATTTTAAATACCTATAATTTTGCGGGAAATTTAAATTTTAGATTAATGCGTAAAATTTTAATTTTTGCGTGAAATTTGAATTTTTAAGGTAGGCAACTTCGGTTTGAAGTTAGGTTCGTTTAATTTTCCAAAATGGCCGGCTTCCGGTACAATATAGCCTACTTGGGTCCGACTGGTATGTTCGGTAGATTTGGGTTGGTGCTCGGTAAAAACAAAGTTTGGGCATGCGCGCCCAGATCCACCCCATACCTACCACAGTAATATGAACAGTTAACCGTTTTAATTACAGAGGGATTTTTAGATGTATCTACATGTAGACATGTTCACTACGGTGGGTCGAAAAAAACGTGTTTTTTTTTTGTTTTTACCGATCGTAATACCTCGGAAAAGTTGTGAATCGGGGAGACTAAAAAGGGGTAAAAAATAAATTCTATTGGTGTATATCTTCCAGTCGCGTTGTTTTAAGAGCAAAATATGTTAGAATTTGCTATATCATTTTTTACATCATCCAATTTATGCATTTCTAACGGATCTGTATCTAATGCCATGATAATATACCTAGAAAGGCACGAAAAACTTATAAAACTTACAGGCTTATAAGTGCATATTAATTAAAATATAAACGTGTATCAAACTAAAATAGAAATTGTGGTAACGTTAAAATGCGCGTATGTATTAGTCATCTATAACAATTAAAGCACAACACAAAATATTAAAATAAAACGTACATGATGTATCCATTTTCGATACAAGCCCGTTTGTTTGTCCGGCGTAGTTTATTTCCCATTTTTCCGGTCGCGCGTATATCCTATACGCGCAATATATTTTTATTACACAAAACGGTAGCGAAAAATTTTCCATGGCTCACCACCGCATAAATCATCCACGGGATGTGTATATATTTTTCGGCTTTAATCCGTCCCTATTCAAACTAGCGTATCCCACGGGCATATAATAAAAAATTGCATACACGTTACGCGAAAATGCACCGAAAAAAAAAAATAACAACCGTCGATGTTCGAAAAGTATTCCCGAATATTTGATTTTACAAACATCCTGCTAACTACCTGACAACGTCCCGATAAAAACATCAAAAACTTTTCACGTGAACGCGAACTACACAGTCAGCATTTCTCTTTGTACCTATAGGGAAAATTACAGTTGCATTATTGGATTTGTGTGCTTATATAGCCTGGGTCCGAATGTTATTTTCGAAGTGGTAATTTTCTAAAACACGCGAGATCGTGTATATGGTTCGTGTTTTATGACACGAAGAAGCGAAACAGCAATTTTCGTGTCTGTTGCAGGAACTTGAGACCTGTCAGAAAGCAATTTGTCCAATTAGTTTTTAGTCTAACTAGAATCAAACTCTCACGTAATTTATAGTCATGGTGGGTGGTATAATAAAAAGTTTAATAAACGATCTGCAACTGTATTAATTTATTAAGCAAAGACATTCTTCTTCAAACTGTTCGCTGAAAGGTAGTAACCGTATATCTTATTATAATTTTAATGATAAATTTAAGTTAATAAATATTAACAAAGCAGAATTGTTTCGCTATTGTTAGGGATTATTTTACAAACAAAAATCTGATGTGGCCAGGCACATGACTTTATCATGCAAGATATAAAAATAATAGTTTAGCTGCATGAGATTCTATAGAGATCGATCGGAACGAATTAGCCAGGATTTGACAGATATTGACAGCAGGTATTGTCAAAAAATCAGCCTTTAAACTACCTACTGTCATTAGACTAAAAATATCTGGCAAATCCTATATTAATGCAGACACGATCTCGATAAAAAAAAATTGCTCATACAGCTAAACTATTAATTATACCAAAAATTGTCATAGACATAAATTATACAAAACTTCCTCTACTTTAATTTATTATTTAACTATTTTGACGAAATTATAGAAATGGCAGCTCATTTGCAAAATCTTTGAAAAACGCTTAGAGGAAACATCCAGTTCCTTTGGACCCTTTTGAACAAAAAGCTTTTCAGCCCTAAGTTTGGTCATACTGCGTATGATAAAGTAAAAATGCTAAAGTTTGTTTTAAGTGAAATTCCATACAGCCAACTTAGCAGTAACAATTCCAAAACTGTACTAATATAATCAAGAGCAGGAACAATTTAACTTACGGTAAATTGTAAATTGTCTTATAGCTAGGTGATGGTGGATATTTGATATTTATTGAGGTTTTTAAAAAATCAGTAATGTAATCAGGAAAAAAAAGAATTTACGAATATCAGCACGTTCTTACAAAAAACAGCAAACAAATAAAATTGATCTGGAAAATACATTCCTGTATACGTGTACAAAATTCCACCAAAAAAATCATTATTTGATAGTTTTTATTAGTTTTTCTCAAAACTGTATTTTGTTGTCATATCAAAAATTCCAGATTAGTTTGTTGTAATGTTCAGGGCCGTTGAATTCAAACATTTGTTTGTTATCTTCTTGGGTCTTAAGGTTTGTCGTATTAATAAATTTATTTATTTACAATGTTTATTACGCACAAACGAAATTTTTCTATCACCATAAAAAATAAAAAGTTTATAAAGTAAAAATCCTATTTATAATTATGTAATTAATTCCTTAAAAACTATTCTTTATTTGTCTTCAAATCCTGGAATTTGTAGATTTTCACTATATTTATTTCATTATATTTAAATCGACTAAACTAGTTTCCTACTTGCCAATAGCAAGATTTGCGATAAACTTGACATACCATGAACCCATTTCCACCAGTGTCCAATAGACGTCACGATAATATTAGTTAGACAGCAATCCTTACTGTTACTATCCTTTGAAATGACGAATTTATCTATTCCTCGTCACAGGCCTCGGTAGCTCAACGGTAGAGCAATGCCCCGGCAAGGCAGAAGACCCCGGTTCGAATCCGGGCTGAGACCGTATCCTTTAATTAATTTTTAAATTACTTCTCACCTGGGTTCTCTTTCATCATTATTCCATATATACCTTATACTTAAACCGACTAAACTAGTTTCCTACGTTCTGTATACCAACACACTCAAGATTGGCAGCTGATTGTCTTCCTCTATTTTCATAGTGCATTTGACGGAAGGACTAACATGGTACAGGTGATTAACGAATTGAGTGAGTTTGTCTGTACCATGTGGCCAAACATCAAAGGTATTAATAAAATACCTAGCCCGATGCTTGGGTTTATAGGGACTTGATCTAATGGCTTCTTCTTAAAACAATTCTCTGAATACATTAGTCCTAGATAAGGAACTTTAGGAAAACTTTAGGAAACAGAAGAAGCATATTTCGAAGAAGTGCCACTGCCACAATTGATTTCCAATCATTGATTTCAATCGTACTTGTCATAAGATTTGCCCTTCTGGAGTGAAGGCATCGAAATTAAAAGCAATTATTCCCCGGTGACTGGATTCAGATACGACATACACACAAACAGGTCGGGGTTTGGCATAATTTATGCCCCAATTGCAGTAGCAGTGGAACTGGCGACGTTGGCACGCCATCTATTAAATTTTCAACGCGTGAATTATTGAGATTCCGAACCGGGATCGTTAGCAGCGAGCTGTAGCCGGCCGAACCGACCGAATCTCTTGTCTGGCGCTTGTCAAGACACGCTTGCATTAATTATTTCCTGTGATAGCAAATCAGAGGAAATTTACAATAATCCAGACATGATTATTGATGAGAACTACACGGGATATATCGATTTTATAGGTTGTAAGTAGATATAGCTTCCAGGGGATGTTAACAACTAAGTTAGAAATTTAGGTAGAGAGAGATTCATGGCTAATTTACTCTATGTCTTTGTCTAGTTAGGAAATATCTCTCATTATTTGCTCTAATTATTATTTTTAGCTATGTAATATTTACTGAATTAAAATATTTTGTTTTAAAACAAATTGCCTATATTGTGACGATTGAAAACATACCAAATTCACAATAAGAAAATGTTTCAATTCAAAGTTGTGTTACTTTTTGTATGGCCTGGCCATGCAGTATTTTTTTAGGTCGGGTTAACTTGATATGCAATGAAAGTGTCATCAAACTCAGTAGAAAATGACATTTGTTTAAGTTTGGTCCAAAAGAACAGAAGAGAAATTTTTACAGTATTTTATTTTACAGTATTTTATTATTTCTATTGGAAAACATTGGAATTGGACGTTTGTAACAAAATGTAATTGCGTACTTTTCTGCATTTTCAATTATTATGTAACACACTTGTTTTTTGAGACGTTTGCAATTTGAAACGTTTACAATTTTAGACGAATATTACTATTTTTTGCTTGTTTTTGCAGAGACTGAATTAGATAAGGAATACACGTTTTTTTTTTAAGTACAACACACCAACTGGAACCCAATCTTTTCATTTGTCATACACAACTTTTACTTTTTAATGTAGTCCATTTCCAATATCAACGTGAACAAATGGAATACATTGAGTTAGTTTGATTTTTACTTTATCATTTGTAGTATGATTCCGGAGCTTCATATTACTGTAGAAAAACAAAAACATGCGAGATGGACGTTGCCTCAGCAGACAGTAAACAAATAAAACCAAATATTCTATTAGGTCATTTACAAAGTACCTTCTACATACACATGTAAATCTTCAAATTACAAAACACACGTTCTAAACGAAAATGAAGACGATTTACAAATATTAATCTGATATAAATTTCAGTAAAAGAGTTGAAATGAGATTGAGGAGTAGGACCGTAGTTCAGTGTAGTATCATTTATTCAGTTGTTATACCTGTAGCTATAATGATAACTTGAACTGAGCTGAAAAAAAAAATAAAACTTAACTGAAAATACTTAAAAATAATTTAAGGGTATCTTTGCAAGAGAGTTACTTGGAGGTATTCTGTCACTCACAACAATTTTATGAACGTATATTACAATTAATTTTGTTTTTATTACAATGCATTTTATTTCGTATTATACACTGTGTCTTATAAGTCGGTTAAATGGACAAAGTCGTGTGCTTTGTATGTTCTCTAATGAGAAAAAAGCTTAACACCTAATGATTTCAGAGCTATTTTGAATAAACAAAGAAATTACATTTTATAAATAACTTTTTATTTGTGGTCCATTTATTTGTATTTTGAAATAACTTTTTTATTTGTGGTCAATAGGTCTTTTTGATATCTTATAGGCCGTTTTTATTTACATTTAGAATTCGATGGACACAAATAAAACCCATAGGAAGAATATGGGTTCAGCATTTGTTTGGAGTGATTTGATATGCACAAGCCATATGTCTAATTCTAATACAATCAGAATACCCGAATATAAACATAATTTATTAAATTTGTTTCTTTTTTTTCCTGGTGGTGTTTTTGTTTGCATAGCAAATTTAATATTACACTGTTTTTACGTGTAAGATTTTTATTGCACAAAATTATTTGAAAATATTTTTGTATGCTACTTTTCTGGAGTCGGAGTCAGACCACGAAAAATATCTGGAGTCAGAGTCGGAGTCGACAATTTTTTACCTACTCCGCTGCGCTGGTAGGTAGTGTCAAACGCTTTGATAATAACTACTGTCAATAAAATCGAAATTTCTGTCAAATCCTGGCTAACTAGTTTTATTTAATGCAGACACGACCGATCTCGATCAAATAAAATCTGATGCAGCTAAACAATTAATTTTAAATATAGTAAGATAAAATCATGTGCCAGGTCACATCAGAAGATGTTGATTTTGGAAGATAAAATAGAGAAAATTGTCAAAAATCTACATCAAACAAGTATCGCTTATTACGTGAGTCAGAAGCAAGAAAAATCCTCTAAACCCTGTATACTAATTACACCACCCTGTATATGGTGCTATAAAATGTCTATTTTAATTCACTTTAATTTCGAATAAAAGTGACCTGATTTAAAAAATGAAAAATTATTGCGAATATTGTGTTTTCAATCTTCACAATAGAGGCAACTCGTTTTTTTTTAAATTATATACTAAAATTTACTAAATATTATTCGAAATACGAGGAATTGAAAATTTGTGCCGTTCTTTTTTTGCCCACAGTATATATTTATATAGTTTGATAAGGTTTGAGACACAAATCGGGCACACAAATTATTCCCACCCATTTCGAGATGCCTCATGAATTTTATCAGGAACACCACGACAAATTTCTTAGTATCCGTACTAAGCTTGTAGACAATCCGTATCGGATAGCAATAAATTAGCATCGAGTACCCGGTTCACTTATCGTGACATCCTTATTAATTAAAAGCGAATTACCATATGCGGATGTAGGCCCTCGTGGCCCTGCATGTTTCAAATTAAAGACACACAACGACCGCATTGGACGCAGAACGCACGCCGAACGACAGCCGAGTGCGCGAGCAAAAAGGAGCGCGCGAACGATACATCCTTTTTATCCTTATTATTAGCGAACACTGCATACATTCACGGAACAAATACCCTTGTGGCGCTATCTTTGGAACCGAACCCTCATCGTTTCTTTCTGCTAGGAGCGTGCACGGTGGTCTTAATGCCAACTGTAAAAATTACGCACACGTTAAATGCAACAATTCTTTTTTTGGTGCAGGCTCAGTATATGTAGAGAAACGCTTCTTCTGTAGTGCGTTCGCGTAAAAAGTGGTGGTTTCCTTTCACGAACTGCAATCAATCCCAAGATATCTTCTGCAGGCGTTGACTGCATAATAAAATCATTAAGTGTTTACCTTTCTAGATGCGTTTCTTTTTGGTATTTTTTTGTTGGCCAAGTGCGCGTTTACAAGTATAGTGTTTGTTTAATAGGATAATAGGCTAGGGCAAAAAAAGGACGAAACGCTTTTTAGATTTTGACTCGTGCAAGCACACTAGATAATAAAGCATCGGATAAAATAGAAATTTTAAAAGGATGATAGCCATTGATATTACAGCGTATATTTTAGAAGTTATTTTAGTTATGAAGTGAACATTTTTTCTATAGGCATCCTATATTTTTTATTTAGGTAGAATTATTTAATCTGTATTCAACAGTTGTTAAACACAAATATTATTGAACGACAATAGGAAAATTACAATAAGTAGTAAGTGACTTTGACAGTCGTTGGACTTATAATCAATGTTCAAACTCATTTTCAACACGTTCATAAAATGAATTCACCACGTCATAAATGGTTTCAAGCGTTATTAACTGGCACTCATGTCTTAATTATTAGATAGGTCGATTTGTGTATTTTGGTTTTAAACTGCCCCCACAGAAAAAAGTCTGATGGCGTCAGATCTGGTGATATAGCCGGCCATTGTATTGGGCCTTTTCTTCCTATGCATCTTCCTTTGTCATCTTGTCGTTTTCATTCAAAATTAATATTGCTAATAGAGTTCAACTGTAGAACTTCGAACTTCCACCAGTGAAGTCCTGCCCATACATCAAGCGTCCGTGAAAATAAAGTACGGGCTTCCTGCATCCAGTGAGGATTTTCCCTAGTCTAATATCGACACTTATGCCTGCTTGACAGTCCCATGTAAATAAAAAGTTGCTTCGTCAGAAAATACTATACGCCGGATGGCAAAAACAACTATTCAGTATTCGCTCACTGAAGTCTTGTCTATGAAAAGAAGTCATTTTGAAGAGAAAGTCATTTTCTGTTAATTTATGGAGCAACTTGTCTTTATACTTATCATTTAAATCTGAAAGGAGAAATTGATCACATTGAAATTATAAACAAACTTGGAAGCTAATCGAGTAAAATAACAAACCACCAACAACTACGTGTTCAACCTACGTTGCCAAAATACAAATTGAGAGAAGAATACTACTATATCTCAAACTCACTCACTAGCCAAAACGTGCGTATCAGTATCAACCACGGAGCATTATACCGAGAAACCCCAAGGTGTAAACTTGGGACCATTTCCATGTAGTAGTCTTTCTCTTTACTAGTAACAGTTTAAGGCCGTTTTTCTTATGTATCCTGTTCAAAAGTTTATACTATTAAATACAGATTAAGAACTCCTACCTAATAAAAGAAATACATTGAAAGTCTGAACTTCTCAAAAAGTAATTAAAAAATCTGAAAATAGCTTCTTCATGTGCGTTGTAATTTCAGTTGCTATAACCCTTTTAGATTTTGGTTTACAGCAAATTCTAACGGAGTTATATGTAGGTACAATTGCTTAAATCTGTACAATACTATGATTTACCTAATCAAAAATATGGACCAATTTGCACTTCACTTCGTAATAGTACTATTTGTTTTTAGTAAATTGCTAAATTACCTTACTAAAAATAACAACTTAACAACATTATGATAATAAAAAAAACTGATGTGGCCAGACACACGACTTTATCATACTATATATAAAATTAATAGTTTAGCTGCATGAAAATTAGTTTTACCAAAAAATGTCATAGACATAAATTATTTAAAATTTCGTCTACTTTAATTTATTACTTAACTATTTTGACGAAATTTTAGAAATAGCGGCTGAAGTGAACATCCAGTTCCTTTTTGAACAAAGCTCTAAATTCATGAAACTTCTAAATATGAAGTTTAGTCCCGATACCTTTAGTAGTTTCTCCTGAATCGTCGCCACAAAAATCGGGTACACACAATTGTACAATATTTTTTTTTCTTTTTGCACGGTTACAATACTTTATCATACTATGTATGTTAAACTAATAATATTGTGACGATAGAGATCTAAATAAGGAACAAGTCCACAATAAGATAACACAGACACAAAGCAGATGTAGTCAGTCAGCGGACAGAAGAATGGCATCAGCGACGTATCGACATGTGCGTGTTCGCTGGAAATGTACAAATAGAAACAGGATGAGTAGGCCGCGGTGATTTTATGATTTAGCGTAAGAAAGCCGGGTAAAAGTCGAGACTCGGATCGAGTCACTCGTACACGTCGGGAATATAAAATTCAAATTAGCCCGTGTATGTCGCCGGGTTAAGAGAGACAATATGCCACCCAAGAATCGCAGAGACCTCCGCCAGCATATGGAGGACTATCTCTTTTATTTACCTGTTTCTGTTCTTAATGCGGTTTTGTTTGCAGCTCACACGTACCTCGTCAACACTTAACGTATTGTTTCCTCGAATTTGTACATACAAGATGCCAGATAGCTAAATAATAGCTTTTTACACTATCAATTGATTGTCCACTTCCATGTCGCATGTTAATGAACTAGATGTATATTATGCTTGTCTGCAATGACAATAGTATAAGTAATGCAACTATAAAGGCTGACCTGCAGACACTGCCTAGTGTCATTTGTCAAGTGTCAATATAAGAGAGTGCCTTCCAGTTCTCATATAAGTTTGTTGGGATTCCATCAAAACAAAGGAAGATTGGAGTTAAATTGGAAAACAATCAATACGTCCATCGAAACCTAACGCCTTTTACATACCAAAAAGCCTGCAGAACAAAGTATTGTTCTGACATGTGGATATCTGTAAAACCATGTAATGAATTTTAATCCAAGGAGACAATGTAGATGTAAAGATTATATTACAATCAAATTAAATTAAAAAAGTATGAAACATATTTGTAAGAATTTTTTCGTTCAAAAATGAAAATATTAAATCGTATTTAGATGTTCCATGACCAAATTTCGAGCTGAAAAGCTTTTGGTTCAAAAGAGTCCAAAGGAACTGGATGTTTCCTCTAAGCATTTTTCAATGATTTTGTAAATTAGCTGCAATTTCTGTAATTTCGTCAAAATAGTTAATAATAAATTAAAGTAGAGTAAATTTTGTATAATTTATCATTTTATGTCATTTTTTGGTAAAATTAATAGTTTAGCTGCATGAGCAAATTCTATTTGATTGAGATGGTGTCTGCATTAAAACTACATAGTTAGCCAATTATTTTCATTTTAATGACAGTAGGTAGTGTCAAACGCTGATTTTTTGACAATACCTACTGTCAATATTATAAAAATATCTGTCAAATCCTGGCTAACTTGTTTTATTTTAATGCAGACACGAGCGATCTCGATCAAATAGAATCTCATGCAGCTAAAATATGAATTTTATATATATTGTATGATAAAGACATCAGATTTTTTAGTTGAAAATAAAAAATATCTGAAAAAAATTACTTTTGGAAAATTATAGTAAAATTATAGAGTTTAGGCTTCTTGTGGGAGACCTACAAGTTTTTCAAATGGTTGTATTGTGGGTCAATAGGTAGATACAACTTTTTATCAACTTAAAATTTTTATTTTTTCCTACAAAAAATGTTGTTGTTTTTTGGTACCCTTTTGAATCTTGTTTTAGATTTTATCATACAAATTTACAAGTAATGGTTGTTCAAAATTGCCCTGATAGTAACTTCAAAATTTCGTGAAAATCAAAAAATCGGAAAATTGTTAAATATTGATATTTTCTTAAAATAAATAAATTATTATTTGAATGCGGTTTTGGCATTAAAATAATAATTTATTTAGAATGAAATTTAGTGAAGGGGTGGTGTAGTCAAATTTATAAGCTATTTTGTATCATTTTAGTGTTCAAAAATGGAACAAATCATTATTGTTTAATTTTCATGAAACTGTACTTATAGCTTTGAGGTAATTCTGAACTATTACAAATCAAAAATGTCAGGACTTCAATCATTTAAAATATTACTTAATAAATTTAATAAATAATTGATATCTAACATGGTAATAGCAACGTAGTTATGCAATCATGATAATGTTGGTATTCCAAATTCGCATATGTAATTCAAACCAGATTTTACTAAATTGCATTGGGCAATGTTGCGAGTTATTGGAAAAAATATGGTATCCAGTGAAAAATTAGCTTTTGTAATACATCTATTACATTTTTAATATATTTAAAAACATTAAAAACGTCATCGCATTTGAAAAGAATACCAAGTTTTCAGAAAAAAAGGTTCTTAAAAACAATGTTATTTTTTTATTTTGAAATGACAGATTCGAATATTGGACATAAAAGACCACCTCTTATACAGAATACAGAATACTGTGGTCCACGTGCATAAATGACTGTGACACCACTCTTGTAGCAAAAAAGTACATGTTTAAAAATCATAATAGAGAAAAATATGTACCAAATAAACCTTAGACAACGCTAATTTCACCAAGTTTTATTAAAATCAAATGCAGATCCTGATATTTGTTACGCGTTCTGACCCAATAATGTTCTTTTTTGCAAATGATGTTTAATGCGAAAATACCCACGAAAACATGGCTCTGTAATCGGAAATTGATTTCTTGCAAAGAAATTTTTGTACAAAATATAATGCAAATGCCTTATTTTTATTAAATGATTGTAAAACTTGTTGCATAATATTGATTTAAAATTTTATCACCGTGTTCAAACGTGCAAATTATGCAAATTTTACCACAAAACATAGATAGACATTTAGTCACCAATATTCTTCTTGATTTTCTTGTTTATTGTGTCGAATACCAATTTTAACTACAGAAAAGTTTTATTAATTATTTATTTAAGTATAGAGTGTTTATAACTCGAAGCAACCGTCATTTTCAAACACAATAAACCGCCAAAGAATTTGTTTTCGATGTGACATATTCAATTCAATTTTAAACAACGCCCTCCCATTAAAATACCACAGAACGTAACTACAGTTACATTTAGTAAAATGAAAACTGAGCGTAAAACACGTAACATTTATTTCGCCCAATTGTCTTGTTCTAAAAAACTCCATAAAACTGACTATACTGAGAAATCTTGACAGGAAATAAAAGAACTAGTTTCCAGTTATAAATAGACTTCTCGATAATCGACCGAAATCCCACTGTTAATTATTTCGGCTCCTCGCAACGGGAGTGATATTAATAATGAAAGGTGAATGCCCACGCTAATCCACTGAACAATATTTAATTAATATGACCATCATCGCCCGACCATCAATATCTAATACACTAATCAAAAGACGCGGATGTATAACGGGTCTATTGTTTTATTGATCCCGAACGTGTTATTTCTTTTTCTCTCGGTTCTTAGGCGCTGTCCCGCGTCGGCTCGGTATTGTTGCGCTAAGTAACAAATGATTCGTAACAGAAACACATCCATTAGATATTGAGATTAGGCTTCTCAGTAAATTGAGTTTGCGAAATAACATCGTAGCATTGTTATTAGGAAATAATTGTTCCGGCAACCACTTTAGAAATGATCTATCGATTGATGCGCCACAATGTGGGCGACCAGACAAGATTTCCGATAAACCTACGTGTGGTACTGTTGGTGAACTTCTTCGATGGGAATAGTTGAAATTGTACAGTGACCTCCAAAAATACAAGAGAATATGTATTATTCAATTTCGTATTAAGGTTGTTAAACGTAAAAATTATTTAGATGCAAATTTGAAAATTGTCGACGTATCTCAATGTATGGCTATAGTTTTGGCGCGCTTTTGTTTTTACTGCTTTTGTTTTTTGACAGGCCAAACTTGGATGATACTTTACCTTAATTTTTGAAGGTGTGGCAGCTAGGTTACAATTGTTTGATCGGATCTTAGTTTCTAGAAAGTCGACAACCCAGTCAGAGTTATTTTACACATTTTATTATTAGAGACCATTGAGTGATTTCCAAACATTACCGTAATTAACGTGTTAGCATTTTGAAGCTAGAATAGTTCTTAATGATTCAAAATTACCTTCTTTTGCTTCCTTTTTTACTAGAAATCACAGCCTCCAAGACAAACACGTGCTCAACAATGATTTTTTTTAGTCAGCTTGAGTACATAGTCTACTTTTAATTTTGAAGTTTTAATTGAATCAAAGGTTTCTTAGCGTAAGTATTTTGATATTCTAGATACTTAGAAATATTATTCATAATATGTTGACCTTACATTGAAAAAACATCATGCAGAGAGTTGATGACGTCACTTGTTTGAAAATTATATTTTGTGTGACATAGTTTTGTAGTATTGAGATTCTCATTTTAATTTTACATTTTGATTTCTTTGTAAGGGGGATAGTGACGGAGGAGACATTACTCAGGATAAAAAGGACTATTTTTGAAAGTACAGGGTCCACATAATGCTTTTCTTATTATTCTGAATATGTAACAACAAGCAAAATGTGCATATATGACAATTACATCATTTACCATTATCATCTTCTTAGCACTTGGTTTGATACTTAGTCCTGAAGATGCCTCTTGCAACACAGCGCGCAACGTCGACTGCTTCAAAATCCTCAACGCGGTTTCCACCCGGAAATCAATATATCATTGACTCAGACCGCGGAAGTCTACAACTTCTTCACTGGCTAACTAGTTTTATATTAATGCAGACACGACCGATCTCGATCAAATAGAATTTGCTCATGCACCTAAACTATTAATTTTACCAAAAAATGATGTAGACATAAATTATTCAGAATTTCCTCATACTATGTATGATAAAGCAAAAATGATACAAATGCAATATTTAATAAATCCTGCTATGTTAAAACTAACTTGTGCATTCAGAATGTGGACCGAACAGCCAATTCAAGAGTTGCCACTCGTCGTCGTGTGGAAATAGGAAATGCACTCAGAAAAAAACGGACAATTGTTCCAAGGACTGCATTGGTCTATGTGTATGTGGCGATGGTTTTTGCAAGGATGCGAATGGCAACTGTATAAAAGAGTAAACTACATAGAATGAATACTAACTATAAAACGTCTGTAATACATATGTATAAATATATCACTAACTCCGAAAATGTTTTTTTCTAAAAATTTTGGTGAATACGTAGCGTATTACCTGATTAGGCAAGTAGCCAAAACAATTAGTCACAACTTAATAATATTGATGTCAGTCTAAAAAAGGTCCTGTTTTATGCTTAAATAAAATACACAAAAAGCGTTTTATACCGTTATTTTGTGTAATCATTACACGATTCATGAAATGTATGTGATATTATGTATTTTCTATCATTCGATTCTATCATTCGGTATTCGGTAGGAATATACATATTATTACTGAAAATCCAACAGAAAATATGGAACTTCACATATTGGCACGTATTGTTTGTAGTTTTTGTGTGGTCTTACAAAGATTTTTTAATAGTTACAGGAAATTTACGAAAAATAACTTACAAATATTTTATTTAAATTTACTATAAATTATGTAAAAAGTATATAATTTTCCATACATTTTTAACAGTGTATATTTTACAAACTTGGTAAGCACAGAAAAGTTGTGCTACATTTCATTTGCAGTTCTTCTGGAAGTGAATTTTGGTTCAAAATGCAATAATAAATAAGCAATTAGATAAAACATCGGCTGCACTCAACTTTATCGATAATAACCTTGTTTGTTGAAAAAAATTATGCTACTAGCACAAGTGGTAAATAAGAATCCATAAAGACGAGAACAACAACAAGTTTAAGATTAGAAACAACATTATTAAACTTGTCATTAGTCTTCATCAGGATTTGCTGTTCCCAAGAATATGCGATGGTAATAAAATAATGCATCACTTTTCTAAAGTTAGCAATTTTTAGGTAGTTAATACGTATTGAGTTTGTGCATGCTGATTTTGTTGGAAGTGTGGGACGATTATTAGTTTCTTTTGATATTTTAAAAAATGGGTGGTGTAGCCATCGTCTATAGTCTATACAGTGAGCGCGTAAAGTATGAAAACATGACAAAATCTCAAGAACGGTTTGCTATTTTAAAAAATCCTCGAAGACGTCGATTAAAAATCTCAAAATACACCTTATGGTATCACTTTATTTTTTTACCTTCAATTGTTTTTATCGGATGACGTCATCGACAGTTTTTAAATGACAACCCTAGATTTTTACTTTATCATACGCAGTATGCTAAAGTATTGTAATCATGCCGAAAAAAAAAATTGAGATTTTAGCGGAAATAGGTCTTTTTGGGTCCCCTGAACATTTTTGACCAAGGTACAAAAAAATGTCTGTGTGTGTGTGTGTGTGTGTGTGTGTGTGTGTGTGTGTGTGTGCGTGTGTAAACGATTTTTGTGGCGATGATTCCGGAAAAACTACTAAAGGTATCGGGACGAAAGTTCATAATTAGAAGTTTCATAACCTAACTTAGAGCTGAAAAGCTTTTGGTTAAAAAGGGTCCAAAGGAACTGGTAGTTTATTCTAAGCCCTTTTCAAGGATTTTGCAAATGAGCCGCCATTTCTCTAATTTCGTCAAAATAGTTAAATAATAAATTAAAGTAGAAGAAATTCTGAATAATTTGTGCCTATGACATTTTTTGGTAAAATTAATAGTTTAGCTTTTTAGTTTATTCTAAGCCTTTTTGAAGGATTTTGGAAATGAGCCGCCATTTCTGTAATTTCGACAAAATAGTTAATTAATAAATTAAAGTAGAGGAAATTTTGAATAATTTATGCCTATGAAATTTTTTGGTAAAATTAATAGTTTAGCTTCAAGAGCAAATTCTATTTGATCGAGATCGGTCGCATCTGCATTGATATGAAATTACATAGTAGCCAGGATTTTGACAAATATTTTTTTGTGTTGTCACATTCGAAAACAGCTGATCTCATCAGAGGTGATCAGAGGTTGGAGAACCACTATGGAATGTTGCCGCTGTAGTGCGGCAAATTATAAAATACAAATTTCAAATAAAGTAAGATCACCAATTTGATTGTTTGTTGATAAGAAATATCAACCCGTCTTTATATCTAATTCTAAAAACGATACATTGTGAAAATTATAAATAAAGTATAGCGATGAGTGTAGTTTTATTTTAGTATGTTGGTAGGGATGTGTCATGAACAAATATAAATCTGTCAGAATTTGAATTACCTTTTTAAGGTGCGTTTTCATTAGTGATAATGGCAGTGATAGCAGACGCCGTTATAGTATTTCCAATAGAAAATTGATAGTGACTCATGTTTATGTACATGCAAACTAATATGTGTCATTATCACGATATGTAAGAAATACTATAATTTCGTATTGTACCACCGCCATTAACTACCATTACCTAACAATCGAAACTTGACGTTTCGTCAAAGTGGACCAACCTAGCATTTACTATACAGAAATCATTTTTTTTAATTACGTATTTCTTAAAAAGCAACGCAATAAACGTTGATGTCGCTCCTGCCAAAAACTAGATAGCCGAGTCGCTCATATGCGACGGCGACACTCGCCGCATCACCGCTCGTCGCGCTATTCCGTACTTTCGGCATTTGTGACATAAATAACTATTATTCTAATGACGTAGTGATTCTCATGCAGCTAAACTATTAATTTTATATATTGTATGATAAAGTCATGTGCCTGGCCACATCAGATTTTTTTAATGAATGACGGATCTTTTAATTGTCTGAGGGGTAGCATAATATTTTTATGGCCTTACATAAGAAATGTGAGGTCACTGGCGTTACTATCGTTGATGCAACGTTTACAGTTTCCGAGATATAACCTCAAACTTTTAAATTTGAAATAGAACATATATTTTGACATTGTCTGTTACAGTGTTCATTATTATAACAAATACATCTACAAATTAACAAAAACGTTAATTACTTAGGTCTAAAGATTAATAGAGAAAAAATGCTAACAAAACATTTTTACGTTTTCTACTGCAACTACTCTAGTTGGTTTATGAGGATTCGAAACCATTGACAAGAACACATTGTTTTAAATTTGATCGGTTTATTTTTTTGTTATTGTAATTTTTAGTTATCAATTTTGTCTTTGTTTGTTTTTAGACCTAAGTAATAAAGGTTTTTCTGAATTTCGATATATGGTTGATATAATCCTGTAACAAGCGTAGTAACCTTGAATAGGCACTGGAAGACTGGAATACAAAATGTTAAAATATACAGGCTGTTCAATTTTAAATTCTAAAATTTGAGGTTTTATCTCAGAAATGTTGCATCAACGATAATAACACCAGTGACTTCACATGGTTGCAAAATACTTACCTAATTACAAAATTTCGCTAAAGTCGGTCTAGCCGTTCCGGAGATTTTGTCACTTTTACTTCATAACCTTCAATTGTCTTTTCTCGAAAATGTTCTTATATAAGGCCATAAAAATATTATACCGTGATCAAAAATTACCTTGATCAAGGGTTGATATGGATTTTAAAATGATTGTCGCGGCTCCCATCGTACATTTATGTGAATCACTTTTTGAGTGTCAAAATCTGTCAAATCATTGTGCTGAAGTACATTTGTAAGTCGTTGATGATGTCCTGTAGCTTGACAGTGACAGAATTATTTCAAAACAATGATTTAAGCTAAGACAACCTTTTTACATTGCATGGCAATCCTTGATCAAGATAATTTTTGATATCACTGTACTAACATTAAGACAATTTAAAAATCTGTGAAATTCTTTAAAATAGTACAGGGTTGTCATTTAAAAAAAAATGTCTATGACGTAAAAAAAAAAAATACGCTCCATGCAATGAGTGGAAACACAGAGTATGTCCTGGACTTATTCTGTTCTTCCAGTCATTGCGTGAAGTACAGTGCTGGTACAGCAGTACTGGAAATATATATGATTACGTTTTTCATATTTTCAAAAAGATCGAGAAATTTTATACAAAATGGCTATGTTAGTTTAAAATGTCAAATTTTAGACTTTTCCTGTTCTTCCACTCACCAATTTAATTGACTTAACAACTTTTACCACCCATCAATATTTACAACGGAGAGAATTCACTAATTGGCCATGCTTAATTTAAAATTTAAATGTTGCGCTCCTATTGATACACTCATTATAATGTCTTATGACAACCCACAGCTCACAGACATAATCAATTCACACCATATTATTATCTTTTGTATAGTAAATTTTATATTTACGAGTATTTTTATGATCCATTGTACTACAGAAACAAATTACTCTAAAACCGACAATTTGATCCTCATTCTGGTTTTGACCGAATTCTAAGAAACATGAACAAATTCCTTGTACTTCTCGTTGTGTTATCTGCACTCACCTACACCCTGGCAGAAGGTAAAAGTGTTACAAGAGCAATATTTAATAAATCCTGCTAAGTTAAAACTAACTTGTAATTTTAGATTGTGGCCCGAACAGCCAATTCATGAGTTGCTACTCGTCATCGTGCGGTAAAAGGAAATGCAACCAGGCAAAAAGGCCAATATGCACCATGGACTGCATTGCTCTATGTGTATGTGACGAAGGATATTGCAAGGATGACAATGACAAATGCGTAAAAGAACCAACCGCATAAAATGAATGTTAATTATAAAATGTCTGTAATATGTATAAATATATCATGAACTGTGAACCATTTTTGTTTTTTTAACAATTTTTGAAAATAGGATAAGGATGCCTCGTACCCCTTAAGAAACAAGCCGTATAAATGCTAGGATTTATCGAATAAACAAGAAGGATATATGTTATTCATAACTTTTGTGAAGGTTATTGAAATTGATTATATCGAAAACCGAAACTCAAAATACCCCCGTACCGAAGGATACAATTAACCATCAATTAACAAACAATAATAGTTAAAGCCTATATATTTATTAGAATGTTTACAAGTCATATAATTAGTTACTACGACCATGACACCAGTACAACCCGTCATTAGAATGAAAATATCTGTCAAATCTTGGCTAACTAGTTTTATATTAATGCAGGCACGACCGATCTGGATCAAATAGAATTTGCTCATGCAACTAAACTATTAAATTTACCTAAAAATGTCAGACATAAATTATTCAGAATTTCCTCTACTTTAATTTATTATTTAACTATTTTGACGAAATTACAGAAATGGCGCATCATTTGCAAAATCTTTCAAAAATGCTCAGAGTAAACTTCCAGTTCCTTTGGACAGCTTTTGACAAAAACCTTTTCAGCTCTAAGTTTAGTCTTGAAACTTCGAAATATGAAGTTTCGTCCTGATACCTTTAGTAGTATCATGTTAGGTATAGGGAATGTAACATAAAATTGATCTAAAATTTAATGAATATTTCAAGATTTCAAGGGTGCGATAAAATACAAGGTGTTCCATTTTAAATATAAAAGTTGACATCATTTCCGGTATAACCGGAACTAACCGAAAACTGAAAATATTTTAGTTGAGACGATCGTGTCCATATACTCTCTCCATATACTTTTAATGGCAGCTCGTTGTGGGAGACCCTGTATTATTATCGTTTGTATTGTCAATTTTCTATTTACGAGCGTTTTTATGATACATTGTACTACAGAAACAAATTACTCTAAAACCAACAATTTGATTCTTATTCTGGTTTTAATCGAAGTCTAATCAACATGAACAAATTTCTTGTATTTCTGGTGGCGTTATTTGCACTCACCTACACCCTCGCAGAAGGTAAAAATGATGCAAGAGCAATATTTAATAAATCCTGCTAAAACTAACTTGTGAATTCAGAATGTGGACCGAACAGCCAATTTAATACTTGCTCCTCGTCATCGTGTGGAATGAGGAAATGCGGTCAGAAAAAAACGGCCTTTTGCACCAAGGACTGCGTGCGTCTATGTGTATGTAACGAAGGATATTGCAAGGACAACAATAACAATTGCGTAAGAGAGTGATTTGCATAAAATGAATACTAACTATAATGTGTCTGTAATATGTATAAATACATAAATATAAACAGTGAAACCTTTTTGTTTTTGTATTTTGAATATTTTTAAAACTTAGTTTTTAACATATTCTGTAAATACGTATTCTATTACATGATTAGGTGAGTATCTATAGCAATTAGTGATAAACGTCCAGTTTTATGCGGAAATAAAATAAGACGATTTGACACGATTCTCAAAGAAGAATTTTATAGGCAGATTTATAAACCTACATTTGTTTTCCTTCAACGTTGCATTGTTTTCAGATAATTGTGTCTACTTAAGTTGGTCAACCATTTACTTGTGATTGTGATTTCAGTAAACTTTAGTCAACATGAAAAATTGTCTGGTACTTCTACTCATCTTGTACACCATTGCTAAAATATCAGCTGAAAGTATTTAAAAATAAGTACAAGTGCAATTTCAATAAGTTCATGTGTAATTTTACGAGTTAGAATGTAGAGCAAACAGTTATCCAGGAAGCAAACAGTTATCTGTTCATTGGAATGTGTTCCTTTATGTCTCTGAAATAATAGATATTGCAAGGACCAGAAAGACAATTGCATAAAGGAAGATGGACAAGTAAACAAAATAAAAAAGTAGCAGACAGTTAAGGGACCTGAAAAAAAAGTACGTGAATATTCCTGTTTTGTGCATAAAACAATACAATATAAACTATTTTTATCAGTAAAAACGTGTGTCGTAAAACTTGAACATGCTCTTTTCTTCAATTGGTAATCTCTTAACTTTATAAGCATATATTTAACAAAAACAAACTAGGTATATAAGTACTTAAACTGGTGCCACGGACCACAGTAAAATTTGCAGATTTGACATTGTTCCAAGTAATAAGTGAAGATGAGAATGTTATTTTTTGTTGCAATTGTAGCTTTGCCATTGGCCGCTTTGTCGCAACATTGCAGTACACCACCGGAAACGCCTGGTAAGACATCGCAAAACATTGGTGTTAATTACTTATTAAGAAATTATTTGTTTTAGTGTGCAAAGGAGCTTTTTGGTTTGATAATTGCGCTTCAAGCACTTGTGCAATTAGACCTTGTGGTCAACCTGTACCGGAAGTATGTACTTTCGACTGTTGGCCTATGTGCGTGTGCAATGGTGCTTATTGCCAAGATACCGAGGGAAATTGTGTACTGGAGAGGAAGGAAAAAAAGAAGCCTAAAATACCCGGCAGACGTTTGCCAAAACAAAAACCACCTAGGTTTGACTAGAATGTTATATGCTGGTATAAAGAAGCAAATATATAAATATGTATGAAGTACATTGTCTTTTGTATTTAACAGAGCAAGAACAGGTGATAAAGTTATAGTTACAATTTTAGTTGATCAAATATTTTTTATTGTTGTAAATGACATTAAGATAGTCGTTAGATATGCCAAAAAAGCAGCATTTTTTAACAATAATTAAGTTGTTTAAAGTACAAAACTATAGCAATATTATGGTTAAACGTAACATAAAATCTAATAAATAATAAAAAATAACCTAAAACTATTCAAGCAGCAAATCAGAGCTTTATTACTAAACAATAAACAAAATTTTTAGTTCCTTATTAGTTAACATCTCTAACCGAAGTGCATACTAATTTAACCAATTTTCCGGTAACTTGCTTAGGTCAACTGTTCTAAAGATATAGTTTCTTTTACTATAAAAGATATGGTGCCAAAAAACTGAAATTTCGTTCAATTTATCAATTTGTTTTATTTCAATATTTTGTTCTAGAATATCGTAAAGAAAACACATGCCGTTTGTTTTGACTTTCTGACTTAGAACCACTTATTTTGAGGTGCAACCATATAAATTAGTTGTGAGAAGAGACTCTAATTTTTTGTGCAGATAAATGACAACCTTTATTTTATAATTTTTACGTACAAAATCACTATAAAATAAAATTGCCTGAATTCAAGCGTTTCTGCAACTGTAACAGCAAAACATAAACAAACCGTGAAGTCATCAAGGACTTCCACGAACACGTTGAGATCCTCCAGACGCAAACTAAGACAATAACCTTTAAACCAACTCATCTTAACTGCGGCCGACTTGAACTATAAGAACTAACGAGCCAATTACACAAAAACTTTCGTAACACTTAGACGGAAGCATCCTAACTACTACACAGTTCACATTCACAACAATAAGCACTGCCTGTCTGGATCTCTCTAATTAAATCTACATAATATTCCGAAACATCTCAGACACAAACTACCTGTTTGGCCTTAACAATAAATTTCAGACGATATAATCTGTTAGATTTCTTATAAACTACAAAGAATACCAAAGACTTTATATAAGTATTTAAGTAGTAGATAGTCTGATGAAGTAATTGCATTAATGGTTGTTAGCTGTGAATTGGGTTAAATTAGTTTTGTCTCGAGTGTGTCGGTGTGTGTGTGTGTGATACAGTTTCAATCTTTAGATGTCTCAATTTCGGTCTGACGGGACAGGAGATATCTTGCATTGGTACCTTCTTAAGAGGGGAATGGTGTTAGCGGTTTAACTTTTAGGAATGCGATAAAGATAATTTCAGTTAATTAAATCCCGGATTATTTTATTCATGAGGGCGCTTAAAGCGCTCTAAGAACGAGCGAGTATGTTAATTTCGGTTTATTATTTCTTTGGCGGAGGGTGCGTTTACAACTTCAAATTTAAGCACATACGACGTTCAAGAATTTGAATAAAATACAGTAGAACAAGATTTTTCAGTAGATGACGACATAAATAACGATAGTGAGAGGGAAATAAGAAAATGTTAATTACTGTACAAAAAAGAATAAGTAAGAAAAAGTCTGACAAATCTGGAAATGTTAGGGGCATAAGGGTGCGATTTAACTGTGCATTATTTAAATAGATATGTGCATTAAAGTAAATACTTTGAACATTAAAATAGTAAATATTGAGTATTAAATAAATGTACATATGTTACATAAAAATTACATATCGTGCACTTTTCTCGATGTATTTGTTCATTCGCCTTCTTATATCCTTTTGAATTGTAGATTATACTACTGATGATAACAGTGAACTGTTGAAACTGGTATAGTAAATTAAACTATTCGCAAAGAATAGAGGAATATTTATATATGAAATATGTGTTTTGGCCAGCTTTTTGGGAATTTTTCACACTGTGCGACGTACCAACCAACGAGGTTAAATCATGTGATCTATTTTGCCAAAGCGGTAGACCACCATGAACAATTTCACGTCGTTGATAAATACTTTTGAAACAATTTTAGAAAGATAGATAAATTACAAATTGCTCGACAATGAAGAAAATCCATATCCCCATTTATAATTTTGTGTAATTAACAATTGCAGAATGCTATTACTAAAACCTGTTGCAAGAAAAGAAGTGTTATTACATTTGTGAGATTGATGAATTTTGTGTTGCTTTTAACATTCTTATGTTATTTAACATTTAGCAAATTTCCAATTATTGGGGATAAGGGATAAGTAATATTAGAATCGCCAATCCATAATAATCGTAGAAAAGTGCGATATTTTTTACTATCCAAATAAGTCATGTTGTTTCTTTATGCGTAATTCAAAATTGCAGAATGCTATTACAATAGGCTTATCGATAAGTTCCAATTGTGTTTCAGCCTTCCTTTTATATCGTGTCGTAAAATTAAATATAAAAATTGTTGATTGTGCCATTTTTATCACTGTCAGATACACAAACCAAGTAAATAAGCACATACAAATGGCAGAGTGAATCAGACTATAGTCTTCAGATTATAAATCATTCCAAGATGAAACTGTTGCTTGTGGTTGCCATAGTGGCTTTGTTATACTGTTGCAGAGCATCAGCACAAATGTTTGGTAATATATGATGTATAAATACCAGCGTATATCTCTATAACGTTAACATCTCTTTTGTTGCAGCTTGTGCCCCTCCCATGAAATTACTATACGTTACAAGAGAGACTGCAACCCGAAGATGTGGCCAACCTAGAGTTGACGTGCAAACAAGCTGCACTGATGACAACTGCGTTTATAGGTGCACGTGCAACGGTTGGCATTGCAGAAATAGGAATGGATATTGTGTTTCTGATACATCATTGCTATAATTATAATAGGTAAAATAGATATTGCTGTATTAAGAGTATAATAAAACCGGAATGCTATTATGTAGACTGATGTATTTAGAGGATATTAAATGCTATCGATTTCGGTCATTAGTGACCATCTTCAGGCGTATAAACTAAAAGATAAAAATATAAATAGTACAATTAAAAATCGAGAAGGGATAGGCTAAACTCAGGACGACAAATTACAGGGGTTAAGAAGGTATTATCTACAATATATTGTCTAAACTTCCACTTGCAAATTATAATTCATTATAAAGTAATGAAGTAATAATTTAAATGTATTCCATAATAATTATCGCAATATAACTCGCACTACTATTCAAAATTCCTCAATTAAATTGTTCTGATCGAAACGTACTAATAGTAAATAATCTTCCACTGTCCCAGCTACGTTCCCATTTACCGTTACGATTCACGTAGTGCGTGCTGCACGAAATTTATTACATTCACATTAAATCGTTAGAAAAATTCCTTAAAAATTATTATGCCATACATTTTCTACAGTTGCATTAAAAAAATATGACGATTGTTTACGTGCATAGCCCGCTATCATGCTAATATTCGTTACTGAGATGTCCGCTTCCATGAAAATCTTGTTTTGCAACCTTTATTACACAAAAACTGAAGAAAACAAAAACACCAATCTATAGAAAATGCTCCAAATGCGACCTGAACACAAATTTAAATTTTTGTATAAATAAGTCAATATTCAGTCAATATTTTCGAAACAAGAGATGGTAGTTAGGCCGATTCTCTCGTGCGGTGTCACATATATTATTCGAAATATTCAATTACAATCTGTTATTCAGTTCGAATGTTTCCAAAAATTCCCAAACAAAATCCCAAATTACACGAATTAGTGTGCAATGGGCGGTACACATTCCCGTTTAGAATTCACAGTTGTACGTCCAGATTCGAAATAGTAACCGTACGAAATTTAATCGAACATATTACCCGGTTGAAGCCCCGGATAAAATACATAAATTCTATCAAATTAATTCCCGATTCGGGCGGTCCCATCGGACCGCGCACTTTTTAATTAAAATGCAAATACGGGAAGTTTTTGAATAGTCCGGGCGCTGCAAATTTACGGGAAAATGCCATGGAGAGCCGGGGCATTGTTTTGCCTCTAAAACTATTAGCCGTTGGTACGCCTGAAACTGGCAATGCATCTCAAACAGTCGACACGTTTTAGTATGCATTGTCTTTTCAACTAAGAGCCCTTGTCCCATAACTCAGATGCGAAATCTCTCCGTTAATATAACGGTAAAATACAAGACGTACGAAAGCGCCTCCTGGCGGCGACCGCGAGAACTTTCCGCCAACTTTATACTAACGACACGTAATTCTAGTCTAAGTTTTCGAAATAATCGCAGTTGTGCGATGTGTTCAAGTCGGCGGCGGCGGGCAACCGTTCGGTTCAACGTTTCATTACAAGATAAAATCGGCACTTTTCCGGATTCCGTGAGCTCCGTGATTTATGGCCAACAATTGTAACTTCTGACGTGCGTCGGAGCGGCGCTCACGCTTCACAAACTTGTAATATCGCCGAACTGTACCCGAAATGACAACACGAGCTATACTGCACGCGAAAAATCAATGAAAACTTTTCTACCTAGCTCATAGTTGCGAATGTCTGATTGTGGATTTTATATTTTCATGTTTGTAATAAGTTTTTCATTAATTTTTTCACAACATTTCTATTGTAGGAATTCAGTTTTACCATATTGATGAACATAAAAATGATATTGTGAAAATATCAAAGAGTATATCTTAATCGATATGCGTGGTTTTTAAAGATTACCGACAATATATTCCGGGAAATGTTTGATAATTATACTATTATAGTCAAGCAGCGAATTTGACCTTTAAAATATGCGAACTGTACGGGGCCAATATACCCATGTGTTGCCTGATTTGGCAAAAACTGTGAGTACATTAGAGTTGGAAAGAAATGCATGTCAATCAAATAAACAATCATTTATTCGCATTTTTTGTTGTTTTTATAGATAACAGATTTTAAATAAATCCAACAAAATAGGTTTATCTTGAAGATTATGCATCAAAGATGTAGTGGTGTAAAAATGAATAACAAATATTTCTTAACATCATAGAGATGTCCGGTGTATTTTTATCCATATATTATTGAATATTTGTGCTGATGTACTGTCACAGAGGCTAAACGTATGATCTAACTTATCGCATTCTTGAGAAACTTAATAAAAAAAGACCGAGTCCGTCCCTGCTCAACGTAAGAACATAGACAACACTCCAACACAGTTGTGGTGCAACTGGTGACACAGCAACGCCGCCGGCAACATATAAGTCTCCCTCCCCCTCGGCGTGACGGCTATGGACACATTGACCTAAATTTGGATTGTGGAATCTTCATGTGGTTGTGTTTGTGTAGTTATGTGTGTAGTACCAGAGAACGATAGATGCCAATTGTATGCGACGAATGCTAGAATACGACATAACTTTGATCGGCCTGGGCCAGCTTGCTGTGTTAATTCTGTTTGTTTTTTTACGTACTAATCTCTCTAATGTTCAATTGAGAATTCAGTTATGAGTTCTAATATATTTGGTGGCACTTTCAGTGGTAATTAAAAGTGGTATTTAATTTTATTCCACAAGAAAAATATCAAGGTTAAAACACTAAGTATAACGTAATTCTTGAGACCAGTGTTTAAAACTTGATGACACCTCACAAAAAAAATCCTACGATTTTTCTGGGGATATAAGTCAGAAACTACTCAACGATGTATTGGAGCTATTTGAATTATATCGCCATAAAAAAAAATGGATACCTATTTTTTTCCGCGACAGTAAAAATATATGCAACAGTTCAAAATATAATATATATGTATGTAAAGTAAGAGTGAATCATAACGTTTGTAGTTATAAACTGGAACGTATATTATCGTCATATTCGGCCGTGCTTCGGAAGGCACGTTAAGCCGGCGGTCTCGTAGCCAGTCTCGACCTCTGTTTTCGATAACATGGCATTGGATGATGTCACGTGATAGCGTGCCTCACAGAGACAGGCCTCTGCTTGGGAGGCATTGGCTGTACTAGCCAGCCGTGTTCAGCTAGACTGTTCTGGTTAGAGGCGTGCTGTGCGTTTGTGACATCCATCTCGGGGAAGCAAAAGCGGTCAACTGAGGCCTAGGTGTGTTACTACTATAATAACTATACCCCACATATTCCATATCGTCATATTCAAGAAAAGATAGATCAAGTTAAAATCATTTAAAACAATATAGTCACTTGTAACATTTTAGTTCAACAGATTTGCTGTATTGGGTGTTGGATGATATTGGAAGATTGAATTTTTAATAAAAAAACAAGACGGAGACGATGACTGGAAAATAATTTCTTGCAAAGAGTTCATATTGGTATAGTTTTAAAAAGTATTTTTTATACAAAATCTTTGTCTGATTAAAAAATGGTCTAAAAAGTGAATTCATAGAACTTTTTCGTATGATATAAATAATGATATGCAATCTTTCTTAAGCTGTCTTCTTTAAGTTTGTGGGTTCTTATGTGTGCACAAGTTCTAATTTTGTGTGATGAAAGACTTTTTAGTTTTTGGTCTTGTCACTTTATCTTATGTATTAGTGTCAATATTCCTTATTTTTATATAATTGCGAGAAACTGTTTCAACCACCATGTTAAATGGAACTGTTAAATAAAACAATCCTCATATAGGATTACATCCTGACAAATGTTCTCCTCATCCCATTACAAACGTTTCTCCAACACACAACTAACTTGCTGGTTGTTATTTCTCATACCTATCACAAGATAATCTTTACTGCCCATAAATGTAGCGCCCCGGGCCAAAGAGAGACGTCACAACCAGTCATAGATAGTCCCTTGCTTCGCTATATCGACCTTGGATCCATAGCCCCATCTAATAAAGATCTAGAGCTAATGTTCCCCCAGGTCGTTACGTTGGCGACACTGGCCAGTATCGGTAATTGGCGTGACTGTCCGACTAGATACGGGCTAATGGCGTTAATACGATAGAGGGGGTTGCTGCCGTGCCACCCTTAGACCACGGCTACGACCGCACACACTTCCACATGTAAGCTTTATTTTGACTTGGCGGTACTAATATTATCCCGGGGGATTTAATAGAATTTCTGGTGACGCGGGGGCGGAACGGAAGGAATTGTAATCGGCGAGCTATCCGGTTGAGTCAGCCCTTCGGTGCGCCCCAAACCCTCCCCAACGCCCACGGCTCGGTACGGACGGAATTGGAACTCGCCTCGGTCCCCATTGTTTGAAGAAAAGCGCGTTTTAATCAAGCATTGTGAGGTAAACTATCCGCCTCTAACTAGAGCATTGTTCGCGAACGGATCCATTAGGAATGAATCCGGGGGCCGTTATGCTCGATTGAATTGTTGTTTCTTTACTGTGATTTAATCAATTTATAGTGGGTTTTTTATTGGTTTAGATGCAAGAAGCCAATGTTTATTTTTTTAATTAATAATTTTTATTGATTTTGATTTTGAGTCATACAGAGTTGAAACAAAAAGTCCAATAACAAAGCTTCACCGAACACAACTAAGCTTCAACCTCAACACAACTGTCTGTCCGTCTCTCCGTCTGTGTACACGATACCTGTCGTAATTTTGAAGTAATTGATCTGAAATTTGGTATACAAGCTTATCTCTTAAAAAGTAAGGACATGTTTGTGAATGGGTAAAATCGATTCACTTGTTTTGTTTTTCTTTTAATATTTTACGGTGGGGGGTATTTTAACATCAGCGCAGCTGAAGATAATTTTCTTACTAGTTTTATTTGATTTAAGATATGAGAGATGATTTTTATTTGATATTTAGATAATGGGTTATTTTAATTTGGTTACATGTGGGAGGATTTCATTATTTGGTATATTATTTTTATGGTATATTTGACAATTAATTTTTCTACATATTATTATAGTTATTAAATATACAATGGTTTTAAAATATTGCTATCTTGTTAATGTCTTATTCATGTCCAATGTGTTTAGCAAACTAACCAAGACTTTCAAACTCTCATTGTTCCAATTTAATATATCTAATTATAATCAGAGAATGAATCCCTATACAAGAAAGGATACCTATGCCACTGAACAAAAATAGCAGCTGTAATTTGCAACCATTACCAACCTCACAATTAATCAATGTGGCGGGAAAATCAACCTCTCCCTGCCATTTTCCATTACGCGGTACAATGTTAATGCTGTAATTTCACATATCGCAATATTACAGGGATGTATTGTAAAACAGATACAACTATATAGCCAGTGTAAAAAAAGGAAATAACTGCTTCATTTTACAGTATTACTATTACTTTCACAGCATTTTTGCTGTAATTTATTACTACTTAGTTTTTTTTTCTATTCCCTCAAAAGTTACAGCCATTTAAAATATGAACAAAAAAACATAATGAAAAAGACAATACATTTGAGACATTGCAAAAAAGAAACCGAATAGTACTCATTACGATAGAAAATAAAATAGAAGAATTATTAATAACAAAATTGAAAGGAATAAGAATGACTCAAATGACAAAATGAACGTTCTGGAAAGAAACTTTCTTTCCTATTTTTGTATTTTCACCTAAAGTTGTTAAATCAAAAAAAGCATGCTTTAGTTTATAACTCGCGATCACAAAACTCAAATGATAAAAAATGCAAACTAAATTTAATTATTTCGCTTTGTGAAACTTTTATATTGTCGGGTAACATGATAAACAAATGCTATAATGGAAATAATAATTCCCAAGTATAGAGATTAGAGATTTTTTACAACTTTTTTTCTTACTATTTAATGAATTATCTCTTTCTAAATGCAGTCAGAAAATTTCTTGGCCGGTTTTCTGAACCAAAGCATTTCTTATTAGAACTTATCCGTGATTATCCATATCATTTTTGCCTAGAATTAAGTAAATCACCTAGTATATTTATTGATGACCTACAGTAGTACTATAGTAAGACACAATTTCTTTCACAGAAGCTCAGAACTGGGTTAATAATATTATCTGGAATGCAACATTATATTGAAACCCACAGTTATGCTATTTCCCCCAAGTTTCCAGGATGAGCAGCAAATTAAAGTACAGTTGTATCACACTCTTGTATGGAAAGAAAGAAATATTTAAAAAAATAATGGCCAAACAAAAATAAATTTTCAAAATTAAGAAAATCATCTGGTTAAATGTAGAAAACAGAAGTGCTGAAAATATCTTCATAATTCTTCAGAATAACATCGAATTTACTCCAAACAGAGAAACACGCAATCGTACCACTCCATTTCCAGTTTCCAATTGCCATAATACACCGGGCGATATGAAGAACAGGCGCAAGCGAGAGAAAGGGCGTAATTTACGTTTGATGGCGGCCATTGCAATTTTGTAGACTGTATAAAATAGCCTCGCGCCGTTTTTCGGCGCCCCGCTTTAAAAGTCAACGCAGCCGGCAGGCAGGCATGCGGCAGGCGAGACGTAAAATTTTATGGCGCGGGAAAAAATTGCCCGTCCGTCGTCGAAAAGATCGACGATGCCTTGTTTTATGCTTTGTTTTCCGGGCCTCCTTGATCGCTTTAACTTTTCATCGCCCGCCCGCCCGTGCGAACGTCGTCAATAAATAATACGTAGGGCGGAATTAGGTGTCGAGAAGGGTGGGAATCGATTGAAATTTTCACGCCGAAAATTGGCCCAAATATTCACGGAGTAGGTCCGATTGCTCTTGAGCGCAAGATTTGAATTTCAAATTAAACATTGTTTTCTGTAGCACAGTTTGGAAATATATACAGGTGTCCCAAAACTTAACGTCACGCCGTGGAGAGCTGATCATGAGGCCAACCCATGGGTGATCAGAATATCTAAATATGACCTTAGTAAAATGTTAGTTTTTGAGATATTGATACTTTTGTGACTTAAACGTAAACGAAAAATCCTAGGAGAACCTGGCAAGTTATTTTAAAAGATTGTCCATTTAGTGTAGTTTTTAAAATACCAAAAGACTTACCATGTTTTACTATAGAAAAAAAATCTGATGTGGCCAGGCACATGACTTTATCATACCATATATTAATAGTTTAGCTGCATGAGATTCTATTTAATCGAGATCGGCCACGTCTGAATTAAAATAAAACTACTAGAACTAGACAGATATTTTGATTATATTTACAGTATGTAATGTCATAACATCAGCATTTGACACTACCTACTGTCATAAGAATCACAGTATCTGCCAAATCCTGGCTAACTAGTTTTAATACTAATGTTTTAATGCAGTACGAGCGATCCCGATGAAATAGAATTTGCTCATGCGGCTAAAATATTTATTTTACTAAAAAAATTCATAGTCATAAATTATTCAGAATTTCCTCTACATTAATTTATTATTTAACTATTTCGACGAACTTCCAGAAATAGCGGCTTATTTGTAAAATATTTCAAAAATGCTAAGACTAAACCTGTTTGTCATACTACATAAGATAAAGTAAAAAGTTTATTGGTTCTGATGATTAATATATTATATTGGCTTCTAGCATACTATATTTTCGGGTTTTACCCCGTCTTCAGTGTTTACTACAAAAGTTATAAAGAATTATACTCGATATTCCAAAAAGTTTTAATGTTACCATACCATCTTACGATCTTTCTTGTATTTATTCGCGAAAACATAAGAACATTGCTATCCGCAATCGAAATACACATTGACACCAAGATGTTTTATTATTATTTATTATACGTGCGCGCGTGTTTATCATCGCATTCTCCATGCATTTGCGTGTTGAATTGACGTTTCGCAACCGCTGAATACTGTCAAAAGGCTCAAAATATCTTGACTACCTGGTATTAATGCAGACATGATTTTGATCAAATAGAATTTGCTCCTGCAGCTAAACTATTAATTTTACCAAAAAATGTTATAAACATAAATTATACAAAATTTCCTTTACTTTAATTTATTATTTATCTATTTTGACAAAATTACAGAAATGGCGGCTCAATTGCAAAATCGTTGAAAAATGCAAAGAGTAAATAGCCAGTTCCTTTGGACCCTTTTGAACCAAAAGCTTTTCAGCTCTAAGTTACGTCATGAAACTACTAAATATGAACTATCGTCCCGATACCTTTAGTAGTTTCTCCGGAATCGTCGCCACAAAAATCGTTTACACACACACGCACACACACACACACACACAGACATTTTTTTGTACCTTGGTCAAAAATGTTCAGGGGACCCAAAAAAAAACCTATTTCCGCTAAAATCTCAATTTTTTTTTTCGGCATGGTTACAATACTTTAGTATACTGCGTATGATAAAGTAAAAAGATATTCGTAACTAACATTAGTACGTTGTGCACAATAATTGTCACATTTGCTACTTTTATATGGTTTCTCGTCTCTATATTTCCAGCTCGTGTCGTGTGTGTTACTGAACCACAACTTTCGGTTGCAAAGTAAAAAATGGTAAATCTGCTAAGAGTAAACATCAGTTTTTTTGACAATTAAATGTAAAATGTCAGTAAAATGTCATAAACAAACTTGTTTTAAATTTTATATTTAAAACAACAATTTCCTAAGACATTTTTATTGTAAATGTAAAAATATTTAACTTTACTCATAAGCAAATTAAAAAATGTCTTGCTTTTCGACCCATGGCCATGGCACCCAAAACGTTATAAAGAATTTTACTAACAATAATGTTTATTTTCTAACACAAAATCTAAAAAAAAAACCGAGAAAATCTGGGATAGCCTGTATAAAGCACATAAAGGCGCGATATACAAAATGGTGGAGGTGCCGGGATAGAATTTTGATTATTATTTTTTTATATCCAAAATAACTTGTTATCAGTGGCGGATTGAGAATAGTCGGGGCCCGTAGGAAATTTATATTAGGGGGCCCCACCCACAACGTAAAATAACAGAATAAAAAAAGATTTATAACATCATAAACAGTTTTATGATAATTAGAATTCTTCCATTTAATAACATATTTTTAACAGTTTAGACATAACAAAAAAACTCTCCGATATTTTCCTGTCTGTTTTTACAAATTCAGTTTGCAAATTTTTAATTTGCAAATTAGTGTACCATGTCTTCAAAATTCCTTTTTTTGCAAAATTTATGTTTGAGGGAAATTAGGGATAAGGCATTTATGCGCTAAGAATTGAGATATATAACCAAATATACTTCAGGACTTTTAACAGGATTTGAATAGGAATGTTCAGGTATTTTCAATCCAATAATAAGATAATACAAAATATATCCGGCTCAATTACCTCGAGTCTAGGTGACGGATTTAAAAATATTGGTGGCTATCTCATATTCTCTTTCGTTGGACCAATTAAAAACACCGATATTAATAAAAATCATCACCACACTCGAAATTGATCGGAATTGAGCCAGACATTCTTTTAATTATTAGCAAAGGTTCAAAGGTAACGCAAACGTATATTTTTAATGCACGAAGTACAATAGAGCATGTATAGTAACAGTCGATTGAAAATTATTCCCTTTTTAAACACCACCCTAATGCACTTACAAGATCGGTTGCCTTCAAATACAACGCACGCCAATTTCAAATTTAGTTAAAATGCACACGTTTGGATCTCATGGTCAAAATTAGCTTAAACATGTCTATGATATTCCGTTTGTTATAAGACCCTTTCCTTATTAGTTGCTTAGAGGCTTGCTATTTCCATTGTAAATTCAAATCATATCTGAAAACAAATAGGACAAACTTGAGTGAAGGTAAGCGCTTTACAATTTCCGCGAAATGACTGTAGTTAGCATAGTTTTAAATACGTTTCAAATTTGAACCGATCTTTTGCCGAAATATATCTTGGTATGTTGAACAAGATTCATGTGGGAAAAGCTTCAACTTTATTTTACGCCTCTTCAATTCGGTAGTTGTCAAACAAATCAAATGCATTCAAATCGTAAATGACTCCAAAAATCTTAAAATTAATATAAATAAAATAAAAAATAAATTAAAATCTTTAAAACATTATGGAAAAATGTCTTGGCCGGGGCCCACAAATACCAGAAACCCAATGGGTAATCCGGTACTACTTGTTATATTAACATTAATTAATTGTTAGTGACTTGCTTGTTCTTGCAATGCCTGTTGTTTAAGAGACAATATTTTAACGCTATAAAAATTAAGTAAGCTTTTATATTAATCTTTTATAATAACCAACATTTACTTCGTACATCTTATTGAATTTTAAACCTCTCGACTTCCTATTAGTATGTGCTTAGAGAATAATGCAAACAGTTATGACGCTAATGATAATTAGCACAACAAAGAATTCATTACATATTCATTAACCGCGTAATTGCTGTCTAGGTGCTTTGCATATTTTGTAATCTGCAGTATAAGCTTAACCTTAAATAGGTTTTAACGCAATTCGAGCTCAAATTTCCCTAGAAATCGCGCTGCATAATCATAATTTTAATCACGACAGAACAGATATGAAATTGCTTTATCGAACCAAACGAAAAACAATCAAAAAAACAACACAAATGGTCCATAAAACGTACTTAAAAAAAACACTAAAATCCGCCCAATCGCCAAATTTCAGCACAGCGTAAATAACGCAGTGTAATGGATAGCACCCTGTCAAACATGGGCGTAGAAAAAAAACTGCAGCAATTACATTTAATTCAAACCATTTTTAATTCAAACCCTTTTTACCGGACGTCAATTTTCATCCGTTCCTATTCGTTCCTCATATCTATCAATATTTAATTAGACTTTGATGGTTTTTTTTGTCGTTGCCGGACGCCCAGTTTCATATTTCGAAACACGCTAATGTTCTCCGTTAATAAATAACACGTTCGTGCATGTTTAATACGTGATATTCGGTCGGGCTGCGCTGGAACATTCATTGGCTGGATGTTTCCGTTATATCGGTTGAAATGTTATGAAATTTGAAATGGAATTGTAATCGACGGATGCGTTTGTTTTCAAATTATGATTGTCCAGTGCCGGAGCGGCGTTGCGCGACGGCGGCTCGACAAATGTTGTTACGTGGATGTATTGTTGAGTACGGAAAAGCGAATATAACTGTTCAAATTCAATTTGAAGTATTTATATGTTATTTATTCATGTATATTCAAACCAATACAAAGGAAAATGAAATGCAGAGTTGGATAGAAGTGTTATTATGAATTAAAATGTGTTTTTTTCAAATTTGATTCCCACTTATCGTGCCTTAAAAGGGAATGACATTTGTGTGCCTAGTTTATATTGTAGTTTAGACGTTTTCCTTTGACATTTTTTTACGACTTTTTACTCTTTTTTAATACTCTAATCTAGTCATTTTAAACGCAACATCATTGAAAATAAAAAGAATAATTCAGAAAAATAAGAATAACAATATTATTGTTGAAGTTAATCAACAACTATCATTGAAAAAAATCGTCATGAAATGTTTGCACTAATATCTTCGAAAGTATTAAGCATCGCAGAACAAATTATACATCATATTAAAGACGAAAGATGTGTGTAAATGATAAACGCGAAATACTTTAAAATATTGAAAAATCACCGGTTTAAGAAAAAATGCTCAATCGCTATTGGCTCGCCTCAATCGTATTTGTGAATTTTACTACAAGTACCAACTGTTGAAGATAAAACCATTCTAGATTGTAAGATGACAACCGCAATTTTAGAAATGTATGTAAAATTAATGTCGCAAAGTAGAAAAAATAGTATGTAACGCTCGTTTTCTAAACTGATTGCTAAATTTATGTTGGAAACTTTATTTTGATGTTTTGAAGTATATCAAAAGTGTTCAATATCACCCCCCAAAGAAGAAAATTGGTAAAACTTCAATGTGATTATCTCGGAAAAGGTAAAAATTACCAAAAACTATGAAAAGCAAAAATACTCAAAATATCGTTTTTCTGTGCAACGAACATGTTTAAACGAATTAAATATGTACACAAATTTGGAAATTGTCTGTGCATTCTTTATCCCAGATCTGATATTCTCCAAATATGGGGTAATATTGATTTGCAGATTTGAGCATGTGTTTGAAACATTAACATAAAACTGTATTAAGAAATCAGTAAATGTTGACAACTAATTTTCCTAAAAATTGATTTCCCAGACCGTTCGTCTGTAATATTGTGAAAAAAATTGTTGTGCTAAGACTGCTAAGTATGGTTAATAGTTTCTTAGATTGTGCAAACATAGGTGGACAACATTTCATGGCGAATTTTTTAATCACTGACTGGTAGGTTTTAATTTATTTAAATAACAATAGCATACATTCAGTAAACATTTTGATATGGGCTTCAGGACTTTCAGGATATTCTCCTGAATATATTTCGCGAGTAATTTCAAATAGTACTTTTTAAATTAATGTATATATCAAAATTATATGAATTATATTGATATTGTTGCAAAAAGTGAATATAAAAATATTTTAATGGACTTACTACACATTCCACTGGTGTATAGTTCATTTGGCATCAAACGAAACTTACCTGTAAAGAAAAGAAATAAACATTAGTTTTAAATTCAATATAATATACACAATACACACATACAATACATATTCTATAAAGATGTATTATAAGAAATAGAAAAATTGTAAAAAAAACATACTAGTCTTAAAATCTACAGACAAATCTTTCCAATTTATTAGAAGCAAGCAGCACATATATAATCATTCCCGAGCACAATTTACAAATTTATCAAACGAAAAACCACTCAAAACTTGTTGAGTATGCAGGATAACATCTATATTAGCCCCCGAACAAAGACGAAATTGATTTATTGGCCCGTACATCCGGAAATAATGTAACCGTCGTCGTCGTTCGAGCGAATTTTGCGTACCCAGACATGTATATATCTATATATACGTATCGGAAGCTTTGCGAAAAGTTCGCGAAATAAAATTTATAACAGACAATAAAGGACCTCGAAGGAGTGCGAGAGAGAAAGAGAGAGCACGAGAGAGAGACAGTCTTGAGAAAGAATATCGGGTGTTCTCTAAGTCTTCAATATTCCGGGTATCATCCTCCGTAAATCTGCAAAATCCAGATGTGCATACGAAATTGAAGTTTGCTGAGAGTTTTAAGTACATAATAGATTTAGAATGCCTCCTACTCCCTTTGCATTTATATTACCTAAGAGGACGCCGACGAATAAAACGACGAAGGCGGTAGCTGGAGGTACCTAGAGGTATTATTATACTTTGGGGGGAATATTGGAATTGCCCCCCGAACATAAAGATCTATTAAGAAAACTGCTCTCTGCGAGAGTAGAGAGGCTATCTAGTTTCATTAAAAACCGACCTGGTCCGAGGTAGTTATTAGGAAATTACCGCCTAATCAACTTTTATTGCATAGCTTGATGGTAATAGAAGAGTTAATGAACGTGTAATGAGGTTTTATCTATAAAAAAACAAAAGAATTTGTTCTATGAACCGATTATACTAGCGTTTTTATAATTTATGATAATGTAACGTAATGTAAGATAATGTATTTGATCCAGTTGAACTTTAAACAGCAATTTTAAATATTAAGCAATCTTTTCAGCATTTTGAAATATATACTCATTGGTATTAAAGTTTGATGTAATATCAAACTTGAATACCAATGAATACGAGGAAGAACTAAAACTGCTTATTCTGATCTTTGACAGTTTTGTTTTGCTTAAGTAAGTATGTCTTTTAAGCCCATCTTAAAGGTCATATTGGATAATCGCCAAGATCTCCAGATTTGTCAAATTTGCACATCTAATATCGTTTTTTAAGGAAGTTTGAAACAAAAAATGTGATTTTGGCAATATTTGAGAATTTATACTGGCAGACCCCAATAACCTAGAAACGTAAAAAGTGCTTCTAGTAAACATTAACACGTTTGAACTATTACCTATTATCGTTTATTTTTTTGCCAAAATACCAACTTGTAACATTTTGAAGTCAACTTTTTTAGATCAACAACAGCAAGTAAAACATTCAATTATAGTATTTTTTATTAATTTAAAACAGGTTAAAACAGGTTTAGGTTAATGAAAATGAATCATCGAAAAGAATTGTTTACTACAATATATTTGTTGTATGCCACATAGTTTGGTGTTGATTTACGTACTGCGAACAAATTTGGCAAAAAAATCAATAGCTATCGATTGTAAAAGTTAAGAACAATGAATGAAATTATATATAAAATTATTACATTAATAAAAAAATAATTCATCACCTTTTGAGTATAGATATCAAACAATTCCACAAATGTCCAATTTAGTAATGTGTCAAAAATTTAATAACTGATTTTACTAGTTCGCAGTTTTTCGCAAGTTTTTGAGGAAGTTTAAGACAAAATGTCAAAAACTCTTATTTTGGCAATATTTAAGATTTTATAGGGGCTCAACCCGATGCTCTAAAAACTTAGAAGGTCTATAAGCACATATTAAGCTTAGTACTATTACCTAATATCGGTCATGTTTTGGCAAAATTACAAAATTTTAAATTTTGATGAGAATTTCTTTGAAAACTTTAATTCTTAGGAACCCAAATTCGTATTCTGCCCAAAAAACTGTAGAAAACGACTAGACAGTTTCTATCTACAAAATTCGGAGCTTTCAAGTTTACATTTTCAATTAAAATCCAAAATCTATTAAACTTTACCGAAAAATAGATATTTATTATACAAGGGAAAAACTATTAGATTTTAGGTCGAGGTTGTGCCAAAAAAACAGTTAAAATCTAACTTTTTTTCCGGTGTATAATACACTATTTTCTTCTGTGATAATTTTTGGAAAAAGCACCTCGGCCTGGATTTGAACCAGGAACCCTTATTTACATAGTTGATGCATCATGTATCATACAGTAGGATCATGTATTGTTTACCTTTTTAATATGTTTTTGGGATCATTTTTCTCAAATTGATTTATAACCCAAAATCTTTAAAAGAAAAGCTGAGAAAAAGATATATTATACTTAATGTATTGGTAGAAAAATATCGCTCATATAGAAGTCCAAATACAAGAATCAGCTTCTATTCAAAACTAATGCCTTACATTTTGTCGTGAAGTTAAATTGTCCAATGTTTTCAAACAAGACTGCATTTTTCAATGTTTAAAGATTAAACCGTTTTGGTAGTTAAAATGTTTCTAACCAATCGATTTTTAATGGCCAATGTAGTCTCCTAAACTTCATTTATGTATTCCTTGAAAATTTATAGACACCATACGAAATATTAACGAAGAAGAAAACGTAAAGCCATGAGTTATGAATATTACACCACGATGCACAAGTAATTTATTTAACAGGAATACACCATTTTAATGGCCTATTCATAGTTTGCGACGCTTTAAAATACTAGGAAACCACCTAGTCGGCACACGAAGAGAAAAAAAAAGCCGGTCGTTAAATTTTCAATTGTTCGCTATCGTAAAGCTTCGCATAACAACTACTAAAAAAAAGTTTGTCGCAATTATCGCATAATCATTAACTTACACGGCCATTATCCACGACGCATAAATCCATACGAAACAAAAGGTATTATTTAACATCAATTTAAGGCCAAATCACGTATGAAATGTAAAAATTCTTGAATATCGACGGGGCTATTTGTAGGTGATTAATGTATCCCCGAGCACTGCATCAGAAATGACCATTTCGACGAATCCGAATCTTCATATTTATTGACAATGCCCAACATCCTTTAGTATAGGAAAAAGGTCATTAATAGCACATTTTTTATCAGCCGGATGGCCAAGTCATAAATTGTCTGTGCAAATAGGCAGGCTTTACGGTAGAAGTGACAGGTATACAGTATTGAGTAGTATAAACGGTGTCGTTTCCTGGGTAAATTAGGCAACGAAATTGCTCGTAAAATTATGGTGAATAAAATTTTTGTTCTCGATAGAGGAGGAGGTCGCTTCTTGATATTCATGGTTTGAACGCATGTGACAATAAGATGCAATCTCTGCGAGTATTACCAGCTCCATATACGATCGTAATTTTATATTATACTGCCGATCGCGTAAAGATTCAATATCGCGTCCCACTATCATCTTTACGATATCCCTTCACTACTCGTAAACTTTATACGATATCGAATATCGACTATAGGATTTTTTTTGGGGGAATGCTTCAAGGATTGGTGGAATCTGTCATCTCTTGTAATTGAATAGAATAGTGCTGAATACGATTCTGGGGTTAATACGTGTTTATCCCACCAGGTTTTTAATGAAAATGGTGCCAAATTGATCTGACGTTAAAAGTGGAAAGATGCTCACAAACCATATAAAGTATAATCAAGAAGAAAGGAACCAACGAATGATATAAACTCTGTCTGTAATTCATTTTTTTAACTATTATATTCAAATGGAATGCCAATTGCACTAATATCTTCAATAAGTTTTAAACCAAAATTCTCTTTTTGGCTTCATTGGGGAATGTATATGTCAAGTATGACCAACAGCACAAATCTTTGGTATTTTGAGGATTTTTCTTTGCTGTCTCTAGTATAATAGAGCACTTATAAAAAAAAACCATTTCATTTAGAGCAGAGAATTTTCTAATGTTAAGAAATTTTATTATTTAAGGTAGTTTTAATGTATTTATTTATTTTTTTAATCACATATAGTCCAGAGACTTGATCTCAGTAGTCATTTAATTGTCCATCGAGTTCTTGAACAGTTTGTGTTATTGGTAAACATTAGGGTGCTTCTTAATTTGTTAAAACTGCTCTTCTTCAAAATGTTATATGACCATAAAAGCAACTGAAGAGACTAGATGCAAAACAGCAAGTCAAACATTCAATTACAGTAGTTCGTTATAATTTTGAAACAATATTTAGACATACTGGCTACTGGCTGTGCTAATATATTTGTATATACTCAGAGAAACATTTTTATTGCATTTCTTGTGTTGATTATGCAGAATATATTTAGAGTTTGCTACCGGAAGTTAAAAAAAATTAAATACCTTATTTAAAGTATTTCTATACAGTATGTCCTCGTTCTTCCCCGTTTGTTTGAATTTTTTTCTTTATTTTGTTAATATTGGCATAACTACTGAAAAAATCTGATGTGACCAGGCACATAACTTTATCATACTATAAAGCAGTGTCAAATGGTGTCGAATAGTGTCAAACGCTTTGACCACACTGTGAATTGAATCAAAATACCTGTCGAATCCTGGCTAAGTAGTTTTAACGCAGACACGACCGATCTCAATTTGAACCTGCTAGCTATTTGCCAAACATGCTGCTAACTACTTGCCAAACTATTAATTTTACCGAAAAATGTCATAGACAGAAATTATACAAAATTCTCTGTACTTTCATTTATTATTTTGACGAAATCACAGAAGTTATTCTTCTTAAATACAACAATTCTATTTAAAAATTTTGCACCACGTATAAAGTATAATACCACACATGTCAAAACCTGTTTGCCACAAATGTAAAACTTCCTTTATTTCTAATTTCACAAAAATATGTATCCTTTACAAAATGTCCAGTATTGATTTAAATTCAATATGCAATCATCCGATCTGGAAAATATTTAGTGGTATATCAAAAAAATTATCGAATTAACGAGAACCTTCTTTTAACAAATATCACCAAATTGCGGTTCTATTTAACTTTCTTCAAGGACGTCTAATATAAACAACACACAAAACTTATTTGGTACCAAAAGGTCTATTAAAAACTGAATTTTGTCAGTTAGCAACTATAACCAAACTTCATGTAAATGTTCTTTCTGAACCAAGGATAAAAAATTGTTACAAAAGAAATTGTTACAAGTTTAGTTTGTTGTGTAATTGTAATATGCCCATGATTATGTATGTTGGTTGTTGCTCAATTAGTAGACAATTGACACTATGATAAGTAAAGAAATGAAATATTTCTCACTACTCTCACAAACCACATTTCCTTTGATAAAAAATCATCCTGTAAAGACAAAAACAAATTACTCCTAAACCCTGCATTTGATGACGAGGGGTATTCAAGCTGTTATCAGATGACGAGTGCCAATTTTATTGTGGCCAATGGCATGTTCCACCAGACTATAAACTCAACGGACCGTGTACATCCGGCTGGCTATCTCCTCTCTCTCCTCTACTATTTGTTGCAAACACGTGGCGGCGCACGTGCTGCGGGTAAAACCGTGTCCTACGGGATTTGCAAGTCCCGATATCTGTCTGGATGCCGAGATCCAGTAATGAGTCCCACTGCATCCATCTTAGGCGCGCATTAGTGACGGGCGAAACCACAACTTCCTATCTATTACTATGACAAATGCGATGTTGGAGCATGCTAGGGGGTTCCAGGGTAGGTTGTGGTGATAGCACCTTACAGTAGACACCGAGGGGGGTGTACTATATGGGCTTGACTGGGGTTTTAGGGCCTTTTAAACTATCGATTGATGGGGAATAACTTGATTCCCCCTGGGGAGGTTTGTTGTGGCGGAGAGGTCGTATTGATTTTGGGGTGTTTCGGCTGCAGTTCGGCCGTTTGTTCTGGAGGTAGTAGACTTAATTTATTTACACTGTTTCTGGGAAATTGTTACAAGTTTAGTTTGTTGTGTAATTGTAATAGATTCATGGTTATGTATGTTTTTAACAATGTTGGTTGTTGTTCAATTAGTAGTGAAATATTTCTCACGACTCGCGGGGTATGAGGATCCAGGAATGAAATATTTGCCATGTGTGTGGGGAATGGTTACTATTACTTATCATAAATTGCTATGATAATAAATGCTTTCAAAACATTTTAAACTCAAGAGTATAGGTATCGATTAATTATTTTATCATGATATTAAATGAGGCATTAAACAAACATATATTGCAGTAAAAATGAAATGCTTGTTTGATAAATCGATAATTTATTTCGTTTCACAGCCAATAGCCTATTCCTAAATATTCCATTAAAATTATAAAAAAAACTACCGTAATTTAATGTTTGTCTTGCTGTTTTGCATCTACTGTCATCAGTTATTTTTCTGGTCATATAACAGTTTGAAAAGGAACATTTTTAACGAAATAAGAAGCACCCTAATGTATACCAATAAAATAAACTGTTTAAGAACTCGATGGACCTGAGATGGGTCTCAGGAGCAGATGTGATTAAATAAATAAATAAAAACATTAAAAATTTTAATAATAATTTCCTAATTCGCCCGATGGTATAAACATCAAGTAATGCCCGAGGTGCATACAAAATTGTATGTCCTACAATGGTTTTGTTCCTCCGTTTGAGTAATATTAATAAATATTTTGACGTTATCAAGTGACATGCGTATCTACGGAGTTGAATACAATACAAACAATTCGGAGTTGAGTGACAATACAGACAATTCATTCTCAAACTTATAACCTTACTCGCCAATAATTGACATTGCCGAGTGACAGTACAGACAATTAGTTGTCAAACTTATAACCTTTATCGCCAATAATTGACATAAAATTGTGTATGTACCACGGGCATTACTTGATGTTTACACCCTGGGTCACCGTCGGGGCATAAACGTTTAATGCCCTTGGTACATAAATAACTATTGTACAACATAATAAGTGAAATTAAACATACGATAATAAGCATTTTAGTTTGTGTTTAGACCACAAAACCTGTAAAACATTTAGCTAACTAGCTAACGTTTGGTAAGGTAAACCTTTCTAGTTTACATAACTGTAACTGTAACGATTTTATCAAACAAATTAGCATACATAATACAGGCAACCGCTGGCAAAGAAACGACAAATTTCTTGTGTAAATAAAGGACAGTAGGAAAAATTTAGGGCGCCGAACCGTGAGGGTTAGAGTAAATAAGACCTGCTGAGGGGCGCGGAGCGTGCAGGGCGATACTAGGTACACAATGAGAATTTGTAATCTTCTGCCCGGTAATAATACCGGGTGTTCCGTAATATATTATTTGTTGACACGAGATTGCGTCGTATAAGAGCGGCGGAAACAACTGCGCCCTTCCACCCCTTCCGCCGCCCGAAAGCCCCGACGAAAGGGTCGGGCGACGCAACGGACGAACAAAAAAAAATCATAAGAAAGCGCGCGAGGGCACGGTTAAAGCCGGCAGTGTTCGTGAGCGGAATAAAATTTGCGGGGCGGAATTTACGCTCTCCCGTTGTGAAAATAAACCAGCGAATTTCCTGGTCTCGGGGCCGAAAGGGCAGTAGTAAACGAGTCATTATGAGGAATTTATGTCCGAAGGAAATAATAATACTAGAAGGTGGTGTTTTCTTTTCTCCGCTTTGGAACTCTGTTCTCTTTCAAATGATACAAGTCAGAACTGCACCCAGTCAGAATTATCAACAATAATAATAATAATAAGGATGTAAATGAGAAAAACGGCCTAAATGTGGTAAAAAATGTAACATATTTCCGCAATTTTTAAACAACTGGAAAGTTTGATTTGTTTCTAGCATATGGCAACGTTTGGTATTTGTTTACAATTATGTTTAGTAGCTCTGTTCTTTTTTAAATAATACAAGTCAGAACTGCACCCAGTCAGGATTAGCAACAATAATATTAATAATAAGGATGTAAATTTTTTAAACAACTGGAAAGTTTGATTCGTGTCTAGCATATGGCAACGTTTTGTATTTGTTTACAATTATGTTTAATCTTTCTTGGAGATGAATGAAAAATGCAACAGTATTGGTGCTTTCATTCTGGTACTTTCAGTCATCACAATAATAATTATAAGAAGTGATCTCGTTTCTTATAATAACCAAATTGTAAATTTTAAGTGAACAAATCAATTTTTTGTCACAAATAAACGTGCATTTTTATCCGCATTTTTTATACCGGCTGACCCACGACCCACTTGCGGTTTTTCCGGAAATGACGTCATCGTTCAAATTTCAATTGGCACTCTATATTCTTTGTGTGATATTTTCAATCGGGATGAAATTCTGAACACAAAAACATATAGATCGTCAAATTTTATCACCAAGGCAACGGAAAAGTAATTTTTTATGTATTAATCTAGGTGGCTAGGAATTCGTGAAAATAGTCGAAAATTGTCAAATAAACACTAACTAAATCGATTTTGGCCGATATTGCATTAGTGGCGCCCTCTAGCGTAATTTAATTGGTTTCTGGCCATTGAGTCTTTTTTTTCACGGTTACCCAATGGCCACACCCGGATTATTCGGTAGAAAACATCTTTCCGATTACAATGATACCAAATAATTGATATTTTATTGAAATTCTTAGCATAAAAATGTAGCTAGAAAAATCGAAAAAGAATTTAAACCATTTAAATCACGCCAGAGGGCGCCAGTGATGCAATGTCGGCCAAAATCGATTTAGTTAGTGTTTATTTGACAAATTTCGACTATTTTCACCAATTCCTACCCACCTAGATGAATACACAAAAAAGTTATTTTTGCGTTGCCTTCGTGATCAAAATTGACGATCGATATGTTTTAGTATTCAGAATGTCATCCTGATTGCAAATATCACACAAAGAATGTAGAGTGTCATTTAAAATTTCAATGATGACCTCATTTCCGGAAAAACCGGAAGTCATATTAACCTCAAAAGTATCCCAAAAAATGTAATTTTTTGTCAATTAACGCATTCCCAAATGTCGCCCAGCTTCATACACAACAAAGATACGCGGGAGTACCTATGGCGTGGGTCACCCGGTATAGAAACAAGTGAACTGTTTGTGTCAATACATATTCATTTGAATTAAACAAAAATTCTCTCTGTGTTCTGCATAGAAAACTGATAGCTGTTAAGAGGATATCTATTCCGGCAAACATATCCATTTTTGCTTCCAATTTTTGATAATTAGAGATAAACAGACCGTTTACTTAGAATAACGTCAATTTTAAACTTAACAAAACTTAAAGCTAAATTTAACATTTATCCCGCTTTTAAAACCAGTAACACCATCTACAAATTAAGTTATTAGACCGTATTAGACGTATTAGAACAACTCGACATAGAAAAACCATAAAATAAACCACAATATAACTTTATTACATGATCAATTACAATTCCAACAAAAATCATTATTCATGTTTACTTTACAATAAATCTAAACATTATGCCTACTTTGAACCAATTTTTCGTTATCAATCGGATTTTTTTTTGTTACCACCATTTTTCTAACTGTAGACTTAAGGTGATGATGTTTTAATTCACGAAACCGGTACCTCAGAAATGAGATATAACAAAGGAAGAGACATTTAATAAACCATCTAAAAATAAGTAAAAAACTCCTTTTTTGATGGTAGAAACCGCAACATCAATTTTTTATACGGATGCTGACTCATCCGGAATGGAATTTACGAAGTCGCGTCCCAGTAAAACCTAGAGGAAACGGCTTTTTAATAGAGATGGCGGAACATTGATGGTTATCATCAATAAATGATCACTGCGCGCCAATAATAAAAGTCAGCATATATAGAAACACCGGCACCGGCCTCTGTCTGTATATATTTAGTATAATAAAGAAGGTAATTGCCGTCATAAAAGTTAATGTATCATATTTCCCCGTTTTCCACCCTCGACATCAAATGTTGGGCGGCCATAAAACGGGGCCGGACCAGGCTAGACGCTTCCTCCCGTTCAGAATTAAGGAGACGAGGAAACGAGAGTTTAGCTTCCCCAGGTCACTATGCACACCTGACAGACAATACTGATACTACATTCTTCGCTAATGGCTTTAATTAAACGGCCCTTCTACGGTGTAATGGGAAAGCAAATCGCTCTTATATGGTGGCCAGGGATGTTATGAATAGAATTTAGGTGGAAATTTATAGCGAGGGGTGCTGGTTATTTTCCATACTGCTTCATGACCAAAACTTAGTACCAAAACTTAGCCAATTATGTAAAACGTTTTCTGACATCGTATGTTATTATTTCATTAGAAGCTAGAAGTGTGTATGTCAAATCTAAATAATACAACAATAATACAATAACACAAATATTCCTGCACAAAAATACTCAATAAATAACTTTGAAAGAAGAATCGGGTACGAATTGTAGCAAAGAACGGCGTATTTGTGTGCAGACAAAGGAAGAGACAGGTTGCCTTTTTCGCGCAGGTATATCTGATTAGGGATTCAGCTCGTGTTCAGCGCGTTGACTGCTCCGTCAATTCCGCTAAATTCTATCGTCTAGAGACGGCTCTTTCCTGTGAGTAATTGATAGTGGCCGGATTCTAATCGATTCTCGGAGAGTTCTTGGAAAAACTGTGTCTGGATATAGTTAAATACATGATACTTTGTATATAATTTGATGTACTTTATTTTTATTATTACCGTTTAGAAAACAGATTGTTAAGGGGGGATTCCGGTCTACTGATGAAACAAAATTGAAGGTCTTAAGGTCTTAGGAATGAGTGTATGAAGTTTCAAGACAATATTTGCAAATTTAGCCATGTTATAAGCAATTAGACGACGGCGTGCAGGTGCCAAAAATACGGAGCCGCGGATCGGTTGGATCGCGCGCTCAACAATTTTTCAGCTCGAGTTTAAATTTTTTCAAGCCAAGAGATCTTGCAGTGTGTGGTTTGTTATTCTGTCGTGAAGAGCCATGGATAAAAACACTCAAGAAAAAACTCTTTCACGTGCTGATAAACAACAAAAAAGAAATTTTTTTAAGAATTTGGAAACGATTTATTGCATAGTCTCGTCAATAAAATATTCTAAAAAAGCTGTAATTTCAGAGGATGTTCTTCTTTAATATTTTTGATACTGGCGAACGCACGGCGTTTTTAGCAGTTTTGCCACACGTCGTGTCAGATAAACAGAATATAAAGTGGAGTGACAAACTTAGACGTTCAAACTTATAAATATTGTTAATTTTTAAAATATCTAGAATGTCTTCAGCGCATACAAAGATATTTACACACTTTTGGAAGAAATTCGGGCTAGATTTTCTATGACGATAGGGAGAGAAAGATGACTGAACATTAAAGACACCCCTCAAGGGACGATTCTAGGCCCTTCGTTATTCATTACCTTTTACAAAATAAAAAATCTCAGCAGGTTTGGGTGTTTGAACAAAATTGGAGAAGTTCGTTGATAGAATGTTAATCCTTGCACTGAGTTCACAGGTGACGTGTCAAGACACCTAAAATGTATTAATAAATACATCCAACAGTTTAAACATGCAAACAACCTCAACGCCACTTTGCTACTCTTAAATCTTAAATCTTTTATCGATCAAAATATGTCAAGGTGTCCATCACTCTAAAGGCCGAAACCTATTCAAATCCCCGCTAAATCCCTTCTTTGGGGTGAGAGTATTTATTCTGAAGCGTTTACCCACGTCATGTAAAAGTTCCTACCGCATGAGTATGCTCCAGGAATCCCGGAATATTGGATTTTGCGAGTCCGAACAAACTTCCGATAGATGTCGTCGACGCTGCTGTCTTTGCAGCGCAGGATTCCACGTCGTTCGCTATTTCGGAACAAAAGAAAGCATCTTTAGTAGTAGGAGACTACTACCTCGATTCTTAGAATGCTTATTTTAGATTTTACCCGAAGATACGGAGGTATCATCAGGCGTACCGGCCACGTAACAGAGAGAGGTCGTTTTATTACCTCTTCTGCGAATGGAGGAGAGGGCATAAAGGAAATTGGTACGGAAATGTCTATTTCGACGAAAAGTACGCCATCTAGAGGTATGGATGTTTATGCGTTTGACGTTGAATGTAATTTCCATTTCCTGTTGGCAGAATATCGGTATAGGATATTGACGTAATTCTATTCTAAGATTAGCAGATAATTGCTTTAAAAAGACATTTTATATGTCAATGTTCAATTACATTATTACTAGTTTCGTCCAAATTTTAAAACTTGTATGATTTTGCATGTAATTAAGAAAAAAACATCAAAATGTTCTTAGTTTACAAACTAGGACCGGACCTAGTTACTATCCCAAGTTTCATACAAGACATGCGCAATGAGGCGTTGTATATGCCTATGGTATTCTTCAGTCGATATTTCCTGCATTAAAGCGGCGCGAAAAGATGTGTTTAATCAAACGATAATTTTCACTAATGTTTTAAAGGAATGTGAGATTTGGATACGGTATAAAGAACGTATAGATATATATGTATAGGTGCTTATGTTGAGTAAATTATTATATTTTAACGATCAATCACAGAAAATGAATTTTAAGAAGTATAGTGTTTCTACGTTCTCTTGTAGACCGATTACACCGATTCAACGGACGCGTTTTTCCTAGAAACACGATCTTTCTAACTGACATGCGCGTCTACTATCGAATCGTTTATTCTATTTTCTGTTAGAGAAAATACTTTTTATTGGAGTCTGAGCCTCATAAAATGTAAAATTTTTAAATAATTATATTATTTATAACGATTTGAAACCAAAAAAAGCTGTAAAAAATTGATCTTAAAATTCAAACAGGAGCTATTTCGTCAATTTTTAGGTTTTTTAACTAAATATTGGTTTAGCCTCCAACTAATTTTATCTAGAAAATAAACTGCTTCCGGGTTATGCCGTGTGTCAAAATTTGTTAATGCTTGGCAAATAGCATTAACAAATCTTGACACACGGCATAACCCGGAAGCAGTTTATTTTCTAAATGATTCTGGCCGTGAAAGCCTACGTACTTAATTTCATCTAGTTTCACACCGCTTTTGAAATTTCTATTTCTGTTTTTTTTTTTATAGGAGCTATCGTGCACGTCGTTGAGACAAGCACGTAGGGCAGGGTCTGACACTTCCTGCAACAGTATCCACTTCTCGCAAATAGCTTTTATGGCATAATTTCTTTTTGTAAACTAAGGGATAATAAATATACAGCAAATGCACAAATATTGATATATCTTATAATTTGTTTGAAAAACTGTCTCATACTTGAATTGCCCTTAATCTATTGTTACGAAGTAATATTAAAATATGGTTAATAGGTTTCATAAAATAATAAAGCCAATGACCCGAATTGCTCAATGCTTGCAGTTAGTTTGTTTGTTTGTTTGTTTGTTTGTTTTGTGAACAACCTTGTAGTTTGGTAACCTAATTAATGGTAATGACGTATTTGGACAATTGATATAAGTAGCCACATACCGGAGTATCGGGGAATTGTATTTTACTCTGTGGTTCACTAGTGACTGAGTAAAATCAATGAAACACTTGGTTCATCCGTTAACGTTTCGTTACATATTGGTAAAGCTTCATCAGAACGGGTAAATTCTACAATGTATAAGAAAGTAATAAATATAATGAAACTCGCAAAACACACAAAGAAAACAAAACTTGTCTATGTATAAGTGACTAAAAGTGATTAAAATTACTTACAGTGTTTATGGAAACTATTAAAGGAGAACATCAACGGTCAGTTGTCTCGTAAGCACATTCTAGTGACAGTCATTTGTAGTAAAAAGAACAATAATTAAAATTTGACGTAACAAAATAAGGAGTGCGGCCTGTCACATGGCATTTTTAGGTAAACAATAAAAATATATGGTAAAAATATTCCAAAAATATTCGGTAAAAAGAACGTCTTAAATCAAGCAATGCATGTTTTCAGTTAAAAATTACAATTTGTTTATTACAACGAGCTATATTTGATTAGTACAAATAATTATTCTGTTGAATAAAAGAGTTATGATTTTGTTTAATTAACCTAATCAAACTGCCATATTTTATTGTTGTAATAAATGATTCTTTGCATAAAGAAACTAGTGTGGACCTTTCGGAATTTTGCACTTTCTCTACCGGTGGTTGGTGAGGTTAATATCTCCATACAACGCAGAGACTATCTCAACCATATTACAAGTAGACAGACAATTAATTATGAGCCGTTTCATTCTTTCCAACAGAAACAAAAAGATAACCAAGGATCAATTTTACCAAAATGAAATTACATTTTGATAAAATTGATCACTGAACCTGCATTTCCTGTGCATCTAGATTCTGGAATACTACATATTAATCATAAATACATCCAAGTTAATCCTCTGGTAAAAATGGAGTTTTAGAACAATTAGTAATAGATAAACTTAAAAGAAAGAATAACGTAATATTAAGACATCACTTAAAGCTTTTTTATCAAATCTATAAGCACCTAAGCACACCACCAGAAACCATATTAAATCACCACGCAATATAACAAATGAACGACAAAACGTAGGGGCGGTGTTGAAATATAATAAACCCATATAGCCCACAGAGATTAATAACGCACCGAAAAGGAAAGAGAAAGTAGTCCCATAGTACTCCCAGTCCATATTCGTCAGGCGGTCAGCGTGCAGGCGCCACACCAACAATTACAATTTCCTACGCTTTGCATAATTAATATCGTCAATGGACGCCCGAAAATCTAACGTGTAATTTATAAAGCGCGATACCGTTGGACGTGTCGACTTGGCCACAATGAAAATTCCTCGCCAGAGCCTTTCGTGCGGTCGTATCCTTGCCCGCTTATCGAAAATCCAGCATGCGTTCTGGCCGGCGTTGGTACGCCCACCGCCGTTATTTCGGCCGATCTTGATGCTTGATTACCGAAGCCATGGCCGTTCGTGATCCTTGCATCAAGATATACGCGGCACGCCGCGTACTTTTTTCAGTGTTGTTGCGCCCGAAGCGCTACCGGCAAAACGAGAGTGCTGCGCGAGTGAAGCGATTTACTCTGGTGCTGTTCGCTCTCGCTGTTGTTATTGTTATTATTATTATTATTATGGTGGTTGGTTGCACTTGTTACGGAGGCGAACTGCTAGATGCTCTCGTAAGGTAAATGCACTATTCGCGTTGCTTGGCGGAGCTGTGTAACTTACTTAGTATACTGACATGTAGATGGCGCGGTACGCAAGCAAAATTGAAAATTCTCAAAGGCAATATTAACGAACACGGCCAAGTATTCACAGACTAATATTGCAGGTTTGCACGTGACCTGTAACAAATATTTCTCTTTTGTATTTTAACTTTTGGCAAATTTATTTGTTCCTCAATAACGTAGGACTCCAGCATTAAGATAATATTAGGAAAACGTTGCAGATACTCATACTAATTAATAATTCCCGTACCAATTTTATCCCATATGTATTAAGTTACCACAGAAAACACAAATTTTGAGAACAATATTTTTGTTTTAAATTGTTGTGTACCAAAGAATCGTACAATTGGATTTTAGTTCGCAAATTATGTAGTAAAAAAGTTTGGCCAGAGACTGTTTATTAGTTTAGCAATAAATTAAATAACACCATTGTATTCAATATTTCACCATTTCAAAACAAATGGGTGTATACCTATAATTCGAATCTGCTGCTCATACTGGGAACTTGACTTTATATAGCTAATCACAATAAAATTATTACAGCATGTAAAAGAAGACTGCAGTTAACTGCGGTGCAACATCGGCGGTTATTTGATACCAGCATATTTCTGTGAAATTGCAGCACCACAGTAATTTCACAGGACATATTTGAAATTTTACAGAAAAAGTACAGTAAGTACTTAAGAATTGAACTGGGTTTCTTTACAAACAAGCTGCTGGTTATTTGATACAACAGTATTGCTTCATACATTTTTCTCTGTTGATAAACCTGTTTACTAAAGAACGGCATTGGGAAGAACACTATAAGGCAGCTTTTCAGTTAGGTTTCTTTCGGGTTTCAACCCATTGTCTATGGTTCCGCAAGAGTAAAAATGTTCAGATACACTGGTGTAGATGGATATTAAAATTTCGACAAAATTACCGATCGATAACATTATGATATTAAATACATGCTTGTTATCACTAATTTCGGTTTATATGTGATATCAAAAAATGGTATGACAGCCCATAGACCAGGATGTATTTGCAAAGGTTCACAAGCTTTCGAGTTAGCGTGCAAAAAACAAAGTTTTAAGAAAAATATGTGTAACGTTTTGATTTAGTTTGAGAATTTTTTTTGGAAGTCATATATTTGACATTATTACCACAATTTTTATATTTTGACTTGATAGAAAACTCGGATTAGTAATCAGTGAGAAAAGAAAATCTATTGAAAATGATATGTCGTCTTTTACACAATATTTTTCTCAAATGATCAAAAATAACGTCCGGCAAACTGCAAAACATCGCACCAGCAGCTGTTGATGTAAGGTCTTCTAAAATCTTACAGGAACGGAGGTTCTAAACAATAGTATTTAATATTATTATCATAAAATTTGATGTATGTCAATACTGCCAGGTTATGCCGTGCATCCAAATTCGTAACTGCTAACGTTTCGCGAACCATGTTGTTCGCTTCTTCAGAGCTAGCAAATACACGGAATAACTGAATACACGGCATAACCAGGAAGCAATTCATTTTCTAAATAAAACAGCTTTGTTGACTGGTTCCTTTTTACTTTATCATACTTAGTAAGACAAAATACCGTGGAAAAAATTTGAGATTTTAGCGGAAATATGTCCTATTGGGTCTCCTGAATATTTTTGACCAAGATACAAAAAGTCTGTGTGTGTGTACCCGAAATAAAACTAGTTAGCCAGGATTTGACAGATATTTGATACTATTGACAGTAATGTATTGTATGATAAAGTTATGTGCCTGGCCACAACATATTTTTATTAAACTAAAATATATTCACAGGAATATCAAAATATTTAACCAATTGTGCTCTTATGACGTTGGAAAGCTCCATTATGATCTTGCCTTTTGTCATCTTACCGTACATACATGCATGCTCCGAGAAAATTCAAATTTGTTTTTAAGCAAACGTTTTTTTAATTAATTACTACATTTTTCAAACCGGCTGTGTGTAAAGTACTGGTTATGTACACTCGGTAAAAACAGAAAAGTCAGCCTTACTAAATTCCTTGAGTCTTCCAAAAGTTCTTTTTCCACGTAAGTTATATTCATAAAAAATATATCTTCTTCATTTCTGCTGGAACACCTCTCACAGCATAAAACGTGACGCGGGTTCCCTCTTTAGCACAACATATTGACAAAACAGTACCCCGGTTCAGCCCCGCCAGGCTATTAAAGTTTATCACTGCGATCCCTATACATCCCCATATGAGTTCCCCGCGTTTCCCCTGCACCGAAAAGTCATAACCGGTGGTGTGTCTGTGTTATACACCGTCGGATATGGGGGATCTCCCCGTATACGCACTAAAACCATTCGTTTCCCCCCCTCTTCTACGTCGTTTCGCAGCTATACTGCACTTCGTGCTTTTGCTTTCCCCATAGCCCTATACCATTCCCAGCTATTCCGGCACACTCAGGTATCGACCGGTTGTCCACGGCTCGGCTGCTCGGCTAGACACCACTCTCCTCGACAAAAAGCCTCATAACGAACCGTAGTAGGGATGTTATCAATTTATAAGGGGCGAGAAGGGGTGTTGGGGAGGGAGAATTTACGCGACTCATTGGTTCCAATGCGGCCCCAATAAGTCAAAGGGCGACGTCGCGGAATGATAAGGAGAAAGTACTCCGTCTTGTCGGCGGCCACCCCTGTAAGAAAGGGAAGGAAATTTGCGTCTATTGTGCGAGAAGGAGGGTGCCCTCTGTTGCACGGAACGTTTCTTCAGGTCTTCTTCCGCTCGCAAAAACGTGGAGATCATTCATCTTTGCCTGGCCTCGTTTTGAGATGTGCTATTTGCTGATGAAACTGATGAAGCTTTTGAAAGATTTTGTATAGCCGATTGAATTGGTTTAATATGCAAAATGAATTATACTTTGTAATATAGTATGGTGTGGTTGTAAAAATTTGTAAGATGCCAGATGACTTTGAAAGAAGGTTAGGTTAGATGCTTGCTTTAGCAAGGGGCGTATACAAAAACCAGGAAGAAAATGTTGTTGAGTTAAAATAATCTCTCACTGATCATTTAACTAAATATTTCATTCATTATATTTCATTGAAAAATCGTTCAGTAAACTTCCTCTACTGTAATTGATTATTTAACTATTTTAAGTCATAAACCTCCAGTTCTTTTGGACCCTTTTTTATTGGCATAGCATTTTGTATATATTTGTGAAATCTTTGCAAAATTTTAGTGCAAGTGGAAGGTCCTAACATACTACCATATTCCTTACAGCTTGAGATGTTGCTATACATGTTTTAAAAACAGCATCTTAAAAAACAAGTTTGAACTACTAAAACTTTGTTTGAAGTGACTGATAAGTAAATTCCATTTATAATGGATAGTTAAATCAATTTCAAGACATCGGACAACTAATTCGTACATAGAATGTTCAACTTCCATTCCAAGAATATCCACTTTCTTATTAAAACGTACATTATTGGTACGTGGTTCCACTTTTAGAATTTAGGTATTTTTCTCATTAAAAAGGGCAAGACTTCTGTTAAAAAACTACTGTTTTGGAGATTGCATTTTTACGTCGATTGTGTCAAACCAAGTCGCTATATTTTGTCACATGGAAAGATACAATTTCTATTGATTATTATGATTCTACAAAGAATAAACAGCGTTTGAATAGAATCGACGTAAAAATGCATTTTTTCCAAAACAGTGGAAAATATACGAATTGCATAAATTTAACCATGTGAAGGTTGTGCCAAGAAGAAAAGCAGTACTCTTGGAATGGCAATTGTTTTGATTAATGTAGTCCAAAATTATTAATGCGCTGTATGAAACCTGTGCCGTATAATTGACAAACCCATCTAAATTGAATTTCGTCATAACCACTTCATACAAATTTCAAGTAGATAAAATATAATTTAAAAATAAAAAATGTATGTACAAAAACTGTATGGAGGGGGGTAGGATTATCTTAGTACTTTTCACACTAAGCTATTGAAATAATTCAAAAATATAAGTACAAAAATACAGGCCTATTCATTAAAAAGATAATGTTGGATGATGTTGACCTGGTTTTTCAGGATAATACCGGAATCTACAAAGAAAACTCGTAAGACATCATAGAAGGCATATTTTTGTAAATACCTACTTAAATAGCCTAGCCTGTATAAGCTTGAAATTACTTATTAATATCTATTTCAAGTCACAGTACCTAATGTTAATTCATTATTTTCACATTTTAATTCAAGCAGATAAAACCACTTTTTAATGACAAAGTATCGTAATTGTGCCGAAAAATAATGAGATATCAGCGGAATTATGTTGTTTTGGAACTGGATATTTACTCACGCATTTTTCAACTAATTTTGCAAATGAGCCGCCATTTCTGTAATTTCGTCAAAACAGTTAAATAATAAGTTAAAGTAGAGGAAACGCTGAATCATTTAGGTCTACGACATTTTTCGGCAAAATTAATAGCTTAGATGCATGAGCTATTTGATCGATATCGGTCGTGTGTGCATTAATATAAAACTAGTTAGCCAGGATTTGACAGATATTTTCATTCTAATGACAGTAGGTAGTCAAACGGTGATGTTACACAGTTATAGTTTGATTTTAGTACAGACACGACCAATCTCAACCAAATAGAACCTCATGCAGGTAAACGATTAAGGATATATAGGAAATTTTGTATAATATAAAAATAATGTCTATGACAATTTTTTGATAAAATTAATAGTTCAGCTGCATGAGAAATTTCTATTTGATCGAGATGGCTTGTACTGTATTTAAACTAGTCTTAGTAAACTAGTTTTTATTCTATTGAAAAAATTGTCAAAACATCAGAATCTGACACAGTTACTCACTCCTGTATAATATGATAATGTTATCAGATTTGTTTTATAAAGCCGGGTTTAAATGTCTCAAAAAAACGGTTTTTGGAGATAACTATTTATATTTTTTTCATCATTCAGGAATACAAGAGAAAACTTTTCTTTTCAAACGTTATTCTCCAAGTGAAATGTATGAAAATTACCAGTTAACAGTATACTAAATTAATCAGTACATACAAACACCTGTTGTGCAAATGAATAATATATTCTTAATTAGAGTTTTATGCATCTAATCGCTACTTTTCAGTAAAATTTTCCTTCTGTAGGTCTTATTTCATGAATAGGCAATAAGATAATAATAAATAAAAAGTTGCACATCTGTGTTAAATTGGACGAATAATGTTTTGCAATGGCAGCATACCGTATGGTTGTTTTACGGCGCACGAGTTCGAAAAAAAACAAAAAAGCACACCCTTGTTTTCTTAATTACCGTATGTGTTGTACGAATTCATACATAACCAAATTCTCATGAATATGTATCGCGGTGGGCGTAGGTAAACGTCTCTATATTTTGCTTCGCACCGTTGGTACCGTCGGTACCGAAGCAAAATCGCGTATGCATGCAAAAGGCCCAGGTTTCGGTTAGTTGACTTTATGCAAATCTCCGCGCCGTGTTACAAATTGTTTACGTAGGGGTTGATTTTTTCCACCGTGCGTTTGTCAGAGAAAAAACTCAACCGTTAAATTTCGATTTAATTTCCCCGGCGAACGTGTTCTTTTTGTTTCGGCCATCTAGATTTACCGAGCTCGCGGTTTTAATTAATATTTAAAATAGGTTTCGAATCCCCCACAAAGGGGTAATTGATGAAACAAAATGTTGTAATTCTTTTTTGCTCGAGTTTCCCCCGATACAAAAAAAGCAGGATGTTACAGCACGACCCGTTATTGATTCCGTTCTGGTTGGGGGTATAAAAATGGTCAGCGACACACAAATTTTAATTAAATCGGTATCCCGTTCGGGGTAGTTTAAATTTAATACGGGTAACGAAAATTTGTTTGTAAAGGGAAAATATACTACGATAACTCAAAGAAATAATACCTATCAATAGTTTAGATAGTTAATAACATCGGCCCGGAGTTACATAGTACCATCTTCGAACCTAGGCTTGGGCTGTTTTTTTATTTAAAAATTGTACTTTTAATAATAAAAAAATAGCATTGCTATATAAACCACACACACTAAAAATGTACTAAAATATCATTATCATCTGAACTAACCCTTTATTATGTCACACCATTAAAAATAAGGATTTAAACCAGCACAGAAACGCGACGGTGTAGGGGTGCTCTTGGACCTGTACCCCCTGTGTGAAAACAATGGATTTATCTGTAATAAATGATTAGGGGTCGCGTGACAAGTATTGTACCTTCAAAGGGTAACACTGCCCTTTGTATAAAAAACCCGCGGCGGAGAACGAATTTATGTTGGAAACATCTGCCCCAATCTACACCCTAGACAGGCCTCCCTCTCCCACTACACCTTTTGTTTTGTTTTTTCCGCCTACCCCTAAGTAGTTATTAATATCCTCGCGCCCCCTTGTATTTTGAAGAAATTCATTAATTACAATTATTTTAGGTTGGGTTAATGTTTGATTTTTTAAGACGGTATTCTCAGGGCGGAAATTGGTTATATTGAGTGGATGAAAAAAAAGGGTGGTTTAGCATTGGATCGTTCCATGTCGAGGCCAAACAGTTTTTGATATCACTGATTTATATTAAATTTGGTTGAAATTTTATATAATAGTTGTCTTTATGTAGGTAGCTCAGTAAAAATGACTAACTTACGCTCTAAATGGGTGGGGTTTTTTCTATTAATTTAAAAGTTTTACAGTGTATCCCACTTGAAGTAGACTCAAGAATGCTATCTTTTGTGATTTTGATTTCAATTATGTTGTACAACACTCGAATGCTACAAATTATTAATATTTCAACCAAACTTGGATATTTGTTTATTGTGAACAGCATTTTTAGTATCTTTTAAATGTAACTCATAATTAAAATTTTAACTATTTCCTAACTATAACTATAAGGAAGTATTTTATATTTTTTTATCACATTTAAAATATTGTTGAAAACATCAAAATAAATATGCATACAAAAATTCACACTGGCTTTTAATTTTAAATTTGTGGTGATTAATTTAATTTAAAGTTTGTGATGACTATTTTTCATAACTATAATATATATATATATATATATATAGAAAAATGCACAACTTTCGTTAAAAAATTGTTTATTTATTGGGGTTAGAGGCTCACTTTAGAATGTTTACACGTTCACATTAAAATAAACATTAAAACAACATATTAAAAACGTATTGATCTAACGTTTCGATGCGAACAGCACCTTGGTCACAGTATTTCTGTGATATATTTTTCAATATATCGACAAGGCTAAATTTCTAATTGATAAATAATATATATATATATATATATATATATATATATATATATATATATATTTGCACCGGTTAGATACAGAATAGAAAACACAATCGTTTTATAGCAACTTTTTGGACCTAAAATTTAGATCGCAAAAAACTGAATTCTTAACCAATAACCAAGAAAGACGTTATATTTATAAACTTTTTACTTTATCATACATAGTATGACAAAGTATTGTCATCGTGCCGAACACAATTGTGGCATTTTAGCGGACATATGTCCTTGTGTGTGTGTGTGTGTATGTGTGTACCCATTTTTTCGCGACGATTAGAAGTTTCATGATTAAACTGAAAACCTCCAAATGAACTATTAGCATTTTTCAACAATTTTGCAAAAGAGCCGCCATTTCTGTAATTTCGTCAAAATAGTTTAATAATAAAGACGAAATTTTGTATAATTTACGTCTATGATCTTTTTTTTTGGTAAAATTAATATTTTAGCTGTATGGCCAAATTCTATTTGATCGAGATAGTGTTTGCATCAAAACTAGTTAGCCAGGATTTGACAGATATTTTCATTCTAATGATAGTGGGTAGTGTCCAACGCTGATTTTTTGACAATACCTACTGTCAATATCTGTCAAATCCTAGTTCGTTTAATTATAATGCAGACACGATCGAACTCGATCAAATAGAATCTCATGCAGCTAAACTATTAATTTTATATATTGTATGATAAAGTCATGTGCCTGGCCACATCAGATTTTTTTCTTTGAAAACATAATAATTATAATAGAATTTTGGAGTACCTACACTAATTGAGTTATATATCAAATTTAACAAAACTTTAGAGACTTTCACCTTTAACCCAAGGATTTCAACCCTTGGTTTTCCTAAAACTGGTCATTTCCGTAGTTTAGGAAAATACTGCGCATTTTGAAACATTTAAAATAAATATATTAAAAAAGAACAAAAATCCCATAATTCTATGTATGAACAATAACAAAAACGAAACACTATGGAAATGTTGAAGTTTTTTAGCTCTATTAATTAGGTGAGCTACAATCGCATTTTATAAATAAAATAAGCGATTTTTGTATAATCCCACAATTTCAAAACGGCAATACGATTATATAAATTAATGGTGGTGAGGTGAAAAACTGAGTTGATGTAACGTGGATCTAGCTAGAAAATTTCATCCAAAATGTGTAGAATAATCATTGTAAAAATTAAAACCTTTTCTGAGAAAGATCCCCAGAAGAAATACAATCAAAACGTAGTGTACTTATTTCAGCAAACACTGTTGTTAAACCGGGTAACTCTTAAGTGAATCGAATTCGGTTAACTTACAACAGTTATTCAATTTGTTCCTGGACGTTAAAGTTAATCACCAAAACCATATGTTTCTCGCATTGTCGCGTCGTCGGTCGGTTTCGGTTCTTGCGGCCGCGCTCGACCGAAAAAAATCGAAACGAGAGAAACAAGAGTCGGAGCGGCAAACATAAAATTAATATTTACGATGACAGGCCCCGGGTATTATTTTTAATGCATTCTATTAATAAGTTAATAAACAAAACGTCAGCGTTATTTATTGGAGTCTGTCGCGAAGGTTTTTCTTCACTCGCAGTGAAGCGGCCGACACATTTAAAAAGGCATTCGCACCGAGCGCCATGGCGAACAGTCTAATTACCGTGACCATTTTCGTTCATCAAGATTCGTTGCTGCACATTAATAGTGGTCCTAAGTGCTGAGAGTTTTGACGTATCTCGCTAACGACTGGATAACTAAATTCAGAAGCGACATACTGCGTTTGAATTGCAACAGATTCTGAATGACCGCTTAATCACCACTTATTTTTTTCGGGCTCATTGATGTTGATTCCAGTAGGACAAAATTCAGATGTATTCCAACCGAGACATTTATAGTTGTGAATTAATTTTATTAGAGGAAATTTAATTATTTTTTAAATTATTTTTGTCATGGCATTAGATTCTTCTTTAATGATAATGTTATTATTTATTATAGTATAATTATTACGATCAACATAACACAACTGAAACGTTAGGTGCTTCTAATTTGTTTCTTATCTTACCCATCTATCAAAAGTTTTCGAACAGCGGTTGCAGGTAATTATTTTATTTATTTAGTAACCTTATTGCAAAATTTAGGTCAAAAACTATAATTTTGCTTGCTATTATCAGAAACTATTATAAGAAACTTCACACCGGGCAGTGATTTAAAATCGTATATTGAATTTGTGGCAAAATAAGAAATTCAAAATCTGTAGAATGTCCGGCTATCTACAATCACAGGTTTATTTATTTCTACTTTATGATACATGGTATGACAAAGAATTGTAATCGCGTCGAAAAAAAGGCTTTAGATTTTAGCGGAAATATGTCATCCTTTTGGGTTCTCTGAAAATTTTTGCCACGAAATAAACACAAATGTCTGTGCGTGTGTGTACGCGTTTTTCTTTCTTTTGTGGCAACGATTCCGGAGAAACTACGAAAGGTATCGGGACGAAACTTCATGACTAAACTTAGAGCTGAAAGAAGTTTTCTTCAAAGGGTACAATGGAACCGGAGGCTTCCTCTAAGAATTTTTCAAGAATTTTACAAATGCTTTTCTATAATTTCGTAGTCAAAATAGTTAACTTATAAATTAAAGTAGCTACACTATTAGCTGAAGGAGCAAATTCTAATTGATCGAGATCGCGCGTGTCTGCACTAAAACTAGTTAGCCAGGATTTGACAGATATTTTGATTCTATTGACTGTATTGTCAGAACATCAGCGTTTAACAATGCTTATAGTATGATAAAGTCATGTGCCTAGCCATACCAGATTCTTTAATTAAAGAATAAGAAAAAGGAAAATATCTTGCTTCCGGGTTATGCCATGTGTGTCAAGATTTTTTACTGCTGACGTTTCGCGAACCATAGTGCACGCTTCTTCAGAGCTAACTGAATACTGAAGACCTACCAAGGAAATCTCCCTTATATAGCTAAATTTACACCTCACTGCGCACATCTGGAACTACCGCTCCCATGTGCTTAAAATCTTCTTCGCGGCAGCGGTGTTGATATGGTGCTTGGTAAGCAGAAATGTTGGTACCAAACCTTTGTCTCTACACCTTCTCAAAAAAGCAATATTGGATAACATTTTGCTTTGTTTTGTTCGTAAAGTGCCAAACGCCTTGGTAAGTTTGTAAACATCCTCCCAGTAGAGTGAGTTTAAGTAAGTACGTAGGCTTTCACGGCCAGAAGATTGTTTGAGAAAGTGTAGAGACAAAGGTTTGGTACCAAAATTTCTGCGTACCAAGCACCTTATCAACACCGCTGCCGCGAAGAAGCACATGGGAGCGGTAGCTCCACACATGCGCAGTGAGGTGTAAATTTTGGTATACAAGGGAGATTTTCTTGGTAGGTCTTGAGTATTCAGTTAGCTCTGAAGAAGCGAGCAACATGGTTCGCGACACGTCAGCATTAACAAGTTCTGACACACGACATAACCCGGAAGCAGTTTATTTTCTAAATGATTCTGGCCGTGGAATTGTTGTCGTGTCAAATGTTGCTGACATTTCAATCACTATTGACGCCCCTCAATCGTATTTGGCAGTTCTATCAAAACTACCAACTGTTGAAGATAAAACTACTCTAGATTCTAAGTTGACGGTCGCAATTTTCGATATTTATGTATAATTAATGTCTCCTCGCTACACTCGTCGTGCCCAAAACAACTCGTGCGCCAATTTTTGTATTATAAAACTTGTATTATAATATGCAATTTTATTTTTATTGTTTATTTGATCCGAAGTAGTGCTAAATATTTTATTAGCTTAGTCACAGGATACAAACTTCTGTTTTGATCAGTATTCGGTAGCTTCGGAACTGGTTATATAATAACAATGTTAAGTGAAACTACTGCTGTGTTGGGTAACCATTTCACTTTGATTTTAAAAATGTAATGACCTTTGGGCCATTCTAATTATAGAGAAAACAGCAGTTTATCATTAAAATTATAAATAAATTTCTAAATTTTTAAAGGTGAAATGAACTATGATGGAACAGTGGTTATTTTTTCAGAAACCTTCCTTCATTTGAAGTTTATATAACTATATTTCAAGACCATCCAGAACAAAACAGTAATATCTTATTGTATTATATGTAGGTATTTAAAAAACAAACAATTTGTTCCAAAATTAAAAACAGCTTGTCCTTCCGTCACGGAGGTACAAAATCTGCAAAGATCACGCCTGAATAATAACTTTCCTGATTGCAGCACACCCCTTTTCTCGAAGATCACCGACAAGGAGCTATCATTAGGCCCTCTGGGTAACAAATCGCGCAATTAGCAATATATTCCGAGGATATTATCTCCTCGACGGCATTGTTTCCATTTTGGAAGAAGCCGGAGCAACGCGGCCCGACCCCCAATCAGATATCCTTGTGATTAATGTCGTCCTATTCTTAACGCGTTTCGACAATTAACTGCATTCACCTTTCGCTACCGTCCCACAGTAAGTAATAACGTTTTATTGCGGACACGCGTTCGTTCCCGCACGGCCGCAACTAAAAGTAATTAATGATCGAATATTCTTAACTCGTTAGTTGTACATTGTGAGAGCAATTTTGATTAATTATTTCGCTAAGCTTGTCAAGGGGGTTTGAAAATTTCTTTTTAGGAACGATTTCTTTGTCGTCATTAATCTACATTATCTGGTATAGAGGAAGATTCTGTGGCTTTACGTGGAGTTGGAGCGTGGACATAAATTCCATCATGTCTCGTTTGTAATAATATACTCTCGGTACCCATAAGTGCTTCCCGTCTAGACTTGGAACTCTGGGGATTTAATTTAACCAAAATTCCTAACCATAGCCTCCCTCTGGCTTATCTTGTCGTGTTATCTCCACTATCGAACGCGGAGAGCAATAAAATTCGGGATGCTATAGATTTTCTATGCCCCTAATATGGGAACTCTTGTCCCCAGAAGGGCCCATTGCCACCGCTGGTTTTGATATCCGATACTTATTGCCAGTTTTGTTCAGTGTCTCGTAAGTCATGCGAAAGGTCTGTTTCAAGAACTGGAACTGATTCATTATTTGTAAGGATTTTTTTGCTAATTTAGTATGTTTTAATAAATAAAATATGAATTATTTTAATTTTATGTATTTATTTTGAAATCAAAGTAAAAAAGAATATTTTTCTTAGAAAATTTTACAAGCAGTAATTTAGCAGTACTATTTTATGTTACATTTTTTAAATCTGACCATTTTGGGAAAATTTTTATTGGATGCCATCTCCTTTTAATTGATTTTAAATACATATATTTACTTTCTGAAAGTGATATTGATAAGCACTTTGGAGAACAAAAAAAAAAACAGTGAGAGCACAAAGTTTGGAAACATGAAAACACACATTTAAATCAAATTTAACTGCCGACCGTCAATTATTTTAGACTTATGACGCCATCAATACTGTTTTTAAATCAAAAAATGGTAAATTACAGCAGTTATAGTCAGACATAAGAAAAGTATCTTGCTTTCGCATTATTTCTTCAAAAATATTTGTGAAGCAACTTTCAAGATTTCAGATAAATTACCAAAATCCCAAAGTCGAGTTTAAAATTTGACAATTTCGAAAAACTTAGAAAATTTTGGGGCTTTACTTTCAGGGTAACTAATTGTACACATTCACAAAATATGTGTTCTCTCAAGTTTTTACATATTTCACAATTTTCAATCACCGCTTTCTCGAAAATGTTTCCGCTACTAATTAGACAATTAAAAGATCTACCAACATCAGTAAAAAATGGTGTTGGAATTTAAAAAAGTGTCGATGACGTTATATCACAGTTACAATTGACGATCGAAAATTGATTTTTCTTAAAAATGTCTATTTTAAAAATTAACTGGATAGGTTCAAGGATTATTTAAAATAACAAATGGTTTCAGATATGTATACTGTAAGTGTTACACATTTATTTCAAAATCTTTAGAAAGTTTATAACTCTGGGAACATGGATTTAATAAATGGCATTGGTTTTTTTGTTAGATTTCCTAACGGTCAGGTTTTTGACAAAGAAGTGCGGACTAAATATCAAAAAACGTATTTAAAATAACCAGTTGAGACTAGATTCGTATTTAAAAACGACATAAACCTATTTCCATCCCATTTACATAATTTCGTGCGGAATAACAACAGTACCTGCAAACCGTTATCCGGTTTAGATTAAACTTTAAAAAAAGCTTTTTGAAATATGTTTTGAGAAATAATTCATCACTTTTCAATGATCCCACAATTCCTTATGTTCTAAATATCAGGAGAAACGATGGGTTAATCCAAATCTGGATTGGCTCACCAACATACAATTTCGCATTGTTTTACTTACATAAATCAAGAAATGTACCACATTTAAATAATTCCAAAGTGGTGAGGTCAAATGTAGGTTAAATTTATATTTATAGTAGTAAATTTACTTACTTATAGTAGTAGATTTATATAGATTTTAAGTAGTAATGACAAAATCCAGTATTCCGAATTTCGATATGGACTCAAAATATTAGTATGAAATAAGTGCTGTATCCCAAAATATGTAGCTATTTTACTTCATTATTCGTAGTATTATACAGTATTGTAATCGTGCCAAAAAGAAAGAAAATTAGATTTTTGCGGAAATATGTCCTATTGGGTCTCCTGAACATTTTTGACCAAGGTACAAAAAGTGTCTGTGTGTGCGTGTGTACCCGCTCTTTTTGTGGCGATGATTCCGGAAAAACTACTAAAGGTATCGGGACGAAACTTCATATTTAGAAGTTTCATGACTAAACTGAAAGCTGTAATAAGTTTTGCACAAACGGGCCCAAAGGAACTGCAGGTTTTTCAACGATTTTGCAAATGAACCGCTATTTCTGCAATTTCGTCAAAATAGTTAAATAATAAATTAAAGTAGAGCAAATTTTGTATAATTTATGTCTATGAAATTTTTTGGTAAAATTAATTGTAAAGTGCAAATTTTATTTCATGGAGGATTTGGCAGATTTTTGCTTCTATTGACAGTATTGTCAAAACAGTATGATAAAGTCATGCGTCTGGCCACATCGGATATTTTTAAAAAAATTCACACAATAACTGCCGTAGTTTTAGAGCAACTAATCTGAAATTTGCCAAAAATATTTTACTGTAAGGGATATTTTAGCTTCATCCCGGCTGAAGATAATTTTCTTACTAGTTTTTAATTACATAAAGACAAGAATTGTACCACATTTAAATAATTCTAAAGTGGTGGGGCCAAACGTGTGCTAACACTGTATTGATTTGACATGTAATTACCCGTTAAATAATGCATTGTGCTTAACAGTGATACGGTTTATTTATTTATTCAAGTATCAACTCGCGTATCCAGTAATGATTCCTATTCAAAAGCGATTATTAACCATGTAAATTTCAATATGGACTCAAAATTAAATAGTGCTGTAAACCAACAAACCAACGCGATATCTGCATCGCACATGATTCATGCCGTCATTTTCATATCTCATGTAAGAATTCTGCATTCAATTTATCGTTAAATCTATTTGCACTACTGGCGGTAAGAAATATTGTATTAGGAATAGCAAATATCAATATTTGCCCATCCCAACAAGTTTAATCAATTAACGTAAGTTAATCATATACGTTAAATGGTTTGTCAATAAAATAAACGTATACAAATATAAACATTAAAAACACGTTTGCATTTTTAATAACCATACCAACTTTATAAACTTATATAACTCCATGAATCGTTTTCAGTAAAACAATGTACCTACTTTTTGTTAAAGCTTTCTTCTTTCAATCTCCTCACGTTGGTGTTGGGCGGAGATAAGTTATGGTATCTATTTAGATACCGGATACCAAAAGAAGATACCATTTCGTGATCGTGAAATACCGCAGATAAAAGGACCCATGCCTCTTCCCATGGATGGAAGGAAGGTGCTTCCTCGTGCCGTTATCAGGCAGTTACCTTTCACCGTAAAGTGCCAACTCGTGTTTTTCTATCTTATGGAAGAACGAACGCAACAAAAAATCCAGCAACAACTTCTCCACCGCGCCTGACAGGTCATAACTTCTCCTATTGTTATCTATAAAACGGTGTGTTCGTTATCACTATCGCACTCTTAATTAATCTTGGACATTGTCACCGGCCCCTAACGAGATTTCTGTAATTTTTTCCGAAAAATTCTAATTCGTTTCTTTTGCCGCTTTTTCTCTCTTCCATCTCTTTCTAGCCGTGGGGCATTCATTCGCCGACATAATGCCGGCTAAAGGGGGGACTGAAGATTGCGTCGTCCCTGAAAAACCGTTTTTATTACTTTCATTTCGCATTCATCTTTTCATTTCACCGCTCGCAGTATTACTATTCATTCCGTATACTCGTCGAGGCCCCTATTCTCAAAATACTCTCTGCTATCTGCCTCGGAGCAGTTCGTGCAATGTTGTATGCTACAAATGACGACGCCGACGTTCATTTTTCTCTGTTTTTGTTTTGCTTTTTACGAAATATTTTATTTCGGTTTCCTGCTGTAACAACTATGATGTGCATTGTGATTCTTGGTGTATTGTGAAACAACGAATGAGGTATCAAACTAAAAATATAGCCTGGAGGGTCACTCAGGTCCTGGCATGTGATACTTGCATAATAAGAAAAATGAGTATTTATGATTCAAGTATTAAAAAAAAGAAATGTTTAGTCTGTCAAACCCTTCCAACAATGGGTTAAAATGGTTTGATATAGACAGATAGATTGATATTTTGTTCGATAACCATAAGTTTTTAATATATAAAAGTAACAATGTATAAATATTGTATATAAACAAGAAAACACATATAACAGATTAACTAAGTAAGTACATGTAAAGTAGATAAATGACATACGTTAACATACCAAACCAAATAAACGCGACGCACAATATATATATCAATTAAAAATTATCCAAAAAGTATTCATCTAGGCTATAGTAGATCCTGCACTTTAGTGCAATTATAGTTTGCCCATTTAGTGCAATTATAGTTTCCGTGTTCACAAAGTTACGTTTTCTATATTGTTTTAACTAAATCAAGAATATATCATATTAATAATTATGGTAATATTATTATTATTTTATACATACAGTATAAAAAAATTATTTAAATTTATAAAAATCTCATTTAAGATCCAGTCTTATATCTCTCACTTTTCCTTTTGTAAAACCTAAAAATGTCAAAAGTCAAAAGACCAATTAATAGGCTTTTGCGATTAGAAATTGTTGCGCTTTTTACCAAAACGTTACTTTTCCCTGATTCTTTTAAAAAAATTGAACTAAAAGTGGAATGTTCCTTTATTTTGTTTGTAATAATTTTATTTAAGTATTTAAGACCTTATTATTTTCTATAATTATTTTTTGTAGTTTTTACAGTATTTTATGTTTAATTTTTATTGTTTTTTTGTATCCTAATTTTTTAAAATCAGAACTTTTGATAAATGTTCATTTTGAATGAAAATGAATAAAATGATTTGTTCGAAGTTTGGCACAAACTTAAAAAAACTATAAAATAGAGGAATTTTGCGGTATTGATTTCAAATTTGACATACACTCTGTTCCAAAAAAAAAGGTAACGCATGTGATGTTTTACCTAACTTTAATGTCTGTGATGTTTTACCTAACTTTAATGTCTTATATTTTTAAACCAAAGCCGATTCTTGGATAAGAGGCAATGCCTTTGTCTAAAAAAAGACATGGAAATTTATTCAATGTATCCTGGATTGTAGTGGAACTAACACCATGTTTTTTCTTTCTCATTTTGTATGCTTCTTTTACGTGCATTATGTTTTTTATTCATTCATTTATCTCTAAAATTGTCCGAATTACAGCTTTATTGCTGAAGCCTTATGTTTATCCCACAAATTTATTTCATTGTAGAATCACACTTCCTATGAAAATCTATTGCCATTGCCATAGCAATTATTTGTTGTGGTGACGAAGAAAGTAAGCAGAGGGTTTGTAGACGTGAAGATGTTAATTTAAAAGCTGGTAGACCCGCAAATGTCCCTAATAATTGGATATAACATTGTGCTGCTAGAGTAAATTTTGTTAAAAATTATGGAGAATGTAATATATTTGAATGGTCGAATGTCTTGTTTATGGATGAGTCAAGATTTTCCCTTAACATGGTGGATGGAAAAAAGTGAGGAGAAGGACTGGTTCGGAAGGGTGCGTTCAAAGGCGACAGTAGTCTTGCAGAAATGGCATAAGCATTAGTGGAAGGATGATGGACCAATGGAAACGATACGATAGCTGTTTTTCGGTACGCCTCATATATTATAAACTCTTAGAGTTGCTAGGGGAGGCAATACACGGCAGTTGAGCAGTTTTCCCATTTTATAATTTTGTGATTAATAAAAACGTTTTAAATAAGTTGTATCAGCTTGTGTCACTAGAAAACTCTTTCTTGATAAATTCAAAATGCAAAGTTTCGAAAAAGCTGTAATTCGGACAATTTTAAAGTTAAATCAATGAATAACAAAAAGCAAAATGGTCGTAAAAAACGTTTTTCATATAGAATGTCTGCATTTTATATACTATTTACTTTGTTAACACACAGGGTGTCAAAAATAAGGAAAAAAACATGGTTCCAGTTTTTCAATTCAGTTTTCCATGCATTCTATTCTTCAAAATCACGATGTCATCATCGTCAATCATGTACATCAAAAGTATATATAGTTGGAACTTTTAAAATGAGTTAGTTTTAGTTAGGATTTAAGTAAAAAACGATAAATCCCTTTGTTTCATTGTAGTTTCTTTGAATTACTGACAAATCTAGATATTGAGGATTGAAATAAAATCTTACATTTCAACAGATATCTAGCTATAGGCAGTCCATTTAGTAAATACCAATATGTGGACTGGACATTTCATAAGCCCATATATCCCGCTAGAAATACTATTTTTTGATCAATTTTGACTTTTAAAAAGTGGGATACACTGAATATATTTCCTGCGACGAAAGAAAACATAAAATCCATTAAATTCTTACCTAATGCCGCACATAATTCCGTGAATACGACGATCTCCATAAAGCAAACATCCTCGATTTTACGTACAGATAAATCTAAATGCCAAAGCAAACTATCGAGGCGCTAACTTTTACGGTAGCTCCCCTGGTTATGAGTACGTTCAAGATTTACGCCGCATTAACTCGAATGCTATTTATAAGATCGAATACACCTTTAGCTACCATATATCGCCCATAGGACTTATAAATCTCCCGGTGACTTATTATTCCAAACATTTTGTTATGCGCGGCGTCAGACCGTGATTTAAGGGACGTTGCTTGGCTTTAAATTATAAATCCGGACCACTTCGCCATGCTATATCTATACTCGCGCGTACGAGTGGAATCCGGACGAATTAAAGTAGGTTTATAGAATATCAAAAGGGGGATGCACGGAGTGGATGGACTAAATATATGCTTTACGAGTCGTATAATTTTTAATTTTAGTAGGCGGTCGTTAAAAGTGCGCCCGGACTTCGGCCGGGCGCGACCGTTTTTCATTTCGCATTTAGTATATTTTGACGGCTTTAATGCGGAGGTCTTAATTAAAATGGTCGCGCGGTGTGAGCTTTTAAAAATCACGAAACCGGTTAGGTGCGTTTTTATGAGCTATGGTTAAGCGTACGTTACGTTATCAGTTATGTGGAAAAGGAGCATAAAGCATAATAGAGTGTAAGGGGGGAAACGAACCCATTAAATTGTGAAGGTTTTTTGTTTGACATTTACATTAAAAACGAATAGATGAACACTGTTCTACGTCTATGTAGTAGTTTTCAAATTAAAGACAGATGCAACTGTTATATAAAGCACAATGAAATTAGTAATTAATAAAGAAACATTAACAAACAATAGACACTACTTGTGTCAATACTGTCAATTGTCCTAAAGTCCTGGTCTACAGAATATGTTTACATATTTACATATATAGTAGTGTTTAATATATAGTATATTGTCGTACATAATTGTGAGAAACGTATAGACTGTCTTTTTAGATAAAGGCACTACTTGGAATAACTTTTAAGTATATTATACTTAATGCTTTTTTTGCAGACACTATTATAACCAACTCATCTTGGCAACGTTTATATTGTGGTGGTTTTCTAGTAACTTACTACAATTGGATGTTGCCTGCGCTTGGCGACCTTTATTTGTTATTTGATCAATTTCAGTATTTCCGTCTCACATTAATTTGAATTTAGAAAATATTACGTGGTATTTTTATCATTTGAAAGGTATTATGACACTGGTATTTCCTTATTTCCTTTTATTCTATCTAGAGAATATTTGACATAATATTACATATCCATTCAGAAATTGATTTTACAATACATTTTTGGGTTATATTTTGTGGCTTAGTAATGTCATTAATAACTAAGCAAATATGTCATTAATTACTAATTACTTTATTACTTAATATATCAGTTTTTTTTTCTCATATGAAATTTTCCGAATAATTTAGTAGATGGCTTATTTCGGAAGTCAATTAAGCTCAAACTGTGTAGTCTTACATAAAAACACATTCTAGAAAGAGACAATTGGTAATTGTACAATATTGATAACTCTAGAGATGGTAGATTTTTTAATGGAATGAAGATATGCTTTTTAGATAGATTCCTTTGTCTTGAATACCATTGCCTACAAAAAAAGCTTCCTACACGTAACGTTTTCGAAGAAGTTGAGGCATGATGTAAAACATTGCGTCAGTCAATTTTTGTGAATTTATGGCAACTGAACCCAATGCAATGTCAACGTAGACATAAAGTATTGTACTTTTACCTGATAGCCCGGAAGTTTGTTTATGGCTACGTTTAGGACTTCGGCTGCTATAAATTCATACAAATTTCCATAATCACAATATTTGATATTTTGTCCACATCATTTTCGAAAACCTTACGTGGTAGGAAACTTTTGAATCCGGATTTTTGGTCACCGCAAACATATTTCCCGAAAGCAAATAAAAATATACATATTTGTTTTTTACAATTTTCAATTATTTTATTTTCTCCAAAAAATTGCTGTCCCATAAAGTGGTATACAGTAGAGCGTCGATAATGCGAACCTCGGTAATCCTAAGGCCCAAAACGAAATAACAATAGTAGTTACTTATTATACAAGGGAAAAAAGTATTAGATTTTAGCTCGAGTTTGTGTTGTCTCTCGACGCGAAGCGGAGGGATACAAAAATCGAAAGCTAAAATCTACCATTTTTTTAAAATGTTGTTACTGTGTGTAAATTGTGATCATATTTATAGTAACCGTTAAATGTAATACAGATAAACAATTAGACATGAACAGAATGAAATACAAAACATCAACTTCTAGGATTAAATATTAAATTTGGACGGTAGGATAAGTTAGGTTAAGTCAATGTGTATTTATTTAATTGTGACTATATTTGATTATAGTTTGCACTGAAGACGAGGAAACTCGAAACCGGTCTGCAAGATTTGTAATAAAAACCTCCTCAACTACTCTCTTATTTATTGAAATTTGGTGGATGAAACATGGAGAGCTTCATAGCTAATTATAATGCTTGGACAGAATATTTGTTACTAAGAAAGAAAAAAGTACAAAAGAAAATCATTCTGGACAAATAAGAAAGGAAGCGAAAAAGGAACAGAATAAGAAGCTGCGCCAAGAAAAACACTAAACATGCAAGATGCAAGAAAAATTAAAATACAGTTGAGGGAGAGAGGGCAGACTGAAGAAGACTATAAGGACTTATTTTATACTGTGTTTTATTAGAAAAATTAGGGCAATATTGATAACTTTCTATCTGTTTTTAATAGGCGTTTTCGAAAGATTTCTTTGCGCTGAAAACGAATGGGCTTACAAATTGCATATCTCGCGGGGTTATTGCGTTGATTCTTGCTTATTTTATGGAGGCGTACGTATAATACTGTAAATAAGGTTGACCAATCGTTCAGAATTCTGCGGACAGTCGAATTTTGTTCTGTTCTGTGATAATTTTACTTATTATTAATAATTGATTGAAATAATTAATTTTATCACTCAACAAATTCATCATATCTACTGATTTTTATGTGGATATAGAGAAGTATGAAACATTTTTAAGAACCTTTTATGTACTTTTAAGTGCATTTCGTCAAGCATAAATCTTGTTTAGAGCCTACAAACACGACGCTGCAAATTCTAGAAAATTAACACTATTCTTTGAAAGTGAAGCAGTAAAAAATATATAAAATAACTGACTAACAGAAGAAAAGAAGATTTTGCAGTATACAGAATTTGTATGATTTTGTCATCAGTTCTAGATCAACTTCTTAACAATTTTTTAATTAAAAACAGGACGCAAAGACGGAAGTAATTATTTTCAACCATTGGTTTACCATTGGATTGTTGACTTTGCTATGTTGATGATGAAAACGGTATTAAAAATTGTGATCATCTAACTTAAAAAAATCGACTCAAACATAGAAAATAGGCATCCCGGCTTGGAGTATTAAAAAAGTTACCACTCTAAATGCCTCAAAAACATGTGTTACAATACTTCTAGGATTTCAGATAAAAATAGAAAGATTTAAATCTTGTTTTTTTAGATAATAACAATTGATAGTCAAAATTGTTCATATTGATTAATATATTCTCTAAACAGTTCTGAAATTGGAAACATTCTGCTCTCAAAGAAAGAAAAAACACGTTAAATGTTTACTAAAAGAAGAAAAAAACGCTAACTGATAATTTTGTGATTTTGGTCCACCAAACATTTTCAGTTGACACTCAGTAAGTATAAAATTAAAACAAGGGCCGTGAAAAGAGTTTTCAGCTAATTAAAATTCCTTAATATTAAAGATTACGAACCCAACTAAGTGCCCTAAATTCCCTTAGAAATTCTCAAAATAAAAGCGGAAGAACCTCTTAATAATAAGCAATCTTTCACGAGAAGTCCACTTCCTTTCTCGACCGATAATTAAAAAAAAAAACAAGCACAAGACGGGAAAATCCGATCAAACTTTCAAAGGCTCTCCTCGCCTAGCGGTACAGACCACTCAATACAAAGGATAATAACCATTCAATGGGTAATAATTATCGATTTCAATATTAAATTTATAAATTTGAAATACCCATCTGTCGCTGACGCTTTTCTGTTGTTTGAAATCGCAGGTTCTTTTATGTACGCCCGTTCATTCACGCACATGTGGGTGCGCGTCCAGAAGTCCGCACATGTGTTCAAAATATTCAAAACTCCCCTTCTGTCGGGCCAGAACTATACGGCGCCTAATTGTCTATTAGTCATCCATATTCATAAAAGGAGGCCCTCCCGCGATTACTTATGAATATATGGTCCTTATTTCCTGACAAATTGACGCGATCGATCATATCTCACGTGCACCCGTCATGCCGGGACCATGTTCTACACTAATTAGTACACCTACAGCAAAACGGACGACTTTATTCATGCTGCACTGCGCCTAATAATATGCAAGAGTGAATATACCTGCCCAGTGCTTAATTAGATCTTTATTGGGCACCGGGCATGTGCTAAACACAAGTTCGGGGTTGGGTTGTAACATTTCATTAATGATTTTTTTCGAAGATGGTTGAAGGGTTTTCACGGGTCATAAAAATTTACATAATGGTGGTTTTACGTCGGAGGAATTGAATTTAGTAACCGACAGCTGACAGAAATGGAACACTTTAGTGTTGATGTTCAATTCGAGAGCCACGTATGGTTATGTAATTAAGGAAGTATGCGTTAATTCAATTAGGCTTATCGGGATATCTGGACTGGTGTAGGCCGTTATAAATCTTATGGGTATCCAGATCAACCTATTTACGGTTCTGTTCGATAAAATAGCACCGACGAACTAGTGGGTGAAAACTAAAATATGCATTTTTTGCTATTTATTGAGTTATTTATGTTTTTAGGGTATCAAAGGTTCGTGAAAAATCTTATAACAATCGCATGAATTACTAATGATAAATCAGAAATTAGAATAGAAATGACACTAAATAAAAGATACTGTCATTTTGAGTTTTTGAAATGGAATTAATGTTCAGAATTATTAAATTAAAGTATGATAAAAATGTCTAAATAGTTCTCTCTAATACTGTTCATATTTAGATAAAATTTTGATGACAACGAGTTTTTCGTGTTTTTCGTTTTCATGGATTTTCAACTTGTACTAAAACATAAATATTTTTAGAAAAAAAAAACCTCTGTAGCATATACTAGGACCACCCTAAAAACTATTAGAAAAAACTGTAAAAGAATGTAAATGACAAATATAATTTTGATCACATACACAGATAGAATACTCTAGTTTATTTGGAGTATTTATTTCTAAATAAATTACTCTCCACAAGCAAATATCTACAAGTCAAATAAATATATTTGGATACAAAAAATGAAATAATATTTTTGTTTGTTATAAAAAGGCATTTATTTACACCAAAGAAGTCTAAGTTAGACTCAAACAAAAAATATATTTGTATACAATTCATATACAACTTTTATTTCCCACAAAGAAATATTTTTGCTTTGGCTTAAAAATAGGTTTACTTCTGTCAAAGAAATCATATTATTTTGATTGAAATAAATATATTTTTACTGTGAATACCTCATCCTACTTTATTGTTAGCTTTGTATTGTATACATTATTGTATTGTTGCTAAAAAGACCATGCGATCGACAGTATAGAGCACAGTGTATTCAGGTTCAAGTTCCGCTTCCGAATCAGCGTACACTTTGCTACCCTAACTTTAACTATATGTAGGTCTGGGAAAATCAACCACTGGTTGTGGATGTGCGACATCCCAAAAGGCGGTGACACGTGGAGTATTTGCTTTACTGTACCCTCCAGAAAGTTCTAGTCAATAATTTATAGGTCACAATTAATTCCTTCAACAAACAAATAATTTCATTAATCAGACATATTTATTGCAACTTTAAAATTTCGCATTTCAACTCAAACAACACCTTTATTCATTTAAAAAATTAAAATTCTTTCACTCAACACAATCATAATTATTTGAAATAAATAAATATTCGTCCGTTATAATTTACAACTGTAGTATATAACTAAATATATAACTGTAAATTTTAACTGAAAACATAAGTTGTTTAACACAAATAAACGTTCTTTCTATCAAACAAATATTTCAAACAAATGCATTTTTATAGTATACATACTGTATGCATAGTATACAGATAACCGAAATGGGGCTGTTTTAATTAGTTTATAGTATATGCTTCAATAACAATAAAAAAATTATTTTAAGAAATCTAGTTTTCTTTTATTGAAAGGACCATATCTGTTTAATACTTTTCAGATGTGTGCTACACCCAGTATATTCACAAACAGATCCACTTTTAACGTACATACATTTTTTACTTGATTTCTTGTATTTGCAAGCATAACTCGTAGAATATTCTTTGACAAATAAATCGTTGTACTAATACTAATTTGATACTAATTTGATAAGAGAATACATTTTTACTAAAACAAAATTATTTTATTCCAAACTTTTCTTGTCGGTAATCGCCTTTTTTTTGTCTCTATTCAAACAACCATTTATTTCATTTAAACATAATTTTTATCTCTGTATTTAGATAGTTTCAGAATATGGTACCTTGATTTAGTATTCTATTTTTTTCGTGTATTTGCAACAATCTTTCAACCGAGCTCAGAACTACCTCATTGTTTTTTTCTATTTTTTGTGTATTGCCAACAACAATATTATCATATATTCGCTTCAGAATTTAAAAATCAAATCAACCGTTCGACTCTTCAAAAGTACCATTGGTGCATAGATTGTCCTTTACTATATTTCATGATATGGCAAGAGTAATAATATTATATTCACAAGGCTTCCGAATTCCAAAACAAAATTTCATTCTCAAACCCATTAAAACAACACAATTAATGCATAGATGTTGTTCACTATTTTTGTTATCCAACGAATATTTTTTTATATCAGTTAAAACAGAAATAGACCACTGTGTGATGTACAAAAGCACACAAAAACGCGTTTTTAGGTATCTGGTCCGGCGAAACAGATTCTTCAAAAAGTCCTCTCTATTATAGTAGCCTATTGAAACTATTTTAAGAAAAACAGTACAGCTTTAAGAAATTCATGACTGAAATTCTTATTAATAATAATTAGGAAATGAAAGAGTTAATAAGTACGTCAAAACATACATTAGACTTTGGAGTATCTAAAAATATGCATAATTTGGATAAAACCCGTTTATTACACCTATCGTTTTGAATAGAACATTTGACCGATTTTTCGCAGCTACAACAAGAAATATACACAACATTTCATTAGTAAGTATCAAAATATTTGGTTCGATGCGTGTTCGGTATTATCCGAGTATATTCATTGTAAGTCAGTAAGGAGGAAGTAACTGTTTATTTTCAATTGTCGAGTCGCAAGCCAGCGGTTCATTTACTTGTTAGTACGAAGAAGATATGAAGCACGCGTGCCAATATACACACAATAGCAATAACAAACACTCTATATTGGCTTGATGTTCCAGTCTGACACAAATACTTTCGCTACATTGATGTCGGCTATTTATTCTATAACCTACGTAGTATGTACTGAACAGTCTGCAGTGTGGATATCCACTGTACGTACTGACTATACGACTATATGGACTGGAATTATAGAGAGAACGATAAAAATACTCGGAGGAAATACACTCGGAATCGATCGACTTTTGATGGTAAGCTCATGTCTGGAAAGTTTTTACGACATCCGCAATAGAACGGAGAGGAATGCATACCAATACAAATACAAAGTTCTTGTTTCATTCGATGTAGTTTGAGTATTATTTATAACTATTTTGCTATAGAGGTCTAAACGATATAATTGTTATGAATGCATTAAGAAGAGTAGTTTTTCGTATAGTTACAAATATGTCAAATTTTAATCTTCAAGAAGTTAGAACAAAATGTTTTCATTAAACATGTTTTAAATCAAACATTGATATTTTGTATGTAGAGAAAAGTGTATTTAAAATTTATTATTTGCTAATTTTCTCAGTTTCGCCCTGTGTTTACCGTAAAAAATACACCATAAATTGTTGCAACTTCGGTGTTTCATGATGACAGTTTGTTGATTCATAATTTGGAGTTTTATGTCTTTAAAAGACATAAAAGTTTGTGACAGTTTGTTTTTATAAAAATAGAAGGCATATAGTTTTGTAGTAATATTTTAAATCGATATACACCTTAATTGTTTTCATTTCATTGGTTAATATATGTAACTTTTTACATATATATTTGTGAAATTTGAGATCGATGCATACATGTTAACACGTGCCCCAAGGGGTTCAAAATCGAGAATAAGAGTGATTTAAAAACATAAAAAAGTAAAAACAACCTCTTTATTTGGTTTTACTACACTAAATTTACAAACCTCATTTATTATCTTAATAGAATAAAAAATAATGAATTACATTTATAGTCTTAATATCAGAGCATTTTACATATTTTCATGTATGTAGATATTTAGTTTGTCAAAAATACAATAATCAAGGTACGTTACTATGCGGGCCAACAATGAACAAAATCTAACAGTAATTACTGTTTGTTGTATGCTTCTTTTTCGTAGAATATGAATCTGACCACAGAAAGATTGACATGAGGTTAGTTTTTGAGAAAGGTAGTTCAAATACCAGCACAAAACAACAAAAATTGTATTTTCTTTCCCAAAAACTAGACTAAATTTGGAATTTCCATTTTCCATAGTTTACCTGCATGAAATTTGACCGAGATTGGTCGTGTCTGCATTAAAATAAAACTGTTAGCCAGGATTGAGTTAGCCGATTTATACTATTGATGGTAGCTATTGTGTGTGTGTGTGTATCTGTGTATGTGTCCCGATTTTTGTGGCGACGATTCCGGAGAAACTTCTAAAGGTATCGGGACGAAACTTCATATTTAGAAGTTTTATGACCAAACTTAGACCTGGAAAGCTTTTGGTTCAAAAGGGTCCAAAGGAACTGGATTTTTCCTCTAAGCATTTTCAAGGATTTTGCAAATGAGCCGCGATTTCTGAAATTTCGTCAAAATAGTTAAATAATATATTAAAGTAAAAATTTGGATTAATTTATGTATATGAAATTTGTTGGTAAAATTAATAGTTTAGATGCATGAGCAAATTCTATTTGATCGAGATCGATCGTGTGTGCATTAATATAAAGCAACTTAGCGAGGATTTGTCAGTGTTAAACGTTGATGTTTTGACAATACCGACTGTCAACAGTATAAACATATCTGTCAAATCCTGGCTGACAGTTTTATTTTAATGCAAACACGACCGATCTCGATCAAATTTCATGCAGCAAAACTATTAATTTTATATATAGTATGATAAAGTCATGTGCCTGGCCACAACAGATTTTTTTTTCAGCACGATTACAATACTTTATCATACTGCGTATGATAAAGTAAAAATAACACAAATCAATTTTCACATGTCCACTCTTTGTTGGACAGAATAGTCACTTAGTTTTTCAGCATTTTTAACAAATTACATATTTGCTAATGTGTCAAATGTTCTGATATCTAGACTTAAAATAAATTTAAAATTAAAATGCATTATTTATTTTTAGATTAAGCTGATAACTTTGGTAGTATTTTTTTAAATAGTATTAAATTATAAATTATTAAATTCAACTTTGAACCCCTTGGGGCAAGGGTTAATATATTTTCGATCTCAAATTCCACAGAAATTTGTTAAAACAATAAAATAAATTAACATAATTTAAGAAATTTTAATGAAAAAAAAAGATTGTCTGTGATATAAGTAGCATTGGAAATGCTCTTAATGCATGTCTGGTTGGCTTATTTCCATGATATTTTTGAAAACTAATCTCAGTGTAGGTTTTGACAACCTGATAATGTATAAAAAAAACTTAATATCGCTCAAAATTGTAGCTTGTTTTATGACAGTTTAAACCAACGATCTGCACCATTTGACTAAATCTACAGTTTATGTCCAGACTAAACGTGTACAAGGTCAGTATAAACCTTGGTTTAAACAGTAAGTTCAGCTTAAATTAAGACAATAAAGCCAGGTCTTCAATGCTAGTTTAAAACCTTTCAAACCGAGTTTAAATATACAAAATTCTTAAGACCTACACTCGGTTGGTGAAAGCTTACAATAATTAAACTATAAATTCGCATAAACGTCAAATAACCGTGTGATACGTATTGTTAATTGTCCTTTAGAGATCAAATTTACGATCCCCCCCTCCCAATTTACAATCACTAAAATGCAACAACGCGTTCAATACAGCGTCTACGAAAGTAAATCACGTTATTCATGTACGTCTAATTGCGTGGTATATTTAATAGAATCGTAAACGGGAACAATAAAGCAATGAAGCGGTACGGACAGGCAATAACAATCGTTCACTCGGCCGGAGTTATTGATTCCGATTATTCATCTCGGAGAAATGGCAATAAAACGCGCACTTTCTGGGCGCGCGCTGTTCTCTTACCAACGCCGATAATAAAATATTTATATTTCATTACGGTGTCAGTGACTCCTATAAGTAATAGGATATAGCAGTAAAATCCGTATGTTTACCTTTGGTGAAGTGAGCAATAAATTGTAGATATGCGTCCGAAGCGGCTCGGGTTATTTTTTCAGATGTCGCACGCTCTCTGCCTTACCGGCCGCTTCTAAATATTTACCGTGAAGAGTGGCGTTCTCCTTCACCGTTCGGAGTAATGTTTGTGGTTATGCTAATGATGCCATTTGACAAATTGACTCCGTATAGAATTAAGTAGGATTCTGTGTTTGAGTTGAGCGAGTGACTTGTCGCCAGTCTCCAGAGTTCTTCTTCTTCTTCTTCGTTGGGCCTGACGAGTCCATTAAAATATCAGTTACGCGCCCGTTTCGACGTACACAAAATTCCAATTTACATAAAGCCGTATTGATTTTGGCTCCCCTCCCCGCCTCGTCTGAGTGGAGATGGATTCGAAATTTCCTCTTGAAACTACTTTAAAGCGAACGGAGAATGCAAACGGCCGGGCCGGGGAATATTATAGGAAATCAAATATGTTTTGTTGTTGTTGCTTATTTGTGTTCGTAATGCTACGACGGGATTTTTGACAGTACGTATATTGCCATATGTATGTGTATCTATACTCGAGGATATTATTTTATTATTTTTTGTTGCACAGGTTGTTTTGTCCGCGTTTTCTCTTCTTCTCTTCAATTTTGGGATACTATTTTGATATCATATGTTATATTGGACACCTCCACATGAAACGACATCTTATAGACCTATCTCTCTAGACCTAACTGAGAGATGCTTTAGAGTCAAACAAGGTGACAAGAGAGACGCAAGGTAGTGTTTTAGGGCCGGTTCTTTACTTGCGACTTCCCAGCACTAGAAAATAATACTGTCGCAACTTTTGCAGACGACACGGCTATCCTAGCTGTTGGGAACAGCAATGAAGAAACGACGAGAAAACTCCAAACAGCTCTTGGTCATTTTCAGGTCTGGACAAAGAAAAAAAGGATCAAACTGAACGAACTCAAGTCAGTACGTGATGACTTCACGAACAAGAAAATCCAACACATCCCGGTTACTATTGCTAACCAAATAGTACCGCACGCAAACACAGCCAATTATCTCGTCATGACATTAGACGCCAAGCTCCGCTGGAAAGCCCAAGGCAAAAGGAAAAGAGAGGAACTAGGAATCCGTTACAGAGAGATGTATTGGCTGGAAGGAAGAAACTCCATGCTGTCTGTCTGTACATAATAAGCTTCTCTTGTACCAGCAAATTCTAAAACCTGTGTGGACGTATGGTGCTCAACTATGGGGTTGCACCAAAAAAATTAACATTAAACTTGTCCAGACGTTTCAAAATAAAGTATTGAGATGCATTGTCAATGCGCCTTGGTACATTAGGAATGATGATCTCCAGAAGGACCTCAAAATGGAGTATGTGTGCAAAGTAATCCAAAAAGTAGCAAGAAGTCACGAGGAAAGGCTTCACCATCACGTAAACGTTGAGGCCATCCAGCTCCTCGACAACACCCAATTAATCCGAAGACTCAAGAGAAAGAAGCCTTTTGAGTTAGTTGGAATGTGAGACAGTGACAAAAGCAGAGTGAGTGCTAGGTGTAGGTGTTAGTTCTAAAAGCAGAGACGCTACGTAGTGCGCAAGAAAAACGTGCCCAGTATACTAGGACTAACTAAGAGACATCGATAGGTGCCTATTAGGCTAAGTTATACTAGTAAAATAAGTTAGAATTAAGTTACTCATTAGCCAATTATGACTAGATTGTAATGCACTTATTGAACTGTTTGTTTCTGCTTATATTAGTGATTCTTATTGAAAAGAAAGATTTTAAGAACATTTAAGGCAAGTTTCATGTTTTTTTTCTTCTTTTGATATGTTTACTGCATAGTGAGCCAATAAAAACTGATATTGCTAGATCTGTAAATTCATGAGATATAATTTTAAAAAACTAATTTATAAAATCAAGATAAGAACAGTGTAAATGACATTGTAACATTGTAAATGACGGTAATATTTATCACTTCTGTTTGGTTATGGAAAGCGCAAATAGGCGTTTTTGATTGATTTATTTGCGCTGAATACGAATACGAGATTGAAAGTTGCATATCACGTCAGTTTATTGCGTTTCTGTTTGTTTTTTTTATGGAGACAAACCACTTAAAAGATTGCTCAAAATGGTTCAAAAACATTTGTGAACAAACTTTAAGGATTTCATGTAGAAGAACAAAGAATATGAAACTATTGTGACGGTTCTAGGACAATAGTTCAGCTGGTATAAATTAGTAAAAATTATCAAAATCGCGCTTTCGTGATAGAAAATTATGGAGTCTGCATTACTTTTTAGGGCACACGCAATTCCTCAATTTGTTTTTGTGCAAATTGTTATGGGTAAACCTCATAAACGGTATAAATGTTTAATGACATTTATATTATGAAAATCTGTTTTGACTTTATCATGCGTAGTATTATCAGGATGAAAATGATAATAATTTAATTAATCCAGGTGAGGATAAATTCGTAGAAAAATAATCTCAGACTGGATTTGACCCAGGAATCTCCCAATTGCCAGTCTGGGGATCTAACCAATTGAACTACCGAAGCCAGTAGAAATTGACAAGTCTACGTAGGAAATTGGAAGCTTCCTGAATCAAATCCAGGCCATATTTCCACAACTTTATGCTCATCTGGATTAAATCCAACGCACCTAATTTTTCGAGTTCCTTGCATTTGTTTTTGTTTCACTCGAGACTTTTTACAGTTCGTGGTTGTCATGACATACCTTTCAATTTACGCTTCTTTATAGAAAAACAACAGATTGTTTGTTAAATTAACTTCGTACCGTAACTGACAAGCTTAATTCAGTTGGTCGACGTACGGACGTTTCATTTGTTTTTTATTGCATTGACAACCGATTCGTCCAGCTGCGGTATGCAAACTCGGGTGGCGGCGCCGGCCGGATGCGAAATTATGGCCGTTCCGGGTTCACCGGGACCAATTTAAAACGCGCCATTTTAAATCCCGCACGGATTAATTAGGTTTTGTCGCGATTTATGCGCGACCCGTTCCATCCGGCCCATTAAATTGCCGTTTTTTACGTCTCGTCGACGACTCAATCGTACGCGAACTTCACATCGGTCGCATTCAGGCCATTTGCAAATAATGGAGACCATGAAGTCCCTTTTTTTAGTTCGGAAACACAATAACGGTTTCATAGTCTACTTGATGTTTTGCAGATAAAACAGTTTTATTGACACTAGATTACACAGGGAAAGTGATATTTTTTTATTTTACTGTCGAGAACTATAGGATTGCTTGGTTTGCGTTTAAATCACATCTTTCAATCTTCTTAAGTTAACATAATCCGACCATAATTGGCTAAAATCATCTGTTTCATAATATCATTGGTAAGTATTTTGCAGAAAAGTCTAACAATCCAATGAATAAAAGTTTTGGGACGCTACAAATTTGAAATACTTTGGAATATACAGACTGGTCCATTTGTAAGAAACCTTTTCAAATGACAAATCTTTTAGCTTAGAGTGCTTAGACATTGAACGCTGAAAATCGCATGTCCCTATTTTATTCGTTCAAAAGTTACATGGCGAAAAAGAAAACAAATTCAACACACTTACATTTATACTATTAGCAAAAAAATATGCGATTTCACCAATCAATTTGTAATTAAATGACTAGTCTGGTTCTTTTTAATGAATATTATATATATTATATATAATATATATATTATATATATATTAATACATTAAAGACGATTATAAAAAAGCAATTTCCTAAAACTGTAAAAAGTATGAATCCATATTGTTCCAATATAACTCAGAAACTACCCAACGATTGAACAGAAATTCTTTAGATTTTAGTGATTATTTTAGAAAACCCCATCAAAATTTATTAATTTGTTTAGTTTCATTTTTCCGCGACCGTACATACTGTATAACAATACGCACATTAGGGTGGTCCTTGTATATAGACAACGTTTAGTTTCATTCCCTTGCTTCAGGACCTTCACAATTTGTTGTTTTATATCCATACTTCAGATTCCTGTGAAATATGAGGTCGATCTTAAAAAATAGTAATCCAAAAAAATATAACAAAGTTTTTCTTAACCACAATAAATTTACATATCACAGTTATTAGCTTAATCTAAAGAAATATCCATTAATTTTAGACTCAAATCAAAATTTCTGCCTTCGGATGCAGATTCTATGAAAAAAAAAGAAAAAAAATAACAGAAACAATTATCACTTATATTATATATTTTTCATTGTTGGTTTGGATAGTTTGGTAGCTTCGATTATTGTATTTTTGACAAATTAAATACTTGCAAATGAGTCAAATATTATTATCAAGACTCAACGGTTAATTGATATTTTTTCTATTATGTAAATACCTGTGGTATGTAAATTTGTTGTAGTAAAACCAAATGATTTTTTTTGAATTTTTTTATATTATTAAATTAGACTTATTCTCAATTTTGAGTCCTTGAACCACATGTTAAGCTGTATTCATCGACCTTAAATTTCACAAGAATTCAGTACCTATGGATATAAAGGAACAAAATAAAAGAGACCTGCAGAAGACAAAATAAACGTTGAAAAATATGGAACACTATACTATACAGTAGGTATTATACTTCCTTTAAAGGGAGGTTCTCATGTAATCGGTTGGAAAATATATTTTTTTTCGTTCATATTTTGAGACCTTAACTGTATAAAATAAGCTCCAGAGAGAGTTTTTTGATTCTCGCAAGTTTTACAGTTTTATAGCCTATGGTATTCTCCGGTCAAAATTTCCTGCATTAAGGCGGCGCAAAGAGATGCATTTATTCGAATGATAATTTTCGCTAACGCTTTACTAGGAATGTGAAATTTTGATACAGTATAGAGAACGTATAGATTTATTTAGGTGCTTATTTTGCGTAAATGATTATATTTCATTGAATTCATATAGAAAAGAAGTTTTAAAAAAGTTAGAGAAAACACTTTTGTTTTCGCTGAACCTCATAAACAGTGAAACTTTTAAATACTTATAGTATTTATAACGCTTTGAAAACGAAAAAAAGGTGTAAATAAATAGATCTTAAAATTGAAACAGCTGCCATTTTGTCAATATTCAACTTTTTGCACTAAATGTTGGTTCAGCCTCCAACTAATTTCATCTTGTTTCACAATGTTTTTGAAATTTCGATTTCCGCTCATTTTTATAGGAGCTATCATGCACGTCGTTGAGACAAGCACGTCGCGCAGAACCTCATACTTCCTACAACAGCGTCCACTTCTTGCATATAGTATTTTACGCAAAACGTAAAACAACGTTACGCAAAACGTTATTAATATTTAACGTTTTGCCAAGTTTTTTTTTACTCCTTACTCCTACGTAACGTAAAATACGATTACTAAGAGTAAGCAGTAGATCGGAAGTTTGAAATCCCAAAAAGTGACATTTTAGTAGCTATGCTGATATTTCGATTCTGAAAAATATAAGTCTTTGCTGGCACAGTCTAGTCTATAGAAGAGGCGTCTCACAGCTCAAATTTTTCAACTTTAACATCAACATCAACCAAAACGTTAATGAATATTTGTCTTCATTGACTCAGCTACGTCCCCGTCAGCCAATATGCGGTTGAATTCGCGCGATTTTCGAACCGATTTGTCCGGTGCACGTGAAATTACACAGACGTCTATGGGGCGTGACATGTTCAGTCACACCAATTGATTTATGATGTCCGAGTGAGATCCATTGTGATAGAGCGGCCCTGCCTCTCTATATACCACACGACCGACTCCACAATGTCTGTGCCCGATTTAGTGATGTCCGCCTGCATGTGTGCGTGCGTGTGTGCGCGATTTTGCGGAAAACTACGACGAGGACTCGCCTACATACATCAATGTCGACGGGCGAACGATTGATCGGCCCCGCAAACGTGGCTGACTCGTGGTTTAGAACTTTATTTATCCGCGTTATCTACGAATATACCGACCGTTTGTACGATGCTGACGTTATGTATTTGTGTATTTGGTGATCATTGAAGGCAACGTTTGTATATAGAAAATAAAAGAAAGTTGTCTTATCTGAATTAAGTTCATGCAAAATTGCCTGCAAAGAAATGCAAATTATTGTTTACATTACAGAAAAAGTTCTGAAGTTCAAACTAATAAGTGTTTGATAAGGGAAAATAACTAGAATCTATTTGCATTTTTTACTTAGAATGTGTACTTAAATATAGAAACATTTAAGTTTTTCCTTGAGTTGTAAATTACCGTATATTAGCGCACTTTTTGCAAAGAATTTCAAAACTTTCTTGTTTATCTTTTTGGGAAAATACAGAAATCATCTGTTACAGATGAGATTGGGGTGTAAACGTAACAAAAATAAAAGATATTTATACTCGTGTACGGGCTGTTTTTTTTTTCAGAATTGATTCATAAGAACTTATTAATGTTTCAACACGTTCAAATATACAGCTGTGAAATATGTGTTAACAAAACCGAATTTTAAATGGCTATAACGTATAAATTTATAACCGATATGTACATGTAAAACTTTGTATTCGTGTTTCTTCATTCTTTTATTCATATTATTTCTATTATTGTTAACTTTTATCTTAATTACATGTAATAAATTATAGCAAAAATACTCTGTGAAAAAAAAATCGCAGGTATGTGCCCCTTTTTTTAGTTTTTTTTATTTGATTCCAGCTATATTGCTGTATTCTTTTTACAATACATCTCTGTGAAATTTCTGTGAAATTATACCATTATACTAAAAATTTTACAGAATGTTGTAGTAATTTCACAGGATAAATACACTAATTTCATAATGAAAGTGATTTTTAATTGAAATGCGTATCTTAACATCATTTACTTTTTTATTTTATGAAAAATGATTATATTAACAGCCACCCCTTCAAAATGATATAAGGCCAGAAAATGTATTACTGTATTTTTACTTTATCATACGTAGTATGAAAAGTTTTGTAATAATACCAAAAAAAATATGTTTGCGGAAAGATGTCTTTTTGGGTCACCTGAACATTTTTGACCAAGCTACAAAAAATGTCTGGGTGTGTACCCGTTTTTTTGTGGCGACGATTCCGGAGAAACTACTAAAGGTTTCGGGACAACGCGATGCTGTCTGTTGAAAAAGGTCCAAAGCAACTGGAGGTATAGTCTTAGCATTTAGAAAGATTTTGCAAATAAGCCGCTGTTTCTGGTATTTCGTCGAGGAAAGTAGAGGAAATTCTGAATAATTTATCACTATGACATTTTTTGGTAAAATTAATAGTTTAGCTGCGTGAGCAAATTCTATTTCATCGAGATCGGTCGTACTGCATTAAAACTAGTTAGCCAGGATTTGTCACATATTTTGACTATAATGACAGTAGGTAGTGTCAAACGTTAATGTTTTGACAATACCTACTGCCACTATCTGTTAAATCCTGGGTAACTCGTTTTATTTTAATGCAGACACTATCGATCTCGACCATTTTTATAGCATTTGAAATTATGTTAATTCATAATGTGTATTTTGTTCAATTAATATATTTATATTAATGGTTAATGGAATCTAATGCAGCTAAACTATTAATTTTATATTTTGTATGATAAAGTTATGTATCTGGCCACATCAGATTTTTTTATAATTTAATGAAAATCTAGTCACTACCGGCTGTCAAAAGTTATAAAAACTAAATTAGTATATAAAACATTAAAAGAAAGACATTTTAGTTTTGTTTTGATTACATTTGCATGTCACGATTATTATCTTCATAAAAAAGTAATCGATAATCTTTTAAGTTTAGATAACAGAGAATTTTACAGATTTCCAATTACCTAATTTGTCAAAACTAGAATAAAAGAAACTAATAAAAACAAAAACTAAAAACGATGCCCTTTTCCGTAGAATCTGAAGATAGAAATTTATAAATGTGTCTAGATTTAGGCGTTTTTTGGCACTGATTTTCTGAAAAACTAGTCTCAATTCGCAATTTCCAGATTATACGAAAAAAGAGCACTCCAGTTGTCACTTGTTGGAATTCTTTGTTAGCCACGGTAATCATTACATTAAATTATGTTTTTTTTTTACAATTTAACTAGTTGTAAATTTGTAAAATCTTCTCATATAAACTCAAAAATGTATAGATTTTTTTTATTTAGCTAATAATGTGGTAAGAAAAGTTACGATACGGTTAATTTAGTTCCTTGACATTGACAGCTGGTTTCAAACCCGAAATATTATTTTATAAAATTATGAAAAGATACTCATCGTTTCTCAGCTGAGTTTTTACAAAATTAGACATGCTGCTGGTTATTTGAAAGTATTTACACGAAATGAAAAAAAAGCTGGGTAAAACGAGGAGAGCCTGTATAATATTTGTTGGTGGGAGTTTCTTCGTGTTCCAGCCCTCTATCAAGGATTTCGTAAGAGTGGGGTTGAGAAACACTGCTTCAGAGACCGGCTTTTATATCGAAACTTTTATCATCCAAATTGATAGTATATTAATGTTGGCAACATCGTTATCACTGTTTCTTTCCATATTTGAACCCGAATAAATAGCATCTATTTTCAGATAAATCACAAGTATAAAATCAGAAAACTCCCAGCCAAATGTTTAAAACTACTAACTTAATTCGGTTTCTTCTTCAAAATTTCGCTGGATAGATTCTAAATTGTCCTATCTCTTACAACTTAATAGACTTACCGGCGACTTGAAGAGTTGCATTCCTACTGGTAGCCAGTCCGGCGTGGTTCCTGGCGACACACCAGTACACGCCTGAGTCCTGCTCCTTCTTGCCGCTGAGCGTCCGCAGGAAGAACAGCGAACCGGACGACAGAAGCACCCGATGCGAATTTTTGTCCACCGTCGACGTACGGACCGGCGAACCGTCCTTGAACCATTCTATATCAGGAGCCGGACGACCCTCGGCTTTGCAGTTCAACGTTACCGGCTCATTCTTCGCTACTATCGTATCGGTCGGATGCTCTGTTATGCGCGGCGAACGGTACTGACCTGCAACAATAAAAAACGACACGTTTAATGACATGCGAGAGATGATTTTGTTGTCTACTTTTTGTGTCCTCTCTATAATCTTATGTCTTCGAATAAACCACATCGTCCGTCCACCTTCTAAAAAATCTGATGTGGCCAGGCACATGACTTTATCATACAATATATAAAATTAATAGTTTAGCTGCATGAGAATCTATTTGACTGAGATAAATCGTGTCTGCATTAAAATTAAACTAGTTAGCCAGGATTTGACAGATATTTTGATAGTCAATAGTATCAATCGAAGGTATTGTCAAAGCATCAGCATTTGACACTACCTACTGTCATCAGAATATTAGTTGTTTATCTCACTAGTGCCGAAAGTACGGAATAGCACAACGAGCGGTGATGCGGCGCGTCACCGATGGCGGAGGTTCGTCGTCGCATGTGAGCGAGTCGCGCTATGTAGTTTTCGGCAGGAGTGACATCAACGTTTTTGTGTTGCTTTTTGAGAAATACGTATTTAAAAAAAATCAAAAATGGTTATATTTCGGTATAGAAAATGTTAGGTTGATACCACTTCTACGAAATGTCAAGTTTAAAAAGCTAATTCAAATTCTGACAGATTTATATTCGTTCATGACACTGTAGATGACGTTCCATGCGGTTCTCCGAGTGTGACAACGTGGTGACAGCCATAGACATTTCTGTGGTGACAGCACAAAAAAAATATTTGTCAAAATCCTGGCTACTATGCAGTTTCATATCAATGCAGATGCGACCGATCTCGATCAAATAGAATTTGCTCTTGCAGCTAAACTATTAATTTTACCAAAAAATGTCATAGGCATAAATTATTCAAAATTTCCTCTGCTTTAATTTATTATTTAACTATTTTGAAGAAATTACAGAAATGGCGGCACATCTGCAAAATCCTTGAAAAAGGCTTAGAATAAACTACCAGTTCCTTTGGACCCTTTTGAACCAAAAGCTTTTCAGCTCTAAGTTTAGTCATAAAACTTCTAAATATGAACTTTCGTCCCGATACCTTTAGTAGTTTCTCCGGAATCGTTGTCACAAAAATCGAGTACACACATACGCACACACACACACACACACACACAGACACACACACAGACATTTTTTGTACCTTGGTCAAAAATGTTCAGGGGACCCAAAAAGACCTATTTCCGCTAAAATCTCAATTTTTTTTTTCGGCATGATTACAATACTTTATCTTACTGCGTATGATAAAGTAAAAATGTGACGTTGCCTTATATATTTTTTTTGTCCATATGAACAAAATACTATTTTATACTACTCTATAACTCTCTAAACTTTTGTCCTTTTCTAAACAGCTTTTTAGTTAAAGTACAAAAGGGTTTTACAGTAACAAGAGATGGGTATAATAAACACACTTCTTTATCTATTTCGGTATAGATAATAAACCAAAACAAAATGTCGAACGTTGGAACTGTTGGCAGGCCTTACAAATGCCTCCACTGCGCATGCATCTATGCTACGAAACGGTAACGATACTGTCAAATCATCAATTCATTTCTGAAAATCGGGAACTTAATTGCTTATAAGCAATTTGGAGCATTTTACACGTATTTCCCGTAATATTTTACCAAAACGCTTTATAAACCATCTGTTTTTGTGTGAAATGTTTAATAAACTTTCATAAATACAGCAATGAATAAATTTTACGGTTTAATTCAATTAAACAAGTGTCAACTAGCCCAGTTTTCAAAAATTCTATACAGTATACAATACAATGTCTAATGTTCTCAACTTGAGTGTTTCAGAAGTAATTCGCCAATTTTATATTTCTAAATATTGCAAAACGTTGAAAGAAAATTGACAATTACATGAATTAATAATGGCGAAATCTACTTTATCGTCACCACTGAATAGAGCCTGAACAGAGAAAAAGAGATAATTTATCTACCCCTTCTTTGCCTGTAGATATGGCACCTTTATATACTAAGCAATTAAATTGTATTAATTTTTAATTAGTTTAAGTGACGTTTTAACACGACTCGCTTTGTGTAAATTTAAAACTTGTGTAAAAAAATAATGGACATTCTTTTTATTCAATCGAAGAACTTACATATAATCACATATTATTTCAGAACTACGATCATAATTTCCAATGTTTTTCTTCCAATTATTTTATTAAATTTTAAGGTGACCGGTTTCGCTGATTGATTGACATCACAATCAATACAAAATTGTGGGTTGCGTCATAAATGGGTAATTTGGGTTTGGAATAAAAATTGTATTCAAAATAAAATTACCTATTGCAGTTTCGTACTAAATACACTGACTGTCACAAATGAAGGAATGCTTAAACCAATTTAGCTAAACTGGACATTTTCTGGACAATGGAAAATAGAAAAAATGACGTTTTTTTGCATTTGTTTGAGGAGATTGAGACATCCTGTGGGGATGTAAAATTATGTACCTTCTACAAAAATTCAGATATTGAAAAGCACTAATAAACAAATGTTGTGAATTGAATTATGTGGCATTCTAACAGAATACTTCATAACTTGTCCATGTTTCTCACTTATTCTGCAGGTTCTCTTCAAAATAGATCAAAACATCACTTTGGTTTACCTGATACATTCAGGTGTAAATTTGGTTATTCAAAGCTACAGTAGTATGTGATTCTTTTAATGAATTTCTTTACAAATCCGAAGTATGGTTACAAATTAAGTTGTATTTATTGGAAACTCTAATAACTTAAATTTGTCTTTATTAAATTAAAAACAAAACACATTTTTCAATGTGTAACACGAAAATTCATGCATCATAAATTTTGTATTTTAATATAAATTTTTCATAAAATGCTATTGGATTTATAGGTGCCCACAACACAATGTTTTCTACAGTTTCAGTTAGTAGATTATCGCTGAGCCAACTATTATTCAAGAAAGTTGTAAATCTATTCATTCGATTCGTCCACATCATCTTCGAACCACGCGTTTTTTTTTTTCAAAACGGAACAAAGCTGATGTGTAGACAAGCTATGATACACAATCTACCTTGCCTTAATGGTGAATTCTATATCGTTGGTCTATATTGTCCAAATGGAACGTAGGCGATGGTCGGTGTTCAAACACAGACTCACTTATGAAGACACGATTGATTGCAAAAAAAAACATTTGATTTTTGAGAACCATTAAAACCAAAGATTTGGTGGATATGTTAGGCATTATGAAACAACATGAAATCAAAAATTTATACGATTTCTTGTGGAAATAATAAAATTTAAAACTATGAATGAACCTAACATCCAATACTTTAACAACCACAAATGGCATCTTCAATTTTCTGTTCCAACAATTTCACCACCACAAAACTACTATATACGCAAAGCGTTTTGACAATCCCTTCTCCACTACCAGTATTGAAAAGACGTAGGATTCCCAGATAGGCTAATCGAGTCATATCCGGCTGATGGAGGCTTTAGCGGGAGAACGGAGACCAGCCGAGCAGCCACCATTCGATTTACCGGGCCCGCTATTATTACCGTGCATTATTGTAATTGAATGAGCATATCCCGCAACCGTTCAAAATAATTCGATCCAATTATAGATATCGGATTATGGCTGGATTGCTGCCCGCTCTCAACTCCAGATGATATTGCAAATTGGCGATCGCTATCTCCCGTGCAGTGGCTATCGATGATATTCTTACGTCAATGCATTTCTGATCGTCCGATCGTCGCTTTGCGGATTCAGTATTGTTCATTTTTTGTCTGATCTGAAGGATGTCCATGGAAGAGATTAACGTAATATGTTATTGAGTAAGACATAAAAAATTAAGAAGACGAACTAAGAGGCCGCTTCCCTCACTTTGAGAAAATTCCTGGGTGTGTGAAGCGTGTCTTCCAGCGGCGCTGTTATAGAAATATGCTTACGTAAAATAAATCACTACATAAATAAACTTAAATTACATAATTGTCACCAAAGCAGTAAACAAACGTGTTTTTGGGAACCCTCTTACTGGAGAGTAAAAGCAGTCTAAAGTCAACCAGAGAACAGAATACAGTTTCTCTCACTTTGGTTTCACCATGAAACTATTACGACAGTATTCGGTTTCATGATGAAAACCGTCTTAATTTAAATAACATTAATGGCTGTTAATGACTCAAATAAACAAATTTGACGTAAAATATAAAATAAAATCTACAAGAAGTATTTGTATAAGCTGTGATATTACTGTGCAGAAATTATTTGCGTTAGCAAGTTTGACTACTTTAGTGTGGAGTTGTACAATTCATTTTGTAATTATCCTCTATAAATATCTCTATACAGGGTACAAAAAAAAATGGTGGACTAACTTCAGATTATTGATACTCATTACATGGCACTCTTTAAAGGATGTTAAGATGAACTAGTAGAGCTAACAAGTTCTGCAAGACAAGCATCCACAATGAACTTAATTTGTATTAATTCTCTCATGTGATACATAAAATTATAGATAATGGTGTGTTTCTTATTGTGGTAATATATAATATGTATCTAGTCTATATTACTGTAAACTGATTTCGACGATTTTTTTCTCACTAATTCAGGTGCGAAAAAGTGCGTTTTTAATCGCTTATGGAATATTTGGAGAGCACTTTTCGGTCGCGCAAAGCGTCGAACTATATGAACCATTTTACGTTGCGTGAGTTTTTGAAATCGACGCAAAACGGCCTCTCGGGCGTTCTTGTTTACAAGTTTTCCAAAACGCGAGCGATTTTGTGAACACGCCTCAAGATTCCAGTAGCTGTTTGATTCTTTTCGCCATTGCCTACCGGTTATAAACGTCAAAAACGCAACCATAACCTATTCATATAGCATATTGGGGCCTAAATGCACAAATTTCGTCCCCACAAATAGACTTTGAGAAACCTATAGCCATGTTTTACGTACAATAATAATTATTAATTCGCGTTAGTCTTTGTTACGTAGGAATGCGTACATACAAGCATGATTAGCTTTTCGTTTAACTTTTACCGTTTGAATTACTTCTAATTGATTACAGGTTGAGACGTAGCATGTTAGATGTCACCAATGTAAACCAGTCGCGTCTGCCGACAGCGCCAAATTGTCAAGAAATACCACCTAACCCATACCTAACCTAATATTTTGATGGTGAATTTCAGAAACAACCGCATACAGAAGAAAGTGAGTTTATTACAGATTGTTTGTAGTAAACATGACCACTTTCTACGTATTTAGCACGAAATGCAAAAGATCTTCCAGGTAAAAGTATATCGACAGACACAGATGGCAAAAAAACCCTGGCCTACCATACCATAGCCTCTACAGCTACAAGAAAGCAGAAGTTAAACTAGTGTGCGAATTGACAGAGCGCAAGAGAGAAGCCTAGAATATGAACATCAACGCGATTATGCCAGAAATGGGGATGAGAGTTTATTACAGACTGTTTGTAGTAAACATGACCACATTCTACGTATTTAGCATGAAATGCAAAAGATCTTCCAGGTAAAAGTACATCGAAAGACACAGATGGCAAAAAACCCTGGTCTACCATACCATAGCCTCTACAGCTACAAGAAAGCAGACGTTAAACTAGTGTGCGAATTGACAGAGCGCAAGAGAGAAGCCTAGAATTTTAACATCAACGCGATTATGCCAGAAATGGGGATGACTCTAAAGAAAAGAAACAAGAATTTTTCCTGCTTCTTTTCCTTGTTCAAACTTCGAAAGAAGGCGAATATTTTTGACATTTGTAACTGTTGTAACTGTGTCCATGTTAGATCATAAAATATATCTGATTCAAGTACTCAAAAACGCTTTGAGGGAAAAAGGCATGATATTGACATTTTTACGTGAAATTTTGTACACTTATAGAAGAAGGTGTAACTTAAATCTATTATATGATACTTTTTTCAATTTTAACTTGAGGTCTCCAAAAAATTGCAAAATTCGTCAATTTTATGTCAATTTCGGTAACAGATTTGTCAAAAATCAACAGAAATATCAAAAATCTTCCAATATACGGAAAATTATAGTTTATCTTTAATTTAGTCTATTGTATTTACGATGTTATGAATTAATTGCTGAGAAAATCCCCTAGAATTTTTACGCATTTGGCGAGGTAAGATTAAAAAAAAGTTTTAGTTGAAACCTGTAGCTTAAAAAAATATAAGCCATGTTTCTTCCAGTTCTTTCTTACAAATGATTGTGAGGAGTTGAAACATCGTTGCGTAAAATTGCAAATGAAGCTAGTTAAATTGCGAAAAATAATTTACACATTAAAAACATTCAATAGAACCTCAACATGAACATAATAAAAAGAACTAAAAATACTTAAAAGAAATAATTCAAATGAACGACATTATTAATAATGTAATGAATTAATTTAATTCATATTTTCAAAATGGCTTTAAATTCTATTATATGGATCACATTTTGTGAGTGTTCATTTAAGTTATTCAAACAAAAAAAAATCAGTATAGGAGGTTTTGATAGTTCACGATCGTACTCTGGCATTTAAAAAATAGGATTTACTCTGAAAGATTTGTATTGTCGACTGTTTATCTTCTATAAGTAAATTTTCATTTAATACATTTGATTTTTACATGTGCATGCCTTAAAATTGTTTCCTCAAAGAAAACTTTCCTGGACTATCCCTACTTCCAAATATTTTATTTCGAAATAGGTATTGAGCACATCGATTAACTTGACAAACGAATGAAGAATACAAAATCAAAAATGATAATTCCGCATTACTTTAGATTCTTCACAATAACTCACCACTTTCATAATTATCACTTTCCTATCCATACCTGCTCAACCCAAAACTAATTAAAATTTCTAACGACAGCATAGCCAATCCGTCCTCTCCAAGAATAATTACACGATTCGCAATCGGAACACAATCGGCTAGCCGGACAAAAGGTAATTAAGTTGTAATACCTGTGACAGGTCCGTTTCGGTGATATAGCCTAAGCGATAACGCTTTACAACTTACAGCGTTCGGGCTCGAGGATAGAGATAGATTAAAAGGCTGCGATCGGTTTTCCGTACACGTTGTGGTACTCGAGCTTGTTCAACAGTACGGTCGTGCACATGTGCATTGAATACTATTGATAAACTGCTCGGCGCAGGTATTTAAGCTGTACACCTCTCGGACCTTATCTGATTGGTGTCGTTGACATAAGACAATGGGTCATATAACTTGCATGAATGAATTCATTTACCAGGAAAAAATAATTTTGTTATTGCTTATTGCCATACCAACAGTAACTTCTCAAGTATTTTTGGTCGCACTTTTCTTCGGGTTCACTTTTTAGAGAATTGTCAGTTTGGGATTGTTCACTTTTCGAATGGATATTATATTAGGTATCTTGCATTGGGGAAACATACCAATACAATTGGCGAAACATTAAGAAATACTTTCTAAAAAAAATAATTTTTGGCGCCAAGCGTATGGCCTTACTACCAAATTATCAATTTTGAAGTGCTGAAATCTTATAATTTTGAACTGAACTGATTTAAAACTGCAAAAATTGGGTTCCCTTTTGCACTTCTTTCGCGCTCATGGTTAAACCTAAGAAAAATTTGATATCACACTGTCCATAACATAACCTGAGACAGTTAGCACATTGTGAATGCAAGCAAGAACATAAAACAACTGCTACTACATATTTATGCTGTGAAATGTCAATTGTTTTGTTTAAAGAGAATGCATATGGTTTATATAAGAACTAAAAAAAAAATTAATACAAATCTGTTCCATACCGAAGTTTAAAATTGGATACGTGACTTTCTAATATTTTAGCTGCATGAGCAAACTCTATTGGATTGAGATCGGTAGCCTCTGCATTAATATAAAACTAGTTAGCCAGGATTTGACAGATATTTTCATTCTAATGACAGTAGATAGTGTCAAACGCTGTTGTTTTGACAATAGCTACTGTCAAAAGAATCAAAATATCTGCCAAATCCTGGCTAACTAGTTTTATTTTAATGCAGACACGACCGATCTCGATCCAATAGAATCTCATGCAGTTAAACAATTAATTTTAGATATAGTATGATAAAGTCATCAGCCTGGCCACATCAGATTTCTTTTTAAACTGATAATTGGAAAAGTTTTTTACTTTATCATTCTGCGTATGATTGTTATCGTGCCGAAAAAAAATTAGATTTTAGCGGAAATAGGTCTTTTTGGATCCCCTGAACATTTTTGACCAAGGTAAAAAAATGGGTCCAAAGGGACTGGTTGTGTCCTCTAAGCATTTTTCAAGGATTTTGCAAATGAGCCGCCACTGCAATTTCGTCAAAATAAGTAATTAATAAATTAAAGCAGAGGAAATTGTGTATAATTTATGTTTAAGACATTTTTTGGTAAATTTAATAGTTTACCTGTATGAGCAAATTCTATTTGATCGAGATTCAGTCAGCATTAAAACTAGTTAGCCAGGACTTGGCAATTATTTTTATTCTAATAACAGTAGGTAGTGTCAAACGCTGACTTTTTGACGATACCTACTGCCAATATTATCTGTCAAGTCCTGGCTAACCCGTTTTATTTTAATGCAGACACGACTGATCTCAATCAAATAGATTCTATCGATTGTTTCTGCAATCATACACTAGTACCAAAAAATTCCGTCAATGATTAAAGCCAAGTTCAAGCTTTTCTACGAAACTTTTTCAAGGATTCTTATATTTCATCTAGTACAGTTATAACATTTTATACATTTTATTTTATTTACAGCCGTTTTTCAGTCAATTCAGTGGCAAAATATAGTGTTTTGCTATGTTTCTATGAATAGAAGGTTTATTATTACTCCAAAAATAACAGTTTAAAAACCTCCAAAAACTGGAGCATAAACTTACACCTTATGCTAATGCTCATGAGTACATACTTCGAATACAGCAGGCACCAGAAAATGTTTTGTATTTAATAAAAAAAGTGGAAAGAACAGACAAATTTATGAAGAACATTTTAGGCAATTTGAGAAATAGAATTTTTATCAGAAATGCTTTAAGCTATCAAACAATTTGAAGCAATATGAATTGTAGTGTATATAATTAGCTTACAAATTAAAATTCTTGCTACAACAACAAGTAAACTAGCAATTTTCACATTTTATACCTACCTAGCAAGACCTAGAATTTTGAAAATATAGTATTTTTTTTGATAACTTATTCCTTAATTTATTGAATAAAATCATAAAATGCTTTGGCCTTAGTTGCAAACATTAAAAATTTGAATTTGATCGGGCTATAACCACACTTTACGGCACTTCATTTGTGAGCAAAAATGTTGTTCGACTTTCAGCAAGGTTTGGGGGAAAAAATACTGTACGATCAAGCCAATATTTTAAGCGTTTCGTATTGACGTTATTATAAATCTTTTGACACCCCAGGCATTATGATCTATTTTTTAAGTTTGGCAAATAAAATAAAATAAATGATCAACAAGAGTTAAACAATCCGGCATAAAACAAAACTAAAATAGATACAAAATTCTGTTTTTTTCTTAACTATTAGCAAAGCACCAAAGAGTGGATAAAATGTACCTAACGAGTCCAATTCAAAAAGCTGAATACATAGATGTATATAAGTCATGTAAAAGTATGTATATTTGTTATATTACCTATATTTGGTTATTGCAATTCCATGGCTATAGACATAACACAACATAAACAATAACCTGTTTACTACAGAAAAAGTGGCCAAACCCAATAATTGGTCGTAACTGTTTTGTTAAATTGGTATCCACTTGTATTATCCACAATATAAAACAAGGACGAACCAGTTTCAGATACCTGCTACGTCAAATTAATAACCTGAAATAACCGAAACAAAAAACTATACTAATTGGAACCTAACAACTGTTTTAGATACCTAAAAAACAGGATTCTAGGACATCGAATAGGTTGATGATATCTCATACCCCAACAACAAAAGACTCTGAGTTATGGCAATCTGATCCCCTATCATTATCCTTGTTTGCAAGCAGACAAACAAAACTCTTTGTAAAAGAACGCCGCCGTATTCTAACGATTCGCACTCGTAAAAACACATAAAAAACAGTAACCGTCGAGGACGTAACGAGAAAAGAATCCGGCCCGAAGGCCAGTCAGTCATCTCGCGCTCGTCAATTTTCGTCAAAACAGACGACGACTGTGCGCGCAAATGAGCGGCAGCTCAGTATAATGGCCCATTTGCGGATATCGTTAGCGAAACCATATTATATTTACTTTCGTGTCAACATCAAAGGCAGTCCGAATATCTTCTTCGAGGTGCTCGCTCACCAGAACTGGGTGTTCCACCTAAATATAAACGGGAAAGAACAAACCGACGTGTTCTTGTTTAATGAACATAACGTCGACTATAAATACCAACGCCAGCCAAAAAGAACAACTTTTCGATAAGCATGGAAAATATGTAAGCCGCTCGGTAGTTTTCGAGTAGTTCATGTAGTATTCCATATTCAAAAGGTAGTGGGAAAAATCTAGAAAACCTCTTAATTCTTTGATAGCTTATTTAAGTACCGGTTTCGACTCTATGAGTCATCCTCAGCTTAAATGGTCAAAGTCTTCACATCAAGTTACCAGCAATTGTTAAACTCGAAGAGTTCACTTTTGGAACACAAAAAAAATCATCAATAAAAATGAACTCTTCGAGTTTAACAATTATTTGTAACTTGATGTGAAGATTTTGACCATTGAACCTGATGATGACTCATAGAGTCGAAACCGGTAATTATTAATATTAAATAAACAATTAAAGGATTAAGAGTAATAATAGTAATAATAGTAGGGTTGCCAACATGGTGATTTTGACCCGGAGACTTCGCGTTTGGCGACCATTCTTCGGGCTACGGGTTTTCAGTTAAATTCTCCGAGTCGACTAAAGGTAATCAGTAATCATCTTTTGAGAAACTGTAGCGACCAATAAATATTTTTTTAAATTTATGATGATACAGTAACTGGTATTCTAATCACACAGTTTGCAGCGATTTCCCTTGAAGAAAAGGAATTTTTCCTAAAAGAAATAGGAAGCACTCTATTACTCATGCGAGAAACTTTGAAAGTAGCAATTGTAGCATTTTTAGATTTTGTCACATGTTTAGTGAATACAGTAGGAATCCTGTAGCGGTACGGTAATATAAAAAATGGCTTTCAAAAGGACGGGTATTATTTAAAGGTAGGAATTTTTCTTGTACGAAATTAACATTCAATTATGATACATTAATTAACAAAATATGTTTTGAACTTTCGTTGATTATTTTAATATGTATGTAGTTCAGATGATAAGAATGTCCCAACAATTTGTTTGAGTTTGTCAAAGGCAGTTCACAGAATACTATCATACTGGTCTGCCATAAAACAGTATTTTTTAAATCATGGAGACGACGACAGCGGTACCTTTATTTGAACATTTTATTATTAGTTGGACTATATATTTACAAAGACTGAGAGATATAGTTATCATTTTTTACTAGATACACATTTATTAAGGGGGGTTATACAAAACGCCAATATTGCCGGAATTAAATAAAAATTTAAAATTAGTTAGGGAACTTCAAGCAAAACCACATGATCCCTAAAAAATGCTAGTACATTAAAATTGTGATGGTCTAGGTGGTAATATTTTGTCATTTTGTCTGAAAACTTGTATACATTAATTGAAATAAATTAATTTACTTAAAAATTAGCATGTAGATCGCATCGTTTTCTGCACTACCTATATCCAAATTTCACACCAAAGCATTACTAAAAAGTATGTGTCGAAGCCGCACATTTTTGTGGCGGCTGTTATTAATTTAAACTTATGTTCCATAATATAATTATTTTCCTCCTGGTCAGCATAGGCAGAATGTTGGCAACCCTACATAATAGCATTGGGTCCTGGGTTTGAAGACTCATAACTCTGAACCTACTGTGATATGCTTCTAAACCATTTTTATCTACAAATTTTGAAAGTATTTCGGACATAAGCACCATTGTGATTTTAACCCCGTCAATAATGCGGTTGACGAAATACCAAGTGGCTTTGTTAAAAAAAGCTAGAGAAACCACAAGAGGTAATTAATTTAAATCATACAAATAGAACCAAGCAAAACTAATTTTTATCTACAAATTTTGATAGTATTTCGGACATAAGCACCATTGTGGTTTTAAACCCGTCAATAATGCGGTTGACGAAATACCAAGTGGCTTTGTTAAAAAAAGCTAGAGAAACCACAAGAGGTAATTAATTTAAATCATACAAATAGAACCAGGCAAAACTAAAGTAAATTTTAATTACCTGTAAGACTAAGAGGCTCATTGAGTTAGGCTTCCCCATAACAACAACTGACACTGAAAAGTGATGCGTTTAACCATAGCGCCTCCCTAATAACATGCTTCCTTCCAATTTTTCAATGAAACAAATGATTATAATAAACTTCTAATGCCTTCCCATTACCAGTAACGACTCTCTCTCGCACAACAACTCTCCTAGGCCTGGCTTCAGCCTCTCGGTGATTATTTTCTTCTGTTTCTGGTTAAGCACCGTCAATTCCATTAACTTTTTTCGGCCCTTTTCCAATTCCCCCCTAATTTATTTAGTATAAACCACCCTCTATGGCGGGAAACAGATCTCCGTCTCGATGACCGCTAAACGCGTCTGGCCATTTTCCATCTGCACTTTCACATACTCTCTAATTTCTTTCTTGTGCGGGGCTTAGGGTGGAACGATTGTTTCTCCGCCACTGTTTTATTTAATTAGCGACCGACCACCCCCGCTCTGTTGCTGTCTCCACGTCCGGTCAGCGGCAAGAATTAAGATTAATGGGTCTCGGACATGATTAGTTGTGAATAACCCCCAGGGTGGATGGATGAGTTCGCTGGCGTGGTGACGGTGGTATGGCCATTTGCACTAAGGGAAAATTTGATGGAGGAATTATGTGCAATTTAGTTGCACTTACTGTCATGGTAATGGGTAGGTTGTGTGTGTGTTGTTGTTGTTGCCGTTATTTTAATTAATTTTAGGGTTTAGCGAACCCAAAATTGCCATTTTTCAGTACAGAAGAGCCTTATTTTGGAGAGTGTCTGTTCGCTGTGTACCTGGTGATGAAGTAATCATGAAAGGGGGCTAGAATGAATATTTGTTTTATATTTTAATCATGTACATTTTGGTACTGCCATTGCCAGAAACATTTGGTTGACATTAACCAAAAGTAATGATTTTTAAATTTTCTTTAAATTTTTGTCTCAATGATTACATATGCATAGTCAGAGTTTTGATTTAACATTTGATTTACCAATTTACAATGACATAAGGAAAAATCTGATGTGGCCAGGCACATGACTTTATCATACAATATATAAAGTTAATAATTTAGCTGCATGAGATTCTATCGAGATCGATCGTGTTTGCATTAAAGTAAAACGAATTAGCCGGGATTTGACAGATATTGACAGTAGGCATTGTCAAAAAATCAGCTTTGGACACTACCTACTGTCATTAGAATAAAAATATCTGGCAAATCCTATATAAATGCAGACACGATCTCGATCAAATAAAATTTGCTCCTACAGCGAAACTATTAATTTTACCAAAAAATGTCATAGACATAAATTATACAAAATTTCCTGTACTTTAATTATTTTGACGAAATTGCAGAAATGGCGGCACATTTGCAAAATCCTTGAAAAATGCATAACAACATTGCTATATGCACTCGAAATACACATTTGACTTTGTAAACACCATGGAAACATCGGGCTGTTTCAATATTATTTTACATAACGCACGTGCGCGCGTGTTCATTTCTCTCATTGCATTCTCCATGCATTTGCGTGTTGAATTGACGTTTTGCAACCGCTGACGTTCTGAGTACTGTCAAAAGTTTCATAATATCCTGGCTACCTACTATTAATGCAGACACGATTTCGAACAAATAGAATTTGCTCCTGCAGCTAAACTATTAATTTGACCAAAAAATGTTGTAGACATAAATTATACAAAATTTCCTCTATTTTAATTTATTATTTATTTATTTTGACGAAATTACAGAAATGACGGCTCATTTGCAAAATCGTTGAAAAATGCTAAGAGTAAATAGCCAGTTCCTTTGGACCTTTTTTAACCAAAAACTTTTCAGCTCTAAGTTTGGTCATAAAACTTCTAAATATGAAGTTTCGTCCCGATACGTTTAGTAGTTTCTCCGGAATCGTAGCAACAAAACTCGAATACACACACACAGACATTTTTTTGTACCTTGGTCAAAAATGTTCAGAGGACCCAAAAAGACCTATTTCCGCTAAAATGTCAAATTTTTCGGCACGATTACAATACTTCATCATACTGCGTAAGATAAAGTAAAAATGGTTTTAAAAATTTAAATGTTGAGTTTGTTCAATTTTAATATATTATTTTGTCGATTGCTAAGTCGAAATTTATAAACAAAACAATGTTGGCAACTAAATTTGATAAATTGCTACTTCTACTGTTAAGAAACACAAAATAAAGACATATATGATAAAATATTAGGAAAATCACTTGGAAAACCACCAAAAAATGAATAATTTAACACCAAATGTCATATAAATCAGCAAATATAGTACACAGTTTAGAGTACGCATTTGGTTGCTAAAGTAGAACTTTTTAGCATTTTAAGGTAAAAAAACATTTCAGAAAGCAAGCCATAAAATCAAAAATATTTATTCGGAATAAGTAAATTTTTCGTGAGTGTTGTGGAATCCCAAAGAGATAAAAGTTTTTTTACAAATAGAATCATAGTACTTTCTTTGCAAGAAAAACTACTTCCGAGTAAAATTTTTTACAAAAATCAACATTTCACATCTTGTGACGCTCAAAAGTGAATTAGAAACATATTGCTACACCATAGTCTTGCTGTATTGTGATTCTAATTTTCAATTCCAAAATTACAGATCTCCATCATTTTTATGCCCGAACTAGACCTAGCTATTAATTAAACAAGAAAACAAATAGTTCACTCTTAAACAAATTTAACAATTACTTGCATTTCGACTACTATGTATGTAAAATCAAAATTCTAACTAAGGTTATGGACTTTTAGAGTATAAAGTATAATTTAAAGAGTATAATTTAAAGTTTTCAAAAGAACGCTTTTCAAAGAACCGTTTCTACTCCTATCTACTGTTAGAAGGAATGAGGAAGTCAATCATTTAATCCGAAATATTGATAGTTAAAAATAGATATTATATAGATTTATTGGAGTTGCCGATATACTTAATATTTTATTAATTTTAATAGTATTAGGGCCGGTTTCTCTATCTCCCGTTAAGTGTCTGATAACTTAACCACCAGATAAGTCGGTAATAGGGCAACCAATGACTTATCTGATAGATAGCTATTCATTACTTTATGGGTTGGCTCTTTGTATCTAAAGAATATATATTCATATGATACCGCAGTTTACCGACCACAGCTTGACAATGATATACTTTACCTTAGCGACTAGCCGTTTGTTATTTTTGTTCCACTAGCAACAGCTTTACCTACCCGAAAAAAGTTTCACATAAATAATATTTTATTTATCTCAGTGAAAAGATATTAAGAAGATATCAAACACCACTAGACCATATGGTACAACCTAACAAATGCTCAAACTACCTGGTGGTCACTTTTTTCGTTGTGGTATCCCCGGCAACAGAGATGGAGAGTGAACAAATCGCCCACGTACACAATTAACGTTGTCGCTGAGCCAGAGCACGCGTTTAATTGCTTTTGTACAATAACCTCGGCAACGCTTGTTAATAGCGCAACAATCCGCAAATAAACCAGCGGACTTTACAAACGGCGTTGTGCGGCCACGGACGCATTCGCGTAATTTTCCGCAAGAATTCCGAACAATCTAACAGCCCGACCGGTCGCTACGTGGCTTCCAGCTTCCTTCCTCCTAGCAGAGAGAAGTGTAACAATGCAGAGACTGCGGAATAATTTGCGATTCGAGCCCCAATTATAAAATTCCGGCTGGCGAGTGAGAAGTTTATGATCTGCCTTTTTTTACGATTGGAACGTTTTTACGTGGCACTATTCTTCATTTGTTTGCTTGCACGTCGACAACTTGGAGTTAACCAAGCTTGGAGTGGGCCTGTCTCATGCCTTCTTATGCAGACGCTGTAAAATGTTATGTTATTGAGTCGGCGTGGACGTGATGTGAATTTGACGGATTAAAAGATGGAACACCGAAGATGCAGATCTCCGAGTAACCATGTATGATGGAAATACCATTCTTCAATTCAAGTGGTGTTGCGATTGCCAAATGCGTTTTAAGTATCTCCTGTTTCTTTTTAACTGTTTTCGTAGCAACATTGGATCCACTTTTAAATATTACTGGAATAAGATTATTCATTGAACCGGCAATGCAAAGATTTGTCGTTCGAATCCAGGTCATGGATGGTTTTTTAATTGTTTTTTTTAGTATTTTGTTAATATTGCTTCTAGTGCACAGAATTGTTCTTAATTAACAGCACCTCATAGGCACCTATGTACCTATAACACCTAGTCTGATGACTATCTAGCTATATTAATCTAACCTAAATTGCTACGTATAAACAGTGTTATATTAAGTGTTCCCCATTGCTGTATCTTTTTTAACATCACTTCACCAATTCAAAAGGTTTAGTTCTTTTGAGTCTTCGCTCACTGTCACAATAGTCAAGAAGCTGGATTGCCTCGACATTCGTGTGCTAGAGAAGTCTGTTTTGATGATTCTCTGCAACTTCGTTGGTTACTATTTCCATCGCAAGATTCCTGGTGAGATTTCTGTTCCTTATATACCAAGGTGCATCCACGATGTATCTTAGCATCTTATTTTGGAAGCGTTGAATAATGTCGATATTGCTTGGCTTAGTGCAGCCCCACAGTTGGATACCATAGGTCCACCAAGGTTGAAGTATCTATATTTTGCGGTTATTGAGTACCTTGGTGTTATTTATTTTCACTGGAACATGTTGTATTCGCTTATTGGTAAAGTGTATGTGAACGGATTTGGTTTCGTTTAATGCAATTAGCCATCGTTGCATCCAATCACTAATATTGTTGACAGCATTCTGAAGTTTTAGCGTTGCCCCTTCAACATATGTATCTACTGCCATGATAGCTGTGGCAAATCATCAGCAAAAGTGGCAACGATAACACTATCTGGTTGCGGAAGATCATGTGTGTAAAGAAGGTAGAGAATTGGGCCAAGTACAATACCTTGTGGTACTCCAGCCACCAGAGTTGAGTACTCATTATCTTGCTTTATACGGAAGTATCTGTTAGAAAGATATGATTTTAATAGTTGCCTATACTTGAACGGTAGTGACTTTTGCCACATCCAGGAATATAGAGGACCATACCTTTTTTCCTTCTAGAGTTAGTTCTATAATCATTGTTATTCTATGCACCTGATCAATTGTCGAATGTTTGTTTCTGAATCCAAACTGATGAGCGGGTATAATATTTCTTTCATCTAAGATTGGCTTCAGTCCTTTTGCAAGTAGTTTTTCAAACAGTTTTGACAATGTGGGTAGTAAAGAAATTGGCCTGTAGGAGGATCATCACTACCTACGCAGTTTTCCAAACAGTTGGCACATGTTTAAGCCTAAATGCTGCGTTGCAGAGGTTAGTTATCTTAACTATGGCTTCTTTTAGGTAACTTTTTTAAGATCTCACCTGTTATTAGACCAAATCCAGGTGACTTTTCAGTTTTCATTTTTTAATATCGAATGTGCATAGAATAATAAAACAAAAAGTCTGCAATAAAAAGCTCTTCTAAAAATACCCTGAATACAAGACTCTCGGTTATATTCAATAAGCATTTCTATCTTGGATCTAACTGAAAGTGTAAGAGTACATGACGTCGAGAAAGGGACGCCGTCTGAGAGTCAATTCAGCGGAAAATTGCGAAGAAATTCCAATTTAGATATGATCTACGTCCAGGTGAAACAATTGCCGGCCGACTCTCTCTCTCTCTCTCTCACTCTCTCTCTCTCATAACCGCAAAATTTAATTAACCTTTGTCGGGTGGTGGTAGTGAGAGCTACGCTGCCGTCGACTACCCGGCACGATTGCGGTGTACATAAAATACTGGATATAATTGAAAATTTTATAGCGGGCCTATTAATGTTTCACGGAACGACCTGTTAGGAATACACGCAGGTCAATTTCGGGCCAGTTTTACTACTGTAGCCCTCATGCAGTCACAAAAGTCCTGAGTTAATTTTTTTAGAAGCAACAAGCTACTTTAGAAGGACTTGCGCTAACATTAGAAGTGGGATTTGCCAACTTTCCTAAAAACTGGAAATATAGTTATAACTGTTCTGGATTGGTCCCGACCTTGCTTGAATAGTCTGTAGAACAATCTGTAACTCAATTTCTGCGAAATATTTTCCCACTTGCTACGACAAACATCTAAAGTTAAACAACATAACTCCTTCTGTATATTTTCCTTTAGGTGGACGGCAAACTGGCCGAGAGCTTATTTTATTGGACAGCTCCGAAAATAAACACTTCAAGTAACAAATGACGGCCGAGTTTATGATAAACGGTTCCCACATTAGCCTTGGTGCGCCTTTTGGGAGGAGTCTTCTTAAAAACTTAATGAAAATTTAAGTGTAATCTCGTTACCGTGCGTCTCGGCGCACCAGAGCCGGCATTTTTTCTATTTAATTCGTTCCCGTCAGCCATTGCGCTAAGCCGATTAACGTCAGGCTAGAAATAGATCCCCAGTCGAGATTTTTTCGAATTAATTAGAAACGGCTTTTTGATGTGTGTGTGCGTGCGTGCCCTATCGCCCAATCGTGTGTATGTAAATGCTAAACTGATAAAATTCGAGCCACATATACCTACTATAATAATACTACTACTTCTACCATTACTGCTAATATACAGTAGTGGGCAAAAGTAAAATCCTGATCATGAAAAGTTTGATTAGATTTAGATCAGGTTATATGCACTTTAAAACACATACTCCTTAGTAAACTACAGACACAAAAGCTACAAAAACTACTTTTGCACCGGGAAGATAAATTACGGTAATTACTTTTTTCGTAAATTACCGTTGAAATTAAAATTATTAATTTCAAATATTAAGTAACCACGTAATTAAAAATGGTAAATTACGTTGGCTTAAATTACCGAGTAAATAAAAATTCGAAAATGTAAAATTGTATGTTAATAAAAATGTTTGGTAAATAAAAGTAACTATTTTGTAAACAGCTAGCAATCTGACTAAAGATTTTAAATTTCCGTAATTAATATTTTCAGTAAATTACCGTTGAAATTAAAATTATTACTTTTAAACTTAAATTACCACATAATTAAAAATTGGTAAACTATATTTTCTTAAATTACAGGGTAATTCAAAATGATAATTAACCGATAACAGTAAGTCATGTAAAAAAATGGGTAAAGCTTTATAAATTATTATATTGTAGATATAACAGCAAAATTACAATATAAAATACTATTATTTATTACAAAACGACAACGCCAGGTTTCACAAACAATGATCACATTTTATCCAGATCACAAGAACATTTTTTAAATCATAAATTTGATAGTAGGTAGATGATTTCTGATTTAAAATGTGCATTACTGGCTCCGCTGAAACAAGTAATTAAAAATCCGGAAATTTCCATTAATTACGGTAACTTATCTAGTAATTTACCCGATAAATTACGCTCTTACAGCCCTATGTACCTCCCAGGCAAAGCAAAAACAAAAGTGCACTTGTCGACTGCTTAGGAGTGGGGTACATTCACGCAAGTACTGATGGAAGGTTTTTGAAATTATTTTACAAATTCCGGTAAATTAACAACTGTAATTAGTATTTTCGGTAAATTACTGGTAAATTACACATTACACCATTTTACACCATACACCATACACAATTTTCTATCCAGTAAAATAAGTAAATATATAAACTCTTTTCGAGCAACTCCAAGTCGACAAAGGTATATTTTATAAGTAACGCTTATGAATAAAAAACCTAAAAACCTAAAAACATTGTTATAAACTCATCCAGATTCATCAATTGCTGTTATGGAGGCGTTTGGAGTGTACTCATTCAAATGCTCTAGTTATGACGATGTTTAGGTAGATTTATTGGAACAACTCGACACCATACACCATACACAATTTTCTATCCAGTAAAATAAGTAAATATATAAACTCTTTTCGAGCAACTCCAAGTCGACAAAGGTATATTTTATAAGTAACGCTTATGAATAAAAAACCTAAAAACCTAAAAACATTGTTATAAACTCATCCAGATTCATCAATTGCTGTTATGGAGGCGTTTGGAGTGTACTCATTCAAATGCTCTAGTTATGACGATGTTTAGGTAGATTTATTGGAACAACTCGAGATAGAAAAGCATAAAAGAAACCACAATCTAACTTTATTAAATGATTAATTAGTTGATTATTGATTTTAATTAATTTCAACATTTTATTCATGTTTACAAATCCAATAATTTAAAAAAAATTGAGCTTTAACTTGCCTACTTTGTACCAATTTTTCACTTATTACTCTTGGTAACTTCCAGTCGTGTTTTGAAATCCCTGATCATAAGTTTTATGTTAAATTATTATTTATTTACTTTATTATCACCATTTTTCTAATTGTAGATTTGAGCTGATCATCTTTTAAATAACAAAACCCGTACCTAAGAAATTAAAGAAAACTTAACAAAAGAAAAGAGGTTTTTTCATTCATAGGCTTTACTTATACTATTTGTTCATGTACTTTCGTCGAATACCGTATAGGTTGGTAATGGGTATATGAGCTGGCGGCTTTCTTCTTCGTGAGTCTCGCTACCATATACAGTTAACAATAACGCCTCTGTGCGTTACACGTTACTGCGATGTACTGGCAGGGCACTCGCGACTTCGCTACTAGCCTGCTAAGATAAGATCAGTGCGTGTAATGGCAAATAAACTACTTCGTTGTCCATGTCAGGGTATAGTCCTTCAGGTTTAAGGAGATGTCATTTAGCCGACGGAATTCTTCTGTTTAAGGTTGGGTGCATCATGCACCATCTGCATGTTGAATGGTCATCTTGACCATGCATCATAACAAAACTTTGAAAAACGATAATTTGAAGTTGACTGGTGTCAAAACCTGACTGGTGAAAGAAATAAGCAGTGTCCACTAGTTATCTGTTGGTATTTGGTGTATGGAGTATGATCTGTGTTGGGTACAATAATTGTAAACTTCTTATCAATATTTCAACATGGACTTTTTCCCATAGTGAATCTTAGAGAGAAATTCTAGAAGATATTACGCAATATGTATCAAACGCGATACAATTTGAAGTGCTATGCCAATATGTTCGGTCCATTTGCTGTTGAGAATACAAGATTTCACTCTTAAGACCTAAAATATAAATACCTGCCAACATTTGTAAGGTGTGATGCAAGTTCAGATGTAATTGCTGTAATCTTGAACTGGAATGCCCTCTATTTTTGAATTCTTATCATAATTTTAGTGCATGAAGTACTACCACAGCCCCACTGATGTTTTTAAATTTTAGCTTTAGTTGTTAAATAACACAGCATGTTTTAAGTAACAAATTATTTCTGTACTACTACACATATGTTTAAAGTAATTTATGATTAAATTCTGTTGAGAATGAATTGTTTTATCAATTTCAACTTGGACAACCACAACTAGTTTCTATACAGTCTGATCATGATATTGAACTACAACATATATCAAACAATTTGCATTCCAAGAATGTCGGTTCCAGAATCTACGTATTCTTTTCACATAAAAATGTACTCACAAACTATCGTCTAAAATTCTACTGTTTTTAAGTTTTTATTTTGCAGTTATTCGCATAATTTTTGGACTAACACTATTAGTAGAGTAGTAAAAACATAGTATATTTCTCTTAGATATTAGGAAATACACGATAGAGACTATATTTCTGAGCGCTCTGTTATAATTGATTCCACCATAGTATGTGATATATTGTCCTGTGCCTTTCTTTTTGATAAAACCTTCCACCCTAAATAGAATGTCGTTGGGGTATCAAGCTTATTATGTATTATTTGTACTAAAAATATTGCAAAGAATTCATAATTGTAAAACATATTAATTTCATAATTTCTATATTTATATTTCTATATTGTATATTATATGTATATTTCTCTAGTAAATTATCAAAAGGAAATTAGATTACTATTAAATTACATTAGTAAAGAAATTAATAATAAAATTCCGAAATAGACAACTTATTTGACTAGAGGATGATAATTAATTCTCTCTAATACTATCGACTATAAAACCAGTTGAACGACAGAAACAACATTTGTTAAGTAAATTCCATATGATTCCCATTTTCATTGACACACTGTATGCCTTACTACTATGTTGATGATTTATTTATTTGTGAATTATTGTCAACAAACCAATTTAAAAGTTGAGACTTTCATTACCAAAATTAATTAAAAATTTGATAACCCAACTGACCCAACCTAATATGAAATTCAGTAATAAATCCTAACACTCGTTATCAAAATTTATTGCTTTGTTTTTGGTGATATAATTATAAGAAGTACTGAACTTACAACAGCACATAACACATGCTTTTGATATGGAAATGGGACACCCGCACGAATATTTTTTTAGGCTAACGTATACTGTATATTTTTCTCCTTTTTTTGCCGTGTTCAAAAAGCAATATTTCACATGGTAAATACCAAAGAAGAGGGCAAATAATTTATCGCTTGGGAGCCCGTCATCGAGGATTAGGTCCTACCTACATATGTCTAGATATAATAAATAATTGGGGAGATTTGAATAAATCTCGAGCAAACATTCGCCGCCCGTATGGGTTCATCACCGTTGCTACCGGTTTTCAATATGGCCGCCACCTTTTTTTTTGCTCGACTCTTCCATAAAATATGTTTATAGACGAGATTCCGGCATATTCTGGATTATGTAAGCAAACAGGAAGAGCGGGCAATACTTTTCGGTAGGATTAGGAGGATTTTAACTGTAAAATAAATAGTAGTGAATGCAGGCGAAGTATAGCCGAGGTTTTAAATATACAGCGGCGTAGCGTCGGTTTCTTTAATTGGCCGTTAGACTTTTCGAAACTTTAAATGAACAAATATTGGAATGTTATAATTAGAAGTTCTCGGGAAACTTTAGTACGGTTATTCCCGGTTTGGAATTGCCTAAAAGCACGAACGGATGCTATCCATTCCTTGTCGATTGGTAACAGATTCTACTAAGTACCAATAGTAGGCACTGTTACATCTGCATGTTAATGTTTTGACCTACAAACACCGCCAAATATATAGTTATGGAAATATCGAGAACGTCGTTTGCTTGTGGTTTAAGTTCGAATTAAGTATGGTATTTATAGCGGTCTACATAGAAATGGTTTTCCAATGAGGGTTAGTTACAATTTATTGTGAATAGAACTTATAATTATTATTAATAATTATAATTTCAGAATCAACGAACTATTATCCTAGAGTTTCCGATTTTGTATTTTTGTAACAAAAATGGTACATTTTTTGTTTATTCATATGCGAAGAATAATTTCCTATAAGTATTTGTGACACAACATGATTATAGATTTATAAATTTTATCCATTTTTCTCTTATTATCGGTTTTAAACATTCTCTGCCAATAAGTCAGGTGCATTGCCACGAATATTGTCGCCTTTCTGTTGTTCTAGACTTATTTTATGGTCCTAGTATGTACTTAAGCATGAGCATTAGCATAAAGTGTAAGTTTATGCTTCAGTTTTTGCAGGTTTTAAAACTGTTATTTTTTAAATTGTATAGCTACATAATAAACCTTTTATTCATAGAAAGATAGAAAAACACTATACGAGTACTATGAAATAAAGATCGGTAATGCCCCTGAATTGACTGAAAAACGGATTTAAATAAAATAAAATGCATAAAATGTTACTGAACTAGATGAAATAGAAGAATTTTTGAAAAAGGCTCGTAGGAAAGTTTGAACTAAGCTTTAAACATTGACGGACTTTTTCGGTACTAGAGTACGATTGCAGAAACAAAATAAAAAAAATCAGATGTGGCCAGGCACATGACTTTATCATACAATATATAAAATTAATAGTTTAGCTGCATGAGATTCTATTTTATCGAGATCGATGGTGTCTGCGTTAAAATAAAACGAGTTATCCAAAATTTGACAAATATTTTGATAATATTGACAGTAGGTATTGTCAAAAATCAGCGTTTGACACTACCTAGTGTCATTAGAATGACACTAATTGTCAAATCCTGGCTAACTGATTTTAATGCTGCCACAATCTCGATTAAATAGAATATGCTCATATAGCTAAACTATTAATTTTACCAAAAAATTTCATAGACATAAATTATACAAAATTTCTTGAGAAATGGCTTACATTACTTGCTCATAGAATAATATACTATTTCCAATTATCAGTTTAAAAACAAAACAAAACTTTTAAAACGGTCCACCATTAAAAATTCTGAATGACTAAGTATATAATAGGCAATAGAATGTAAGAAGAATATAAACTAAATTATCGAGAGCAAATGTTTCAAACCGAAAATAAAGACACAAAATTATAAATTTTTTATTCGTAATTATCAAGCATTCGATAAAAATGCTTACTAACTAAGTGATAAACAATATGAAAAACATGTTAGGCTGCCCCACCTTTTCCCCGCAAAACTTCTTTCTAGAAAGTAAATGTCATACTGCGCAAGCTTTTCCATATAGACCTGTTTGCTTTTTCAGCTCCTTAAGAAGTTGCAGCCGTTTGAAGTATTGACAAAATAAAGAATAATTACGAATAAAAAACGACATTAATATAAATATAAAAACAAATAAAATACATCATCAATACACATTACAACAACAAAAAATAAATACATTTAAGTAAAAATATAAGATTTGAAAAATTAATTCAATAAGCAAATTATGAAATTTGAGATATTGCCATTTATAATACGGTTTTGCAAATATTTCAAACGGCTGACACTTTTTAAGGAATTGAACAGACAAATAAGTCCATATGAAATTCTTTACTCAGTCCGACATTCACTATCTAAAAAAAAAAAACAAGAAACTGTTGTTTGGGAAAAAAAAGTGGGACAGCTGAATTACACGGTATATGTATAATATTTAAAGGGTGTTTGTAGGAGTCACATCAAGAAACATATAATTTATTAAAACAAATATTTGGTGATAAATAATAGCTATTATGTAACAGCATCCATGCCTTCACTACACAAGATTGCGTTGAAACAGGAAGTAATTAACTATATTCTAAAATGCAGTTTTGTTAGTCCATTGTGCTTACCACTATCCACAAAAACCTACAAGATTTAAAACTAAGCACTAATAATACAGTACAAGAATAGAGCCACCATATATCATCGAACAATACCGATTGTCCAAAGACATCACATCCATATGCATACAATAAAATTGATTGTAAAGCTAATTATTTAATTATTTCCCATGTATTATCAAAGCCTCAAAGCAGCTTTTACGTTCATCACAGTTGTTATTTTCTCTTCGCTACCGATGTCAAAAGAGCTTCTATACAAAGCCGAATATCAGGATTCATTTCAACGGACACGAACTGTCAGACACAACGAACCAACGCATGGAGGCTGCGGCAATAAGGCTAAAACGGCTACTGGTAGACTACGCTGAAAGCATATTATCGTAAATAGTGCTTTTGACGTTGCGTTATAACTGCACCAAGGGATAATTTGCCAGTTTCCATATTTCATCGACTCTTTAGGCCGTATATTTATAATTTATCGTGGACGGTGTTACGGTCTTGTGATGTCGCGAAATTTATACTGTCGTGTAAATTTCAAGTCTGTGACACCCGGTATAAAATTATATAATTTGTTGGTGACGTGTTTGCATAGTTTGTTATAAACGGGGCGTTTACACCACCATGATTTGTGGGTTAATATATTATATATGTATAACATGTGCCTTTAATAGCGACTTTCTATTAGAAGTATATGAAGAACTAAAGGAAACGTGAAATTATTAGATTGTGTGTGAGTTTCTTATCTAAAATGTTGCTGGATTATGTTCCTTTGTAAAACCCTGTGAAGAAATTCAGGATTTTGGTGAGGTTCTAAAGAACTGTGTACAAGGCCATATAAATTGTTATTTAATTTGGAATAACTGTATTTGTTTTTATCTTACTTATTTTTTATCTGTTTTTCCTTTACTCAATTGAAATTTGTTGAAGTCTATAGGGTCACTGCAGGTTAAACTAAAATTAATTGAATATAAGATAAAATTGACCTATATAGAATGAACGACGGTGTCAAGAATTCAATCAAATAGTTAGTGTCATATCCGAAATTCTATCTAAATTTTATTGTAATATACAGAATTCAAGACAACACCCATCAAACTATAATAATTTATTTATTCCTATGAACTGTAATCTACCACAACTATATGCTTTACCAAAATTGCATAAAACTGATCACCCCATCCATCCTATAACAGCATTTTATGATTCTCCAACAAATAATTTAATAAAAATAGCGTCAAGTACCGAAAGAAGTAAAATTTGAACCTAAATGTTCTATTAAAAATACCTAACAGTTTATAGAAATCACCAAGGAAATCAATCTGATTTTTTTTTACTCTCGAGTTAGTCTCGCAAGTTTTTTTATAAGCATTACAAGGACAAAATTTAAATTGATCATTATATCTTGTCCTTAACCACATAGTCAAACAAAATTATCGTTCATTTGACGGCAAATTTTATAAATTACAAGACGGATTACCCATGGGAATGGCCTTGTCTTCATTGCTTTCTGATATTTTTCTAGATCACGTTGAACAACATCATATCATTAATAATAATACCCAGTACAATTGTCAAGTCGTTAAATGGATCAGATATGTAGAGGATGCGTTTTGCATATGAAGAGGCGACGAAAAGACTTTAAATTGTTTCTTGGATTACATTAATAACCTTCATAATAAACTTAATTTTACTTTAGAAACTGAAGCAAATTTAACTTTAAACTTTCTCGATTTGACATTAATCAAAAATAATAACGATGTCAAACTATAAATTTTTAGAAAGTTTTCAGTTGTACCAACTAGCTGTTGTTACATGATTCATCGTTATCTCACATACCCCTTAACAAATATCCCTTCAAAAATTGATGAATCAAATTATATATAGGAAATCTCTGCAAACAACTTATTTCTCGTGAAACACATCGATCGACTTTTAAAACAATATTTGATAAAGACTGACCCACTTTATATTTTTGAAAAGCAACACAATAGAGTTTACAGACCATTCACATGCAATACCACCACTACCAAACTTTAACAAAATCTTGCCAAATTTTAATATTCGTCCCGCTTTCAAAAGGCCCAATCAAATCTTTAGCTAACTTTCCAATTCCAGACGCCTACTCCCACTTTGGAAAACCCTGGCGTATCCTCTGTTGTTTCAATTTACCCTCTGTATATGTGAACCAGACTGGACGAACTATTTCCAAATGCATTTTAGAACATCAAAGTAGAAATAATTCAAATCTCTATAAACATAAATTAGAAACAGGTCATGTTGATTGAAAAAATACTAAACTTATTCACCAATGTCAGAAGAACTATAAATTAGATTTATTGGAACAATACCAGATTGAAAGACATAAACTTGACAAAAATATTAACCTTCTCAATGACCAAATTAATTTCCCACATAAATCTAAACTAATTTTAAAATTTTTTAGAAGTATATTAACGTTTAATACGGCTTTGGATAACTGACCATAAGTTATAGATTTTCCATAGTGATTGTACTGTTTTATTTTATTATTTTTGACCTTAAATGATGTAATTACTGTTGTAGATTTAAGATGATGATCCCAGATCGAAAACGGTTCTGAATGAAATAACATAATCTGCAAATGCTAAAGAGGGTTTTTTATTACACTTATACCAATATAATAATTTAGTTGGCATAGAAACTGCATACTCTGCTGTTTCAGTAAAAGTCTCAATAATCTTCGTCAGAGTAAGCTAGAAAACAGTTTTGAGAAATTGATAGACCACATTTGGCACTAACATAAAATAAAATTTGAAAGAAATGTTATCGGATGTTGAGATTATAGGTAGGTATTCACATAAAACAATCGTGGACAATCGGTTGTGAATGAAAACCCTGGTTTAAATTGAGACAAAATATTTAACTGATACAATTTGCAATTTAAGTTTTATATTACAAGTTTTTCTTAAATATAATAAAAAACATTCATAATGAAGAATTGTTGGAAAAAAAATCCGATCAGATTTACTAACATCGGACAATTTTCTAATTTTCTTAAAGTTCTTGAAAACTATAATAATATTCTTGATTGGTGAAGCAATTGGACGAAAAGAACATATTTTGAAGTACAATTTGCGTATTATTGTTCAGAATCAGATTTAGATGAATTTTCTGTACGTCAAACAGCTTAAAACATGGACAAGTTTTGAGACTGCAGACTAAAGCAGAATGTTGATTAATTTACGTTTGTTAGCAGTCGTACACGTTCAGTAAACAGTTTATAACCAGAAAAATTCCATTAGATAAGTAGAATCCAGACATTCCCGGATAATGTCGACTTTATTTCTTCATTTCGCAAAGTAGGTATGTAAATATGGCCGCAACTTTACGCTCAGCGGTAATTTTTAGCGCAGCTTTTACAGTATTAACGGGAATGCATACAATGGTCGGTAGTTACGACAGTAGATTCCATTAATAAAATTAACCATTCCGTTATTTATGCGCTGTTTTTCCTTAACCAGATAGAGGATTCCGGCGGGTGTTTACGCCCTACCACCTTACTTACTTATAGCAGTTACGGTTTACTTATATTATAAGCCGTTACTCCTAGTTCCATTCCATTTCAAGGAATTGCCCATGATTATATACCTTATGGGCAAGCTGTATTACACGGTGAATTAGATAATAGGGCGGAAATAAATTGAAAACGCTCAGGTATGTACATATTTGTGAAACGATGGAGAAGAGAAATAAAATTAAAATAATAAAGGACTTTTTAAACCTCTACAACAATGATTCTTTATTCTTTAAACTAAAATTATTTTAAATGATCCTAATTAGCCCAATTGTGTTAAGGAGGGATTCCAGTTTTCAAATGAAAAAATTTGCAAAATTAGGCATGTTATATGTAATTAGCCGACAGCGTGCAGGTGCAAAACGTGCGGAGCGCGCGGATCGGTCGGATCGCGCGCTAAACAATTTCTCTTCTCGAGCAAAAATTTTTTTAATCCAAAAATTCTTGTTGTGGGTGGTTTACAATTCTGTGAAATTCTCTCGTGAACAGTCATGGATAGGAAATACTCAAGAAAAACTCCTACACGTGCTGATAGACAACAAAAATGTCCGATGAGGCTTGCACATTGAAAAGAATAGACAACTTTCTATGGTATACCAATCAGAAGACATCCAGATTGTTGATGATATGTACAATGCTGTGTGGACCAAATCATAAGATCTAGATGAATCAACATTTCCAGCATATGCACTGCCCTCTTCACCATCTTCAAGGTGGCTCAAAACCTTCCAAAATTGCTGCTTATGCAGCAGCAGGTATTTATAATAAAGGCTTTTTGCCGTCCTTAAAACTATGACAACAATAAGAATCGTTATTGGCACGGAAACAAAGATATTTGCAAATGTGCGCGAGAAACAGCGTCTGGTGAGGTCGTCGACATGTGCACTCGAGGCTGCAAAATAAGCTCAAACAAGGCGAAGAAATGAGCAAATGTCTCAAAATAAATTCTAGGAAGTGGAGGAAGGAATAAAGTATGGCCCTGGTATAGCATATTAGCAGAAACATACTGTAGGTACTCGATGTCACGTTATAAACTGTAGGTGAAACTTTAAACGCGTTTTTCTCGTAACAGTATTTTCGCGAATGATATTTTGCGTGATATTTCAAAATCTATTTGACCGATTGACTTCAAATTTTAACTGGATGTTCAGTAAACACGCCTTTATCATTGGATGAAATTCAAAAGTCACCATTTCCTGAAATATATATTGATATATTGCAAAGTCTCGCCAATACAAAATTCTAAAAAAAAAAAACGGTAATTTTACAAGAAGAAACCGGAATCCCCTTAAAAATTTTAATATAAAGCTCGAATTAATACGCACAGTTATACTTCGTTATTCTTTCTCTCTTCAACTCGCACGAACTGCTTTTAATTTTAACGCAAACTGGGACCTATCAGACACCATACTTAATTTAAATTAATAGCACATCGTAAAAAGCGTACCAACAACAATTAATCTTGCTATGACACCATGTCTTTTATATGCTAATCCGCAGCAATTGCATTAGATTCCGACAAACAAAAAAACGAATCGCGTGACAAACAATTATTCCAAGCACAATTCGTTGTCCCCCGGGCTCGAAACGGCACCATAAAAACACACAAGCACCTCGGCATTTCAAAATTATTAATTTATGTGACCAATCCTTGCGCCTAAAGTGATTAATTAAATGGATAATATGCATATTAGATTCATAATTCACGTAAAAAAGCGGCGATTTTAATCTGAATCTGCCTGCGCCTCACTCCGAAAATAACAAAAGCGACTGGCGAAAACAAAAACGATACAAAACAAGCGCGCTTCCTACCTCGAAGGTATAAGGAAACTTCGCAAACTTTTAATGATAACATTATTAATTTTGCGGGTAATACAGAATCACGTTGGCCGTGACAAGTGAGTTCGTTTAGTTTAGAGTTGAAGAGTGGCCGAGGCTAGGGTTATCAGAGCGCACTTAAATTTATGTTTTTAACGAGTTTGTGCGCGAACAATCGAGTGCTCTGTGAACGAGTTCGCTTTTAACGTTCTGTTTACTGATTTTAATTCAATTATCACGTTTAATAACAGAATAACGAGAGAGAATTTCAGACAACAGGGTCGCTACATTGTTGCAGCGTTATCGTTGTTTGTATTTTCGTTTGACGCTGGATATAATTGATATCTCCGTTCGTAGACTGGATTAATTACGGAATTATAAATACATTTTTCATTTCGGTCGGTCGGTGACAGGTTACTTGATTACGATTGACGATTCTGACAAATAGGATTTTTTTTGTTTTGTGATTTGAAAAGAGAATTTATTGATATTTTCTAACTGAATATTTATTTGAAGAAGTGTGATGAAGTCATCTAGAATGAGAATTTAGTTGATTAAGTGAGTTTAAAATACCACAACAAACACATACAACAATAATTTATTGATTAATTTGTTTACATTAAGAGTCAGCTCAATGTCTACAAAGCAGTTCCTTCTGCTACAGATACAGTGAGAACTCGCATGTGGTTTGAGTTTTATTTGCCTTTTCAAGTTTCAAGTTTTCAAGTTTAGGTCACTGTTGATTGGTTGATTGGTCGTATTAGAAAGTGTTCCAAGAAAAGCTTTAATATTTGAACTCATTTTATTGTAACAGGTTCTATTATCTTACGTTGATCTGTTACAGAATGATTAAAAACGCGCTTTTCTGCAATTTGTGCAGCATTTTGTGCACGACTTTTTATTTTACAAGAAAATTATATATAATTGAGCTGTCATTTTACAATAAAAAAATGTAATTTAAAAACTTCTCAAAATCTTTTTACCATCAAAACAAAGCAAAAAATGTGTTTTTGTACGATTTTGACGTTTTTGTACGTTTTTTCTGTAACGTAATCTAATAAAAGTATTTACGAAAATCACTTGACAAAATTGTAATGATATTAAAAACAATTTTTTGTTTAACAAATTTTACCAAAACCTCTCAATATTTTGACAGAAAAGTACATATAGAGGGCTAGTCGAAATTACCGGAAGTCCTAATTGTCTTGATTGATTTCAAACAAGCTATCGTCCAAATATATTTTTAACATACAGGATTATGATTTGCTTATGGAAACTTGGTAAACTTTTCTTTATCTAATAAAACATCTTGTATATTTTACATTTTTTAATTCTAAGATTAATTCTAAAAGTTTTTTGAAGGAATTATTTTTGTTATAAAGTGCATTATCTGTAAGGTTTAAGAAATCAATTGATACAGATACAAACAAAAACAAATTCCAAGAACTAATCTTAGAATTAAAAAAAATGTTCAAATATGGGTGTTCCAAACTCCCAGAATAAAATGAACATAAATATATTCAAACGATAGCTTATTTATAAAACGTTGTAGAATTATTTAGGAATTCCGGATTATTTGCTTATGACGTAAGAATGATGAATTTTATAAGAAAATAATTCCGATAAAAGATTCTTAAAATAAAAAATCTGATGTGGCCAGGCACATGACTTTATCATACAATATATAAAATTAATAGTTTAGCTGCATGAGAATCTATTCTATTGAGATAAATCGTACGTATTGTCAAATCATCAGCATTTGACACTACCTACACTACGTCATTAGAATAATAGTTATTTATGTCACAAATGCCGAAAGTACGGAATAGCGCGACGAGCGGTGATGCGGCGCGTCACCGAAGGCGGAGTGTCGCCGTCGCATATGAGCGAGTCGGCAATCTAGTTTTTGGCAGGAGCGACATCAACGTTTATTGTGTTGCTTTTTAAGAAATACGTATTAAAAAAAAAATAAATGATTTCTGTATAGTAAATGCTAGGTTGGTACCACTTTGACGAAACGTCAAGTTTAAAGGTGCGTTCCGATTAGTAGGTAATGGTAGCTAATGGCGGTGGTAGAATACGAAATTATAGTGTTTCTTACATATCGTGATAATGACACATATTAGTTTGCATGTGCATAAACATGAGTCACTATCAATTTTCTATTGGAAATACTATAACGGCGTCTGCTACCACTGCCATTATCACTAATGAAAACGCACCTTAAAAAGGTAATTCAAATTCTGACAGATTTATATTTGTTCATGACACATCCCTACCAAAATACTAAAATAAAACTACACTCATGGCTATACTTTATTTATAATTTTCTCAATGTATCGTTTTTGGAATTAGATATAAAGACGGGTTGATATTTCTTATCAACAAATAATCAAATTGGTGATCTTACTTTATTTGAAATTTGTATTTTATAATTTGCCGCACTACAGCGGCAACGTTCCATAGTGGTTCTCCAACCTCTGATGAGATCAGCTGTTTTCGAATGTGACAACACAAAAAATATTTGTCAAAATCCTGGCTACTATGTAATTTCATACCAATGCAGATGCGACCGATCTCGATCAAATAGAATTTGCTCTTGAAGCTAAACTATTAATTTTACCAAAAAATTTCATAGGCATAAATTATTCGAAATTTCCTCTACTTTAATTTATTAATGAACTATTTTGTCGAAATTACAGAAATGGCGGCTCATTTCCAAAATCCTTCAAAAAGGCTTAGAATAACCTAAAAAGCTAAACTATTAATTTTACCAAAATATTACATAGGCATAAATTATTCAGAATTTCCTCTACTTTAATTTATTATTTAACTATTTTGACGAAATTAGAGAAATAGCGGCTCATTTGCAAAATCCTTGAAAAAGGCTTAGAATAAACTACCAGTTCCTTTGGACTCTTTTTAACCAAAAGCTTTTCAGCTCTAAGTTAGGTCATGAAACTTCTAATTATGAACTTTCGTCCCGATACCTTTAGTAGTTTTTCCGGAATCATCGCCACAAAAATCGTTTACACACACGCACGCACGCACACACACACACAGACATTTTTTTGTACCTTGGTCAAAAATGTTCAGGGGACCCAAAAAGACCTATTTCCGCTAAAATCTCAATTTTTTTTTTCGGCATGATTACAATACTTTAGCATACTGCGTATGATAAAGTAAAAAAAAAATATGCAGTGTGTTCTTTTTGTAAAAGGATAGGTTACCAAATTTCCAAAATAAAACGAACAACCCGTATATTTAAAAAAAATGTATTTAAACCATAAAGGACAAAGTGTCTAAACTACAAATCCTTTTTAAATTCTAATCTCTACCTTATGCTTTTGATATTAAGATTTGCGAATCAAACACAGATTATCCTAAAAGTCACGAGTCAAAATCAAAGAAATACTCGTTGGTATTCTCGTAGATTTTAAGATTAATTCTAAAAGTTTTTTGAAGGAATTATTTTTGTTATAAAGTGCTTTATCTGTAAGGTTTAAGAAATCAATTGATACAGATAAGACAAAATATAGAGTCAAGTAAAAAAAAACAAAACAAAAACAAATTCCAAGAACTAATCTTAGAATTAAAAAAAAATGTTCAAATATGGGTGTTCCAAACTCCCAGAATAAAATGAACATAAATATATTCAAACGATAGCTTATTTATAAAACGTTGTAAAATTATTTAGGAATTCCGGATTATTTGCTTATGACTCAAGAATGATGAATTTTATAAGAAAATAATTCCGATAAAAGATTCTTAAAATAAAAAAATCTGATGTGGCCAGGCACATGACTTTATCATACAATATGTAAAATTAATAGTTTAGCTGCATGAGAATCTATTTGACTGAGATAAATCGTGTCTGCATTAAAATTAAACTAGTTAGCCAGCATTTGACAGATATTTTGATAGTCAATAGTATCAATCGAAGGTATTGTCAAAGCATCAGCATTTGACACTGTCATCAGAATAATAGTTGTTTATCTCACAAGTGCCGAAAGTAAGGAATAGCACAACGAGCGGTGATGCGGCGCGTCACCGATGGCGGAGCGTCGTCGTCGCATGTGAGCGAGTCGCGCTATGTAGTTTTCGGCAGGAGTGACATCAACGTTTTTTGTATTGCTTTTTGAGAAATACGTATTTAAAAAAAAATCAAAAATGGTTATATTTCGGTATAGAAAATGTTAGGTTGATACCACTTCTACGAAATGTCAAGTTTAAAAAGCTAATTCAAATTCTGACAGATTTATAGTCGATGGTTCTCCGAGTGTGACAGCGTGGTGACAGCCATAGACATTTCTGTGGTGACAGCACAAAAAAATATTTGTCAAAATCCTGGCTACTATGTAGCATATCAATGCAGATGCGACCGATCTCGATCAAATAGAATTTGCTCTTGCAGCTAAACTATTAATTTTACCAAAAAATGTCATAGGCATAAATTATTCAAAATTTCCTCTGCTTTAATTTATTATTTAACTATTTTGACGAAATTACAGAAATGGCGGCTCATTTCTAAAATCCTTGAAAAAGGCTTAGAATAAACTACCAGTTCCTTTGGACCCTTTTGAACCAAAAGCTTTTCAGCTCTAAGTTTGGTCATAAAACTTCCAAATATGAACTTTCGTCCCGATACCTTTAGTAGTTTCTCCGGAATCGTCTCAACAAAAATCGGGTACACACACACATACACACACACATACACACACACATACACACACACAGACATTTTTTTGTACCTTGGTCAAAAATGTTCAGGGGACCCAAAAAGACCTATTTCCGCTAAAATCTCAATTTTTTTTTTCGGCATGATTACAATACTTTACCATACTGCGTATGATAAAGTAAAAAAATATGCAGTGTGTTCTTTTTGTAAAAGGATAGGTTACCAAATTTCCAAAATAAAACGAACAACCCGTATATTTAAAAAAAATGTATTTAAACCATAAAGGACAAAGTGTCTAAACTACAAATCCTTTTTAAATTCTTATCTCTACCTTATGCTTTTGATATTAAGATTTGCGAATCAAACACAGATTATCCTAAAAGTCACGAGACAAAATCAAAGAAATACTCGTTGGTATTCTCAAGAATGACTCAAGAATGATGAATTTTATAAGAAAATAATTCCGATAAAAGATTCTTAAAATAAAAAAATCTGATGTGGCCAGGCACATGACTTTATCATACAAAATATAATATTAATAGTTTAGCTGCATGAGAATCTATTTGATTGAGATAAATCGTGTTTGCATTAAATATAAACTAGTTAGCCGGGGTTTGACAGATATTTTGATAGTCAATAGTATCAATGGTAGGTATTGTCAAAGCATCAGCATTTGATACTACCTACTGTCATCAGAATAATAGTTGTTTATCTCACAAGTGCCGAAAATACGGAATAGCGCGACGAGCGGTGATGCGGCGCTTTCGGCAGGAGTGACATCAACGTTTTTTGTGTCGCTTTTTGAGAAATACGTATTTAAAAAAAATTAAAAATGGTTATATTTCTGTATAGGAAATGTTAGGTTGATACCACTGATACCACGAAACGTCAAGTTTAAAAAGTTATTTCAAATTCTGACAGATTTATATTCGTTCATGTCACTGTAAATGTCACATCCGTACCAACATACTAAAATATAACTACACTCATCGCTATACTTTATTTACAATTTTCTCAATTTATCGTTTTTACAATTAGATATAACAACGGGTTGATATTTCTTATCAACAAACAATCAAATTGGTGATCTTATTTTATTTGAATTTTGTATTTTGTACTTTGCTGCACTAGAGAGGCAACGTTCCATAGCGGTTCTCCAACCTGTGATGAAATCAGCTGTTTTCGAGTGTGACAGCCATAGACATTTCTGTGGTGACAGCACAAAATAATATTTGTCAAAATCCTGGCTACTATGTAGCTTCATATCAATGCAGATGCGACCGATCTCGATCAAATAGAATTTGCTCTTGCAGCTAAACTATTAATTTTACCAAAAAATGTCATAGGCATAAATTATTCAAAATTTCGTCTACTTTAATTGATTATTTATCTATTTTGACGAAATTACAGAAATGACGAAAATCGTTGAAAAATGCTAAGAGTAAATAGCCAGTTCCTTTGGACCATTTTGAACCAAAAGCTTTTCAGCTCTAAGTTTGGTCATGAAACTACTAAATACGCACTTTCGTCCCGATACCTTTAGTAGTTTCTCCGGAACCGTCGTCATAAAAATCGGGTACACACACACACACACACACAAAGACATTTTTTTGTACCTTGGTGAAAAATTTTCAGGGGACCCATAAAGACCTATTTCCGCTAAAATCTCAATTTTTTTTTTCGGCATGATTACAATACTTTAGCATACTGCGTATGATAAAGTAAAAAAAAAATATGCAGTGTGTTCTTTTTGTAAAAGGATAGGTTACCAAATTTCCAAAATAAAACGAACAACCCGTATATTTAAAAAAATGTATTTAAACCATAAAGGACAAAGTGTCTAAACTACAAATCCTTTTTAAATTCTAATCTCTACCTTATGCTTTTGATATTAAGATTTGCGAATCAAACACAGATTATCCTAAAAGTCAAAATCAAAGAAATACTCGTTGGTATTCTCGTAGATTAGCTGGGCAATTCTTGACGTTTGGTTTGAGACGTTGTGGACGCTGTTTATTTAATTTTTGCCATAAGTACTGCAGACTACATTTCGATGGAAACTTGTAAACTTTATTGAAGATGGTAGCCAAAAGTATCCTTCAGTATGACCCTTTATCGCGTTGAGCGTCGCTTAGCATGTATCCAATTTTCTTAAAAGCGACAATTTGTTTAGCTAACTTTATCTTTCTTCGTGATCTATTGTCTATTAATACAGCAAGAGTCTCTTTTATTGTCTAAGTAAACACACACAATGAAAATATTTTCTACAGTTTCAGTTTCAATCAATCAAATACACTCCAGTCTCCTGCAAATCGTTTCACATTTCATTTCTAACTCTGCTCAAAAGTATTATTAATGTTCACCTGTAGACCGCATCCTTCCTGCGCTATCCGCACCTCAGGAAACGACATCCTGAAAGGGGTTAAAGTTTGCATAAGCACGTAATGAAGACGGCGCGTCGGCCTGTGCCAAAGTAGCGGGCAAACAACGGAGCCCTAAGAAGAAGAAGCAGGCACACCTGCCCCCTAATTAGTGGAGTCATTAATTAATATAAAGGATCGGGAGCATCGCGCGTCGCAGAAATAGATTATTGTAGTTGGCTGCCGAGACGTTTATTCCTATTAATATAACAGCGTCGCGATTATTTATCGTGCGTGAAATGTCCCGTCTTCTAATTATTCAAATGTATTTATGCTTTGCAGACAGCCGGCTTCCCTTCCCAACGATCGTCGTTTTGCTGCGAAAGCGATGCGAATGTGCGCGTCTGTGGGATACGCGTTTGACGGCGTCTTTTTGCGTGAGACGTCGGTGCGTCCGAGTTTGTGTTACATTTTGGATTAGGTGTGACAGCCGAGAGATACGCACTCATGCTAGATCAACTCACATCTTCTTACCGGGTCCGTACGTCTAAATTATGGGGACTGTTTCGCATCAACAAATATCTCCTGTCATATGAATTATATTGTGGAGCATACTGTAGATATTTCTCATTTTGAATATTAAATCTGGTCCGTAGGCCAATCAATACCTTGATTAAATGAAAGAATTACTACATACCAGCAATGCGTTAGCGGTGCTCAGCGCAAGGATCAGTTTTGGACCCAATACTCTTTCATATATCCAAATGCTTTGACGTCATTTGCCTTTGTCGTTTTAACATTGGAAAACAGATTGTTTTTATATCTTATATGTTTATAATATGAGGAGCAAACTTTCTATGCCTATGCATTTTGTCCACAATTTTAAGTTTTCAAATAAAGATAGCGCAAGAATATATGAGTTCTGGGCTACAATCTTGTGTATTAAAACTGGTTCTAAATGCAGTTTGTCGTGGGTAAAATAATCATGAAAAACTGTTTGACATTCTGACATAGTGCACATATGTCCAATGTTGAAAGACAAGCAAACAGCATTTTGTCCAATGAATTTGTCGTGGCTGGCCAAAAACAGTTTTGCGTTATTATTATCATATGTTTTGAATTAAAGTGAATTAGAAAATAATGAATGTAAATGAAGGGGAACTGTTTTTTTTAAATTAATGAATGACAAGACCGACTACATTGTTTTATATTGTTTTGATCAAGATGTATTCTACGTGTTTTTTATATTTCGATGGAAAATCAGGCAAAGAGGTAGAAACAAGATGTGCTTTATATAATGCAGCTTGTCATCATAACATTTCGTAAAGTGTTCAATTGAGTATATCAATCAGCTTCTTGAATACTGGATATGAAGATGATTACTGAAAGTAGAACTGTACGAATTAAAAGAGCATCACTTCCAAATTTGCTTTTGTAGAAGAACTTAAGTTGGAAACGTTTAATATGATATCGGAAGCAACTTGTAATCAGTGAAACAATATATTATGTAGCCATGTTGTGTAATATGAGAAAGAAAAAACTGATAAAAACCAGATTTTTGCAGATTTTGCCGTTAAACTTTGTCAGACAATAGCCAAACCCAGTAGATAGATGATAGTATCCAAACATATTAGATTCACTATACAGGATGTTCATAAATCTTAGTAAATTTTGATGTTTTTCAAATGGCTTTTCCTTGAGTTTTTTAAATGGAACACCCGGTATATTATGTGCTTTTGAATTGCCCCCCGAGTTCCCTTTAATTTATGTTAAATATGCCATTAGTCCAATTGTAATAGTTTTCGTGATATTTACAATTTAAAGACAAATGTGCAATATTATCTAATAAACCCATTATTTTTTTGTTATTTTTTGTTTGTCTCTCATTTGTAAATCAGTAATACTGTATTAAAAGACAACTTTTAAAAAACGGTACTTAAAACAAAGATGATAGTTCTCGGCTGTGAAGGTTTGAAGAGTAACCAATTTCTTATCTGTCGAGTTTCTATTGTTTGTGAGTGTATCGTGCTTTGTTTGGTGATTGTATAACATACAAGAATTTTATTGTAAACAATTTTATTAGTTGATACTTTTGTTTTTAGGTTCTCTGACTTGTGATATATTAGAGAGATGTATTGTTGGTGCCGTTTACCTTGTCTTATGTTCAATGTTAGGATTATGTACACCTTTCCAGTTGTGAGTTGCACTTGTTTTGTTTGTTCGTTGGCACAACTTGGTAATTTATTTAATTATTTTGTAGTGCACCCTCTGAAGAAGGCAATAAATTAGTTGCCGAAAGCTTAGGGCTTAAACAAAGGAAACTGTTTTAATTTTCCCTCGTACTTTGGCTGATTTCCCCAGTAATTGGTTACTCTTGGTACTTAAAACTATTAGCATTTATTAATCATAGAAACAAACAACAATTGAGATCTAACGACACTCAATAAGTTATTGCTGTCAAAATTAGTAACAATATTTGTCTTTTCTCTGAACAATGAGTTATAATTATAGCAAAGAAGAATTAATTAACATGATCTACATTTATGAAGACAGAAGACATGAAACTTCGTATAACCAATGTTTTTACAACCTTAGAGTAAATAAGAGGTACGTGTTAAGAAATATCTCAAGATCTTTTTAAACACCGCTTTAATGCTTGCAGAAGAGAAAATGGGCGTCAAATTTAAACAACTTCCACATATTAATTAAAATAATTGTTGTGCAATGTTTATTATGTGTTTGTAGTTTATTTCTGAATTTGCTTCAAATAGCTTACTAAGTAAAAAGAGATTTATTCTTTAATAAGCGCTAATAGTGTTAAGTTTTTTTTTCCTAAATTATATGTGAATATACTATTACTTATTTACCACTAAGAGACAAACAAAAGGAAAGAACAAGAAAATAATGGCATATTTAGATACTACACATTTTTCTTTAAATTGTAAATATCACGAAAATTACTGAAATTGGACATATGACATAATTGACATAAATTAAAGTGAACTTGATGGGCAATCCAACTAGCACATAAAATACAGAGTGTTCCATTTAAAAAACTCAAGGCAAAGCGTTTTGAAAAACATCAAAATTTACTACGTTTTATGAACACCGTGTATAGTGAATCTAATATCTTTGGATACTATCATCTATCTACTAGCTTTGACTATTGTCTGACATAGTTTAAAAGCAAAATCTGCAAAAATGTCATTAACGCTGAGATTTAGCAATCTATACCGTTGGATAGCAAAATTTATTAGTACTCATACAATAACATACAGGGCGTTCTACTTAAAAAAATGTACATACCTACTTAGTAGGTATCTTTACGTCACGCCTAAATGTGACACCCTGTATAAAGGACAATAATTTTACGTTATAGAACAAGTTTGGTCTTAAAATTTGTCTCTTTCTCCAACGATTTAGTAGCTATCGACCGCCGGGATACTAAAAACTCACCCTGTATGCTTGAAGAAGACGTAAAACCAAACGAAATACGGATTTTTCAGGCTACAAAAATTTGAAAACATAAAAAACGTTCCCCAATGGTACCTAATAATAACAGTAGAGGTTATTATATTTAATGACATATTAAATTTGAAAGCAGACGTGCAAAACCCAGCTATCCAGTTATCCATCACCCTGTATTCAATTACAATCTTCCACATTTCGCCCAAGAATTCCAATCTGGATGATACCTTATTCGCAACGTATATAAACTACCCCTACCACCCTTACGGATTTCATAATTCGCCGGAGGGGTAAATTGAAAACTGATTGGATTAACTCCCAGGGTTAATGTATTCAATACAAAAAGCCATCTGCGCGCACGCACAGAAGTGTCTTTGATCCGCCTGGATTTTATCATATTCAGCGCGCTGAGCCAGCCAAACCTCTATATAGGGTACGGTTATTTGTACGTAGATAAAATTGGATTATTTCTAAGCCCAGGAATATGGATGCCGGGCATAGTTATGGATATAATCGGCATCGGCAACGGAATCTCTACGTACATATTGCGTAGCCTGGTGGCTTAGCTGACTAGATTGATTTGTTCAACCTATAACTTTCAAATTTATTTGATTAATGAGGCGGTTGGTGGTTGTGGGTACAGCCAACTCTTTACTTATGTCAGAGGTGGGTTTAACTTTTCATTATTAAAATTTGGTCGGTTATCGATGGACAGATGCAATATAACTAATAATCACCTGAGAAGATGATTGATTTGAAAAATGTGCTGTTTACGCCAAGCAGTTGAGTAACATGTTTGGAAATATGAAAATTTATCAGTAAAAGATAGTGCTTTTCATTGTTCGTTTGAGGCAAAATTAGCAATAAAGGCTCTACAAAAACCAAAAGGAAACGTAATAGATTATTTAAAATTTAGTATAGCGTTTTCGATACAGATTGTTTGCTCTAAATACGAATTCGAACTCAACAGCTTACTATCACACAAGATTTCGAAAATGTTAAAATATTTTTTTTTGTCTTTTTTGTTTCGTTTGCGAATTTATAGCCGCTGTAACCAATGCTACAAACTTCAAAAGGGTCTCAAAGTAACCATTAAACTTTTGATGTTTACTTGATAACCTGAAATCTTCTTTAGGGTATTGATTTCAGACCCTTATGTTTCAGACGCTATAAATTTACAAAAATAGCATATTTTGACATAAACTAATTCGAAAATCACCATTCAGATGTCAGTAGTATTTTGCCGAAAAATTTTCTTCAGGACGTCAAAATTAAAAGAGTTAGGCGTAAACAAGTTAGGCATATTCTACTTTCAGTAGTGTATGAATAAGTAATTTTTCCGTAAAATTTCTAGATAGTAAATTATACTGGGTACAAAAAAAATATATGAACTTATTTTGGATTTCCACTCCTTAAAAAGTTACAGCAGTTTCAAATATTAGCAAAACCGTAACTTCTTCTTAATTTTCTTTCATACGTTACGGTCTTTTGGTTACGAAAAAAATTTATATAATAATATCTTTCAAAATAAAGCTGCACACAAAATTTCAGTTTATTTTTTTATTATTTTGCCATATCTATGACTAATTTGACTAGCCATAGTACCAGACTATTATTGTAAACGCCAAATAACTTAACCGTGTCACTTTTTATATGTATCTAGTATTCGTTATTTACCTAAAATAAGCATATACCTAGCCCAATATATTCAATTTTAAACCCTGGAGTTAACTCTGAAGCAAATAAGAAAGACTGCTGAGGAAAGCATGAAGATATACAACTGGAAAGATAAAACCGTGAAGACGAGCATAGATAATAAACCGTTCATCAATCCTTGTTTCGTCCTTTTTGTGACTCAAAATGTGATTACAAATCTGAAATCAAAAAGCAGCAATCACATAATACTTTTTAAGAAAAGACAACCCAAATAGAAGCTTTAAATTTAATATTTAGCTATTTTGCGAGAAACCATGCAACAGCTCTGTGAACTGGTGTTGAACAGTTCTTATTTCAGCATACCTAGAGAATTATGTCAGATTCGGATTAGAACAAATCCATGTTAACAAGTGTAACAGATTAAAAACAACTGAAGTGGCAAGTACACAGAACGAAACCAAACACTGACAAGAAGAGTAAAATCAGGCATCAAGAAGTTAATTCCGAAATCAAAAGAATGTTTCCATTTCTGGAATTACAGTTTTTTCAGCTCTGATTGGTAAAGCTTGGACTGTTTGGCCTTGACTCTTCCATTCGTTTCCAACATTTGGTACTGCTGATTCTTTGAAACACCAGCTGGATTTTTCATTGTTTCTGCTGAACTGATGTTTTATCCAGAGTTATCAACTCAACAATAATAAAAGGAGGAAGCTGCAGTATTTCTATTATATTTAATTGCTTTCCTACTACTAATTACCGAAAGGTCAACAGACAGGTGTCGTATAACAAACCCCGGAAGGCAATGCAATCAATGACGTCGCCGGAGCGACGTAAACGTCAGTGGATAGTCTCCCACGGCTTACAATAACGTCCACGGCCCCAACTATGTCCCTTTTCTCTCCACTAATCTTCCAACCCATCCGGAGATAACAGGGCCATGGACACTAATTGTGTCCAGCGACGGAAATGATCAAGGGAAGGTCATTTCCTCTCTGACGAGCTCTCGCGCTTTCATTTCATTTCGGCCGGGCTGCATTTTGCTCGTTCCCCCCTCTCGCACCCGCACCAACCTCCGTATAAATTGGCCCGATTGTAAATATTCATTGGAACGTGGGTAAATGTGCACATGTCATCCATTCGGCGGCATTCGGTTGCGTTCCCTTCGGTCTATGCGTTATCATTAGTTCGTTGTTAAATTTCGCTCTCGTATTTGGTGGCGCGTTGCTATATGGCGGTAATCAGTGCGTCCGTTGATGTATGTCTTTGTCTTTCTCCCCATTGCCGCTCCGACCGACCGTTATTAATGATTTTGCCGATTCGGAAAAAAGGGCGGCCGCCCAATGTTTCCTGGCGGAGAGATCGTCCATCATCCGACCATTGGAAACGGTTTAATACCTTCACGGTCGACCGCCGCAACAATTGAAGATGAAGATATAAATTAATGAATGGGAAGCCGCGTCGTGTCGCTATCTAGATGGAAACGTACGTATGGAACAACGAGATGGATTATCAATTGGAGGAGAAATGGGAATGGATTGACTGACGTTTAAAAGTATTATTGTTTATGTATTATTGTTTTACGACAGCCTTTTCTTTAACCACTATTTCTTCTCCTCTCCTGTACATATGGAGCTTCTGCCATTCGGTTTTTTGAGCAATTTGGCGAAAATCTCTCGCATCTTTAGCCCTATAACTATATTTCAATTAAAGTAGTAACACCAGTATAAGACGAAGAGGCAGTAAGTGAGTAAGTGAGCAAGAGACAATAAACAAAAAGCTCAAACTTTTGCAGAACATCTAGCAGTAATTTTCCAGCCCCTCAATATCAAATCAGAGTTGATCATACAGGAAGCTATTAACCTATGAACAGCTTTATTCCTATGAACTGAAATGTACCACATCTGTATGCTTCGCCAAAATCGCATAAAGCTGGTCACCCCATCCGTCTTATAACAGCATTTTATGATTCTCCAACTCCTAATTTAATAAAAATAATGAGTCACGTATTGAAAGAAGTAAAATTTGAATCTAAATCTTCTATAAAAACACCCTACAGTTTAAATAGAACTCACCAAAGACACCAATTTGAAAGACTGTATGATGGTATCTTTTGATGTCACTAATTTATACTCTAACGTTCCCTTAAATTTTGCTCTTGACTTAAGTCATTACATGAACAAAATTAGAATTGATCATGGTAATCTTGCCCTAAACCAGGCTTTGTCTTCATTACTGTCTGATATATTTCTAGATCACATTGAACAACATTATATCATTAATAATAATAATAACCCTTAGAATTTTCAAGCCGTTAAATGGAGCAGATTGTAGAGTGTAGATGATGTGTTTTGCTTATGGGAGAGGCGCTGAAAAGACTATTTGTTTTCTAGGATTGTATTAATAACCATCATAATAAACTTAATTGTACTTTAGAAACTGAAACAAATTTAACTTTAATCATTCTCGATTGGACATTAATCAAAAATAATATTATCAAATTTGAAATTTTTAGAAAGCCCTCAGGCTTTACCTGCCATCATTCCCTTTGATTCTGCACACACTTATTCGCAGTAAGATTATATTACAGGATGTAAATTTAAAATTTATGAAAAGAAATCTTCTTTTCCGCAATGTTTGGTGCTATATTGGTTACATACTTTCCGTTACGTTTGAACATATGTACTCGTGAAATCATCTATTTATTTCTGTTCCTGGCATCTAGACACACTCATGGCTCATCGTTTTTGAACTTTTTAAAATGCATATTAACGTTTATACGGCTTTGGATAACTGACCGTAAGTTATAGATTTTCTATTGTGATTGTACTGTTTTGAAAATTTAAAATTTATTATTTTTTTAATTTTATTAAATTTAAAAATTTTATAATTTACATCTTGAATGATGTAATTACTATTGTAGATTTAAGCTGATGATGATCCCAGATCGAAACCGGTTCTTAATAAAATAAAATATTCTGCAAAGGCTAAATCGGTTTCTATTACACTTGCATATGAAGAAGAGGTTTCATTCAGCTAGTTACTCCATATCACTGTTGTGAATGATGTCAAAGCTCTATGAAAAGCTGCTTCAAAATTTAATGAAACGTATAATTGAGAGAGAAAAAAAAACTAATACCAAATCACCAATTCGGTTCTAGAGAAAATCATTCCCCTATAGAGCAAGTCCATGAATGCTTATTTGCGCAATAATATTTCTTGATGCGACACAAGCAACGTTACAATAGAACTTTTTGCTATCAGAGAGAGAAAGTTTTTATATGTATATCAGATAGACTATTCATAGTAGAACAGATAGACGAACAGTCAGACCTAAAAGAAGTAAAAGCAGGGATACCCCAGGGTAGTGTGTTGGGGCCGATTCTCTATCTACAATATACAAGTGACCTACCACAGCTGGAGCAGTCTACCATATCGTAAAGACAGTGAGGTATATCCCTGCACAGTTTGGTGCAGAAAGTGTGAAAATAATAAATCAATCCCTTAAAAAATAGCATCGCTAAGGCCCTTCCGCACTTAGCAAGACCGTAAAGATAAGATTATGCTGAAACATTTAGACGATTGCGGAATGATAAAGTATTCAACGCGTAGCCTTACCGTCAGTTCACGACGCAGGCCAGACGGGCCGGAGCGTCTACTACAACTTTTTTCACAGTTCCCCGCGCTTTAAAAATAGACTCCAAGCTCCCGTTTAGCTAAATCGCGGTAATTTCTCTAAAAGGCCCCGAACACGAGAGAGCCTCTTTAATTTGGGTCTCCTTTTTCAATCTTCTTCCAAAGGAAACACGAAATTCTGTGCGCAGATTGGAGCCCGAGCAGGACATCTAAGGACCAAATGGTTCGAGAACGGCGCGTCGCGCTAATGGCCAACCGGAGCAACAAAAGTTTAGTGGCGCCGTTTTCAGTTTTTTACGTTGGCAATCTCGTAAAACTTAATTGCGTATTGATGCAGGCGAGTAGAACAGCCAAGCCAGTTGCTGTATTAAGTTCGTTCTGAAGTACTTATTGTTATAGTGGATTTTTGCAACTGTTTTACTCAGTTTATGGCTTCAGGTTTTGTTGTCGTTCGTAGCTTTATTGTTCAATTATTCTGCTATAGTGAGACGACTAAACACTAGCAAATGAAGAAAGTACCATAATAATGAAAATTACGTAATATTTGACTGATTACACTGAAAATCACAGACGCGAGGATTAATCGCCATCTGAAACTGGTAAAAACAGATCGAAATAGTCCAAAAAAAAGCAAGATAAAGACACAAAATCGGATTCTAATGCTAATGTTAAGTCAAACAATAGTCAAGTCGATACTTGAGAAAATAACAGATGTAAAACTAACAAACATAGGAAACACATGTTCCATCAATACTTTGAAGAGTAATGACGTCATCAAGTTTTTGACAACATTTTCAATAGCTTACGCAAGAAAAATATCGAGAAAAACAGCTATCTAATATATTAGTTTGTCAGATTACTGATCAATTTAAACAGTGTGTTTGACGTCGACAGTTGTCAAAGCATCACAACAAATAAAAACATAAAGGTGACTTAAAAACTATGGTAATCCAATTGGGTTTAACAAACATTTTGATTATTTTGAATTTGACCAACTGCGATAATAAGCTAAGTCATAAACGCCAGTTGACAGCAGAATAGAAAGTTTTTCAAAACTACAAGACTGTACTGAAAACTGGCCGACCTAAGAACTGAACTAACCCAAGATGTTTATTGTTATTTTAAAAGAAATTTAAGATAAATAATCCACGAAACAGGTTTTAGAGCCCTATTCGACAATATAAAATTAAAAATTCAAATTTGTTATGTCATGTCATAAAATAGAATAAATTGAACTAAAGTCAGTTAGTGCACGGTTGGCATTTTGAGTATTTATTTTGATACCTTGACAAGTGCCAAACACTTTGTTCCATGATGTGTCTGATAACCTATACATAGAATAGAAAAGAATAGAAAAGCTTCACCGATCCTTTGTTCTTACTTAAGCAAATAGTGGATAATATTCTCGTGTTATTTTGGATCTAGTTCTATAGTTTGAAGATGATCCCTTTTTAGCGGTATGTAAAACAGAAAACTCCATAAAATAAGTCATCTGGCAAAGTTTACTTTATACAGGGTGTCCGTTTTCCTGTGGAAGGTATATATGGGGTAAAAAGATGTGCGTTTTATGAAGCTAAATTCTAAAAGAGTATTAATCATGATCTGATCAATAAATTTTATTTTATTTTTATCAATAATTTAGGTTTTGGAAAATGAATTTTTTTGACCAAGGTACAAAAAATGTGTGTGCGTATGCTCCTGTTTTTTTGTGGCGACGATTCCAGAGAAACTACTAAAGGTATCGAGACGAAACTACATATTTAGAAGTTTGATGACCAAACTGAGAGCTGAAAAGGCTTTAGTTCAATAGGGTATAAACGAAAGTGAAAGCATTTCTCAAGGATTTTGCAATTGAGCTGCCACTTCTGTTATTTCGTCAAAATAGTTAAATAATAAATTAAAGTAAATTAAATTTTGTATAATTTACTATAATTATACTATAGAGTGAAACAGACTATCCGTGCCAGGTTTATGTTCCGGAGTATACCGGAAGTAAGAATAACTCAACTCAAAAGTGTCTGTATACTTTCGGACGTCATATAGCCAGAGATCTAAAATTACCGTGGTAATTTACGAAACCCATGTTAATCTTATGGGGTAATATAACGGTAAATTACGCTGTTATATTACCCATAAGAATTACATGGATCCTGTAACTTACCTTGGTAATTTAACATCTCCGCATATAGCAAATTTATTTGGTATAAAACCTACAGAAAATATAGTGTATTTCTTATTTATCCTCCCTAAAAAACATTAAAACGGTATATCACTACATTTTATTTATTTTTTAATTTAAGCTATTAAAAGCGTTTGACTACTTATTATCGATTGCATACGTTACTGAATTTCCTAAGTTCTAAATTCGTAAGTTTCTAAACTTCTCTAAGTGCTAAGTTCCTAAGAACTTAATATTCTAAGTAGGAGGAGAGATAAACATTAAACAGTCAATTAAATTTCACCGCTTTGACCACCTCTTTAATCAACTGTCAGTCACCAGTATAATACCTGCGTGTGAAAAATTAACACCCGACATTTCCGCCATCTATCGACAGTTTATCGAACAGTTAATAACGTAAATAATAGTTTCGTGCGGAGGCATTGTCTATCTTAAGAACGAGTGACGCGACTTGGCCGGAGAAGTAGTCGGCATAGTAGTAAAATCGCCGGTAACGCGGTGCCGTTCGGAAGGCAGACGGGTCATCAATTCTACGTGGAAGCACGCGAGCATTAAGGCACGACGACGGCGACGCCGACCGACGCCGCCGTCGGGAAAAGTACCTCACGCACACCGTCGCATCTATCAAACACGTCGTCGTAGCGTGCCGCGCGATCCGCATGCTAGCCTCACAACATTCTACCCTATTCCGTCCCGCCTCTCGTATATCCCACTTCTGATACCAACTGGTACAAAGCTTAATACCGTTTCGATGTTGCTCGCGCCGAATAATGAACGGTTTAATATCCATAAGCTGGCCTTTGATTATTATATCTGTGACGGGTAATGATGACGAATTGGTGAACCTTCCGACGAGCTCGTCGAAAATCGTGGTTTAATTAAGGCATGCTCGTTTTGGCTTTGTTTTGTGTCTGAATGGAGAATTGCTTCTGGGTAATTAGTTTTCCTTTTCTTAATTGATGTTAACTGTTGAAATTGCTGCGAACTAATTAGTGTGCATAATGAATGATGATATATGTCAATAGTATATGTGGGTTGATTTTGAATTAATTAATTAGTTTATTAATTATGAATATTGATTACTAATTATGATTTTTTTTTATTTTACGCAATACAGTTTTAAAATAAAAATTTTTGCTTAATTTAAATAAATCTGTTTGAATAGATGCATAAATATAATTATTTGCTACAAACTAAGTTTATTTGAGTCAAAAAAATGTTACTTCAGTTTAAAATTAAATAAGTAAATAAACAGATTAATTTCGTCCATAATGAAACCGACAACCGTGACAATGCGTTTATTATGAAACCAAAGAAGTAAAAGTTATACTATATACTATATATTATACGTTTTCTGTAATATTCTTCAGTCAAGTTTATTGAAAATATCGCAAAAATAATATAGTATATGTCCTCCTTTTATGAGTATGATAAACTAAGAGTAAACAACCAATTCCTTTGGACCCTTTTGAACAAAAAGCTTTTCAGCTCTAAGTTTGATCCTGACGCTTTAAAATATGAAGTTTGGCCCCGATACCACGAAAAATGGGCACAGACACACAGAATTTTTAGTACCTTCGTAAAAAATGTTCATGCGATCCAAAAGGACATATTTCAGCGAAAATCTTAAAAATTTGATTTCGACTCGAAACTTTTCATTTATATATTTATTATTGCTATAGTTTAGATGTCTTATTCAGGATCATTTACGACAGTTACTAACTTTGAACAGTTACTAAAATAGAAATAAATAGGTGTTGGAGTTTACATAAACGATTTTCATCCTTGTTCAATGAATGTTTGACTATTTTAAGATGTTCAGTTGTTTTCAATTTCTATTATGATGTTTGAAAATCGATTTATATAAGTAAAAATGCATTTTAGTTATAGAACATTTTACACAAAGATGATTGGGTTGCCATACTTTAAAATCGACTTTTACTATTTTTGTTGAGTTCAACTTTAATCGTATAATTTTAACACCCTGTATAACTTTTCGTAGAGCTTCACCGATGTGTGGAAAATATCTTTGGTACCTTCACAACAATTTTGCCAGACAACGTTTTCCATACGACAACAGCCGATAATTTATATATAGGTAATTGAAAATAACCTTGCAGATGTAATTGTTTATTGAAAAGACTAAATATCTCAAAGATGATACATGTTGGGTTATAAGGTGTGTAACATACAATAGACCTAGAATTAAAGGGGCACTTCAAAAGTGCTACAAAAATACAGGATTGTTCCATTTGAAGCATTTCCGGTATAACCGGAAGTACCCGAAAAGTTTCTCCACTAACTTTTAGTGACAGCTCCGCTATGAAATACTATTTTTATCTAATAAGCGGGCGTTTTATTTTCATTTTACCACGCAACGTTATAACCGAATTACATTACCATATTATATTTATACACGATGCATTATTCATACGCTAATATAAATTAATAATTAATTATACGAAAACTATAAATCGACCAAACGCTATTTAAACCGAAATTCAAATGATTATTTTCGTTTTCGGAATCAAATCATTGTTTCAATTATACGGTAGATTGTGTATTTTCGTTCAAACATAAAGCGTAGATAAAGCGTTTCAAATTGGTCGAAAGCGCGCAGCGATAAAGTCAATTACAAAAATGTTTCAATAAATCTGTCCAGTATAATTAACAACTGTCGCAGGGAATTAAATTATGAACCACACGATAAGATAACCAACCGTTCACAAAGCTGAATTATTAATAACAAAACCAGAACAAAACGTATCATTGATCATTGAATGAGTGTATTACCATCTATTCAGCAAATATTTAATTGCTGATATTCACTTGATATTTACCGATAAATTAATTTTTCACTTACTTATCACAGGAGAAGTTCTTCAGCAATTACCTAAGAAAGGTATTCTTATGCAGACGTATCTAATAAACGCATAGTTCAGACTAAAATACGTCCCACATTTTTGGAAAGTAGCAGAAGTTATCATGGTACCAAAACTAGGCAAACCACCGAACGAGGCAAAATCATATCGCCCAATATCACTGTTACCAATGATGTCAAGCTCTTTAAAAAGTTGCTTCTAAAGAGAATGAAACCTGTCATTGAGAGAAAGGAACTAATTCCTAATCACGAATTTGGTTTTAGAGAGAAGCATTTGACTATAGATCAAGTTCAGAGAATAACAGATATCGTAGAGAAAGCATTAGAAGAATCATTCTTGAATCATTCAACAATCATTCTTGATGTGACACAAGCTTTCGATAAGGTTTGGCACGAAGGATTACTACCCCAGGGTAGTGTATTGGGACCAATTCTCTATCTAGTAAATACAAGTGACTTTCCACAGCTGGAAAATGTAACAGTCGCCACTATCGCAGATGACACGGCTCTAATGGCAGTGCGATCAACTATTGGAGAATCTACTAGGAATCATCAACAAGCTACTAATAATATGTATAAATGGACCAAAAAATCGAAGACCAAGCTCAACGAACTGAAATCTGTCCACATTAACTTTACAAACAAAAGAATCGAGGACATACCTCATGCAAAGATTAACGACGACATAGTTCCATATGCGAACACTGCAAAGTATTTGGGTATGACTCCGGATACAAAACTAAGGTGGAAGGAACACGTTAAGAAGAAAAGAATAGAGAGAGCTTGGCCTCAAATACAAAGAACTCTACTGGCTTCTGGGAAGAAACTCGCAGTTGTCAGTACAGAACAAACTACACATGTACAACCAAATACTAAAACCGATTTGGTTATACGGCGTCCAGCTTTGGGGTTGCGCGAAGAACTCCAACATACAAGGAATCCAGACTTTCCAAAATAAAGTACTAAGGAATATGGTTAACGCTCCATCCAAGAGAAGAAAAGATTCGCCACTAAACATGAATCTCGCCTAAGCCACCACGTCAACGTAGAGGCCCTGCAGCTACTGGACAACCAGAATCCAGTGAGAAGACTAAAAAGAACTAAACCCTTCGAACTAGTGATTCAGTAAAATGTGAAAAAGCAGAGCACAGTGAGTGAAGTGTTAATGCTTCTTGTTTAGGACAAAGTAAATATAGGACGTCAGTGGATAGCCTATTAGAGACAAGTACCTAGTTGTAAGAATTCAGATTTAAATTGATGGTTAATCTTTTAGATTAGTTTCAATATGTTAAGCACCTTAACGCTTATTAAAAAAAACTTACTTATTTTAAATTTAGTTTTATATGCATGCACACAAAGAACACTTAAAAACACCATCAAATATAACGTTTTATGTCATTTAATAAACCACCATGCAGATGTTGGCTTGTAACTTTAACCACTTTATCTTTAACGACCCTCATTGTCCTTTCTGGATAACTTGTTGCTTATAAAGTGACCACTAGCGCCAGTGCCAGCTCTTTTTTTGTGAAAAAATACATGAGTCGTTTTGGGTTACACACAAAGGGCCTAAAGTGGTCGTTTATTTTTCGGATGGTGTCTTGACCAGTTCATGGAGAATAAATTTCGGGTTTATTACCGTTTTTATAGCACCCTTCCTGTCTATGTGGAGAGGGGTTCTGTATGCAAGATAAGAATTTTTTGAAGACATGGAAATTTTAGTAGCTTCTGGTGAGTTGTAGTAACCAAGATTGCATAATAAAGAATGCATATAAAGTATATTTTTGATATTCGAATGGCTGCAGGAATTACATAATTGACAATGGAGGTAATAAAAATGGTGTTTTTATCAGTGGCATTCGGAACAGTTATTAATGTCGCGTTTATTGCTTCACTCGAAGATATTTAGTAACACCAATGCGACAACGGTACATTTTATTTCATGTTTAATGCTTATGAAATAGAACATAAATTGTACTAGTTCTTTCGTTCTTTCGTATTATATATCCCAAACAGACAGACAGTTATTTTTTATGATGTTATTGTCGACTATCTTCTTCGTTTGCTAAACGGCTGTTGCCTTATTTATAAATAGATCGAGATGTATGTGGGCTGCAGGGTAATAAATAACGTACATTATGTTATTATCGAGTTTAAACACCATTCCGTTTTGGCGCTGCCGTCTGCAGCAGCACTTGTAATTGAATTGTACGAGCTGGCGAACGGCTCAAACATAATAAAACCGATATAAACTCGGATGAATATGCTGTGTCGCAAGAACTGAATTATACTTGAGTATTTATGATTATTTGCTGTGAGATACTGACATAAGACACGTGTTGAATGTGTGATGTTATCAAATCAAAAAACAGACCCGTTAGAAACGGTGCATTTCAATTTAATGATAAATTGTTTATGCATGGGGTATAGGTAGTATTCAAATCGAGAATTGTGTACGGAGGACTAGGTCGTTATGTGAGAAGAGTGCAATGCTTTTAGTTCATTAATTTTGTATGGTTTATTTTTAAATTAAAACAAAAATATTCCTTTAATTGGTGAAAGAAAACGTAGATTTAAATAATATCGAAAACATTACTTTAAAAGCAATTTTTGCTTTTATCAAAATATGTTTTATTCACGTAAATAAATGTTCCAAATAAATTAATGTCTATAGGTAAAGAATTGGAAGTATTGAACAGAATAAATACTTTTTTTGTGCCAAAGAAATATGTGTTGACCGAAAGAATACATAAAAATTCAAAAAATTCTGCTGTATGTACCTTTATTGTTACTTTATCATATGTAGTATGGCAAAGTATTGCAATCGTGGCGAAAAAATGTTTGAGATTTTAGCGGCAATATGATGTCCTTTTGGGCATGTGTTAGTATGTATGTGTGTATGTGTGTACTTGTTTCTTTTTGTGGCGATGATCCCGGAGAAACTACTAAAGGTATCGGGACTAAACCTAGAGCTGAAAGAAGTTTTTCAAAAAGGCCCAAAGGAACACTTATCAACGATTTTCCAAATGAGCCGCAATGTCTGTAATATCGTCAAAGTAGTTAAAAAATAAATTAAAGTAGAGCAAATTTTGGATAATTTATGTCTATGACACTTTTTGATAACATTAATAGTTTATATGTATTGGGTCCATATTGCAAGGTTCAAATGAATATTAACAAAAACAACTAGAAGTCTCTACGTGCTTTATTAAAAGAATTTATTTACATAGGGAACATGTTTCGGTTGTTTAAACCATTTTCAGCCCTAAATAAACCACCTCCGAAACACCGTAAATCAACAGAGTCACAGAGTCAACAGTTTAATCGTCGACTTATTTTGTATCAGTTGTTACTAGTCTCATTGTTTTTGTTTTTACTAATGTGCTAACTATATAGCTGATGACCAGAGTGTTTATTGTTCGTTGTTTTCCCCTATATTTGACAATTTAGGGCTGAAGATGCTTTAAACAACCGAAACATGTTCCCTACGTAAATAATTTTTTTTATTAAAGCAGGGATAAATATAGAGGCTTCTAATTGTTTTTATTAATATTAATAGTTTAGCTACATGAGGAAGTTCTATTTCATCGATATCGCTAGTATCTGCATTACAACTAGTTTGCCAGGATTTAACAGATATTTTGATCCTAATGACAGTAGGTATTGTCAAAACATCAGCGTTTGACACTGCTGTATAGTATGATAAAGTCATGTGCTTATCCACATCAGGTTTTTTAATAAAAAGTTGGAATTTTCCACTAATTCTAGTTTTGTCGACGTCATTTTGGATCTGCCATTTTGAATTTTGCCCTGTTTATGCCGTCTTTTTATTCAGCGTCCTTAAAAACCAATAAAAATGCTATTTTGGCCATTTTGGCTCTACCATGTTAATTTTGAAACTTAATGCCATATTCAGATGCAGCGTCATTTAAAACACCTAAATGCCCAGTTTCAAGGTGTTATGAGCGGTTTCAGACCAGTGAGGATAGTTTAGGGTAGAATACCCCAAAAAAGCATGACGCAGAAACAGGATTTTTTAGGACTTTTAATTCAGGGCAGTAAATGGAAGGTATTTACCAATTAGCAGATTTACTTTATTTTTTTTTCAGGGTGAAAACCTAATATTCCTGAGCTATAGATCTTGAAAAAGAAAAGGTAGTAATGTAATCCAAGTGGGCTCCTGTACGTTTTGTTCAGCGATAGTCTGACGAGAAAAGTGTCACGTGATGAATTCATTACGCCTCTAATTCGGTGTCAAATTATGTCTGTTAAACCCACTCGGAAAGAAATCATAAACAGACACGACCAATTATAATATTTATACCTTTATAAACATTGAAATTACGGTCCGAGTGGGCCGAAAACAATTGTTATATGACACTAGCAACCGCCACCACCGGAACAACTGTTCAAAAAGCGCGCACTGTTAAATACAATTAACGAGTCCAGTACAATCCTACAAATTGTATGTTAAGCACTTGTAGATAATGTATGCGTGCGCCTGGGCGATACATTGTATGCGTGATTCGGACACATGCGGTCTATAGAACGACCGCAGCCACTATTTTATAAAGTGAATTAACTCCATTTTGCCGCATCGGCGAACAGCCGCCCAATCTATCTCGGTAACGGCGCGGTCGCCAACAAAACATTGAATAATTACAACCAACGCGCGCGGGCATTTGTAAAAGAACCCGAACTCTACGAACAAATCGCTCTACGTACCATTGTATTCTATTACTGCTACCCGGAAGCGACATCTACATTAATTTCATCCACTTTGAATAAGATGAAATCGTCATCGAGCGCTAGCAGCGCTATTGCAAAATCATTTCCTTTCACTCATTTTAAATTAGGGAAATGGATATAAGAGGAAGTACACTAATCAAATTTTAATTCATTTATAGACGGAAATCATAATTTTAAACGGACTTCTTAATGATGACCCAGGCGGTTTAAGGTGAAAAATGTATAGATAGGTAAAAATTGGTATTTTAGTACATTTCGATGTTCTGAATTAATAATTATACACTAAATTATATATAATTCTCTACAGATGTGTTGTAATACGTTTCCAACGCCGTAACTATCAATCATGGATTTTTTTAAAGGAAACCCGTGTCAATCAATCGGTATTTTATGTTTAATTTTTGACCACAGGTTTGACCACCATAGGTGTTGTTATGTTTCTTTGAAAATGTCTGGAAAATCACCTACGTAGTAGCTTTTTATTGGAAATTGGCTCATTTATTTAAATTGCAATAAATATTGTTTCATGCCAGATTATGCTTTTTTAGTTATCATTTCCTGTAATAGCAATTTACTAATTAATTTTTGAGACCTTTAATGTAGAAATAATAGTTTGTATTTTATTATTTTATTATTATAAAATTATTATTATATATATTTTTATTATTTTATTATTATAACCATATAACATATAATTAAACAATCACATTATAATCAAGCACATACAGGATAATTTACTATGATGACCTGGAAAAACTTGAAACCTTTATCTGAGATTGAGATTAAAAATATTTTTAAGGTATTTTGTTCAATATATCTGATTATGGAAATTTGGTAGCGCTTCCTGTTTCAAATAGAACACCGTCTATATTTATTAATTATAAGATTCATACTAAGATTTTTTCAATTTTTAATTTTAAGTTGTTTAAGTTGTTATTTTCATATTTTTAACAGGGTGTTCATTTTACTATGGTAATTAAGTAACCTTTCCTTTTCAAATAGTACACTGTGTATATTTTTTAATTGTTTAGTTCTAAGATTAGTATTACGAAATTTTCGTAGGAATAATTTTTTTATAAAATGCATCGTTTTTGAGTTATAAACAGTTAACCCTGTATAAACCCTTGATTCCAGTTGCAAAGCTTTTCTGATAAAAAATGACTTGGGTTGCAAATGTCTGATTCGATTGTTGTAAAACTGCTCAAAGCAAAATAGAAAGTTTTAGTTTTTAGTTGAATATGAAAACATTCGTTTGACTATAATATTTGTTAATGCAAATTTTTTAATGTCTTCAATTGAAGGAAATCCCATGATTTCTGATAAAAAAATGACATCATCTGTTATTACGTGCTCTTACGTGAATTTTTGTTCAAAAGGGGCCAAAGGAACTGGATGTTTACTCTTAGAGTTTTTCAACGATTTTGCTACTGAGCTGCAATTTCTGTAATTTTGTAAAAATAGTTAAATAATAAATTAAAGTGACGAAATTTTGAAGTCTATGAGATTTTTTTTATAAAATTAATAGTTTAGGAGCACGTGCAAATTCTATTTCATCGAGATCGCTCGTATTGGTTTAAAATTAGTTAGCCAGGATTTGACACTAATGTCACAACATCAGCGTTCGCGTTGGAAAACTGCTAAACAGTATGATAAAGTCAGGTGCCTGGCCACATCAGATTTTTTTAAAACAGTTTTTCAGAATTTTAGCTTTAAACAAACAACTCTATCAGTAACAATTAATGAAATAATTCTATATGGAATTTACTGTATCGAATGTTTTAAACAATATTGTTCTATTAAGTTTTTCAAACGTTAAGAAGATAAATCCTGATAACTCCACTCCATTATAAACGTCATGGGAACAAAGATTGATCCTTGAGGAAAACCCTGCATAGATTCTACAATTGTATATCTAGGATACGAGCTGGGTTTCAATATTTTATATTTCTAACATTTTCTAATATTACCTCAGTAGGGAGGTTATTGATGATTGCTATAAAGCAAAGTCTGCGTCGCAAAATTCTATAGCCCTGAGGCCATTGAAAAAGCACCCTCGTGGTACACGAAAGACCCTATACGCGATCGAAGAACCGTCAGAAAAAAACACGTTCACCCTACAAGTGGGTGAACGTGTCGACAAAGGTAATCCTCCCACGGAATCGAACTTTTTACGCAGACATCGTCACTTTTTACGCGTGCTTTTTACGGCTGTTATAAATTATACCGCCGCCAGACCTCCAGTACTGTGGTAACCGTCAAATTTAAACACGTGCTGCGTACAACCCTCACTCTCCATAGTCTCCATACCACTCCACAGCATTTCCAGCAGCGCGCTGTCATGAATTCAGCAAAACGCCAGAGACAATCGATATCGCGCGCTCCGCATGACGAAGAGCTGTTAAACTTGGCGAGTCGTAACATTGAATTAACGGACGGTAAACTGGCCCGGATGGCTAATGAAGCCATGAGATCGTATATTAATTACAAGCGGGCCTTCATGTTCCATAAAGTCGCATCAAGTGCAGCCCATCCAGGCCATCACCGGGCCGGACTGCGGCCGGACAATGGATAGCACTGGAAACGGCCCGCGATAGTGCTGCCATCAGCCAGACACCGGCTTTGATAATTCAATAGACCGGCTGGATAAATTAAATTGTTAAACAGTCTGGACCCACGACTAGCCGCATTCATGTAGTTATATAATCGTCGGGCTAATATTAATAATGTTTAGAATGGAATGATTACACTGTGGAACAAATTAAAACCTTTTGCTTTTTCCGTACCTATTATGGTATATTTCTTTTGGTCTGTTTAAATAACAAATAAACTCATTAAAATCGAAACCGTTTATTGTAAAAAATAGTCCAGTCTCCTCAATCCTCAATGTCCATTTTAATTTATTGACTTACACAATTTCATATCTAAATAATTTTTTGATCTTCAATTATACTCGTTCTATGACGTTATAAACATATTTGGGAGCTTTGGGAGCTTCGATTTTGTGAACAAGAAGTGAAGAATTTTGTGATACATTATATTCCGCTCAACTTTATCAAAAGAGTGAACATCGAAATAAAAAAAAAACTTTCTGATATCGACAAAGCAACAATGCAGTATGTTTTGAAACTGAGTATATGGGGTCAATCTATGAAATTTGAGTAACTAATTTTGTTTTTAACTTTTGCATGATACTCCAACGTTTTCCTGGTGCACAAGTAACAATCCGTTGAATGGTTTGTTTGTTGTTGCAAAATCATTCAAATTGTCAGTGGCATACTGTTCTTTGTACACAGACAGAAATTCCTCTTTAACTCAAATAAATATTTGTTGGATGAGAGGCAAAAATATATTTCTTTGCTACAAAAAATGTTTATTTGAGTCAAAATAATATGACTTTACTCCAAATAAATGTTATTTGATGCGTTATTTGAGTTAATTAAAAAACTTTATCTGTGTATAAAGAGAAATAAGCTTTTACTGTAACCGCATAAGGTGCATATCGTACAGGCTGTTTAATTTTTTCAGTATTTGTTTTCATAATGCAGATGTCAATAATGGCTAAAAAGTTTCACGCATTGAACAAATAAATAACTCTAGATAATCTTCAGAATGACATTTACTTCCTAAAAAAATGCCAGAAAAAATAAGCCCCTGGTATTCAATTTCGAAACCAAAATATAAAAGCGAAAGGACCTGTTGTGTGATTAATTTTCACCATTCCGATAAATTTTAAGGATTACTCTGAAGCTTCTTTGAACTTTTGACGTCATTTGGTTCAGAGGTTATAACAAAATCATTAAGGCGGTTTATACGGCGCTAAAAATGTGTGCATTATTTCAACTCAAACGTCCCGGGAACGCTCTGACATATGTGACATATCTGACATATGCCACATGTGAAATTTGGATATTGTATAGATATAATATGGAGATGATCCAGGTAGAAGAGCAAAAAGATATTTTTAATGAATAAAGAGGAAGAAAAGCTAAAAGACCCGTATTTTTTGTAATTTATAGCATATAGAATATTTATAGTCAATAATATACTTGAATTTGTCAAAAATTTATAAATAGTTTTGTCGACGTCAAAATAACTAGATAAAAATATTAGGTATCCATAATTTGGTTCAATCGTTTATTTTATATGATTTATTTGGTTGATGGCATAAGTAAAGATTGCCTAATTCGCAAGAAACGTATTATCAAACGTAAGTACCACGCTGGGATCGCTAAGAATATCCTATCCGTACACCTCGGCAGTCAAACAATGTCAAACACCTTATTAGTACAGTTGACGTGTACTATTAGAGTGTTTGACGCCCCTTGTTTAGTTTTAATAGCTCTATCTCGTTCTGAACTTTCGTCGCCTCATTAATGGGTTGCAGGGCAAAAATATTTTAACCACCTTAACCTAATGTTTGTGCCCGAAAACGTTACGAGTCCAGATTCATATTCAACGCATAGAAATCTATGCTTATTTTCTTTCTATGCACAAAATCACACTACATAGAGTGATCAATATTTTCCTTATATTCAATTGCCTTTTTCTAGTAAATTTTCTCATGTAAGACCATTTAAAACAATAAAACGAATAAGGAACTGCTATTGAAAAAATTGTCGTCATAAGTAAAACAACAATTGATAATCGGAAATTGAATTATAATAAAAATGATATAAAGTTTATGGAAAGTTTCCCAAAATTCTCACGTGATGAATAAGTTTTAATAGCGTTTTTATAACTACAATAAATACACAAATAAGCTCATTAGCAGGAGTTTGTGCGTTATTGGACAGTGTTATTTAGATTTTGTTCATTATAAACCATATTTTTTTGCGGTTTTGTGCCGTGCCGAATTAACGCAGTGCCGTACCGGATTAACGCAGTGCCGTGCCCAATTAACGCAGTGCCGTGCCGAATTAGCGCAATGCCCAACTAAATTACCGCACAACGAACATCCATTAAGTAAACATAAAATCAACACCATCCATCTCGTAGAGTTTACACTATCAACTTTACACAATTCCGCGGTATTGTCTAATTCGTATCTCCTAATTCTGCTTATAATAAAGGCAAGTTTAACAACCGCATACACTTTACAGCAAAACTGAATTTGCTCTCCATAGTTAACAATCAAGTCCTTATTAGTTTCGTGATGTCGTTAAGCCCTAAATAAGACAGTGTAACGGCGTAGTTTCGGTAACGATCGTCTGTCTAGGCTAGACTGACAAGGCGCTGGCAACGCTAAGGCCATAAAAACTCCTCGCTTGTTAGTAAAATTCATTTCCTCGTCAAGTTCGAGGATGAGCCGTGTCGGAAGTCGATGTAAACTTTAGCCATCTAATTTGTGGAGAAATTACATACCAGAGCCGGGAAGAACAGGAGAGACTTCGGCGGCAAGTTGTATTGTCTGCGGTGCCGATGTGAAGCATAAAACTCGCCTTTATGGCTGTACTAGCAGTAGAAATGGCGACCTCTGCACTTACAGTGCGAAACTGCACACTGTTCCCATATAATACCGGTTGTAATTCCATTTGATGATGTAGTCTAATCAACGGAATGCTCTTGATTGGCACGTGGAGGAGACTTGGGTGTGTTTAAGGGCGCAGGGGATGGTCTAATGATGGGAAGATATAACGTAGATGAAGTACTAGTTTAGGTATTACAACACAGATGGTAAAAGACGAATTATATTGAGGAATTATATAATTTTCTCCTTTAGTTCTGCCTGGACTATAGACAATTTTTCAGACAAAAACAGAGAATGGAAAGATTCGACTTTACGTAATCATAACTGAATTTTCGTTTGATAGTTTAATACAAGAAAATAAGAACATAAATAAAATAATTTGAGTAGAAAACTAACAAAAAAATATCGAAAAACTTAATTCTCAATTATTATTCATTATGTTTAGCAAACCAGCGCGATGGTTTGTTAAACATAATGAATATTTTGGCGCCCAAATGGCAACGCTGCAGTGAAAATATACCTCATAATCGTGTACAGCCGAAAGAAAATAAATCCTCTCCTGTATATAAATAAACAAAATTCACCCTTTTAAGCAGGTAACTGAACTATTGAGAAACTAAAGAAAAAAATACAGCCGAAACTATAATATTTTTTTTATTAAACCCACCGCAAACGATACGTTCAGGAATTCTACACTAAAACTTTACTACAAAAATTCATGAAACGGTTTTGTATTAAATTCGATTTAATTATGAGGGCAATATACCCACTGTTAGAAAAGTGTGGAAATTTAAACAGATCTTGCAACAAAAATTGCAGTAAATTTGCATGTGTAGTAAATATTCTATAATTGTCAATAAAACTAAGTGAAAATACTCAAAAAAAAAACTTGTGGAAACATATCTATAACCTGGCATATTTACATATTCAATTTAATTTGGTTAGTAAATTGACATTATGAAAAACAGCAAATTCATAATATTTATCTCTAAAATTACATTTTACCTGGAAGATTGGTAGTTTTCAATAATAATACAGTAGAGCGTCGATAATCCGAACTAATTGGGACCGAAGGTGATTCGGATTATCAAATATTGCAGCTAAATAGTAAAAAATACGAGTATTGAATACAAGATATAAAACAAAAGGATAATTTTTCTGTAAACAGGAATCGACAAAAATGTCCTTTACCTCGGCCAGTCAGTGATTTCTTTTATTATTATTTCTTTTTCGTCGTTCGGATTAGCGAACGTTCGGATTACCGAGGTTCGGATTGTCATTTTTTTTTTTTTTTTTTTTTTTTTTGGGATGTTGCCGTGTGCACAAAGCCAGTGGCTTGTCTGTGCGGCAATCAGGGAGACGGAGTATTTGAAAAATCCCCTGCCTAACCTGGGCTTGAACCCTGGACTTCTGAGTGGAAGGCATCCGCCTTATCCACTCGGCCACCTCCGCTCTAGAACACATTATGCAAAGTGTGACACAAAATTAGAGAAAACAGTATCACATTTTTTAATGTATGTCTAATACAGTTTTATCGAATTAATTGACATCAAATACTTATTATGTAAACATAAAAATATTGAGTATAAAGAATTTTTAGTATCTAGGCATTATTTATTAATCTTTCAGTTTTCAGTAAGTTTTAGTTTTAAGTTTAAACAGTTTTTAACATTTAATTTTTCTTTTCTTGTGGACCCTCAAAACCTGTTCCTTTGTATACACATTTAATTCCTGTGAAATTTGAAGACAATAAATACATATTAACACGTGCCTCAATGGGCTCAAAATCATGAGTATAAATTAAGGATATAAAAAAATAATGAAAAAACTTTTTATGAGGTCTTTAAGGACTTTAATTTTACGTACTACTGTTATTAACTTAACAGAAAAAAATAACCAATTAACTATTGAGTTTATATATCAGTGCATTTCACATATTTCCAAGTACTTAATTTGACAAAAATACAATAATCTAACCTACGTGACCAACAATGAACAGAACCTAAAAATGTTTCTGGTCAGCGTTTTCTTAGAATCTGTAAGCAGAAAAATATCGACTTGAGCCTAGATTTTAAGAAAATCGGCGCTAGAACACCTGAAAATCCAAGACTGTATCTTTTTTCTCTAAAAAAGTAGACACAATTTGGAATTTCTGCTTTCAGATTAAGATAGGCCAGGTTAGTCAATGTATTTTTAATAAATTGCGTTCTGGAAATATGTGAAACGCACTGATATCTAGACACAGAAGTTAAGGGATTATTTTTGTGGTATGTAAGTTTATTGTGATAAAACATAACAAAAACTTGATTATTATTATTAAATTGAACTTTTGAAGCCTGTATTTTGCGCCCCGTGGGGTACTGGTGTTTTGATAGAACCCAAATTTCACAAGGATTAAGCGTCGATAAACAAGAACACAGGAATTTGTATATTATCTTCTTTACCACTGAAAGTCTATAAACATAAACGATTTTCTCCTCTATGTGACTTTAGAAACAAACATTGTTTTTGTTTTGTCTTACGAGGTTTTTAAAGAATCTGTTACACAAATCTATGTATAACAGTACTTCTGTCATGCAAACTCATGTACATAATTATAAGTTATTACATTTTTATATGCATTAATACTTCTGCCACAGAAACAAATTTACATATTATAATGATATTGTAATTTCATTCGCGATTGTTTATTCTTTTTTAAATAAATACATATCTCTCCGAAATTCCTCAGAAGCCTTCCTTGATTAATGCTATAATCTATCAACCAAAGCACACTTTGATGCATTTCAACAACTGCACAGCCCATACGGAAACGTAGATGTCGACAGGACACGTCATCCGAATAACGCAATATGAAAATATTTGGACGCAGCAGGCCGTATATCCTGCACAGAAATAATCCTTTGGAGTATTCGGAGTGTCTGAACGACCGACTAAATACGAAGTAAGCCGGAGCGAAATATTTTTACACATGGGGCAATTAATTTCATTATTTTTATCCGAACGCATACGCGACCGGCGCTCATGAGCTCACATATTAATGATACCCCGGAGACCGGCGGCTTAGTTTCACCGCTGTGACAGTGAATGATTCGAAATATATTTGACAGATAATTTTAAGAGTCATTTGTTGAGCTGTCTCCCCGAGGCCCCTAACGCCACTAATATGACGTGCGGTGATTGTGAAACCGTAATGTTTACGTTGCGTTTATGGTTTGAACTAAATTCCACTAATGTTAAAATCCGTTATTTCTGGAATAGTTATGCACTTTCTTGAGGTTTGAGTTAAAAATGCGCAATGCTGTGCACAGGTAACGCAACGCTCTGTCGAATTAACGTAACGTCTTGGCGAATTAACGCAACGTCGAGCCGAATTAACGCAGAGTCGTGCCGAATTGACTCAGTGCTACACAGTGGTCATCTTCGCACTTTTAGGTGATCAAAATATTTTTTTTTGTAAATGAGCTTGGAATTGTGTATAGATAGGTGGAAAATAGAGATTGGATAGATATTTTAATCTAAAAGATCTTTTATTTGAGCAAAATCTTACTGAATCATATGGTTTACGAATTAAACCATATGATATCGGATTCACAGTCATTAGATGCGCTGAATCCTTAATTATTTATATAATATCATTTGCCTTCTCTACTAAATAAATATACAATAATAACTCGTAATTTTCGTCATGCTTACAGCTACAGCAGATGACATAAAGGACAATCTTTTGTGAACCGTATGATTTAGAAACTTATTTTTCAAATAAATGTTGTTGATTACAATATCTATCCAATGATACCACACACAGCCTAGGTACTGGTTTGCAATTCCACCCCAATGCAGGGATTAGTACTTTTGAAATATTCTGGAAATCTAAACTGTTAAATACATCAGAGATAGGCTTATGTTACGTCAGTTAATATATTATTTATTACAATTATTATATTCCTGAGCATTTATGACATCATACAGTGGGCGCGTAAAGTATTGTAACAGCATGTCATTTTAAAAAATCCTCGAACATGTCGATTTTTAGTATATAAAATACGCATATCTGTGACAAGCTCAATTTCAGACCATCAATTGTTACTGAGGTATGACTTCATCGACGGCCTTTTTGAACGACAAATTTTCAGACAATTTTCGAAAAAAAAAATACTGTTGAAAATGGTAAAATAATAAAATAATTTTAGGTAAAAGCACTTGTGAATTGAACATGAAATTGCGTTTTGGGTAGAATTAATTACCCTAAAAGCGAATCTGGGGTCCAAAATTTGCTACCGCGCAAAGTTTTAGGCAAAAACTGCCAAAAAAACGCTGCTTTGGTAATTTCTACAAATTTATACCAGCACATTGTCCTAGAAACCTCAAAATGGTCTCATAGTAAACCTTAATCTTTGCACTTTTACGTGAAATTACAAAAGTTTGTTTCCAAATGTTTATGAAGCATTTACAGCGATACTCAAAGGGGAGGTTCTCTTGTAGAGACCTAAAACAAAGCTCAACTTTGGGAGTGTTGTTCAAAAAACTGTAAGAGATATCAATATTTTTTCTTTTGCTATGTATTTATTATACTTTAGTTTACAAAAATAAATTGTGCAATAAAAACTATATGCAAGAAGTGGACACTGTTGTAGAAAGTATCAGGTTCTGCGCGACGTGCTTGTCTCAACGACGTGCATGCTCCTATAAAAATGAACGGAAATCGAAATTTCAAAAACGTTGTGGAACTAGAAGAAATTAGTTAGAAGCTAAACCGACATTTGGTGTAAAAAGTTAAAAATCGACAAAATGGCTGCTGTTTGAATTTTAAGATCTTGTTTTTACACTGTTTCAGGAGCTCATTCTATACAGTTCAAGGTTTCAAAATAAGATTAAAAACAATTTTTTTTTACAACCGATTACATGAAAAATCTCCCCTTAAAGTGAAGGATGGACGGCTCCATAAAAAAACGTAAAAACACGAAATAACCTGACGGGGTATGCAATTTTTGATCTTAGATGCACATTCAGCGCAAATAACTCAATAACAAATGATATTCGCTTTCCATAAACAAGCAAAATTTATCAATGTTACCCTAATTTTCAACAATCTTTTACTGGGAAATTTTCTTATGTAAGGCATTAAATGATGTGAATTACCCTTAAGACATCAATATCAGTACAAAAAATATGGCGTTGCCATTTAAAAATCGACGTATCCGAGGATTTTCCATAGATTACACGTTCACTGTAAAACCAAGAAATACGAACATAATAAATACCAATAAGGGGTTTTGCCGCCCGACATTAAGATAAGGTTCGAAATGAGTAGGCAACTAAATATACTTCATAATATTATTCAGCGAAATGATTAGGTATTTCCATTCAAATTATACGTCGAACAGTACTTGAAACGTTTGCCGATAATACAAAAAATATCCGGCTCAATTCTGTCATGTACAGGTGACGAATTCTGTGAATATCGGCGTTTTTTGTTGAACGTAAGAAGACTACCACATAGCCATCAACAATCGTAAAATCCGTCACCTAGACCCGACAGAATTGAGCCGGATATTTTTTGTATTATTGGCAAAGGTTTCAAGTTCTGTTCGATGTATAATTTGAATGGAAATACCTAATCATTTCGGTGAAATACCACGAAATGCTGACCTCAAAATTTATTAGGTATATTTGGTTGCCTATCATTTCGAATCTCGCCTTAACACAATAATTTGAACCAAATATGACATGTATTAACCCTGTAAGGTTAATGAAATTTGTAAATTTGTATTCTAAATATTCATATTTAAAATAGTATCAAGTCTCATCTTCGGTCGACCACTGTGCTTCGTGCCGAATTAACGCAGAGTCGTGCCGAATTAACGCAGCGTCGCGCCAAATTAACGCAATGCTGAATCTGTCAGACTGATGACCTAAAAACTCAATTAAAGCACTTCTAAATTAAGAATTGCGTCAGCCGTCAGCGTACTTCGGTCTCAATTACCACCGTGCCAATTACAATTACCCCCGTTTTTATTTTACCTACGTTTTTACTTCGTTTCAGAAATAATTCAAATACCTTCAACATCGTGCCGTAATATCCTCCAGGACACTTACCTAAAACAAAAGAAAAAGTATATTAAAAATTTAATAGATTCGATTCGAAGAAAGTTACGAGTTATGCGCGAGTGGTAGAAACCAATAGGATATGAAAGCTATAAAGTATACTGGTAGGGAATTGGGGGAAATAATAAAAATTTAACCGGGGAACCTTAGGGAAAATATCCATCGGGGTAAACGCTTTTATTGAGGTATAAATCGCAGGATCCGAGATAAACGCATGGTTTAAATTCGGAAGGACATAAAGCAGAAACGGTTAGAAATATGCAAGCAGACGCTCGCCACTGCGGCAAATTCGTTCTCTAACTGCCCGCAGGAACTCTACTAGCTATGCTCTGCTGCTTCCAACATCGTAAAAATTTTTATATTCAATTTCCAAAGTGTTATTTGTAAATTGTAATAAAATAATTCTATTCAGTCTGAGCAAAATATATATTTGATAATATTGATACGAAAATTAAACATAATTAAGATGTGGACCTTCGTAATTCTTTCAAATATCTTCGTCCATTCAAGGGTAATTAAAACATCCACTCTTGGAAAACATTCTTTGAAGTCCTGACTTTAAAAAAGCTGCTCTCATCACGTATTCTATTATTAAGCTGCCAGTTTGAACACAAATAGCCAGAACATTTATTTTCTTCCCAGTCCCAGAGGTGATGATATCATGATGAATTAAGATGGAGAAATGCAAATATTTGCGTATCATTCTTCAAAACCAACGATCTTTTTCCGGCGCGCGGCAAAAAAAAGTTTGTATCAAAGAAACCACTTATTAATGACCACATACCTATATACTGTCACTCAATAAATATTCTATGGGAAGAAATACATAATTTATTATTTACACGTAAGAATTCGGTTTATTAGCAGTTTTGGTTTAGATAATTATTTTCTCTTAAGAGGAATCCGTATCTCCTCCTTTTTTCTCGCAAAACACGTAAAAGTTCTGAGGGGTTTTCTCAGCTATTACTTCACAGAACCTTAAAAGCAACCCACTAGTTAATAAATTATTTTAATTTAATTTAAAACAGCAATTAAAGATAAAAGATTTGTGATATTTTTAATCGTTTTTGACAAGTCTGAATCTGACATAAAAATGACGGATTTTGCGATGTTTTCAGAAAAGAATTTTTGAAAAATATTGAAAGATGTACGTATTGGAGGTAGTAAAAGTTCCGATAATCGAGATTTAATCGGCTCTGGCGAGTCACTCGAATTTTGGTTACGGAACCTTTAATTTTTTGAAGTTCTTTCTGGAATTATTGCAGTGTATTCTATAAATATTGTGAAATCAAAATATGCAATAAAAATATCATTAATTTGTTTAAATATTACACTAGACGACGATTGTTTAGAAGGGCGTAATGTAATTTAATGTGATGTAATGTAATGTAATGTAATGTAATGTAATGTAACGTAAATTAACGTAACGTAACGTAATGTAATGTAATGTAACTATTAATTTGCACACGACTGTACATTAGGGTGTATCGAAAGTACGTTTTTTTATTTCGAAATTCAAAATTTCAAGTTGATAAAATGTTTTCCCTGTCGACCTTCATACACCACAAAAAATTGGCCCAATTGAATAATATTTAGGTCTCCCGCAGGAGAGACTCGAAGTTTCTTATTTTTTAAATGAAATATTAACTGGTTTTTCTATTTCAATGCCCACATGTCCACATAATAAAAAAAATAATGAGAAATAAGCTTTTATCAACATTTAAGGACATTCTTTAAATTATACGAAAATGGTCATTTTTCTAAAAATTGTATCGAATCTAAATAAACTGCAGGCGATCAAATGTTGTATTAGAATTAGAGTAATATATTTTTGTATGCGGTACTTTCACACCTTATTGTTAAACTTTTTTATTTGAAAAAGAAAAATTACTTAACTTACTTCATTGAAAAAAATTTTAATTCTTAAAGAAAATTATAAACTTTACGCCTTCTGCAGAGACCTAAATATTTTGCAATTGCGCCAATTTTTTTTGGTAGTATATGTACGTCCATAGTAGGGTGAACCGATTTTTTTAAATTTTCAAATTCCGGAATGTGTAGTCATGGAAAAATTGTGTGTTAATGAATTAAAGAAAACACCTACATTAAGTATATTTTTTATTAAGATGTTTTGAACCGTAAATGTTTTGCCGTAAAGGCTTTAAAATTATGTTAATTTTTGATATTTTGGTTATTTTTGTTTGTTTTTTAAATATGAAAATTCGGGAATGTGCAATCATGGAAAAGGTGTTTGTTAATGAATTACATAAAACACGTAATTTTTTTTTATTTTCACGTTAAGCAAAGGCTTTAAAATTATTTTAATTATATCATATTAAAAAAATAAATTAATAATTAAAATAATTTTAAAGCCTTTGTGGCATTTCAAAAAATAAAATAGGTGGTCTATTTAATTCATTAACTCACACCTTTCCCATGATTGTACATTCCTTTTCATCAACTTCAAATTTTGGATTCCAATAAAAACAAACGTTTTTTCGATACACCCTACTGTACATCCTTGTGCAGTTTTGTTCAACAGAGCTTGAATAGTTTGAAAACAGCCTGCTATGATTACATACTAGAGAAAAAGAAAGTTGTTGAATAACACTGTACGATTTGAAGTTAAACCTAATTCATATAATATTAAAACTAACGCATTCAAGAACGAGTCTCTTTCTCGTTGTTATGGAGGTTATGTTTATCTGTATGCAGACATTCGACTTACCAAAAATCTATCTTCAATGCGAAATTTGTTCAACAATACGATTTAGTTAAGTTCGTTTAATATACTTACTGATAAAAGACACTTTTGGAAGCTCAACATATGAACTATTTTATTGAACTTGAACCTCAACATCATGGAAACAGAGAATTAAGAGTCAATCATTCAAGAAAGATCATGGGAAATCGCGAAAGTGATTGGAATATTGTTTAAAAAGGGAAAAAATATACTCATTACTTTCATACTGTCGGTAGTCCAATACCACCATCAACCTCACGATTTGAAAAAAAAAAAACTTATAAGTAAAGTAAAACGTTTTATAATAGTCCATGTTGGTAGAAAGATAGTCTTCATTCCTAATGGCATATAAATGAGTCTTTCTTATATGGTATTTATATTTATTGTATCGCTAATAAAGTGCAAGCAAAGCTGTATTGTGTTTTACGTTCCAACAGTGGCGATTACCATGTTTTCATTATTTTTGTTGCCTTATAACCATATTCAATCATGTAAAACCTATAGGAGTTGCAGTCGACGGCGACTTGTAAATTGTAAAAGAAGATTTGTTTATTTTATTAAAGGAATTTAGACTAAAAATTGCAGTTTTGCTTCGATTTCTACACATTATGTGTATGTGCTCCCTGCACAATAGCTTTCAAGCAACTAAAAAATCCTACATTTTAATAATCATAGGCACTAATTTATCCAATAAATATCACTATCCTGTATGATATACCACTAATTTAGTATTACGTCAGTTCAGTAGCCATCTATACAGGTTGATATTAACCTTTTTCTGCTCGGCACAACGAAAAAAAAAATGGGTAGCGCACGAGACAAAAGCGAACGACGATAAATATGAATAATTACACCTTGACGTGTAGCCTAACGGGAACATGCAATCCCAAGCATCGTTTAATGTGTTTCATGTCAATCATCTTAATGATATTTTCGAGGACCCTTTTCATTTCGCAGTTCTCCGCGCCGCGGCGCAAAGGAGCGAGCGGTCTGAGACAACGCGCGGCTGTAATGTTGAATCGCGTTGAGACTTTGAGAGTGAATGACGCAGGCTGTGTGCTATCTTTTTCCACGACTCCACGGCGAAGAAGATCGTTAAGGGGTGAATCCGGGAGATTTAATTGTCTCTCCCGTCTCGTGGAAATAATGATGCGCTCCGTTCATTATTTACGGATATAATTAGGCCGTTATTAATAATCTGTGTAATTATATTAGGCGAGGAGCGTTATTGAGCTCTAAGTACTATTTGAGTGACATTCTTACTGCGTATGGTGTAATCAGTTGCGAAAGAATACAATTTAACATGTAATATATTTGTGGTGTTGAATTTTATCATGAGGAAGTTGCTGTATCTTCAAAATTCCGCTCGCATCTTTTTTTTCGAACACATACAATGTTCATGCAGTGTCTAAAAACTGTCTAAAATAAAGTACGTGGAAGTACTAAGGCATTTTACTTGTGAATTTTTTAGATACAATGGTGCTTCCGAGATGCCAACTATTTGTCGATGTTATAAAGGGACATCTTAAATTTCAAGGTCAAAACTGTCTCCAACCAATTGCACTATCAAATGCCTGGAAAACACCTTCAAATGTCTACATCCATTAGCTTTAACTAGGGTTTGTAGGTTTTTGCAATACTTGAAAAACCGGTTGTAGATACAAGTTTACAATTACAATTAAAATATAAAAATAATCTGATGTGGCCAGGCACATGACTTTATCATACAATATATAAAATTAATAGTTTAGCTGCATGAGAATGTATTCTATAGAGATAAATCGTAGGTATTGTCAAAGCATCAGCATTTGGCACTACCTACACTACGTCATTAGAATAATAGTTATTTATGTGACAAATGCCGAAAGTACGGAATAGCGCGACGAGCGAGTCGCGCTATCTAGATTTTGGCAGGAGCGACATCAACGTTTATTGTGTTGCTTTTTAAGAAATACATATTTCTGTATAGTAAATGCTAGGTTGGTACCACTTTGACGAAAGGTGCGTTCCGATTGGTAGGTAATGGTAGCTAATGGCGGTGGTAGAATAAGAAATTATAGTATTTCTTACATATCGTGATAATGACACATATTAGTTTGCATGTACATAAACATGAGTCACTAGCAATTTGCTATCGGAAATACTATAACGGCGTCTGCTACCACTGCCATTATCACTAATGAAAACGCACCTTAAAAAGGTAATTCAAATTGTGACAGATTTATATTTGTTCATGACACATCCCTACCAACATACTAAAATAAAACTACACTTATCGCTATACTTTATTTATAATTTTCTCAATGTATCATTTTTAGAATTAGATATGAAGACGGGTTGATATTTCTTATCAACAAACAATCAAATTGGTGATCTTACTTTATTTGAAATTTGTATTTTATAATTTTGCGCACTACAGCGGCACGTTCCATAGTGGTTCTCCAACCTCTGATGAGATCAGCTGTTTTCGAATGTGACAACACAAAAAAATATATGTCAAAATCCTGGCTACTATGTAATTTCATATCAATGCAGATGCGACCGATCTCGATCAAATAGAATTTGCTCTTGAAGGTAAACTATTAATTTTACCAAAAAATGTTATAGGCATAAATTATTCAAAATTTCCTCTACTTCATTTTATTATTTAACTTATTTGTCGAAATTACAGAAATGGCGGTTCATTTCCAAAATCCTTGAAAAAGGCTTAGAATAAACTAAAAAGCTAAACTATTAATTTTACCAAAAAATGTCATAGGCATAAATTATTCAAAATTTCCTCTGCTTTAATTTATTATTTAAATATTTTGACGAAATTACAGAAATGGCGGCTGATTTCTAAAATCTTTGAAAAAGGCTTGGAGTAAACACCCAGTTCCTTTGGACCCTTTTGAACCAAAAGCTTTTCAACTCTAAGTTTGGTCATGGAACTTCTAAATATGAAGTTCCGTGCCTATACCTTTAGTAGTTTCTCCGGAAATGAATTAACAAAAATTGGGTACACACACACACACACACACACACACACACACACACACACACACACACACACACACACACATACACACACACACACAGACATTTTTTTGTACCTTGGTCAAAAATGTTCAGGGGACCCATAAAGACCTATTTCCGCTAAAATCTCAAAAAAATTTTTCGGCACGATTACAATACTTTACATACTGCGTATGATAAAGTAATAATGAGGTGGGTACAGACTATTCGTTTGTTGTATAGAAACTAATTTCACCCGCATATGGTGCCCCACTGATTATTCCAGTAAACGCTTTTTTTAGGCAGTAAATGCCATTCTGAGCAATACTTTTGATATAGACTTATACGTCGTTTCAAATATAAACAAGAGAGAGAAATAATATATTAAGTGAAACAATGCAAAATCCTTTACCATTACAACAATAGAACATAAACAAATATAAGTAAAATAATTAAAAAATAAAGAGAATAAACTAATCAATATCTTTAATTATATGGATTTGATGTGTGATGTTTTTCAATTCTTGAAGAAGTTACCTACTATATGAAAAAAAGTAGTGAAATATAAAAAACAGTTAACACTTATACTTAGATTAGATTCATGCCAGAAAGCAGATATTTTTCATGTTCTGTAAAATTTGCCTTCTTTTTACTTTATCATACGCAGTATGTAAAGTATTGTAATCGTGTCGAAAATTTTTTTTGAGATTTTAGCGGAAATAGGTCTTTATGGGTCCCCTGAACATTTTTGACCAAGGTACAAAAAAATGTCTGTGTGTGTGTGTGTATGTGTGTGTGTGTGTGTGTGTGTGTGTGTGTGTGTGTGTGTGTGTGTGTGTGTGTGTGTGTGTGTACCCGATTTTTGTTAATTCATTTCCGGAGAAACTACTAAAGGTATCGGCACGGAACTTCATATTTAGAAGTTTCATGACCAAACTTAGAGTTGAAAAGCTTTTGGTTCAAAAGGGTCCAAGGGAACTGGGTGTTTACTCCAACCCTTTTTCAAGGATTTTAGAAATCAGCTGCCATTTCTGTAATTTCGTCAAAATAGTTAAATAATAAATTAAAGCAGAGGAAATTTTGAATAATTTATGCCTATGACATTTTTTGGTAAAATTAATAGTTTAGCTTTTTAGTTTATTCTAAGCCTTTTGCAAGGATTTTGGAAATGAGCCGCCATTTCTGTAATTTCGACAAAATAGTTAATTAATAAATTAAAGTAGAGGAAATTTTAAATAATTTATGCCTATAACATTTTTTGGTAAAATTAATAGTTTACCTTCAAGAGCAAATTCTATTTGATCGAGATCGGTCGCATCTGCATTGATATGAAATTACATAGTAGCCAGGATTTTGACAAATATATTTTTGTGTTGTCACATGGTTGTCACATTCGAAAACAGCTGATCTCATCAGAGGTTGGAGAACCACTATGGAACGTGCCGCTGTAGTGCGCAAAATTATAAAATACAAATTTCGAATAAAATAAGATCACCAATTTGATTGTTTGTTGATAAGAAATATCAACCAGTCTTTATATCTAATTCTAAAAATGATACATTGAGAAAATTATAAATAAAGTATAGCGATGAGTGTAGTTTTATTTTAGTATGTTGGTAGGGATGTGTCATGAACAAATATAAATCTATCAGAATTTGAATTACCTTTTTAAGGTGCGTTTTCATTAGTGATAATGGCAGTGTTAGCAGACGCCGTTATAGTATTTCCAATAAAAAATTGCTAGTGACTCATGTTTATGTACATGCAAACTAATATGTGTCATTATCACGATATGTAAGAAATACTATAATTTCGTATTCTACCACCGCCATTAGCTACCATTACCTACCAATCGGAACGCACCTTTCGTCAAAGTGGTACCAACCTAGCATTTACTATACAGAAATCATTTATTTTTTTAAATACGTATTTCTTAAAAAGCAACACAATAACGTTGATGTCGCTCCTGCCAAAAACTAGATAGCGCGACTCGCTCATATGCGACGGCGACACTCCGCCTTCGGTGACGCGCCGTATCACCGCTCGTCGCGCTATTCCGTACTTTCGGCATTTGTGACATAAATAACTATTATTCTAATGACGTAGTATAGGTAGTGTCAAATGCTGATGCTTTGACAATACCTACGATTTATCTCTATAGAATAGATTCTCATGCAGCTAAACTATTAATTTTATATATTGTATGATAAAGTCATGTGCCTGGCCACATCAGATTTTTATAAATAAATAAATACAAATGTCAGAGTATTGATCAGGAAAATCAAAAATTAGGGGGAAAATTTATTCATAGGGCATGGAACAGCCTGGAGAAATGAAGATACTGCTGTTCGAAGATACTGCACCAACCCGATAATTTCAGTAGGTATTTGAGACTACCAACAGAAGACCAAATAAGTTGGACATGTTTTTTTATTTACTATGTTTACTTATTTTACTATGTCTATTTAGTTTTGATTCTAAAATATATAAATACACAGACACATTACGATCTTTTTAATTATATTTAATTTATATTTTAGTCATCTTTAAATTAGATATGTATATTGTTTATATCGAGTGGGTATATTTGACTAATTTTGTCCGCAAAAAATCAAAAGCCCTTTTTTTTAAATTTGGGAGTTCGACAACTGCTTTTCAGCGGTTTTTCAAAAGGCGGGTTTTACATAAACCCTGGTTTTAACATACAAGAAACAAAATCACAAATAAATATATTACAAAATTAAAAATAGGGTAAATTTCTCTTTAAATGCTTGACTAGCATAAACATGCTCAATTTGTGTAAAAATAACAGATTCTTTAACAAATGAAAATGTTTAACGACATACTTTGTCAAAGGAATATTATAGGTTAATAATATGGTGACATACGGCCGGATGTAAATTTTAAATAAATAAAAAATTACTGCCACAACCGGGATTTGAACCAGGGACCTTTGCGTTTCTAGCACAATGATCTCCCCTCATAGGACTGAGGCCTATGAGCTCAGATGAACACAATTTACTATTAAAATGATGACTAAAATGTAAATACTCAAAATCGGAATATAAATTGTCAAAATCGGATAACACGAAAGGACTTTTGGCGTTATTTTTATAGAGATGTTTTCCTGGTACGACCGTATCGCGTGGTCCACATCGCTCATTCTCTGTTAATTTTTCTACATCACCAATTGTAATAATCTCGCTCTGGCCTGGCTCTGGCAAAACTATCATCAGTGCAGTCTTGCCAAAATCGGATGACAAGAAAGGACTTATGGCTTTTGGGTTCTTTTATTTGGGATTTTTTGTTGTAGCATCGTTATAATCTCGTTATAATCTTCTACGAACTGATGATTTTTTGCGCTATGGGAATTAATGCAGTGCCGTAGCAAAGTAACGCAGTGCCGCGTGCAGAATCTGTCTACAAATGTCAAAACTTACATAAGTTAATAAATCATGAACATTTTATCAATCAGATTATTATGAGTAGGTTTTCAATTAGTTTTGTCATGAGAAGCCTGACTGGCAAAGAGAATATCTTTGCATCAGTCAAAGTCTGGCTTCTTTGGCTACTCTAAACATTTCAATAAACTTTTGTCGTAGATCTCCTTTTTTTCCTTCTACTGAAGTTAACTAACTACCGAACGACCGAGAACTCGAAGATACGGAAGATGTAAAAGCCAAACAACTTGCACGATATATGGACTATAAATATCAGGTTGTTATTGTTATTGCCGGGCATTTCTCTCTGCCTTTAGATACTGCTCCGTCCGCACGCAATGTATCTATCCAGAGACACGCGTATCAAAACATCGCCTCCAGAAATAAATCCACATAAATATAGGTGGAGAGATATCTTCGACTCCCCGGAGTGCAATAAGTATTTAACAGGGCGAAGAAAAAGGGAAGAAATAGAAAGAAACTGCGTTCGGTAAAGATAAATTAGGCGTACTCGGTTTGGTTTTATTTTGCTTGGCAAAGATTTAAAAATGTCGCCGCGCATATTTCTTGCGGTTAGTTCCACGTTTATGGAGATGTAGTGAGTGGTGCCAACAAATTTCTAAATTATCGTCGGAACTGAAATTATTTAAAGCCTGCTTCCTGTGTCTTCCCCTCTTCCTTTCAATCCCAGCGCCTTCACTTTACTAATTAGCCTATGTGTGTTTATCTTTAGTTGGAACCTCACTGACAGCGTTAGCAGAATCCATGCCAGCTTTGTCTCTTTGCAACAAACCGTTTCTTTATCCCACGTATTTCCCCAGACGTCTTTTAGCTAATCAAATTTTGAAAGGAATAAACTTGAAGGTTTCAAGATTAAATATTTAAAATAAACATCCACTTTTGGAACAATGAAGATTGCATTATGCTGGTCCCATTTAACTTTTACGCCAGTCGCGTGCTGGGCGAAAGTAACAAATTTAATTCGATCGAGAAGTTTTGAAAGCCACAAAATTGCGGCGTGTGCCCTATAGGTAAGTATAAAGCAATATCAAGTTTTATTAAAGAAGTTGGGGGTATATGGCTGATTCGCGACTTCAGGTTCAACCGGTTTGTGGAATTTTTGCGTTTAAACTTTAAACTGAGGGCTACAGTGGGACCCATTGCAAAAAAAAGGTTAAAAATCAAGACAATATCTATTGGCAATATAGGCAATATAGTGAAGTTAAATTAGACACAAATACTGTGTTTTCTCGAAACCTGTTGGAACACATATAAACACGGTATTAATAAAAGCTTACGGACCAGTCCAGATAGTGAAAAAATACTACAAAAATTTACTAAATATTTACAAGCTGAAGCTGTGTTTAGAGGTTTTGTTTTATGTAGATATCGTTTTGCGTACAACCAAACGTTTCAAAGATGAATGTAAAATATAAACAAACACCTTCAACTGCTAAAATATTAGAATCAAGAATCAACAATTTAATATCTTAATATTCGTAATACATCAAATGCCAAAAATATTCAACAGTAAAAACAATTATGTAGTCCCTATTCGACAACCAGAATACATAAAAAGAATTAGTTTTAGGTATTTGGATTTAGATAGATGGTTCATCCTTTCGATAGATTCAGTATATCAAGCAGCTTCAACTCAATAATAAGAAAAAAACTAAGTTATTTAAATGTGGCTGCGCACAAACAAGAAACCTAAGGAGCAAGTATAACCCCGCTAATGAAAAGAATAAGTCATAAAAACTAATACTAAAATAGCTTTTATCAAATCTTCCGCATTGTACTGTGGGCTTTCTTTGTGTATCTTTTGATGTAATTTTGCAACCCCATTTTTCTTTTCTCTTTTCTTTATGAAAACATTACAGCTTTATGTTAATACTGCAATAAAAGAAATTATTTCGTGAAAATTGTTGTTGTTATAACACCACTCGATATTTTTTTCTTTTGCTAATTCAAAGTCCTCTGTAAAAATGTCATCCATACAACGCCCTCGAGGATTTCAAATCTACGAAACACTTCCGGTAGACTACATCCTTAAACAATCAGGATAAATGCGGAAAAAAATAAACAAAAACTAAACAAAATGTGGTCTGACACATGACTTTTATCATACTATACAGCAGAGTCAAACTGTGACAAAATCTGCTGTTTTGATAATACTGTCAATAGAATGAAAATATCTGTCACATTCTGGCTAACTAGTTTTAATACAATACGAGTGATCACAATCAACTCGAATTTGCTCAGCAGAATTTGCAGCTAAACTATTAATTTTACCAAAAAATGTCATAGACATAAATTATTCAGCATTTCGTCTACTTCAATTTATTATTTAACTGTTTGACGCAATTACAGAAATGGCGCATTTGCAAAATCGCTGCAAAATACTAAGAGAAAACATCCAGTTCCTATGGACAATTTTGAACAAAAATTTTTTAAGCTCTAAGTTTAGTAAAGTTAATTTCTAACTATGAAGTTTCGTCCCGATACCTTTAGTAGCTTCTCCGGAATTATCGCCACAAAAAATACTGGTATACAATAGGGCTTCTAATCCCGGACAATATACTGATCCCGGGATTACAGGATTAAAGATTATGCAATCCCGGGATCCCGGGATTCATAAAAAAGAGCAAACATTGCGGGATCAAAACGCCTCGGATGCCAAAAGTTACCAAATTCAGTCAGTAAGAAAGAAATGCCTAAAATTTACTTGATTGGACAATATCATTTACCCCAAAAATTGATCAACATTTTTAAATTTTACCTTACAAGTAGAAAACCAAAATCGTCGGTTTAAAAGGTGTGAAAGTGTGCGTATTGACATCAATAATAAACAAAATCTAAACTCTATGAGATAATATCTTGCTCTTCCATCTTAAATTTGATCAAAAAGATTACGTTTTTGTAAAATGTTTTAAGAAGAGTCACGGCAAAAGAAATTGTTTGATCGAGTCAAATTTTCAATTTTTCATATTAATAAACTATAAACATTTCGATAATTTTTTGTTTTCTTCTTTAAGATACAATTTGATAGGTAACTTAAGAATTCATACGTCATAGATGTTTATTATTTGAATACACTAACTGTTTGCATTTTAACTAAAACGATTATTGTTTACAAAAAAAGATAGTCTAAAAGTCATTATGATTTTTAGACCCAGCTCTATACGCGTCTCCAGCTTCTTAGAATATTAAATATTCATTATCTTGTCTTGAACAAAATGAATATTACTTGTACGGTTTTCTGTTTTGGTAAATATAGTTAAATAGTCCAACCTTCATTATAAAAATAATTTTTAAGTGCACTTTTTGACAAAATGTTTCTACTAAAAAAGCGAAAATTGTACACTGAAGAAATGTCTAAAATGACCATATTACCGCTGTCATAGGTCATCACATACCTATATATTTCGTTTTTTAGTTGATGGCAAAATTCTTAAACTGGAAGAAACTTGAAAATCGGAACAAGAAATGACATCGTTTGTTCGATTGGAGTGAACCATAAAAAGATTAATAACAACAATTAATAGCAAATCATTTTTGGTACAACTTGTGTTTCATTTCACAATTAAATATGTCGGGATTACTTTGTATCTATATTTTATACTTATTTACAATATTTTTCGCTGTATTGTATACCTATTTACTAGGGTACTGCTATATAAAGACGTTCATACTTCTTACAAAATAGCAGCTCAATTGATTTATTGTAGATCAGTGCGCACATTTCACCAATTAACCAAAAAATAAGAAAATATATTAGATTAAACTTTACCGTGATCCCGGGATTTAGGTTTATAATCCCGGGATCCCGAAAATGCTCATTATTTGTCGGGATCCCGGGATTACGGGATTGGAAGCCCTAGTATACACAGACATACACACACACACATACACAGACAAATCTTTGTACCTTGTTCAAAATTGTTCAAGGGACCCAAAAAGCTATATTTCCGCTAAAATCTTGTTTTTTTCGACACAACTACTTTGTCATACGTACGATAGTCTAAAAAGCTTTCGTATGTATTTTTTATGTATTATTTCGTTACATTTATTCTCCAGTTTTTGAGTCCCCTAGGAGCACGCGTAAATTTGTATTCATTGGTCTCAAATTTCACAGGAATTAAGAACGGATATAGAGGAACAAATTGAGAGGATCCTGCCGAAAAAGTTAAAAAATAAAGACCAACGTAAGGAATGTTTGACATGTTCATTCCGATTTAATACTGACAAATGAAAAACCAAACATAGAGGCAACTAGAGGCAAAATATTAAATAAACAATTGTAACTGAAAACAGTCAGTTATGCAACTTATGACCAACATTTTCTGGTCTTCAAGGATTTGAAGCTGATTACAATAAAACAGCAGAGGCAAAATGCTTAGAATCAAATCTCTAGTGATGACTACACTGCCAAGACTGTTTATGTATTGACAACTTATAATAATTTCATCTGAATATGATTTTATAATCGTTTGGAGTAATGTACTACCACATTCACAATTTTGTGTTCATTTAGTGTCATACAGTGTCAATTTTTAAGTCATTAAGGTTGTATTGTTTTGAATTATCAACAATAAAAAAAGAAGAATCAAGTTCAGAAATAAAAACAGCTTCCGAAATACAGACCTAATTTGACACCATTAATAAATAGATTTTGACACACATTTTTTTCCAATCTTATGAATTATTGAAGGCATAGCCAGATAAGCTCTTGCCTAAACACCCCAAAAAGATTCAACTGCGAAATCAAGACTAAACAATTAATTACCACTGCGCAAAATGTGATTCAATTAGCTCTGTGGTCCGTAATGGAATCCACGTCTAACTACGGAGGAAATGTCAATCTCGCGGCGGAGTTTTTGCCACTCCTAAAGGCCCTTTTGCTTAATCCGCTCGGCTCGTCCCGTCCCGTCGGGCGGTGTCCCAAAATAGAGCGTTCAATTCATTGTAGGGCGGGCAAAAAACAGCCCGCAGCAGTTAAAACGCGGAGCGGTCGGACAAAAAGTGGCGGCGTCGTAAAACGCGCATTCCTAAGAACTGCTCGCTCCGCCGCAGTGACACCTCTGACACCCATGCCGGATCACATAGCCGTGAAGTCGCTCCACCCCATCATATTTTTTTGTTTGAGAAGGTATTCATGGCAGGAAGCTGTCTCGGAAATAGGCATTTAACGGGTAGCTAACATCTTTGGTACGAGGGGATGTACCTTGCGGTTTCGGAATCTGTTAACGATATACTTAATGACTTTCTGATAGAGTTGTGCCAAGCAGGAAATTGTGACGGAGCGCGGAGACCGGGTATGGTCTACGAAAGTTTATTTTTGACAAAGTGTCAACTAAAGGAAAGTTGAAGGTGTGACAGTGTGTCACAGACTGTAAAAAAAAAACATAAACCAAAATTGAGATGGATAAATCGAAAAAAAAAACTGATTAGTAATGACCATACCAAGTGTATTGGCAAAAACGTAACTCCTTCCAGATATTGTTACGTATAGCTGCTTATTTACATAGATGGTATATTTTAAATAGTACAGAATTCCAGTACTACAATTCACTTTTAGGGTGACCAATTTTGAATACTCCAAGCCGTGACGCTGAGTCTTTTTGCATTTAGTGACTAATTGAAATAGGTATAAAGAATATAACATGTCATGTCATGGCTCCGATAGCATAGATATTTGTGTATTGTGCTGGAATCAGAAAGGTGTCTGGTTCAATTCCAGGTTGTGGCTTTAATTTTCAATTACATTTTAATTTAAACTTTACTTACTTTAATTTGTTTGTGTGTCATCAGTTCTTTATTTATCTATATTTTTTTTAAGTTTGATGAGCTAAACTATGATGTTGACATAAACAATGATAAGTAAATGTCACCAGAAAATCCTTTTACATCAGTTTCAACTCCACCACCAGAATTTTATTAATTTTCAAGACTTTGTAACAATATGTTTATTGTATTTCATTGTCTTTTCCGGTAGAAAACTATACCAAATCACGCGATTTTTTCCCACTAATTAAATTGTTAAATTTTCGGTTCTACACTATTGATTCATATTGTATACCTTTAGATAATTGAAAAATCTGTAAAATTCTGTAAAATTCTGAAATCAGATAATAATTTTCTTTATTACATTTTTTTTTGTGATGGCCCTTATCGTAGGCTCAAAGACTCAGTACGTTGTGTGTCAACAACAATAGAATTTGGCCATTTCTGACTGACGGAAATGTCTATACAGCTTATTTATTTGCTCAACAATATTGATACACGAAGGATTGATACACAAACTAAAGCTACCTTTTCAATTACGTCGAGCTGCTTACATCCTATATATCTGATAGACTATTCAGAATAAAACAGATTGATGAATACTAGGAACTAAAAGAAGTAAAAGCTGGGGTACCTCAGGGGAGTGCTTTGGGACCAATTTTCTATCAACTCTATACAAGTGACCTACCACAGTTGGAAAATGTAACACTCGCCACATTCGCAGATGGCACGGCTCTAATGGCAGTGGGATTAACTATTGGTGAATCTACTCGGAATCTTCAACAAGCTAGTAATGAAATATATGAATGGACCAAAAAATGGAAGACAAAGTTCAACGAACTAAATCTGTCCACATTCACTTTGCAAACAAAAGAATCCAGGACATACCTCTTGGCAGGATTAACGAAGCCGTAGTTCCATATGCGAACACTGCAAAGTATACGTCGTGCTGCTTACATCCTATATATCTGATACACTATTCAGAATAAAACAGATTGATGAATACTAGGAACTAAAAGAAGTAAAAGCTTGGGTACCTCAGGGTAGTAACTTCGGACTAATTCTCTATCAACTATACAGGCTCTCCCACGACGAGCTGCCATTAGAAGAATATGGAGAACCAAATGAAATGACAGATTGAAAATTTGTGGACTTATATTGTTGGACACGATCGTCTCAACTAAAATATTTTGAGTTTTCGGTTACTTCCGGTTACACCGGAAATGATGTCATCTTTTATATTTCAAATGGAACACCCTGTATTTTATCGCATTTTTGAAATCTTCATTAAATTTTAGATCAATTTTATGTTACATTCCCTATACCTAACATGTGTCATTTTTGAGAAATTAATTATTTTCATTAAAAAATGACAGCTGCACGGCTACTTTCAACTACTTATAAATTATCTCCTTTGACCGTTGGAAAAAAGTCGTCCGGCGAAATTGTTGTGAAGGTAACGTATTATCGACACATCGGTAGAACTCTTCTAAAAGTTATACAGGGTGTTCAAATTATAAGGTCAAATTTGAATTCGAGAAAAGTACTAAAAGTCGATTTTTTCAAATGGCAACCCTAACATATTAATACATTTCTCAATTCTATGGAAAATTTTAGATCAACTTTGTGTACAATGTCCTATACCTAAAATGTACTTGTACCTACTGAAATCGATTTTTAAACATCACAGTAGAAATTGCAAGAATCGCCAAATCTAGATTGCGTTGAAAACAACGGAACAAGTTGGAATAAACACAACTTTATTAAGCACGTTTCTAGGTAATTTTTCATTATAATTAATTTAGTAATTATAAAATTATAAGCCTACAATTAAACACAATGTTAAAAATAAAACAAAATCGTAAGGTAATAAAAAAATGCTTAATTCAATTTCAGTAACTGTTCAAAAACGTTGCCGTTTTCCGCTAAACATGCTTTAATTCTTTTTAACGCATTATTGTTGGTGTCGTCCCTGATTGCGTTAGCACATAACCCAGTGCAAGCAGCTGGAACTCTATCTTTCATGTTCTCCTTATCAATTATTGGGTTCTCATAAACTACGTCTTTAATAGCACCCGAAATTAATAAATCAATTGGCGTCAAGTCGGGGGAATGCGGTGGATATTTGTATGGCCTATTAGGCGCATTCAACCGATCGCCAATTATCGCTCGTTAAGCAAGCCTCTTATAGCAACTGCTATCTGCGCTGGAGCACCGTCGATTACAAACCACCCTATAATGGAGGAGCCAATAACTAATAAGGAGAACATGAAAGATAAAGTTCCAGCTGCTTGCTTGCAATGGGTTATGTGCTAACTCTATCAGGGAAGCCACCAACAATAATATGGTAAAAGGAATAGTAGCATGTTTAGCGAAAAACGGCAACATTTGTTAACAGTTACTGAAATAGAATTAAGCGGTTTTTTTTTAAATTTTCTTAACGTTTTGTTTTGTTACTAAACCAATGATAATGAAAAATGACCTAAAAAAGCTTGTTTTATTAAAAAGTTCTGTTTATTGTTGTTCAGTTGTTTTCAACGGAATCTAGATTTGGCAATATGTGCAATTTCTACGGTGATGTTTAAAAATCGATTTCAGTAGGTACAAATACATTTTAGGTATAGGACATTGTACACAAAGTTGATCTAAAATTTTCCGTAGAATTGAGAAATGTATTAATATGTTAGGGTTGCCATTTGAAAAAATCGACTTTTAGTACTTTTCTCGAATTCAACTTTGATCTTATAATTTGAACAGCCTGTATAACTTTTAGAAGAGTTCTACCGACGTGTCGATAATACGTTACCTTCACAACAACTTTGCCGGACAACTTTTTTCCAACGGTCAGAGGAGATAATTTATAAGTAGTTGAAAGTAGCCGTGCAGCTGTCATTTTTTAATGAAAATAATTAATTTCCCAAAAATGACACATGTTAGGTATAGGGAATGTAACATAAAATTGATCTAAAATTTAATGAAGATTTCAAAAATGCGATAGAATACAGGCTGTTCCATTTGAAATATAAAAGATGACATCATTTCCGGTGTAACCGGAAGTAACCGAAAACTCAAAATATTTTAGTTGAGATGATCGTGTCCAACAATTTAAGTCCACAAATTTTCAATCTGTCATTTCATTTGGTTCTCCATATACTTCTAATGGCAGCTCGTCGTGGGAGACCCTGTATACATGTAACCTACCACAGTTGGAAAATGTAACACTCGCCACATTCGCAGATGGCACGGCTCTAATGGCAGTGGGATCAACTATTGGAGAATCTACTCGGAATCTTCAATAAGCTAGTAATAAAATATAAGAATGGACCAAAAAATGGAAGACCAAGCTCAACGAACTAAAATCTGTCCACATTCACTTTACAAACAAACGTATCCAGGACATACCTTATGTCAGGATTAACGATACCATAGTTCCATACGCAAACACTGCCAAGTATTTCGGTATGTCTCTGGATACAAAGCTAAGGTGGAAAGAACACGTTAAGAAGAAAAGAGTAGAGCAGCTTTGATATCAGTAGTACTATATTGAGTAATTTTGTAGGTTTTTTATTCTCAACATATACCTAAACAAATCCAAAACCGAGGGTGTTTTTACCTTTTGCAATCCCCTACAGTTGCCTTCTCTCTTAATCATGCCAACTTTCCTAAACACACAATATAATATGATAAATGATAACACACATTCTGAAAGATGACTCATACCAAATTGGATTCCATAGCAAGGGCTTGTCGTTAAGTAGTAAGCAAACACTCAACCCCAATACACCAGAGAGACGCACAAGGTCCTAAAACAAAATATTTACCTAGGTTTCCGAAAGTCGAATTTATGCTAATTCCGTATTGATTCTATGGGGGCGTCCTTACAGACGAACTCGCTTTGAATTACAAAATAAAATAGGGGTTGGAGTGGGGGCTGCAACGGCGAAATAGCTGACCTCTCCGCTGAATAACTTTCACCCCCACGACGTCTGACTATAAAGAAATATTTATGCACCCCAGGGTATTATTTGCAGGGAACGTTTTTCGAAAAACCCTGAAGGTGTTAGGAACGGTAAAACAGTAAACCAGCTGAAACAGCAGTTCGTAAATTCGAATTCCGGTATCCCACGTTTCACATCATGGTAATCTTCTTCAGAATGTTTTGTTAAAACATTAAACACTGTTTGTTGGAATGTATATTAGCGCCGTTTACACGATTTATCTCGGTAATTTGAAGGTGTTGTACTTATTTCGAACAAAAAAAGCTGGCATAACGCTTTTATTTCGACGCTTCCATAACACGGTAAGCTAGATTAACGCCGCCTTCCATTATTTCGCCCCCCTTTGTTGCATTCTGGAGGGGCTAATGCCTCGAGAGGCAATGTTCCGTGTGCGTTTTTCTTGTTTGCCACGCGGATGGTGCTTGGAGATTTTCGTTTTACACGTGAAATATTCTTTAATTTCCTCTTGAAAATTGCTGAAGATTAGTGACGCTGAAAAATGGAAAGCGTGGGGGAAAAGCCCATTTCAGGCCCCGCACCCTTGCGCTCGACGGCGAAGGCAAAAAAGGAACCCTCGACGGAAAGCGGGACGAAAATATTTCCGCGTTCCGAGATCTAGTTAGTGCCGGAACGGAAAAATGCGTGAAAGCTTTCTAATTTTCGAAAGTTACGAATGGCCCGACTGTTTATCAGGATTTATTCGTGTGGTTTGTTACGGTGAAACTGAAACAGTTCTTTTGTTGGGTTGTGTGGACGCAGCTTTTTATGGAAATATATCGTGCTAAGGTTTCTTTCGCGTGTTGTTATGAAAACAGATGGGTAGTTCAGGTGGGTAGTTTTGACTTATTTCTTGTATCACTTCTAATTTTGGGATACTTTTATAATTTTCATAGATAGACCCAATAAAATCATAAAATATTCCAACTTACACAGAAATATATATCCTACATTCACAATATCCCAGCTTATGCAAAGTGGTAAAGTTTTCAGTATGTTTCGATATTAAAACTTGAATGGCATTGTATACTATATTTCTGACTAGAAATTGTGACAAGTTTTGAAACTAGGAACAAAACTTCTGACAGTTCTGGACTGTGTGCCTGGATAACGGAATGTTTTGATTGGATGGTTTTATATTACGTATGTTCGATTAGGTATAATGAAGTTGTTTGATTGGCATAGAAATGGTGCATTTATAGATTTGTTTAAGAAACGATTTTCTATTCACTAAACTTACTCATAAATAAACGATCCACGAAAAAAAAAAAACTATTTACTATTACCAAATTTGTGAGGGATGTTATACCAGCAATTCATCTTCAAACACATTGTTAAACACATAAGTTTTTTTACTTTATCACACGCAGTATGATGAAGTATTGTAATCATGCCGAAAAAAAATTGAGATTTTAGCGGAAATCGGTCTTTATGGGTCTCCTGAACATTTTTGACCAAGGTACAAAAAAATGTCTGTGTGTGTGAGTGTATGTGTGTACCCGATTTTTGTGACGACGATTCCGGAGAAACTACTAAAGGTATCGGGACGAAAGTGCGTATTTAGTAGTTTTATGACCAAACTTAGAGCTGAAAAGGTTTTGGTCCAAAATGGTTCAAAGGAACTGGCTATTTACTCTTAGCAATTTTCAACGATTTTCGTCATTTCTGTAATTTCGTCAAAATAGATAAGTAATAAATTACAGTAGAGGAAATTTTGAATAATTTATGCCTATGACATTTTTTGGTAAAATTAATAGTTTAGCTTCAAGAGCAAATTCTATTTGATCGAGATCGGTCGCATCTGCATTGATATGAAATTACTTAGTAGCCAGGATTTTGACAAATATTTTTACTTTATCATACGCAGTATGCTAAAGTATTGTAATCATGCCGAAAAAAAAAATTGAGATTTTAGCGGAAATAGGTCTTTTTGGGTCCCCTGAACATTTTTGACCAAGGTCCAAAAAAATGTCTGTGTGTGTGTGTGTATGTATGTCTGTGTGTGTGTAAACGATTTTTGTGGCGACGATTCCGGAGAAACTACTAAAGGTATCGCGACGGAAATTCATATTTAGAAGTTTTATGACCAAACTTGGAGCTGAAAAGCTTTTGGTTCAAAAGGGTCCAAAGGAACCGGCTATTTACTCTTAGCATTTTTCAACGATTTTGCAAATGAGCCGTCATTTCTGTAATTTCATCAAAATAGATAAATAATAAATTAAAGTAGAGGAAATTTTGTATAATTTATGTCTATAACATTTAATGGTAAAATTAATAGTTTAGCTGCAGGAGCAAATTCTATTTGATCGTAATCGTGTCTACATTAATACTAGGTGCCCAGGATATTTTGAAGTTTTTGACAGTATTTGGAACGTCAGCGTTTGCGAAACGTCAATTCAACACGCAAATGCATGGAGAATTGCCATGAGGAGCTAGGTGAAACAATATTGAAAATAATATTTCGAGTGCGGATAGCAATGTTATGTTTTCGTGACTAAATATACAAGAAAGATTGTAAGACGTTAAAACTTATTTGGAATATTGAGCATAATTATTTATGAACTTTTGTAGTTAGCACTGAAGACGGCGTAAAACTCGAAAATATAGTATGCTAGAAGCCAATATGATATATTAATCATCAGAACCAGAACCTTTTTACTTTATCATCCGTAGTATGACAACACTCCATATTTAGAAGCTTTCTGTTGAACCAAGGGTCCAAAGGAACTGGCGTTTTAGTCTTAGCATTTTTGAAAGATATTGCAAATAAGCCGCTATATCTGGAATTTCGTCGAAATAGTTAAATAATAAATTAAAGTAGAGGAAATCTGAATAATTTGACTATGACATTTTTTGGTAAAATTAATAGTTTAGCTACATGAGCAAATTCTATTTCATCGAGATCGCTCGTACTGTATATAAACTAGTTAGCCAGGATTTGTCAGATATTGTGATTCTAATGACAGTACTTGAACTTGAAAATATGTTTATTAATTTAAATTATAAACAATACAAATTAATGTATTTTACATATCAAATTAAAATACGGTGCCTTACGCCGTGGGCGCTTATCCGACGATTAACTTAAAAAGATTATGATAGGTAGTGTCAAATGCTGATGTTTTCACATTACCTACTGTAAATATAATCAAAATGTCTCTAGTCTAGAACTAGTAGTTTTATTTTAATGCAGACATGGCCGATCTCGATCAAATAGAATCTCATGCAGCTACACTATTAATTTTATATATGGTATGATAAAGTCATGTGCCTGGCCACATCAGATTTTTTTTTGTGTTGTCACATTCGAAAACAGCTGATCTCATCAGAGGTTGGAGAACCACTATGGAACGTTGCCGCTGTAATGCGGCAAATTATAAAATACAAATTTCAAATAAAATAAGATCACCAATTTGATTGTTTGTTGATAAGAAATATCAACCCGTCTTTATATATAATTCTAAAAACGATAAATTGAGAAAATTATAAATAAAGTATAGCGATGAGTGTAGTTTTATTTTAGTATGTTGGTAGGGATGTGTCATGAACAAATATAAATCTGTCAGAATTTGAATTACCTTTTTAAGGTGCGTTTTCATTAGTGATAATGGCAGTGGCAGCAGACGCCGTTATAGTATTTCCAATAGAAAATTGCTAGTGACTCATGTTTATGTACATGCAAACTAATATGTGTCATTATCACGATATGTAAGAAATACTATAATTTCGTATTCTACCACCGCCATTAGCTACCATTACCTACCAATCGGAATGCACGTTTAAACTTGACGTTTCGTCAAAGTGGTACCGTCCTAGCATTTACTATACAGAAATCATTTATTTATTTTTTTAAATACGTATTTCTTAAAAAGTAACACAATAAACGTTGATGTCGCTCCTACCAAAAACTAGATAGCGCGACTCGCTCACATGCGACGGTGACACTCCGCCTTCGGAGACGCGCCGCATCACCGCTCGTCGCGCTATTCCGTTGTTTCGGCATTTGTGACATAAATAACTATTATTCTAATGACGTAGTGTAGGTAGTGTTAAATGGTGATGCTTTGACAATACCTACGATTTATCTCAATAGAATAGATTCTCATGCAGCTAAACTATTAATTTTATATATTGTATGATAAAGTCATGTGCATGGCCACATCAGATTTTTATGAATTGCATTATATCAATACAAAAATACAGTCTAAATGTATTGACAAATTGATGAAGTCACTGTCACACACAGATAGAAAATGTTGTTTAATTCAACTAAATATACATTGACTCAAACAAATCTGTTGTTGCACTGGAGGCAAACAAATATATCTTGCGGATAAGAATGAATTTGTTTGGTAGAAAGAACGATTATTTGTGTCAAACAATTTATGTTTTTACTTTATCATGCATAGTATATGCAAAGTATTGTAATCGTGCAGATTTTTTTTGAGGTATTTGAGGAAATGTCTGCTTTTGGGTCCCATGAACATTTTTGACCAAGGTATTGCCAGTTTTTTTACTTTATCATACGCAGTATGATATGACATCATATCGCTCGTACTGAATTAAAACGAGTAAGCCAGGATTTGACAGATATTTTGATTCTATTGATAGTATTGTCAAAACATGAGACTTTGACACAGTTTGACACAGCTGTATAGTTTGTTAAAGTCCAGTTCCTGGTCACATCAGAATTTTTTAAAGGATAAATTCAAATAAATATGTTTCCTAAAAGCGATTTTATGCAACTAAGTTAATTTTCAAAATGCAGGTTTAAAAAATAGGATTTATTCATTAAAATCAGTGCTTTTTCACATTTAAATCTCTAGAAAGATATGTATCTGCAATATGTATTATACAGAAAGAAATCAGATAAATATTCTTTGTATAGTTTCGCAAAACTTTGATCGTCTGTATGTAAACAAACATAGGAATTAGAACCTTTAATATGCATTTTCGTCCTAAATTTTTAAAACGCTATTTTTCGAGTTAGAATTATTTTCTCCTGCAACAGTCATTTGTCAATTTATGTATCCTTATATAGCTCTAACACGATAGGAAGTCGTATACTCGAAAAAATCACAAGCATTTAGAATTAATTTATAGAAATATCCCATTGTATTTTCGATACTCAACTCTGCCCGTTACGAAACCAGAAATGAATTATTGTCGGAACAATGATCCGCACTCATAGCTCTTGTAAAGTTTCACAATATTTCACGTAACCGCGGAGCACAGGTCGGAGCAACAGAAAAACGGCCAACAGAACCAGACACAGACAGTTTCGTACGAAACTTTACGAAACATAAATCATTCTCGCTAGCACAGACCCTCACATGGTTCCCATTATTGCAGTGACAGCTCTCGTGGATTAATATTGTTACACATCTGAATGATATTACAATTAAGTAATATTTTTGTACTCCGGCGTTCTTTTACGATATATCATAGCGCGCAGGGCAACAACGCGTTTCATTCACGTCCGACAATGTCGAGTTGTTTCTCTACGCTGTCTCCGCCGTCTCACAGGTAATCCTTTCTTATATTATCCGTTGGTTCGTACGTATCCGCATATCATCGTGATTTATGATATTTTCCGCTTTTTTTCCTTACGCTCGTGTGGCGCGACGGCGTTCCCTTTGTCATCTGCTCAAGCCTTCGTAATAATAAATACCCGTGACATAATGTACGATGATATAAATACCGCCTTTGAGCCTCTAGGGCCGTCGCATATTTCTATGAAATATTTTCAACGGTACGTAGACTCTTCAGAGTTCACCGAATGGATACTTCCCGGTTCCATTTCGGAATCTGATGTAGGATCAAAAGTATCATAGAAACTGTTGCTTAATTTGATTAACAACATAAAATATATAAAAAATAATCAAAAATTCAGGAAAAAAAGTGATAGAAAGAGTTCTTATTTCAAGGGTTTGCTCGTTTTTGAGTCAAATATGTTAATAAACGTTGGTTCAATTATAAATGGTAACTAGCATTAAACTTAAAAGTTTGAAGTTCAAGATTGCCAGGGTGGAATTTTTTCGAAGGGAAATCCTTACCGCGGTCTTTGATAAAAAATACATTCAAGTTCCAAGCTTTTGTTTGATGTTACCAATATTACATTTCTTTAAAGCATTATAAAACTATTAATTTTTTTTTAATTTTGGATACCAGATTTGTGAACTACGAGAAAAGGCTATTGAAATGACGTGACATTTCGTTTTAAACACATGTAAAGATGATTTTGCTCAGTATATTGAGCGAAAGTTTATTAAACTATTAACGCTAGAAAACAAAAATCACTAAGCTCTAAAATTAATGAGTATACCTTTTGGAGACAGTGTTTAGCCTTTTGAAACCTGTATTTAAAACACGCTTTCGGTTTTGGTTTAGATCTCAAAACCCGCTGTACCGATATTCATGATTTTTTGTTTTGCCTTGAAGAACTTACATATTGGAAGAGATTGCTATCACGTCATATGCTTTTGTTAACCCACTGTAGTCTGAATTAGGCAAGCAAAGATCGTGAGAGCACATGGGATCGTATGACGTGTTAGCAGTGTATTTTCTTCTTTATCTTTTTAATATGGGCATTTAAGGTTGGGTTACAAATATAGGTTGGTAAGAGTAGGTGGAGAACTATCGTTGGCAACTATCGTGTTTTTCAGTATGCAATGCCAATGTGACACTGATATATCGGATAAATCGCATTCTCTACAACGTCGGTACAACAGTTTTCTGTCGTCGACTTGTTTATATTAACTATATACTTGTTAAAACTAAGTAGGTAAGTACTTTGTTGATTGGAAAGTATACACCAAAAAAGCTAACACAAAAGATTTTACTGTTTTTGTTAAAATGAGCAAGAAAATAAAGTGTCCAGCCGTTAGGGAATTTTTTGAAAAACAAATTAGTAAGGTATATTGTAGTAATAAGTGTTTTCGGATTATATAATTGACCATAATCATTCTTGAAATAATCCAGATATCTCGCTTATTATTTTTAATAATCCAGATATCTCGCTTATTATTTTTAATAATCGATTTTTAATAATCAATTTTGAATAATCTATTTTTTATAATCGTATGTTAATGATCGATTTTTAATAATCTATTCGTAATTATTGGTTTTATAGTCGATTTTACAAACATTTACATCAGTTTTACCCCCACAGTCACCAATCTTGTCGCTCGACCCAACCCAAAATATGCTTTTACATCATTGACTCCCCCCTATTCATAATCTCTTATGAACAATGGATTATTTATTAAGAATCAATTTTAGAGAATCGATTATTAAAAATCGATTATCCATAATTGGTTAATCATAAATCGATTATTAATGGAGAACAACTCGAGAACCAAACCGAATCACTCGAATACTGATAATCGATTCTTGAAATAATAGGAATGTGCCCATGACTAGATATTGGCACTAAATAAATGTTTTGTTTTGCATTTGCTCATGCGGCTAAATTATTAATTTTACCAACAAAATGTATCCAATAAAATGTGACATAAGTTCAGAATGTCCTCTACTTTAATATATTATTTAATTATTTTGACTAAATTACACAAATGGCGGTTCATTTTAAAATCGTTGAAAAATGCTAAGAGTAAAAACATCCTGTTGCTTTGGACTCTTTTGAAAAAGAAAGCTTTTCAGCTATAAGTTTGGTCATGAAACTTCTAAATATGAAGTTTCGAAGATAAGAGACCGACTAGGAGCGAAGAATACAAATCTGCACCAAAGTAAGCAGTGGAAAGTAACATCTTTTACAAGAAGCCGAGGAGTACAACGATGGAAATTCAAGAGAAATACTTTTAGATAAATTGCTGGCGTTCATTATTTACTATTATACCCCTTGTAAACGCAACCTTAATTCGCAGATGTGCTGAACGGCTTAATGTGCCACTTTCTTATTAAAAATCCTAATTGTATTAAGCATGGGTTAACAATAAGTGATCAAGAATGCATTAAGGTATTCTAAAGAAAGAAGGGAATCCAAATTAGTAGATTATTAGATTAGTAGATTAGATATCATGTCAGAAGCGTCAAAGAAGCAATGGATACGTGAAGAACTACTGTAAAAATTATCTACATCGAGTTATCAATTGACTTAAGACTGACAGTGACTACGAAAACAATGGAAGAAAAAGTTATTTCGTATCAAAAATGGAAAATAACCAGTGCCATGAAAGAACAAGTAGCCACAGAAATATTAATAGTCCATGTAATCGTGAAAAACTAATGGCATAAATATGCTCTACAAGTTCAGGTAAAGTTGTGGACCGATAAACGTCATCAGTACTATATATTTCCACAAACTTCTTCTAAGGACGACATCAAAACTTTTTCCATTTTTTACAGCAAAAGGGCCTGTACGTCGCGTCGTCGTGCACATCTTGAATTCTCCAATATCGCGTACTCGACGAGGAGCAGATTGACATATTAGCGATGTTGCAATTCTCGCTTATCGCCCATCGTCGCATAGCTAATTGCATTCAGCAGGCTGTTGCGCCTCTTCCTCTGCTTACGAGAAGAAGAACCGCTGCAGTTTAACCAACCATCGCAGCATCGAAGACGGCGACGACATCGTCGCCGTTTCAACTCATTAACCCAAATTGAAAAGTTTTTCAGTTCATATTAATCTCGGGGCCAAATTACTTCCCCGTCATTAGTGTTGCGAGTATCAGTCAGCGGCGTTTCGGGGAGAGACAATCTCCCCCTCTCCCCCTCTCTCTCTCCTCTCTCGTTAATTGTAATTACTTTATCTCGAGTCGGGAGAGACGCCCAAACACCCCACTCCGACACACCAACGCAGACAGCTATCTCCCTGTGTGTCAGCGCTAAAGATAACGTCGAAAATTGAACGAAATAAACAATCCCGAGCTTTCTGAACGCCAGCCCGGCGAAGAGGATCAATTCCGGGCGAGAGAGAATTGCGTGTAGCGTCGCCCACTTTGCGAAATTAAATGAGGAGAGTCCCCTGATCGTCCTGTTTTATTTGTATTGTCGAGATTGCTTATAGCTTATACTGTGCCACTGAGATTATTTAGATTGCTTAGATCTGAGGGAAAGGATATCTGTCATCGTTCAATTATTTGCAAACGAGAAGACGTTCGAATTTTAGATTTATCAGAGTTACGTTTCAAAAGATTCAGATCGGACTGATTTTTTTTATTATTAATTAATGCTGTTAATTGTTAATAATCATAGGTACTAATGTGTACCCCTCATGGATACCATCATCGGTGCCCGGAGAATTATTTCCAGAGGGGTTGAAAACTTAAACCGGCCATTGGGATGGGTTCTGGGTTGCCAACTCCAAAGAGTAGAGTAATGTAACATGATAAGAAAGAAAATAAATATTTAGTGCTTGCTATCGGCTGTCAAGTGAGTTAAATTTACATTCCACAATAATTTTTGACCTAAAAGTACCTAGGTGAAAATTTGCGCTTGAAGTTGAAAATTGTTCGAATTCAAAAAATTGTCTATTATTTTGTTTGGTTAATAAAGACTTCAACTTTATTGTACTCAAAAACAAAATCTTTTTTAGAGCTGATAGCAACTAGGGCTTCCAGTCAAACATGAACCTTTTCAACTTGCTTGTCATTTTAGTTACTTTGCGCTCAACGACAGGAAAAAAAACATCAACGTAAAAATAAAGAAATTTGTTGAAATTTGTGTTACCTGGATTCAGTAATGTACCACAGAATATAAAATGAGTAAATAGGTAATAAAATACAGCGAAACAGGTTCTTCCAGCTTAAGGATTTTACCATAAACTAAAAAGTGTAATATTTTGGTACGAAGCATCTCGAGCTTGTGGTGAGCTGTGACACTGATAATATGGTAGCTTTTGACATTTCTTGATCGCACAATTATCGCTTTTTTTTACTGGAAAAGTTTTGACAGAAAGGGCACTTAGATAAAAAAAAATCCATATTACTTGGTTGGGCTATTTGAACTGTATTTGTTAAGACAAATAGAACGTACAAGTATCTAATATTAATATTTTTCATGACAAGAAATTGAATATTTAATATTCTAAGAAGTTTTAATTTTAAGATGTAAGAGCAAGTTATTATCTAATAGAGTATATATTTTGTTTATTATTGATGTCAATACGCACACTTTGACATCTTTTAAACCGTCAATTTTGGTTTTCTACTTGTAAAATTTGAAAACGTTGATGAAAGTTTCGGGGTAAAATTTATTATCAAATAAAATATATTTTAGGCGTTTCTTACTGACTGGATTTGTCATCCCTGGCGTTTGGATGCGGCAATTTTCGCTTTTCTCATGAATCCCGGGATCAATCCCCAAAAAAAATATGTTCGTCGTCGTGTGTACTTAATCAAAACAAGCGAAACAGTTCATTTAATCATGGGGTATCAAAGTTAGTCCAATAAATTAACTAAGTAAATAGTATCCACTACATTTTTTTGCAATAAACTTTCAATACAATAATTTTAAACGTTTGATTATACATGATAGATGAGTAAATCTGCTTTTAAAACAGTCGATATGGTAAAACTACTACCGACTTTCACTTTCACAACAGGTGCTGTCAAAAAGTAAGATTAATTGAAAATAGGGAGAAAATACTCGCTGAAATAAGAGTAAACATTTACTTAAATTTTCTTGGTATTAAACATTTAGTTCAAATAATTTGCAAAACCAGCAATGATTCAACAAGAACTGGTCTTAAATTGTCTTTAATTATGTTATATAAGTTTCAATTATTAATACCAGTTATACATCAAAATGTATTTCATGCCTTTTTTTGTTGTTGATCGTTTCCCACTTATATCAAAAGCCACCTTGCCCCTCTCTGCAACTGTCCACACAGGTTTAAGTGTCTTCTTGTAAAGTAGGTGTTTATAATATGACTACAAAGCCGACTTCCTATCAATAAGCCAGTAGATTTTGTTGTATCTTATGCCCAATTCTCCTTTTTAACGTGTCCTTTCCATTGAAGCTTAGTGTGTCCAGCATCAACTCCAAAAAATTGTATTCGCTTATTGGTAAAATTTACGGATTTATTTTTGGTCAATGCAATTAGCCATCGTTGCATCCAATCACTAACATTCTTGACAGCATTCTGCAGTTTAAGTGCTGCTCCTTCAACGTTTGTAATGTTTGTATATACTGCCATATAGTAATGTCGTCAGCAAACGTGGCAACGGTAACACCATCTGGTTGTGGAAGATCATGTAGTGAAAAATTAAATCTTAAGCTTTAGGTCTCCTATAAAGTAAATATTAGTTACTACCATCCAAGTAATTCCAATTTATCTAATGCCAAAACCGTTACAATGCGATTACTGGCGATATAAACCTGTAAGATTTTAAGCTGATAGAGAATATTATATCACGGTGCCTCTACGACTTCTTTACTACCAACGTTGCGAACCATTGGCTACTCTAAGAGCGGTTTTACGTCATCTAAGACTGTTATCTCCACTGAGCACATTACAAGATAGTATCCGGTCCAGTTTTAATTTCATCATGCTGTAATTTACGTGATCCTGGTACTTATCTTCAAGGGAATGGGCCAGTTAATTAAATTGTAAATTTCTGATCAACTTTAATAATACCCGACAATTTTTAGAGGATAAACGTTGACTGATTGGTTTCGGAAATGATTGGTTATATGAAGATGTTTGTCCAGATGGTTTAGATCGTCTCTCAAAGGTTCCGGGCTGGTTGAGCAGCCCCTATAAATTGTGCCAATTGATACTTAACGCTCAGCTGAGCAAATGTCTTGCCCAATTTGTCACGTCTCTGACTCGTTTCGACAATATTGCCGAATGGCATCGAGCAGCTGGTATGTTAATAATCCCTTAATCCTAGACTGATTCGTCAGTTCCTTTCGCATAAGCCGCCCTTCCTGTGTTCTAAAACGTTTGACGTTTCTGGAAAATATTAAAAATATATGTGTATTACGAAAAACGTTTTTTTGAAATTCAAATTTTCAAGTTGATAAAACGTTGTCCCTATGGACCTACATATAATACAAAAAAAAAATTGACGCAATTGAAAAATATTAATGTCTCCCCCAGAATGTCTAAAGTTTATAATTTTCTTTAAGAACTAGAATTTTTTTTTCAATGATAGTTTAAGTGGTTTTCCTTTTTCAAATACAAAAAGTTTACGTTCGGATAATTTAAAAAATGTGCATAAATGTTGATAAAAGTTTATTTATCATTAAATTTTGTATTATGTGCGGAAGTTTTTTTGTGGTATATGAGGCTACACAAGGACAACTTTTTATCAACTTAAAATTTAGAATTTCGAAAAACCCTTTTCTCGATTTGCTCTAGTGTACAATAACACTTTTTGTCCTCTAAAATTACTATTAGAAACTTGTTATTCGGTAAACCCGAGTCTATATACTATATTTTTTCTTTAATCCTTAAAAAAATACTTCCCTTCAAATATTAAAAAAACCAAAATTAAAACATTTCAAACAATGCAAAAATGAAGAAAGGTACAATCAATACTCATAACAACCATAATAGTATTTAATTTTAATTAAACAAATTAAAATAATAAAAATAAATTTAAATAAAGAAATAGTGAACCAAAAAAGCTTCATGCAGACTTAATGGGGTTCTGAATTGCTAAAGTTACAGCCGTTTAAAATACAGTTTTGTTAATATTTTAAACGGCTGTTACTTTATAAGGAATAAAGAAAACCAATAAGTCTATATGTAACTTTTTACTTAGTATTACATTTACTATCTGAAAAGCTTTTTACTTTATCATACGCAGTATGTAAAGTATTGTAACCGTGCCGAAAAAAAAAATTGAGATTTTAGCGGAAATAGGTCTTTTTGGGTCCCCTGAACATTTTTGACCAAGGTACAAAAAAATGTCTGTGTGTGTGTGTGTGTGTATGTGTGTGTGTATGTGTGTGTGTACCCGTTTTTTGTGGAGACGGTTCCGGGGAAACTACTAAAGGTATCGGGACGAAAGTTCATATTTAGAAGTTTCATGACTAAACTTAGAGCTGAAAAGCTTTTGGTTCAAAAGGGTCCAAAGGAACGGGCTATTTACTCCTAGCATTTTTCAACGATTTTGCAATTGAGCCGCTATTTCTGTAATTTCGTCAAAATAGTTAAATAATAAATTAAAGCAGAGGAAATTTTGAATAATTTATGCCTATGACATTTTTTGATAAAATTAATAGTTTAGCTGCAAGAGCAAATTCTATTTGACCGAGATCGGTCGCACATTGATATCAAACTACATAGCAGCCAGGATTTTGACAAATATTTTTTTGTGCTGTCACCACAGAAATGTCTATGGCTGTCACACTCGAAAACAGCTGATTCCATCAGAGGTTGGGGAGTCGCTATGGAACATTGCCGCTCTAGTGCGGAACCTACAAAATTCAATTAAAATAAGATCACAAATTTGATTGTTTGTTGATAAGAAATATCAACCCGTTGTTATATCTAGTTGTAAAAACGATAAATTGAGAAAATTGTAAATAAAGTATAGCGATGAGTGTAGTTATATTTTAGTATGTTGGTACTGATGTGACATCTACTGTGTCATGAACGAATATAAATCTGCCAGAACTTGAATTAGCTTTTTAAACTTGACGTTTCGTAGAAATGGTATCAACCTAACATTTCCTATACAGAAATATATCCATTTTTGATTTTTTTAAATACGTTTTTCAGAAAAGCAACACAAAAACGTTGATGTCACTCCTGCCGAAAACTACATAGCGCGACTCGCTGACATGCGACGGCGACGCTCCGCCATCGGTGACGCGCCGCAACACCGCTCGTCGCGCTATTCCGTACTTTCGGCACTTGTGAGATAAATAACTATTATTCTGATGACAGTAGGTAGTGTCAAATGCTGATGCTACTATTGACAATACCTACTATTGATGCTATTGACTATCAAAATATCTGTCAAATGCTGGCTGACTAGTTTAATTTTAATGCAGACACGATTTATCTCAATCAAATAGATTCATCATGCAGCTAAACTATTAATTTTATATTTTGTATGATAAAGTTATGTGCCTGGCCACATCAGATTTTTTGGAAAAGAAGTTGGGACAGCCTGTGTATTAAAATGTATTGGAGTAGGAATTATTAGCGTGAAATTAGATATAAAATGTGGTATGAAGTCACTGAATACAATATTATTATGTGTGTGTAATTGCTGTTTAAAATGATTAATTTTTAGTTTTATAATAAATAAAATAAAAAAAAATCAATTTAAATACGAACGCAAAAAAAGATTTAAAAAATCGCCAGTAAACAAACATTTACACAGAAAAATAATTAAAATTTAGTTTGTATATTTACTTTTAGCAATCGGGGATATATTTAAGTTAAAAACTACCGTGTATTACTGCTGTTTTCAAGCTATTTTTATGTATGAGTAAACGTTCTCTTATATAACTTCGTATACAATTCAGAAATGATCTGTTAGAGATGAAATTAGAGTATAAAAATGACCACTTTTACAATCATGTACAAGGGGTGAGATTAGTAAAAGAAATTTTAAACAGCTCCAATATTAAAAAAAAAAAAACGTATGGTAAACGGTTCCAACTTCCAACTGTTTGTGTTCTTTGTTTTTGCATTGTCAGATGTGTATTGTCATTTTTCTTTCTCTTGTTAATATTTTAAATGGCTATAACTTCTGAAGAAATTGAAAAGATAACAAATAAGTTCATACAGTGCAACTAGAGCATAAATGCTGTCAAAGTAATAGGCCATTGCTGTAAAATTAAAGTAGTTATCGTCGATTAAGAGTGTTAACCTGCTCACTCCACTTTTTCGTGATTTTGACTTTTCAATGTCCTTTACATCTACAAATTCTGCTCTACCGGCCAGCACAACAGCGCACTCCATATTATTCATCAAAACGTTTAAATCTACGATGCGTAAACCTGCTATCTCCAGCGTACGCATTTAAAAGCGTAATAATGATAATAAACTGCAAGACAGTTTATATTCCCTCCTGTAAAGTTTGGTTTCATGGAGTTAGCAGCTTAACACTCTTAGCCGACGTTATATTAAACAAATTGCAGCAAAATATCGCTGGTTATTTAATACCAGCTACATTGCTGCATTTTTGACGATACACCCCTGTAATATCGAAATGTTCCTGTGAAAATACAGCATTATCACGGTAATTTTACAGGATATTTTAGCAATTTTACAGGAAAGGTAATTTTCTACTGGTTTTTGCTGGTTGCTTGATTCAGGTAATATATTCAACACAACAAATCAAGTAAAGGAAAGAGAACGTTTACTAAAATACACTGTCACTTTATACATTTATTTTAGACGAACCGGCAAGGTTTGTATATCTTCTCCTCACGGAGTTATTCGAACAATTCGTTGACAAAACGAGCATCGCGCGCCTCGCTTTCTGGCAGAGAAAGGAAACGTTTAATCTGTGTTTTTGTTTCCTCCAGCCGCGTCACCCTCCTGAGTGATTACCGCAATTGGTGGCAAAGGGTGCTGGTCCGTAAATATCGGCGCGACAGAGACACAATTTAAGAAATAGGTCCGGTCCTCTCTGTCCCCTATTTTACATATGTTCGACGGTCTCCGTAGTCTAAACAAACGGCGACGACGACGCACGCTCCGATCTCCATTACGTGTACATCTGGTGGAGGTGTTTGACTCACTTCGTGAAGGCCTATTCTTCGCCGCGGCGAAGAAGGCAAGCTTGCGTGTGTGTGAGAGTGTGTGTCTTCTTCGGTTTCCTCTCACTCCGCGCCGAAATAAAACTTCAAAGACCACACGCGTTTCGGGTAAGCGATAGCCCTGACAGCCCAAATCGACAAAATAGAATCGGCTCGTTTGAGAATGGTCACCCAATAAATTCAGTCTGAATACCTGAATTGTATGGAACTGTTTTTGCTCTGGAGAGTAACAACTCTCCTATTCCAGTGAAATCTTTGCAGATATAGCCAACGATATTATGGTAGAGTGCTACGAATTTTAAAAATTAAAATTTTTGCATATTTAGGGTGCAAACATTATCCTATAAAGCTATAAAGTAAGCTGACAGGCCAAATCGACAAAATAGAATCGGCTCGTTTGAGAATGGTCACCCAATAAATTCGGTTTGAATACCTGAATTTTATGGAACTGTTTTTGTTATGAAAAGTAACAACTCTCCTATTCCAGTGAAATTTTTGCAGATATAGCCAACGATATTATTGTAGAAAGCATTGAGTTTTCAAAATTCAAATTTTTGCACATTCAGGGTGCAAAAAATGTTCTATAAAGCTATAAAGTAAGCTGTCAGGCCAAATCGACAAAATAAAATCGGCTCGCTTGAGAATAGTCATCCAATAAATTCAGTCTGAATACCTGAATTATATGGAACGGTTTTTGATATGAAAAGTAACAACTCTCTTTGCAGATATAGCCAACGATATTATGGTAGAAAGCTTTTAATTTTCAAAATTAAATTTTTGCACATTTAGGGTGCAAAAATTATTAGGTTAATTATTAAGTTATAAAGTAAGCTTTTAACTCAACGTAACTTTTCTGAACATTTTCATTTGCAACTAGATTTCTAACTAGATTTACCAAATGAAAATGATATAATGTTCGATAAACGATAACACTGTGCAACGACGAAATTGTTTCCTATATGCTGATAATTGCAAAAACGTTATTAAAGCTCAATTTGCGTTGCAAGCTGAGCATTTAATTTTATGAATTCAGTTTTCACTCTGCAGAAATTCAACAAAATTGCCACCCTAAAAAAAAGTGGAATTTATAAACTTAAATGCTGAGATTGCAGCATCGAATACATTGGACAAACGGGTCGTAATTGGAAAATAAGATATGACGAACATAACAACAGAAAAACAGCTACATTTAATTAAGAGAGGGCAATTAAGAGAGCAAATATTACAGTCTATATTGTAGACTTCCGCGGTCTGAATCAATGATATATTGATTTCTGGGAGGAAACCGCGTTGAGGATTTTTAAGCAGTCGACGTTTCGCGCTCTGTAGCAGGAGGCATCTTCAGGACTAAGACAACTTGGTAAAAGGTAAAATTAATAGTTTAGCTGTATGAGCAAATTCGTTTCAATCGAGATCGTGTCTGCATTAAAACTTAGCTAGGATTTGACAATTATTTACATTCTGTGTCAAACGCTGGTTTTTTGACAATACCTACTGTCAATGTTGTCAATCAAAATACCTGTCAAATCCTGGCTACTTGTTTTATTTTAATGCAGATACGATCGATTTCGATCAAATGGAATCTTATGTAGCTAAACTATTAATTATATTGTATGGTAAAGTCATGTGCCTGGCCACATCAGCTTGGAGACGTAATTTTGTAATGACCAAAATATATATTTTATTATCAGTATATGAGTAAATAGGATGAAAATTTTATGGCTTTTTATTTAAAAATATTTATAATTCTGACGAACAATACAATATTTTGTGAATGAGAAGTAAATAGGGTGTTTTCGATAGATGCTCGATGCATAGAATCCAGAAACTTCAAAAGATTTTCAAAGTAAACCTTGCACTTTGTACTGTGTATTAAAATAACATTTTACTTTTGTTTTGACTACAAAATATATTTTACAATTTCTTCGTTTATTAAAAATATACTAAATGTTAGCAGAAAAACTAACCAGCAATATAACTGATTCTGGTATGCTGTTTTTCATAGATTCTCAATCGTAAGTCACAAATTTTTAACTGTCTAGTTTTTGAGAAACAACAAAACGCGGAAATTGTTGATTATTTAAATTCACAAATTCAGTTTTCAAATCCGGATTCTACGAAAAAAGCAGATCAGAATCAGTGTCAGTTCTTCGTCCAATTATTGCATTATTGATAAATTAAGTACACAATTGGAAATCGGCATTTCCGTTCCTTTCTTTGATACAAAGAAAATTCTTTCACTGTTTTACAATAAATTGTTTTATTGACAGTCAATAGCAACCACTAAATATTTTTTTTTTTTTAAATTACGAAAGAAAAAACTGTAAGTATTTCTCAGATCATATAACATTTTGAAGGGTCTTCATACAGTTTCATACAAATAATAAAAAAAGCAAACTTTCCAAACCAACAACCAACAACAATAGATACTATGAGACGCACATAGCAAGAGTATAGATTATGAGAAACATCTGGCAGAACTCTCCATATATGAAAAGGGATTTGTTCCATTTCAACCAGAAATGCCACACTATGTATATATTTTGAAGCAGACGTGATAGAACAAAATCTTTGCTCTGTATTTATCAGTATCCATATACCAATAGAAATATTGTCTTATATTGTTGGAATATTATTTATTAAAGCATATATAAACTCAAGCAGTAAATATACCGATTGATACTGACTTAACTTATAAAACCAGGCAACGCACAAATTTATAGCTGGACCAAAATCCCGAACCTATTGTATATCTACGTACAACATCAAGCCTTTGTACCTTAAAAGTCAGTCTGGTCCACCAAAGAAATAAAACACCAGCCGGTCAGAACCTATCGATTTCTGGGCTAGTCCTCGCTTCTCCACACAGTGTAAAATCGTAAATATGTCAAAGGAACCATTGTCATTATGACCAGCCCGTGGGCAGGTAATTTTTTTTCGTCCCGACCGCTCGAAATACTAGATTCGAACCGTTCTGTCTGCCGATGCGAGCAAACGCACACACCCGGCCCGACCTATTTGCCATGTTTTGACGTTTAAACAGCGTTTGTCACTCCGACTCTTCTCCGGACCGATTCCAGGAAAGCGAACCATCCCTAGGAGGAGAGAGAGATGTTTGTAATTTGGGGCACTTAAAGTTCTTTCGTCGTGTCGTTGCTGTGAAACAATCGAGTAAATTATCTGGCTGGCGCTGGTTTTTAAGAGAGTCATCTGTCAGTGTGACGCTTTTTACTCTTGGGTTGCAGATAAAAAGGCACGCTAACAAGGAATCCATTGTGATTTATTGTGAAGTCGAGATTTTTTGGGTAATCTGGTTGATAGTATCGAGGGTTGTGGGAAGTACTTCTCACCCCCAATGATGGAGAAAAACGTGTCCAGGATACATTCTGGTGGAAAGTTTTAAAAAATATTTAAAAAAAAACATTTAAAGAATAGAATGTAAAGATTTCAGAAAGAAATTGAAAGAATTAGCGATTCTACACCCTAAAGTCGGGCGGCTTTTGAAGCGCATTTTTTAACCTCATCCTATGCTTATATTTTTTAAATATTTTATTGTAATTATTGTGTGTATTGTAGCCACATTCCTCCTCTTTAAAATGATATATCATTGGTATAGCTCATCTTAATACAATTATGTACTACAAAAAAAACAGTGACGCAAATGGTGATTGACCTAACTTTAAAATCTTATTTTTTTGTAACCACTCGTTCTTTTCCTCAAGAAATTCAAATTTTTGCCCCACCTTGGACAGCCATTTTTAGGCATTTGAATGTGCTAATATATGTTTTATGAATTACTACACCAGTGAACCGTACACTGATACCAGGCGCAATTTTTAGTGACTTATAGTGAACCATGAAGAAGAGGCAAATTGTATACGCCGAAAACTTTTAGTTTACTGGACCACTAACAAATTATATTTAAAACTATGTACAAGACGAAATTGTGCATCTAAATACAACGGAGTGAGATTGATCACACCAAAACCGAGTTGATCAATCTCACCCCGGTTTGTAATAGATGACGAATTTCATTTTATAAAGCAAATGTACTGCTCTATTTCTAGAGATTATAAACACAAAATGGGAAGATAGTATAAAAGAAATCTTGTTAATTACATCAGACAGGTATCTTCAATTTTGAAAAAAAAAAAAACGAATTTTGGTGTGTCTAGTGTTAAGAACTTGCTAGAAGAATATTTAGACGCATAGAAGATGAAATATCCACTATCTATCCACAGTTTGAGTTGAAATTGTACATGAGGACAGATTTCCATTTTTAATACATAAATCAATAAAAAAAGTTTGAAAATTTTTTTAAAATTTGGATTATATGTTCATTCGAGTTGATATTCGGCATGAGCACAGATTTCCGGTGACAATACATGGAACAATAAAAAAAATAGGGAAATTTGCCAAAATTTGGAAAAGTTTGGATTTTCTTTTTAATTTGTCTAATCGACTGAAATTTTGCAGGCGGGCAGATTTCCGATGTTAATGCAATACAGTTTGTTTCATAAACGTACCAAACTGTAGGTACTACAAATTGCCAAGATGTAAGTTTAACTTAAAAGTTATAAACCTGTCAAATGGACTCTCAGCTTTAGTGTTAGTTATTGAAAATACGCTTCTTCTTTTACTTTTTTGTCTCACCCTGCATGATAAATACCACACTGCTACCAACTTTTACTAATTCCGAGAAATTAGCTTCGTCGATTTTCTTGATATTGTGACTGGATGCTATTAGATCAATAGAAAGTCATTTTATATTGTTAAAATGAGGTGATCAATCACACCCCATAATCAGGGGTGAGATTGATCACCCACTTTTTATTTATTTTTGCTGCTGTTTCTCAATTGTATGGTCTAATATTTATCTCTTCGGATACAACGTCTGTCTCACTAACCTGCCAAATTTGGTTTAAGTCTAAAGGTAAAAAAGTTATTCAAAATATTATGTTAAAAATGATCAATCTCACCCCGCTTTACGGTTTTCATTGTCTTAAAATAAATAAATAAATAAAGACGTAGAAATGTATTCTGTATATGCAAGCATTTAGTTTCTTTTTCATTGATTAATCTCCAAAATTGCCTCATTGCCTTTAAAAATCTATTGCCATTGCCATAGCAATTAATTTGTTGTGGCGATGAAGAAAGTACACAGACGGTTTGTAGACGTAAAAGATGTTTAAAAGTTCCTGAATCATTGCCTATAACATCGTGCTGTCGTAAGAAACATTGTTGGAAATTATGGAGTATGGAATATTCCTGAATGGTCGAATGTCTTGTTTATGGATGAGTCAAGGTTTTGCCTTAACATGGTGGATGAAAGAAAAACAGTATGGAGAAGGACTGATGCGAAGGGTGCGTTCTAGGCGTCAGGAAAGTCTCACAGAAATGCCATAAGCATTACTTACTGGAAAAATGGGACAAATGCAAACGATAAGAAACATGATTTCTAGTATGCCGCGTAGATTAGAAACTCTTAAGTGTTGCTAGGGAAGGCGATACACGGTTTTAAGCAATTTTCCCAGTTTATAATTTTGTGTTTAATAACAACATTTTAAAAAATATGCATCAGTTGACTCTTCGAATTTCTTTCACAAATTTTTACAGTTTATTCTTTAAATATTGTGCAATAAAAATACATAATAAAAAGTAGTTGTTTTTAGGAACTTTACACCAGAATATTCCCTTACCCAACTTTGAATGATTTAATTTGTATTCAGCAAATTAACTTGAAATTCTAACCGTAACAAAAATAACTAACTTTGAATGATTTGATTTTTCCAATTACCGACCAAATCATTTAAATAAATATAGAGACGAATAAAAATACAACTGACTTGCACAGTAGAAGTTAAACAGCAATTTCTTGGCAGCCAACGATCAAATATTGTCTGCAAAGCTGTCCAAACAATCGATTGTTCAGAAAATGACTTCTGATTGGGCTGATTGGGGAGATTGCTATTATTCTTTGCCACTAGATATTGTCGATGTATTCCACAATGCACAAGTTGGCACTGTGTTCTTCATAAACGGCTTAAATTCACGATAAAGCCCTATCAATCCAATTTATTCTTGACAACAGCTGATAGTTTCAGCAGATAGTTTCCATAATGTTTAAATTAGTAAAAGAAATGCAAGGGACTCGTACCTATCATGATCTCTTTTCGATTTCTATAATAAAATTACAAAAATGACAAATATAATCCCCCTTGTACTGACTAAACGCTCAAAGCTAGTCGCCCACTTTGAGTACCACAGGTTTAACAACTGATTCTTATTAAATAAAGTCTCCTCGAAATAATTTCGATCTTGTATCTTCGATGTTATAATAATCTCGTTCCGAATGTCATTCTTATCTCGTAATCTAGTGACATTTGCCGCGTGACATTAATAATGTGATCTGAGGATTGCCGTTGTGACACAGCCGACGTCGCGGGGTACCGCATAATGGGCTCGGTCGGTAATTGAGAGTTTTATTGATCGACGTTCAATTTTCTTCCACGATAAACGGACAGCGTCGTCTGAGACAATCGACCAATCCCGCGAGCCGCACAGTCCAACCAAGAAATGCCATGAATACATTAACACCTCGCTCACCTCCACAGCCGCCTATATTAATATATTCGAACGCCCTCTGACGGCAATTATGAACAACCGCGCCGCGGACGACGACTTTTTTTCTGTCACCCTTTCTCGCGCCACAGAACAGGTATCGATCACAATTAATGTTATTCCGACCACGTATATGGATTGCGAGCAATAATAATAAGCAATGAGGTCGACGACACTTGTACAAAACGCCAAAGAAGAATTTGTGTGCGTTTGCTGGTGTTTATCCATAATTCCTTCACCCACACAGCGACGTTAACGTTTACAACTTCAGAATTTATGATCGGTTGTATTGTTCGTTTGGTATTATACTGCATTAATGCAAGACTGCTGTGATTGTTTGAAATGTTGTCCGTGGTCCTGACAATTAATAAAATAACTCAATACGCCAGCGATTGGTGCTAACTGTATAGCGAATCAATGTTAATGTTTTCTATTATAGGTACTACGTTTTCGTTTGCTTTTGTGGTACTTCAGTAGTACAAGATAATTCTGTGAAATACAAAATGGTCAATATGTATTTGACAAGTCTAACAAGTCTAACAACTTTGAAACAACAACAAAATTTTTGAAACGTCTTGGGATTTTAAAAAATTCTCGAGCTCTTCGTTTTTATAATTATCAAATTCAATTTTTTAACGTCTTTGTGTTTTATGTACACTATAGAGAAGATTGTGACCATTGACAGATTGAAACTATGTAGTTTTATTTATTTAAATGACGGTGAGTACGCCTTTCAACATGTTTACGAAATGGCTGAAAACATAACCTATGCATACAAGTACAATCTTTTACATCTAGATGCCTACAATTGTTGTTAATCTCTTTGCAGTTTGACCTGACGATGTGCCTTGCACGAAACCGGTAGTCAAGAATAAACAATTAAATGAAAACTAGTGTTTTATTATTATATAACACATTTCCAGATATAAATTCAATTTCCATCGTTCCATTGTTTTTTACTTATGACGCCATCGATACTTTTGGATGATTCAAAAATATAATATAATATAATAATATAGTATAACATTTGTGAAAAAAGCTTTCAATCCCGGACTCAATCCCGGAATTCCGGAATTAAAGATTTTGGAATCCCAGGACCCCGGGAGTGATCCCGGGATTCATGAAATAAAAGCGACATTGCCGGATCAAATCGCCTGGAGTGCCAAAAGTTACTAAATCCAGTCAGTAAGTAACGCCTAAAATATACTTTATTGGGCAATATCTTTTACCTTGAAACTTGATCAACGTTTTAAAAACCTTACCTAAGTAGAAAACCAAAATTTCCGGTTTAAAATGTAAAAAATGTCAAACTGTGCGTATTTACATCAATAAATAAAAAATAATAAGTGTTTCAAGAATAGTTACGGCTAAAGAAATGGTTTGAACGAGTAAAATTTTAATTTTTTCATATTAATGTCAATAAAACATTTTGATGAATTGTTGTTTTCTTCATGAAGATAAAATTGGATAACTTTAGAATTCATACGCCATTGTCAGGTTATAAACGCATTTTGAAGTGAAGACGTTATTTATTGTTCAAAATTGATGAAATATTCAGTTAAACTTCTTAGAATATCAAATATTGAATTTCTTGTAGTATAAGAAATGTCAAAAATGACCATATTACCGCTGTGACAGGTCATCACAAACTCGAGATGATTTGAACCTAAATATTTTGTTTTTTTAGTTTAAGATAAAATCCATAATTTGAAAGACACTTTCCGCTGTATTTTATTACATATTTACTAATTTTATATTCTGTAGTACATCACTGAATACAGGTAAAAAACGACGCCACAGTTATTTTTACTTTATCATACGCAGTATGTAAAGTATTGTAATCATGCCGAAAAAAAAAATTGAGGTTTTAGCGGAAATAGGTCTTTATGGGTCCCCTGAACATTTTTGACCAAGGTACAAAAAAATGTCTCTGTGTGTGTGTGTGTGTGTGTGTGTGTGTGTGTGTGTGTGTGTGTGTGTGTGTGTGTGTGTGTGTGTGTGTGTGTGTGTGTGTGTGTGTGTGTGTGTGTGTGTGTGTAAACGATTTTTGTGACGACGGTTCCGGAGAAACTACTAAAGGTATAGGGACGAAAGTTTGTATTTAGAAGTTTTATGACCAAACTTAGAGCTGAAAAGCTTTTGGTTCAAAATGGTCGAAAGGAACTGGTAGTTTATTCTAAGCCCTTTTCAATGATTTTGCAAATGATCCGCCATTTCTGTAATTTCGACAAAATAGTTGAATAATAAATTAAAGTAGAGGAAATTTTGAATAATTTATGCCTATGACTTTTTTTGGTAAAATTAATAGTTTAGCTTCAAGAGCAAATTCTATTTGATCGAGATCGATCGCATCTGCATTGATATGAAATTACATTCCGGAGAAACTACTAAAGGTATCGGGCCGAAAGTTCATATTTAGAAGTTTCATGACTGAACTTAGAGCTGAAAAGCTTTTGGTTCAAAAGGGTCCAAAGGAAGTGGGTATTTACTCTTTGCATTTTGCAACGATTTTGCAAATTAGCTGCAATTTCTATAATTTCGTCAAAATAGTTAAATAATAAATTAAAGTAGAGGAAATTTTGAATAATTTATGCCTATGATATTTTTGGGTAAAATTAATAGTTTAGCTTCAAGAACAAATTCTATTTGATCGAGGTCGGTCGCATCTGCATTGATATGAAAAAATATTTGTCAAATCCAGGCTACTATGTGCCTGGATTTGACAAATATTTTTTTGTGCTGTCATCACAGAAATGTCTATGGCTGTCACACTCGAAAACAGCTGATTTGAGCTGATTTCATCATAGGTTGGAGAACCGCTATGGAACGTTGCCGCTCTAGTGCGACAAAGTACAAAATACAAAATTCAAATAAAATAAGATCACCAATTTGATTGTTTGTTGATAAGAAATATCAACCCGTTGTTATATCTAATTGTAAAAACGATAAATAGAGAAAATTGTAAATAAAGTATAGCGATGAGTGTAGTTATGTATTTTAGTATGGTGGTACAGTAGTATGTGACATCTACAGTGTCATGAACGAATATGAATCTGTCAGAATTTGAATTAGTTTTTCAATCTTGACGTTTCGTAGAAGTGGTAGGTATCAACCCATTATCAACCTAACATACGTACTTTCGGCACTTGTGAGACAATTAACTATTATTCTGATGACAGTAGGTAGTGTCAAATGCTGATGCTTTGACAATACCTACTATTGATACTATTAGCTATCAAAATATCTGTCAAATCCTGGCTAACTAGTATAATTTTAATGCAGACACGATTTATCTCAATCAAATAGATTCTCATGCAGCTAAACTATTTTATATTTTGTATGATAAAGTCATGTGCCTGGCCACACAAGATTTTTTTATTTTTACGTTTATGTTTTTTTTTCTGTTTTAAATATGTATTGTTTGATGAAGGTAAGTAACGAAAAAGACAACCAAGTTGATAAGGTTCATGTGTGCCTCCATGTTGAATTATATATACTTCTTGCAAATTGTGTTCATCCTATTATAGCAACATGTTGGTGTAAACGAACATTTTATGCTTGATACTTAATTTAATCAGAAAGGGTGCTGTTGTAGATTGAAGTACATATCTAAAGAATAGCAACTCAATTGATTTATTGTAGATTAGAGCTTACATTTCCCAATTATCAAAAAAAAAATAAGAAAATAATTTAGATTTAACTTTTCAGGATCCCGGGATTTATAGTTTAAACCTTTTGTGGTTTTATGGAGCACATTACACGTATGCTTTAATTCCAGTGTTGCTATTTTTTATGGCTCATGTTCACGTTACTCAATAAAAGTTCGTGATTTGGTCGATTTGAAAATGACAATCTAACCCACAAAATATTTTATAGTTTGATTGGCCAATTTCTATTTCAAATTGTATCTCATGTCAATTACCTACTTAAGCCTCTTTTACTAGTGCAAAACAACACAATATACATACATCTAACTTTCAATTCGTATTTCCCACACAACACAAGCGTTCAAACCTAGCGTAACCAATTATTTATTTGGCAAACAGACAGACGTCCCGGGTGTGCAGTGTGCACACAATGATACCTAGGCGAGTAGAATACACCGTGATTAAAACGCGACTATTAATTAAGACATTTGTATTCCGAGACGCAAATAAGTTTACACTGTAGCGCGATTAATTATGCGCAAGAGAAATGCGAAATGCATAAAATACATAAGATTACCGACCGACGGGAGCAAAGGGGTGAGAGGGGGTTGTAGAATAATTACGCCTTCGGATCGAGTCGAGTACGGCAACCCCTCGACCGCCGCTTGCACCCCGAGTACTTACGGCCAGCGCAGACACCTTAACTAATTCCGGACGGAGCCCGGAAGACCGGAACCCATTGTTTCGGGGAAGGAACCGCCTTCACTTCCGCAATAACCGGGAGATATATGAGACATGTGGAAGTCGAAACTTTCGCACCTAAATTTTCACCCGAGCGGGGTGAACGCAAGAAAAACCACCCTCTTTCGTCTTTCGAGGAGTTTCACAATGGAGGATTTTCGAAAAATAAATTGAGTGAAGTGCTTCACATTTTGGCTTTTAAGAATAATATTTTGGTGCAGTGCACGCTGCTTGTTGTCAATCGGTTATTATTATTAGTTTTGACGACAACGGAACAGCAGTATTATTCCACAGGGGGAGGCAAGACTTTTTTTTTATTAAAGGGTACCGTTTAAATTTTAAACTAGTTATGCACTCCTCAAAAATACCAACAAGTATTTGTAATCTATAAGATGTAATCAAAGGTGCATGAGTATGGAACATAGACTTTTAAATGTCCAATTTTCTCCATAACTTCGGTTTTAAATATTCTCTCTTGATAACTGTAGTGAATTCGAACTAATATTGTCGTCTTTCTACTGTTCTGTAGGAACATGAGCCACAAATTTTTATAGAAAATTAATAAACATTAGAAAGGCGACAAAATTTGCTGAAATTCACTCAGTTGTCAAGAGTAAATGTATAAGACGACCACAATCAAAAATTTTTATTTTAATAATAAATTATTCTTTAGAGGCGTTACTTTCTGTTCAAAACTGTTCAAACTTACTTTTCAGTGTAAGTTCTTAGATAAATAAGTACTTGGGCTATATTTTAAAAAAAAGTTTTGTCATAACAAAGATTTTATGTTACTTCTACGTCTTTTTACTACGTCTCTTATGTTTTTCAGATAAACTTCAAATAGCCCAACGCACATCACAACAATAGATTTTTACAAAATGATTCACCGATTAATAAACTCGCGGAGTATACGATTTTTTCTGTTTTTAAACCAAAATTGTTGTCTAGTAATTTCTGTGATTTGATAAAATTATAGATAAAAGTATTTCTGGCTCTTGTTTATCGAGCAAGAAATATAGAAGCAAGAAATTGGCAAATTATAAAAGTCTACGATCATCGACAACAAATAATTTTTTTTTACTTTATCATACGCAGTATAATAAAGTATTGTAATCATGCCGCAAAAAAAAATTGAGATTTTAGCGGAAATAGGTCTTTTTGGGCCCCCTGAACATTTTTGACCAAGGTACAAAAAAATGTCTGTGTGTGTGTGTGTACCCGTTTTTTGTGGAGACGATTCCGGAGAAACTACTGAAGGTATCGGGACGAAAGTTCATATTTAGAAGTTTTATAACTAAACTTAGAGCTGAAAAGCTTTTGGTTCAAAAGGGTCCAAAGGAACTGGCTATTTACTCTTAGCATTTTTCAACGATTTTGCAATTGAGCCGCCCTTTCTGCAATTTTGTCAAAATAGATAAATAATAAATTAAAGTAGAGGAAATTTTGTATAATTTATGTTTATAACATTTTTTGGTAAAATTAATAGTTTAGCTGCAGGAGCAAATTCTATTTGATCGAAATCGTGTCTGCATTAATAGCAGGTAGCCAGGATATTTTGAATCTTTTGACAGTATTGAGAACGTCAGCGGTTGCGAAACGTCAATTCAACACGCAAATGCATGGAGAATGCGAGAACGCGTGCACGTACTGTGCAACAATATTAAAACATCTTGGTGTCAATGTGTATTTCGATTGCGGATAGCCATGTTCTTATGTTTTCGCGAATAAATACAAAAAACATTGTAAGACGGTATGGTAACATTAAAACTTATTTGGAATATTGAGCATAATTCTTTATGAACTTTTGTAGTTCGCACTGAAGACGGGGTAAAACCCGAAAATATAGTATGCTAGAAGCCAATGTAATATGTTAATCATCAGAACCAATAACCTTTTTACTTTATCATAGGTAGTATTAAAAGGAGGTTTAGTCTTAGCATTTTTGAAATATATTGCAAATAAGCCGTTATTTCTCGAATTTCGTCGAAATAGTTAAATAATAAATTAATGTAGAGGAAATTCCGAATAATTCATGACTATGAAATTTTTTGGTAAAATAAATATTTTAGCCGCATGAGCAAATTCTATTTTACGGGATCACTCGTACTGCAATACAACACTAGTATTAAAACTAGTTAGCCAGGATTTGTCAGATATTGTGATTCTCATGACAGTAGGTAGTGTCAAATGCTGATGTTTTGACATTACATACTTTAAATATAATCAAAATATCTGTCTAGTTCTAGTAGTTTTATTTTAATGCAGACGTGGCCGATCTCGATCAAATAGAATCTCCTGCAGCTAAACTATTAATATATGGTATGATAAAGTCATGTGCCTGGCCACATCAGATTTTTTAGTATTATGCTATCAAACACTTAAAAAGCGACAATATTTATTGAAATAGACTGAATTACCAACTGTTAGAGTATAATGTATAGGGTGTAAAAATCAAGGTAAACTATTTTAACTTCAAGTTAAGACAGCATATAAAATGTGGCCGTGTCAGGCATCATAGGAATGGCTCTTGTTTAAAACCAATTAATTTAGTGTGAAATTTATTAAACGTCTTTAAAGAAAGTGAATAAAAACTAACGTTTTGCAATGTTAGTACCAGTTTAAAGTTTTAGCCATTATTACATTATACAGTGTGTTCATTTCAAAAGTATCCACCCTTAATAACTCTCGACCTGATGCGATTACTGCTTTGGGTAGAAACACGTCGATTAAGATATCGACGGGGAAGTTCAAATATGGTACCTAGAGAATTTTAGGTTTCAACCATTCGCCCCCCAGCCACTCCATACCATGTGATACATCATTTGAAAGGGCATAAAATTCTCTACACAACCATGATAAAAAAGGAATCGACCGATTGGTTCTTAAGATAGACTAGAATAATGGCCACCAGTAGGTAGTAGCGCTCGCAAAGAGTTCGAAACCAGAATGTAATTTTATCTAGCAAATAATTGTGGCCATTTCGAACATGCCATAAAATAATTTCTAATTTCTTATTTTATTATTTATTTCAACTTTTTTTTTCTTATGACTGTAATTTAATTCAATTCAAGATCATGAAAACATAATGGGGATGCATTAAAAAAAGATGTTGGTAATGTCATAAGATAGTAATAATTGAAGATCGGATATTGAAAATTGTGTTAAAAATCGAAATATTTGAGGATGTGTTTAGAATAGCAAACCGTCTAAGAGATTTTCTCTTGTTTCCATAATATACGTGCTCACTGTATGAATGTTGTCATCATAACACTTTATTATCGTGTTATTCTACCGTTTTAGTCATACGGACTAAAGTAGTAAGTATTAATCAAAATTATGATAAAAAGTCGCGATAGGGATGTTATGTGTGTGCTCATGACCATGTATATGAATATGATTTCCGATTCGAACTTCCTATTACGATATGTCAAACGAAACGATATAATGACTACAGATTATCTCGCGGAAATAGTTAGGTAATCTAGACCTTGATTGATTTTCTTGCTAGTTTCGTTTCTGGTTGTTCTGTAATATGGCTATTAGTCTGATGGAGATTCTAAAATTGGTTACGTAAAATAGTAAAATCTTACAAACTAATTCCTAGAATTGTGGCATATGCGAAGTGAAACACTCTTTATATTGTATATCTTAACATACGAGGAGGAAATACATATGTAATTCTGCGAAATATCATAAATCTCAGCACACAGTTTGTAGTTTTCATAAGGAATGAAACGCTGTTATGCGTCAACGATGACTGATCAGATGAAAGGGGCATTTCCCGCGGAGAGATTCGTACAAAGTGATCCGTCGAGCTCTAGGTCGTTGTTTTGGTACGTGATAATGTTCTCGGTTTATACCAGGGCCAGTTTCCGGTCGGCCCGCGTCTAAGGAATCGTTTATTAATAGTCGATCCGTAGAACGAACGAACGAACGACCGAACTGGGGAAGGCAAAAGGACGCCACCGAACTAGGTGCTGAAAGTCGACGGCGATTCACATAAAACGAGAACCTAGAAGGAGAAGAAGAAGAAAGAAAACGTGAATCCAGCATTTGCTCTCTTTGTTGCCGACGAACGACGTCTGTGCGGAGTAAGTTTGCGAGAAACCGACTGAAACTGTGGAGAGCGTCCGTAACGGTTAATAAATTTCCATCCCGAGTGGAGTGAATGAATATATTTCTGGTGAAACATAAATTTAAACTTGCTATGTAGCGTGTACTGGCTGCCACCAGGCGGCCAGCCGGCATGATCCTAGACAGTTCGCAGGTGTAGCCTGCTGGCTGCTGCTGCTGCTGCTGGCACATACAGGACTCTCGGATACGCGACATTTCAGACAACAGACAACTGCAGCTCGCCAGTTATGAAACGGTTTACTGTGCGGCGAGCTTCGCGAAAATCAACAGGAAACATAAAAGCTGTCAACGTGTACGATAATTGTTTCAGTCGAATTTCGGACACGTTTGATTCAGCGTATTGCTAGAATAGACAGAAATAGCACAATACCTACAATAGCTGCGTGAAGTTGGCTCCGTACCATCGACATTTTCAAATTTTTATTAAACCAATGTTTGACAATTTTTCTGTCCATCTTTTTATTTCCCTTGACCACCCACCTTGTTCAATATATATTGACACTATTAACACGAGGCGCCACTTCATAGGAATTTAAATTTTTTTGTTTCATTGGAATTTAAAAATTTTTGTTACAAAATATCTGTAATATCCTGGAAAACTAGTTGTAATGCAGATACGAGCGATCTAAAACAAATTACCGGTTATTATTAATAATAGCCAAGTGGCGAGGTTAAAGTGAAGAATGTATCACATGAACCCGCTATTATTAATAATTTTCAGCGTGCTCAATGGTCAGTGGTCAATGTGATATATTTCAATTCGATATTGCATTAAGGTGATGCTACAATATAATAGCCTTAGATTTGGAATTCTGTTAGTATCTACATAATCGCCACACAACGAATCTATTCACTGGGTTTTCAGTGTTGGGCCTTTAGTGACGTTAGTCCTGGCTAACTTATTTAGTTACTACTCATGACTAAAATAAGGAATATTATCAAAATGAGACTAAAAAATGCCAATCTAAAACGGAATCAACGGAAATACAATTACTATGATTTTTGCAGTACTTTTTTTCTATTTAATAAAATACAAAAAGCAAAAGAAGATAATGTCCTATTGTTACAAACTTTATCTTGCTTTATTTTTACAATATAAATGGTGTAATTGTTGTACTACCACAAAAAAAGATAAAAAATAATAAGTTATAAATAAAAGCACTATCTAAATTGTAGACTTCCGCGGTCTGAGTCAATGATATATTGATTTCCGGGTGGAAACCGCGTTGAGGACTTTGAAGTAGTCGACGTTTCGCGCTCTGTTGCAAGAGGCATCTTCAGGACTAAGTTAACTTAGTTATACTTATACTTATACTTATACTTATACTTATACTTATACTTATACTTATACTTATACTTATACTTATACTTATACTTATACTTATACTTATACTTATACTTATACTTATACTTATACTTATACTTATACTTAGTTATAACTTAGTCCTGAAGATGCCTCTTGCAACAGAGCGCGAAACGTCGACTACTTCAAAGTCCTCAACGCGGTTTCCACCCGGAAATCAATATATCAATAAAAGCAATATTTCTTGCCACGAATTGCAAGATACAGAAGCACTATGTACGTATGCACTGGCAGAATAATACAAACCGAGTTTCTAATTTATTACTTACTTAGCTTTTAAGAATTGCGCAGATAAGCATGACATGATGCTTAAATGAACAAAAAGGAAGAAATCATCAGTTATTCTCTAAAGATGATTATTATACATTCTTGTACATTTACAAAAAACTACCGACATGCATTAAATATAAAAATGGGTGTTATTGATAATAAAATGGTTAACTTTTTTGAACACTCTGTATAAAATGTTCTTTTTTATGTTTGCGTCATTGAGCCGTCCTTGCGTGTATACCAAATATCATTACCAATTATATCCAGACATTTCTAAAGTACAAGGGAGACAATAGAAAACATTCTGTATTATCAATGTTTTGTATTGTTCGTAATTTTGGTCAATGGACTAGCCGTACTGAGGATTTGCGTCGAGTAAATAAATATAATAGCTTACATAGTAATCAAAATAGCTTAGCTAATAACTTAGCTAACTTCTTTGAGGACTGTATACAAAATAACTTTTGTAAAAAGTAACGTGTCTGTCACTTTTACCGTGCCCGTTAGGAAGTTAATAATAGCCGGTACATGTGATTATTTAAGTGTTTCTAATCACCTTGACCAAATGATGCGGTTATTATTAATAATAGCCGGTAATTATTAATACATTTATCACTTTAACCGTAACTTATACATAATACGGTGAGATACATAAGAGCGGTGAGCGACCAACAGAGTCAATTGCCATGCATGACATTCAAAGTTAAAGCTTGCGCATGCAGCTAAACTATTAATTGTACCAAAAAACTGCATTATTTATACAAAATTTCTTCCACTCATTTGTATTTTAACTATTTTGACAAAATTACTTTACTTCCTTTGGACAGTATTGAATAAAACTTCTTTCAGCTCTAAGTTTACACATAAAACTTCGAAATATGAAGTTTCGTCGCGATACTTTTAGTAGTTTCTCTGCGGAACAAAATTGATCAAAAACGCCATTTGCTTTTAAATTACAAACAAAAGTTAATAATATAATCCCAATTTTCTCGAAAAGTTTCTATTCTAAAATTTTAAGACCATTTAATTTTAATGCTACCATGAGGACAAATTAACACCAAGTCCCATCTTGATAGGTTATTTTGATTCTAAAACATACCCCAAAGAAATATTTCAACTTACTTGAACGCCTTATAATTTCAACGCATGTTTAGTGTTTAAAACACAATAAAAGTTCAAACATAAAAACAAAAACGTTCCTACTTAATAATCGACCGTAAAAAAAGCACTATCCACAACCATCAGACAACTACTTATCAACGTGTACTAATCATAATCACTGCAGGTATCCGACGCACGTGCGAAGAATGACATACGACCGTCCGTATGTCTACCAGCAATACTCGGTGAAGTCACGATGACTGTCCGGAATCGACGAGCAGCACGCTTCCCCGCTTGACGCCTTGAAGCTCATACAATACCACCGGAGACATGTTGAAATAAAGCACTCGATTACTCCTTAAACAGTCTAAACACTATAAATAAGCAATTAGGAACTCATTCCACAGACGAAATTAAGCGTCGATTCACAGTTACAATCACCAATTAAACGTTCAACAAATTGCCCGGATGACTCTGCAGAAATGCCGTAGCAGTCATTTGTTTCAATCTCCGAAGAGCTCACCAGAGAACCCATATTATGTATTTATGTGGGTATGAGATACGGGATGTTAGACTTTTTAATGTTAAATTATTACTAGAAAAACGGAGTCCGGTCTTGTTCAGCGCAAGAAAACCGTCAACACTCTATAAGTATTATCAGTAGTATAATTATCCAATGATTTAGTAATACAAGGATATACCTGTCTAATGAATTATACAAAGTATGTGAGTAATAAATAAGTCCGAAGTATGCACACGCAGTGGCAATGATAAACAACCAATCGAGGAGAGGAGGTTAGAATTTATATATTCAAATTACGCGTTTATAATTTATTCAAACACGGCACTTCCTTCGGGGAAGGATTTTATTTATGTAGTTGACAGGTGACGATAGCCGTTAAATTTGTCCGAGATAAATACTTCATTAAGATGATTATCTCTCGGATCTCATTCGGCGATTGTCTTAGCTCTTATTTCGGTCGCACTGTTATGGGTGTTTAATTAAAAAAGCTGTTAATACGCCTACTTAGGTGGCTGAAATTAACAAATCGATTGATGACGGTTTCTTTTCGTCGCTTGTCGTCATGGTGCAACATCCATAACATGAATAATAAATAATAAATTATAATTTTGTAGATAATAGTGGTTCCTTAGAGACTTTATGTATACATCATTTGATATTTGGATTTGGTAAACCACTTTTGGTCGCAGATTAACCATGAGACCATTTTGAGTTTCTAGATATAAATTGGAAAAAAATGCCAAAATAGCGTTTATTTGACTATGTAGCCCCACCTTTTTTCGAAAACGTTGTGCGATATAAAATTTTAGAGCCCAAATCCGTTTTCAGGGCAATTAATTCTACCCCAAACATAATTTCATATTCAATTCAATTTAATGGGGTTTCCATTAAAAAAAGAGTCGATGACGTCATAAGTCCTTAACAATTCGAGTTTTTTTTAAAATAATAAACCGTTTCAGAGATTTTTTCATGTACATTTTTATACATTTCACGTATATCAGATGTACTTTTTTAGTAAAATTTTTTTGCAAAGTAAATATTTTCTTAGTTAAATGTTTCATTCACAGCCAAAAATTTGTTAAGCATTTGTCAAGCATTTCTGCGAAATTACCGTACTTTTCTTGTAAAAAATGTTAAAATGTTATGTAAAATTAATGTGATAATGCTGAAATTTTATGGGAATATATTAATATCAGAGGAATGTATTGTAAAAAAATAGATACAGCTACAATAAAGAAAAACCCAAAAACTGTAAACTTTGACATAATTTTTGTAATTTATTTCTTATCATAATTTACGTTAGTGTTACAATATTACCGTTTCTTTCGCAACATTTCGCTGTAGCTAAACAAAAATTATTTTAAAAACTCAGCACAAATACGTCCATATGAAAGATTTTACGCAGAATCACATTTATACAAATATCTATCTTATCGTTATTTTTAAACAATAATGTCATCTATAGCAGAAGTTTTCCGTATTTTCTCTAAAAGTTGATTAAATTAAAAAAGGGTCTGCTGACTTTATAGCGCTATTGGCTCGCGTTATAAAGCCAGCAGACCCTTTTTAAAGTTATTAGAAAATTCCAAGCAAGAAAATACAAAATAAATTGTAACTATTATCCGTTGTTGAAATTTTATTAGAAGATTGGCAGTAGGAATGTAAATAATTAATTTACAAAAGTCTTTTTAGTTAAATTCTGACACAAAACTTTGAATTTAACTAAATTAAATTTTATCAATAGTATTTAATTTCGAAGTTTTGTATTTATCCTCTTCTCTAATTTTCTAGCACCGATATTTTGGAAAAATAGGTTTAATTCCCAATATCTGCATTCAGAATCAATTGTCTTTCCTGCAAAAATAATTTAAATAACGCTGTGAAGATGAAGAACTGGATAACATATTGCATATTTCCGGTGTTTTATGATCATTAAACACCAAATTCCACCGAATTAAACACTGAACAGTCACCATAAACCACAGTAATGCCATTATAACGCGCTTATGTACATTATGGTATGGATTATGACTCCATATATACATACATAATGAATTTATTAGTTATGAGTCGTATATAAAGATATTTTGTTATCCAATGCTCTAAATCTCTGCTTTCTAATTACTCAATGGAAGTTATCGTTTCTCTTTATGAAGGAAATTCCGTTCTATCGTGTAAACATATTTAAAAATACGACGGGGATAATCGGCGAAAAGCTGCGATCACATAATAAAGATTGGTTTAACGGGGGCGGTAAAAATGCTCGCGGCTTATAGCTGAATAAATGGCAGCCGTAAACGGATGGAAAAAGGAAGTTGGCGAACGATTCGCGGTCAACATGGCCATGGAATCGCGGCAACAATGAAACTAATCCATCTATCATGGCTAACGTCACGTCATGCGAGCTCGACTAGCGCGACCTAATCTAAAACGGGCTTGTTTTAATGGCATTATACAATTACGACACGATACCATGGCGTTTTTCCGAGCAATGGACGGATAATATGCTCAGGGAAAAGTCGCGCTGAAGTTAAAGCTTTCTACGGACACCATAGTGTGAAATTATTCATTCACAAGTACAATAAACTATATTTGTTGATTTCAGTTGTGGTTTTTTGAGTGATTTTTGTTAGTTTGAGCGGTAAAAAGCTGAAATTAAAGTTTTTCTTCAATGCAATTTGCTTGGTCTGAAACGAGTTGGTTTTCAAAATTCCTCAAAAAAGACATGGTTAGCATTCTTTAAAAGAGTTTGATCTTTACAATGTTATATCATACAGTTTTAGCCAATTTTGGCTATACATATGTTCATTAATCTTTTGTTTATAAAATATGAATATATAGTAATATATAGTATATAAGAATGCTGCATGTATACAGTATTTCGTTTTATGTAGGAATTTTACAAGAATATTCTTGCAAAATCTTTTTATTTAAACTAGCATATCAGGATAAAATTTGTTTGAAGCCGTGTGACAATAATAGGGATACCTAATTTTTATACATCAAATATGGTCTATACTTGCGTAAACTACGCCATTGGTTGATGTTCATCATCCTCAAACATATTTACGATTTTATTGTATGTATTTTGTTTGAATATTGGATTCAACGCTTTTAGCTTAGAACCCTTTGATTCAGGGTTGATTTCATAGGGTTAAGAGCCGAGCTGAGCTGACTCTTACAAATTGGAAATGTTGATATAAGGGTGGTCCTTTGAGGTACGAATTTGGAGCTTGGCGGTACAAAATAGTGCAGGTTTGGTACTAAATATTAGGATAATCATCGATTTGAAAATGACACTCCTACATGGGTTTAAACAAAGGGCAAACAACGGATTTTCCTTGAAACTAAGCTAGTGGATTTAACTGGTTTTGCATGTTTGCTCCTCATTTGTTGTTATTGTTATTCTCAGTTATTATTTTATTTATTTGTTACAATTTTAGCATATACTGGGCAATATATAAAAATTTTGTAAAGGATAATCCGGTAAAATTGGCCAAATTATAAAAGTGACAAGAAGAAAAAAAGTAGTTTTTTTCTACCTGTCACTTTTCCAGTTGGGCTAATTTTACGGGATTATCCAACTTTACATTATTACACTAAGTCAAACCACTGCTATTTTAAAAATATAGCTTTGATGCAGTTCACCAAACTACCCCTAAAATTTAACGTTTATTGGAGTTGAGCCTTTTATTTTGTTTTCACAAATTTTGTTATTTTTCGTTATAAATTTTATAATTAAAACCTAAATACCTTAATCTATCTAAATTAATAGCTGGAAATTATAATATTTTTTTTTATTATTGAAGTAATTCTGGATTCTTAACAGGTTTATTAATTTTTATGAGTGCATTTTTAAGGTTTATCACGTCGTGTTTACACTTTATTGCAATCTATTGTCTATTCGCTTCATCTTAGGTGACAATCATTTTTATAGATTATTCGTCTCTGCAATCTCAGCACGGTGACACAATGCCTAAACAATGTCAATGTCTTTGACGATACACTCGTTCTGAATTGATGTTCAAGAATAGTTAAAATTCAAGAATAGTTCAAATAATACATGAACAGGATAATAGTTCATTATTAAATTAATTTTCCTTATTATCAAAAACGGAACAACACAAAATATAACGTTTATCTAGAAAGAAAGTTTTACAAGCACTTACTTAGCAAAGCACTAATACTAAAAATGATATTTTTCTTGTGAACTTTGATGCACACACTATGACTTGATGGAGACACGTAAATATGTCATTTTCCCGATCGGAACCCCCATAGAGGAAGGAGGAGTCGACATAAGCGGTTGGATATGGGAAAATTTCCCCACTCCGGAGGATTTTTAATGTCAATGTGGCATTCGAATCGCTGACGTGTTGTTTAAAGATGTTATAGTGAATTTATGTGAAGATATAACAATGTACAGGCTTGTATTGGCCGCACGCACGAGCATTTTTTTAAATATGTTAATTACAATATGATTATTAAAAAAATACATTAAATAAATTCCATTGACCACTCGACACATTACAATATATTGCAGGACAAATTTCTTCAAATTTCTGGCCAATTTCAAAGTTAATCCGGACCTGGCAGGCGGCAATACTGTCAGAGTACTTTAATGTCATGTTAGCTCCGCCCCCCCCCCCCGGGTCATTTTCTCGGTGCAAAATACATCCGTATAGCGTCTCCATTTTCCTCCATGTAAGCGCTCAAAGATAAAGTTCTCTCTACCGGTTCTGTTATGAGCCATCTATAAAACGTTTCTTTCTGATAAAAATAGAGACTTTTGCAAACATTTTTCATGATTTACCTTAAAATTGTCAAAATAATTCTTCAAATTTTAATTATACATGATTCCCCATTAGTTAGTGAACTTAAGCTTCAAAATATTTATAAAAAAAGACAATTCAAAAACATATATCAACATTAATTACTTAATTTATCATCAAGCTAGTTAAAGAAGTCTCACACTCTGGTTTCCCTAGTCACCATTTCATTTCCTCCATCCGATATATACCTACGGAGACGCGCATGCGCCGTACATTATTTGTAGCAGAGATAAACCATGCCTGATAACCGGGCTGATTTATGTTGGCAATGAGAAGTCCGCCGGCCCGTGGACACGCTATGTCACCGCCGCCGCCGCCGACTTACCTGTAACAAAAACAAAACAAAATTATTATTATAATCATATACGAGCAGCTACTATACGTGGCATGTTGAACACAGCCGCTATCGGACCTGAGTTATGATAAATTCCCACGTTAACTGAACGCGTACTACTCGATACCAGAGCATAACAACGTTTGCAGGTTCTTTTTTTTCTCTTTACCACGAACAATGATGATAATTTAATAGTCACGGGGTGACAAATGCAATAAAGCAAAGATAAGTCGGATTTATACTTATGGTGTTGTTTTCATGTTTATATGTGTAATAGCGAGGGCGTATTATTTTAATTTATTGGTTGGATCATTGTCAAGAAAGTGATTTTTATATACCTAGTTAGATGCTCAAATACGATTTATGTTCAGATTAATATAGTATTTTACTGTCTGAAGGTAGCAAAAGCTCTTAAAAGACTTAAAATGTATCATTGTATTCAAAATTTGCAGCATTCTCTCAAGAACATTATACAAGAAAAATTTAGACATTGCTATGAAATTACTGCATACGTGTATGGACACTACGATATACAGAGTCCCGTCTTATGTAGCTCACTTACTCATTAAGCTAAGAGTTTGATATTTTGCAGGCTTACCCTGTACTTCAAAGTACAATTCAAGAAATTATTTTTTATTATACAGGGTGTTCCAAAAATGTGCAACGCCATGGTAATATATTTTTTAAATTGCATGCTATACATTTTTCTACACATTTGGAAGCCTTTTATGGTTGCCTACATATCACCAAAATTTTATTGAAATCGGTTGAGTGACCGCAGCGGAAAAAAATAAGAACAAAAAAAAATTGATTTTGCATCGTAGGCTTTAAAAATCAATAAAAGCCACAAAATGCCCCTCGTTAATAAAATTTGGCGACGTGCTTATTAAGTTAGATGTAATAGTCTCGTTAACCATGTGACATTGATCCAAATTATACATACAGGGTGACCAAAATCGAGTGTCAAACTTGTCAAACTTTAAAGCGTGTTATTGTTCTTATTTTAAATTGGAACCCGTAAATTTTTTTTATGTGAAATGATGCAGAATTAAAAAATAAACATTGTTTCTAAATACAACCCCATCACAATTCCCAATATTTTAAAAGTTATTCGCCAAAAAATCATATTTCAACGTTTCCAACGGCAATTTTAGATAATAAATATCGTACGTGGCGTTGAAAAACAATTTGTTTCATAAAAAATAATAGACGTATTGTAGATTTGAGTGTACTTAATTAAGTAGTTATTCAAATGCTAAATTTACTGCATAATTTACCTATAGCGGTAAGGACGGAAATGTGGCTATAGGTAAACTTTGCAGTAAATTTAGCAATTGAATAACTACTTAATTAAGTACAGTAAAATCTAAAATACCTCTCTGCATTATATTTTATGTAATAAATTCTTTTTCAACGCCACGTACGATATTTATTACCTAAAATTGCCGTTGGAAACGTTGAAAAATGAGTTTTTGGCGAATAACTTTTAAAATATTGGGAATTGTGATGGGTTGTATTCAGAAACAATATTTATTCTTTAATTCCGCATCGTTTCACCTAAAAAAAATATGGGTTCCAATTTTAAATAAGAACAATAGCGCGCTTTGAAGTTTGACAAGTTTGACACTCGATTTTGGTCACCCTGTATAATTTGGATCAATGTCACTTGGTTAACGAGACTATTACATCTAACTTAATAAACACGTCGCAAAATTTTATTAACGAGGTGCATTTTGTGGTTTTTATTGATTTTTAAAACCTACGATGCAAAATCAATTTTTTTTTGTTTTTATTTTTTTCCGCTGCGGTCACTCAACCGATTTCAATAAAATTTTGGTGATATGTAGAAAACCATAAAAGGCTTCCAAATGTCTAGAAAAATGTATAGCATGCAATTTAAAAAAATAAATTACCATGGTGTTGCGCATTATTGGAACATCTTGAATTGTACCTTGAAGTACAGGGTAAGCCTGCAAAGTATCAAACTCTTAGCTTAATGAGTAAGTGAGCTACAGAAGACGGGAGCTTAGTTGCAGGACCCTGTATACAAATCTTGTTACGAAAAAAATCAAAACCAACAGTTTTGCGGTAAATCAATATAATTAAGCAGTCAAAATGTTTATAAATATTTTAACATCGTAAGAATTATACCACTAAAATAAAAGAACTAAACTTCAAAATATAATAAAAACAACCTAAAATGTCCTATGAACCATTACAAAAGCACTAGATAATACACTAATCTCTGTTAATAATCTGCTATTCAACTTGAATTTATTGTCATTTAATAACGGGTCGATCTAACTTCTTTGTCCTAAAGTTTACGAAGTTTCATAATTATAGTTTTCTATCTATGATATCGCTAGTTTGCTATGCTAGTGGAACAACTCAAAAAATAGGGAAATTTGATAAAAAAAAATGTGTTTACTACTGAGTGTTGTTTAAAAGTATAAATATTGCACTATTTTATATAATAATAAATAAATTGTCCGTTTGTTTAAACCTATTACGCAATTGAACAGACAGAAAAACTATTATGAAGGATATCGAAAAACTGAAAAAACTGACAAATAATGACAAATGACACATGACACAAGACAAAATATCCATTACTAACTAATTCAACCAAAAAAATGTCAGGAATTCGCCTCCGAAAAAACAAACAAAATTGTATAATTTGTAGTACAATATTTTAGAATGGATTGTAGGACTCACAAGAGAAGTTTGACAAATTGTTACACTGTTTTCGGTATCATAAAGGACGGCTTTCGTTGAAACCCTAACCATGGTTACGAATAACATATCCTAACCCATCAAATTCCAGCCTAATCTAATCTTTTCTGAAGTGTACTACAGCATGAAAATTTCTGTTTTGTTCGAATTCCCGGATAGTATCAACCTCATCGAAAATACTGAACACTCCGATGAAGTGTTATTCAAAGAAAACAAGTTATGTACCGGAAGGAACATTAAAACGGAAATTTACTGCCGTTCATCGAGCGTTCCAAAAATATCACGAATACAGCCCTGGTGCGGCTTCAGATCGTTTACAGTCTACTTTTGGAATCCGCAACACACACACAGGCCACTCTTTCTCTAATTGTGTGTAATAGGAACATGTGTTCTCGGGGTTTCGTCACGGTTCTCCGTATATCGTAAAATCCTTTTTATTATTCCACCATCCTCGCGAGTACCAAGTGCGGCGGTGACAGATTTTATGGACACTTCGCTTCATAGCTCCATATGTACGTATTTGTCACTGCGAAACACCAAAATCCCACCCTAAAAGTCGTCTTTATCCTCCATGAAGACCAGAGTGTAAAGACGACCAAATTGTAATGCCCGACATAAATCTCAAAAAACATAATAACGTGATAATCCGACCGTGATGATATTACCATATGGTTGTCACATATCCGGCGAGATTATTGCCAGAAGACCTCACAGGATGACTGCAGATTTGTACATACAGTGGGGATAAAGGGTTTCTGTCGAGTGTGAGTGTGTGTGTGTGTGTGTGTGTGTGTGTGTGGGGAATCTGAGCCGGGCAATGTTTTTAGAGAAAACAGCCGGACGGAGGTGGTAGTAGTCGTAAACGCCTAACTTTTTGAACGACGCAGTGGTGAGTGGTTCATAAAATGGCCACTCCTCTCGTCCTAAACACATAAAGACATTATTTTCAACTGGTATCCTCTAGATTTACAACCGTTTCTGTCACGACATAGTTAAGTTTCATTGTATGAAGTCAAAATAAAGCAAAGTTAAAATCGGCATAGAAGCAAATAGGTAATATTATTTTTGTGAAAACGTTTTTTATTTAACTCTGATTATAATTTGTTTTGAGACAAGGTAGGTTCTAAAATAATATATGTTGTAACTGAAGACAAAATCTTCGACCACTAGTAAACATATCAGAGCTAAGCAGTGAGCATTATGGGTCTATATCAATAACATTAAAAAAAAGTCTCAAAAACTAAAAACACTTCCAAATTATCTGCTTCAGATTCAGATTCTAAGGAAAAAGCATACCAAAATAGGTTTTACTTGTCCTATTATGTTCAACCTACACCATAAAACATTTTTTTTAAATTTATATTTCGCGCTTTTTTTGTTACCGCAATACTATATAATATTTACTGTATTCGGTGAGAAAATATAAACATAAATGGCTTTACTTTCCCTTAAAGTGGTTCTACTTGCGCCTGTATCATTATTGATCAGTAATCCTTTATTCATCAAGCATAAATGGTTTATACAATATTGAGGTCTGTAGATAGCAATTACTTTATGAATAATAAATGATATTTAGACTATTAGTAATCGGTTATTATTACTTATTAGGCACTTTACTGATAATTACAAAAAAGTAAAAGTCAAAACAGACTTTAGTGTGTTTAGCTTTAGTTTTACAAAATATACATCAAAATATATCTGTGATTTTTATAAGTTAGTAATATCCTTGATTTCTGTTAAATTCTCAAGCTATGCGCATTCCTAATGGTTATTTATGAATATATTTTGAATTATTATGATCTATAAAATTATCGTACTCCAAAATTCAGGAAATTAAGAGCTGTATTAGAAATATTGCACGTTTTAGTATAGATAGGGACTATTGGAGTTCCAGTTTTGGATAATACTCCAACATATTAAAATTCATCTAAAATCTTCTTCAAAGTTCTCCTGTTATACATCGGTAAAATCAGAAGAACCATAACTTGCTTTTGAAAATATAGAAATCCAATCTGTCGGCCATAAGAAAAACCAAAGTTTTCCACAGTATTTACATTATTTTATTGCCTTTCAAATCTTAAATATTTCGATTATAAACTAGAGTTTGTCGCTTTTTGTGATTTTAAACTCCAATCTTTAAATAAAAAAAAAAACGGTTTTAAATACTGGAAATAATATGTAAACATTTTGAGCGATTGAATTGATTGAAATATCAGATGTTAACGCAGCCAGGAACAATGTTTAAACGAGTACATCGTAACCAATTACTTGATTTTATTTCAGCATTTAATTAGACTGTAAGACCGCTCTACATACAAGAAATGTTTTAGTCTAATTGATATATTTTGTAGATTTGATCCGAACATGGGGACAAGAGCCCCGAAATCGATACCAGATTTTATCGTTTTATTTATTTTCTTCAACGCTGAATATGGGAGAGGTAGAACATTTCATCCATCAAATTAGTACTATAGGTTAGATATACATTTTTAAGTTGTCCTTTAAAGGATTTTTTTTTCGTTTTAAATTAAATTAAATTTCTCAATATTAGATTTATGTATTTAAGTATTTTATTTTGTGTGGAGTGGTCATAATCATTTTTTGTAATATTTTTGTAGTTCCATAATAATTCTGATAATTATATTGATTTCGCCGAAAAAATCAAAAAACAGGTTTCTTGAAAAGTAACAATTTTGTGTTGGTTTTCTTTCGGTCAGAATTATGAAAAAACTGTCCATGTACTCAAATTTTGTAGTAGTAGGCAAATTGTAATAACAACCTTTTACAAATGTTACATTTGAGACATTTTGTCCATAGTTCCTAAATCAGAATTATGTCGAATATGGGATGCGATCCAGAATGTTAAAGATTTACTTGCACCATGTTGTATAAAAAAATTTCCCATTTATTGATTACCTACATGTTGAACAACAACATGTAATTCACGAAACGTTTCAAGATGATTGTGTCTTTAGTCTCTGTTATTGAGAACAATTGACGCAGTCGGCACAAAATACAGACTAAAGCGAATATCGCACCGACTACGGCGCTGCATGCTGCACTGCCGCAGCAGCGTTCTCCGTCACGGCAAATATTTTATTTTACATGGCGTTCAATGTGAATGCGTCTACCGGGTCCGTTGCAGCAACGCGTGCGCAGCGCAGCGCGGCAGGGCGACGGATGCAGTAAAACAAACATCAGTTGGCTTGCGTTTGCCGGAATGCCTGCATCGTTGAATATGGAGGAGCAATTGATATTGACGGTTGAAACACATCGACTAATATAGATAGGGCAGACCTTATCTGCCTGCAAAAGTGGTAATTCACGCGAAAATGCTTGGAAGGAAGTTGCTAATGAAATGCAGTCAAAGGGTATAAGTTTATATGTTTTTATTGATGAATGAATACAGCTAATTAATTAGGTATAAATTGAAATCAATGTTTAATGACTCCATATTGCCATGGAACCTCGCCTGCCGGTGAAGTGAACCAGTCAGCAGAGGTGTTCTGAATGTCCATAGAATGCCATAGGTCTTGTGTGTCGTGTTCTTGTTTGGTGTTCATGGTATTTACATTATTTTGCGTTGCATCCGACGAAAGTTGTTGTGTGTGATGGATTAAATGAGTCATTACGATATTTTTTCCGTAAATAAGTAATTTTCCTGCGTGGAAAATGTAACAGTTATTACCGTGGAAAACTCAATGTTAACTTCGATTCGTTACAAGAGAATACGGCAGGTATTAGCAGTGATGCCAAAGGAATTTTTTTACCACTATTCTTGCTCGTGAAAGGCGATAGTTAAGAAAAGCCTATCCCGATCAGAAAGCTTTTTTCCTGGATATAGCCAACCACAATCTTCCAAAAGAAGCATTAGCAAACACTTCACTATCGATATTACCACCATATGCACCAACATCAATCATGATGTATTTATAATTGGCGTATACAACTGCCATTAGTACACGAGAGAAGCCTTTATAATTAAAAAACCTTTGATCCTGAATGTTTTGGAGCAAATAGCTGCACGTCCTTGCCATATATTGCCCCGACGCAGTACAAAAAAATCTGATCTGGCCAGGCACATTACTTTATCATACAATATATAAAATTAATATAGTTTAGCTGCATGAGGTTCTATTTGATCGAGATCGATCGCGTCTGCATTAAAATAACACAAGTTAGTAAGGATTTGACAGATATTTTGACAATATTGACAATAGGTATTGTCAAAAATCAGCGTTTGACAAATCCTGGCTTACTATGTTTTAATGCAGACACGATCTCGATCAAATACAATTTGCTCACACAGCTAAACTCTTATTTTACCAAAAAATTTCATAGACATAAATTACACAAAGTTTCCTCTACTTTAATTTATTATATAACTATATTGACGAAATTACAGAAATGGCAGCTCATTTGCTAAATCTTTGAAAAATGCTTAGAGGAAACATCCAGTTCCTTTGGACCCTTTTGAACCAAAAGCTTTTCAGCTATAAGTTTGGTCATAAAACTTCTAAATATGAAGTTTCGTCCCGATACCTTTAGTAGTTTCACCGGAATCGTCGCCACAAAAATCGGGTACACACATGCGGACATTTTTTCGGCACGATTACAATACTTTATCATACTGCGTATGATAAAGTAAAAATTCAGTTTTCGAAGAAAACCCATTTGAATCTCTTTCTATTTTTCAAAATGATGACTTAAATGAAAACCAAGGCAAACGACTTTACCGCATGCAGTGCTGCCGCGCGCAGTGCTGTATCTGGTGGAATACCCATTGAACGGATGATAACGTAGCGTCATTTGACTACGCAGCAGCACGGCAGTGCAGCATGCAGCGCCGTAGTCGGTGCAATCTTCGCTTAACAATTTTAAACCAAATGGCATTAGATGCCATTAGCTCACGTTTGAAAAATATTCAGCATTAGTCAGAAGTTCCAGATGTTGTTGTTAACAGAAAAGAATATAAAAAGATTTATGTCCACCAGTATTATATATAAAAAATACAATTCATTGGCACTGAATTTTGCCTAGATAATGTTTATCTCAAGTCTACCTTTTGCAAAATGTTAAACTGAAACACAGTTTCCAGTTGATCGATCTTGTGTTGAATTGTGGCATTAGTCTATTGTTCATATTGTGTTGCAATAAATAATGAAACAATAATGCACCAAGCTCTTAAATAAAACGAACTGTACACTTAATGTTGTTTTTTGTACAGTTTTGCAAATCTTTGATAATTTATACCAGAACGGCATTATATACCACACATTCAAACTTATCCAAAATGCATGCATCGCCATTTCCCAGTTGTTCGGAACAGTATGTAACATGGCGAGAACTGCCTCGAAAATCAATAAAGCGCACACCATAGATAGATACACAGTAATTCAGGCGATTACGCAAACCGAAATTATCTAATTACCGAATAAATTACAGGGAGCCGCGATCCACTAAACAAACATAACAGGCATACACACGGACACCAACATTCGTCGGTGGTACGCCTGATATCGACCGGACCCATCCAACTTTTACCCCGCGCCGATTTGTAATTAACGCATTATGTTGTTTCCTCTGCTACTCGTGTACCAATTACCGAACGCTTAATGAATTTAATTATGCATCCGAAAAACCAACCCGAACGCTCCCGTTATTAATATATCCTAATTAAAGAAAATGAACCGAGCCGTGATCTCGTGACTGCTTGGGCTTCTAATAGAGAACTTCGCCGTTTACAACTGATACCGCTAGAGGGGGTCTGTTGATACGGGACCCTGCTTATTCGATGTTTATATTATTGACCCAGATTAAGGGAGCACGATATATACAGGGTCCTTCACTACGAGCCGCCATTAGAAGTATATGAACAGGGGGAAGACAATTCTTTATGAGTAAGAAATTGTATTTACGTCAAATATACATGACAGTTGAATATCAGCAAAGAAACTTTAATTTGAAGTAAACATTTTTGGTTAATTATATAAAAGCAACAATTTGCTTGACATTTGCAGCAAAATATATATTTGTTATTTACATATACAGGATCTCTCAACAGTGCGATCTCGGAAGATTGTGCCACTGTTAATGAAGAAATTTTAAAACTGATTTCACTTATATATACAGAACGCCGAGGCGCATATTTTAAAATTATTAGCGTGTTTACAGGGTGTTCCATAAAGTAGTACCAATCCAAACTTATGTTGTTTAAATGGAACAACCTATATTTCGGCACAATTTTGAATTACTCGCAAAATTTTAGGACAATGAGAAATAACATTACCTACCCTAAACTTTATAGTTTTTGATTTATTGGCACTTTTATGGAAAAACAGCAGTCTAAGAAATATTGTATATCTTAATACCTGTTTTTAATTTTATTGCGCACGCTTAGATTATGAGTAAGTAAGAAGCGTTCTATTAGCGTGATTATCCACAATATTCAAATTGTGTACAGGGTGGTCATAATATGCAACAAAATATAGCATACATAAGTGCTTCTACACTTACATTAACCATTAAACCAGCTAAGTATTTACCTGAATTACTGTTTTCTTGCATGATTTTATCTTTTATTAAATAAACCAAAACAATTGATCACATCTGCAATTTAATATGTAAATTTCTTAACATTAGACAACCATTTCTTTGTGTGTGAGCGGCGACTGAATATTTCCGTACGTACTTTTGAATTGTTAATGTATTAATTTCAAATAAACAAAACTCTTTTTGTTTGGTAACAATAAGAAAGAATGTGTTTACTTCAATCAAAAGATGCAAAAATCTGATTCTTTTAGACAAAAATCTATTGAAGTTAATAGAATATCTGTTTAGGGCCAATATATTTTTGTAAAAAATGGATTCTTTATTAATTCAACACCGTCGTTCTCGCTGTGTGGAGAACCAAATCAAATGAGGATTGAAAATTTGTGAGATGTTGCAATTGTCCGGTTTCAGCGGAAATCGTGTCAACTTTCAAATATCGAATGGAATACCCTATATTCTATAGCACTTTTGAAATCCTCGATAAATTTGAGGTCAATTGTATGTTACATACCCTATACCTACCTAACGTATTTTATCGGTATACTAATAAAATTACGACGACTAATCGACGTCGCGTCGGGAGTGTTTCGGCCCGATCTTCCAGAGCTAAAGGATATTTTTTGGTTTTTCCCATATCGATATACGCCGGTGCGGGTCGTTCGCCCTACCGTCCCCTAACTTAATACGTAAAATTTTCGGTATACTAATAAAATTACGACGACTAATCGACGTCGCGTCGGGAGTGTTTCGGCCCGATCTTCCAGAGCTAAAGGATATTTTTTGGTTTTTCCCATATCGATATACGCCGGTGCGGGTCGTTCGCCCTACCGTCCCCTAACTTAATACGTAAAATTTGCCCAAATCCGCAGTTTTTAAGGCGAGATCGAATTTTTCATCTCCATAAAACTCTATTAATTTTTAATAGTGTACAAACTTTTCGTCCGCGAAAACGTACGTTGCTACGCAACGTCAACAAGGTTTGCTCGAACCTCGAACAGCTGTGCCATGGCTGTGCCGGTTTGACATTTCTGGCAGCGCGCCGCTGCCTTTCTCTATACTTTCGGCAAAAACGTGTTAAAATGCATAAAAAAGTGTGTCGTATAATCGTATATTTGGCAGAAGACGCATTGAAACACGCGCGCTGGAATCTGTTATATCCCTTGGCGATAAATTGCAAACATGGAATCAAATGAATGCCAATTTATTATTGTAAGCCCGATCGCAAATATGATATTGATTATTTCCGGTACGTTTTAGGCCTTGCAAGTTAGTAATCAGATGACATTCCAAGATCCTTATTCCAGGGCCTTTTGTCACCGCAACACATATTTTGGAGCACTTTACCTGAGAGCTAACGACAACGAATTTCTGGCGCAAAAATAAGGTTTCCGAGAGCGCATTTTCCGGTTTTATTTTCGATAGTAATTGGAGTCTGGTGTTATTTTGCGTTGAAACCAAGTTGAAATGGCAAGCGTGTCTGTTTGTCTTTTTACCGACCGTTTCTTACTCAGATAAATAAAGAGACATGGATAGCTAAAGAGGGGAGGAAAAGTGTAGCGAACATATACAACCACTTGTTTGTTTTGGTACGTTGCCCAACGTACCGTTTGTTTACATACAAAATATTTTTTTCGCGGATATTAACGTTAATAGGCAGTTTTAAGTTTGTATTTGCCATTTATATTATATTATAAAGGTAAGAAATTGTATTGTGTGCCATAAGACGTATTTGTCAGGTATAATTAGCGTTTACCAGTAAATACCATATAACCTCAATTTCCATGGGCGTCCGTAAATGTTTCTTAAGGGTTTTATTGGTGTATTAGTATTAGATCCCAAGGGGAAAAACATTTAGACAAATAGTTAATTGTTACTCTGAATAATTATTTATTATTTTGTAAGCTAAAAATAGTTAGGTGTACATTCAGATTTGAAAAGTTTAGTTATTTTAAATATAAACAAACCCCTTGGCTAAAACACGCTTGCCCGCCAATGACGCGACGACCTGTTTTGTTTACATTCGCGTACCTCCCCCCTTACTTCTTAGGGCGATATGTTTGTTACAAACAAACCAACATGCTAACTATAGCCTTCGGCTATCCATATCTCTTTATTTATCTGAGGTTTCTTACACTTTTTTACCCGACCACACCAAAACTTCGACTGCACCGAAAGTTAGGTTATGTAAACGTCAACAGTTTGTGTTTTGCAAATACGTGCTGAGTATTGCAGTATTTTATCATCGATTTTGTTATTCTACCATCCGCAAATTTGCATAAGAGCGAAAGGAAGGAAGTACGGACGAAAGACGGCGCCAGAAACACGATTGAACGATACGACCTAACCTTGACAAGGTACACGAAATTGCCCGGTAAAGAGAATTGCAGTAATTAGTAAACATTGGACATTTATTCATTTTCTGTCGTGTTAGTTGCATACACGCACGTTAATTCCAAGAACTGTCAAAGTAAGTACAAATGAACATTATTTTTTTACATATTTGCAACTCATTCATCAAAATATATCTATCTACATCGTACATATGCATTTTGTCGCAATTTTTAGAATTCTCCAGGACATTCCTCTTCTGTTTACACGATCCTGCAAATGTTGGTTGCTAGCTCTGACAAATAAATCTGTGGTAACCTAAATCTACTACGCACAAATTATCTGGGTAATTGATAGGTTTGTAAAATATTTGGGCCACTAAGGCGGAGAGAACGCAATGACAATCGCTGAAAGACGCTGAAGTTACCAAACTGCAATACCATTATGCCTTTAGCAGAGCTACCCCAGTAGTAATTTTCTTGAGAAAGGTTGTACATGGTATAATTTCAAATGTAATTATTTAACGTAATTTTAATGTCTCTGTCTTTTAGAATGAATAATTCAAAACAGAACCTCCAACTGCATGTGCCGAATTTTTTCATGCTATTACTTCAAGGAAAGAGGGCGAAGGTCACAACAAGCCTATTGACTGCGTAACCTCTTCCGACAAAGCCGACAGTATCTTTCACAAGTTTATTGTGAGTAAATTCAAAATATTTTTAACATCATGATATATGATATATTTAGTAACTTTTAGATATTAATATTGTAAAGTAGTTGTCGTATAGTTTTACTTTTAAAGTTTCAAGAATTAAACAATTTATTAATTTATTCAGTGTGTATTTTTATGTTTCTGTTTCTCTCTGTGCTTAATTATCTTTTTCATAATCTCAAATACTTTAGTGCTATAATTCATGTAATCTCAAAACTAAATCTTATTTAATAATTAAGTTTTGTTTTATATAGTGGTATTTAGGACTATTAGATATATAACGGTTAATGCATTTTATCAGACAATAAAAGTAAATTAATCGAATGTTTTTTGTGTTATTTCTTTGCATATTCTTTTAATGTCGTAACAATACATAATACAGGATCATTATACAATATTGTAGTCGATGTAGGCCACGTTCATGTTAGAAACTTTTTTGCCGCTGTACACAAACAGCTGTTAGTCAAACTTGAAATAGATTATGCAACCAATTTAACGTTTGCATGTAGAAAAATGATATTCCATTAAAATAGGGCGGCAACCAGAAATCTTTACATTTGATATCATGGCCTTTTTGACTACAATCATTTATAATTACCCTTTATTTATACACCAAAATAATAATAATAATGGCAAACTAATAAAAAAATAAAAATTGTTATGTAACAAAGTCGCTTTACCCCTTATTGCAAGAAGATTAATATTATTTTTAGAATATTATATACTTTAGGCCTTTTATGCAACCTAACATTTTAACTATTGGGCAATAGGCGGGTTTATAGAGGCAACGATTAAGTCGAATCAAATTGAAATTTTGATTTTCAAAAAACTACTCTTTTTAGAAAATATATTAGATATACATATTATTATATTAGAAACCATATTTCCCAACATTCAATCATAAAATTGCATACTATAATATCATATTACTATATGGTAACAGGAAGATAATAATATAATTAAATCGCTTATTATTAAATGGGACTAACTCATACTATTTTTCTATGTAGTTAGTCCCTTTTAATAATACACGATTCAATTATATTTTATAAAAAACGCTTATTTTCTATCGAAGAAGACTGACTGCAGTCCCGAGATCCATATATCATATGATTCCCCATTAATTATATTCATACATTTGCGTGGATGACAGTCCAGTGTTTCATTTATTTAATAATTTCAACAGTATTACTGGCGATATGTGAGGTCTATCCACTTCGGCGAACTACCGACTTCGGCGATCTACCTTTCTCGGCGGTCTACACACCTCAGCGATCTACATATCCCAGCGATCTATTGATCACTAGTTTTTGAGATATTAAATTTTTTCAATAAAACATGACAGCTGCAAAGTTGTCTTAAATTATTTATAAATTATCAGCTGTGGTCGGTGGAAAAAAGTTGTTTGGGAAAATTATTATGATGGTAACGACACATCGGCAAAGTTTTTCGAAAAGTTATACAGGGTGTCCCAATTATATGATCAAAATTGAACTAGAGAAAGTTCCTGCTAAGAGTAGTTTTTTTTTTCAAATGAAAACGATATCATATGAACGCATTTTGGAATTTTATGGCAAATTCAATATAACATACAATTGACCAAAAATTTAATGGAGAATTGAAAAAATCCAATTGAAATATGAAAGTTGACCCGAAAATATTTTAGTTAAACAAATCCATCAATATAAAAACACAAATTTTCAATTCCTGATTTCATTTGACTCTCCTTATACTTCTACTTATACTCATGGCAGCTCGTCATGAAACACCCAGTATATCCTAATTAAAGAAAATGAAGCGCTCTCTGCGATCTCGTGACTGCTTGATATTAGCTTGGGCATCTAATAGAGAACTACACCGTTTACAACTGACACCGCTAGAGGGGGTCTGTTGATTCGGGACCCTGGTTATTTGATGTTTATATTGACCCAGATTAAGAGGGCAGGAGGTACATATATTCTTAGGGGTCCCCTAACGGCACGCATATGAAGATTTGATGAATCACCAGGTTCGATTAGTTCGAGTCTACTTTATAAATATTTCATTATGCGGACGAACGTGCCGAATGTTCGGATAATGGCGGCATTGTTGTATTAAATTACCGGAATTTGAACAAGGATATGAATTGTTGATGAGGGTGGCATGAGTTTCTGTTATGCTGGCCCAGTTTTATGTCACGGACAATGTAGGAACGTGTTTTAATATAAAATATACATACATTTTATTTGTGTATCGGTTGTTAAAATAAATGAGGTCGTAATTTTTGTTTATGAAGCAAATATAGGCCTAGTAAATATGACTAGCAAGTGGATCAAGTTGTTATGTGATGTTACTATGTCACGTATGCTAGGGTATTATTTATATATTATTATAAATTCACATAGGAATTAACTTGTGTAGAAACTCATTCTGGTATGCTCTTTTTCTGTAGAGTCTGTAGAAAGATACTAGTTTTTTTCATATAAAAACCGTGATAAGGACGATACAAAAGGAAATAAAATGCCTATTTTTATGAAAAACAAGACAGAGTTCAGAATTTCTGCTTTCTTTTTCACACTATAAAGAAAAAAGCAGTAAGTTATTATATTTTGTTATTGTTGTATTTTTGACAAACTAAGTACATACTTGGAAATATGTGAGATACCTACTCTAATATGTAGACTTAAGAAGTTAATAACTGTGGTAGGTATATAAATGTACTGTAGTAAAATAAAATACAATATTTTTATTTTTACATATAAACCATCTTGTTTTTGGCCGCTTGGGACACCGGTATAATTGTAGATCTCAAAATTTACTGGCGTTATACCGGGTGACACGGGTGAAATTTGGGAATGTGGTTAATAGACAAAACATGCCAATCTTTGGGATACTCTTGAGGTTAATATGACTTCCGGTTTTTCCGGAAATGACATCATAGACATTTTAAATGCACCCTATATTCTTTGTGTGATATTTTCAATCAGGATGACATTCTGAACACGAAAACATGTCGATCGTCAATTTTTATCACCAAGTCAACGCAAAAATAACTTTTTTGTGTATTCCTAGGTGGCTAGGAATTGGTGAAAACAGTCGAAAATTGTCAAATACGTACAAACTAAATCGATTTTGGCCGACATTCCATCACTGGTGCCCTCTAGCGTGATTTAATTGGTTTTTGGCCAGTGATTAATTTTTTTCGCGGGTACCCAATGGGCACACCCCGATTATTTGATAGAAAACATCTTTCCGATTACAATGATACCAAATACTTGATATGTTATTGAAATTCTTAGCATAAAAATGTTGTTGGAAGCAAGTAAATCGAAAAAACTATTGACCTATTGATCAAACTCAGCGTACAAGTCAGTCATTTTTTGACTATTAACACATTCCCAAATTTCATTCGTCCAGCTTTATAAACATAAAATAAACGGGAGTACCTATGCCGTGGGTCACTAGCCCGTGGGATATATGTATAAAAAATAAGGAACACCCAAATACAGGTGTTTCAAAACTACCTTCATAATTTGTGTGTGACGAAATCTGTTTTCTTTGCATTGAGAAAAAATAGAGCAATTTTGGGTTTAATTAACTAATCAATGTTTTTTTTTGTAGAGCCTAAGTTCTGCTGTACAAAGTAGGGAATGATTCCAAAAACTTTTTTTGTCGTTCTATATGGATAAATAGCTGAATACTGCTCTGAAGAAGCAAACAACAATAGTTTATTTTCTAAATGATACTGGCCGTGAAAGTATTGATCTGTAAGAGAAATATTTAAATAAAAATCTTTTTGGTTATTCTGTATTGACATTTTTGTTTTTCAAATAGAACTAAATATTGTTTACCTGAAATTTGTTGGATTTTATTCAAGATTCAGCAATGTTAAAATTTCATACAATTACATTAGCAAATCATCGAGAGAGACAAAAAAACAGTTGACAATCGTAAGAGATAACGCTCAATCATAGACTACGCTGAAGAGCATCTGGATACGAAAGATTCACGAAAAGTTTTTCCAAAAGTTCAAAGAAACCTAATTTTTGCATTTGTTTCAAATTACAGGCGGCCCAACCCTAAATGGTTTTCTAAAAATGGCCTTGAAGCACTGGCAGAGTTTATTTTAGTGGTGTGTCTTGTTTCCCAATAGAACAAAACACATAGGTAAATAACACATACAACAACCACGACATCATGTAATAAATAAAACATGTGTAACAAAACTTACCAAAGTTTAAACATCTATCTATAGCAATTCTAAGAGATCAGTCTTCTTTCTTGTTATATTTTTGTATCAGAATAAGAACCATCACGGTCACGGTCATCACTTATTTACAGTCTTTACACGGGCGTGACGGGTGTGACACGTCACCGCGGAATGACTCTGCGGCATAAGACGATTGTTCTAAACGCAATTTCTTTATACATCGTCCTGCCAATCACCCATTTTAATTAGATATGTTTGTGAGAACTAATTTGATTTTTTTGTCATGGGAAGTGATTGATTGGCTTTAACTTTTTCAACGTGAAATCACTGCAAAATTGCAAGAATTCCTTACACCATAACATTCTTATCACGACTAGTGAAACTGTGGTGTATTTTGATAACAAAAAGTGATCTGGGAAACTATTAAATAAAGACTTGAGCTCCTAAAACGTCCTTTTACATAGTTTAGGCTCCATGCAGGAAATCGTCTGAAATCATTAGACTTTAATTTAACGACTTTGTACTACAACTATTTATTACATCCGCATTTGGAGACACTAATCATCACATCGATAAATCGTTTTCACTTTTGACACATCAGTCTCAATCAATCGCGCTGTAACCACGGTGCGAGAAAAACGTACCATCGCAGGCAATAAAAGCGTCTACCATCGGGTCGTGAAATCATTATCCGGCTTTATTAAAGTGTTAATTAAACATGAGAGACGTTGTTTGCGAGAACAGTTGTGGCCGGCGCGAACGCAATAACGCAGTATCGCGGTATGCGCGAACGCGCGCGCGCCGCTGTGCCTTTTGATGTGTGCCCATTCTATTCGAACATTTTATTATGTACTTTCAGGCTTAACTACGCGGAGTACGCGCGTAAAATTTTTAGAGCTCCATTAATTTGCTCTCCGCTAATATAAACCTTCACAACAGCCCGATCTTTACACTTATTAACGGGCCAATCGTAAATGTTTAAAGCCCGGCCTACGATAATTACTGTTTGACTAGATTCCCGAAAATTTGTCCGGTACTTTAAGGACTAATGTAAACTTCGGCGTTTATGGCGTCGTCTATCTGGAACAGTGCTTTCATTGACTTCAAAGGACCCCCGTTGGGATTGTTGGTTTGTTGGACGGGGTTTAACAGCCGATACAATCAAAGATAATTGCTACTTCTGCGCGAGTTTCGGTTGTTTTCGTAATCGTAAACGGATGATAAACACCGAAGGCAATGCTAATGCAATCCTGTTGCGGTGTTTTGGTTATTTTGTTGTGGATATTCCAAAAATCGCTATTCTGGGAATATAAAGTTGGTTACATGCAACACCCTGTATCATGATTATCAAATATTTTTTGTGGTCTATACGCTACTAAGATAATTGTGCTCTTGTTCTCCAAAAATGCAGTATCTAAGTTCTGATACATCGCCGTAAAGACGTCACTAAAAAGATATATTAAAAAAAAATCTGAGGTGGCCAGGCACATGACATTATCATACAATATATAAAATTAATAGCTTAGCTGAGTGAGAATCCATTTTATTGAGATAAATCGTAGGTATTGTCAAAGCATCAGCATTTGACACTACCTACACTACGTCATTAGAATAATAATTTATGTCAAAAGTGCCGAAAGTACGGAATAGCGCGATGAGCGGTGATGCGGCGCGTCACCGAAGGCTGAGTGTCGCCGTCGCATGTGAGCGAGTCGCGCTATCTAGTTTTTGGCAGGAGTGACATCAACGTTTATTGTGCTGCTTTTTGAGAAATGTGTATTAATAAAATAAATAAAAAATGGTAATATTTCTGTATAGGAAATATTAGGTTGGTACCACTTTGACGAAACGTCAAGTTTAAAAAGCTAAGTCAAATTATGGCAGATTTATATTTCATCATGACACTGTAGATGCTGTAGATGTCACATCCGTACTAACATACTACAATCAAACTACAGTCATCGCTATACTTTATTTACAATTTTCTCAATTTATCGTTTTTAGAATTAGATATAAAGACGGGTTGATATTTCTTATCAACAAGCAATCAAATTGGTGATCATATTTTATTTGAAATCAGTATTTTGTAATTTGCCGCACTAGAGCGGCAACGTTCCATAGCGGTTCTCCAACCTCTGATGAAATCAGCTGTTTTCGAGTGTGACAGCACAAAAACATATTTGTCAAAATCCTGGCTACTATGTAGTTTCATATCAATGCAGATGCGACCGATCTCGATCAAATAGAATTTGCTCCTGCAGCTAAACTATTAATTTTACAAAAAAATACTTTAATTTATTATTTATTTATTTTGATGAAATTACAGAAATGGCGGCAAAATGTTGAAAAATGCAAACAGTAAATAGCCAGTTCCTTTTGACCATTTTGAACCAAAACCTTTTCAGCTCTAAGTTTGGTCATAAAACTTCTAAATATGAACTTTCGTCCCGATACCTTTAGTAGTTTTTCCGGAATCGTCGCCACAAAAATCATTTACACACAGACATACATACACACACAGAAATTTTTTTGTACCTTGGTCAAAAATGTTCAGGGGACCCAAAAAGACCTATTTCCGCTAAAATCTCAATTTTTTTTTTTCGGCATGATTACAATACTTTACCATACTGCGTATGATAAAGTAAAAACAAAAAGTCACTTCATTGATTTGTAAGATAGAGCTCGACAAGAAAAATTCACTAAAATTATATGTACCTATTTTACGAAAAATAATGTTTATAAACTTTAAAATTGTGTGTTTGTTTCTATTCAATCAGCTATTCAAATTTTGTCGTAGTGGGTTTTGTTGCTATAGCTAGCTATACTCTTTCTTTTTTAATACTAATGGGATGTTTTCATTTTGGAATGTAATTGAGGATTTTTATCATTCCAACTAGGGCTTACAATATCAGACAAAAATGTCAATACCGGCATTCGGTATTAAAAAAAATTATACTAATTACCCGTATTAATATTACTATTAGAAAACTTACTAACTAAATTTGTAGCCCGTTATTGTAACATATTATGGCAATAACTCCCAAAACAAATAAAAACTTGTTCTTTTAATAACATTGAATTTGTTTTTATGTGGTTTCTTTTTGACAACTGCATGTCAACTATCGTTTTTCATGGGAAAGTATATTTTTTCTTAAAAATTTAGTAGAGGATTTATTACTTATTGCTTATTATATTTATTGCAAGGATTTATTATTTATTGCAATGATGTTGAAAATTTTGATGTTGAATGTTGAAATTGCAAATTGCAAAATATCGATAACTCCGGGCAACATGGATTTAGTGAATGGAAAGTGCATAGGCGTTTTCGATAGATTTCATTGCGCTGATCACAAATCCGTACTCAAAAGTTGGATATCACGTAAGGGTTTCGAAAACACTGAAGTAATAATATCAAACATTGTAATTTTGGCATTTATGCGTGAATCTATTGCGCCTGAATCCAGTGCCATCGAATATTCAAGATGGTTTCAATGGAAACATAAAACTATACTTTAAGCCACTATAAATTCACAAACATTGCCAACATCACATCTGTTTACACTTTAACATCAGATTCGTTTATTTATTCTATATTCATTTTATTCTATCTATGACGTATGGTCCAGTCAAATTGTGTTTTGGCCAGGAAAATGTTTTTTTCTTCCACTCTATATGTGTTTTGGTGTGCTGAATCCGAATTTCAACTTTGCTAGTTCCCACGGATATGGCGTCACAACGAAAACGACAAACAAAAAATTTTTTTAATTTTTCTTCAGTCTTTTGTGAAAGTCATAGAACTATGCACTTTTCGACGTAGACCACTATATACAAAAATAAAGTACAATAAATTTCCTATCAAAGGCACCCTCAAGGGTATTTTTTGGTTGAATGGTTTGGCCGCTTGAGCGCGCTGAAAGAACTCCAAATGTTCATACTTTATGTAATTAATGTACGTGTAATTACAAAACAGCTTAGATTCTGATAAATACATTAAATTTTCTACAAATTGGATCAGTTAATCAGTTATTTTGGCCAAACTGTGTAGTCGCTAGAGCGTGCGTGAGTCCAGAACCCTTCACCAAAAATTCAGTTATTTATTAAAAACTATATATTTGCTCTTTTTAAGTGATACTTAATGCATTATGTATTTATGTAAAATAAATGATTAAGATGTGCAATTTGTAGGGAAATTAAATGTAGCTTTCGTACAATCCTAGCCTTTTTTTAACTAACTCGAAAACTGCGTTTTACACAATGTAGGAAATTTTTGCCTTTTTTTCAACACACTCTAGTTCAACCAAAAATGCATTTTAGGGGTATTCTTATAGGAAATTTAATATACTTTACTTTTGTATAGGATGGTTTACTTCGAAGAGAAGATAGTTTCATCACTTTATCGCAAAAAAACTGAAAAAAGGACGAACAATTTTACTTTTTTTTTAACGAATGTGAATAATTGAATTGAGCAGTATATGTTCAGAAAGTGTAACTTAATGTGTCGGTTTTTAGGCGTCAAAAATATTAAATAGGAATTTTCTAGACGAATTTCAATATTTTCAGGACAAGTATGGTTAGAGTATGGCTATTTTTCAGTAGAATGTGAATATGAACGCAGAAATCGTGTCTTGTTTTTGGGAAAAATGTCATTTTTTGTTTCTTTAGTAGTTTTCTAATTTTCTTAAAAACTAGAAAAGAAGAAAATATATACAGAAGAAAAGCATACCAGAAACAATTTTCACTTGTTCGATTAGTACCACAGTGCAGAAGCAAAAACAACTCATAAATCCCAAGTTTCCAGTTCAGTAATAACGTCTTAATTTAACGAAAATGTCTTTCTTCCTCCCCATAGTTCCCAGTAAATACCCTCTGTTATTCTCTCTGTTATTATTACCTAATTACCGCGGTTTCACTGCCCGTGTCTCTCACGCCGCGTCTACCTCACGTGAGCAAAAAAGCGAGCAAACAGAACGAGGACGCATTACCTGGAGAGCGTGCCCATTAAATTGGCACTGAATTACGATAATTCGTTCTAGTGGGCTGTTAAATTCGACCCTTAATTAAGATGCAACTGCATGACGTCCGTATCTCGCGCTCAGCATCTAATTCGAACCGAGCGTATAAAACGGCACCGCACCGACAGTCGTGTAGGTTGTCAGTGCGGGACGTGTTCCCGCATGTTGAAGAGCCAGCGAACAGCAGAGATACGCATGTCGACCTATCCGAATTAAAAACGCTGCATACCAGCCGGCCGTTTGAAGAGAGTGGATGTTAAAGTTTATCAATTCGTTACATCTGACTACCAGACTGTACTGTCGGTACCATGCCATACTTTTATCGTTTCGTCTTATTGTTATTCCGAATGATCGTGAGGAGATGAGGATGGGAAATATGTATATTTAGATTGTTGGTATGGGAAGGTAACCCAATTCAGAAAATTTCTCTAAAAACAGTTTCTTTTATGTGCTGTATTAAATAAAATGAGTGGTAATTACATCTAATATTGACAAAGGCGTTTAGAGTTTTCTTTCTTCCTCAAAAACCTTTATTAGATCATCCTTCTCCATTCCAGTACTGTAGAGATATAGATTCCCTGCATAGTGTTACCATTAGCATCATCTGATATGTTTCTGACATCACTTTCGCCCACAATGTAATGTTGGCTTTACCCATGTTTTAAACATTGTATACGATTGTTAAGCTGACTGATTTCCAATGGGGTTGGTTTCCCTGGATGGGCTCCAACCTCATGAAAATCCTCATGACACTGACGTAGGAAGCTTTTGATTTCTGTTTGAACAATTTCTATACCATAAATATACGAACCAGTGGAAATGGTCCAATGATAGAATAATTGACAGAGCCAAAGTGTTTTTATGTATTCTGAGGAAAAGGATCAGTGTTGAGTAATTATCTCGGAAACAAGAAATTTTACAGAAAAATGGTTAGTATCAAAATTATATCTGCAATATTATCTAGAAAATAATTTCGAAAATACACAAATCATCATATTTGCACGAGGGGTAGTTTTAAGACTACAATAATATATTATAATACAAGTTTTATAAGACAAAAATTGGCGCACGAGTTGTTTTGAGCACGACGAGCGTAACGAGGAGAGCAAAAATGGAACGATTGCGCCAATACGTCTTATAAAACGAGTGTTATACTCGTATACTATTTTTTGTACTTTGCGACATTAATTTTACATAAATTTCGAAAATTTCGGGCATCATTTTACAATCTAGTAGTTTTCTTTTCAACAGTTGATATTCGTAGTAAAATTCAGAAATACGATTGAGGCGAGCCAATAGCGATTGAGATGTCAGCCGTATTTGACACGACGTCAAAATCATTAATCTTGGAAAACTAAAAAAAGTTACTACTGACGCAAAGTAGAAAAAAAAGGTTTTCTTACCAACTGTTGAATATAAAACTACTCCAGATCGTTAGACGACAAACGTAATTTTCGAAATTTCCAAACGGAACGAGTGCGCCAATCGTCTTATAAAACGAGTGTTATATACTATTGTTTCTACTTTACGACATTAATTTTACAAACATTTCGAAAATTGCGGTTGTCATCTAACCATCTAGAGTAGTTTTATATTCAACAGTTGGTATAAAAACACTTTTTTCTCTACTTTGAGTTCATTATAAACTCATAACGAAACCACTTTCGGTGTCGTTATGAAATAACTAGATCCCAAAGTCTAGTGTCAAATAAGGATGAAATCTCAATCGTATTTGTGAATTTTACTACGAGTACCAACTGTTGAAGATAAAACTACACTAGATTGTGAAATGACGACCGCAGTTTTCGAAAGACAACTCGTGCGCCAACAAGTTTGTCTTCTAAAACTTGTGTTATAAGGGCAATAATTTCTAAAGAGATTATAGAATAACTAGCAAACTAGTTTTTTTTTGTAGCGTTTGGGAAAGAATAGGTGGTCCGTTATTAACTTATAAAATGAAAGTGTTTTTAAGATATGTGAACAGATATTAACATTTGACAGTTGAAATTTATGATATTATTGGAATTGAAAGTGACTAGACGTTTTCGATAGATTTTCCGTGCTGAATCCGAATCCGGTCTAAAAAAATGGATACGTTTTTGTTTATTGTGACTCTGAACGTGCGTCCACTAGTACTAAGAAGAAACTCCGTCCGTTTTTCAAGCTCAGTTAAAGCTTTTCTGTGTAACTTTTTTAATGTATCTACGAAATCCAGGTCATCCGTTAAACATTCTATACGATCTCAAAAAAAAATAGTTTTAAATTCTTGTCCAAAAATCTGTGACGTGTATTGGAAGCATCTTCTCCATGCATTAGGGGCATGTACTTCGGAGCACCATTTTGAATTTATTTTAAAAATATTGCATGTCATTTGGAATCTACAATCTTCAATTCTTACGGGACATAAGTTTCATGCAAATGAGAGTTGGTGTCTAGGCTGTTCAAATGTCACTTAAGTTTTGCAAGATCAATAATTTCTTACATTTTTAGTCGCCATATTCAAACCGCCATTCGGATTTTCACAATTTACAAACAAAGATTCGAAACCTGTAGACCAATAAACAAAAAAAATTCTCCTTTTATTAATATTATCAGATTCAATTAGTGTTTTAAATATATTTCATCGACAATTTTCATGTCACCTATCTTTCTTTCCTCCTGAATTTATGTTCTTCCTTGGCACAAAGTCTCTCCAGTAAAGCATTACAAATCTATGACTCAGTTAACCCTCAGATATATTTATACCAGTCGGTATGACGTTCCAAATAAGTCCCCTCAAGGTCTATCAAAACCACCATCACTCTACATACGTCCGCTTTCAAAACGTCCACAGTATTCCAAGCGAAAATGTCAATCCAATGAATACGCGTGTTAACTATACAGCCTCTGTAAGAAGCTATCGATCTTAATAGCTTCATTCCGGCTAATGTCCGGATAAATCGCCACTCTGGTACGCCAGCGCAAACATTTGACGGTAAAGTATTCACCGTGGAGACATGATTCAGTGCGGGTGCTCCGCGTTATCTCTGTCATGTTCGCGTTTTCTCGGTCTGTTACAGATTTGCGCTGACACTGAGGGATTGCCTACAAAGGCCGGGTAATATGCACATGTCTGTCCGGCCGAGCGACCGGCATTCTGGATTTTTTCCCCAACAAACATCGGCCATAAATCTTTTATTATCTTGCTCTCATGCGACCTCATTCGAGTACGGCTTTGTTCCATTTTTGAGAAGAAAAAAAAAACAAACCGCGGAGTTAATTATATTATTATCGCGATCATGACGCCATTTGTATGGATGACAATTAAATCTTGTTTATACGTTTCGAAAGGGTTGTGTATATCAAGGTGATTTAGTATTTTACGCGAGAAATGGTTGTGAATCAGCTTAAAAACAGGAAAGAAAGATTCATTTTTCGTGTAGATCAGTAAATATTTAAATGAAATGAAAGCTCTAGAGACATTTATGAAAAGGTTTACACTTGACTTCTTGCCATCTGCCATTTTATTTAAAAACGAAAATATGTTACATACATTCCATACAGTTATTAAATAAATGTTAAATATATTATCCAAAGTCTGTTTGGTTATAGTTTTTGTCGGGTAAATGTGTTAAAAAATGAGAATGCATTAAATAAAACTTTTGCTATTGTGCATTTTTTTGTGATTTAAATCTTCAGTTGCGTTTTTTTCTAAAATTGTTCGGCTTTATTACATATTTGTGAGAACATACCAGCGTAATATGTTCCGTATAGGTTGGTAATACATTTCATGATAAATTAAAACAAAATCCAAGCCAATTAGCAACTTAATTCATTTCAACTAAAAAATACTGTTTACAGTAGCAGACTAAATGCCGATAATATTATATTTCATGAAATTGCTGGTAGATTGTCTAGTTTGGATTCCGTTGCCATAGCATCCAGCGTTTTATTATTTGGCCAGGCTTTCATCTACTTATTTAATCTTTCAATTCCTTAAAAAATTACACCATTTTAAACAATATATTCATATGAAACATATTACCGTTTTTTAGTAGTAAATGAAGTACCGAGTAAAATGTTCCATATGGAAGTCCATACAAATCCAAATAAAAGTGTATATGGATTTATTTTTTCAATTCTGTATAAAGTTACAGCCGATTAAAATATGTATTAACAAAACAAAGAAAAATAAAAATTTAAATTCAAATCATAGAATGCAAAAAGCCCAGAAAAGTACACAAATGATATAACACCATTGTCATAATAAAAAAACGTATTAACAAAGCTGGGAAAAGTTAATCAGAAACTTAACTACGTTATTCGTTTATGCGTTAAAGAAACAATTAACTTTGTTAACCGATAGTCCGTTAATTTGTTCTAAATGTAACAGAAGTTAACGTTAACTATTAATCATTAAATTTGATAAAACAACAAAGATAGGTTGAGTGCCGATCTGCCGGTAATAAATTAAAGTAAAAAATAATGAAAATAAATTGTCTGAACAATTCATATTTCCTTAAAAAGTTGAAAATATGGGTTTGGTATTATTTCAAATGTGTGTAACTTTTCAAGGTATTCCTAAACCAAATAAGTCCATATGAAACTTTGTACTCAGTATGATATTAATTATCTGAAAACAGTGTGGAGAAAATAGTGGGACACCAGGTAAAAAGTTAGGGTAGAACTCATAACAAATATAGAACAGAAATATAGAACAGAACTCAATATAAATTATGAAAAATCCAATATGTGTATTATTAGAAACGATTCCGTAACATCACCACGGTTCTCTTTAATTTTTTGCCAAATTTCTTTTCTCAATCGAACTGTTTGAATTCTGAAGATAAATTTCCGTAAAAAAAACTTTTTTTTCCGAAACGAACTAACCCACGAAAGTTTTCGGAACTAAACATTTTTGTTACATACACCTTCAGATTTCAAAATATATGCCACCTTAATCACATAATGACGTGGTATATAAAGCAATTTTGAACTAGAGAGAAATTCACACTACCTAACTACCAAAATTATAAAGCCATTTTATAGACCACACAACTGCAAATTCAGCACTGAATGCAAAATCTGTGCAAAAGCGGCTGGCTCCCAGCCCCCAGTCCATACGTTTCATGTCACCAACACCATTCGGCAAATATTTTATGGTCCCATTCTCTCTATCATAACCGTCAGTTGTTCTACATCATTAACTGCACGTGTTTCCGACTGTCGAGAGCCACGCGTACGCGTGCATTTGACAATTCGTCGGGTTAGTGGCCCCAATAGGGTAGTAAGGGTGGCCCGGGGTACCTTAATCACAGATTTCTTTGTCATGAAGAAACCAGCACTGTACCGGAAGGTCACAGTGCGCCACAATGCTGAATAAAGAAGGGAACGTTTGACAGTATGTACTATCGTCGCCATATACTATGTCCCTTCTTTTGACGTCGGGTTCCTCGCAGAACTAGGGGCGAAAAAATTTGAAAAATATTCTGATGCTGTCCTTGATTAATATGTTACAACTCATAAAAATTAGAATGCTGTATGTGTTGGCGTTTTCCCGATTTTTCCAAATTAAGAAGAATTGGCGCTGTTTTTGCCCCGTAAATTTCATTCATTTAACTTTAGCCATTAATTACTCCGGAAATAATCCATGAATTATAGATATGGATATAGACTATAGGCTACCCAATAATTCATAGGGTTAAAGTTTATTACATAATCATTGTTTATCTTGCATTTTTCATAAAAAAGATCGTGCTGAAACTCCGTGTGAATTCCGACGCTCTACGGTCTTTGGTGTGCTGCGGGGAAGGGAGGCGTTAACGGTGCTGTTATGTCGGAGAGAACCGTCACAGCTGAGAGAACCGAGGCAGCTTATAATCAATACACAAAAAGAACGATAACTTGTCAAGGTAGTAATTTTAACTAACAATTAAATTCTTAATTTTTGCGTAATTTTGATTATAGTATGAGACCCGGTACGAGAGAAATCTCTATCGATTGGCGTTTTTGTTTTCTTCAGGTTGTAAAGAAGATTTTGATGGAAGCGGATAGATCTAATAATATGGAGTTAGCAGATTTTCCGATTAGTGGTGAATACTAAATTAAGTTTGCTTGATAAACCCAAAAAATATTTAAGAAGTATGCCCGATTTTGTTGTATAAATATTCAAACTATTATAACAGTTTCAACAGTTTATGTATTGATAATATTTAAATACATGCACAAACAATATAAAATAAATACAACTCTTGATATATTACATATATTACAAACGTCAGCTCTGAGCGTATAAAACCTAAAAATATCAAAAAACTTTTACAAATTTAGCATTGAAAATTTGTAGACACGTAGAATATTTTGCAGATCACTCATTAATTTTAAATGTTAATCCAGACACCCGATATAAATTGCCAAAAAGTCCCATGAGACTTCCAAATGCCTGTTCGTGGTTCTGTTATCTTATTGACTCAATTTGCCATTATTTTGTAAGTCGGTAATCTGTCGCCAGATATCCAAATTTCTTTAGCGCGGCATAATCGCCGTGTCGTTATATTGTTCTTCTAGTAACTAATGCACGTGCGATCCCCCACTACTGGCAGCGTCGCTGTCGATCCCTTCCCCCGCTCGTCCCAAAGACCGAAGAGCACCGCGTCAATTGCAGCAATCATGAGATGCTTCAACTCGATCTTTTGTAGGAAAAATAAAAGATAAACAATGATTATGTAATAAACATTAAACCTATGAATTAGTGGGTAGCCTATAGTTCTAATAAAGGAATTGCTGGCATTGCATAATATAGTTTTTTGTGTGTCAAGCACTAATCCAATAATTTTGCAAAAATGCACATTGAAAGCTAGCATTCTGCAGGTGATTTTACTTTTTAATTCGTTGAAATCTTTGGATTATTTCCTGAGTAATTAATTGCTAAAGTTAAACGAATGAAATTTACGGGGCAAAAACAGCGCCAATTCTTCTTAATTTGTAAAAATCGGGAAAACGCCAACATATACAGCCTTCTAATTTTTATGAGTTGTAGCATATTAATCAAGAACAGCATCGGAATATTTTAAAATTTTTTCGCCCCTAGATTTGCGAGAAAATGGTCGTCAAAAAAGGGGACATATGGCCACGATAATACATACCATAATTTCTACAAGGATGAACACATTTTATATTGGATAGTCTTTATAGGAGTAATCATTTAGTTTAATGCGAGGTGTATGAAAGGTGTCGCAATCTATAACATCATTAGCATGGAATCGCGTTCTTTCATACTCGGTATTTTACATAATCATACAGGGTGGTTAAATTTATGATCGTGCATATGCTGTACGGAAGAAAATTGCTGCGTAATACACCAAGCGAGCGGCATGATTAAGAATTCCAAGTGCGTTTTAGTTATCGCTTAATTTTCTGGTCGTATCTAATTTAGTGAAAATATCCGCGCACGAAAAAAGTTACGCTCGCCTGCCCATTAACATAAATAGGATATGCAAATTACCGTAAATTATACGTATCATATTTTAAATTGATCATTTGCTATCGTGTATGAACGTCAGCCGATGTGTTAGAACTAAAGATTGTATCAATCATTGTATTGAATATTTTAAAAGGGGATTATAAACAATAGTGATCGATCTGTATTTCTGTCAATCTAGTAGAATTAAATCGCGTTCAGTCACGTTCTATTCAAAAACAAAAACGCATCAGTTCTATATTTTGCCGAAATTAATCCCTGTAGAAATATTTGTGTTCCTATCTTGATATATCGAGGACATGATATTGTTGTTAATAATGTGAGATTCTACTATGAAATATTAGTTATTACAGCTGGGAGCAAAATATTTAGTCTAATTCTGTATCTCAATTGTTATTTCGATTGCTAGAAAAGTGAAGTGTTAAAGCTTAAGTTTTAAAAACTGATTAGTAAATTGGAATCGTAGCAACTGATTCCAATTTACACCAATTTGTATGCATAATGTATCAACGTCTTGATATAGCTTTTCGTTTCATTTCGCAGTTGTGCTAGTTTTGGATTTATTGCACTCTGAATGAATTACCAAAGTGTAGTACTTAGGTTAATAAAAGCTAAAGAAATGTAAAATGAAAATTTTATTTGTTGTCAGTACTTCTACTACACACACCAGAAAATTTGTTGACTTAACATATAGACTTCTTTCTATATTGTACAGGAAAATAATCTGATAAAAATATGTTTACAATGTTTAGTACTTCTTTCTATGCATAATCCGACAAATATATCGTGGAATAAGGAAGTCGTATCAGGAGTTTTCATCAAAACAGGAAATTGTTGCGAATATTTGTGGGTCTAAAAAGTAGCTAAGACGTATATATTTTGTGGATGTTATGCCGGCGCGTCTAGGGAATGGAAGGAATAACGCTGGTAAATGCGTTATGAAATTGCCACGTCTGCAAACGTTTTTGTCGACGGTGGCTGGCACGGTGGAAAGTAGTTAGAACGGTGCCAGACTGGCTCCGTTTTCCAACCCTCATACGCCGAAGGAAATGACGACGACGCTAGTTCTGTATATTGTCGCGTGCGACGTGCGGCGCTGGTTGTTAATATGTCGACTGATATGCATGGGCGGCGGTAGGTTATTGGTCGCTAACAGTAAATTACGTTCGAGGATATCAACAATTATCCTGTTAAGGCTGCTATACACACCATAATTATGATGGATGCAGATGTATTAATTTAGTTAAGTTTGTTAAAATAGACTTGAGTAATGCAAAAATATTCGAGTATTTTTCTGTTGGGCCATGACTACAAGAAACGTATACAAAATATTGCTATATTTATTTTGTAGTGCCAATATTTGTACAAACCTAATCTTACTTCTAGTGTGCAAGGTTCCAATATAACTAATTATTATCTTTAATTTTCATAAAAAGGCAGGTAATTGCTGAATGAAGCAATGGGAAGAGTTTAAAAAGTCCAAAAATATAATCTATCACGCATCTATCACGAATGATTACTAGTTTTAATTTTTATTTCATTTATATTATATTTTATTTTATGTCCTACATGATCATAAACTAACGTTTTACATCTTAGATACCGGGGCAAAAACTGCTACTTAACGCCCGCGCGGGCATTAAGGGTTGCCATGGTTATATGTCAAATATATCAAATATTTGTCATTCAAAATGTAAATTTTAAATCGTTAATGTCAATTATTGGCGATTAAGGTTATATGTTTGACAATTAATTGACTGTTTTGTCACTCGTCAATGTCAATTATTGGCGATCAATGTTATACGTTTGACAATTAATTGTCTGAATTGTCAGTCAACTCCGAATTGTTTGTATTGGTATTCAATGGGTATTCATAAGTAGATACGTATGTCACTTGATAACGTCAAAATATTTATTAATATTATTCAAACGGATGAACAAAACCATTGTAGGTCATAAAATTTTGTATGCACCTCAGGCAATACTTGATGTTTATACCCTCGGGCGGTCACCCTCGGGGCATAAACATTCGTGTAATGCCCGTGGTGTATAAATAAGTATTTTTCTCTGGAACCCTAGCATTTTGTTCTTTTATGTCCTACAAGACCATAAAGTGACATCTTACATCTTAGCGTGGCGAAAACAGCTACTTGATGCCCGCGAGGGCATTAAGAATTCAGATACATCAAATATTAGACATTAAAATTGTAAATTTTAAATAGTCAATGTCAATTTTATTGGCGTTTAAGGTTATTATGTTTGACAAATAATTGTCTGTATTGTCACTCAACTCCGAATTGTTAGTATTGTTATTCAACTCTGTAGATACGCAAGACAGTTGATTACGTCAAAATATTTATTAATATTATTCAAACGGGGGGACAAAACCATTGTAGGGCATGACATTTTGTATATACCACGGGCATTACTTGAAGTTTACTCGGTCACCCTCGGGGCATAAGCATCCGTTTAATGCCCTTGGTACATAACTAAGTATTATATCCATACTTAATTCCTGTGAATATATTTGGAAATTTTAGATCAATTAAAACATATTAACGCTTGCCCCAAGGGGCGCAAAATCGAGAATATGTTCAATTTAATACTATAAAAAATTCAAACAGTTTTTGTTTTTAACAATAATAGTCTAGATGTGTAGATGCAAAAACGGGTGATAATATACTCAGGGAGAAACCAAAGGTTCTTCAGTCTTAACTGTTCAGCTAGTTTAGTGATAAATTAGTTAACGACCCGTTTTGTCCTCACAGGCATTATCAAGCTAACGTGTCAAATTACTTAAAAAAGTACAAAGAAAGAGATTTTTTCTATCTTTAATATTAATTTGGTATATGGGCATTTTTTTCGCCAGAGGTAGTAGTTTTTGTATTTACAAAAACTGAAAAAAAAGAACCTTTAAACACACTAATCTAAGCTAACTGACTAACCTGTCCAAGAACTAAAATCGGAGACGTGTAAACTGTTTCTGGTAATGTTTTTTTCCGTATAATCTGAATCTGACAGCAGAAATTCCACATTTCGCCAAATTTTTCAGAAAAAATGCGTTTTTGGATATTTTGCACTGTTTTAGCACTGATATTCGCAAAAACTAGCTCAACTCGAAATGTCATCAGATTCATATTCTACGGAAAAATCATACCAGAAACTAACCACTATGGAACAGAAACAGTTGCCAACGAGGAACTAAATCTGACAAGTGAAAAATGTTTCTGGTATGCTTTCTTCTGTACCATCTGAGTCTGAAAGCAGAAATTCCGAATTGTGACTAGTTTTTGAGAAAACAAATGCATTTTTGGAGTTTTACAGTCTTTTAGCATTGATTTGCTCAAAAACTAGCTCGTCAAAATGTCTGCCTAGATTCAGAGAAACAGTCACGTAGTTCTGTGGTATGAAAATTTATTGTAGTAAAACCAAATAAGAATGTTTCTAAATTATTATATTATTAAATTACAGTTATTCTCAAAAACTGGGCTTTCTGTGATGCAAAGTCTGATTGATAATTGTTTTAATTCAAGATTAATTTTGGTCATAAATAATTTCTTCTTTTAATTTTCAACAAAATTTCGCGAACTAGAAATTAAAAAAAATCTATAATGTGCCTTGAAATTTCACTTCATAATTGTACAATGTACATTCATTGAAAAATAAAACTTTAAATAGTATTTTATTCAAATCTTTTTCTCAATGATAGCATTTTTGCAATTTCAACAAATATTTTTACAATTTCTACAGCTAATTTCGTAATTAAACACAGCACTGAAGAAGTATCAAACCCAAAGCGGCTAAGCCTCAGATCTACTGCTTGCAGAATGTAGAAACAAGCCTATATTAGAAACGTTCATTGTGTCTAACGTATGTGCGGATACCTCAAAACACCCTATTGTCATCAGATTTCAATCAGTTTGTTAGTCGGATCGTGCGTGTGGAAGAATTTAATTTAAGCGTAGGGACAGAGGAAGGGGCGCGTAAACCGCAGACGGAATACGAAACGGGGAGCCGAGATTAAATTGCAATTAAATAAGATGAGCAGCCTGCCAGAAGAAGTACGACGTCTGTTGCAAGCTGCACCAGACGGCAGCACCGTCGCCTCTAGTAAAACTATACCCTCGGCGACTGGTGTGAATTGAAGTGGCTTCAAATTGGATTATTGTTTTTCAAGCAAGGAAACGAAAGAGAGAAGAAGGGTGTGCGAGCATTAGCAGGAAGGGCTTTAGCCTGTTTAGGATTGTGGGTGTTGCGAAGCGTTCGTACTAATCGTTTCAATTACTGAGATTCTTCCGCCCACTTGAGCAGACGGTTTCAAAATCGCCCCAGCAATTGTTTCATTCAGATTTCTAGTCTCGCCTACGTACAGGGTGGTTACTTTAGTGTCGTACAGTTGATCATTCAGAGGCCATGATTCTAAATCTGAAAATGCTATGACAATTTTACACTTATTATCTAATTATGATCCTGTCATAAAAAAACTTCTTTTAAAGTCAAATGGTGACATAAATACAAAAGCATACAGTTCTGGATTACTCTCATATTTGTTCATAGTTCAGAATGACTCAAAATGACAAAATTACAGATATAGATGTGCTGCCATTGCACACCAACAGTAAGACATACATCTTAACTGTTACTACAGTACAGTTTTTGTACGGCTCGATGTAAACTGGCAGATATATTTCTTCTTTTAGAATAAAACATTGGGTGTATGCTGTGTAATACATTTCCTGTATTACACATTTTTGGAATTAACTTGGAAAAGAGAACTCTTCAAATAAACATGCGAGTAAGCCAGTATGCAAACATACGACAAACATACATACACACTAATCCTTGAAGACTGAGGGGACGTCCGTAACGACTCTGTTGGCCACGAAGTAGGACGACGAAGAAATTATAGGGAAAAGACAGGTTTGTCGTCGTCGACATGGGATTAAATCGAACAATCCAAGGCGAAATGTTTATTTCCGTACGGCTCTCGGCCTGTCATTTGAAATACAAACAGCCTAGCGTGTCGCGGAGCGAACGTGTGTATTTTTCCAGTCCAGAAAAGTAACATCCCCGGCTCACGACACAAACAACATTACAAAGCCATTTGCTGACAATAATAACCACCCTTCTACTCTCACTACCATCGGCCGGTCACCATATAAATTATCATGCATGCGTTGCTTGTCTGGTGCGTTGTAATACATCAACGTCAAACCGCATACTTTTCGATATTTGTATGTCGAATACGAATTATACAGGTTTGGAATTGGTAAATTTACTTACCCATTATCAGTGGCGTAGCTAGTCCTGAGGGAGCCCCGCATATAAATTTTTTTGGGGGGCCCTTTCTAGGAAAATTAACAAAAACACTCACGTAAACAAAAATATTCATTGCAATTTTGAAGAGGTTTGTCAGCTATAAGTTGGCGAATATCTCGAAAAACCTAAAGAGTAAGGCTTATTTATGTTTCGAGAAGGGTTGATACAGAATCTCTTGAAAGAAAACTCTTCCTTTTAAGCTCAGATCTTTCTTGTTCTTTCCTTTTCTCTACTTCTCTTGTGTTCTGTATGTTTTTTCTCTGTTATTATTACATATTGACTTATTCATTCACATATATATTTATTTTACAAGCTGTATAATAAACTACATAACATTTTTATCATCAGATTGATGTGATCCAAAAAACCACCTAGCCACCATACTTTTAACAGGCGCACTTATATTTTTTTATCTAATGTATACCCTCTTTCGTCAAAGTTTAGTTGATGATTAGTTTTTCTAAATTCAATTATGTTCAAATTGTGTGGACTTGCAGGACATTTTTGAGAAAAAGATAAATAGGTACATGATTGAAAACTTTTGATTCCTGATTTGTATTCAGCCCAAATTGTTCTCGTTTTAATCTTTGCAAATGAGCCGCCATTTCTGTAATTTCGTCAAAATAGTTAAATAATAAATTAAAGTAGGGGAAGTTTCGAATAATTTATGCCTATGACATTTTATGGTAAAATTAATAGTTTAGCTGCAAGAGCGAGATCGGTCGCATCTGCATTGATATGAAACTACATAGTTGCCAGGATTCGACAAATATTTTTTATGCTGCCGCACTCTAAAACAGCTGATTTCATCAGAGGTGGAGAACCGCTGTGGAACGATGCCGCTCTAGTGCGGCAAAGTACAAAATACAAATTTCAAATAAAATAAGATCACCAATTTGATTGTTTGTTGATAAGAAATATCAACCCGTTGTTATATCTAATTCTAAAAACGATAAATTGAGAAAATTGTAAATAGAGTGTAGTTTAAAGTGTAAATAATGAGTATAGTTTTATTGTAGTATGTTGGTACGGATGTGACATCTACAGTGTCATGAACAAATATAAATCTGTCAGAATTTGAATTAGCCTTTTAAACTTGACGTTTCGTAGAAGTGGTATCAACCTAACATTTACTATACAGAAATATAACAATTTTTTAATAATTTTTTTAAAATACATATTTCTCAAGAAGTAACACAAAATACGTTAATGCAGACACGATTTATCTCAATCAAATAGATTCTCATGCAGCTTATTAATTTTATATATTGGATGATAAAGTCATGTGCCTGGACACATCAGATTTTTTTACTTTGACCAGATTTTATTTCAAAATGTTGAAATAAAATCAAAATATTCAACATTTGAACGCAGATACATAATCACCGCAACAGTATTGCAACCTGAACTCACTTTAATTTACAAAAAAACCTTTAGGTATATTTTTCTCCCAACAATAATGATAATATTTTATCGTTTTATAACCGTAGATAGATAAACTCTAGTTTTACAAGATATCAAGGATGTTTGAATGTGTTTGGCTGTAGCCGTTTAAGAAAACAGCTGTTAGTTTGGTCTGTTAGTTTACTCTAATTTTTAGATGAAATATACATTCAAGATACCAAGAAATACTTTATGTTAAAAATTAGCAAGCAAACAGTTATAAAATTGCTAATATTTAAGATAGTGCTAAGGCACTATAAAATCGTAAACCTGATGGATACTAGAATATAATTATTGCGTCAGAAATTTCAGTTTATAAATTCTATATTTTCCTTCGAAGTTTAATATTCTCAAGAATAACCTTTTACCGCTTGCGAAGATAGTAGTTATAAGCTCGCCATAGTTTCGCCTATAGGCAAACATATGCATCCACTCACGTGGAAATTGTCAACAAACGTCACTAGTATGCTCTCAGGTGAGGTTTCCTGTTACGACATTTTTGTCTCCACAACGGCTATTGATCCCAACCAACATAATGTTATTTTAAAGTATGTATATCATTGTGTCCGATACTTCACTTTGTGGAATGTTTACACAATACTCTTCGCACAAATAGGTACCTTTCTTCGCAATCTCTACATCATTGTTATCTCAGCTCACGTTCAACGTTTTTCTTTCTCGTCTTTCTCATTTACATTTGATGCCGTGATGCCTTACATTCACGATTGCGCAATTAATAATAATAATAATAAGCCTATTCATCAGCATTTTTGTATTGCAAATAGAACTTTAGTTTGGAGTTGCTATTTGTAGTTCCATTGTCAGTCTCGAATTGCATAGGAAACCATAAAGAATAACAAGCATCGGTCTATAAACAATACCCTCGTTTTTAACTACGTCGTTAAGTTTCGGTTAAACTGAAAAAGTACACCGGGTATTTAAATTATTATGACCTCTTCTATCTCACTCTCAACACACTCTGAAACCATTTTGTTTCCCTAATTTACGACTCACGCGACACAGGACACCTGCCCTTTGCTTGAAGTTGTTACACAACGGAAAATGGTAACCATATCCTTCTTCCCTAGCAAACTACAATAAGAACCTCCACAACGCAATATATCCTCGCAAAATAATTGAACTCCGCTTCAAAGCGACTGTATTATCGCAGAAAACAATTCTCAGAAACGAAATAATTACTTTCTTTATCCTACGAAGGATTTAGAACGAAACAAGAGAATTACACCTCATGTTTCAAACGCTCTACCATGAATAAAACAAAGTTATCAAAATTAATGTGCATTTGAATTAGTAAGAGGACAATGGTGTTTATTGATAAGCCTTTTAGAGAAAGAAAATGTTGGAGGAAAGGTAGGGCCGAACGAAAATAGAGCCATAAGGGATGACCTGTTGTTATTGTGTTAAATCGGATGTTGGAACACACCCCTCCGTTGAAAGTAAAATCAGTTAAATATTTGTTGCGTCATGGGCTGAGTTGGGCGTGCACCATGTGGTCCTCATGCATCTGCTTAAACGATTTGGGATTTATAGCATGATGATGCGTAAACAACACAGATTTGTTGGTTTGTATTTATTTCGTTTGCTGTTTGATGAATTGATGACCTGTAGGTTTTGGCTAAAATTGCTTTACATACAGTCAAATTCAAGACAGAGTTTTGAAAAATTATATCTTTATTGAAGTGAAATAATAAAATTATAAACCCCTAACCACAACAAGTATTTTAGAACCTAAATACGTATTTCAGCAACTATGTTGCTATCTTCAGTAGAAACTAAAAAAAAAAGAAAAGAGATTAGCACTTCATAGTATCTTTACTGGATATTGTCCAAGCAAATCACTAGTGGAAGTGACGTCCATGTTAAAAATTAGCCTATATATACCCATTTGTTCGTCACGCCTCAGTGAATTTTGATCATTGAAGCGTAAAAACATGTTTTAATTAAAGCCGGTCAAACAATGGCGAACTAGGTATAGGACCCCTGTCTGAATTTATTAATTTATCTCTATTCAAGTGAATAAAGATACTTTCCAAGCTGTTTAGTTCCCTATTATTTGACACAGCTTTTACAAGTTTTAAGTCATCTACAACTACTTTATGACCTGTGTCTAAAATATGTTGAGCCACACTAGATTTTTCAAAACGATTATATTTAAAATGAGCTACATGTTCTTTGAACCTAGTTAAAATTGTTCTTCTAGTCTGGCCTACGTATTCTTTTTCACAGTCATGACATTTGATACAATATATACCAGATTTATCAAGTACATCTACCTTATCCTTTGGGTTTCCAAGAAGGTTTTTTATGCTATTATGAGTCGAATATGCTATACAGAGATTTTGTGATGAAAAAATACTTCTCAAACCCCTTGTATATGCACAATCGAACGGTATTTTAACATATTTCTTCTTTTCTACAGACAAAGTATTTAAAGTAGATATTCGATTTACATACATTTTTTGATTCTGCTTCTTAATCATTCTATCAACTATTTTCTCAGGGTACCCATTATGTATGACAGCATTCTTAATAAACAATAATTCTTGCTGATATCTATCTGCGGACAATGGAAATTTCAATAACCTATTTACTAAACAACTAATAAAAGACAATTTTTGTTGAAAAGGATGCTGCGAATCATTAGGGATAAACCTGATTGTGTTAGTATCTTTCCGATACACGTCAATTTCTATTATATTTTTGCTGTTCCTGACTACCAGAGTATCTAAAAATGGAAGTTGGCCGTTAACTTCTTGTTCTACAGTAAAATCTTGAATACTGCACTTCTTGGTGTCAAAAATGGCAAAAATATCGTCGACATACCTAACCCAAGTCTTAGGGAAATATGGTGCTATAGACTTTACATTGGTTTCAAATCTGCTCAGGAAGGTAGAAAGGAATAGCAAAAATATAATAGAAATTGACGTGTATCGGAAAGATACTAACACAATCAGGTTTATCCCTAATGATTCGCAGCATCCTTTTCAACAAAAATTGTCTTTTATTAGTTGTTTAGTAAATAGGTTATTGAAATTTCCATTGTCCGCAGATAGATATCAGCAAGAATTATTGTTTATTAAGAATGCTGTCATACATAATGGGGTACCCTGAGAAAATAGTTGTTAGAATGATTAAGAAGCAGAATCAAAAAATGTATGTAAATCAAATATCTACTTTAAACACTTTATCTGTAGAAAAGAAGAAATATGTTAAAATACCGTTCGATTGTGCATATACAAGGGGTTTGAGAAGTATTTTTACATCACAAAATCTCTGTATAGCATATTCGACTCATAATAGCATAAAAAACCTTCTTGGAAACCCAAAGGATAAGGCAGATGTACTTGATAAATCTGGTATATATTGTATCAAATGTCATGACTGTGAAAAAGAATACGTAGGCCAGACTAGAAGAACAATTTTAACTAGGTTCAAAGAACATGTAGCTCATTTTAAATATAATCGTTTTGAAAAATCTAGTGTGGCTCAACATATTTTAGACACAGGTCATAAAGTAGTTATAGATGACTTAAAACTTGTAAAAGCTGTGTCAAATAATAGGGAACTAAACAGCTTGGAAAGTATCTTTATTCACTTGAATAGAGATAAATTAATAAATTCAGACAGGAGTCCTATACCTAGTTCGCCATTGTTTGACCTGCTTTAATTAAAACATGTTTTTTACGCTTCAATGATCAAAAATCACTGAGGCGTGACGTACAAATGGGTATATATAGGCTAATTTTTAACATGGACGTCACTTCCACTAGTGATTTGCTTGGACAATATCCAGTAAAGATATTATGAAGTGCTAATCTCTTTTCTTTTTTTTTAGTTTCTGCTGAAGATGGCAACATAGTTGCTGAAATACGTATTTAGGTTCTAAAATACTTGTTGTGGTTAGGGGTTTATAATTTTATTATTAAGTTCGCCACAGTCTCCAAAATATTGTTATTTGAAGTGAAATAATTGCCAAATTGAGTATAACAGATGTTGGTAAAGTTTGAGTCATCTTAATGTACTTTTAATGTTGTGAGAAATATTTTTTAATGGTCAATATAATAGTCTATAATTTTGTACATATAGACAGGTGCTACAGTTTTGAGTTTGAGACCTCAATTAAAGAAAAAACCAACCAAACAACGATCTATTTCTAACACAGTCTATCAGAATCAGAAAATTTAAACAATAATTACTTTTGGCAATACAATTAATCTTGACGAAACGTAGATTATTGAAATTGGATCTCTAACTTAAACCGTTGCACGATAATAGTTGCAAAGTGTGAAAAGGTTGAAGACTGATAGTAAAAAAATACAGTTAAAATTATAAAAATAAATTTTTGCTTTAAAGATGTTGCAATTTCCTTTTAAGGTACATTGGTCTGTACGCTGGAAATGTGAATTGTCATATGTCAGGAGCGTCGATAATATTTTCTTCAAGTACAAAAACGCAGATTATCATAGAGAAATGAATAATAAATTTTGTAATGGTTGGAATAACTACCAGTTCTCGCCAAACAAAAAAGTTGTTATTTTGACATTTTGTATATACAGGTTTCCCGCAAAATAATTTTTCATTCTGAGTAAAATGTTTTATACTTATCTTTTTCCAATTCCTTATAAAGTTACAGCAATTTGAAATTTTAATAAAACAAACAAAAATAAAAGATTAAACACATAACAGTCAATGCGAAAATGTTTCATATCAAGCTTAATACCCATGACAACAATAAAAATATGATGTGGCCAAGCTCATGACCTTATCATACTTATTTAAAATTAATAGTTTAGCTGCATTAGATTCTATTTGATCGAGATCGGCCGTGTCTTCATTAAAATAAAACTAGTTAGACAGTAGTGTCAAAAGATCAGCGTTTCACACTACCTACTATCATTAGAATGAAAATATCTGTCAAATCCTGGCTAACTAGCTTTATAATAATGCAGACACGACTGATCTCGGTCAAATAGTATTTGGTCATGCAGCTAAACTATTAATTTTACCAAACAATGTCATAAACATAAATTATACTAAATTTCCTCTACTTTAATTTGTTATTTAACTATTTTGACGAAATTACGGAAATTAAGGCTCATTTGCAAAATCCTGGAAAAATGCTTAGTGGAAACAATCAATCAAATAGACATCTGATTAAGATCGGTCGTCTATGCATTAAAATAAAACTAGTCAGCCAGGATTTGACAGATATTTTTATTCTATTGACAGTAGGTATCGGTCAAAACATCAGCGTTTGACACTACCTATCAGTAGAATGAAAATATTGACAAATCCAGGCTAACTAGTTTAAATTAATTAAAGACCGACCTCAATTAAATAGAATTTACTCATTTGCTCATTTTCAAGCCTGTTCTCGTTGCAGCAAAAATGTTCATTTGCATTTATAGATAATTAAATGTGAATTTTTAAGAATCAGTAAAACCATCGAACAGAATGTTGTCCCGCCTGTCGAATATTTAGTTGTAACGTCCAGAATTTCCACACACTTGCAACTGGTAGAAAAATGTTTATGATCAATAAATTGTTGTTTAAATAGAGACAAAAATATATTTATTTGTTACAAAGATTGTTTATGAGCAATGGATAACTCAATTCGCGCATAAAATGATTGAAACATAAAACACCAATGATACAAACACGAATTTATAAATCGGTGTTTAGTCTCACATTATTCAAAAACGCACTCGCCTATATACACCACCCTCTCATCTCGCGTCTATGCACGACGACGAGTCCGCGCATTCTTTTGCTTTTACGTACGTGCAAACTGGTTTGTAGACCCCAGTGCGATTGGAATTTCAGCGTCTCTCGACGTTTATCTTCAAAATTATCGGTGTCTTGGGTTGTAAACATGATAAATAAGAGACGTTTGGTGTTACTGATGTACCCTTTGACGTTCCAATCTGTTTTCCTTGAATAAAAATTTAAAAATTGTTACAATAGGGTGGGATACTACACTAATGGTGTGATTTACCATAAACTCAGATATAGAAATGCAAAAGTTTGACAACAATGTTTTGTAACATCATCATTATACTTAGTTAGCACTGGTATTATAGCAAAATAACCAGCCTGAAAAAATCTGCTTGCCATTAGGCCTGAATGTGCAGATCTCAAAGGACCCAGATTTAGTACGTCTTGTCGCCGTTGGATGTCTACAGCGGTCAGTGTCCTGGTGGAGTGCGCTTCTCATTAATAACTCGTCACCAGAGCGGCCTCCTTGCCCTGCACGTTCGCTCTATAATCATCGCCCTGGACGCTACAGTTTGATGGCGTAGGGGAGCGGAGACGTGCGGGGGGAAGGATGGCCTGATGTCCTACCGTAATACGCCTTGTACGTGAACTGTCGCATCAGCTTAGGCTGGACGACATCGCCAGCGTCACTAATGATGGATCACCGGACGCCAAATTTATATGCGTGCTGTACGTTCACATGGCCCATTATATTTATTAATGTTTACACACCTACTCCTACCGCGGATGGTGACTTGACGCCATTGATAAATGATGTCTTCATGACGAGGAATGAAAGAGTTATTGGAGGAACTTTGAGCGGTTTTAAAATGAAGATTCTAGGTTATTGGTTAAATGTTTCAACTTGTATTCTATATACTGCGGTATTTTCTTTCGTTTTTGCTCTTATATGCCATCTAAAGTATATATTGTTGCTCTTTCAATCTAAAAAATCTGATGTGGCCAGGCACATGACTTTATCATACAATATATAAAATTAATAGTTTAGCTGCATGAGAATCTATTCTATTGAGATAAATCGTAGGTATTGTCAAAGCATCAGCATTTGACACTACCTACACTACGTCATTAGAATAAAGTTATTTATGTCACAAATGCCGAAAGTACGAAATAGCGCGACGAGCGGTGATGCGGCGCGTCACCGAAGGCGGAGTGTCGCCGTAGCATGTATGCGAGTCGCGCTATCTAGTTTTTGGCAGGAGCGACATCAACGTTTATTGTGTTGCTTTTTAAGAAATACGTATTTAAAAAAAATAAATAAATGATTTCTGTATAGTAAATGCTAGGTTGGTACCACTTTGACGAAAAGTCAAGTTTAAAGGTGCGTTCCGATTGGTAGGTAATGGTAGCTAAAGGCGGTGGTAGAATACGAAATTATAGTATTTCTTACATATCGTGATAATGACACATATTAGTTTGCATGTACATAAACATGAGTCACTAGCAATGTTCTATTGGAAATACTATAACGGCGTCTGCTACCACTGCCATTATCACTAATGAAAACGCACCTTAAAAAGGTAATTCAAATTCTGACAGATTTATATTTGTTCATGACACATCCCTACCAACACACTAAAATAAAACTACACTCATCGCTATACTTTATTTATAATTTTCGCAATTTATCGTTTTTAGAATTATATATAAAGACGGGTTGATATTTCCTATCAACAAACAATCAAATTGGTGATCTTATTTTATTTGAAATTTGTATTTTATAATTTGCCGCACTACAGCGGCAACGTTCCATAGTGGTTCTCCAACCTCTGATGAGATCAGCTGTTTTCGAATGTGACAACACAAAAAAATATTTGTCAAAATCCTGGCTACTATGTAATTTCATATCAATGCAGATGCGACCGATCTCGATCAAATAGAATTTGCTCTTGAAGCTAAACTATTAATTTTACCAAAAAATGTCATAGGCATAAATTATTCAAAATTTCCTCTACTTTAATTTATTAATTAACTATTTTGTCGAAATTACAGAAATGGCGGCTCATTTGCAAAATCCTTCAAAAAGGCTTAGAATAAAGTACCAGTTTCTTTGGACCCCTTTCAACCAAAAGCTTTTCAGCTCTAAGTTTGGTAACAAAACTTCTAAATATGAACTTTCGTTCCGATACCTTTAGTAGTTTCTCCGGAATCGTCGCCACAAAAATCGTTTACACACAGACATACATACACACACACACACACACACACACACAGACATTTTTTTGTACCTTGGTCAAAAATGTTCAGGGGACCCAAAAAGACCTATTTCCGCTAAAATCTCAATTTTTTTTTTCGGCATGATTACAATACTTTATCTTACTGCGTATGATAAAGTAAAAAAAAAATATTCCATTGGATACGAAAGTTAAGTTCAAATAGATTTTTCTTATGTTAATACCATAAAAAAACATCGTATAATAAATACCATCTGTGTTTTTGCCAACTTGTGATGTCGTCCAATTTCTCTTCACATATGACACTATATTTCCGTACATTATTAAATTTCTTCCTAATTTTTAAGGCAGTAAGTATTAATATAGTAATACTCCAAAATCAATTGTTTTGAATTATTGCTTCTGTTATTCAAAAGCATTTGTTTAACAAAAAATCATTTATCAGCAGCTGTTCAACGTGATATGATTCAACTTAGTGGAGATGGTACTATCACTTTAATAACATAAAACATACAATTTCTATACGGTGAACGCAATTTTAATGGAAATAAATGTTGGAAAAAAGTATCGTAATCTTGCTGAAAAAAAAAACATTTAGATTTTAGCGGAAATATGTCCGTTTAGGTGCCCTGAACATTTGTGACCAAGGTACAAAATAATGTCTGTGTGTGTGTATGTGTGTGTGTACCCGTTTCTTTGTGGCGACGATTCCGGAGAAACTACTAAAGGTATCAGGACGGAACTTCATTTTTAGAAGTTTCATGACCCAACTTAGAGCTGAAAATCTTCTTGTTCAAAAGGGTCCAAAGGAACTGGATGCTTACTCTAAGCATTTTTTACAATTTTCCGAATGAGCCGACATTTTTGAAGAGGAAATTCTAAATATTGTATAGTAAATTGTAGAGGAAATTCTAAATAATTAATGTCTATTACATTTTTTGGTAAAACCAATAGTTACTAAAAGCTAATAATAAACTAACCTAATAGCTGCATGAGAAAATTCTATTTAATCGAGATCGGTCGTGTCAGCATTAACATAAAACTAGTCAGCCAGGATTTGAAAGATATTTCCATTCTAACGACAGTAGGTAAGGTCAATAGTATCAAAATTTTTGTCAAATCCTGGCTAACTAGTTTTATGCATCTAATGCAGCTAAACTACTAGTTTTACATATAGTGTGATAAATACATATAGTGTGATAATATCACGTGCCTGGCCACATCAGATGTTTTAATGGAATAACTTTAAAATTTTTAGAATCTATATATTTTTGCACACAATAAACATACTATTTTAAAAAGTCACATTGGAGTTAAAAATTCCATTCCTTCGTTAAAATTGCGGGTCATTCGCGTTTTCATGCGACACAACACGACCGGTCATCTCTATACTTCTTTCCCGTAGATTGTAAAACTGGACACCAAAAGATTTCGTCAATAAATTGGGTTCAAAATGAAAAAAAAAAACATTCTTTTTACAGTTAATTCGGCGTGTTATTAAACTTTAATGTATATGTGCTTTGAGAAAATAACCGTCAAATTACGCATAAATCATTGTAGAAATTACAATGGTGTTGTAAGTCTCAAAATTACACGGTATTAAGGTGCATACCGTGTAATTTTGAGACTTACAACACCATTGTAATTTCTACAATGATTTATGCGTAATTTGACGGTTATTTTCTCAAAGCACATATACATTAAAGTTTAATAACACGCCGAATTAACTGTAAAAAGAATGTTTTTTTTTTCATTTTGAACAAAATTTTTACAAATCTGTGTGATATTAAAACGATATTGCCGCTTTATTTTAATTACAATGATCGCTTAGTAAAATTACAATGAGTATTGTGAAAGACGTCATATATAGTGCCGTCCGTGGCAGAAAGCTGTACGCATAGAGTCTTGAAGACACGCAAAGCCAAATTTGGAGAACAAAAAAATGTGAAATCATCTTCTTCGGTTAAGTTTTTTTGGTGGCTATTTAAAACGTGTTCTTGTTATATTACAGATAAATTTACGGAACATCCTGTACCAACGTGTAATATGCTTGTAAGAAACAGAAGGTAATCGAGTGTAGTTACTGTAGAAGGCGTGATGATAATAAATTTTAAGTAAATAGGTATATTATTTTACAGTAATTTAGGTCTTACTAATATTATACAAATAACAATTACTGCATATTTTATTTAATATTACATAGAAATAGATGTAAAATTACACTACACCACATTTCATATAAAATCGAATTAAAATTCATGTAAAATTATTACGCAATACTTATATAATATTCCGGCCAAATTCTTGTAAAATCACAGTGTGAATTTACAATGACAATTTAAAAGTACAATTGAGATGTAAAATTACACTTATTTTCGCAAGGCAAAAAACGCCTAAACTAATCCTACTATAAGTGTACATCAAATTTTGTCTCAGTGTATGCATATGCCTTTTAACTAATGATGACAGTTCGTTCAAAGAATGAAGTCATTATTTGAACGATTGTCATTATTATAATAATGACAATCATAATAATGAATAATAATAATATTGAAAATTTAGAATGTAACAGGTATCATAGGACAGGTCATTTCAAACCAAACTTTTGCCTGCTTTTTTTATTATTTCGACTTCACTGAAGAAAATTAAACATTTTTTCTAAAACGGACATCAGTATCTATCTCCATGCTCTGCACAATGTTGTATAAGTATTATGGATGCTGTTAAGCACTACCACACACATTAAAGTAACAACAATGTTAGTATTTCACCCAAGCAACGTGAATAAACGAAATTGAGATTAAACTAAGTTTTTCCCGGTATTATTTTAGCAAAAACATAGGTACATTTTAAGATAATTTATTTTAATTCAAAACAAAAGATACCAAACACTCCAGTTTTATTTATTTTGTTTTAGGTTGAGATGCATTTCTGACATCGACACGAGTTCATCTGGTTCAAAATTACTTCACGTATAAGAAAGAACTCCACAGTTGCAAATAGATAAATTCCAGGAAAACTCAACAAACGCCCGTGTCGTGTTTGATGCTAACAAACAGATGAGTTAAGCGCCTTAATATCAATATTTACCGTGTCATAATTTATCTCTAAACAGATGAAAGGCGCCGCTAAGCGCGTGTGAGTCCAGATTTGAAATCTATTGTTTTACCGTAGCCATAAAACACTAGTTAGAATGTTTACTCATTCTGGTTCATTCATTCCTCTCCTTGATTCGATCAATACTGCTCAAATTTCCTTACACAGGGTGACTAACAAGACTAAGAGGGGAGAACAACAAAAAAAATAAAAAGGGGCAATCCTCAGTTTCAAATCGTGTTATTTATTTTTGTAGAAGTAATCTTATCTTACTTCTTCTCATTTCCGTGACGTTATCTAGGAGGCCTTGGCGTTGCGGTTAGCCGTGGGGTTTGTCTTCCATATCTCCCCTTTCTCGCACTAGCACGAAGCAATTTAATTATTTCAACTTTTGCCGCCAGGGGGCGAGTCATACGGGGTTGCGAATTGTGCGGCGCGGTCGCTTTCCTCCGCCATTTTATAAATTCATGACAAAACGGCGTCGCGGGCGGCGGCATAGGCGGTCGAGAGCAGCCAAACTTTTGATTTATTCTCAAAGTGTAAATTGAATGGCAAACATAAACACCGAATTGCCCTCTCGACGGGCACGCTCACCCCTTGGCGACGGGGGGTGCGGCGCCATGATTGCGAGAGCTATTTAATTAGGAACAGAATTGGATGTTTAGGGAAATAGCGGAGCCCGAAACCAGATTTGTATTATAACCGCGAGTAGTTAAAGTTAAAGTCGTCTCGTCTCGTCCTGGTTTTGGTTTAGGTGGTTTATTAGGGGTAGGTTTGATTAAATTAATATCGAAATGTTTCGAAGTCAATTTCTGAGGTTATATGAGATATCGTGTGGTACTGAATATGAGGCTTCATATTGGATCCGGCAATTTCCAATTTTAGTAAAGGCTAACAATAAGGATCGCTAATCCTATTGTGTAAATTTCGTTACGTTAAGTACTTACTACTCTACTGCTGACCAAAGGCTTCTTTAGTGATCAATGTTCTTTGATTACGTACCTGAAACAAAAAAAAAATATTTATTCGAATTGTTGGGTAAAGATTTATAAAGATATATAAGTACAAACTCTAAACTAAGTTTTACATAATAGCTAATAGCCCATAATATAACCATGACTTAATCATAGATCAGTAAACGACAAATTGTGACGTTTTGAAAACCACGTTGTTTACTTCTTCAACAAGATGTTCTTGTTCAATCAGTAATCAGCCATTGTTGAGCATGTGCTTTTACTAATTTTTACTCAAAGATTGGCGTTAATATTAACTTGTGTCTCAACGTTTTGCTTTGTTATGTAACAAAGGTTGTGCCCAAAGGTTGGCAAGAGGGAATAAATATGTTACAAAATAAATAATCTTCGTTTTGTCTAGAAACTGTCCGGTCACATGATTTCCTTGAAATTTGCTAGTGCAACAAGAAATTGGCCAACTGCAACATAAAGTACGCCACAGATTAGCCATCAAATATAGAGGAAAATTTAGGTGAAATTGAAAGTAACTGTTTAGTGTTTTCGTTGAGGAATAACGTCCGAAAAATTATCAAGAGAATTACAATTTGGAGATAAAGATTTGTCACCCAAGATAAAAGCAGGTTTAAACGATTTCTGTTATTTTCCAAACTAATAAAAGTTTTGGTAAATCTGTCAATAACTTTAAAAGGGCTCTCGTATCTTGGAGATAATGTGGATTTTTTGTTTTCAATTTTAAGAAACACGAAATCTGTCTTTTGCAAATATTTGTGCACAAATGGTTTAAAAGGAGAATGGTGACGAGGAAGAGTCGGCTGTAAATTTGCAAAAATTTCGCGTAAAATCATTAACAAAGGAAAAGTATCTAAATCGTTCGAGGTTGATACACAAAATTCTCCAGGAAGACGTAAAGGTTGACCATAGACCAAATCAGCTGAAGAACAACCTAAGTCTTCTTTAAGGGAATCTTAAACCTAGGAGAATTATTGGTAGATCACTTTTCCATTGAGTTGAATTACCTCTAGCAATAAAAATAGATTTCAGAGTCCTATGTAAGTTTTCCAAAATTCCGTTTCTCTGCGGATGGTAAGACGAAGAATAAATTTATTTTGATCCGAAAAATTGATTAAATTTAGAAAAAAGCTGTGACTCAAATTGTCTACCTTGTCATGAGTAATAGTATGAGAAATGCCGAAACGGGAAAAATAATGCATTCATAGCGTGTCTGCTATTGATGGACCTGAAATATCGGTGAGTGGATATGCTTCTGCCCACTTTGTGAAACGCTCAATGACCAAAAGTATGTAAGTATGTAAGGACCAATAATGTCAATGTGAATATGTTCAAAACGTCCTTTAGGTGTATGAAATGTTTGCAATGGAGCTTTCGTGTTTAGAGGTTTGACAATCTAAACAAGCCTTAGTGAAATGATAAATGTGTGAATTCATTTTAGGCCAGAAAATATCTTCCAGGCCAAGGTACTTCGCAGTCACTGCATCTACTTCTAATCTGGATAATGTGTCTGCGACATTGTTGGAGTAACATGATATATCGAATGTCAATGGAAAATTGTGTAATGAAATTGAAATAGCGAGATTGTCCTGGAGTTTTTTTCGTTTTTGAAGAAAGTGAATTAACAAGAGGTTTGTGGTCTGTGAGGATGATAAAATGATTGCCTTCGTTACGTGTTCAAATCACGTCCGGGTCACGAATTATGTAGGTCGAAGTTTTCCCACATAAAATAATAAAATGTTGTTAACAAAATTAGTATATTTTATACGGTTACGTAACAAAGGTTAGAACGATATCTTCTGTAGGAGTTGTCAAAAGTGAATGAATATGTTACAAAATAAATAATCTTCGTTTCCTAGAAACTGTCTGCTGACTAGTTTACAATTGTTTGAATCAGATGTTAATTTCAGAAAGCACCAGACTGTCAATTATATAATGTAAATTAATAATCTGAATGCAGCATTTTTACATAATTTTAAAAAAATAAAAAATATATTTAGATTATGTTTACTGTTTTCGCTTCCCTTTAAATAACTGGAAATTCTGGAAAGTCTGGAAATTCTAAATATATTATTATTATTATTATGTTATACATCTGTACCAAATTCAATTATTTTAAATTAAGGTTGCCAGCTGGTAGCAACAGGTAAATATTATTTAAAAATTATTAACGAGCTATTGAAATCGTTCAGATCATTATAGATCATAAATTCGAATGATTGCAGCAAACAAGAACCAACTTACTCTTCATTACTCATTACTCTTCTTTAAATTGCATTGCAATGAGAAAGACTGTACCTGTAACTTTTTAAGGGTTTAAAAAACAAATAGGTCCATCTGAAAGGTTTTACTCAGGATAACATTCACTTTCCAAAAATAATTTTTACTGGAGAAAAGTGGGATAACCTGTATAAGAAATAAAGAATATCAAACAAACCTACAAGCCAACCTTACAGCACAAAACGCTATTCTTCAATCTTGCTAATTCAATTTCGATAATTGAATTATTAACACAAAGAAGTTGGCAATGGTGACTAATTATAAGTACTTATCATCGACGACTTATTAGAGGAACCATCGAAATTTACGATGATTCCAAAAATACCAACCGTGACATAAATTAAATTTGAATTTAAATTTAGCGCAGTTTTATAGTTTATGTTACTTCTGTCAACAGAAATCAACAATGAGAGAAACTACTATTTCGGCATGTTCTTTTTTTTTGGCAAATATTAATTTTATAGTATTATAGTATTTGGGTTAAATGGTCCACTCTACCATTTGCAGACACTTTCTAAAGGGGTTCGAAAAACGCGATAAAGATGGCTGGGGCATATGGTCGGCGTAACCGCAGAAGATGTCGAGCCAGCACCAAACGTGTAATTATAGGTAATTCATTTCAGCAAATTGCCGGTAAATATTCTTCCACGAAATTAATTCGAGGCCGACACTCACGGGTGCCAAAGGAGGCCGCCACCTTCAGTCATTTTCCTTATTTATAACCAATTTCTGTCCTGTCAATTTGAATACCGAATCCGGTCTCTTTTTAGCGGGATTATTTTAATTCCCCCGGTAATTGGACTGGACATCGCAAATTGACGCAATTAGTGTTTAAGTATAGATGATAATTTACACATGGTATGGACGCTAAATTGACGATAAATAATATTATTATGGGATATTGTGGCAAATTAAGAAAACTTGATTGCTCGTATGTAACACTTGGTACTAATAGCAATAATTAAATAATAGAACGGTACTTTTCGTAGGTTTATTTTTGTGACAATTTAGATCTTCTTTCCACAAAAGGGGTAGAATCTCCCCACTGCGGGTCGCTCAGCGTTATTTGTAACATTCAATTATTATAAAGGACTCGTTTATCTCTCATCCTGTATCGCCTGACGACCCCTTGAACGTTCGCCATTTTGAATATTTGATCGCGTAGGAGGGTGCATATTTTATAATAAAAAAACTTTCGGGGAACAAACGTTGTCGCGTTTCTCGAGAATTGAATACCAAAGTTGTATACACGAGACCGTTTACCCGCTAAAGTATATCGGTTTACAGCTTCATAATGCCCCTATTGAAATACAGTATATAACCTCAATTTACAAAGCAATTTCCTTGCGGCTAATCTTCCCACCAAAATCTAAACTACTAATTGGAATATTAGTCAGTAATAACATTACTAGAGATAGGCATCTCGAACAAGAAAATATCATTTAACTCGAAACCGAATTCCGACGTATCTATTTAGCCGTCCTTCTCGCTCTCGGACTTCGAGATTATCTAAAAGGCATGCATAATTTACACCGTATTGTCAGCTCGGTTTGATGGCTGGCGTAGGCTTCGGGTAATCCGGCTCGAATGACCACGCGATGTCGCGTATTTTAGTGGGAAATAGTTTATTTCTGACAGAGCAGTGTTTACTTAAGAATGTCTATTGGTTTTCTTTAACAATGGGGAACATAATAGCTGACATTTTACTGGGCAAATCCGATTAGCCGGGTCAGGTTTGGACGGTTTTAGGTTAGGTTAAGCCTCGAGAGTTGTTCTTTTGTCGGAATGCTGGAATTGCCTTTCTCGAGAATCGCTGGTTACATTTGTTGTTTATTATTATTTGTAATTTTGGTTTATTTTGTATTATTATTGTTATTGGTATTATTCAGTTTATAATATATGCAAAATGTTTCGACTCAAATGATTCTACACGAGAAGTGGTCCTGTGAAGTTATTATTGTGCGTAGGTTTATTATGATAAAATTGCAATTAAGAGTGGTATATTTAAAATTTCGACATGGTTGCCGTCCTTCTTCCTTATTCCTTCTTCCTTTATCTTTCTTCCTTCTTCCCTTCGTTCTTCCTTCTTCCTTCTCCCTTCTTCCTTCTCCCTTCTCCCTTCTCCCTTCTTCCTTCTTCCTTCTTCCTTCTTCTTTCTTCCTTCTTCCTTCTTCCTTCTTCCTTCTTCCTTCTTCCTTCTTCCTTCTTCCTTCTTCCTTCTGCCTTCTTCCTTCTTCCTTCTTCCTCCTTCCTGCTTCCTTCTTCCTTCTTCCTTCTTCCTTCTTCCTTCTTCCTTCTTCCTTCTTCCTTCTTCCTTCTTCCTTCTTCCTTCTTCCTTCTTCCTTCTTCCTTCTTCCTTCTTCCTTCTTCCTTCTTCCTTCTTCCTTCTTCCTTCTTCCTTCTTCCTTCTTCCTTCTTCCTTCTTCCTTCTTCCTTCTTCCTTCTTCCTTCTTCCTTCTTCCTTCTTCCTTCTTCCTTCTTCCTTCTTCCTTCTTCCTTCTTCCTTCTTCCTTCTTCCTTCTTCCTTCTTCCTTCTTCCTTCTTCTTTCTTCCTTCTTCCTTCCTCCATTCTCCACCAATGGGACTACATCCCAGTTTGGGTACTGTCCTCCAACAGTTTCCTCTACAGTTCTTCTGTATCTCTAACCAGTCCAGCTTATTTTCAATTCATTTTCACATTATTATTAACATCCTCCTCACATGAATTGGAATATACTGTTTCTATGGTCCTCTATATATTTTTCGTATTCACCATGACCCTTTGCTTGACAGCTGAGTCCTTTTGAGAGGAAAACATTATAGAAGTTCGAAGTTTCTTACCAAAATTTAGTGACTGGAATTTTCTAGGCTAAAAGCTACAATGTCGTGTTTTGATCCAGTTTTGAATTGTTTGCAGCTTCTAGAGTTATGCACATCAAAATGTGTCTTTTACGTCCTGCTTTATGAATGTTGTTTACCTTCCAAGGTCTCACATGAAGTTTTCTTCCCTGCTACTGGATTCGCAATTCACAGTTAAGAGAAACAATGTACTTAAAATCATAGCCCCATAATTTTAATTAAACTATAACTAAGAAATATAATACAAGAAGAAGAGTGAAACAATGCGGCCACAGATGGAAGAAAAATGTCTTGGAACTGAAGAAGACCACAGCTTCGATGGATAGAGGAAATAATTAAACCTGCAGCATGGAAGAGCAAAATACAAGAGTAGGAATCCTGGAAAATATTTAGGGAACGAAAACATTCAAACAAACACATTTTGGTCGCATTTGGCAAGAATGAGACTCACTATCTACTTCGCGGTAACGTTGAAAACCCCGAAGTAGTAACCCCATCGAACACTGGCACCATTCTATTTTTAAAGATGAACCTCATTACAATTCAAATGGAATCCGGGGACCTATGAATAGAAACACAAAGCGCCATTTCATACGTGGAGTTCACGACATCAAAGGCTATAATGCATGCCATACATTAAGGCACCGAAAGTGATATTTTCCGAGAGAGACGACGAGGACGAGTAGACGACGTAACGTTCGCCAAAACCGCAATCCAATATATCAAGTTTCTTCGGGTCCCTAGCCCTGCGGGGCGGATACCTAAATTGCATCAAATTCACTTCCTGTGCGGCGCCGGCTGGCTGTTTTCTTATCTTTTCACCTCCGAGGAAGCGCTCTCTTCGAGTTTCTCTTTGTTGCAGTATGCAAAACAGTCGGAATTATAACAGGGCGTGAAGTTCAGTAGCTCAGGTGTTTCCTGGGCGAGGGGGACACATCAAAGGGAAGGTTGGGGAAAAGGCAGGAACGCGGTGAATATATTATTCAAATCGATTGTCGATTTGGGAGTCTCGAGTACCGACTGTTGGAGAAGAGGAGCAGCCGGTTGTTGACAGCGCACGTGGATGTGCATGTCAATTGTTTCACTGGTTTCGGTTACCACTTTACTGTCTCCCCAGACTGAAGAGATGAAGCGATTTTAGTTCGGAGACGTTGAGACCTCTGAGTATAATGAAATTAAACTGGTCGAAGATTATTGTAATTTTAATGACATTATATAAGTAAGTAGCACAAACATTAAAGAAAATCTGTGTGTATTTTCGCCAAACATCATTTCTTACGTATGTAGATAGATACTTGAACATGAAAGCCAAGAAAAAGCAATTACATCTTTAGTGAAACAAGTCTTCTGCTTTACTTTGTTCTTCGTATTAACAAAGAGACAGAATTATTGAATACCGAGTATTCAATTAGCTTTGAAGAAGCGAGCAACATGTAAAACAACGTAAAAATGAGACCACAGCCTATTTTTATGACCATATTCAGAATCCAATTTAACAGAAAAAAGTATATATACATTTAGAAAATATTTTCATGCTTACAGGCTGTCCCCACAACAACGTACCAACACAAACTTATGTTTTTTTTTTAATGGAACACTAGGTACATTATTGCAGCTTTCGATGAAGATTTTTATGGTAATCATTTTAACATCAACTTATATTAGACTATTGTTAACTGTTTCCGAGATATTGTGAAATCAATGTCAAAATCGTGCATTTTTCTAAAAATCATTCTGAGGTAACTAGTTAAGATGAAGAAACAAGAAAACACATTCTAGACAGTAAAAATATCACTCTTCTTGAAAGATATGGTTTATTTCAGATTATAATATGAATTACATAAAATAAATAATCATATGTTAAATGTCAAATAACTTAAGATTTTAAATGGAACACCCTGTATATTATAACTCCATAATAAAGTTCGATAGCCAAGCTTTCTAAAAATGCCAAATTTATTAGGTCTATCATCAACAGATAAAAATTATTATCAACCCACAAGTTTTCAATATTGAATATTGAACAGCCAGTATTGCTTAACGAAACAAGAAGAAGGTAAAAAGTCGGGAAATTCAAAATTTATTAAATTCTAATATATAATCAACACAATTATAAATTAAAGAAAATAAACAAAAACAAAAAGGAAAGTGCAGAGGAAGGTAAGTATTCCACTACAAATGTTCAAATATCTGCCCTCTTTGTTGAATGCATTTTTGAAGTCTTGTTTCAAAGTCCGTCTGAACATCTCTAGAGTTTCCATTGAAATATTGTGAAAACTTCGCCTTATCCTGGTCTTCATGTCTTCTTTAGTGGTGGGAATATCCCTATAAACTTGTTCCTTAACATGCCCTCAAAGAAAGAAATCACACGGCGTTAAGTCAGGCGATCTGGCTGGCCAAGGTGTTGGACCACCTCGACCAATCCAACGACGTTCAAACATACTATTTAAACAGTTTTGGACTACTCTATAGTAGTGTGGTGGAGTTCCGTCTAACTGCAGTATCATTTCTTGTATTGTCCTTAAATCAACTTCTTCCAACAATATCGGTATGTTATGTTCCAAAAATGGTTTGAAAACTGGTCCGTTGAGAATTCCATCAAAAAAATTGGCCCGAGTATGTTAAGATTAATAATTAATTCCTCCCCAGACGTTTCGTGACCACGCATTTTGATTGTTAACTTGTCTTACCCATCGAGGGTTTTCGGTGGCACAGTAATGCATGATATGCCGGTTTACCAATCCATTACTTTTAAAAGTAGCTTCATCCGAAAAAAAGGATTTTTGTAACATAATTTGGTTGTTCATCAATTTTTTGTAACATGCTTTCACAGAAAGCTATCATGTTTCCAAAATCATTCCCATGTAGCTCTTGGTGTAGACTTAAGTGGTATGGGTGAAATTTATGAAGTTTTAATATTCTATGAACCGAGCTTTTGGTGTACTGGAGTTCTCTATTCCGTTCTCGTGTACTGACATGCGGATTTTCCTGTACGCTGAATAAAACATTAAACTGGGGTTTTCATCTCTAACTACATAACTGTTATATCTAAGTTTCAAGGTAGCAGTACTTCCAGTATTTTGAAACCTAACCAATAAATTCTCGAGGAATCGCCTACTCGGGATTCGGACATTAGGGTACGTTTCGCCATATACTCTTTGAGCGAGTAGAGTATTCCTTTGATATTCTCCTAATATGAAAACAATGTTTAGAAGTTCTGCATTATTATAATTCATTATTGCGAGTAAAAGTCGTTACAAGCTACGAATAGCCGAATAGACAAAACGCTAAATTTTGACATCTGTGCGTTTGTCGAATTTTATCATGGCAACTAGATATTTTGTACTAATTTAAGAATTCTTGCGTAGGTAATAAATTTTAAATTAGATACTTAATAATTTTTGATCTGTTGATGATATACCTACTAAAGTTGGCATTCAAGCCATTAATGTACTTCGTTCCTAGCCTGGGACACCCTGTATATCCCATTCTTTCTCTCTACTATTATAATTGCTATATTGAAGCTATATACAGTGATTACAGTGACATCTCTCGTTGGTCTATTTATTTCTCATCCGACATCACAGTGACAGTTCACCCATACTCGTGTAATTTGTGAAGTCAATTGAATAATTATGATTGATGACAGTCCGGCTATAACGTCGGCAACATCTGCCGCCATACGCAGCATTTTCTGACCTGTCAGAAAAATGCCCGACTATAATTGAAAAAAAAATAAACGTGAGAGGAAATAATATCGACCAACACAATAATTAAGAAATGACCCTTGAATTGATATTGAATTGTCAAATTGATTATAAACCATCTTAACGAAGCAATGGGAATACTAACATTTGTTAAGAGGAATTTATTAACATATAAATCGAAATTGTTCGCGTTATAATAGATCAATCGAGGTATTTAATGATTAATCTGTAACAGGTTGATTGGTGGATATGTGTAACAAATGTTCCGCTGTCTAAACATGGTTGTTAATTTATACATCAGACATTTAGTGAAAGTTATTATAGATAGTTACTACTTGAAATTAGTCACATTTGCATTTCTAGTATCTTTATTACTTCACGTATAACGAATTAAGACTCATTTCTTTATTACAAATTTCATGAAACATTAAATATGTAGGTGCACACTGCACATACTTAGAATCAGATTTTTCATAGCACTAGATTATCTCATATCACGTTATCGTCATATTTGCCTAAAATATTTGTTCTAGATAACCGTGTTTATATTAAAGGATGTGGTACATTAATGATATTGTCATTTTTTAAGTGTTACAAGAATTACAACTCAACTGTTATGAAAAATTCTCAGTATTTTTTTGTTTTGCGTTGTCACGTCACTTAGATGAAAAAAATTTCTTTGTCGGAAATTTTAGTTAAGTAAAATTTAGTAAACATTTTTGGTTAGTTATATCCAAGTAGCCATTTGCTTGATACAGCAAAATATTAATTTGTCATTAACATATATTGTTGTAGGCCAAAGAAATATTTAGTTGTAAGTACATAGAGTAAACTGCACACAACGAAACGTTGTCTAAATTCAAAGCAACCCTTGTTAATCCAAAACGACTTTCTTAAATCAAAACAATCGTTTTCGTAAAGCAAATATTTAGGTTGTTTTATATTTTATTTATATTAGAATTGTTAATCTATCAGTTTCAAATAAACAAACTGTTTTTTTTGCTACCAAACCATCAAAAAACGTATTTATTTCAATAAACCATACCACAAGAAATAGAATTCTTTCTTATAAACAAAAATCTGTATACGTTAATAAAATATCTTTTTTTTTGTTTAGGGCCAGTATATATTTTTAAGAAATGGATTCTTTCATTCAGCACAATGTTTTTTTTTCTTTCTGTGCATCTGCTTGGTATGGATTGCCAAAAATAGGGAAAAAAGCGTAACAAAACGCCCTATAAAAAGGGGATAGTTATCATCTGCATAGGGTGCAAAAAATATGAGCTACCCAGGCATCTGCTCGTAAGAGATATAATAGAAAGCCACTAGCAAGCAAGCAGTACCTTTCATATGCAATATTCGGCCATTCCATTATGATATTTCTGCGGAAGAGAGTCTGGGATGGGATCATTATCTGGAGCCAGCGTTGCGTGGTTGCGATCCGATACAAAAATAGGGGTGGATATGTGCGGGTCCGTATGTGAAGCCGGCGTTTGCAGATTTACGATCTGAGCTTTGTTATTGTAACGAAGAGGCAGTTTTCGAGCACAATGGAACCGACACCGTTTCCGTAATTGCAAAATCGATAAATCAGATTTTTGACGAGCGGGCGAATGTTTTTCTACCGCCGTGATATCTCGCACTGTTGATGATTCCAATGTGCGATTTAGGGGAGAAATGGTTTTATTATTGTTATGTTATTATAGGTTTCTGTGCAGGTATAAAGCTATAATAATAATTGAGAGTGGTACCTGTATATGAACAGATCGATGGTTTTCGTTTGAGCTTTCATGTCAGACAATATATGGACTAGAGTTCATATTTAGAGTTATTTTTTTTTTAATTTTAAATCAAAAAACAAATAGTGTTCAGGTATGTTCACCGTTTAAGCCACATTATATTGTTTGGTTTGGTTGGTATCAAGTAGTAAAATAGCAAAATAACTCGCCATTTAAAATCAATTCAATTGTCATATTCATTACAGAAGGGATGACATTCTGTAACTTGAAAGTGTTAACCAGACTACATTTGTTAAATTTTTATTCCTGAAAAATTTGTTTATAACTTGTTCTAATTTCATTTTTCGCTAAAATGATCAATCAATATACCTAATAAGTAATCAATATTTACACATGTTTAATAAATTCATTTTTATGGAACTGCAATAATACAACAAAATATGGTTTAAAAAACTCAAATATGAAATTATAAATTTAAAAAAATCTAGCAAACAATTACGAAGAAATAGATAGATAAAAAGGATAGGTAGACAAAAATGTCCAACTTCGGGTTCTTCAAGTAACATATGAAATGTTTGATCTACGATTTAAAATTTTTCAATGAGCTAATTACCCTCATATTTATGTTCTTTCTGAACCTGAGCTATTCATTTTTCTGTGACAAGTGTAACAATAGTAAAAATATTGAACAAATGACACTCAATATCCAATAAACATTCAACAGAAAATCTACCAGGAATTCACTTTTGGAGACAAGCTAAATTGCCTCTTGATTTCACAGAAAATTCACAGGACCTGCATTGCATATAATTTATGTATGGTTTTTAGAACTCACAATTTAGTTTTCAAAACTTTGTAGATTCCTTAATAACTCTACTTCTAGCCAAATAGTTATTTCATTATATATTTTTCGATTCTATGGAAATGTTTCAAGGTGAAACTTTAATTTTATATTTTTTTAGAACGTATACAAAATACTCCTACATTGCAAATAAATAAACCCCTTTAAGCAATATTTGGTAGATGTCATTTTATGTAGGGTCTTTGCAGCTTTTGGACATGTAGATGTAAGTAGACAGTAAACAGTACAGGTCCTCTGATGTGATGCTGGATATGCCAACTCTGGCTAAAAATAGAGTAGTTGAAGTACCACTGAATAGAATTTATATTTTAAAACGTTTATTTGCCATTTATTCACTTAAATATTATAGAACAAAGTTAAAGTTGAACCATTATAGAGACAATTTATTATATTCTGACGTAACTTTTATATTTGTTCAATGTTTGTAACAATTTGGCGTTGAAACTTAAATCAACAGCCAAATTAACGACAAAATTCCCAGCAGAAATTTGCAAATTAGTTGTTAAGTTAATATTAATATTACAACCAATATTTTAATAATTTTCTTCAATCCAGGGCATTTTTTCTAGAAGTTTTTGTACACATTATGAATTTCCAGTTAATAATTTTGTAGACACTATGAAGATAACTCCAGGCAAACCAAGTTTCTTTTTGAGATGATATAAAAAGTCAAAAGTTATCAAGTCTTAAAGAACGTGGAAATCAGAAAGAGAAAATTAAAATTTGTGGTTTTCTATGGATTTACCTAAAATTTCATCAAGCTAAAAGGCTAAGTATATTAATTGTAAGAAATAAAATGCACATCTGTATAAAGTCATTTGTCATATTAATTATTTTATTGCCTTTTTCATTTGCTGTTAAAATTGACTTCAAGTATACATGTATTTATAATCTGCTGATGTTTCATAAACCAGTGAGTATTTCTACGATAAATTATTCGTTGATAATATAATCAACCTGTAAAAATCAACATTTCTACAATGGAAACATCAACATTGTGACTATAGATATTTTATCTTTTACTTCGATGAAACGAGAACACATATTCGTACCTTATTTGATTAAATTTCCTATTTAGAGCATCTGATGTTCACATAACGATGCATATGGTCAAATCGAGGGTACTGTAATTTATCAGTTCATTAAATCCGTACGTCCACCGTTTGATGGATTACCGTTTACTGATTCGGATTCATCATCAGCGCGCAGCGAAAAGACTCCGCTTCCTCTGACTCCGTGGGTTAGGCATTTAATCAAGCCCACCATTCATTATGCGCACTAATAGGTAGTAACAAATTAAGACTCTTCTACCGTGGAACAACAATTATAATTAGAGGCGACCAGCCTAGACGCCGCTCAACCGAGTTGACTACCATCCTCGGATGAAAAAGAAGAGACGATCAATGGAGAAAGAAGTATACCCATCTCTATCAAACGCGACCACTTTCTCTTCTCGAGCAATTAAAGCCAGTAATTAATGGAACGTATAGGCATCATACACCGAACAACGTGGTAGACGCAGAGAGAGATTATTCATCTCGAGCCACTCGAGTTTCGTATGGCTGGGCGACTTCAAAGTCGAGACTGAGGATGTCGTATGAATTGCGATTCCATTCTGCACGTGAGTTACACGTCGTATGTAAAGTTTGTCCAACCGCTGCGCTGCTGCTTAAATACAGGTTGGCCGTAATGCCGACACAGACAGTGCAGGCCTGAGCCTTTGCCTCTGTGGTACTTCATATGCACGCTTGGGTTATCCATGCATGAGAATGCGGGTAAGTCAGGTGAGGGAGAGGTAAGCGGTTGTCGCGAACCTCGAAATATTTCGAGGATGTACGCGCCAGAACGCTAACATGCGCTTATGCTAAAAGATGGGTTTAATGCAAAAGGAGGAGATGAAATTTTGATAACGTCTTGTGGTTTTGATGTTTTGCCTGTACACTTTCATTCTCGTAATATCTTAGAGTGATCGGAATTGTTTAGAAACGTATTAGTTCTGCATAAACAAATGGAACAATACCATAGCATAAGAAATTCAGTTACTAGTAAAAATGTGGCACTGTTGTCGACATTGATTTTAAGTTCCAATGTCGATATAAAATTCAGTTCAATTCAGAACTCAAGCCCTTAGATATTTTAGTTAGTCCAATATAAAGTAGTGCACAAACTAGTTCCAAACTGTTACCTCAAACAACGTCAATATAACCATATTTTTTTGATAACTGAACTTTAGGAGAGATCGGAAAATAAGGCGGATTTGTTTTGCATTTTTATACCCCCCACATTTATTGTGGTAGGGGATATTGAGTTTGTCATAACATTTGTAACTGGTTGTGTCTGTCTGTCCGTCTGTGTATACGATAACTGCCGTAATTTTGAAATAATTGATATGAAATTTGGTCTACAAGATTATCTATTAAAAAGTAAGGACAAGTTCGTGAATGGGCAAAATCCGTTCACTCTTTTTTAAATATTAAAATAATTAAAATATTATAAACTCGATTGAAGCTTACTTATGCACTTAAGTAATATCTAATTAAAAACAAATTTATTCACTAATAATTACATCGAAGGCGAGAGAAATAGCATAACCAATTTGTCTAAAAATTAGGATGAAATTATGATATATGACATACATGGTTATGACAAGTTAGTTTACTTTAAATAACAGAAGAAAGACAATTTTGGGCATATTTTCGGAATAAATTAATTCAAAAATAAATCTTTTTGGGTGATTTATAAGATAAAAGAAAATGCGAGAACATAGAATCAAAAATAATGTCACTATTAAATGGTTTCTAAAAAAGTGCTTTTGAGCTTATTTTTGATTGCCGTATCAAAGTTTTTTTAACAATAAGTTTTTTGTGAGTTTTTATATGGTTAGAATAAAATACAAAATAAGGCAATTCCAGAATTTCACAAAAAGGTACGATTAGAATAAATATGAAAACTATACTGTAATCAGGGGAAACATGGCAACAACAAATGACGATCTGTCTCTCTCTACATGTAGCAAAAGAAAGCCTACAAATCTAGAATGATAAAACCAAAGTTATGACGAACGATGAGAACCAAAAACAAAGCATAACTAAGAATACGCGGTTAGAATATCTTTAAAACAAAAAACAGCACAAACATAAAACGCAAAATCTTTCATACGTGCGTGTGTTGGTTGGACACTAATATACAGATGTCGACTTGAACATACACAGAGAGAAAAGATTTCTTGTTTCAAAGAAATGTATTTGTTTGAATTTATTCTTTTGGGTCAAAACATATTTCTTTGACGCCAACAATATTTACTTCATTGAATACTCTAGTTTATTTGCTTGCAGAGATTAATTTATTTGAAATATTTATTTAAGTGGAATAAATATATATGGATACAAACAAAAATTACTTTCCTTTAAAGTAATATTTTAGTTTTGATTTAAAAAAAACGTTTCTTTACACCAATGAAATATAATTTTGATTCTAACATATAAATTTGTATATAAGGAGAGATTTATTTCGCTTAAAGTAATATTTTGTCTTTGGCTTAAAAATAGGTTTACTTCCGCCAAAGAAATTATATTTTGATTAAAATAAATATATTTTTACACAAGAAGATATTTATTTCCTTCAAAGTAATATTTTTGTTTTGGCTTTAAAATAGGTTTCCTTCCACCAAAGAAATCATATTTTGATTCAAATAAATATATTTTTAATGTCATCCATCTGTATTGTTAGATGGCGCTGTAAACTCTCTCCTCGCACTTCGTACATATCGAGAGTATAAAGCCGCGTGATCGACAGTATAGAACTTATAGAGTACAGTGCCTGCAGGTTCAAGTTGCGATTACAAATCAGAGTACGCTTTACTAACTTAACCTTGACTATATGTTGGGTTGGGAAAACCAAACACTGGTCGAGGATGTGCGACATCCCAAAAAGGAGGTGACACATGGCGAGTCTTCCGAAATATTCTTGTCTATTAATTCCTTCAACAAATTAATAATTTTAAGCATTTTAACTCGACCAACAATTTTGTTAATTTAAAAAAATGTAATTCTTTCACTCAACACAATCATAATTATTTGAAGTAAATAAATCTCATTTCTTATAATACACAAATTGCAAACTTTTTAACTGGAGACATAAGTTGTTTGACGCAAATCAATGTTCTTTCTACCAAACAAATATTTCAAATAAATGCGTTTTTACCCGCAAATAAATATTTCTTTGCCTCTATTGAAACAACAAATTTCTTTGAGTCAATGCATATTTATTTGAATCAAACAAAAATTTCTCTCTCTGTAGTATGACAGCAGAAAATTAGTGGACATAAGAAACTGACAAAAATTACCTACCTACCACCAACTATAAAACAACTTAAATGGCGTTGGACTAAACACATATTAAGATAGACGAAACAGAGGACGACAAAGACAACGATGGACATATAATTCGAAAAGATGGGCGGTAAAACATATACCAGACTAGCACAAGATAGAGAAACGAGAAATTGAAGAGAAAATTCATTGGGGAGGCCTGGGGTCTACATACTGCAACTTTAGCATTTAGATTGTATGTTGTTGACTGATTATGTAGTTCTATACTCTTTGGGTTAATAAAGACTATAATAATAATAATTCCCCACCCCCCATACTTAACATTATTCATATACTATGACATTATCTGATGGCAGTAATAGCAGCACCATTTAAAACCCTTTTGGATCCTAAAGAATAAATTCAAAAGAATGTTTCCTTAGAACAAAAAAAAATCCTTTCTACCAGTGCATAAAGAACGAAAAAGCGTCATATTTATAAAACTAATTACGTTTCACGCACCCCGACAAAGAATAACGGCCACCATTGTCCGACCTACCCAAATAAATAATATTCAAAACGACAGCGAACAGTAACGGGGCACGAAGCGAGCCACACACGTCGTCGTAGGCTTAGAAAAATGAATAGCCGTCTTTGTAAGTGGGATCCAGTAGGCGAGTGGGGCTCGTTTGCCTTCCGTACGGTACGTAGCAGGCGGCTGCCCGGTCGTTGTAAACAATCGCCAGCGCCATGAAGAATTCAAGTGGCCTGCCGTCAAACTGAATACGTGCCCTGCACGCCGATCTAGCCGGATCCCCATGAATATGGTGATGAGAAACTTTTGCGAAAGGGGAGCAAAACGCCATCTATCCCTCTTAGGCAGTGGCGTAGGTGCATATTCAGCGCCCTGGAGCAAGAAAAATGGGAAATATATATATCAGCCCGACGAATTAGGTATTCGTAACGACAATTTTTACCCAACAGATATGACGAAAGTACGACAATTGATTTATACATATATGGGTTCAATTAATTTTTGTTAGATTTATGAAACGCTTTAAAAACCTACTTTAAATATGCTTCGTTTGTGAAATTATTAAATACAAAATTTACGTAAAAACATTGCATTTAGTTGTGTCTATTAAAATTTAGAGTTTAGTCTGTCAAAATAATTCAGGCGGATTGAATATAAAATATCATAGAATAAAAATGCCTATTCCCAAAATTAATAAAGGATGCATAGCAAAAATAAAGTAGTACGAATAAGAACAATAATTTTATCATTACTTTTATCATTACATCATTAATTTTAAACAATTAGAGACTCTTTCGCTTTTGAAAGTCTGCTGCCTTTAAGTTTACATCAACCAAAGTAATTGCAATAATAAATATTTGTTTATTTGAAGATAGCGCTTTACGCCCCCAACAGTATTTATTAGAATTTAATCCAAGTGCATATAAAATTATAATCCAGTATATAAAACAGTAGTATATAAAACATATTACATATTTCAAATTATTCCCTATCTTTCCAGTCTTTTATAGTAAACTTGAGAATATATATCGAAAAACGTGTTTGATAATCGCTCTCTTCTTGTATGTTCTTCTTCATTATTGCATGTGTACTGTAAAATAGCAATTACAAGTATAATAATCTTGGAAGGACATTGAGATTGTGATGTATTAAAATTTTGCTGTACCATGTTTGGATGTACTACAATAAACATGCTAATATTGATCCGATTTTTGTAAAAGTTTAACTTTATTTGACGAATATAGAGCCCAATAAAAGTAACAAAATATAAGTAAACGCAAGAATAAGACAATTGTGATTGTGCATTTCTGTCACAGCCAGTCATAAAACCCTCACACTCATCCACTGAATAAGATGCACCACCGACAAGATGTTTTCGTAGTGCCCTTTTAAAACTCATGAAACTAATTACTGAAATTATCCAATCCATCAGATTATTATCATAAATTCATTTCTTTTTAAATCGCACCTTAGCTTTTTTACTACTCTAATTTGACGATTAATTTGACATTTTAGGATGGAAAACCAGGTATTCTAAATTAAAACTTGTTATCCACAAAAGAAACAAATCCTAGAGATTTCTTTTAGCTAAATCTTCTTAAAATTTCGCCTAAAATGAATGCACTTATTTCGCATATCATGCAGGCGAACAAGTTGCATAATCTGTTGCTGACTTTTTGTTGTAAAAACATTTTGGCGCTCATTTCTTACTTTTGTTGTTAAAACCCATATTTTGGCGTTCATTTACACTTTTTGTCGTTAAAACACATATTTTGTCGTTCAAATGCATATTTTGCCATTCAGGTACATACATCAATAACCCATCTGCTCTGTTGTTTTTCGAAAGAGGTCTCTCCTTTTTTTATATATTTAATTTAGTGTACTTATCCCACTATCCATTACAATTTTTCAATTCCAAATGAAACCAAAAACGTGGTTATATGTAGGTATACAAAATCCTTGAGAAACTCGGTTTAGGGATTTTATGACAAGAGAAAGCAATTAGTCGAGAGCCGGCTGTTTTCGATTTCTAACAAATTAAAAACATCCATTGTCATTATTCCCGTATTTTCAGTTGGCAAGCTTGCATTTGTGGCGATATTTTGAGTGCGCTGTAATGTAAATAATCAAATTTAATTGTCTATTAATACTTTTTCCACGTTCCACTACCGTTTCTTTTGTTTATTAGTTTACCACTGTCACAAAACTTTAAAGTCAAATTTTTCGAAAACAAATTCCAATCGGAAAGAAGAATTTCATACTTTTGACTGAGCCTTTGGTATTTTTCGCCTCGCCTTATGAATTATCCTGTATTTTAACTTTTTCTTTGTTTTTTTTGTTTTATAAATAGTACACATAATGGTCTAGCTATTGGCAATAAATTAACATTACTTATGTGTTTCACATTAACAAAAAAAAATAATAACAACCACTTAAATACTTTTAAAATTATAAATTTATGAATAAAATAGTTATTTAACCAATAAGTATATTAAAAAGAGCGATTAATGATCGAGACTGTTTAACGCGCGAGCGAAGCGAGCGCGTTAATTGTCGAGATCATTAATCGCTGTTTAATATTCGAGTTGGTTACAAAATTTTTCCGTCGATCGTATTCTTATAGCGTCGTCTACATAGATTTTTCTTCGCCGATGTCTTTTTAGGTTATATGACCATTTATGTTATTTGACACTGACAGTTCTAGAGAGCGGTATGTTTTGATTGGAAGGTTTCATTTCACGTATGTTCGATTGGCCAATCAAACGACGTCATTGCGTCTTGTGATTGGCTATAACAAATCATGCATTAATAGAAATCGTGCATTAATGTAGTACTTTAATAAACGATTTCGTATTCACTAAACTGACTCATAAATAAACGATCGACGGAAAAAACACATTAACTTATTAAAAAAGTGGCGATTTAAAAGCCATAACAGTCATTTAAACTGAAGAATACAACATTACAATAGTACACTCAATAAGTAAATAAAGAAATATGAAGTTTGCTCCCCAGCAGCTACGCCACTGCCCTCAGGCAACACCTCCCCCCCCCAACCCCTTAGATATTAAATATTCTAATAGTAGGCTATAGTGGGCGATGTATGAAAGGAAGTTGTTTGGGGGGTAGAATGTATTATAGAATTCTGTCAGGTATGGGATATTTGATGCGTGGTTGCGCGAGCGCCAATTCCAGGGCACGCTGCGATGAAGATAAATGGCATTCAGCGGTATTTAATAGCCGCTAATTAGTTACGGAATAATGGGGCCAGCAGCAGCTACCTGCTGATTATGTAAGCATTAATACGCATTAGGCCGCTTTACGTACGTGTATCTTTTCAACGGGGGCGAAACTAATACCTAATACTACCGCTGGGGAGCGCTGGCGCTGGCATGAGCACGCGATACCTTCGCTTTGATTTATACAATATTGCTTCGTGTAGAGGAAAATTGCTCAATGCAATTTTTCCCACTATTCCCACTATATTGTTTCTGTCTTTATTGGTCCGATGATAGGGTCGGTTACCGGGATTGGGACTCGGAGGCCTCGAGCAAAACTAATATTTTCTATTTTTATCAATAAAAATGGAAAATAGCTGTTTTCCAAGATCTACGCAATTTAGATTATTTAAAGTCTGAAGAAACTGGATGCAACCTCAGAACAGCAGAATTTTTTTTTTAAATTCTGATGCTGTCATTGATTAATAGTTGTACCTATATGTTGGCGTTTACGCGATTTTTCCAACTTGACAAGAAATGACGCTGTTTTTGTCGCGTAAATTTCATTTGTTTAACTTTAGCAATTCATTACTACGCAAATAATCCATAGATTTCAACGAATTAAAAAGTAAAATAACCTGCGGCATGCTAGCTTCCAATGTGCATTTTTGTAAAATGATCCGAGTAGTAGGTAGTTCACCCACAAAAATTTAAATAATGCAACGCAGCAATTCCGTTATTAGAAGAGCTATAATAATGAAATATAGACTGTAGGATACCCAATAATAATCGTTCTTTATCTTGGATGTTCCATACAAAAGATCGTGCTGAAGCGCCGCGTGAATTCCGACACTCTTCGGTCTTTGGTGTGGTGCGGGGAAGGGAGTCGTTAGCGGTGCTGTCGATAGTGAGAGAACCGCGGACAGCTGATTATCAGTACACAAAAACAACGATAACTTGTCAAGGTAGTAACGAGAGAAATGCCCTGCTATCTCTCCCTTCGATAGTATTGACTCCTGTGTTTGACGGCTCATACTTCTAATGCTACTGAACAAAAAAAATTAAATAAAGAATGTCAGCACCGTCTTTTGTATGGAAAATGCAAGATAAACAATGATTATGTAATACAGTCTACATTTTATTCTTTTAACTATTCTAATAACGGAATTACTGGCATTGCATAATAAAGATTTTTGTGGGTCAACCACTAATCAGATCATTTTACAAAAATACGCATTGAAAGCTAGCATTCCGCAGGGTGATTTTACTTTGTAATTCGTTGAAATCTATGGATTATTTCCGGAGTAATTAACTGCTAAATTTACGAATAAAATTTACAGTGTAAAAACAGCGCCAATTCTTATTAATTTGGAAAAATCGGGTAAACGGCATATATATGGCGTTCTTATTTTTATGAGTTGTAGCATATTAATCAAGGACAGCATCAGAAATTTTTCAAACAAAATTTCTCTCCTAGATTTGTGAGAAAATCGACGTCAAGAGAGTGGACATAAATATGGCCACGATACTACATGCAGAAGACAAAAACACATAATTTTGTATTTTAGGTGCATTTTGATATTTAATATAACGTCAACAGTCCAGAAGCTTTTGTGACGAATAAAATTTTCTGAGAAGTTCAAAATCAAAAAAATCTGATTAGTGTCTTTCTGCTGGTAGAACATAAAAGATCTAAACATCGGTTTCAAACAACATTATCCAAATTAGCGCTAAGAGCTAATTCGCAAAAACATGTGTTAGTCGTTTCTTTTTTGTCGACAAAAATACTACTGGGAATAAGCAGTGAATGGGCGCTTTGATAGATTGCCAGAAGCATTGCGTTTGCACAAGAGTACTTCCAAGATACATTGGCTTTTTCGAAAGAAGGAAACAAGAAAGGCAATAAAATCCATATGTTTTTCGTGGTTATAGACACTAGAAAAAAAAAATAAATTCATTCAAAATTCAGTTAGAAAGAAACACGAAAGCAAGCCTGCATTTTACCATATTCAACTGTTTCTTTTTGCAGAAAGAAAAACAATTAACACAATATTATAGACAAGAAACCAATAAATAGGTACATCATTTTTTCATAGTATATACAGAAAAAGGAAAAAGGGGAGCCAAAGAGAATGGAAAGAAGGAAAGAAGAAAAGAAGGAACGAAGGTAAAAATGAAAGAAGGAAAAAATGACAGAAGAAAAGCAGGAAAGATGGAAAGAAGGACAGAAGGACAGAAGGAAAGAAGGAAAGATGGAAAGAAGGACAGAAGCAAAGAACGAAAGAAGGAAAGAGGGAAAGAGAGAAACAACGAAAGGAGAAAGACGGAAAGAAGGACAGAAGGACAGAAGGAAAGTAGTAAAGAAGGAAAGAAGGGAAGAAGGAAAGAAGGAAAGAAGGAAAGAAGGAAAGAAGGAAAGAAGGAAAGAAGGAAAGAAGGAAAGAAGGAAAGAAGGAAAGGAGTAAAGGAGTAAAGAAGGAAAGAAGGACAGAAGGGAAGATGGAAAGAAGGAAAGAACAGAAGGAAATATGGAAAGAGGAAAGAATCATCATGATAAGTAATTTTTGAGCTCGGACTCAAAAATGGACTAGAAATAACTGTCACGTATGGAATTAAAAACGTTTGATGTAAAATACAACCCTAAACTGGAAAAAAATATATAAATTATATATGATTCAAGTAAAAAAAATAAAGTATTGTTGCTTTATTTTAATTACAATGATCTGTTTAGTAAAAATATAGTGGAACATACTTCAGAATCATAAAAAGTACCTTGTGATTTTACTAATACATATATAAGCTAAAATGCGTTTGTTTCATCAGCTGTTTTAAGTTCCGAGTTTCCAAAACCATAAATTGAGTCGCGTACAAAATTTGGGCGCGACGTAGTGCAGTATAATAATAATAATAATAATAATAATATTTATTTAGTTAAAAGAAACTAATAATCACAATAAATTTGGTTTCCTAAGTAATAAACTTATCAACTACTTAAAATTAGCCAATACATGAACCCGACATGATGTTTTAAAAAGACTTAGCGAACTACTGTTTTTTATATCACTTGGCAGGGTATTAAACATCTTCAGTGCTTTATAATAAAATGAATTTTGTGTGCTGCTTTTTGTATATTTTGGTAATCTGAAGTGGTCCTTTTGCCGAGTATTGTATTCATGCTGCTGACTATTGTATGTTAAATAATTAGTCATATAATTTGGGAGTTTATTATTTATGCATTTATATACCAACGTCAGTGCCTGATATACCGTTCCTTGTTTAATATTCAAAAAATTTAATTTACTCAGCATGGACTCGATGCTGGTTAACCTGGAGCTTTGTAATAAAATTCTGAGTGCTCGATTTTGTTGTACTTGAATCTTTTTAATGTCTTTGTCTGTACACAAAAATATTATACTGCTGCAATAGTAAAAATATGGTTCTATAATCGTATGGTACAAAGATATTCTAGCTTTTAATGTAAGTTTATTAGATATTCTTCCTAAGTAGCTAATCTTTCGACTCACCTTTTTAACTATATATTCCATATTACTCGTAAATTTCAAACTATTATCTAAAATGACACCTAGATATTTAAATTCGACCACTATCTCAACAACTGTGTTATCGATAACTATGTCTGGTGTAGGGTTTACCGAATTTCTATTTCCCAATACCATAGCTTTTGTTTTCAATACATTCAAACATAATTTATTTTCTTTATACCAATTTGATATCGATACTAGTTCGGAGTTTAATGTCGCGATTACATCAGGTAAGTTATCTCCTGCAATTGATATTAGTGTATCGTCTGCAAATAGGTGCATATCACAAGCTTTAACTTGTGAAGCAACATCGTTTATGTACAAATTAAATAAAACCGGTCCAAGAACAGAACCTTGTGGTACCCCTAAGCTGTTTATTAATTCACTTGACTCATTTTCTCTATCACTCATTTTCGCTATCAGGTAAGCAACAATGTTTAACTGCAAAATATGCAGCAGTAAGTTCAAAGTAGTTTACCACACTGCAGAAAAGTGGGTTATCTTTAAAGTTCATCATCGACGATGACGATCTGTCACTTGAAATTAATATCATAAAGCCATACTTGGCAGAAAGCTGTAAGTACAGAACCTTCCATGTTTCTTCTTGAAAATTTGCTTTAAAATTGCATGTTTTTATACCCTCAATAATTCTACATGTTAGGGTATAACAAACTTGTTCAACTAACGATCTTCCGCGATAAACCACAATTCCGGTGATCCATTTATTAAGCAAACTGGGCGTCGGAACAAACGGTAATATATTTGACGACGCCTCATTGTTCGTTAAGTTTATACGGGCCCGGACATATTTATACACTCATTCCGGCCAACGCTTAACCATTATATCTTCCTCCAACGGCGGCCTCAGACCGACCCAAAACGAGCCTGCAGCCCGCCACCATTGTCCTCTCCACCCATTCGATGTTATCTCAGCTATCCGACCGTGTATCTCCGTGTACTCGAAAACGATAGCACTTTAGCGAACGAAAAGCTCCACCTCGTCATCATCCTCGTCCTCCTCGAGATAGATAGATCTATCTCCATTGCGAATGAGGAACTCTACGAGAGCAATTAAGGGAGACGAATTAAAATACAATGCCGTATAAACAAGAAATTATCCGGGTGAACAATGAACGCCGGGAAGCAACGGGAGTGCTATTAAATTTGCAATTCGCCGCCGCCGCTTTGTGAGGCCGGGCTTCAACTTCTGAATATTAACGTCGGACTCGTTCGCCTCTCTCCGGTAATAAAGTTTGCTCTTCCAATCCGATACGGAAGCGTTTATGTAGTTTCCGAGAATATTAGTTAACGTTTAATAGAGTTGTCCGACTTAGAGGTGCGTCCGAAGTCGTACGAGTTTACTGCTTCAATGAATAGACTGAATACCTATTTTTAACGAGCGCAACGGAAGCTATGGAGACCGGGTTTCTCTCATCTGGGTTCATGTTAAAGGAAAATGAGTGAAGATTGGGCACAACCTAGAATCTCGTATGTGATATGTTCACAGTTTTAAACCAGAACTGTTTGAAAGGCCTATTTTGCTGGAAGGATCATGTTCGATTGAATCAAGACTTTGTCGGCATCGTGACACCAATGAGAGTATCAACTGTTATTTATTGTAAGCACAGATGCTCTGTGATACAAAAGAATGGATAGTTTAGGTTCATTTTTAGGCAATTTAGACGATTATTTTTTGACGTTTCTTAAAACCAATGAAATGCTTCTTTATTTGTCACAAGGGTAAGTTTCAACCAATTATGTCATTATTAGGTATAGTGGGAATAAATCTCTTGTGATTATTCTCGAGAATAATCACTGTAGCTATTATTTGCCTAGCAACTGTCAGATACTTGTCTTAGAGAAAATACGCAGGAGGAAACAATATAACAATATAACAAGCAATTCCAAATCCTCAATAAATAATGAGTCTCGAAATATTTTTAATAATTGCGTTTTTCATTGTACTAATTTAAATTGTTAATTCTTTTAATATATTCACAATGTGTCAACGATATTTTCATATATTGTAAGTAATAATTAATTAAATTAAATTTTTCAATAATTTTATGATAGTTTTATTGATCCTTTTTATTGTAAAAATTTGTGAATCAAAAAATAATCTAGTCAAATATAACTCGAGAGTTCCATAAATTAGAAAATAATTTGACAGATTTTGTTCAAACTTGTTGCCATTTGGCGAGAGCCCGCAGGGCTCGAGTGGCTATTGCCTGGCAACAAGTTTTCAAACAATCTGTCAAATTATTTTCAATTTATTCTCACTCTCTTGTTATATTATTACTGAAAAAACAATGAACGACAATAAGATTGATAAATTCACCTCAACTCAACCAATAAAAAAATACCACATGGTGGAGAAGCAAATTTCTACAAATTCGAAGTGAGAAAAGCTACAGTTTGCTGGGTTGTAACTTTATAGAATAAACCAACCGGCCCGTGCTGACGAAATTCGCTCGCTAATCGGCTAGTGTGGCATTTTTTATTTTGTCTAGTTTTCAGATATGATATACAAACACGGTGTGGTTTTTAAAGTGATCGAAAAATAACATTGGTGTCAAAATTCTGACAATACACAGATAGAAAATTTGGTTAATTCAAATAAATATTCATTGAGCCAAACAAATCTGGTGTTTCAATGTGGCAAATAAATTAATATATGATTAATATGTAAAGTTCTATTCAAAAAAAGGCGTACAAGTAGTAAGCACAGTTTTGGGTAGATTGCCATATTGTAAACCTATCTTTTAATTGTTGTCACTTAGTAACCTGTAGTAACCTGTAACTACAAACTCGATGAGAACCGAATTATGTCGATATTTTTTCGAGGATTTTATTATTTTTTACTTCATTTCTTAGCCAATCGAAATTCTTCAGCTACTGTCCTTATAGACCACCCTTCATCCAACTTAGTAACGATTTGTGCTCTAGTTATCGATGTTGTATGTCGCGGCATAATTACGTTATAAAAAGCAATTTGCACACATTTGACATACAAAATGTCAGAAATATGTTTCCTTGGAAACGATTAATAAATTATCCCTTTTTACAATAGCCCTTAATACGTGTACGCTTTTTACTTTATCATACGCAGTATGTAAAGTATTATAATCGTGCCGAAAAAAAAAATTGAGATTTTAGCGGAAATAGGTCTTTTTGGGTCCCCTGAACATTTTTGACCAAGGTACAAAAAAATGTCTGTGTGTGTGTGTGTGTGCGTGTGTAAACGATTTTTGTGGAGACGATTCCGGAGAAACTACTGAAGGTATCGGAACGAAAGTTCATATTTAGAAGTTTCATGACCTAACTTAGAGCTGAAAAGGTTTTGGTTCACAAGGGTCCAAAGCAACTGGTAGTTTATTCTAAGCCTTTTTCAAGGATTTTGCAAATGAGCCGCCATTTCTGTAATTTCGTCAAAATAGTTAAATAATAAATTAAAGTAGAGCAAATTTTGAATAATTTATGTTTATGACATTTTTTGTTAAAATTCATAGTTTAGCTGCAAGAGCAAATTCTATTTGATCGAGATCAGTCGCATCTGCATTAATATGAAACTACATAGTAGCCAGGATTTCGACAAATATTTTTTTGTGTTGTCACATTAGAAAACAGCTGATCTCATCAGAGTTTGGAGAACCACTATGGAACGTTGCCGCTCTAGTGCGGCAAATTATAAAATACAAATTTCAAATAAAATAAGATCACCAATTTGATTATTTATTGATAAGAAATATCAACCCGTCTTTATATCTAATTCTAAAAACGATAAATTGAGAAAATTATAAATAAAGTATAGCGATGAGTGTAGTTTTATTTTAATATGTTGGTAGGGATGTGTCATCAACAAATATAAATCTGTCAGAATTTGAATTACCTTTTTAAGGTGCGTTTTCGTTAGTGATAATGGCACTGGTAGCAGACGCTATTATAGTATTTTCAATAGAAAATTGCTAGTGACTCATGTTTATGTACATGCAAACTAATATGTGTCCTTATCACGATATGTAAGAAATACTATAATTTCGTATTCTACCACCGCCATTAGCTACCATTACCTACCAATCGGAACGCACCTTTAAACTTGACGTTTCGTCAAAGTGGTACCAATATTTACTATACAGCAATTTATTATTTATTTTTTTAATTACGTATTTCTTAAAAAGCAACACAATAAACGTTGAAGTCGCTCCTGCCAAAAACTAGATAGCGCGACTCGCTCACTTGCGACGGCCACACTCCGCCTTCGGTGATGCGCTGCATCACCGCTCGTCGCGCTATTCCGTACTTTCGGCATTTGTGACATAAATAACTATTATTCTAATGACGTAGTGTACGTAGTGTCAAATGCTGATGCTTTGACAATACCTACGATTTATCTCAATAGAATAGATTCTCATGCAGCCAAACTATTAATTTTATATATTGTATGATAAAGTCATGTGCCTGGCCACATCAGATTTTTTATTGAATAGAACTGTATATGAATGCGATATTCTTGGTTAAGTTAAAATACTATAATTTCAGGCTGCAATAAACGGTTATTTGTTTAAAAAATTATCAGTTCGTTGAAGGAATTACTGTGGACCTTTTATTGACAAGACATATTCGGAGGGTACAGTAGAGCAAAATCTTCACGTGTCACCGCCTTTTGGGATGTTGCACATCCTCGACCAGTAGTTGGTTTGCCAGATCTACATATAGTCAAGGTTAGGGTAGCGAAGTGTACGCTAATTCGGAATCGGAACTGGACCTGCATGCATTGTGCCACATATTGTCGATCACGCCGACTTTTGAGCAATTTAGCCAGAAGCACGACAACTCAGCAGCAGGCTTTCACCAGTCTATTTATACTAAAGATATGGTTGAAGTGCGAGGTGGGAATTTACAGCGCCACCTAACAATACAGTTGGATGTGGTAAACACATTAAAAATGAACTTATTTGAATCAAAATATGATTTCTTTGGCGGAAGTAAGCCTATTTTTAAGCCTAAGCAGAATTATTACAAGTTTATTTGTTTTCAAATTCAAACTCAAACAACAAATTCAAAATCATCAACCCAGCAACAGTTTCCATGTAAATACGGTTATTTTTTAACATTTTGTCAATGACAATATTTTGGAGACTGTGGCGAACTTAATAATAAAAAAAATAAAATAATAATTCTGTTAATAACTCATTGGAGTTTATCAATAAGGTTAACAATGTAAAATTAGAGGATGGCGAATTGTTGATTTCATTTGATGTTGCTTCACTGTTTCCTAGTGTGCCTATTCCGGAAACTTTGGAGTTTCTTAGGGAATTATTGAGCAATAACAACTTTGACCCGTCAGAAATAGATGAATATGTAAGATTGATGACTGCCCTTTGTATGTCTCAAAATTGTTTTCAAATAAACGGACAGTTTTTTGAACAACTTGAGGGACTATGGGTAACTGTCTCTCACCTTTTATTGCCAACTTGTTTCTGGGCAGATTTGAAACCAATGTAAAGTTTATAGCACCATATTTCCCTAAGACTTGGGTTAGGTATGTCGACGATATTTTTGCCATTTTTGACACCAAGAAGTGCAGTATTCAACATTTTCTTCTAGTTTTGAATTCTAAATTCAACACCATTAACTTTACTGTAGAACAAGAAGTTAACGGCCAACTTCCATTTTTAGATACTCTGGTAGTCAGAAATAGCAAAAATATAATAGAAATTGACGTGTATCGGAAAGATACTAACACAATCAGGTTTATCCCTAATGATTCGCAGCATCCTTTTCAACAAAAATTGTCTTTTATTAGTTGTTTAGTAAATAGGTTATTGAAATTTCCATTGTCCGCAGATAGATATCAGCAAGAATTATTGTTTATTAAGAATGTTGTCATACATAATGGGTACCCTGAGAAAATAGTTGATAGAATGATTAAGAACCAGAATCAAAAAATGTATGTAAATCAAATATCTACTTTAAATACTTTGTCTGTAGAAAAGAAGAAATATGTTAAAATACCGTTCGATTGTGCATATACAAGGGGTTTGAGAAGTATTTTTACATCACAAAATCTCTGTATAGCATATTCGACTCATAATAGCATAAAAAACCTTCTTGGAAACCCAAAGGATAAGGTAGATGTACTTAATAAATCTGGCATATATTGTATCAAATGTCATGACTGTGAAAAAGAATACGTAGGCCAGACTAGAAGAACAATTTTAACTAGGTTCAAAGAACATGTAGCTCATTTTAAATATAATCATTTTAAATATAATCGTTTTGAAAAATCTAGTGTGGCTCAACATATTTTAGACACAGGTCATAAAGTAGTTGTAGATGACTTAAAACTTGTTAAAGTTGTGTCAAATAATAGGGAACTAAACAGCTTGGAAAGTATCTTTATTCACTTGAATAGAGATAAATTAATAAACATTTTGTCATTAATTTTTCATTTTCAGCAAGCTTTTATTCAAGCTTACTAAGAGAATGCTATGATTTCCGATTTCTTTTTCGGAACGTATCAAAATCTGCCAAAAACGTGCTTTTTACGTAATAAAATCAAAAATTGGAAGTAATGGAGCCCTTTTGTATCCAGATGTGTAATGTACGAAAAAAAAAACTATCAAAATTCAACCTCTTTGGACAACATGACTTCGTGATAAATTTTCTGAAAAAACCTAATGGAGGTTGACGCAAGAAGATGACAATTCTTAACATGACTATCAAAAAGACAAATTCCCATAACACACTCATACCACACTACATACTCTAGTAAGTTCTTTTTTTATTCAAGCGAGAAAATCCGTTTTGCATGTATACAGGACAACTTAAGCATTGTTGTGATACAACGCGATTAACGCTGTTATGAAAATAAAACGGCAGCATTATTCCACATGTAAGTGTCGAGTTAAAGCGTCTGCTGCTAAAAGTACTGAATCACGATTTCTCTTAGCGCGTTCTATAAGTAGCCTCCGGCATACAACAACCCAGCAGCGCGGACAATATTTACCGTCCACCCGTTTCATTTTTAATAAATTGATTCTAAGGTCGAACAGTTTATCGAACGCCACGCATAAACAAACAAAACAAAAAACGTGGATATTGTTCCTCGCATTTCCATATCTATTTCTAGATACGAACGGCCGCAAAGTTCGCGCTGGAATAATCGCTCAATGTCAGCGCGAGAATTATTTTCGGCGTTCGGGGCACGCAAATTTACTCGACGAGTCGAAATTTTATCTGAGAATCTAAGTGAATCCGTCGCGTACAAACAACACGCCGGTAAACAAATAGGATTTTCGACTTAGTCGCCGCAGAAAGGAATATGCAAATGCGGCCAATTTTCATGCAAATCTCGCTGTTTTGCGCCAGTTTGTTTGATTCGAACTAACCCTAAAATTACTTGTGTTAACAAAAGAGCGATGGCGATGACGTGGCTCTGATTAGACGACGGGTTAAGCGAAGCGCGCGAGAATACTGTAATATACATATTTTTGGGGAAATTTACAAGTATAATTTGGTCGTTGGTTATGAATTTGGGTGATTTATTTCTTTTACTATTTGTTCTGCACTTTTGACGGCAAAAATTATGTTTTTGAGAAAGTATTACTTAGTATTACACCTCGCAACTTTGGTTGCATAATATAATGGCGATTGTATTAAACAGTAAACAATTAACAAACACGAAGAAAGTAGACAATTTTATAAAAAGAGAATCCGAAGAAAACTGCGGCTGTAGTAAAGCCACAGAATTATTCTTTGGGAGAAAAAGATAAAAGTGAAGAAAAGCAATTTAAATAAACGGAAAACAGTTATAAAAAAATATTTAAAAGCCAGGACAATAATTATTCGTAGTATAATTTTAATTCATATTATTCTGTAGAAATTACAATGTACTCAAAAGCAATATTTTTTTCACAGCAATATTAAGTTATTTTGTTTATCTTAAAAGTTATTAAGAAGTAAGCGGGTATCACATTTTTAGCAAATAGGTACCCAAATGTTCAATATGCAACGAAAGTAGTAGACAAATGATGTAATTCAATGCCGGCTATAAACGTGCTCACAATACAAGAATTTTTCGACTTTGTAGGTATTTGAAATGCTAAATATTAAGGATAAATAGCTGTCTGCCTTATAGATGAAAGAAATCCCGAATTAATTATTCAACACAATAAAATATTCTGCACGAAAACATCATATTGTTAGATACAATTTTTTATTTTACGATTTGTCTCTTGGTAATGATTGTTTTGATTTTAGGCCTATTTTGTTATATTTTGTCGCTTTATTTTACAGTATAAAAATGAAAATATTTAAGTTTAGCATTCACCTGTTAGCCATACTACATTAATACACATTGTTTCAGTAATACATATTAATTATTTTTTTGTTCAATTTTTCAACTACGTTTAAATATAGAGAGAATTTGCACTAAGAAGAATGTGTCACGTGGTTAAATCTGCGCCGAAAATGCAAGCACATTGTTCAATTAAGTCCCTCTGACCCCTCAGTCCCCTCCTACAATAAATTGTAGGTATGGAATGGAGGATACAAAATTGTTTTACTTTTTGTGATGCAGTGCATGTGTTTGTTTTAGTTGTTGATCTCATAACTTTAAATAAAATAAAGTCTTCCTCCCTGAAGAATAAGCGATTAGCATCGGTAAGTAAACCGACTATGTTACTGTCGAGATTGCCGAGAGAAATATCGATGAAAATGCTAAATGTTCCACTCAAAAAATGATAAAATGTTCCAATTAAGAATCGCATATGCAATGGATTGCAATAAATCATGAAGACAACGTGACAAACTAACTAAATGGCTAAATGTTACAAAAGTTCATAACACAAAATAATAAAATTTGCGTCATTAAAACAAAAAACACTGGTTTTGTTTCAAAACTTGTGAAACTGTCAAAAATAAATGATACAAAAAAATCACATACATTTTGGTTTTCAAATATACAATAATAGTAAAATAGTAAGTACCTAGTAGTTTCAACGTTATTTGTGTCTAAAAACTGTTTTACACTGTCCAAAATATTGGCCCGGATGTTATAGAAGAAACAGCTGTGATTTTGTACAAGAATTTATACTATACAATTTTTTTGGTTTAATGTGATATGCTCCAATTCTGCGCAGTGCGTATAAACTTAGGTTTTTCTAGTTTCAATATTGAAGATAACGTCATAATTATGACTTATTGAGGTTATGAGCATTCTTTATTTAACATCAACGTGGATGTATGACATAGTATGACAAAAGCTCATTTTATCGAGTGCAATCTTACTGGTTGTTATATTAAAGAGAATTATGCTAAAGAAATAGAGAGAAAACGTCAACGGAAAGTTAGGTAGCCCATATTCGAACAAATTTCCTGTTTGATACTCTACAATTTATTGTATTGGTAACAATATTATATGACATCTGGGCTAATATTTTGGACAGTGTAAAACAGTTTTAAGTTGAGACCACAATTACTAGACCAACTCCGCCAGAAAACTCCAACTCCAACACATTTATTATCGCATTACACAAACAAAAACATCAAGAAGAGCAAGGAACAATGGAACAAAATCAAAGACGAATGCATCCCCTTTGCTTTAACAAAGTTTCTATTCCATGAAAAGTGTAAGAAAGGATTCTTTCCCAGATAGGTAATCCTTTGAATGACCAGCGCAGTAACCACCTCGCCACGCCATTCACTCCGTTCAAAGTTTAAGGACGTTCATTCCGTTAAACCTCCTTTGTGACAACAAGAGGGTAGTTTCGTAACGGCCTCATGGTCTCCGTACACCCGCGTCTACGTGTGGGCAGTGCGGTAGCAGAAACCACGTACAATTACTCCAATTTACTACTTGTTTAATTAAAGTTGTGGCGCACTCGAGCTAGCTAGCCATAGACGCGGTGACTCATGAATTCTAGTGTGTGTAAAGAACCAGCAGTCATCAAGTGCGGTCGCCGTCGGGTTTACGCCGGCTTTACGTCAGTTTTAGTAGTTCCGGCGGCGACCGTCGGTTTTCAAGAGGCGTGTGTGGCGTTTGTTGTTGTCAAACTAATAGTGTAAAGAGCTCTGGTACCCAGTGGGTGTGGTGGTGGTCTATGGAACTTTTGTCAAATCGCCATTTTGCAGTTCAAATTCTCACCCCACCGGTCCCCTTCTTTGCCATGGAAAGCTTTTACCGAAAGGTAATGCGATTGTAATTTGTAGTTTTCAACTCGTTCCGCTCAGATGAATTAGATTTTCCGGCCAGTCGTTCGGCTTTTCAACGCTACTGCCCGGAAGGCAGCTTTTAGCAGTAATTGCGGACTTAACGTATACCGGGCTTCCGGTGTGAGACGCTACGACATTAAAATGCATTAGGGATGGCAGTACTTGCTACCGAAGTATTTTTCATTTAATTGCTCTGATTCTCCACTTAGGTGCTTTACGTTCTTGCAATATGAAACTGGAGGAAAGATGATCTATATAAAAAAAAGATGAAGAAAGATTTTAGGGTTGCCATATATCAACTTGTATGATGTCTTCATCAGTCCAATTCTATACCACAGTTGCTATTTCGGTTGCAAGGAAAGTAAATTGTTAAAGCTTAAGTTTTAACAATTTTCGTAGCAACTGATTCTAATTTATTATAGGTCGTTATAAAGGAAATAAACTCGTGCTAGACTTGAAAACAATCAACTTGTTTCACCGTATTGGCTGGAAGATTTGCCGTATCAAGGCAACGAGTATCACCTTTTGCATACAGAAAATCCTGTAGAACATACTACAACAGAACAGAAGAACGTGTTGATACGTTTTCTAATGGTTCATGGATATCGATTTGGAGGTCATTGGCTATAATAGTGGCAACACTAGTATTGTAGAGAAATTAGCGATCATATTGATATTCCAAATACGGTAGCGGAAATACATGCGGAAACCATTATGATGAATGGAGATGAAGATAAAATAACGCTGTTGTATGAATGCAGTTGTATGAATCAATGAAATATTTACAAGTTACCTAAAATTTGTTGACTAGAAAATAATTTATTTAAAAAAGTGTTAGATTGTTATAATTTGAAAAGGGTATGTCTAGACAAACAATATGATACAAAAATGCACTTTGTTTGCTTTGTATCTTTGTAAGTTTCTCCGATAGACCGGCAGGTGAACTTTAGTCAGAACACTGAAGACTTATTCATTTCCCAAATAAATTAATTGCGATTGATAACTACAATTAATCACGCAAATGGGCTGCTAAGTTTTACAAGTGTCGGATTTGTAGTGGTTACGTATCAAATATTTAAACCACTCAGATGTTGCGGAAAGGTGTAATTCTGTATGAATAGAATTACACCTTTCCGCAAAATTCTTATTTATGTACTGACCTTGGCATTTACCAATGTTCACGGTTGCTAGCGTTAACATTTTGATATAGAATTGAGCTGAATAGTAGATAACTAAATGGAACATGATTATTATTTTTTTTTTTTCATTCTGTTTCCTTTTTCTTTGAGATCCTACTTCAACGATGTGTAAAAGTCTTGTATCTTTAAAGAACTTATTAGATTTGTTTTGTTGTTTAAAAAAATGATCACATAATAGCTTTGTTATCAAAGCCACTCGAATTTAAATTAATTGGTAAAAGGAAAAACAATTCATATTAGGTATTATATTTTATAAGATTTTTTATGACAATTGCTAACAAACGCTAAATTACAAAGTTTTATAAAACAATTGAAATTTTCTTCTTTTTAAATACGAAAATGCTACAATATAACTTTGTGTTTTGAATTTAAAGATGGCCAGTTGTTCTTATTGGGACCAAAATGTGTGCTTTTAAGTGACACCTTTTTAAAATGTTGTATTATCCGAATAACAATTAAATTAATGTTAAAATAATATTTTGGGGTTTCTAATGACTCTCAAACTTAATTAAAATCATTTAAATTTTCATTGAACAATAAAAATAACCAAACGCCAAAAGAAAACATGTTAAAACGTAATTAAGAATTTTTGTCTTCAGATTCTCTTATAACAAAGTAAATATTCGCTTGGGGAGGTAAAATCACACTGTATATTACCTCACCAACAGACATATCCTCAAATGACAAATCGATCCCAACAAAAAGAAATTGCAGATTCACCAAGAGTTGTAAAAACCGTCCGATTCTATATACTAACACCCCCATAAAACTAATCGCTCAAAATAGAACCCCACCCCTGCTATCTATCCACTCGCTACCCTTTTACGTCGGCGTGTTTTTCGACACTGCGGCAACAGCTGTTAAAAATTACAAAACCCATCAATTTTAAGCGTAGCACGTCTCCAACAACACCCGCGCGTGATTAATACGCTTTTTTTTCGGGGGGATCGGGGTGAAAGCGGGCGACAATGTGTTCATCGTTGATCAGATGACAGAAGACGTCGATTTATATTGGATTTTATCGAAAGAAAGTGTTTACGAATTATCGGTAATTTTACGATCTCCCCCTACGAGCTACGCCACTGGAGCGAGTCGGGAGCGATGGTGGTGGGTGATTGGAACCGGTGAACCTTAATCATCGGCTTGATTTATTGGAGAAAATATCGCTTCCGCTTGCTGCCAACTTCACACCGATATGCTTGCCCAAATATTACGTTCTGACGTTATTACGTAATTTTAACATGGAATTTGTTAGTCATCTTTTAACTTTTGAAAATTATTGGTCCGTCTATGATCTTGGAATGACCTGTATCTATATCACAGTAGGATGTAACAGCGTTCCTGCTGTGTTGGCAATAAAGAAGCTAATGGCTGAGGGTGTTTCTATTCTTTGTTTGGATGATTGTACGTGAGAAAAGGTAACGATAGAAATGTGTGGTCTCCCAATGGGTTGTCCGATTATTGGTTTGTTGAAACTAGAGCCCTTATAGAACTCCTTTTCAATTGTTTCTTTCGTGTGCAAATATTGATATTCGATAGTGATGGTGAAATAATGAAAAAATTCCATAATGATCTCAGAATTATGTACGTGAAACCTATACTTTACAAAGCCAAACATGAATAATTAACATACTATCTTTAGATAAAAATGCGATATTAGGTGTAGAAGTACTCATTGTTCTAGTAAAGATTGCTCGGTAAAGTTTTTGATAACCAATGTTAAGTGAAGGAATAGTTCAAATATATTGTAAGGTAAAGCTGTATTGTGTAATGGAAAACTTATCATTGTTTAGATGGTGATAATATGCGTATGTGTGGTATGTTGCTATTCAATATATTTCTAATTATCGATAGATTGCATTAGAAACCAGCACTAAATAAACTAACAGTTGTACCAAATTATGCTAATTGTAAACTTCATAATGCCAAAATTCGCACAATTTTGATATGAATTTAATCAGTTCGTTTTTGAGGTGTGAATAAACAGCTGGTTAATTTGATTCAAGTTATATGACAAGGTATAAATGAAACGGCACTAAAAAGATATTTGCCAACATTATGTTGCTTACAAAAAGATTTGCTAGTGCACTAAATCTAAGCGTGACCATCAACCGAAATCTTTATGAAATACACTGGCGTAATTGTGTGTTTTATTTTGTTTAGAAGTTTATCTTCTATACGACAGCATTTTTCAAATAACTTGTTGTCCATTCTTAATCAATTTTGATACGAGTCTTGGTCCTCTTGTAATAGTTTATTGCTAAAAGAAGAACATGTAGGTACCGATATTTAATCTATCACGACCTAATAACCAATATAGGCCCCTTATTATTCGGTTATTGTTAAGTACTGTAAAGTTGATAAGTATTTTGTAATATTTAATATTTTTAATAATTGTCGCAGTTTTCGACGCGGTGTTTTTTAATAATATTTACACTTAACCTTAAATAGGTGAGTAAGATTATTTCTTCGTGGATTCGGATAAGTTGGCAATAATATATTGATTTCTGGGTGGAAACAGCATTGAGCACTTTGAAGCAGTCGACGTTTCGCGCTCTGCTGCTAGAGGCATCTTCAGGACTAAGTTATGAAACCAAGTGCTAAAAAGATCAAAATGGGTGTCATTTTGAACAACTTCCAAATGTTAATTAAAATAATAGTTACTTGTTGTGCAATGTTTATTATAAGTGTTTATAGTTTGTTTCTGAATTTGCTTCAAATAGCTTACTAAGTACAAACCGATTTATTTTTTAATAAACGCTAATAGTATTTTTATTTTTTTTTCTTAAATTATATGTGAATATACTATACTGATTTACAACTAAGAGACAAAAAAAGAAAGAACAAGAAAATAATGGCATATTTAGATAATATGACACATTTTCCTTTAAATTGTAAATATCACGAAAACTAGTAAAATTGCACATTATGATATATTTGACATAAATTAAAGGGAACTTGATGGGCAATTCAACTAGTACATAACATACATTTAAAATCCATTTAAAACTCAAGTAAAAGCGATTTGAAAAACATCAAAATTTTCATCAAATTTGAAAAACATCAAAGTTTAATGAACACCCTGTATAGTGAATCTAATATCTTTGGATACTATCAACTATCTACTAGCTTTAACTATTGTCTGACATAGTTTAAAAGCAAAATCAGCGAAAATGTCATTATACGTAGTTTTATTATTATTATTATTATCGTGCATATTTTGGAGAAATAATTGAATATATGAGGTACTATTAACGCTGAGAGTTAGCAACATATACCGTTGGATAGCCAAATTTATTATTAATCCATACAGTAATAAAATATTCATGGCGTTCCATTCAAAAAATGATCATACTTTACGTCACGCCTAAATGCAACACCCTGTATAAATGAAAATAATTTTACGTTATAGAAACTAGTAAGCCAAACAACTTTTGTCTTAATCATTTTTTTTTCTTTCTCTAACGATTTAGTAGCTATCGACCGCCGGGTTAGTAATAACTCACCCTGTATATCTAATTTTATATAATCTAATTTTGTCAAATTTTGTCAAATTTTGTTTCGTTACTCTGACATTCAACCTAAATATTCGCATGTTATCGAAGTATGTTACTTTAAAAGTAGCTATTTTCTTTTCTGAGCAAATGGCGAGAGTTTTAGAAACAGATATGCATTTCTAAGAGGTAAATTCGTATCAAAACGGTAGATAGAAGAAGGTCCCACTAAAAATTATTTACATCATTTTTAAAGTTTGTCTTTCTAGCAAGTTGAAGACTGTCGTGAATATATTTAGGGGTTGCTACCAGCAGTAAGTAAAAAAATGCTAAAAAAAGTGCTTAAGTAGACTCCTCCTGTAAAAAGTTTCGTAAATAAAGTATTGAGAATATTTCACATATTTACAATTACTTAATTTGTCCAAAACTACAACAATTTAAGAAAAATATCTACTAAAGGAAACAAAGAAACAAATGACAGCTTATTCCGGGGTTCTTTTGCACTTTTTGTGGATTTTTTTACCGATTTTCGCAATTCTCAATGTTTGCCTTCTCATTCACATTCGCATCTACGAAAAAAAGCACAGTTTCCACACAAAATAAATAAAAATGATCTTTTTAATAGAGAATTTTGCATCTAAAACCTGGTCTAAAATCCCAAAAAAGGTGTTTAACTTCATCAAAAACAGTTTAGGTTTCAAAGGCATCTATAGTATAGAGAAACAGCCTAATTATATAACTTCACTGAAGAGAGTTAAAGTAAACTTTGTTCACAGTCGATGGTATAAAATATCTGGAAATGGTACAATATTGACAATACAGTAATAATTCAGACACGTATAACAATAAAATTCTTACTCTTTTTGAAGTGTCCAACTTGACAGGATTCGGGTGTAAAAAAATATACACTATCTAAATACCTTAAGTGCAAAAACTGTAAAGATGTTCACACAGCCCATCTTAGCCACTAAATCCGTGTTCTCAACCGTGGACAAACTAGACCCCTAGCGTAGCACTCAGCTTAGCTCAAGTTCTCCTACTAATTAATGGCACCCACTTTAACCCCATAATCTGTACGGTCATTCACTCGCCTGTCGCTTTGGACAAGCACCAAATTTCCATGCGGCCAAGTGGCGCCTGCTTACAATTACACGCAACGTTACAGCAGACAAATTACTAACATAATCATAATCTAGGCATTCATTCGTTTCAAAATCCACTAGATACCCAATTTATTATTAGATACATGTCTGCTAATCACAGTATGTACAGATTTTGGTCTTCTGATTTGATTTTAAGAGAAAACAAGTGAAAAATAAATTAAAAAAATACGGACTCAGACCGGAGTCGAAAAGTGGTCTCCTGCCTTACCGGGCATTATGTTTTTGCAAAAATAGGCTTTACTTCCCTTTTTCTCTCTTTAAATTACTAACATACATAATCATTAGCTTACAAATGTACTGTATAAAATTTTCAATGCATTTTATATCCCCCCAGCACGTTCAACAGTTCTGAAAACTTTGCGAATAAAATAAAGGATATAAATCCTGGTTTGCAGTGAGCATATTGTTACGGAGGATGGCATAGCTCGCGGTGGTGCCGTGACGTGTAATCTTGTTCTTATTATTTATAGTGCGACGTTTGCTTTATTTTCAAAGCGGGTCTCTGCTGCTGCTGTTGAACCGTCTTTCCCCTCCCTTTCCTCCGTTGCATACCGGATTACACTCTTCGGTAAGGAGTCGAGAGGAGAGTACGAAAGAATTGCGAGAACCGAATGCAGCAGAAGGAAGAAAAAAACGTGCGACGACTGAAGATGGAGAAACTGAGAAGGAAAGAAATAAGGACGGAGGAGATGCGGAGTAGCGGAGTTGTTATAAGATTAATGTATTGCCTTATGGAGATTTCAGGGAGATACTGATCTCTCGAAACCTTATAGGAAGAGTTGTCCGCGGATGACATTCACGTCATTCCATACTAAGCGTGAAGAGTAAAAGTATTGCTTCGTTGACCAATTATGTTTTTCGCGGTATCTGCGCACTGGTTTAATATTTATCAGGTGGCTTTGATATGATGAAGGCGCGCAGATTAAGGAACAACTCGGAGTTTGGAACTGTTTTGGTGGTTTATTTATGTGACGCTGATGATTTCTGTCGTCTCAAGGTGGATTTATTTGTTTGTTTGAATTTGATCAACTGAAGAGGAACATTGATTACGTAGCAATTTTGAATTTTCGTAACTAGTAATTTTCTGAAGAATCAATTGAACATTATTAATATTTTTTTCAATTACATTATTCTCAATGAATTCAGAAAGAAACTAACGGATTGAGGTGAATAAATATATATCTGGCCAGGGAGATTCTACTTCTACTAGTTTATATTACAAAACCAGCCATTCTCTTTTGTTTTGTTTGGAAATCAGACAATTTATAGTGAATAAATCTTTTAAAGGACTATGATACTACTATGATATTTGCGGCTACTAGGACTGTAGAGAATTTATTGTACTATTTTTTCTATAAACAGTTATAATAGCTAGGTAGTCATTATTTATTCAGAGTTTTTTTTGTCATTTATTGAGTTGTATTAGCCTTTCGGTTCAACTTTTTTAGCTTTTATTTCCCTCAGTTCTCAATCTACCACCTTATTTAATGATTTTTTTGACAAATTGGCTGACAGTTTAACGCAAATAAATATACATTGATTTTAAAACAAAATACGTTGTTAGTAGGTATTTAAGAGAGCTAATGTCCGTATGACCTTCAGAATTTTGTCCCCCCTAAATCGCGATAGTGTTAGTTCCTATAGCTAACGTATTTAAATTAGTTTCAACAGAAATTTTTTTATAACTTCTGCAAAAATATTTGCATAAATTTTTATCATACCTCAAATTGTAGGTAATTAAGAGACCTAATATCCCTATGACGTTCAGAGTTTTGCCCCCCTAAATCGCGATAATGGTCGTTCCTATAGCTAACGTATCTCAATCAGTTTCCACAGAAAAATGTTTAAAACTTCTGCAAAAATGTTAGCATAATTTATTATCATACCTCAAATTGTAGGTAATTGAGAGACCTAATATCCTTATGACGTTCAGAGTTTTGCCCCCCTCCCCCCCGTAAATCGCGATAATGTTCGTTCCTATAGCTAACGTATTTCAATCACGTTCCACTGTATTTTCAGTTCCACAACGTATCTTTTTAGGCAAAATTAATAAAATTTATATGCGTACAGAAATTTGTTTTTTTAAGAATATTTAGAGTGGTGGAAGAATTAATGTTTTCAGTTACAAATTTACAATTAGGATTTTAAGAAACGTCGTTTATTTAGTTCAAATAAGGATTAAGTTCAGTGAAAAAACAATGCTTTTCTTGAATTAAAGAAATTTTATTGATGAGGTAAAATCAGACATTTCAGACTTAAAAAGAAAATTATTAACGAGGAACGCTGCAGTAGTCGATTTTGATCTGTTAGGCGATACAAATCTTGCGAGTATGAAAATATTATATCAGGCAATACCGGGAAATTGTACCAAAATCAAGTACTTAAGGTAAACGTCCCAAGTTCAGACAGGTTAAGGAATTTTTGTTACATTTGTAAGTTGAATTTATATTTATGTGACTATTAATTTTTAAAGAAAATTGATAATAGTTATGTAGTTTATATTACATAACTACTAAGTTTAACAATTGCCCCTAATTCCGACACTAAGCGTATATTTCTAAATTAGCCACTATTCCGACAAGTATAAACGTTCAAGTAAATATTAAGTATTTAAAATATTATTAAATAAGATTTACCATTTTTAAGACAGCATAAAATAAGCCGTTAGTTTTCTTCAGTCTGCCCTCATCTGTATATTAATGTTTCTTGCATCTTGAATTTTTAGTGTTTTTGTTGACCGTCCCTTTTTCGCCTTCTTATTTCTTTATAATGATTTTCTTTAGTGTTTTATTCTTTTTTATTAACAAATATTCTCTCCAAGTATTAGATAATAATGTTACAGATGAAGTTTGATGAAGATGAAGTTTCTTTTCATTTTATTTGGGTGTTTCAGGCCAGAATAATGATTTTTTAATGAAGATGGTATAAAGGAAATAAACATAGCAAACGATGTAAAATATGTCATTTTCTTGTGTAAAGTCAGCAATAGAGGCATATGTATTACTTCTAACCATGTACACAATTCCGACACACGTGGCTGACTTAAGGACATGCTATGTTTATATGTAGGTACCTACCTAATTCCGACACCCCAAAATTTATAAATAATAGTGGTTAAAAGAGTATTACACCGTATTATTAAGAAAATATAATGCATTTTTAGTCAGCCTAAATAGATATTATTAGAATTTCCTTAATTACTATTATCAAAGAAAAAATCAACTTTTAGCATATATCACTCAAATATCAAGATCAGTCAAACTTTTAGGTTATATTCTGACCGCTAGAACATTCGTAGAATAAGAAACGATTGTGGGTTGATAAGTGTAATGTCAAATCAACAAACCGGATGTCCTAAAATAAAGTTCAATATAGTAGATTTCATATTTTATCCAACTAAATAAAAATATGTCGGAATCTAGGACAGTGTCGAAATGTGGGACGTTTACCTTAGTAATTTTCCTTTAATTTCCTAGTAGGTTTACAATGTAATGTATTTTGCATGCTTTCCAAACAACTAACAAGATGTCTACCTCCATTCATACAAAGACAGGCACACCTTTAGCAAAAAGAAGTAATCAAAACCATTAAAAAGTAATATGGCGTTGATGGCATTTTGATTATACAGAAAAATCCAGAGCGCGCGCGTGGTTTTTTTAACCCTAGTCCACGAGGGGTAGGTATAGCTATATTCCCCGATAAATATGTTATTAATTACGCGTGTGGCTGAGCCCAGTGGCTATATAATAAATGGTGCCCCGTCGGCCTGTATAATTATACCCGACGGATACCTCACTAATAACCCATCCACCTGAGGCTTTAAACCCAGCACGACCGAGCTATTGGCTAAATTAAACCGTCCTCTGTGTGTGTGTGTGTGTTTCGCTCCTTCCTCAGATATTATAGAAAATAATTCATCGAAAGGGTTTGGCGAGTTTTTAGGAAATCCATCGGACTCTATAATTATGGGAATTGTCCTTACGGCGCGGCGGATCCTTTTTGTTAGCAAACGTTCGTTGGTCGGATTGGTAATTGTTGCCGTTTCGAAATTACTGGAATTGGCGCATGAGCGGGCCGCTGCTTCCAAACGTATAATTGCTTTTAACTATGTCTTCAGTTGCGCCGTAATGGGGAACAATTACAGCCGATGTGCAATCATGCTCTGTTGTTGGTCCAAATTGTATGGTCTTCGATCTTCGTGTAAGTTGGGAATGGTGGCCGTGATATGTAAATAATGTATCGTGAGTTGTAATCAATGAGATTACTTCCGCGATCGTTGTCAAGGAGTCACTTTCTGTTGTGAGAATAGATCAGAAATGTTGTTGTACGTAGAGTACTGTCCTTTTAATATAATACGAGTTTTATACATACAAACATATAAAGCATGTTTTAATCATTGGTATAACAATATGTAGTAACTGTTGAAATGAACGGAGGGTTGCTGAAATTAGCGTCACTTTCTGTTGTGAGAATTGATCAGAAATGTTGTTGCATGTAGAGTACTGTCCTTTCAATATAATATGAGTTTTATACGTACATATAAAATAAAGCATGTTTTAATCATTGGTATAACAATATGTAGTAACTGTTCAAATGAACGGAGGGTTGCTGAAATTAGCGTCACTTTCTGTTGTGAGAATTGATCAGAAATGTTGTTGCATGTAGAGTACTGTCCTTTCAATATAATATGAGTTTTATACGTACATATAAAATAAAGCATGTTTTAATCATTCGTATAACAATAATGTAGTAACTGTTCGAATAAACGGAGGGTTTCTGAAATTAGCGACACGCGAGTTGGTAGTTAAGCTAGTCGATAATGCGATATTAATTGTCCATGTGGGTCGGACAAACTTGAATAAACAAATGTAAAGTTGGCGGTCATGTCGAAAACGTCTGCTGTTTGTTTTTATTTAGACTTTCAATTGCCGATCAGAATATGAATTTAGGTGTAAAGTTGTTAATATTTATACCATACAACTAGTCATTATTTTACTAACACATAAACAGATAGTTTAATTTCGTCTGATCATTCTTATATAGAATTAACAACTGGATAATAGTCTACGTGCCAAAGCAGTAGACAGTAGAAATTTTTCAAAATGAGTTGAATTATTTCTATTCCCCTTTAGTAGTAAACAATAAAAAAAATTCAAAATAAGTTGAATCATTTCTATTCCCCTTTAGTAGTAAACAATAAAGCAAATAGGCGTTTTCGATTGATTTATTTGCGCAGAACACGAATTCAAACTTGACAGCTGCATATCATGTCTGGGTGTTGCGTTTTGTGTCACTTATATCATGTAGGTGCCCGTACACCGCCACAAACAATTGGTATAAATGCTTTAAAAACATTTATGAACAAACTTTCAGGATTTCAGGTAAAAGTACAAAGATTAAAGTTGGCTATAAAACCTCTTTAAAGTGTCAAATCGCCTTTTTTATATTTAATTTTTAAACCTTTATTCGTCTTCAGGGCAAATAATTCTAGCAATATTTTACAATTTTCGTTCGGATTACCCCTATCTTCAGGATATAATAATAATAATATATAATCGCATTTCCAAAATAAACTTGATAGTTAAAACAGTACAAATAAACTGTTATAATAAGCAATAAACTTTCCGTCATGTGTCTGTGATTTTTCAAAATAAATGATTGAAGAAAATTGGTTATATTATTATATAAAAAGTTAAACTAGATTTGCGATTTGCAGGTTTTTCTAGTCATTCATGCTTCATAAAAATGTGCTATGATAACCTAGAATTTCGTAATTGGAGGTTGGGTGTTTGAGTTATTCACAAAAACAACAATTTGCAAATACAAAAATTCTGCATATTATTACATATTTTGAAAGAAATTTTAACTCTAAACAAAAAACAAAAAAATTTGCATTCGGATTTTGATAAGTAGGTATAGATCATAGTTTCGATATTGCCTTATAAATACATGATGTAAACAGTTTAAACTATACTCTTTGGGGAAGTAACTGAACAACTTTTTATTTGTACAATACAATGGAGTATTTGAAATGAACTATGGAAGTTTTTTTTAACTACGGCTATGATACAGTAAACCTTAGTTTTACCTTCCAAAATGTCTACTGTGTATTGGCTTGTTTGAATTAAGGATGCTCATATTTATGCTTTGTCTTGAGTTATGTTTGTCTATTTTTTTGTAATATAATCTAATACAAAATTGTATTTGCAATGTTTTCCTTAATTCAGAGTACCTATTAGACTATTGTGTTAACCAGCGATGATTTAATTAAAAATAATGACCATATATTTACACATAAACCGATGGGTGAAAAATTAAAACGTAAAAACTTTTAAACAGTAAATAAACTGTAAAATAAACTTTATTATAATGAATAATTTCCCTCAAAAATTAATTAACAAAACTCAAACTGTTTATAAGAAAAATGATCCTTTATTTCGACATTCAGAGACATTCGAGAATTTTATTTATAAACCGTTGACCTTTTTCAATAATAACTTTAAACTTCCGAAAATTTTAAAAACCTATAACATAATTCCAGCATTTAAGTCTGATACTCAAATTGTAAGTATTCTTTCTAAGCAGCGCAGTTTCCCTGGTGATTTGTTCCAGCAGAGTGGTGTGTATTTTGTCGGTTGTCGAGACTATAATGGTACCTACGTCGTGCAAACAGGGACAAAATTCGCAAAACGAATTCAAGCACATTCAAGACACGTCGCACTTCAAACTTATTTCTTCATAAAAATTTAACAGGTCATAATATAGATTACAACAACACTAAATTGCTTCACAAGTGTAACAAAGGTTTTAAAATGGATTTGTTGGAACAGTATGAGATACAGAAACATAAAAATGACCCGAATTATGACCTTTTAAATAATCAAATTGATTTTCAATATAAACCCCTTTTTTCATACCTTTAGATTGTTTGCCAATTTTCTCCTTCTGTATTCTTAACCCCACCCCACCCCCCTTTAATTGAAAATTTTATATCTTTCTTTGATTGATTTTGTTTAGATTTATAATTAAAAAGAGGTTTTTTTTATTCTATTCTAATTTATTATAAGTTGAAACATAATCACAAACCAAAATTGATGAATAGACAATGTCATTTTATTATAACCACCATATCTCAAATAAAACTGACCTTTGTCAAATGAGTTTTTAAATTTCATGAGAAGTAATTCAGTTTTAGAACGTATGTTGTAAATGCAAAATCTCTCTTAAGTTTGCAACTTTCCATAGAGATTGTACACAATATCCTTATTTACTCATGTAGAACACGTCTACTTTCATATAACAAGCGAAATCGATATAAAACTAAACGAAAGACTTAAAATCGTGTCAACACTATCGATTTGAAAAATTTATCGTGTCGATCGCAATCTATAGAACCACTTAACGGCCGCATAAGAGAACCCGAACCCAATAAATTTATTCAGCATTCACCTAATTGCATACAATTTTGGAATGGATACAAATTCCAGATCATTGTGTGTCCCTCCTCCTCGTCGCATAAAAAACACACAATCGCAATTAAACTCCGCAAGTCTGCGGTTCGCCCGGGCGTTTTACGTAAAGGAATCCGTAGTACAGCGTTCTCTCGTTACAGTATCTTCCTTTTTTCATCCGCGTTTTCCGAACAATGCGAACCGAGAGAGGAACGGCGGAACAATAGCGGCCGCGGCGGCGATCCCCTGTTATCTCGGGAGTATGGCCGAGGCAACTCTAATTAATTATGGGAGGCCCCGTGAGTTATATGTAAAATAGCGCGCGACAGATCAAAGATAGGAACCAAACGCCGGCCGGGGGCCGTGCCCCGGCCATATTGGTTGGGAGCCGAAGAGGTATACCAAGTTAACAGTAGAACAGTAGCCGGCAGCAGCTATTGTTTATCGCTTCTTGCGTGGGCGATTTTCAAACCCGATGGCCGTATTGTGTATTCGGAACAATGCGCTTTACTTCTAAGGGCGAAACCGAAAACAAAAAAAGATAGATGATGACGAGCAACTAAGCTCTGGGTTATTTTATGAACTGAATCTGATGTTTTTTAGATTTGTTGGAGCTGTGGTAATATGTATGTATTAATTTTTGTTGTACCCACGCGTGATAAAATTGTGATAAAACACGTATGATTCATGCGCCCAAAGAAGTTACGTTTTGAGTGAAAAAAGCATGCCATATAATAATTTTTTAAAGAATGTTGTCCGTTAAAAAAAATCGCAAAATCCGTCAATTATATGGCAGATTTAGAAACAGATTTATCAAAAACGAACAAAAATATAAAAATTCTACCACTAGACGGAAAATTATTTACTTTACTCTATAATTTGGTTTATTTCTTTTGCGGTTCTGTGAACTAATAGCTGAGAAAACCCCTCAGAACTTTTACGTGTTTTGCGAATAGAAAGTGATCATTTTCTTGTGTATTTTTTTCCAAGAAAACAAAAAAGTGCTAGAACTAGGTTGTTTCTCAATACATTTTCAGCTGTTTTCCTATGAGTGGTAATCACTGGTAATCACAAATTGCAAAAAAATGTACTTAAGTATATTATAATTTTGTTCTCTAGACAGTTTTAGTTTAAAAATACAGATATGCCCTAAAAATAGGATAATATGCTTTTCACTCGGGTTTTTCCTATTTTTGCACACAACGAGTTATTTGAATTATGGTTTATAAATCTTGGTTTATTATTGTTTTTTTTTTTTTAGTTTTACAAACGTAGTGCTCAATTTGTTCCAGAATAGAGAAATTGCAAAAAAGCGAAACAACATACATACATAGTAGGGGTGTGTGATGTTCAGAATTTTAGATAGAGTTTTCATCACAAATCATTAAACAATGCTCATAAACTCCCAACCATATTTTATCTAACAAAAAAAATCTGATGTGGCTAGGCACATGACTTTATCATACAATATAAAATTAATAGCTTAGCTGCATGAGTTCCTATTTGATCGAGATCAATCGTGTCTGAATTAAAATAAAACGAAATAACCATGATTTGACAGATATTGGCAGTAGATATGTCAAAAAATCAGCATTTCACACTACCTACTGTTATTAGAATAAAAATATCTGTCAAATCCTGGTTAACTTTATATTAATGCAGACACGATCTCGATCAAATAGAATTTGATCCTACAGCTAAACTATTAATGTTACCAAAACATGTCATAGCCATAAACTATACAAAATTTCCTCTACTTTAATTTATTATTTAACTATTTTGACGAAATAACAGAAATGGCGGCTCATTTGCAAAACCCTTGAAAAATGCTTAGAGGAAACATCTAGTTCCTTCGGGCCCTTTTGAACCAAAAGCTTTTCAGCTCTAAGTTTGGTCATGAAACTTCTAAATATGAACTTTCGTCCCGATACCTTTAATAGTTTCTCCGGAATCGCCGGCACAAAAATTGGGGACCCAAAGAGACCTATTTCCGCTAAAATCTCATTTTTTTCGGCACGATTACAATACTTTATCGTACTGCGTATGATAAAGTAAAAACAGACCTTGTCTGAACTTGTGCGAAATATTTATCCGCATATGCGATTTGATGCTTTATGTAAAGGTGCGTCCATATAGACACATTTGCATACGACGCATTCTAAAAATACCTGATGTATTTATTTTACAGCAGAGAACAAAAATCAAACAGTATAAATCAACATAGATAAAGATAATGAATATCTCACCAAATTTAAGGCACAACACTATTTTTGTCTAAATATAGACGCGCTTAAGGCGCATTTCCATTATTTGTAGAACGGAACAAATATTGCAAAATATCATGCAATTTAGCTTTTATTTACACTTTCCGTCTACGTCTAGCCAAATATATAAAACTAGACAAGTCAAATAAAATATGTCGTACTGTTTTCATTCAACTCGTATTTGCATAAAAAATAACCTAGTAATGCTTCTAGCAATAAGTTATAAATTGAAAAATCACCATGTTTTACTTTGTTTTTCTTCCTCCCATCATTTTCCCAAACGTAGGTGTAAACATTAGTATTTTTTCTTCACTAATTAGTAATGATGTGACCAATAATAATAATAACAAGTAGAAATCTAAACAATTACAAAGAGTGAACGGTAAAGTCAAAGTGTTTCATCACAAAGAAATGAAACATTTGTGAACTTCTTAACGCCCGGCGCACAATGGTATTATATTATTATTGGTTCGCCAGCAAACCAAGAGAATTATTCATGAAACACCTGGCCAGAGAGGACACGATCTTTACCGTATTTATCCGCATTTTCAATGGTATCGTCTGAAATAGGAAACCAGCCTCTAATACCCAGTCTTCTTCGTGTCTATGCGGCTAACGGCCTACCAGAAAAGGCCGGATTCTTTTCAATGCGTTAGCAACAAAGAAAGTCGACCACGTGTTTGCGAAAAAGATGAATAGGTGTGAATGGGATACACATAGCTTATAAGAAGGTTTTTATTTTGCAAGATATTTATTACAGTTGGTCTGATATGAGGTGTAAAAGAAGTTACTTTAGTAAATATGTTTGAAAATGTGTTTTTAAAGTTTAAGATAATTTGATGAATCACTATTTGAGCATGATTAGTTTCTGGGATCTATTTGATTTGTTCTGCGTTTATTTATGTTAAGAACCATGTGTGCAGTAAAGTTTCTATCCCTATCTGCTCGTATATTTGCGTCTATTACACACTTATCTAAATATGTGTTTGATCTTAGTAGAACAGAATAAATATTGCTAGAAATCTAGGAATCCAGAAAATATAAAAATTTAAATTTGTTTCCGCGTACGTTTAATTTTGTTATGTATCGAAATTTAGATGCATTTCTTAATATTTGATCAACAAGCAGAACAAATACTCCGAACCTACCAACTATTTCATTCAAGTGATTACTTATCTGTGTGAAATAAATATTTTTCTTCGTGTTATTTGACATTTGAGGGTTATGTTCACAAAACCACAGTTTTAAGAAAATCGAGTTTGCTCGGTTGTATTATTGTAAAAAAGTTAACATAGATTTGCGATTTCCAGGTTTTCTCGTGACTCATGCTCCGTAGAAATGTGCTATCTATTTTAATTTACCTATTTGCTATTCAAGCATCAGACCACAGATATTTGCAGAACTGAACAAATATTGCAGGAACGATCATCGAATGATCTGGAACATTTTTAAAATGTCTTCAAGTTCAACGAACATGCATGAGAACCTAGAACTTCGTCTTTGAATGGGTTTCTGAGATATTTACAAAAAGAACGATTTTTAAATAAAAAATCCTGTATCTTATTACCTATTGTGAAAGAATTTTGAACTGATGTTTAATAAGTAGTTGAGTACAGCTTTTGATTTGTACAATAAAATTCACGGATTTGAAACGAACTATGGTAAGAAAAAGGTAATTTGGCTATGATATGTGTCACTATTTATGATATTTAATAAATACCAACAGTTTGTTGCACTATTGTAACGATAGTTTTGCATAGAGTGTACATTTTGCATAGGGTATCTTTAGTTTTACTTTCCAAAATACGTTTCAAAATGTCTACTATGTATTTATTTGTTTGAATTTGTGTTGCTATAATTTATGCTTCGCCTGAGTTGTGTTTGTATGTTTTTTGGAATATAGAGGATGCAAAAATGTATCTATTTTATTAGTTGAACAAATGTTTAAATAGGCAAATCAATCTTAAAGACTTTAGCCATAAATCTTTAGGATTAAAACATGTATAATGTAATGGAGATCTATAAATTTATTTTGTAACTATGGATTTTTAAATGCTTTTGTTTACGTTATCATACGTAGTATGATAAATAATTAGAAGTTTCATGGCCAAACTTAGACCTGAAAAGCTTTTTGTTCAAACGGGTCCAGAGGAACTGGATGTTTACTCTTAGCATTTTTCAACGATTTTGCAAATCAGCCGCCATTACTGTAATTTCGGCAAAATAGTTAAAAAACAAATTGAAGTAGACGAAATTCTGATAAATTTATGTCTATGACATTATTTGGTAAAATTAATAGTTTAGCTACATGAGCAAATTATATTTAATAGAGATCGGTCGATTAGATATAAAATTTAACTTTCCTGAATAGTCTATACTTATAAAAGCAGTAAAATCAGTATTTTATGGTTATTTCTTGGCCTGAAGTGACATATTATGTCGTGAAACCGATAGAATTCGATTATTTTTCTTCTACTTACTTTATGCATAATTGGGGTAATTATTAGGAAATAAAAAAAATATTACTTTTAAGTAAGTTGTAAATTGTAATTTGCACTAAGGCAACATATAAATACAATTGAAATCGACAGAGTGCCTTCATAATTATCAATGTTGTGTTTTAGATATGTTTTAGTATGCTTGGATTGATTAGCAACATGAATTGTGACCTACAACATACTCAAATATCACCTACAAAATGCTTATAATTCTGAATCGAGTTAAAGAAAAAAAATCAAATAAAATGCCTTATACTGCTGAAACATTTCTATATAAATACATAACTGTCAATATTGTCTGCTCTTAAAAGATTTTAAATTTACTGTATAGATAATGACCATTAATTAACAGAAAAACAGATAACAAGAAAAATAGTAAACCTTTTTTTAAAACGAGCATCTAAAAACGCTGAATAAACACTATTCTCATTCTCAATTCTTCCTAATCTCATACACCAATATTAACACAATTTCTCATGCCTTAATTTCTTAACCTTTCTTCAACCATATAATTACCTTCATTGTTCCCAACACATTATATTTACTCTCCAAGTATCAGACACACTTCTCACCAACTTTTAATCATACCCCATAAAGATCTCCACACACACTAATACCCCCTAATTCAAGATGAAAGGTGCCGACGCATTTCACAGGAACCGGGTACCATTAAGCTCAATTGTTTTAAAGGGACATCACAGAAACACGTTATATAGACTTACAGCGAAGTTCCAAATAGGTTCTAAAATAAACGACTTACCGTTTACATTTCCGGTGAAAAATATCAGCGAAATCAGGAGAAACGAACAGTTGGCACCACATAAATCCGGAAGAAAACCCATGATGTGTGTATGGAGTGTATATCCGTTGCTTATTTGATCATATCACCAAAAAACACCAAGTAACTAAGCACCAATAAGTTGTATTCAAAGAACAGAAGCACTAATTGTATGTTATGTCATTTGTGGAAGAAGTATTGTCACAATTGGATTTCTGTGTCGAGAAAAACTTAGTTTAATTCATAAATAATCCTAATTATTGTTAGATATCCATGTGTTGTTATTTGTTTATATCATAAAACGTGACTGTACGTACTTCACCAAAAAAACACACTTTTTATTTAATTATCGATAAACAATCACTCACACAGTATCCAATTTATTATATAAAAGTACGAGATAGTACACGAATATAGTCCGGGTTGTAAACAAACTTCGTTTACGTCGACTACGTATAGGCCGTTCACGAAATCGCGTGTGCTTTGGCAGGCGCAGAGCTATACACTCCCCCTGCAACGGTTGGAGTACGACTGGCTAGACTCCGGCGACTTTGATTCTCCGGCGGTGCGCGCTTGGGCGCAAGAATCAAGCCATCTGTTCGTTCGGTTTTCAGAGCTTGCGAGGTCTGCGAGGCCGGCGCTTGTCGCCGCTTGCTCGGATCCGTGTATGCCCGTGGGCCGGATAACCTGGGACGGAAAAATAACCCGTTTTTCGATTTATTTATTTATTTATGTTTCGGTGGATCGGCGGCGCCTCTACCGGTCGGATTTTTAGGTTAGGTTAGAGTCCGGGTGTGTGTGTGGAAGATCCGGAGTTTTGTGGAATTGGTTTGCAGGGAAAATTGGGGGATGTAATTTGGAATTGGGGATGAGAAAATAGTGTTTGGGATAATTTGGAGGAATTTGTTGAGAAAACGTGTTAGGTTTTCTTATTTCTTTGTGTTTTCGAAAGTTTTCGGGTTGTAATGTAACATTTAATCTTAAGGTCAATATAATTCTCAGTAATAGGAAGGACTGTATTTGAAGTTGCTGAAAAATAAACTAGGTTTAACATTATTCTGAAATCTGTTAATATAATATTATACATCTGCCAATTTACGAAAAATGGTAACTAAATCTTAACACTATCAATAGGGTACAGTATGAGAGCATTTCTATCTTTCTCTACCCTGAGTTAATTTTTCCATTACTTTTGATTTTGCCATCACCAGATGTCTGATAATTATAATTTTTTATCATATCGCTGGTTTGGTGCGGTCGAAAGTTGGAAAATTTTATAGGAGCATTTGAAAAATACCTACCTGTCAACAGATTTATTATAAACTACGTAAAAAGTCGGCAAAATGACATTAGACATTACTTATTAAACAGAGAGTAAATTCGCTATTCCACTTTTTTTTCAGATAGTAAATGTTTCAATTCCTTGGAAACGTACAGCCGTTTGAAATGTTAACAAAACCGTATTCTAAAGATTTTAACTAGTAAATTAGTTTTGTATTAATTGTTGCAATGATAATCGTTTTCGCATTGTCACACGTGTATTTCATTTTCCATATTTTCCGATATTTCAAAAGGCTGACATAATAATAAAAAAAAACGAATTCTCCATATGAAAAATGTTACTTAGAATGACATTAATACGCAAAAAAATAAGCTGCGAGACAAAGTGGAACACCCGTATATTGATTGAAATCAGTTATCATAGAAGACATAAATAAATTATGAAATATATGTACAATATTCATTCTTGTTATTCAAAGACAAAATAGAAATTTTCAATGAAATACATCTTTATATTTATATTTTAATTGTACTTGTAAACTGAAACAATTTTTTTATTATATAAAAACCGGTTTTTAGAAATTGGTTTTAAACCCAGTTAAAAAAAAACACAAATTGAAATAAGATATGTAAATTAAATAACCACAAAACTATGTATTCAAGATTTCATATTGAAATTATCAGACATTGTCAGCTATTGCTGAAGTATTAGTTTATCGCCATCTTCAAATGCAAGGGAGGTTATTATCAAAACATTTTATTAATAAGTTTAAGTACAAACTTATTTTTTTCTCAAACGGGAATGCAAGCAAAATAACTTTCTAACTTGAATGCATTTTTAGCAGTTTATCTATTACCTCAAACAACCACCGCAGTAAAATTTTCTAATAACACAAAGGTAGGGAAATAAAATAAAATAAAGGTGTTAAATTATCATAAGACTTTTGATTCAAGGCATTTGGGCAATTTTTAATAACTATTCTAGTAAAATTTAGCGATATAACAATTCCAAATATGATTTCTGATCGATTAATTCGATCTTTTCAATCAGATCGATCTTATCGATCATCATCGATCAGATTTCATGCAAATATAATAAGTTCATATTAGTATGATTTTATTAACTTCTTGGGCATTTTACTGCCATTGATTTCTAACGTCAAAACACAGCATTACGTACGGTTATTATTGTATCAAACAAACATACGTTGTCATATCACATAGTTTGAGTGTTTTTTTAGTGTAATGTGAAGCAATGGTTGTTTATAAAAATACATTCAGAACGTTATATTATTTTCTGGACAAATTCATCAAGATTATCTACAAAAATTCTGGGAGATCTGAAATGATGTTTCTCTTTACGATCATGATCATCTGATTAAAATGATCGATCTGATCTCCTTAGTGGTTTGATGTCGTATTTGATATATACTGTTTATGCGAGGTCCTTTACGTACATAGTAGTGGTCCTAATACATACCCCTGTAGAACTCCAGATTTGATATCTTTAAGCTAAGCCCTTCTTCTATTACTCTTTCAACTTTCCCACCCGATTTCTCCAATAAAATATCGTAAGAAAACTACAATGCCTATCAATCACGACGATGTTCCCATTTTTTTGTTAGACCATCTTCGGCCATACAAAAGAAATTCTACAGGTTGTCAATATCTGCTAACATCTGGGCGACGCGACGCGTGTATCGCCGTATCACGTGGACGTTCCCGAAATTTGGACGGGTCGGTTGCGTGCTTAGAATATTCGATAAAAGCACAACACGCGGTATCCCCGAACGACAGGCCGCGTACCTCTCGTCGCTCCCGGTTTCGTTCTCGGTGAATTTTAGCGATCGCCACCCACGACTTTTGTGTACATACGATTCGAAACGACCCGGCGCTATGTTTATCGCATGCTCGCCAGTATTGTTCCTTCTTGATATAGCGCTCTACGGAATGTCCATAGCAAATATTTGCCAGAAATACCTACCTGACCTTTCACCATCTACCTACTGCCGACCTACAATTTGACTGAATAATATTTGCATACGTGTTCCGATGATGGAGCGAGTAGTGGATTTCAATATTTGATTTAGTTAAAGCGATAGAGAGGAATATACAGGCTGTCTATGAAATATCAGTGCATTGCTTGAAGGAGCATAGTTACCAGCATTAAGCCGTTTGCTGAAAACAAACTACTTCTTGTAACTTCTATCTTCCAACTAGGTTGCTTCGAGTGCTCGCGAATTTTGGACTCAGTGTCGCTGGAGTTTGCAGAAATTTGAAGAAAAATCCTCAGAGACAGACTAACGTTAACGGAGAACAGCGATAAAATCCTGACAAATACGAATACGAAGCCGGAGATTGATATTTCCAGATTTTGAAGACAGCAAACCAAGACTAGACACTAATCGCCAGTGGTTTTATAGGTATGGATATGGAGTTAGCAATTCCAAACTTTTAGTCAAAAAAGAAAACAATGTTACGGCAGTTGGTGATCAACAGGTCCAGAGCAGAATCCAGAAGGACAAAGCAAGGCTTTCCAGGCCAAGAGACGACAACTAAAGATCTTTCGCTTTATGAAGAAGTTGGTTCGTGAAAGCCAGTTGAAAAACTTTGTTAGGAGAAGCACCTGGGGATATAGCTGGAACAGGAAGAGCTGGGAAAATCACAAGGTGTTAGTGAAGACGGTGGTCCGGTAAAAGCCACCTGAGAAAGATCTGTCGAGAAGACAGTAGAGAATACCTATAAGAAGAAGAAGATAATGTCGAGAACGCACTGTTCAAAAGTCTGTTGCAGTAGGAGTTGTCGGAAAAGTACCAGATGAAAATATCGCAGCTGAGAGACAAAGGCAACAACGATATATTTATGAGCAATGACAGCAAAACTGATATCAGGGATGATAGTTTAAGCTTGTTTTAGATAGCAAAAATCGTTCTATACTCACACTTCATTACAACACACCCTTTTTTTCATTCTAATGCTTTTTCGATAGGTAATGTTTTTTAATGTACCTCTTCAAATAACCCCCCCCCCCCACTTAATCGGATCTCAGGTGACTGATGGTCTGGAAGAGTGATATAGGTCTACAAGACGTGTAGGTCTATAAGTCAAAAAGGAATTTTTTTGAACGCATGCCTCTAGGCTAGTTCTCGAGGTATCAAGTCATATCCTGGGGCTATTTTTGGCATTAATGAAAAAGACAGGTGAAAAGCAGAAGGAATAGAATTTTAAAAATAGAAGGAATAATCACACAACATCACTACATACACTACATACTCCTATGAAAAGTTCTCTGTAACAACAATAACCGCAAATGATACGATAAACGAAATTCAGTGGAATCAAAATAAAAATAACATTGTTGAAGCGATTTTTATAGACCTAAGGAAACAATTTTCAAACACTAGCTTAGCTCATCCAGAAAAAAGAGGTCCTATGACCTCTAGATTATTTTGTCTGTCAACAAAAATAAAGCAGTGTCATGTTAACAGACAAAAGGTTAAACGAAGAACTACATATTTTTATTCGGATCTGGAAGACCACCAGACGTCAAGAAACTGCCAATTCAGAAACCAGCAGCTTCCTTTAGCTTCCTTTAGCTCTGACCCGATGAAACTCTGGATTCGAAAAGAGTTCTTCAAAAGGTAACATAGAGGAATAAGAATCAGAAAGCAAGGAGGACGTATCTTTATCATCATAACCTGTACCACCTTCTACAGTTTGGACATACATCTGAGTGTCAAGCTAGGATTGATAATATTTGGCAAGCCTTATAGACATTCTTGGAAGGAGGAAGAAAGGAGTTGAAGACGTTAGACCTGGTGAAACAGATGTCCTGGGAGAAGTAATTTTCAGATTAGCTTATTTTAATCGGCGGAAATTACGTAGTAACCACAATTTTTGCAAATCTGCAACCCATTAGTTGATTATGTGAGTACCAATTTTGTTAATTTGCAATTATAAGTACAACGACTGTACCAACATTTCTTACCAGACCATACGTGGTTCGACAAAAAAAAATCATCTCTGATCCTGGTAGATATATGCTAGATCAACGTTATCACTTATTTCATAGACAATCTCTATAGTACCTACATTAATAAATACAATTTATTGGTAAAAGTTCGATGCAATGTGTCTATCAGGTACGAGTTCTAAAGTTAATGTTGTGTAGTGTGTGATGTCGCGATCAATGAAACTCATCCCACGCTTCTTGTATTTGTATCTGAATGTGCGTGCTGGTTGCTATGGCGAATCCAGGGCCAACGCCATAAAGTACGAGTATTAGCACCCCCTTAGGGGCCATACGAGCCTTAGTACGTCGTTCTACCATACATGGCATATGTCTTTGTTCTTTTACGATGTTGTTGAACCATATTACCACCATGATGGCTACTAACTAATTATTGTAATACCTATCTCTCAACGATTTTAAAGACTTTATTTTGACAATGTCTTCTTCTTAACAATTTCCCTTACTTTCTAACTCACACAGTATACAAAATTCCCAGTATATTCGTGGAATTTTATATAAAAATAGAAAAGGACATAAAGTAATTTAATCGGTTTGGGACTAAAACCCTGCTCTTAATGAAAATCGATTTTTCGAGCGCTTAACCTGAAAACTGCTTTTGAAGGTAGTGTGCTCGCGATTCATAGGCATTTAATCTGACCTAAAACGTTCGATATCACTGAGTATCCTCCAACCACTAGCTTTAATTTGATGGCAAATCAATATAAAGTGTCTGTTAACGAATAGGGAGTTTTGATATCACGCCCTTAGCTAATACTGATTAATATTAACTCTGTTTGAGCGACTAATTGCCATTACTTGCGACAGGAATACTATACTTTTTACTTTATCATACGCAGTATGTAAAGTATTGTAATCGTGCCGAAAAGAAAAAATTGAGATTTTAGCGGAAATAGGTCTTTTTGGGTCCCCTGAACATTGTTGACCAAGCTACAAAAAAATGTCTGTGTGTGTGTGTGTGTGTGTGTGTGTGTGTGTGTGTGTGTGTGTGTGTGTGTGTGTGTGTGTGTGTGTGTGTGTGTGTGTGTGTGTGTGTGTGTGTGTGTGTGTGTGTGTGTGTGTGTGTGTGTGTGTGTGTGTGTGTGTGTGTGTGTGTGTGTGTGTGTGTGTGTGTGTGTGTGTGTGTGTGTGTGTGTGTGTGTGTGTGTGTGTGTGTGTGTGTGTGTGTGTGTGTGTGTGTGTGTGTGTGTGTGTGTGTGTGTGTGTGTGTGTGTGTGTGTGTGTGTGTGTGTGTGTGTGTGTGTGTGTGTGTGTGTGTGTGTGTGTGTGTGTGTGTGTGTGTGTGTGTGTGTGTGTGTGTGTGTGTGTGTGTGTGTGTGTGTGTGTGTGTGTGTGTGTGTGTGTGTGTGTGTGTGTGTGTGTGTGTGTGTGTGTGTGTGTGTGTGTGTGTGTGTGTGTGTGTGTGTGTGTGTGTGTGTGTGTGTGTGTGTGTGTGTGTGTGTGTGTGTGTGTGTGTGTGTGTGTGTGTGTGTGTGTGTGTGTGTGTGTGTGTGTGTGTGTGTGTGTGTGTGTGTGTGTGTGTGTATTTGTGTGTGTGTGTGTGTGTGCGCGTGTGTAAACGATTTTTGTGGAGACGATTCCGGAGAAACTACTGAAGGTATCGGAACGAAAGTTCATATTTAGAAGTTTCATGACCTAACTTAGAGCTGAAAAGCTTTTGGTTCACAAGGGTCCAAAGGAACTGGTAGTTTATTCTAAGCCTTTTTCAAGGGTTTTGCAAATGAGCCGCCATTTCTGTAATTTCGTCAAAATAGTTAAATAATAAATTAATGTAGAGGAAATTTTGAATAATTTATGTTTATGACATTTTTTGGTAAAATTCATAGTTTAGCTGCAAGAGCAAATTCTATTTGATCGAGATCGGTCGCATCTGCATTAATATGAAACTACATAGTTGCCAGGATTTTGACAAATATTTTTTTGTGTTGTCACATTCGGAAACAGCTGATCTCATCAGAGGTTGGAGAACCACTATGGAACGTTGCCACTGTAGTGCGGCAAATTATAAAATACAAATTTCAAATAAAATAAGATCACCAATTTGATTGATTGTTGATAAGAAATATCAACCCGTTATATATAATTCTAAAAACGATAAATTGAGAAAATTATAAATAAAGTATAGCGATGAGTGTAGTTTTATTTTAGTATGTTGGTAGGGATGTGTCATGAACAAATATAAATCTGTCAGAATTTGAATTAGCTTTTTAAGGTGCATTTTCATTAGTGCTAATGGCAGTGGTAGCAGACGCCATTTTAGTATTTCTAATAGAAAATTGCTAGTGACTCATGTTTATGTACATGCAAACTAATATGTGTCACTATCACGATATGTAAGAAATACTATAATTTCGTATTCTACCACCGCCATTAGCTACCATTACCTACCAATCGGAACGCACCTTTAAACTTGACGTTTCGTCAAAGTGGAACCAACCTAGCATTTACTATACAGAAATTTTTTATTTATTTATTTTTTTAAATACGTGTTTCTTAAAAAGCAACACAATAAACGTTAATGTCGCTCCTGCCAAAAACTAGATAGCGCTACTCGCTCACATGCGACGGCGACACTCCGCCTTCGGTGACGCGCCGCATCACCGCTCGTCGCGCTATTCCGTACTTTCGGCATTTGTGACATAAATAACTATTATTCTAATGACGTAGTGTAGGTAGTGTCAAATGCTGATTCTTTGACAATACCTACGATTTATCTCAATAGAATAGATTCTCATGCAGCTAAACTATTAATTTTATATATTGTATGATAAAGTCATGTGCCTGGCCACATCAGATTTTCTATTATGTAGAAATAGTACAGTATGGCGGTTTACAGAATTTTGACAGATTTTTACGCTTTTTACGTTTGTCATTTGGCGACGTTGTCAATACCTGTGAGGTATCACTATTTTTGTGAAGATTTTTTAATTTACTACTCCGGTTAATAAAGTTTTACTTTAAAACCAATTTTTTTAAGTTGACAACATAATATACCCTTAATACTTGAGGATTTGAGGAAAAGCGTGTCTAAAATTGCCAAAAATATTACAACAATTTTATAATCTTTTATTCTCAGCATTTGTTATTACTTGGAAAACTTGGAACCAGAACAAAACGATGGAGAAAGAAATAATGGCCAGAAGTTAATTTCACTGCTTAATTAACTGTTTTTCTTATTTGTTATTGAATACTTATTTCAATTCTAGAAATTAAAATTTAATACTTTGTAAAACGTTATTTGTCATTACTTTGAATATACTTCACTCTATATCTGAAATCTACATAATGAATCCATACACAATCCATAATATTAGCTTTCTAACAATTTGTCATACATAATACATAATGAATCCATACACAATCCATAATATTAGCTTTCTAACAATTTGTAGATATCCCGCCTTCGGGCCCGGCTATTATCCCGTCAAATAAAGCCACATATTGTGGACAAACAGAACCGCAAGTTCCTAATCGATGTTCAATGTACGTTAATATATACAATAATCAACAGTGATAGTTGTGTTGGCGAACCGAAGCGCCATGTTTATTCTATTCTCGCGTTCGGATGATGATGTGTTGACACAAGGTGCCCATCATCGTCGTTACGAGTCGCATTGTGTGATATTCATAACCGCCGACCTGACATTCCCGACAATCCGCTCCACACAATATCAGTATTGTATCAATTTCGAATATGCGAAGGTTAAAGGCCATGTTATTTCTTCTTGCTGTTTGTCTGTATAATTATACAGAGAACTGTATAATCATCATACGGCAAGTTTCATAATGTAAATTGAAAGACAACGATGTATAGTATGAAATCTGTAATGTGGTCGATCTCTATTTTTGGGGCTCCCAGTAATAATATATGAGACCATGAAAAAATATATGTATGATAGTGATCTACTTGATACCGGTTTCGTTGTTGCGAAGGAATTAGTATTATTATTTTTGATAATGATAACTTCCAATTCTTTTTGGGTTGATGTTCTATATTTGTTGTGCTTTTAATTTATAAAAGCGTTTCAAAAGGTTACTATTATGTTTCTTTTTGTTTTCAGAAGAGATAATAAGATCAAATAAAAACTGTTCCTATGTAGGTACCTATTGATGTTGTTTTTTTTTATTAAATAAGAAATATCATATTACATTTAAAAAAATCGAGAAAAGTACAGTTAAAAGTCATTGATAATTTTTTTTTGTTAATGAAATGCGAATAGGCGTTTTGGTATATTTCTTTGCACTGAATACGAATCCAAATACTAATTGAATTTTATTAAGTTCTCGCAAACTTTCTAAAGAATGTACACACATAAAAATTTTACGGAGAGAATTTGCACGTAGTTAGTTGTACACAAAAAAGAGTGATTTTTTCTCCGAAAATCAGTTGATTGTGTGCTAAAATATGTGTTGATATGTGTGTTGATATACGTAATATCGGAGTTAATTTAACTACACAGCACGGAGTTGAAAATAGTTTATATCCGAAATGGTGAAAATTTTCACTGGAGCTGTGAAATTAAAATTAACACCATGCAGGGTGTTGAAATAACTGACAAAATGAGAGAAAGTACACTTTTTGGAGTTGATATGACTGAACATTGTGACGAAGTGATAAAACTCCTAAAAGTAAACATTAATTCCCTGTGTAATATTGATTTCTAACTCCGTTTTGGAGTGAATAATCTCCAAAAACGTAAGATTTATACTGTAAAGACAAAAACTTACGGTTTGACAACAACAGGCGTCAACATGTCGCCACCAAGACGGTTTGCAGTTTGCTTCGCAGTGTGTTGTGGTCGTCACTTATACTCCTAAGTTTGCGGGGTGCAGTTGCGAGTGAGTTTCATTTCCATTACTTTTAATATTTTATATGTAAGTACATTATTATTTCAAATGGAGCAGTGTATTTCCATACGAGTTAAATACGGACAAATAAAAAAATGGGTCAGAATTATCAACGATGTACTAAATTTCGACACAATTAATACTACAGGTAAGTTACTTATATTACTACATATGTATGTATGTACGTAGACATATGTATGCGTGTACATTACTTATTCGTTGTGCTCACATGCTTTTATAATTTTGTAGTTTATAAAAATGTTACGCACACTACTAATGTACTATAGAAAATAGCTTGTGAAGATACCGGCTAGTCAAATGCACAGTACGTTTGTTGCCGCATTTGTGGTACCTTCATACCGAGTATGAGACTGCATTGTACCTACAGAATGCATGTCGATTTTTGTGTTTTTTTATGAAGTAGTGTGTATTCCTTTCCGTTGTCCGGCAATGCGTTTTTTTTTTTTTTTTTTTCTATTTGCCTTACTACTTACAAAAATACAACAATTCTGCACATATTTCTTTTTTTTATGTAGGTACAGTTGGCAAGCTATTTAAAATAGCAGAGACAAAATATCAAGATATAAAGTATTATGATGACGCGAGTTATGAAATCGACAAGGAGTTATTGGTAGACTTCATATGGCACAGTCAACGAGGAATTACTTTGGTGATAAAGACGGGCGAAGAGAATGACGATGTTAATACAAATGCTTTAAGTAAATATTAATTTTTATAAATAATATATTATTTGTTTTGATATGAGGTACACATTCCTTATAATAAGGCGAATGATATGTATATAGTTACCAATTATATTATATGTACTTAGTTATTAATGAAAGTACTCTAGACTTTATGTAGTGTGTTATATTTGATATTAGTTATTAATTTATTATTATTAATATTAATACGGAGATTATTGTTATATTTAGGATAAATATAACAATATTTAGGATTAAATATTTAGGATGTATTTTATTTATTGAGTATTGTGCAAACATGTATATTCATTTACTTGTTCTTTCGAAAAATAAATTGTTAAAATGTATTTTAGATTTTTACTGGTCTCCGTCATATTCCTAATAAAGATAAGAACCGCTCTGAAAAAACAACTCTATTTGGTACATATTTAACTTCATTACGTACGCAAACAACTCTTTTAGGGAAAGAATAATTTCGCCAATAAAAGAAAAGCACCCCGCAACAGGGTAATTTTAACACTAATAAAGGAGTTACGTAACATCTCCACGGATGTATTTCACTACTACAGAAGAACTTTTGCACTCCCGAACGCGGAAGTTTGACACGCGGGGAGATTATTTTATGTCTATAAAGGAGTAAACCTGCATTTCCCTAAACATATATTTTCAACTCCGTTACAAATAATAATAACTATAAAAAGAGTGAATGAGCTCTGTAAAAATTCAACTGATTTAACTACATGCGCAAACGGTCGCGAGGGAGATCCATAGCGGTGTTGAATCGGTGTTAAATCCAACTCCGTATTTTTATGTGTGTAGTAAATGATTCAAAATTATTTATGAACCCAAATATTTGGAGATTGTTTCCAGAGGTTATTTTGTTTATATGTAACATATAATTGTAAGTAATATTATCAATTGAAGTTAATGAATAATATAGAGTGTGTCCGTTTAATGCAATATCGAAGTAACTAACTAACGAAGTAAGTAATTGAGTTAGAAGGAACTTCAAATCAAAGTTATTCATGGATTGACATTGTTTATTAAGAGATGCAAGAAACCCGAAACGCGAAACCGGTATTGTGATATATCTATTTAATAAATTTCAGCATTCCTGAAGAAGAATTTTCCTTTTTCTTTTATTCAATATTTTTTATTAATCCAATATTTAAAATAATAATCCCATGATAAAATAATACATAAAAATAACACTGAATAATGTGCCCATGAAACGGCGACCGCCACCGCTATTTGTTACTATTTTTCCGCGAAACCCCCGACGACATTTCGCGGAACCCCTGGGTTCCGCGGAACCCCGGTTGGGCAACGCTGCGGCCTAGTGTATATGGGACTTCTATCAAGTATATGAGATCTGTCAACCTTAGATTTGACGTATCATTTAATAATATTATATTTTAATTATAAAATATAGATATTTTTTTACTATTATGAAGTTTGATGATTAGTGAGAAGTATGACGGAAATGAAAAATGACGGAAAAGAACTGATGGCAGGATTAAAAATAAGGGTTGATTAAAAAAACCAATCGCATAACCAAACACTGGGAACGCCAAACCTTTCTATTTTTATTTGAAATTGAAACATAACATTTGGACATGTAGAGCTACCGTTTACACATTTTCGCCGAATCGCGATGAAAACAGTTAATATTTTCCCATTGCGGCCGAAAACCGCCAAAATATTTATGCAATAATTAAAACTAGGTCCCCGTCGACTGATATTTTTCAATTACTGTAATATTTTCCGTAAATCATTTGCGTGTAACGCCGCATCGAACTGGATCGCCTTTCACAGCACACGTTGATTTATTATTTGAACGATGTGATTAATTTTCACTTTGTTGTGCGTTATTAAATTTTTCCGTCCGAATGTAAATATATACGGTGTCCAGTTTCATTTTTGCGTGATTTATTTGTTGTAATGCTCATATTATGAAAACCGTTTGGGATTTGTTTGGTATTTAATTGGGAATACTCTGAATAGGTACCATTGGAAATTTCAGGCTGGGATAATATTATTTCAATATTCGTTCCGTTACTATTTATATTATTTTATTGTAATTGTTTATGCTGTGGTATAATAAATTTCGTGGTTTTAATACTCTCGATAAACTTTTAAACATTTTAATTTCAAAAGTATTACTGATACTGGTGTTTATATAGGAGTAATGATTATTTGTGTGCATTTAATACTGGTGTGCTATGAATATGTTAACCGTATGGAAGTGTAACATTATTACATTTAAAACCTACACAATTTATTTTTTAAATCATGTTTTTGTAATGCGTATAGTGTTCAACAAATTCATGTCGAACTGGTTGATCCATATTTTCAAATTCCTTGCGTTTTTTATGCAATATCATCTATCTCACTTTTTCATTCTGTGAAATTTGGTATTGATCAATACATATCTACATGTGCCTCAATTATTTTACTACAAAAAATTATTAATTAACATTTGAGATAGATGGAGTCATATATTTAAGAGAACATTTCACATTTTTCTCAGTACCTATTTCGGCAAAAATTCAAAATAAAAACTTCTGAATCTGTGAACTAGCGTTCTAAATTCTGTCTAGTTTTTGAGAAAGATATTCATTTCATTCTATGGCAGTTATTTATTGATGATTTTCTAAAAGATTTTCACATTTTTAGACTGTTTTTGTAAATATTATTAAATTAAAGTTTGTTTCGATTTTGGTGTCCTTTAGACACGTGTTAATATGCACAGTGAGGATCTCAAATTTTACAAAACCTATGAGTAGATATCAAGGAACATATTGAAAGGGTTCCGAAAAAAAATTATTTGAACAAAACACAATTTTCAATGTTTTTAAATTTATTTCATCGACATTTTATAAATACCGACCCCTAGCTTTCTTATCGGCTTTAGTCCTAAACAGAACATTTTCACACGAAAAACAAACGAAATCAGAAAATTTACAATTTAAAATTCAGGGAGAACATAAATTTTATGAAGAGGCATTTTGATAGACTTTGCTCTGAATACGGCACAAAAATTATTACCCATATAACAGGCCTCTGCACCAGATTAATTCAAGGTGATATTTTCAATCTCATATAGTTCTGGAAATGTAGATTTTTGCTTTATCATACCGTAGTACGATAACGTATTTTTTGGTTATCGTGCTGAAAAAAAAAATATGAGATTTTTGCGGAAATATTTCCGCAAAACTCTCAATGTTTTTTGACATATCTCCTGAACATGGACCCCCTGAACATTTTTGCCCAAGGTACAAAAAAATGTCTGTGTGTGTGTGTCGGTGCGAAACTTATAAACATATTTATAATGCAAATGTGTAAATAAAACCTCTTTTCTTTTGTTTGGTTAAATTATTTTAATGGGTACATGTTTCGTCTTACGACATCTTCACCCCAAATCTACAATATGCAATACAGCACTTAATCTAGGTAAGCACATACAAATATTTTAAAAATTACTCACGGTCAAAATTAAATAAATTACACAGTACACAACAACACCTTTCTATCATCTTAGAAATCATATTTAAAAAAATCATATTTATAAGTTTCATCACCAAACTTAGAGCTGAAAAGCTTTTTGTTCAAAAGGGTCCAATGGAACAGGAGGTTTACCTAGCATCTTTTAACGATTTTGCAAAGAGCCATCATTTCTGTAATTTCGCAAAATAGTTAAATAATAAATTAAAGTAGATGGCATTCTGAATAATTTATGCATATGACATTTTTTGGTAAAATTAATGGTTTAGCTGCAAGAGCAAATTCTATTTGATCGAAATCGTTCGCATCTGCATTTATATAAAACTAGTTAGCCAGGATTTGACAAATATTTTCATTCTAATCATAGTAGGTAGTGTCAAATGCTGATGCTTTGACAATACCTACTGTCAATAGTTTCAAAATATCTGTCAAATACTGGCTAGCTAATTTTATTTTAATGCAGACACGACTGATCTCAATCATATAGATTCTCATGCAGCTAAACTATGAATTTTATATATTGTATGATAAAGTCATGTGCCTGGCCACATCAGATTTTTTACCTTGCGGTCATCGAAATTTTATAAATGAGAATCCCCAGTTTTCTTTTTTCGACTTTCAATACATCACTTAGTCCTAAATACCACATTTTCGCGAAAAAGACAAGTGAAAATAGAAAATTTAAATGTTTACCTCTGAGGAACATGAATTTTGTGAATAGGACTTTTGAAACATTCCTTTGCTCTGAATACGTATCAGAAATATCCCATTTTAATCTCATATTTTCTTGGAAATTTTTTATTTATTATTTATATATTTTTTTATTATTTATATTATTTTTTATTTATTTAAAATTTTATTATCAAGATATATTGCTCTCTATCTATTCAATATTTTCTATTATAATATTGTCTCTTTTAATCATAACTCTATATAATATCAATGCGGGCAACAGAACAATACAAAAGTCGACAATGGTGGACTCTATGCTTAAAGGTATGGAACACTCATAGAAAGGCAACGATATTACTACAGTTGCCGTTCGGATCGGACTCGTAAACTGTTGGGGTTCAATATTTGTTGAATGTTGTCCGCACATTTTATTAGAGCCTGTCACCCCTAAAAACCACCACTTAACGTGCACGTATGCAGTTTTTTCACATTTTACCGCAAAACGGTGACGATTTCGATATTTTAACTCCTGTACAAAAATAATGTTTGAAGTTCTGCACAAGGCAGTGACCATTTTTTCTATTGTTTTCAAACTACGAAAACCACTTTTTTGCCAAGTTTGTTGTTGGATTTAATACAAAACTATAATAATTATTGACGCAAAAATGTAAATTCAAAATTAGTAACAAAAGAAAGTGTTGGTATAGGAATACCCCGTGTATGATGGAGCTTGTAAATAGGGTCTGAGTTTGTTTAAAATGGTAAGATATGAAAGAAAAATCACAAAGTTGAAGACAAATATAACAAATACTCGAAAAAGGTATTTATCTCTTTCTAACACTTGCTATTTTTTGTAGCCCATTCAACTTCAGCTTTTATATTATAAAACAACATTGTAGTTGTTAAATTTTCACTGTCCCGTGATTCATTACATCTGAATATAATTAGTCTGTGTTTAGCACTTCATTACAATCTCCGACCATCTGTTACTCTCAGTGCACGGACAAGATGGAAATATGGTCGTATTTAATTACCTGCGCTGCAACTAATATATTAACGTGTCTGGCAAATCACTGTGTTTGCAACATTTAGGTGGGGTCCGATGCAGACGTATGGCCAGAGCCGTTTACCAGACGCGAGACATGCTCTCTCCCACAATGTGTGCGCCGCTGCAATGTCTAATTACGAAAAAAAAAGGACGAAGAAAAGTGCGTTTTGATTAATACGCCCGACATGTACGAGTTAATCAACCGAGACGATATGTGGTAATAGTGAAATGTATTGGTGACCAGATATGACTTATATGGTAATGCGATATTGTCGTTATTCAATTACTACTGGTGTTGGTAACAGATCTATATTGACACCTAGACTCGGTCTAAGGCACACATTCTGTGTTTAAAATATGTTATAAGTCGTCTTGATGGCCAACAAGATATATACATCCAAATTTAACAAAAATGATTTTAGATTTTTCTCTTTGTGACTTAATTGTCTAGAATGTGCCTACCTTTCTTCCTTCGTAGCCCATGAGTGAGTTTTTAGGTCCGTCTGACGTAACGTGCCCTAATTTTTAACGGCAACAGCAGTGAAAATCCTATGATGGTAGTAAATCGAAGTATTCCAGCTAATTATGAACGGTTTCATGTCACAATTCTTCCCGTCACACGAACACGAATACTAGTAAAAACTTGCAGTAATTTTACTGATAAATTGAGAACCAAAACCGTACCGATGTAATAACATGTATTCAGAACCGCAGTATGAGATCAACTAAACGACGACGACATAGTATGTATTACACAATGAGGTGTTTATAGGGAAAACTGCGACTCTCGAGTTGTCGCTGTTTGGCCATAGCCCGACCAGTTTTTCTACGCTCTCGACCTCATGCCATTTGAAAACTTATTTACCTAAATAGTCGACTAGATTGTAATTTAATTTCAGCAGTTTTGTACCGCTAATATGGCTACGAATATAAATAATTACGCCGATATACTGTGGGTCAAAAATGAAGAGTCTGTAACTTCGTGTTACCTTAAATTTATCTGTTCATTGTTTTACCATTGTTTAATAGACTATGTTTAGACTGTGAGAGGGTATTTATGTTTTATTTTTCTACTGCAGCATCTCTGATTTTGTCACAATATATACCTGTGATATTGGGCTTATTTCTATGAAATTAGAGCAAACACATATAGGACAGATTTCACTGGACAAATACGGTAATTTTACAGTGGAATCGACTTTTTCTACAATAGAACTACGTTTCTTTGCAGAACTGTTGCTGGTTACTTGATGCTGCGAAATTGCTTTACAAATTTTTCTCTGTGCATAAAACTTTTTACTTAGAATAACATTTACTTGGTAACAACATTCGGGGTAAAAAGTACACCATGTATAATGTGTTTTTGTTGGGGTTCCTCCGGTTTGCAACCCTATTTCAAGGGTTTCGCAAGGGCAACAAGGTTGAGAAACGATGCCTCAAAAAGTTATTAGGTCGGTGAATTTGGTATCAGTTCTGATACCAAATTCGCCAAATTACAAAATTCAAAATAGAGTATATAATATGGCTGACGCAGAAATGATACATAATAGTAGAACAACGATGAGGATGGTAACTAAGCATCATTGTTTTTATCTTTTATGTGAATTAAAATTTTGAAAAAATAATTGAATATTAAAATGGCGGCTCATAAAATATAAAAATGCATTTTAAAGATCGTTCATTAAGATTCTGATATCATATTTGTAATGATCGTAATACTTATTTTATTACTACGCTTGGTGTTTCTTTGTTTTAAAATCGATAATATTTAATCTTGCAATTGAAAATCTTAAAAAATTTTCCATTCCTGTTGGAATTTCGCATGTAGACAGATTTCCGGTAACAATGCAAGGATCAAAAATATTTTTTTAAATATGATAAATTTCCAAAATATGGAAAATTTGTCCAATTGAGTTGAAATTTTGTACGTGGACATTAGGGTGGTTCAAAAATGCATTGCATTTTTGTGATGATGGAAAGCAACGATCCCCCAACGATCATTTATAAATCCAAAAAAGTGGACTTTTTTTTCTCCAAAATTTTTATTGGTGACTATCTAAGCATCAAATTTACAAAAGAAAATGCAGGGGAAAAAGACATTTTTTGGTATTTTTCGAATAATTGTTCCGGGTTTGGGAGAACTTAAGATTAAAGTTATAGGATTTGTAGAGGACTTTCCAATGAAGAATTTGAGGTATTGTACATATGGCTTTGACGCCCCCAACCCACCCCAGTGCCGTGAAAACTACCCTTAAATGAAAAATTTCTTCAGAAAATTTACCCTTCTAATCACTTCATTCTCTTTTTTCTCATTGAAATTATTACTATAAGTCTAGTTGAATGTTTATAACCAATTGTCAGGTAATTTTGATTTATTTAAACAAATTCCATTTGTTTCAATAATTCGCTTTTCTCGAAACTCCGTCGGACATTTGTTTTCTGAGACCGAAATGGCAGTTTATTATCTTAGAGTGACAAATTCTTCCTATTGTTTAAATAATCAATGATTATTATTTTTCAACTGTTGTTCTAATTATGGTAGACGTCAGATTTTTTGTGAAATTAACTTATAAATTTCATGTTCGAGGTATCTTGCCTATGTTATAAGCTAACAAACCCATATTTGTTTAAACAAATTCCATTCGTTTAAACAAAATTTTTTAGATCGGTCTGGCCAACTGTTATTGTCAAGTGACCATTTATTTTTTGGGATAATTTCCATTGTTTAAGTAATATTATTCAAATGAATAATGGTGATATACAGGTAGTATGTAAATTTTAACACGAGCAGCCGAATAATATTTTATTATTAAAACAATAGAAATCAGCCCAAAATATAAATGTTACTTGAGAACAACGTTAGCAGAATAACGACCTAAAAAATAATTTTAGGTGAATTGCAAACAAAATGTTTAAATAAATGTGGTTTCATTAGATAATATAGGCAAGACATCTCGAACATGAAATTTATGTTAATCTCCCAAAAGAGGTGAATTTTAACCATAATTAGAAAAAGTTGAAGTAAATAATAATTTATTTAAACAATAGCAGATTTTTTTTAATGAACAGTGTAACTCTAAGATAATAAGTAACTCTAAGACGAATTTTCGAGAAAAAAAAAATTAATTAAACAAATACTCCTGGTGAAAATGTATAAATCAATAAAAAATTGAATAGGTATCTTCAAAAATTTTGAATAAATTTTTAAATTTGTAAAGCTTGTCCAAACTGTTTGAAATTTAGCATGTGAACAGATTTCCGGTGAGAATGCATGCAACAGTAAAAACAAAAAGAACTATTTTAGAAAATTTAGCAAAATTTTTGGAATTTTTATGTATAAAGCGTAGTTAAAAAAAATTGACATAAACTCATTTATCATATTTATATACGTAAAGCGTTTTTGTACGAGTTAAAAAAATATTGGGCAGTCCATTTCTTTTTTTTATCTAGAACCGAAAAGCACTCATAAAATATCTTGAATAGGTGAAATTCAGTAATTTGTGGTAGTTGCTATGGCTGATTAAATTCGATGTCAACAACTTAAAAAAGTAAAACACCGGATCCAACACAAAAATAGTTCCGAATTACCTATAATTCAAACATCCATTCAAATTAATGTAGTCAGTCTAAAATAGTTTTAAAAACTTCTACCGCCGTGCCATAAAGGACCAGCTATTTTTTTTTTTTAATATCAAATCGAATACTGACTGCTTTTTATTCTCATCGGTAGTATGGTCCATATCACCGTTATGGCTTCTTCTTCGTTATGGCTTCCGTTATGGTTTTTTTAATTCAGCCTGTACAGTGTACACACAAGCTGCAATACTTGTTTTAAAGCAAATGTGATTTTGACTAGAACTTTTCATATGGACCTATGCATATTGATCTTACCAATCTTTTGGAACAAACAATTTTAATGCTGGCTCATGGCGTCAACAAATAAACAAAATAAACAAAAAATTACAATAAAGAAAGTCCACCAAAAATTCATTTAATGATTAAATAATTCACACCTCTTCCAAATTATATACTTTCAAATTTGCGACGCTCTCATATCTCTTGTGACTTGAGGCCAGCAATCTTGAAAGTTAATTCGATTTTAATTGCAAAATCAACACGCGCTCGATTCGTATGTACGTGACGCTACGTAAACTTTATTTAATACCTAGCTTCAAAGTAATTGCCCCTATATTATACGGACATTATTTTATCACGACACAGCTGAAATGAAAATATCACGTTGCATCATAGCTCGCTACGAATGCTTAATGAATAAAAATTCTTTTGAACTTCTAAACAAATAGACGACTACATGAATGCCTGCCTTCTGTGATTCGTCAGAAAATAAAATTAAATTTGTGATCCTCATTTCAGATATAAGCAGTCAGCCACCTTTGATCCACAAGATATACAGCCTATCATTCAAACAACACCATTATAGAAAGAGAATCGGTGTTTTTTCGAGATGGTTCTGATTGAAATATTTGCCGACAGAACGAAAATAATGCCATTAGATAAAACAAAGTTGGGCGTGTGGAGCCAATGTACGTCCGTCTAATGATTAATAAATAAAAGTATCTGTCGTCTTTGTTTTGTGTATAGTAGGTGGCTATAACAGTATATCCATTGGCGCCCGCGGCGTTAACATCTGTGAAACGGAAGCCGCCGCGACGGCCGCCTCTCCTACGAAGTTTATTCCCGCGGCTTAATTTAAATTAATAACATTTTATTAGCTCCTGGCCCATCGTGCTGTTGTTCTGTTTAGTAAACCCACGCGGTACTTATTCGCCACTGGTCTGATATATGTATATGGTATACATTGTCTCTATTACACTACATTCATATGGAGTTGGTTAATTATGTACAGGCTGTTCATAAGATTTCGAACCATTTTGGTGAATATATTACTCAGAGTAGGGTTTCTCGGTTTCTTGAAAACGGTTCCCTTTATGACATTTCAAGTTTTTTAAATTTTAGAAACTGGGTCTAGAATGTAGATTGTGGATCCATTACGGTCCTAAGTTGTAATTTTTCGAGAAGAGAGTTTTGGATTGTCCTTAAAACGCAACAGCCAAATTTTGATTTAAAAGGTCTTGACAAAAGAAGAAGTTGTTCAATATGTTCTAGGTAAAGTGACCATTTTTCATAATTCGTATAAAAATTATTTTACTACTGAATTTGATATCTAATATTGCTAGCGTTAACTGCGTCAACTGAGTAAAAAAGGCAAATCAGCTAATTCTTTTGGCAGTTTCCTTTACCCATTTTACAAAAATCAACGACCAACACATTAAAAATCCGTCATAACGCGAATAGTTGTACATTCTTTATCTTCACTTTAGTGTATTGCTTTTAGGATTCTGTGGATATATACCTGAAAAATACCTGAAAAATAGTTGCTGCACATAAGTTGAGCTGGACTCTATTCTAGATATATTTTATTCTTTTCTGTTTACTAATTCCGTTATAAAAAATCTGATGTGGCCAGGCAGATGACTTTATCATACTATTTATAAAATTAATAGTACATAAATGAGATTCTATTTGATCGAGATCTGCATTAAAATAAAACTAATTAGCCAGGATTTGACAGATAATTTAATACAATAAAAAGTGGTCGAATTCATTATTTTTGTTTTATTTTAGCAATCCTTACATGTTTCGTGACCTACTGGGCACCTCTTCAAGCGCTATAGGAAATGAGATATAAATTACATAATTGACAATAAAATCAAACTCCAAAAACCTCAAATGTAAAAACTTACATTTTGTCAGGCGCTTTCTATGGAGAACATAAAACAACATGCAAAGAGACAAACAAACATATATGAGACTACAAGACAGATTATTTTTTGACAGTAGGTATTGTCAAAACATCAGCGCTTGACACTACCTGCTGACATTAGAATTAATTTATTTGTCAAATCTTGGCAAACTAAGATGCAGACACGATCGAACTCAAATACAATTTGCTCATGCAGCTAAACTATTAATTTTATAAAATAATGTCGTATGCATATGTTATTCAGAATTACCTCTACTTTAATTTATTATTTAACTATTTTGACAAAATTACAGAAATGGCAGCTCATTAGTAAAATTGACCCAATAGGACATATTACCGCTAAAATCTAATTTTTTTTGACACGATTACAATACAATATAATGCTACGTATGATAAAGTAAAAATAAAGTTGTTATCTTATGACGTCATATGCAAAATGTGAATTAAAATAAAATGTATAGTAGGGTGGTCCATTTCTTTTTCAAGTATAAAATTTTGGCTCTCCACAAAATTATTTTTATTCCATATGTGCTAACTAACATCTGTGTAAAATTTGAGCCTAATTGGGTAATATTTAGAGGTCGCTAGGATTAATGGTTTCTGGGGAAAGGTTAAATTTAGAAACAGTTTTTACAATTTATGTGTATTAGAAAAATACTAAAAAGTTAAATATTCATTCTAATAAATCTTTCACGGTTCATACAGTGCAGATTTGATTCGTTCATAGTCGTCTTCATGATATTGGTCTTAGAAGCAGTGGGAAATATCTTTCTATGCAGATCGACTACGCGAAGCATATATTGTTTCTGTAGTTCATTATTTGTAATAGTCGCATTAAATTTATTAACCAACGCTATCCTTCGCTCTGCAGAGTCGAAGTTTTGTTTCCATTTCAATGTAAACTGGATCCTTCTTCCACTATGTAGGAAAATTTCTAAGTAATGATGTGGCCTTTTCTCTTCCCTCATGTTATTAACAAATCAAAGAGAATGGTTGTACGTTTGATTACAATGGATTCAAGAGGATTCTGGTGATTAAATCTTTTACCGTCAAGTATTCTTAACACCTTTGCTTTTGGTGATGAAAAAATATTTTTAACCGTTTCTCTTTTAGACGCAACTATTACTCGTGAATCGAAGAATGCTAAACCAATCAGATATTCAGAAAATTACGAAAGATGACGACAAAAATCTTGCAATGCAACTGTACAAATCTTAACATTCGGATAGTTATTGATACGTTCAAGAAGACAGCCAAGAAAGTTTTAACACAAGGTAAAACTGAGGCTAGGTTTCGTGCGCCTGGTGCTTTACATCAAGCTCGTTGGATGGCACGGGCAATTTATTGTCTAATAAAGTATATGTTTCAGTACCAATTTGTCCTTATTGCAGCAGAGAAAAAAGGCGTCACAAGTAAGTTTATTTGTGAGTCTAGTATACGGTCGTTATTGGAATGAGGCACCTATAACTGAAAAAGCCCCTTTGAATGATACTAATCTTCTTGAACTTATCAATAACTATCCTAATGTAAAGACTTGTACAGTTGCATCGCAAAAAGTTTTGTCGTCATATTTGGTAATTTCTGAATTGGTTTAGCTTTCTTCGATTCACGAGTAACACTTGAGTCTAAATGAGAAATTGTTAAAAACGTTTTGTTATCACCAAAAGCAAAGGCGTTAACGGTAAAAGATGACGACTATGAACGAATAAAATTTGCAATGTATTAACCGTGAAAGATTTATTTGACCGAATATTTCAGTTTGTAGTATTTTTCTAATACATATAAATTTCTGTTCAGTATTATTCACTTCATTATTCCTTTTAATAACTGAGATACAACAAGAACAGTAATTACAAGAGATAACATTTTCAGTCATTTCATTTCATTTTAAGTTGTGTGCGTGTAATAAATTTTGAAGCAGAATCAAATTTTATCACACCTGTATACATATTAAATAATAAATTGGTTCTCCAAAACTTTAAGTCTTAGCTTGTAATTCATTAGAGAACTACCACTGAACACGTTATAAAGAAATTAATGTCTAACAAACATGTTCCTTATTACATCACCTCAAAGAAATGACCCATTTCACAAGTCGGTCGAAACCGACGATTACAGAAAATTATACACCATAACATAATACATACATTATTCTCAGCCATCAACCGCGAGTTCCAATAACACACCGATCCATCTACGATAAACCCATACGAAATAAATACGTTTATAAACTAATCGGAATTTAACATCAGCAATACGCCCAGCAAAAACTGCGGCATTATGCCTAATGGGCCGCCCATTTCTAGGACAAACCCGGACGTGCGAACCGCTTGATTAATATACGACAAAATTGTATATTAACCCGTCCATTACAAAGTATAAATTGCCGTTGACATCGGGGGGAAAAAAAACTGAAAATATACATTCGGAGCTGGTCCAAAACTAACGCGACAGCGGCACGCATGACCGCCCGAGAATATTTAGAGCCAATGGACATGCAACATTGGTCAAGAGACACATCAAGGAAGGCTTATTTATTTAAGGAATCGCTTTAAATGAGTATTTTTAAAAGCCGCTTCGACCGCTGACAACGTCGTTTACGGCTTCAGCGCCGCCGATGCGATGCTGAAAAAGAAACCACTTTGAATATGCGAAGTAAATTATGTCATTGCGAGTTACGTTGGTCCGCCGGAGCGCGGTTATTTAATGCTGCGAGAGTGGTCTGTGTAAAAACGTACTACTTTGTGATTCTTTCTGAGTGGCGATTGAAAATTAAAGAGCGACTCTTTAGTCACACCGTATTTGGTCGCTTTGTCTATAGAATGGTTTTAAAATGGTCCAACGAATTTCGGTTAAGCTGTAACACAGAATATACAAGTGAGTAGGTGTACCAATCCGGGATTACGGGATTCCGGGATCCCGACAAATAATGAGCCTTTTCGGGATCCCGGGATTTTAAATCTAAATTATTTTCTTATTTATTTGTTAAATGGCGGCATGTGGGCACTTATCTACAATAAATCAATTGATCTGTTATTTTTAAGTATAAACTTCAGTCTATAACAGCACCCTATTGATTAAATCAAGTATCACGCATAAATTGTTCGTGTACACCAACATGTTGCTATAATAGGAAGAACAGAATTTGCAAGAAGTAGTAATACTATCTGGAGGCAAACATGAAACTTATCAACTTGCTTAAGTAGTTTTCGTTACTTACCCTCATCAAATAATAAGGCTGTATTTAAAAAAGAAAAAAAAAGTGTCGGATGCATACCATTATTGCAAAAAAAATTATAATACATTTAATAGGCACTTGGTCGTAAAAATTACTCTGTTTCAATAGCTATTCATTACGGTATAAATCGCGACAAAACGCCTTCTAATTTCCGCGAAAGAGGTAATAAATAATACTTGGGCTAGCAAGTAGTCTCCTACAGTTACCTTGATCGAAAAACACACGATACAGAATGTTACTCCTTATCTACAGTTTTACAATAAATATTTTTTTTTTAAATCGTGTAGCAGCTACACGGAAGAAGTGAAACTTCTTACTATTCAAAAAAGAACAATCCCATATTAAATTTTGTATCGTACAGTTTCAGTTAGCAACAGTTCGCAATCCATTAATGGAAACGAAACTCTATACACTGGAATATGTCAATGGACGCCAAGCTTAGAAAAATACATGCAAAGAATAAGCGAGACAAACTTGACCCAAAATTCCCAAAATTTTGTAGGCTAATGGTCTCTACTATATCAGCAACTATTAATCCCAGTATGGGTGTATGGAATACAGTTATGAAGATGCACTGAGTAGTCCAACATCAACCTCATCCAGAGATGCCAAAATAAAGTGCTAAGGCCCATCGTTGGGGCGGCGTGGTACTTGAAAAACATCAATCTTCATCGGGACCTTCGCACGGAGATGGTAACGCAAATTTCAAAACTTGCCAAAAAGCACGAGCATTGTCGACGCCACCACGACAACTTTGAAGGCATCAAGCTGTTAGACAACAGTGCCTCGGCTGAAAAGAACTAAACCATTCGAGCTAGTGCGGGAGTAATCAAAAGCAGAGCACCTGCAGTGTATAAGTACATAGATAAAGTGTATGTAAACCAAAGTGTACCTAAGTGAAAATGCCCGCCGTCAACTCAGGTGGTAAAAAGGGTCAGACTAAAACAACTTGCCCCGATAGGCAAAATTATAGGAATACACATTATATTATCAGTTTAGATATAAATATAGACAGATAAGAGATAGAAATAACTTGTTTGTTATTGACTAGGTGCAATGCCACCTTAAGTCTGTGTGAGAATAAAATGCAAAAGTTTTTTTTTTAGTTTTCGTGAACGTTTATTTTGGGTGGTTCTTATTTTCTCCAGAATATGCTTTTTCTTCAAGCAGCACCTTATCGATAACAGCACCATTCACAAACAAAGATTTAGGTGCCACTACGTGTTTGACAATCATATTTCAGGGCGTTATTTTGGTTAATGTTTCATTTTATTTTATCGTAAAAAACAGGATATTGGGATAAAGGATATTGTTTGGTAGAGTATTATTTTATTTGAAAATGATGCAGATCTCTAGGAATCAAGAATATGGATTTCAAGTCCAAGCTTTACATACCAACTCTTGACACAATCATTGGCATTACATACTAGTGCAATTCGCTAACAACTCAGAAGTGGGATAGTGAACTACTTACCTACATTAAGCTAAATAGTGTTTTTTTACACATAATCGTCAATTCAATACATAAACTCAAATTGACAAACGCACATCCGACATTAACGCATAATCATCCAAAATTAACAACCAATTAATTCAAACTTACTCGTAGATACTTTATAGCGCGTAACAACAAATAACACAATTTATACGCGCCGTAGCATCGCAATTTCCGACGGCCGGTACATTCAAATAACCGAACTATAAATAACTGCTGAAGGTGCAATTAAGTAGTCAAAGGTGGCCGGTAACTGGCATGACAGTTGCCGATCGATTGGGATTCTCCACCGTTCCGTTTTCGTCCAGCCACAGCCAGAGCCGCCGTAGTTTATTCGTAGCGCATTCGGCATACCATTAATTGCAAATGTAAATTCGCTCTCCGCTATAAATTAGTGTGCTTTTTTGATCGTGCGTGCCTCGGTATATGTCTACATGTCAGCGGCGTGCGGTGCATTTGTTCGCAAGGTGTGCAGTGGAGAATAAATATTTGTGAATGTTTAGGATAAGAGTTAAATAAAATCTTTTAGTTTTGCAAGGATATTTTTACTTTACTACTTGTACTTACGAACAATTGTAGCAAAAAAATCATTTAAATATACCTTAAAAATGTATAAAAGTATTAAACTTACAGTCAAAATCAATTACAAGAGGCACCACTCATCAGGCAACAGAATGATGCGTTAGAGATATGAGTTACAATTTTGTGTCATTTCTTTTGATTCTTTTGTATTTTTCTGGCTTTTGGCTAATGATGATCCGTTGATCGAAACTAATACCAAAGTAAATATTCTTGCAAAATTAGGAAACTTTTATTTAACTCCTATCTTTATTAAACAATAATTACTACAATATTATTTATATACCTCATTGCCCCTTTCTGCTTTTTAAAACATTTATGATATTTTCATAAATACCGTCTTGGATTGGAAGTAACTTTTCTTATAACAGGAATAAAATTGACCGTGGCACAGAGGCCCGTAATAAGGTTGGGCTTTTGAAACACAGGCTTTAAACTTGCTCATGAGATGTTTTTGGCGTCTCTGATTCCAAATATGATACCAAATTTTAAAAATTCACGGTTGTGGAACTAATTGTGGCCACCAAAAACTATAAAATATATCCGATGTGCATGAAACTTATTTCCTGCACTAGAACTATACTTCTGATTCTTCTGATAACAGATTTTTGACATTCAAAATGGCGGAATCAAAATGGCGACCGAAAATGTAAACAATTTCCGAATTGCATGAAATTTATATCCTACAATTGTACAGGACTTCTGATTCAAAATCTGATATAATATTTACAAAACTCAGAATGGCGACAAAAAATGTTTGATTTGCATAAAACTTATTTTCTGCAACATTACAAGACTTTGCGGTTGGAGATTATACGAAGATGAGAGAGCTTCAAATTGAAAGTTACATTTTATGAATCTTTTCCACACAAGGAAGTACTATTGTACTATTATGCGTTTTTCCAATGTTTGCCTAAATGCTTAAAAAAGTTGATTCAATTAGATTTATCAGCCTGTGAATTCTGTTGAAAATATACAGGAAATAAGTTTCAATTAAATCCGGCAGGTTCTAGACTTTGGTTTGCAATATTAAATCCGCCATTCCGAATTTTGAAAATCTGACGACAAATTTGGATTTACAGATCGTCAAATGTCACAGGAAAAAAGTTTCATGTGAATTTAAATATATTTTGATTTTGGGTCCGCCATATTAATAATAATAATCCACGCCTCAACATCCCCCAACAGCGTTCGCCACTACGGGGGCATCGGCAGGCCCGAATTATCATTATTATGGCACGCGTCTGTGGCACGTCTTAATTGGTTTGGCTTTCAGCATTCGCCGAGGAGTAAAGGAAAATCACAGAAAACCTTTTACTCTGAAAGCAGGGTGTGAGAGTCGAACTCACCCCCCCCCCCAGGCTAATAGCCAAGCGCTTTACCGCTGCGCCACAGTCTGCCGGAATCAGTCATTCTCAATTAAATTTACAAAATCTGTCATGAGATTTGATATAAGGGAGCTTGAATTATGATAGGAAATAAGTTTCATGCAAATCCATAGCTTTTACATTTTTGGTCGCCATATTTAATCCGCCATTTTGAATTGTTTAAATCTGACTTATTTGGAATAACAGCAGGCAAGTTTCGCACGAATTCGAGAGTTTTTGGTCGTCATATCGAGTCCGCCATTTTGAATTTGAAAAAATAAAAATGGTATAGATTTGGTATCAGTGACAATTTTTTTTTACAATTTCCCAGGAAGGTGAATTTTGCTTCATTATACGGTCTCCGGGTTGATACTCCAATGTATATTAGTTTGCAACTCAATAGAAATTGATTGCATTTTATATAAAATCGGATGAAGTCGGATGACGTTTTCATACTATCTGAAAGCTAAAGGTACTACCTATCTGGTAGTATGCACCATTCGGCAAGATTGAGTGGAATATGTAACTTTTCTACTACTTAAAGTCAAATAAACGCAACGACTGATAAAAATACGAACAAGCTCGAAATGTTTTATGGTTTTCATCATTATTAAGGTGCATTAAGTAAGTACAACCCTCCAGGAAGAATAGCCATTTTAAAACAGTTATTCACATAACCATGTGAATACAAAGAAAATTGCACTTGAAGACAGTATTGAATTATTGTACTTACGGTAAAGAATACTTATTCTCCCGTGCCACAAGACGAGTATGGGGCTCATTCTACGAACTAGTTGCAACTAGAAATCAAGTTTTTTTGTGTTCCACATATGCATTGGTACCTTGTCTGGGTAACTGAGGATGTTTTACAATAGCAGCATTTTTTTATTTTAAATTAGGTTTTGGCAAGCTTTTCGGTAATTTTCGGAAATATGTACGCTTGCCCCCATTTAACTTGGCGAACAAACAAATATGAGCGAAATAAATAAAACTAAAATCTCATCTGGCTTTCTCTGGACTATTTATTCATGTTTAAAGAATGCATCGGTAAAAGTTCGATCAAACTGTGTTGGTAATTTTTGAATTTCACCTAAATTTGCAATGTTTAACGAATAGGTATGGTTCCGTAGTACCTATACGCAATGTCTGTGTATCGGTTGGATGTAAAGATCCGACACTGGACTAATAAATTAGTATGTTCTGTATTCAGTCTCTAGAATATAGTGCATTTTATCAATGGTAGAGTTTGCTATAGTTTATACATTATTTGCATACGTATAAAACAGCAATGATTCTATAATTCACCGATTTTAACACAAAGTGCACCGGTTGTCGCTGCACTGAGGTGGCAGCAGTCGTAAAGGCGGGTGAGTTATTACTCCATGTGGTGTAAATTACTTTAAATTATTATTATAACGAAATACTACTTAATATGTGTTTACGGTGTACATAATATATCATTTTTTGGCTATTTGTACTACTTTAAAAATTTTCTTTCTGTTTCCTCTGCACGTATAGACCGTACGCCACTGGTATATGTGTATCTATGTGTATATGTGTGTGTGTATGTACCGTCAGAGATACGTACATATACATACAACCCCGTCTTGTCTTTCGCTGCTGTTACTGCAATGTCTTGTTTAATTATATGACTCCATTAAGCGTCCCATCAGCATACCGAAGAGTCGTACCTGTTTGCGTTGCGGTACTCCTACGAGGATTCGGTTTATGGTGGTTTAAACAAAAGAGTAATTGTTATTGCCGTGTATTAAACGGCGACGCGAATAAACCTACGACCACAATTGTCTCGGTATTTATCGGTTATCTTTTTGCGTTTGAAAATGGTAATGATCTTCATACAAGTTCGTGTGCAAATAGGCCCGGCGTCTTTTGATGAAAGCTGTTGTGCGTCTATGGCCTGTCCATGAGCGAAAAATTATGGTTCTTAGAATATGTAATTACGAGCAAGTTACGAGATGTTTGTTAATTGTTGCTGGGTGTATAGAGCTTTAAATGAACTGAATTATTTATTTGCTGGAGTGTCGTCCAAGTTTGAATGATAAAAGTCGTTATTTTACAGTCTTGCGAACTCAAATGTGATATGACTATGTATTTTCGATCGCAATTTTTGGCCTGAATACGAATTCGATCTCAGGAGTTGGTCATCATGTGCGGTGTTTGAAAGAAATGAGTCGTCCTGACAGAGCTTTCAAAGCTTACTTTGTACTGACACACTGACAGCGTTTCTTTGTAGTTGTGCGCGCTTTTATGATATCGGTGTGCAGCAGAGGAATGGAACAAATTTAGTATAATTAAAACTGATTGTTATTTCAGGAATTCCTTGTACACGTCAGTTTTTGTTTGCTCAAATACACATTTCAATAACAAATTCAATTTTATGCTTTTAATTGATTTTGCCCCATGACGGCATCGATTATTTTTACTGGCAACCTTCAGTTATGTATTTTAATTGTGATCTATTCTTTAATTGTCTTCATGGTAGAATGACGAAAAAGGTAATTGAAAATTATTAATTTGATAATTAGGAACGTTTTCGATAGTTTTTTTATAATTATCAACTGAAACTTTTCTGAGGACCATTAAGTAAGGCACTATCTAATAAAATCAATACGGTCAAAATCAATTGTACCCTGAAAATTTAATTTGGTATAGACATAAATGTGCACTTTGATCACATAAAGCTGGCGTGTCCGAGTAGCGCATGTAAAATATCAAAATTCAAGCTTAAATTTGAGACCTTTCTCAAGTTTCCAGCACGTCAAGTTCTTGCGCTATGCATTGTCAAATATGGCAAAAACCACAATCTTTTGATGATAACTTTTTTAGGAATTTACGTGACGACCAACTTCCGAGATCTAAGTCTAATAATGTATGCCAGTGTAATAACTATTTATAATATTTATTGTTAAATTGATTGGCGGTCAACCTTACTTTTTGTGTACTAATTTAAATATAATAACTTGATCCTTTATGTGAAGTGAAGTTAGAAACTGGTGAAACAGATATCTGCTCATTACGAGTATTTTTGTAATATGCGACAACTCTATAATGTGTCATTTTTTTACTGTCAGACGTGTTTTTTGTTTGCTTTGGTATGAAAATGCACCGAACACTTAATATTTGAGTTTTTGAGCACACTTCTTACAAATAATGTGTCGTGATGGAAACTTTTCGTTATCAGGTTTCACTTTATACAGGGTGTGTCGTTCACCGTTCGGATATTTATAGTATAGAGCGTACATTTTATGAAGTAAACAAAAAATAAATGATGCATTTGTGTATGAAATGTCTACCTTATGTTTTACAGAATACTCCTAAATTAGCAATTTAATATTTACTGAAATTAAAAACAAGCAACAAATTGAAACATTTTAAATAAAAAAAAGCTAGGCATAAAAGGGTTAAAGTCATACAAAGGCAACTTAATCTTGTCAATTTTAAATCTCTGAAATGGTACATTTTTGTTTCCATGTTACAAATATTCGGGACGCGGAATGACGACCTGTATATATACATATATATATACATATATTATTTTATTGTAACAAGATCAAAAAATTGACGGTTTAATTATTGTGAATGATAATTAATCATTGATCCATTAAATTTTGTATGCTTTCCTTTAAAGTGTTTACGTACCTAATGAAGATTGTAAATTTTGTCCATGAGTTTTGCGGTAAGTTTTGTCATTTTTGTATCTACTATTTCAGTACTTCAAATTATCTACCACATAAGGTTAATGTCTTAAATTCAGACACTGTTCCGACATATTTCTGTTTAGTTGAATAAAATAAGAAATCTACAACAATGAACTTTATTTTAAGACATCCTGTTTGTTGATCTAACATTACACTTATCAACCCACAATAGCTTCTTATTATACTAATATTCTAACGGTTAGAATATGCTAAAAGTCTATTTTTCCCTTAAGGCGTGGATTATTACTATTATTACTATTACTATTATAAGGTAACTACAATTCAATTTCTTTTTACATCGCTAAAGATAACAGTAGTTAAGAAAATTCCAAAATACCTATTTAGGCTGACTAAAAATGCTTTATATTTTCAATAGCCCGGTGTACTACTGTTTTAACCAATATTATTTACAAATCTAGGGGTGTCAGAGTTAGGTACATGTAAATTCATCACGTCCTGAAATCAGAGATGTATGTCGGAATTGTGTAAATGGTTAGAAGTATAACATATAGCTCTATTGCTGTCTTTATAGAAGAAAATAACATATGTTACATCGTTTGCTATATTACAATTCACGGACATCGGAAAAATCATTATTGTGGCCTGAAACATTGAAATAAAGTAAAAATAAACTGTTCTTCTGTGACATTATTATTCAATGGTTGGAGAAAATATTTGTTAATAAAAAACAAGACAGCACAAAAGAAAATCATTCTAGAGAAATAAGATAAAGGAAGCGAAAAAGGAACAGAATAAAAAGCTGTGCCTAGAAAAACACTAAAAATTCCAGAAACATTAAAATACAGATGAGGGAGAGAGGGCAGACTGAAGAAGATTAAGTAGGGATTTACTAGACTGTGTTTCCTTAAAAATGGTAAAACATAAATGTTTACTTATGTTTTGTGGGTGCCGCAATTGTTTATTGATATAATTATTGCAAATGTCAATATTTTATCTCAAATTTCTCTGGTGCACTGGCAAGTAAATATCAATACACTTCCAACATGTCATTTTCTATCCGCAGTATCAATAAACGCCCATCATTTATTGAGCAGTTCAATAAATGATGGGCGTTTATCGCCTCCAACGGCCATCAAAATTGCGAACGCTAGGGGGCGTTGTAACAGTTCGCCCAGCAAATAAATAATTTCCAGTCTACCCTACACTGTGCTTCTTTAAACAAAAATTTAAATCAAAATTAGGTACCTATATAGCAGCCTGAACTATTTTTATATTTAATTAGACTACAAATATACACAACTCCTGCGAATTTCCTATGAGAACCGAGCGCCGTCGGAAACGGTTTCGTTAGCATCTTCTCACGGAGCGCGGAGAGCAACAAATTTAAAATTCTCCGCTTTATTCCGTGGCATTCCGTGTTCTGGGCGAATGGCTCTTGTGATGCACATGAATGGCTATTTACGGAGAGATCTCGTTCACTGTTACACGACCATCAATTAAACAATTACAAGGGCCCGACGGACGGCGATGCCGCCAGAGAAATCGGCGTTCGCTCTTAAGGCTGCATCTCCACGACTCTATAAAGCTGGAATTATGAGGAAGTGAGAGAAAGACGTGCCTACGCTTTTTTCAATTATACCTACACGTATGTGTACGTAAAGGCGTATTTTATCACGCTATGCTGGATAACGTGTCCCGCTTGCACGTCTGTAATTACTGGTGGTTATTAATTGATAATTAGTTAGTATAAATAATTATAATTGTTAGCGGATTTATCGCGGAAGTGCATAACTGCAGGTATTTTCTGTCGGGTTCGTGTTCAATATGCTGAAAGACTGTCGCTGCAATGTGTATGTATAAATATGAAATGACAAACTAATAAATAAATTGACAGCGTTGATGTGTGAGTAAAATCTTACCAATCAGAGTTGAGCCACGATTACGCTGATTTCGTCATTTGGCGGTGGGAATATTGATAAAAATATAAATATTAATAAAAACTTTTAGTATTGCTTATTGATTAAATTGATGTAGGTAACATGTAAACACAAATAGGTTGAAACTAAAATAAGGAATAATTATTCCTATAACTTTTTACTTTATCATACGCAGTATGATGAAGTATTGTAATCATGCCGAAAAAAAAATTTGAGATTTTAGCGGAATTAGGTCTTTTTGGGTTCCCTGAACATTTTTGACCAAGGTACAAAAAAATGTCTGTGTGTGTGTGTGTGTGTGTGTGTCTGTGCGTGTGTGTGTAAACGATTTTTGTGGCGACGATTCCGGAGAAACTACTAAAGGTATTGGGACGAAAGTTCATATTTAGAAGTTTCATGACCTAACTTAGAGCCGAAAAGCTTTTGGTTCAAAAGGGTCCAAAGGAACTGGTAGTTTATTCTAAGCCTTTTTCACGAATTTTGCAAATAAGCCGCCATTTCTGTAATTTCGTCAAAATAGTTAAATAATAAATTAAAGCAGAGGAAATTTTGAATAATTTATGCTTATGTTATTTTTTGGTAAAATTAATAGTTTAGCTTCAAGAGCAAATTCTATTTGATCGAGATCGGTCGCATCTGCATTGATATGAAATTACATAGTAGCCAGGATTTTGACAAATATTTTTTTGTGTTGTCACATTCTAAAACAGCTGATCTCATCAGAGGTTGGAGAACCACTATGGAACGTTGCCGCTGTAGTGTGGCAAATTATAAAATACAAATTTCAAATAAAATAAGATCACCAATTTGATTGTTTGTTGATGAGAAATATCAACCCGTCTTTATATCTAATTCTAAAAACGATAAATTGAGAAAATTATAAATAAAGTATAGCGATGAGTGTAGTTTTATTTTTGTATGTTGGTAGGGATGTGTCATGAACAAATATAAATCTGTCAGAATTTGAATTACCTTTTTAAGGTGCGTTTTCATTAGTGATAATGGCAGTGGTAGCAGACGCCGTTACAGTATTTCCAATAGAAAATTGTGTTTCTGAAAAAGTGACTCATGTTTATGTACATGCAAACTAATATGTGTCATTATCACGATATGTAAGAAATACTATTATTTCGTATTCTACCACCGCCATTAGCTACCATTACCTACCAATCGGAACGCACCTTTAAACTTGATGTTTCGTCAAAGTGGTACCAACCTAGCATTTACTATACAGAAATCATTTATTTATTTTTTTAAATACGTATTTCTTAAATAGCAACACAATAAACGTTGATGTCGCTCCTGCCAAAAACTAGATCGCGCGACTCGCTGACATGCGACTGCGACACTCCGCCTTCGGTGACGCGCCGCATCACCGCTCGTCGCGCTATTCCATACTTTCGGCATTTGTGACATAAATAACTATTATTCTAATGACGTAGTGTAGGTAGTGTCAAATGCTGATGCTTTGACAATACCTACGATTTATCTCAATAGAATAGATTCTCATGCAGCTAAACTATTAATTTTATATATTGTATGATAAAGTCATGTGCCTGGCCACATCAGATTTTTTAATTATTATTTTATTGAGAATATGATTAAATACAAAAATTGTTTTGGGGAAATCTTCTGCAAGTTTTGGCATCTTTTAGAAGATTTTAACTTTTGAGAAGAGCTGAGAAGAGGCGTCCGGTTTATTTTATGGCATTACACAAAAAAAAACTATCCGCGATAAAAATATGTAGTTGGAAATCGTAAAATTGATAACTTTTGGAACTTGGATTTTGTTAATGGAAAGATAAAGTTAGATTTCGTTTGATTTCGTTACTTTAAATACAACTCTGTATTCAAACAAATCCTAGCATGTACGGGTTTCGAAAAAATAAACTCATAATGTCAAAAAATCTAACATTTTAAATTATAGGGGAATTTTTCTAGAATATACTAAAAATACTCTAGCATCTTCAAAATGCTGTCAAATAAACCTGAAGTTTTGTACGTTTATCTGAAATGCTTAGAGTTTTAAAGCTCAAACAGAATTTAAAACCTTACGCAATAGGAACATTTTGAATCCAGATTCTTATTCACCGCAAATCTATCCACTCACACAAATTCCAGTTTCCCCAGTCTTATAATTTTTTAAGACCCGTTCTTTGATCAGTCAAAAGTGTGACCATAACGTAGCCTTTACTAATTAATCCTTTACTCTATATCAGAGGCAAAAATATGTAATTATATTTGTACAAACAACGGAAAAATTATGAAAACAAAAATGCCAAAACTTGCAGCTAAAACCTTGAGCAGAAAACAAAATGTAAAAAAACGGAAACCCTCTATACCGTGTCCGGCAGAAACTTGTGCACAAATGATGAAATATTTTAATATTAACTTTTCAGAAAATGCTATTCTTAATAAAATCTTCTGGATTGTCCCAAACTTAAAATGCAAATATTAGAATGTAATTAGCTGCTTTTACCGGATGTTACCAAAACTATGAAAAACACTGATGAATAAAGACCTTGATGATCAAAGCTATGCAATAATATACCTGGAGTTTTTATTAACAATTATCATATTTATTACCAATTTTTCAGAAAATTTTACTCCTTATAAATGAGCCTGAATTGTCTTAAACATGGAATGCAAATATGAGAGTGTAAGAATTGAAAGTAAAGTACCTTTATGTTCAAGGCGATGCAAAAATGTTAATTGAAAAAAAACTACGAAATTGTAATCACCATCTCCATTGCATATACCGCGTGTTGTCAAAAAGAACAAAATGACATAAGAGTAAAGTACCTTTATCTTCAAAGCTATGCAAAATTATTATTTGAAAAAGTCTTTCAAATTATTAGAAGGCATCAAATAGGAAATTATATTCACCGTCAACGTTCCATATATCGGGCGTTCATGCAACAACAAAGAATGAAAAATAAAATAATAAAAATAAAATATTCTCAAGTAATGTTAAAAAATGTGGCCAAGCGCATGACTTTATCATACTAGACAGCAGTGTCAAACGCTGATGTTCTGACTAGTTTTAAACCAGTACGAGCGATCTCGATGAAATAAAATTTGCTCATGCAGCTAAACTATTAATTTTATCAAACAAATTTCCTAAACATAAATTATACAAAATTTCTCTATTTTAATTTATTATTTCACTATCTTGATGAAATTGCAGAAATGGCGATTCATTTGCAAAATCGTTAAAAATGCTAAGGGTAAATATGCAGTTTCCTTTAGACTCTTTTGAACAAAAATTCTTTCAGCGCTAAGTTTGGTCATGAAACTTCTAAATATGAAGTTTGGTCCCGATACTTTTAGTAGTTTCCGGATTCGTGGCCACAAAAGGAGGGTAGGTACACACATATAGACACACACAGACATATTTTTCAGCTTCAAAAATTCAGGTCAAAATGTTTAGTGAACCCATAAGGACATACCTATTTCCGCTAAAATATCAAAAAAGTTTTCGCCACGATTACAATACTTTAATCATACTATTTATGATAAAGTAAAAAGAATCGCATTAGTGTCCAAATTTCTGTCGGACATGGTATAACCTAAGTTTTGCTTTTGCATTTATCAACCAAAATTAAAGACAATCTCACTTTTTTTGATAGAACAGCTTTTATAATAATGCTCCATTCGAAAGAAGCAGTTGGACTCTACCATTCCCAATTTGGGTTTGCAGATATTCATAACATTGTGTTAAATTAATAGACATGATCCAGGAGGATCAGTTGAATTTAATTTATCAAACATAATTTTGATATACAGGGTGTTACATTAGAAAAAGGAATAATGATGAACTAAATATTACCCTTACTGAAAAAAAAACCTTTGGCAGCGTAGGTCCGCCATCACATCAGGAAAACTTATTTAAACTTTTTCAAAGAAACCAATGACAATTTCTAGCTAGAGCCACCAAGATCTTCGGATCTTTATCTTATCGAATATATCTGCAACATTGTAGACAAGTCTCTATATATATTGCACCTGACTGTCAAAAGTTAAGAACTTCTTCAAAAGGCACAGGTATCCTAGGACGATATACAAGATATACAATCAGATTTCCTTTATAAATTTTTATAATTCAACATTCTCTGTAATTGAAACTCCAAATGCCAATACTGCCATAAGTGTTCATGAACCAAACTTTTAATGGAACAATATCCATTTCCCTCAACGCAAAATACGATAGCCTACGATAATTATTGTAATTAAGAGGAAACGCCATCGCTCTGGCTTTGGGTTGGGTTGGCTGTGGTAAACGCCTACGTGATCTTAAGGTGTCAATTTACATATAGGCGCCGCATCAGTGTTCTTAGTTCACTCTATTAGGCCAATTTATTAAATGAGCGTTTAATTTATGCGAAATTTAGCCGGCGGCTAAATGGCTTTGTTCGCGTCCGTGGAGCGGTTTTGTTAAATCGTTGCCGTTTATATGAAACGCTTTTACATGGCACTCTTGATGTTTCCCTTTCCTCCATATGCCCATTTTACCTAAGTCTTAAGTTCGCTATTATTGATAGTGTTGAGTGGTCACTGAAATTATGGCAATTTATCACGAGTATGCGTATTGCCTTTAAGGCTATGCGGCGGTCGTGCAACGTGCAAGTTAGACTAATAACCGAGCACTGTGTAAACTTACTTGTTTCCATAAATAGGAGTATGTTGTCCGGTATGCAATTTGTCTCCTGAATATTGCAAGAGTGAGGGAATATTGCGAGTTGACATCTCAGCGTTGTCGAGAACATTGTGAAATATCGACAGGACATAAAGTTACATGGACCGCTTGTAGCTTTCTGTTCGCAACAGTAAATTGAAAACGATTATTTTCGTATGACGTACAAACGTGGGTTCGTTAATTTTTAAGGCAAGTGTAAAGTCAAATGTGTGTCTTAAAAGTTGAAGTAGTGATAAAGTTCTTTTCTGATAAATTGTGTAGTGTATAATACCAACTACTTAGTGTTTTATTGAAAATAATGGCGTATAAATGTAGTTTATTTTATTATTTGTTATATTCATATAGGAATGCTTTTTTTATATTTTGCATGCACCGATTTGTATGATAAACATTTTGGTTGAACAACTGCGCTTCATGGATTGTCTAAGATTGAAATCTAATCATTGAGCAACAAAAACGGAAAAATAAAAAGAACAAAAACTATATAGTAGAATTGAAACCACACACATATGAGATTAAACATATACGTCCCTTAAGATGCTAAAAGCCTTTTGTTGTATTTTTAGTGTTATCCAACGATTATTTTTACTTAATATCTAGAAATATTGCATTTTTGTCTAGCTAAATCTTCACAATTGCCTACTGTGGGGCGGTTTGCTATGTTGAAGTGTCGTCCAGCATTCTAGCAAAACGTCCAGCATTTACATTTGGGCCGGTTATGGGCCGGATTACGAAAGGATGGTCCTTATTTATAAAGGAAAAAATCCATTCTTCCATAATTCTTGCGAAATTTGAGTTGGATCAAAACATTTATGTTCTAGTTTATGAGAAACAAATTTCTTTTGTAGTTTTAATTTAATAATTGTGATAAGTAAAGTTTTTGTAGTCAAACCAGATAAAAACTAGTTTTTATTATTTTTACTTTATCATACGCAGTATGTAAAGTATTGTAATCATGCCGAAAAAAAAAATTGAGATTTTAGCGGAAATAGGTCTTTATGGGTCCCCTGAACATTTTTGACCAAGGTACAAAAAAATGTCTGTGTGTGTGTGTGTGTGTGTGTGTACCCGATTTTTGTGACGACGGTTCCGGAGAAACTACTAAAGGTATCGGGACGAAAGTGCGTATTTAGTAGTTTTATGACCAAACTTAGAGCTGAAAAGCTTTTGGTTCAAAATGGTCCAAAGGAACTGGCTATTTACTCTTAGCATTTTTCAACGATTTTGGTCATTTCTGTAATTTCGTCAAAATAGATAAATAATAAATTAAAGTAGACGAAATTTTGAATAATTTATGCCTATGACATTTTTTGGTAAAATTAATAGTTTAGCTGCAAGAGCAAATTCTATTTGATCGAGATCGGTCGCATCTGCATTGATATGAAGCTACATAGTAGCCAGGATTTTGACAAATATTTTTTTGTGCTGTCACCACAGAAATGTCTATGGCTGTCACACTCGAAAACAGCTGATTTCATCAGAGGTTGGAGAACCGCTATGGAACGTTGCCTCTCTAGTGCAGCAAAGTACAAAATACAAAATTCAAATAAAATAAGATCACCAATTTGATTGTTTGTTGATAAGAAATATCAACCCGTTGTTATATCTAATTGTAAAAATGATAAATTGAGAAAATTGTAAATAAAGTATAGCGATGAGTGTAGTTATATTTTAGTATGTTGGTACGGATGTAACATTTACAGTGCCATGAACGAATATAAAGCTGTCAGAATTTGAAATAGCTTTTTAAACTTGACGTTTCGTGGTATCAGTGGTATCAACCTAACATTTCCTATACAGAAATATAACCATTTTTGATTTTTTTTAAATACGTATTTCTCAAAAAGGGACACAAAAAACGTTGATGTCACTCCTGCCGAAAGCGCCGGATCACCGCTCGTCGCGCTATTCCGTATTTTCGGCACTTGTGAGATAAATAACTATTATTCTGATGACAGTAGTAGTGACGGTAGTGTCAAATGCTGATGCTTTGACAATACCTACTATTGATACTATTGACTATCAAAATATCTGTCAAACCCCGGCCAACTAGTTTATATTTAATGCAGACACGATTTATCTCAATCAAATAGATTCTCATGCAGCTAAACTATTAATTTTATATTTTGTATGATAAAGTCATGTGCCTGGCCACATCAGATTTTTTATATTATTATTATATTCGATTTTGAGCCCCTTTTGGCACATGTTAATTTGTATTAATCGATCTCAGTTCATCACAGGAATTAAGTAGGTACCTATCAATATGAAAGAATAAATTGAGAGCGCAGCAAAAATTAAGAGTTGAAAACTAAGGATCACCCTAAAATAAGCTAATAATCTAAAAATATTAATTCAAAAAAAAAAAACGCTTTCGGTGTCGTTCTCAAAACACTAGATCACAAGCTTTTAGTAATTTTTATTTTTCCAACATTGATGACAATGACATCAAGTATCAAATGTTTTCCACAACTACCAACTGTTGAAGATACACCTACTCTAGATTGTAATATGACAACCGCAATTTTAGAAATTTATGTAAAATTAATGTCACAAAGTAGAAAAATAGTACATATATACTACTCGTTTTATATGACGTTTTGGCACGCTCGTTCCATTTGGGCATCACGAGCGTAAATAAGAATTGGAACTGCATGATTAAAAATGATCACCCGGCCGACAACTGCAGAAAAAAAATAAACCAAACTGTTTGTGATAATTATGCTTTATTACGTACCTTACACAGAAATTGTAAATTGTGTAAATTGTAAATTGTGTAAATTCGCGTTTTTTTTGTTTATTATTTAAAATTATGAAGAACATTCTGTTGTTTGCATTCTATGAAAATAATTCCTGACAAAATAGGAAGCACACTAACGACTATATCATTCAAAAACACAAGATATATCCAAAAATAAATCGGACAACTAAGGAAATAGGTAAGTATTAAGGAAAACAAGTATCTGTAGAACATACTGCCTAATAAAAAAATTAATATAATTAACATCATAAGTTTTACTATTAAATTCAGGGGTAATTATGTAAAGAACATTGGCACTAGTTACATAGGTAAGTACATGCTGGATTATTTTCTAGTTTTGTTTGCAGTCGATTCAATGGTTTAAAAGATATTTCTGATTAGGTGACACGAAATAAGGCTGTATCTCGTTGACCCTCCGTTCAATCTTAATAAAAACTACACCATTCAACTCCTCTCTACTAAACTATAGGAACGTCAAAAAGGCCGATCGCGATTCCTTGAAATAGTAGGCGTATACAAAGGTCGGCGTATTATGCGACAGTTTGCGTTCTTAATTGGTACGTGTATAGAAAAATGCTAATTACTCGAGTACCCAGAGAGATATCGCTATGAAGCTAGCACTATTCGAACGAGCATTCTTCGGTCAATCTAAAAGTGGAAAAGCCAGATCCGAAATATGTAAATTAGTATCCGTAATTAATTAATAACTGATTAGGTGACGCAAAATATTAGCAAATATCGGGATATTCAACAGGCTGTATCTCGGTGACCCTCCGTTCAATCTTAATAAAACCTACACCATTCGATTCCCCTCTACTATAGGAATGTCAAAAAGTCCGATCGCGATTTACATGGGAAGTTATGTGTATACAAAAATGCTAGGTACTCGAGTACCTACCATTTATCCCTTGAAATAAGAGGGCTAATTTATTTCCGAGATAATTTAATCAGTAGCTGATGGTTGTAAACATTAATGTAAAATTGCATCAGTGTTTTTCAGCAATCAATAATTCAACAATTTATATAATATTATATATTGTTTATAAATGAAACCTCTTTTATTTAAACATCAACAAACGTAGGTACGTTTTATATACATTCAAACATACATATCTTTGTGACGGTATCATCCCGTAAGCCATTATTAACGACGGTCACGTTCTTTATCGCCCCACCGACTTAATAAACTGCAATAAACTATTTATTATCCACTCATAATCCTCTTACCCACAATTATCCCCTTAAAAACCGACACCACACAAAAGAAAAACGATCTTAAAATGATGTAAACATCAACAACTTCTTCGAAATGACTCTGCACTTCCTTCTCATTCGCTTCGAAGAATACAGTATATCCCGATGGTTTACAAAGCTTACCTCGCTATAAAAATACGCAAGCAAATCTTCTTAGCAGCCGCAGCCAATGCGTGCATGAAATCGCTGTTGGTTCGGAAGCCGCCGACAACAGCGCCGCCGTGCGGTGGATGCTGAACTATAACGGCGCGTCGTGACTATGTTTTCGTTTTCACAATTAAAATTAATGATCGGTTGATTTCATAATTGCTCTCATTTAAATGCAAGTCGAGCGGGGCGGTCCGCGCTTTTATAATTGATTTGTTGTGTGTAGCGGACGCGGTGCGTTGCGTCTGTCTGGCCGATTCTGCCCGACTCCTGGCGCGCGAGGATGTCGGCAATTCGGCAACGTTGAACGTATTCATTAATTATTATTATATCCTGATCCTAGAATCGGATTGTTCATTTTCTATAATGGGTTCGTTATAATTGGCGTCCGTTTCCGATATCATGGGCAGTGATGATAGGCTGGATTAGTATTTTTTTTATTTCTGAGAGCCGCCGATAATGATGGAACCAATGCGGCCATGCCAAAATGGCTAGAAATATGTCTATTTCTACTTTCTATTCTATTCTATTCTATTCTGTTCAATGCACACAATGTAACACTGTTTTCGGTGTTACAATTGACAAATACTGCCGCGGGATTGTATATGCGCAATAAATAGTTTATTGAATATCAGCATGCACGTAGCAACCTATAATGCTTCTAACGTGTTGCGGATTTCCTAGTTGATGTAACGTGTATGGTTTCGGTAACATTTTGTACAGAATTTTCGTCGTGCCGATACCGTATTATTTTTCTGTTGATCGTTTCCAACTTTGTCTTTGTTCTAGTTGTGTGCAACTATTTGTATCACCTCCATCGCATGTAATTTTATTAAGTATAATTTATTATTATTATTAAGTATATTTATAGTTTATTATTCTAATAAACTACTTCACCGAAATTAGAATTTGGGTTCATTTATAAGTGCGTGTAAATGAATAAGCCGCAACGGCTACCTTGCGGAATTAGGTAGACACTATGGCTTCCAATCCTGGACAATATACTGATCCCGGGATTAAATATTTTGTAATCCCGAGATCCCGAGATTGATCCCGGTATTGATCCCGGGATTCATGAAAAAAAAAAAAAGGAGAATTGCCGGATCAAAGCACCATCAGTAACAAACGTCTAAAATATACTTTATTGGACAATATCTTTTACCACGAAACTTCATGCACGTTTTCAAATTTGACTTTATAAGTAGAAAATCAAAATTGATGGTTTAAAAGGTAAAAGCCGCCAAACTGTGCGTAGTGATATCAATAATAATCAAAATTTAAACTTTATTAGATAATAATTTGCCTTGCATCTTTGCATCTTGCATCTTTCCTAAAAAATTTAACATTTTTGTAAAATGTTTCAATAGTCACGGCAAAAGAAATTGTTAGATCGAGACGAACATAAAATTTTTCATATTGGTGCCAATAAAAGTCTTTGACAATTTTTTGTTTTCTTCTTTAAGATAAAATTGGATAATTTTAGAATTCATAAGGCATTGAATATTTATTATGCAAGTAGATTAACTATTTGCATATATAATATTTGATTTTTTTAACCAATCATAATTTTGCTTGTTACCTTAATAGGTAGTAAGGGGTGCCCATTAATTACGTGAGAGTTTTTGGCTATTTTCCGACCCTCCCTTCCCCTCTGGTGAGATGTCGTAAGATTTAGCTCAACCCTCTCCCCCATCCCCCAATCCCACGTGAGTTTTTTCAAATTATGTGTTTTTTAGTGTACCGTTGGATTTATATTTAATTTTTATAAAATTTTTATATCGCTAGTTGAGACTAGTATTTGAGATTAGAAAGTAGTCTAGAGTCACAGTGAGAATTGAACAATAAAATAATTAAATCTTAACTACTGATATTAATAAAAGAATATTTATTCCAATTCAGGCTATATTTTAGTGAAGGAACATGTTATTACATAATTTAACCCAATTTTCTCGCAATATTACTCTGTTTCTTGAGGAAAAAACGTGATAGTCGCCGAGCCCCCGCCCCCTCTCCCTAAAGTAAGATTAGATTCGACAAGACCCCCTCCCCCCTTAAACTCCTCACATATTTAATAGACGTCCCCTAACATAATCAATAAACTTTGGAATATAGATATCAGAACATCCAACGATTTCCAATATTACTTGATTTGTCAAAAATACAAGAACTGAACTAAATGATTAGCTAGGCTAACAATTAACGAAATTAAGAATTAAGTCCAGTTTTTGAGACGATTATTGAAAAAACGCTCTAAAACGCAAAATGGGCATTATTTCTCATAAGCTAGACACAAGTGAAAATTCCGTATTCAGAATCTAGCAGAATTGGTTGTAATTTGATTTTTGTGCTGTTGGGCATTCATTTAGTTGAGAGTGTTATTGTATTTTTGACGAAATGGTATTTGGAAATCAATGAAATATGATGAAACATCAGAGCTCAACAGTTTAGATTTTTTTATTATGATAATAATCGTGGCATGCAAATTGTATTGAAGTTAAAGCAAAAAATATGTATGTAGGTAATTTTAATTATTTTGATATTCAAATTTATCTCATTGTCTTTACTTAGTAAATTAAATAGACTCTTTGGTTATTTTGTTGGACAATACATAGAGAGAACATTTGAAAAAAAAAACTAGTTTTAATAACATAAAAAACACCCTAGTCAATAGACACCATTTAAAAAAAAAGTTTCAGTGCTTGAATGTGAAACCGTGAACAAACTTCAGAATTTCAAGTAAAAGTACATCTTTCTATTGAAAACCTTTTGAAGTTTTTGGCATTCTAGTATTGGATCCAGCCGCTATCTATTCACACAAATTTTCAAATAACGTGCTTTGTTATAATACTTGATATAACGCTGATATTCTAACATTTTGTAATACAGTTTCGATGAATTCAGAATAAATTTCCAAATGTAATTTAAAAAAATATGTAATTTCATAAAAAAAAAGAACTGAAACAAAATCTGGTTACTAGCAACAAAACCTAACTGTTTCTCCCTCGCGTATTTAAAAAAGAAAAAGAACTATTAAGTCGTCCATCTCTAATTTCCACCTTCATTCTCCACAAAATTCGAGAACCGATTTTGAATAATACGAACAAAAATGAAATATAAATTCAGCAGTAGATAAACATTTTCGTACTTACTCTTTATTACTTTATCATACGTAGTACCTAATGACTCGCGTACGGGTCACGTATAAACGTCATGCTCGCGATTTATATCCCTAATTATGTACACGTCAAATAATATATGTACTATTAATTACTAATATATGTACACTTTACAAAACGTAATTCATCCAAAAAAATCGAAATTCCCTAGAAAAAATAGCGAAAACACTCGGTATAACTATAGGAAATAACTCCTACAAAATAGTATACGCACGGAGAACGCAATCTATTATAAAGCTAAAATTTATGCGTCAAGATATAATTATGGCGGCAGCTTGTTTGCAATGTCAAAAGAATAAGCGATAAAAATACTCAGATAATCATACCTTTTTGGGGCGATTGTGTGCGTTGAACATCTCAAATCGTTGCTAGGGACTTCAATACACACACTGGTCACATTTATCACTCAAATGGAACGAATAATACCGTACATTATTGAAATTAGTCCGTATGTAAACAAGCCGGCTGCACAGACTCTACGGAGAGCCAGCAAAGACTGCAGTTGAGTCAGTTCCTGCAGGTGCCTGTTGCTGCGCCGGCCAATCACATCGCTCCACACAATTATAACTGCGTTAGTCAAGTTGGCACTTTATACGTCAAATTAACAAATAATCTTTATACATAATTTGATTGCTGCGAGTATTAGTATTATGTTTATTTGTAATTATTATTATTGTGATAGAAGAAGATCGGTTATGTGAATTATTCTTAATTAATTTTGATTCTCTCCAAGTACCTAGTAGGCAGTGGCGTAGAATATCCAAAGGGGTATTAAAATAATTGCGAAAATCAGTGGCGTGTCGTGTTTTTGGGTATTTTTTGAGTTTATATATTTTCTGTTACTAACAAATTTTTACTGTTTCTTGCATCTGGAACTTTTAGTGTGTTCTGTTTGCGGTTCCTTCCTTATTTCTCTATAATGATTTTCTTTTGTGCTCTCCTCTCTTTTATTGGCAAATGTTCTCTCCAAGCATTAGATAATAATGTTACAGAAGAACGTAAAGTTCAATGTTGTAGATTTCATATTTTATCCAAGTAACCAGAAATATGTCGGAATCTTATATACCTTGTGAACAGATTTTTCCAATTCTGAACAAATACGCAGATATCCATACTTTCGGAGTGTGCAAAATTTCACATTTCAAAAAGTCAACCGTTTAATGATAGAACCCGTTCATTTATTGATAGCTAGTAAAATCTATCAGCAGAAGTTCGGTTACCTACGCCTTCAGAAATATCAATAAAAATTTTAAATATATTTACATAAGCCGAAAGCTTGAAAGGAACCGATTAATCAAAATAAATACTACACGCCTATCGACGGCGCGACCTGGCGCCATCACCATTGCATCGAGAGATATTCCTTTGACAGTTATGAAAACATCAAGATTGATTAATGACCTGCGCTATCCACGACAGTAATTTGTTAATAATAAAGGCGTGTGAATTAAGACTTCAGGTGACACGCTAATCTCCATTTCCATTACATAATCGACAGACCAAAGCCTTCCGTTCCTCCGAGCCTTCTTCACTAATCCACAGGCTGTGATGAGCGAGCAATAATATTATGATTAAGGAAACGCACTTATAGTCTATACGGTAAGAGCGAAAAGAAAAGTGTTACGTCATCAGTTTAAAAATTTATGACTGAAACTCGTTTAAAGTCAAAACAGCTCAATCATAGCAGTCAGACATAACCTCAAAAGTTTGTGAAATGACTAAGGTGACCAGCTGTCCCGCTTCTGGCGGAACAGTCCCGATTTTTTAAATTTTGTCCCGCGTCCCACTGAGGTTTAAAAATCTCCCGCTTTTTGTAAAAATATTTGAATTTTCGTATCACATCATTGGTTTATTCTTGAGTATTTAAAACAAAAAAACATTTTTTGTCGCTATTGAATTAGTGAGTTTGTTGACTTGTGAAAGGTGAAATTAGTGATTTTTTTACAATGAAAAATATAAATTTCTTTTATTATTAATATTATTTTTAGATTAACGTGTTAACAACATGACACAGTTGAGTGACTAAAACAGTTCATTTCTGCCATTTGCATGTTCAGATGATTTGGCAATAGTGTTTGTTTGCACCGTTACATCTTTTAATACATTGTTAAAGTTACATAATTACAATTTGGTTTTAAATTAACCTTCATTAAGTCAAATTAGAAAAACTAACTCAACAACTGTAGTAATATAAATACAATGGTCAAAAGAAGCGTTTAACGTTACAGTAGTACATTTTCTAGAAAAATAACGTACGAATATATTTAGTATTATGTTAATCCTAATTCCCAATCTTAAAATTCAATCAAAACTACCGTGATAATATGTAAAAAGAGAAAGACATTTTTGACATAATTGTTGATTTTTAAAAGGCTGTACTAGAATCTGACAAAACAAATAAGCTTTTCCTGTTTTCAAAACGAGGCCACGGTATATTTTGTTTTTGTATTTTGTAGTCATTGTATTAAAATATTAGTTTACTATCTTCGTTGACTAAAATTTGTCCTATTAAGTAAATAATGGTTCCTTCTTCATGCCTTCACCTCCATTTGAACGGTTTGGTGCTCCCTTGTTAGTAAATCTTACACATAGACGAAATTTTGGTAAATTTAAATAAACAACGTGTTTCAAAAGAGCAACAAAATACATATTTCTGGATAAAAATATATTACAAATTTTTGCAATATCTATTTGGTACAAAGAACATAATATAGCGTTTAGAACAGTTATTTTTATTAAAGAAAATTAAAAAAATTACAATTTACCATCCAAAGGTAAAACGTTACAACTACGTACAAAACTGCCGTTGACGTTGATAATTTTTCTGTTTCAATGCAAAAATCACGCATTTTTACTTTTTATATTATATACCCTATAGTCTATCGTGTGAAAGACAAACGACATATATTTTTATCAATGTAATGTTTGTAGAAACGCATATTTGGACAGCAATATAGAGAAGCAACGAAACTAGTTATTGTATCAAGTAATATTTATTCAAAAGATTGAATAAACCTTTGTAAACATGGAATCAACCCTTTAAACATGACAATGCCAGTATTTGGTTTTAATCAGTATCCACCCCCCACTCCACGCGAATGTCCCGCTTTGGTCAAAGAAAATTCTGGTCACGTTAGATATAACCCTATTCAGTCGGCTAATATTGATGACGCCACTTAACAGATCTACTGTAAAAGCACAAAATTACGCACCTAGAGTCTATACGGTAAGAGAAAAAAAGAAAAGTGTTACGTCATACATTTACAAACTTGTTAGTAAAACGTTAAAAGTCAAAACAGCTCAACCAAACCAGTCAGATATAAGCTGAACAGTTTTGATATGACTCTATTCAGTGGGTTAATATTGATGACGTCACTTAACAGATTATTTGCAAAAATAAAAAATAGGCACCTACAGTCTATAGTCTATACGGTAAGAGAAAAAAGAAAAGTGTTACGTCATAAATTAACAAACTTGAGACTAAAACACGTTAAAAAGTCAAACACAGCTTAATCAAAGCAGTCAGACATAACCTCAACAGTTTGTGATATGACTCTATTCAGTCGGCTAATATATATGACGTCACCTAACAACTGTTAAAAAAATACGCACCTACAGTCTATACGGTAAGAGAAAAAGAAAAGTGTTACGTCATAAATTTACAAACTTGTAACAAAACCACGTTAAAAGTCAAAATAGCTCAATAAAACCAGTCAGACATATCCTCAACAGTTTTGATATGACTCTATTCAGTCCACTAATATTGATGAAGTCCCTTAACAGATCAACTGTTAAAATAAAAACAAAATAGTCGCTACCTAATGGTGGTTAGTGTTACCTGCGCCTTTAAAATAATTGACGTATCAATTTAATGCGGCTACCATTTCGTTTTATCAGCAGACGGCTAGATGCACTTTTATTCGATTAAAGTGGCCATTAAATAAATCCCAAAGGTTTACTACGGGCCCATTTCGAATAAGGTTATGTCGGCGGGTCTTATCACAAAATGAAGCATAACAAATTACCTAATTCCCTATCGTTTATTGGGAGAGGGGTATAATCTAGAAAGCGGTGGATGGAGATCAACGTCTTTATTTATTTCAGCCTGAAACACGTTCGTTTAATGTATTATTGGTGTTTATCTTAAAGATAAGCGTGTACTCTTGAGGATGAGCTTAAGTCGTCAATAAAATACGGAATCAATTAAAGAAAGCTTTACCCATATTATTTCTGTGGACTGTTTATACACGATTATACAAAAATAACTCCCTGATTTAGTAATTTATTATGGGAAAAAAAAACAAGAACATTTCGTGGAGAAATTACCCCAAAATGTTTTTGTTTTTAAACCACTTTGCAGCAGCTAACGCTCCATTATATATCCGTTTCACTTATTTGTTAACCTGCTCTATTCACAATTGACCAAATACTTTTTGTTATACCCAGTGAACGTGTTTTGGAGTAAGAGAAGTTGGAGTAAATAATAAAAATGATCGATCCACGCCCGCGCTTCTTAAAGGAGGCTGACCAAAAAATCATCAAAATTTAGATTTTCAGGAGATACACAAAAGTCCTTCAAATTATGTAAAATTTAGCTTGCATTGCTTTCTTTAAATTCAACGCCGATCTCAAACGCAATATTTTTTTGTAAATTTTGATTGTCATTTCGTCAAATACAGATTTTGATTTTCAAAGTATTTTATTGCCAATGGTAAATGGTGTAAATTATTGTCAATGTATTGTTGCTCACGTAACAAATTTGGGGTTTCTTCAAAAAGTTTCTTGCACACAATTGTTCAATTGTTTTTGTATAAAATTACAGATTACTTACAGATTACAGAGATCAGGAAATTATTTATCTAATGTAGTTAATCTAAGAGGCGATTTTAAAGTCTTTTGCTCTGCACTGATTAATGTCTCCACATCTGGAACTTTAGCATAGATTTTTGCAGATTTCACAAAATCATATGCAAAGCACAGCCTGCGATATACATTACAAGTAAGGTGTAACATATTTGTGTATTTTTCTTTTAATAATTTGCCTAATTTTAGCTCTCACAATCAAACCCTTTCTATATTTTGCCTGGATATCATCAGATATTGAATTTCTGATACCTGCATTTTATTAAATTGTAAAATAAGGGTTTACGCAGAATGTTTGAATGTTTCAATTCCTATTACAACATTATGACACAACTGCAGTAAACTAGCTATTACATTGTTAACGAATTTGCAGTTTTAACACGTTTTTGTTCATTGTCCAGGTATAAGATGACAGTTTTCAGCCAAAAGTTAATGACTTCATATAAGGTATGTTAGAAAACCGTGTACAAAAAAGTCATCAAGTAGAATTATAAAATGACAATAAAGAGAAAATATACTACAATAAAATAACATGATCTACGTGAAAAGGCGAATTTAAAATGACCAGGTTATCTATGGGATTATGAACCAGTCCTAGTGCATTTTCAAAAATCATGACTATAGTAATGTTAAATGTTAAATTTATTACGATTTATGTTTTGTGTGTCTCGATGACTTAATTGTATATGGTAAATAGTAAATAGCAGCATACTCAAAAATTAGTTAAAGTAATAAACATACCTGAAATCACACTTCAAAATGTCAATTTCATAATAAAGAAATATTATATTTAGGTTATATTATTTCAGCAGAAAGTATATCGCTGGATCCGGACGAAATTAGTGTTATTCTAAACTATCCATTTCAAAAAATGAAGATGTGTTCCAAAGTTCGCACAAGTATTAGATTGATTAAGTAAATTCACATGAAAGAAATACAGTAGTAGTGTTTGAATGAGACGAGAATTGCCAAAAATCTTTTATAATTTTACAAATTTAACTAACTCGCAGGTCTTACGGTATTATATTTTTTACATGAACATTAATGTATTTAAGTACATAACATATGCACCTGTATATCCAAGAGACGGTGTATTATAGAATTCTGATAATAAACCAGTTGTAGAGACACGTTATACCACAATAGAAAAAGAGCTATTAGCCATCGTATGGTTTATAAACCATTTTAAACGGTATCGACGAAAGTTTAAAGTCTTTACTGATCACAAACCTTTGATCTATAAAACATAAATACAACGGCAGATGCACTATCAATTAAAAGAATTGACTAAAATGATCTTGAAAATATGACAGATAGAAACAACAACGTAAATAGTTTAAGAAAAGAAAAGAAGAAAAGATTATGAAAATAGTAAAACTGATAAAGGTTTAAGTTAACTACATTTAAGAACCATTATATCTTATAACGTATTTATATTACACTTAATAAATATCCTATCAAAACAAATATCCTTTTAAATGCCGTTTCCATCAACATTTAGCATCAGATTAAGAGTTCTCCGTTGAAAAATTATAACGTTTGTTCGGTGTAGAACTTTCACAGCTCGCGGCTGCTCGCTGTTGTTTATAAGATCACATTCATCACGGAGACATATAAATAAGGCACAAAAGGAATGCGGATTTGTATCGCGGATGAGATACATATAATAGTATTTAATTATATAGTTTTATTTCGAATCGTAGCAGCCTCCATATCGTAATTTATTATTTGAGCCTACGCGAGCAGGTTGCTAGTTCGCGTTCAAATGCTGGTAGTAGATAAAATATTACTTAATAATTGCTCGAATCGTTCCGAACTGATTGGAAATAACGGTTGTAAACTCATTTGCCTCCGGTTGTAATTCGTAGATCTTTCGTGCTGTATCTAATAGGAAAAAAGATGGGGATAGAATATAATTGGTATGCATTAAATTTTTTGCAGATTAAAAATATGCCGTTAATGTTATTGATGATTATTGCTTTCTGATAGTTGTGGTTGTTGTCTTATGGTTTCTTGTCTTTAACATGGGACAAAGCTGTGGTCAAAAATAGGTCGGTCAAGTCAGCGGCGCAACTTTAGCAAAATGTAAATCATTATATCCATATTTTTTTGCTATTTTTTTGCTAGTTTTTTACCAAAATATCGATTTTTTGTTTAGTTTTTGTTACTGTCCGACATATAGGAGTGCGCCGCTGATATGCCGGCAACTCAACGTCGTACTGTAAAAGCAAATTAACTTGAAAAATGTGAGAATCCCATATTTATTTGCTAATTTTTTATCAAAAAACTTTGTTTTGCTAGATACAATGTAGATTAATGGTCTTAAGAAATACACGATTCTTCCATTTAGAAAAAGTTGTGGATAATCATTCGCTCCACAGAAAGAAAATGTTTTCATAAACATATAAAGGATGTTCTACAATGACGTACGAATACAAACCTATGTTCCGTGGTTTTAATGGAACACTGGGTACATTATTGCAGATTTTGATTAAGATTTGTATCCTAATCGTTTCGAGAACAACTTATATTAGGCTGTTATCAACTGTTTCAGAGTTATTCTGAAAATAACGTCAAAAGCCTGTATTTTTCAAAAAATATTCTAAGGTAACTTACAAGGATAAGGAAACAAAAAAAAACTCATTTTTCATAGTAAAAATAGCGCACTTTTTGACAGCTATTATTGATTTGCGCATCTTATATGACTTATCCCGAATAACTGAAGGTATGCTAAATGTCGAAAAACGTAAATATTGGAAATAGAAAAAAAAGTTAAGCATCTAATTGGACATTGACATATAACACAACAATTCATAAATTAATTTTAAATATCTAGATGGTACGACAAAATTCAACAATCTCACAAATGTAATAATTCTTTACTTCCACTGTTCCACTCCAAAATTGTTTAATCAATATTTATAAAAGACACTAAATTGTTTATGTAGTCAAACGCTCTGGCAAACTAGATTGCCTGATTTAACCCTATTTGATTTCTTACTAGTGGAGACATGAGGAGAAATTTATGGGGGAGTTACAACTAAGAATTGTAAACTGAATAAATAATAATTATTTCAGTAACCATTTTATGACAGTATTACTGTAACTTTATTACTGTGTCAAGTGTATGAAAATACTACCCAAGAACCAAGAACTCATTAATATGCTTTAAATAATTAGGACCACAGATATTTAATACAAATTTTAAACAATTTTCGATTGGTACCTAAACAAACAAGTTTTTGGATAATTACATTTGTTTGTGTATTTCATAATTAAAGTTTGCAATTATTTCATTTCAGGTCATTATATTTGTACGATTGTTGGAATTCGTCTTGGCAACTAACTATTTAATATTAATGATTTGTTATGCATACGTTAAATGAAACTGCATGTTTAGTAACTTTGCAGCTGTTGAGTTAGGCATTTTTCGAAAGCTGGTTTGCTGATCTGTATTCCAATCAAATTCTTAAATTATTTCACATTTAGCAAACCTCCAATTTTTCGTGATGAGTCATATTGTAATAGCAAATCAATAGTAACTGCCGAAAAGTGCAATATTTTTAATACTCAAAATAACTTGTTTTGTTTATTTATCATTAGTTTTACAGAATTTTCAGAATTCCCTGAATTATTTTTAAAAAATGCACGTTTTTTACATGAATTTCACAATATCTCAGAAACAGTTGATAAAACTCAAAACAATTAGGATACATGGAATCTTCTTATCCATTGAAAAAATCATAAGTTTGTGTTGGTACGTCGTTGTGAAAATATTTTCTGTCTGTAGAGTGAATGATTATCCAGAATTTTTCGATATGGAAGAATCGTGTATTTCGATTTCTTAAAGCCATTGATGTACTTTGCATCTGGCGTGGGATAGCCTGTATATCTAGAAAATTAAAAATATTTTTTTACAAAGAAAGCAAAAAAGTTGTTGTCAATCCGCTTAGGATACAAATCTTAATCAAAAACAGCAATAATATAGGTAATGTTCCATTAGAACTACGGAACTTAAGTTTGTGTTGGTACGTTGTTATGGAAAGTGTACCTATATGAGAAAATATTTTCTTTTTGTGGCCCGAATGATTGATTATCTACAACTTTTCTATATCGAAGAAACTTATTATAACGTATTTAACTTATTATAACGTATTTCTTATGCAAAAAATATGGATATAATGCTTTTAAATACGCAAAAGTTGCGCCACTGACTTGCCCGACCTGACAAAAATGTGTACTTTGGAACTTACGTAATCGTGAATTTTCGCAAAAAATCTAAGCATTTGCAAGATATTTTATAGCTGAAAGGAATGTGAGAACACTGAAGATCTTAAACTGCACATTTTTCGAATCATTTCAATTATATCTCACGCAATTTCAAACCTCTTTCTACGCTACGTTATACCCATTATTAAAGTCCCCCAGGCAGGTTGTTATTATCCTGTCCGAAACTATTGATTGATTTGCATATTGAAGAAACAATCAGTTTTTTTTGTTAGAGGCGGTAGAAGTTATTAAACAAGGCAGATCTACCATGTAATTTCACACTGTAAATGGCCCAGTACTATAGAAAAAAAGCGCGCCGTTCCCGTCTATTAAATAAGTAATGAAGACATCCATATTACGGGCCGACTACAAAAGGAATGATGATGATTCGCTTTCAAATTATCGTTATCCATTTTCGATTCTGGGAAGCGATTCTTTTCGAGCGGCTTCTCTGGCGATTTGCCTCCGCGCCAGCGACGCGACTGACATGGATAAATATATAAACGACCGGTTTTGAAGAGATGAAACGTTTAGACGATTTTTTTTCTTCGTTCGGTCGTAACGGTTACGCAAGTCATCAATTTTCTATGATATGTTTTTGTTGTCCTGTCACAGAATTGCTTTGAGAAGGAGGACTCTGTTTAGATCAGTTGCGAAATCGTTTCAAACTTGTTCTGGGAACGTTCTGTTATTGATGAATATCATATTTTATAATTAATTCTTGGGTGCTATTGTATAGATTTTTTTAAATAGCAAATATTTTTTGCGTGTTATTTGTATAAGGTGTTCATCTGGAGTGTGATAATCTATTAGTGGGACCTTGACCAGCAAATCTCGTTCAATACAGGAGTAAGAACAAAAAATGCTGCTTTTCAATAGCGATAATTTGGATTGCTTGTATCAAAGTTCGTCGAGGTATTTTATGTTGTCAAATATTACCGAAGGTTACACTTTTTAAAATGATTTTAGAAAGTTTATGCCCTGGTTAAAGTTGTGCATCTGTGTATCTGGGAGGTCTTTAGTATTCTGGTAGCTCTGAAGAAGCGAGCAACATGGTTCGCGAAACGTCAGCACTATATTTTTTAAATAATTCTGGCCGTGTAAGCCTACGTACTTAAGTAATATATCTGGGCCAATGTTTGTTGGTTGCTGTCAACGTCTGTTGCCCAGATTACTCCCATGAAGACGTCACACATTCTGATAATGACGCCAGGTCCACTATATTACTAATGTTGGTTAGTAGATTGGTGTCAAAGTATCAAGCCAGCCTATTTTTGATTATTTAACCAATTTGTCGATTATTTTCGTATTTTTTTTAAAACAAATTAGATTTTGTGTGCTTGACATAACTATAGTGACTAAAAGAGCATATACAAGAAAAAGTTTACGGAAATAACCGTCATACCTCAAATCTCACTCATATAATCTGAAAAATAAAAATACTACACTCTAGCGGACAAAATTTTCCATGAAAAGGATTCCGGAAACTATACGAGAAAATTGACGCATAGTTTAGTATATTGTTGAAGTATCTTTTGACTCCAATCACAATAAGTTAACCGTTGATTATCTCGTATTTTCTCGTTTTTGATTTTTAATTACTTATAAATTCTTCTATTAACTATGATCTTAAACATTTTAATATGTTACTATAAGCAACCATAAGCATTCAACTGATATCACTTTCATCGACTGCATTTGATCTGATTAATACAATGTACTTAAAAAAAACTCGAAGTATTGGACTATATTCTGAAATTAATCTATGAATCTGGGAAATATCGATAACAATGACAAATGCTTGAATCATGTTGATATTTTGACGTAATGTAAGGTATGTGAGGATGTAAAAATACCAAAAGAGATTTTTGTATGTTTTCTTTTCGCATTTGCAACTGTTATGCATTTATACAGCATAAGAACAATGTTCCATAAAAGCTTCATCTTCAACACTATGAAGTGATATTTTTTTACTCTTTTATTTTACTAGACTCGAGACCTTATAGTTGCTACGGTACCTGTTAACTTTGGTAACTTCACTGAGTTAACATATAAGTATCTGCCGTTATCACTTAAATATGCCTTCATTAAAGCGTATTCAAAAAAAATTATTATATATAGTCCTCTAGTCCCCAGAAATAAACTGTAACCTTTAGTTCAACCTTTAGTTCAAGTAAGAAGTATACGAGGTTTAATAATAATAATATAATAATAATAATGTTTATTAGCAATAATAACAATAATACACAATACAACAACAATACAAATTACTTCGCATAGGCTAAAGTGCCTGTGTGCGAAGGATAACCAGTTCCTGTTAACATTATGCATCTCGCGAAAACTAAATAAACACTTCCAGCACAATAATTGAAAAAAAATATAAATACAAATCAAAACAACCCCCCAACTAAAATAAGGAACATCCGCGTGCCACAATCCATCACAACGCGTGCCACTAACTCATTAACGAATGAAAACTATACTTTTCATCCCGGATATATTTTGCAACAACCTTGGAATACAGTTTAGTGTTGTTAATTCTGTGATACTCCTCAGGTATAAGGTTATAAAATTTGACTCCTATATATGTAATATATCTTAGAGTCATTGTTAAGAACATTCGGAAGCTGTAACCTTTAATACGGAAGAAGTTTTTATTTCAAAAAACTTTTCACATGACTATCGATTTCGACATGTCTAATGCCATCTTCGGGTCACAAGTCAGGGAATCAAAAGGTAAACGTAGGTAATTTCTGCAACGGCAACATCAACGGTGATAAAATGTCAAACAGTGTCAATAACAACAGCACGCAAGCAAAATACAGTCTAACAGACACAAATTAAAGGTCCAATCGAACAGGTTGGCGAATCGTCTCTAGATTTTCTCTTTTTAATACCGGTCATCAATCTAGCTGTAAGTAAATAAAATTAAAGAGATAATATTATAAAGTAACATCAAAAAGTTGGTACGTTAGTGTCCTATACAGCTCCTATGATGAGAAGACGATGATTATACCATCACTGTAGGTGGGTAGACAAGGTACACGTACCCAAGCAATGAACAAAAAAGAGATAATGCTAAAACAGCATAAGAATGTGCCTTTCATGCTCGGAGAGCCTCAGCGTTATGATAGATAATAAGCACGTCCCTGCAAGTATAATATTGCGTTCAGATATCCAGCACATGATAGCGAAGCAGGTAAGCATTAGTTTCCTGGTAATCTAACAGTAGCTCGGAGGTGAAATAATACAATATATCGGTGACCAGTGGCGGTGACCGAACCTGTTCCACGCATAATTATAAAGATCTCGAGGGCCACGGACGGAATGCGGCTGATATCTCACAATCGAGGCTGCTGCGGTACCGTCGGTCGGTCGCGCTCTCTACCGTCCTGCCCGTGAACTGGAAACAATAGGACGTCGTCGTCGTCCTGTATGCATATATATCGGCTGACGCAGCAATGCTCAGAGCCCGTTGCAGCGGCAGGACCGACCAGTTGGTGGGTGGTGGCGATAAATTACGAATTTAACTGATTCAGGAGGAAATTTCGAAATTACGGGCAGTTAAGGTCGTTAAATCCCGCCGGCCGGTTTATGGTGTTGTGACTGTGCGGTTCGGTGCAGTTTGATCGAGCGCTTCTGCCACTACCGCAACACCAATGAATTTTCTTTGGTTGATCTGGGCGATGATTGTTTCCGGATTGCGGAGAAAATTTGGAATAGTTGTCATGTAGATGCAAGCGAACTCTTGTAGGGACTGTAGACTGTAGAGGCCATAGATTAAAGTAAGAAGCAAGATATTAGTGTACGTATATAACAATCAAATAATTCTTTTCCCTAAAGATAATAAAGAATACAAAATGGTCAGTGTTAAATCACAAGATAATACGAAATTATTTTTCTTTATGGTAAATTGCAATACCTTCTGGTCTTCGAATGACAACTCAAAAAAATGGGAGGGCATCTCGCCACTCTCAAACTTTGGCCCTTGCCTTCTCTTTTTGTCGCAAGGTACTATCGTGGCCATAAATTATGTCCGCTATTTTGACGTCGACTTTCTCGCAAATCTAGTGGTGAAAAAATTTGAAAAAATTCTGATTCTGTCCTTGATTAATATGCTACAACTAATGAAAATTAGAAAGCTGTATATGTTGGCGTTTATCCGACTTTTCCAAATTAAGAAGAATTTACGTTGTTTTTTCCCCGTAAATCTCATTCGTTTAACTTAAGCGATTGGTTACACCGACAATAATCCATAGATTTTAACGAATTAGAAAGTAAAATCACCTGATTAGATGCTAAAGTTAAACGAATGAAATTTACGGAGGACAAACAGCGCCAATTCTTCTGAATTTGGAAGATCGGAAACTAATCTGAAAGATTTTCTTCCTGATACAGGGCTGTACTAAAAAAAACAACGGAAAAGCCATGGAAAAGCAACGGTTCAAATTTTCAAGTGCTCATATTTCCAAAGATATTAAGTAAATTCAAGCAATTCTTTGATAAACTAATTGTGAAGATTGAAAACTCCAATGTAATGTTGCTTTATGTATGGCAATGCAACATTTCTAATAATGTCGGGTCAATTTATGAGAAATTAAAGGTGTATTGTAATCAATAGGTCTTGTTTTGGGAAAAAAAAGGCACTAGCAATGTTATAGCATAGTATACAGGCTGATTTTTTTAGTATACAGGGTAAAATTTTGAAACATAATTTTTTTGCTGTTTTTACATAAAAAAGCAATATAAAACAATTCCATTGAATATGCACGAAAAGTCCAATTACGAACTTGAGTTATCTTTAAAGATGGTGGAGAAACTTGCCAGCGTTTATGTTTTTTACGGGCGCATGTTTGATTTTGAAATTTTTGAAGGATTTTTCTTACCTGTTTCTTACCTACAATTATTGGACTGTAGATTTTTGCAAACTTTTATGTTTTTGCAACAAAAGCATAAAGTTTTGCTTTTACAGTGATTTGGAACTAAAATCATCAACGTATTTTATTGTACTAAAATTATGGCAATTTGCTTTCACTTGTCTGACGGTCTTTGCTGTTCGTTTTTCACGTAGAAATTTTATCTTCTAATAAAATATATCTAGAAAAAGGAACAACACAATGTATTGAGGCTGGCTTCAGGCTGATGTTGGAAGTACTCTTTATTTAAACATGGCATAAAAATAAAAACAGAGGACTTGGTTTAAAGTGATGTGACATACTCAAAAAACGTTGATGACAGGAGAGATGACAGTGATAGATGAAGATGTGCCAGTTAATGATTTGTACGTAAGATGCCTATTACTTTCGAGTTTTCTTGTTGTGTGTCAGTTATTTTCGAAATAAAAATTGGTAACATATTGATATCTTCTGAAGAAGTCATTTTTCAAAGTATGTCCCTCCAAATTTTTATTTTCGGTCGCTGTGCGGAGGTAGTGCTTAGAACATTAAATAAATCTGCACACACAAATGACTATTCGTTATGAGTCATAGTACGACAAATTGCAATAAGTAGTTTTTGTTGCAAAGCAGCTAAGATCTGATAATTCCTAGCTTTTGCAATAAACTGATAGTTTCCGAGATAATAGCAAAACATAACCAAATTTTCCCACTTTTACCCCCGATAAATTTGTTTGCGAGAATAGTATTGAGGGTGACTTTTTAGTTGTCAAGTAAATAACGACTTTTCAATGTGTTAATTATTTTTTATTGTGTTTGAATTTTCTGATAAACCACAAATATCTAATAGCATAGTTTTGGCCCACGAAAAATAGTATTGATCCCAGAGAAACATCATTTGTTTACAAGCAGAACGCTGTAACTTTCAAATAAGCGAAAATCTTGAAAATATGATAAAAAACACAATATTTGAGGAATATTCATTAGTAAAAAAATCTAGGGCGAGATAATCTAAAATATGCTTCAGTGAATTACACATTTTTTTGTTAAACAATTCGGGCCATTCTCAAACCTGAGGAATTCATAGAAAATAAAAAAGAAGGAACAGGAACTTCGTCGAGTTTCCTATTAAACAACGTATATTCCCACGCTGTTCAAATAACAGCAGTTTATAACAAATTATTCAAACCAAAACTATAATAAACCGTACCATACAAATTCAATAGCATTCAATAGCAGTACGTCGTTTTTTTTTTCTCGACGCCATGATTACACCGTTATTAATAAAGGCCCGTTCGATTTTTTCCGCCCGACTAGCTCCTATTCATAAATTAATAACGTCTATATAATAAGAATCGGTGGTCGCGATATGAAAGGCTTTCTGGTACCGAAAGGAAGTATAGTAGAATAAAAGGTTGAACGCGTGTAAACGATTTTATTCAGGTGGTGCTCCGCAATCGGGTCCGCTCCGTACGCCGAAAATAATGGGACGCGGACGATCATAATACGCCGGTGAAAGAGTCACTTTTACACCACATAATGAGGTCATTAAAAATTAATTTTGACTACCGCACCTAGCTGCATATTGCCGCCTCAGCCGCTTCAATTTTCATGCTTCGTGTCGAGCGAGGAGAGCTGATTTCGGGAGCCGCTGTCAGGTGAATTGATTGAGGCCAAAACATCGACAACATACCGGCCTATTGTTTATAGCTCAAATTTTGACAGGACTATTCTGCTGAATAATTAATACGTGATTTATTACGTCAACGTGGTTTATTTTTAGGGGAAATATTGTTACAGGTTTGTTAACTATGAGCCAAATTGTACATTCCATCATAAAATATGTCTTAAAAAGATCTACTAATATTGAAATACAATCAATGCTAAGTAACTGTGGGCGAAAATAACGTTCAAATAATTTCAAAAAGGTCTTAAATGGAACCATAAACTGTGCATTTACCTGAACTGTATCCTTGAAGCACTGATGCAGTTTCTTTGTTCTGATGTGAACGACCTAAAACAAAACAAAAATACAATAAAAACGTGAAAGTGTAACGTAAATAAATGTAAATAACATCAAATATTGTAGCTGTTGGTTTATAGGATCGGTGATTCATGTAATGAAACTAATAAGATTGTATTATGTTGCAAAATCTAACAGTAACCATCGTAAAAGGATGTAAAACTCAACCATTTCATGGATATCAAATACTCAAATAGAAAGAGTATGTACAACCCATGATATTATACAAAATAATTGAAACAAAAACAAACTGTGTCAAACTCTGATGTTTTGACAATACTCAATAGAATCAAAATACCTGTCCGATCCTGGCTAACTAGTTTTATTTGAATGGAGACACTACCGATCTCGATCAAATAGAATTTGCTCATGCAGCCAAACTATTAATATTACCAAAACATGTCATAAACATAAATAATACAAAATTTGCTCTACTTTAATTTATTATTTAACTATTTTGACAACTTTACAGAAATGGTATGATTTGATATTTAACTTACAAAATGGATGGCTTTACATAAGAACACACAAAAAAACAGATGGAAATTAAGGTAATATTGAAAGTTGTCAGTTTATTGCGTTTTTTATATTTCTTTTATGGAGGTGTCCGCACTCCACTTCGCTGTAAATGCTGCAAAAGCATTTGTGAGCAAACTTACAGCATGTCATGTGAAAGTGCAATATTTAAAGTTTACTATGAGACCATTTTGAGGTTTCTAGGACATCTAGAACAGATTTGTTTCCACGGTAATCCATTCCACCCAAAACACAATTTCATATTCAATTCACAACAAAATCTATTTTCCCTAGATTTTGCTTTTCTCGAGAATGACTTATGTAAGGTCATAAAATGTTTTCGATGCTATTTAGATAATAGAATGATCCAACATATGTAAGAGAACAATCTGATGTGGCCAGGCACATAGCTATATGAGATTCTCTTTAATCGAAATCGGTTGTGTCTGCATTAATATAAAACTAATACAACAAGTAACCAGGATTTTACAGACATTTTGACTATATTTACAGTAGGTATTGTCAAAACATCAGCGTTTGACGTTACCTACTGTCGTTAAAACGAAAATATCTGTCGAGTCCTGGCTAACTAGTTTTATTTGAATGCAGACACGACCGATCTCGACCAATAGAATTTGCTCATGCAGCTAAATTATTCATTTTACCAAAAAATATCAGGCATAAATTATACGAAATTTCCTCTACTTTAATTTATTATTTAACTATTTTCACGAAATTATAGAAATGGCGGGTAATTTTTAAAATCCTTGACAATACAGACACACACAGACATTTTTTTGTACCTCGGTCAAAAATTTTCAGGGTACACAAAATGACATATTTCCGCTAAAATCTCACATATTTTTTGAAGTACTTTGTCATACTACGTATGATAAAGTAAACATGAGGTTGGGGCACACTAATTGTCCTACAATTTTTGAGTAAGTCAACATTCCAAAAAAAAGGCGTCAGTAGTCGCTGTCAAAAAATCGCACCAATAAAAGATGTAGTTGGAGAAAGAAATCAAAAGTTATACACATTTCGGCAAAATTACCCACAACATATTTTGCCGTTATTCATTAATCTAGTTGACTTAATAAACTTAGCTGTAAGATAAACTGTTGGTACAGGAATCACTTAAATAAATTTAAAAGAATAGACGTTACAGTTATTAGATTATTAGATTAGTTCCCACAACTTACCATATTCGACAATATTTATAAGACTTTAATGATTTTATTTTCCGATTTTATATTTTGTTTTGAGGAAAACCAACTGAATTCGACACATTATTAAAGTAGCGCCTATACGCCTTTGTAAAACAAAAATCAGACTGCCGGCTTCTCAAAAATGTTTACTGTAATCTTCTGAATTAACTGGAAAATCAACTTTAACCTTGTATTAACTGTGCTGTTTAGCATTGTCGATGTAAATATATAATTTTTCTGTTTCACGATATCTAGCAACGTTGTTTATCGGCTGATTTAGGATGAGCTAAGGCCTTCCCATCTTCTTTCCAATAAATTTTACTGTAGTAAATTTTTTCAATCTGAGTTGGTCTGAATTGAAAATAATCTCCTCGATTCTTATTGGAATGTCGGAGAGCAACATCAGTATTTCTGTTTTCTGCCGTCACCAATTTAAAATAACATTAACGACCGGACATTAATTCTTGTTATTACACATTTTAATTTTTTAAACCCGTATCATTAGCAGGGCACATTTTCAAGAGACTAGAGTCTGTAATCAAGCGGCTCTCGTAACTCATATGCTAATAAGGATAATTACGAATATAAATGTGAGCATTACGTTTAATTGGAGTATAGGCATGGGACAGCTTTCAAGATGTCGTCGAAATCACTAACCTACGGAGAGTACAAGGGCAAAATGACGAAATTAAGCAGCGCTCCTATTACAAATGGGTAGAGCGGCAGCGGACGCTAATTAGCGGTTTTAATGCCTAGTAGAAATCAGTGGCGTACGAACACTACACTAGAGGTTACAACAGAAAAGTCTAAACTATTAACCAGAAGAATGGAAAAGATAAAAAGGCAAAATAAATACAACGCTAAAGTAAGTATCCTAAATATTTTCTAAATACAATTATCTACTGAAACGGTGTTTCTAAATACGTTCTGATCCAGTCAAATTGGTGTTTCGGACATTATCTTTGAAAAAGAAACAAGTTGTTTTTTGTGTTTTGAAGTTGTTTAGTTATTTTAAACAACAATCAACAACAATCAACCGATATCACAATGATTGATAGGGGGTAAATAATTCAAAAATTTACTTTCTGCTCCTATCTTGGAACATTCAATTTTAAGAAAATGGATTTGACCAAAATATCCAGTAAAATGGTCTATTGCATCCGCAGTTTTTAAATTCGACACTCTAGCATCAGATTTTGCAATATAATTGCAACAAGAGAGGTCCAAATATCACATGAAATATTATTCGTGTAAATTCTACAGTATTCCGCCATTTTGAATTTTGATAAACTGACATAACTTCATGATATTTGTAATCAGGGGTTCAAATGTTACAGGAAATACATTTCCCGCTAATCTAAGTTTCATGACCAAACTTAGAGCTGAAAAGTTTTGGTTTAAAAGGAATATTTTTTGATTTGACAGATATTTTCATTCTAATGACAGTAAGTAGTGTCAAACGCTGATCGTCAATAGTATCCAAATATCTGTCAAATCCTGGCTAACTAGTTTTATTTTAATGGAGACACGATCGCTCTCGATCAAATAGAATGTCATGCAGCTAATCTATTAATTTTATATATAGTATGATGAACTCATGTGAATGGGCACTTTAGATTTTTTTTTCATTAAATATGTGTCTCACATGATTTTTCTGATTTCACTTACTTTTTTATCATTTGCATGTAATTTTATCGTTTTCATACCGATAAAAGTAAAATATTAGGCATAGTATCAATAAGCAAATATGTCCATATTTAATCTCTATTGAATACGAAAATTATCTAATATATCTAAAAATATCTAAAAATGGATCAAAATACAATACTGCTGTGGTAAGCAAAAAAGTCGTATCTGCAAATTTGTGCCTATTTTATCTTTTCCCATCAATTATAGTTCAAATATAAAAGAACAATGAAAATAATTCAAAAAGGCATATTCGAACGTTTCTATCTGTCAAGTAGAACCACAAAACTCAACATTTGACAACTTTTCTCAAAAGTAGAGACGATTAAATTGTGTCAAGTTTTTTTTTCGTAAGAAACGAGTACACTTCACAATTTGTATTTTAGATGCAGATTCAACGAGAAAAAGCACAATACAATCAGCTGGCGCTTGTTCGATTTCCTTAATTACTTCTTTCAATTATTATATTTATGACAAGTTAAGTAATTGGAAATCTGACATGTACTTATATATCTAAGACAATTAGTGTTCAACACCTCTTTTCTGTCGTAAATAAGATAAAAAAATCCAACAGCACAGATTCTATATCAATTAAGATAATAAAAGATGCATTACCTGTTGTGGGACAATTTATAACAGATTTAATTAATGAGTCACTAAATACAGGAATAGTACCTGACTCTTGGAAAGTAAGTACCATTATACCAATACAAAAAATTGTGAACACCACCAAATGCGAAGAGTTTCGGCCTATTAACATTTTACCAAAACTAGAACAAATACTGGAAATTATTGTTAAACAACAGCTCAGTGAGTACTTGGATGAAAATCAATTTATTACTGACCAACAGTCAGGTTTTCGTGCTCAGCATTCATGCGAGACGGCTCTAAATTTGGTATTGGCAAATTGGAAAGGAGAATTAGAAGACGGTAAAACGATAGTTGCTGTTTTTGTAGACTTGAAAAGAGCTTTCGAGACAATTTGTCGTCGAAAGTACTACAAAAATTGGAAACTTACGGAATCAGAGGAAAAGAATTGAAATGGTTTGAAAACTATTTAACAAACAGGAGACAGAAGGTTAGGATTGGAGAAAATGAGTCAAGTGAATTAATAAACAGCTTAGGGGTACCACAAGGTTCTGTTCTTGGACCAGTTTTATTTAATTTGTACATAAACGATGTTGCTTCACAAGTTAAAGCTTGTGATATGCACCTATTTGCAGACGATACACTAATATCAATTGGAGGAGATAACTTACCTGATATAATCGCGACATTAAACACCGAACTAGTATCGATATCAAATTGGTATAAAGAAAATAAATTATGTTTAAATGTATTGAAAACAAAAGCTATGGTATTGGGAAATAGAAATTCGGTAAACCCTACACCAGACATAGTTATCGATAACACAGTTGTTGAGATAGTGGTCGAATTTAAATATCTAGGTGTCATTTTAGATAATAGTTTGAAATTTACGAGTAATATGGAATATATAGTTAAAAAGGTGAGTCGAAAGATTAGCTACTTAGGAAGAATATCTAATAAACTTACATCAAAAGCTAGAATATCTTTGTACCATACGATTATAGAACCATATTTTTACTATTGCAGCAGTATAATATTTTTGTGTACAGACAAAGACATTAAAAAGATTCAAGTACAACAAAATCGAGCACTCAGGATTTTATTACAAAGCTCCAGGTTAACCAGTGTTCAGTCCATGCTGAGTAAATTAAATTTTTTGAATGTTAAACAAGGAACTGTATATCAGGCACTCACGTTGGTATATAAATGCATAAATAATAAACTCCCAAATTATATGAGTAATTATTTAACATACAATAGTCAGCAGCATGAATACAATACTCGGCAAAAGGACCACTTCAGATTACCAAAATATACAAAAAGCAGCACACAAAATTCATTTTATTATAAAGCACTGAAGATGCTTAATACCCTGCCAAGTGATATAAAAAACAGTAGTTCGCTAAGTCTTTTTAAAACATCATGTCGGGTTCATGTATTGGCTAATTTTAAGTAGTCGATAAGTTTATTACTTAGGAAACCAAATTTATTGTGATTATTAGTTTCTTTTAACTAAATAAATATCATTATTATCATTATTATTATCTAACTACATTCAAAAGAATACGGATTATTATTTTTTTAATTATTGTGGAATTCAAAATTTGTATAGCTAAAGTAATATTTAGTTATTTATTATTTTGTGTTCATCAATTATTGCGTTATTATTTCGTAATATTTTTTTCCTTTTTTTTAATTTGTTCCAAACACAAGAAATGATACTAATGCAGAATGCCAGCTGCATTAACGCCCCAAAACTGTATGATTTGAAGTTCAACAAGCTCAGCCGAAATAAGTTATTCGTACATAACTAATTTTTCTAGCACTCCATTTTCTAGTTCTGAAACACAAATAAATTTAATACCAACAAGAAATTGTCAATACCCAATTATCCATGAAGTACATCTCACAATCTGAGATTACGATACTAGTACCCAGTCCTTGTTATTCGCAAATTAAAACCAGAGTGCCATTATACAGCTTTCCGTAATCGTAGTCGGAGATAGCAAGCAGCAACAAGCAAGCGTTCGCGGTCGTCGTTAGCGCGGTCTCACTGATCTAGTTGTTGGGATCACGTCACTGCGCCAGCTAGATCTTCCGATCTCCAGCTTACCGCTCGCGGTCGTGAAAAAATGGCGCCGGCGATCTCGCCGGTCCTGGGTCGTCCGTTCCAATAAAATTAATGGCGATATACCCCGCGGGTAATATATTTGCCACAGATATGCTTTCTTAGAATAGTTACAGTAATTTGTAGTTAGTGTTTTTGCACTAGTCCAGATATGATCTGCGGCACGGCCGGACAACGGCCGCCCGACCGCACACTGAATTATAATTAAACGACCGAGCAATGCCCTATCGGGACGTACTCGGTTTCCGGTAAAAATCGCGAAATTTCAACCCAGCGGCGCACATGCGATAGAAGTCAACTAGTTTTGTGATCTCGACGTTTGCAGAAAACGTTGATACCGTTTTTGGTTCTCTTTTATTGTAGCTTGTTTAAGCCCTTCAATTGTGGGGTATCTTTAAAATGTAATACTTTTTAAATGAAAGTTATATATAAGATACTATATATTTTTGTTTTGTTTTCTGAGGCATTGTAAGATTGACAATAGTCGGTGTAAAATGTGTATGTGTGGATCTCATTTTCACGAATAAGTTTTGCCTTGCATTTTAATCGTGTTATTAAAAATGTATTACAAATATATAATTTTATTAATAAATAATTACTTACTAATAAGTCAGTAAGTAACCTTTGATAACACTGGAATTGAATGATTTGTGGCCACAAACGACCTCAAAGCTAACCGTTTCCCCCTATCACATCTGGTGCAGAATAAAATGAATAATAAATACTTTTTACTAATAAACGCATTAAAATCAAAACCGGAATTCATCAACATATGTTTTTGGCAACCCACTGTTCTTGATTTTATTGATCTTCCGGGATTCCTTAATTGTCAACATGGTAACATAAAACATTTTAAAACATAAGAAAATGTTTGAACAGAGGGCAATTGAAAATTAGATAAATAATGATAATTCTGTGAGCATCGATTGAGAATGAGAACTGAGAAGTCATCAAGGGTACCGAAAAAACCACATACTAACACTTTTAATTCTATCACATCTGCTTCAGAACAAGTTAATACTTATTTTCAAATAAATGCTAGGTTACTGAGATTTGAAACATGATGCGCCGTGCGTCACTCTTCGCACAGAAATTATTGCAGTTTGGCCCGATGCTCATACATAAAGCTCCATACTCTTCATAAGGCTGGATATAGCATCATTGACAACACATATGGCTATAATTGCTGCAATATCCACAATCACTTTGCCACTTGAAAGTGAAAATGAAAACACCAGGTGGACAATTCTCGTGCTGCGGCATTTCATCGGTGAGAATCGCCCAGATCTATTTTCTTCATTTTATCAATTGAATCATGATTACGACGTTTGGCTAGTCCATCTAACTGGTTTTTGTAAAATGGCGGGGACGAGTGCCATTAGTTTTTACACGTAATCTACTCTTTTCTTATTTCCTTTTCGTATTCAAAAATTTGCAAGCTTTGCAGTAATTAGATTTTATGGCAATATCAACAACATTTCTCCAGCCGAAAGGCGCCACCAATCATACAGAGAAGAAAAGCTATGTTTTCTCCATGTTCCATCGTTCAAGACAGTTACGCCATTCATTTTTTACTATTTTCAGTTGACTTGTAGCTTTTGTAACTTTTATACTGCTGCTCTCTGCGTACTTTGTTGACAAACTGCTTCTGTCGCGACAAAAATGGTGCCAACACTTTTATCGTAAAATCAGTGAAAAATCTGTCGAGGAAGGTCCCTGAATGCGCAAAACTTTTCAATTCGCTATTCTTATGCGCATGGAATACTTCCGCTATTCATTTCATATCCTTTTTGAATAAATGGGCAAATAGGACTAAAAGTATGTTCAAAATTCTCACAAGAAACCACGAATTGAAATCCTAAGTCATGGTTGCCACTTTCGGCGAATTTCGCATCTGATTTGCACGTTTTACACACTACAACTTGTGAAATAGCAGAAAACACAGCAACAAAGTTCACAAGATTGTAATTAAACGTCATCCGCTTCAACGTTGGATGGTGTGCACTGTGGGTAAGTTATCAGGGAGAGCCGACTCTAGTTCCAAACTATTTTGCTTGTCACATTAGTTCTATTTGAAAATCTGCTGCTTCTCTTCGATCACAATATACTCCGGGAATGCCACTGATTATTTCTGCTATTTTTTGCCAACTAATCGAGAACAACACACGTTACATCAGACAGCTATAATGCGGTTAGCGTCAGTTCAACGAACGTACCGAGGATATTTCCACAAAATCTTTGTGTTTTATATTATTTTATGTTATATTTCACACCATGGATGTAATTCCTCCAAATAAGATAAAAGGGTATAGGTCTCTAGGCTGTAAACTCTCACGCATTTTATTTTGCATGTATGCACGGCTAGACACTTGCCGTAAGTTCATCAAATAAAAAGAAAATCATTACCCCTTAAGCATCCCTAGTGATGTAATTTGTGTGAAAATTAAGATACTATAGTTATAACTTAAAATGTTATTGACAATATATTTCCCTAGGACTTGGGTTAGGTATGTCGACGATATTTTTGCCATTTTTGACACCAAGAAGTGCAGTATTCAAGATTTTCTTCTCGTTTTGAATTCTAAATTCAACACCATTAACTTTACTGTAGAACAAGAAGTTAACGGCCAACTTCCATTTTTAGATACTCTGGTAGTCAGGAATAGCAAAAATATAATAGAAATTGACGTGTATCGGAAAGATACTAACACAATCAGGTTTATCCCTAATGATTCGCAGCATCCTTTTCAACAACAATTGTCTTTTATTAGTTGTTTAGTAAATAGGCTATTGAAATTTCCATTGTCCGCAGATAGATATCAGCAAGAATTATTGTTTATTAAGAATGTTGTCATACATAATGGGTACCCTGAGAAAATAGTTGATAGAATGATTAAGAAGCAGAATCAAAAAATGTATGTAAATCAAATATCTACTTTAAATACTTTGTCTGTAGAAAAGAAGAAATATGTTAAAATACCGTTCGATTGTGCATATACGAGGGGTTTGAGAAGTATTTTTACATCACAAAATCTCTGTATAGCATATTCGACTCATAATAGCATAAAAAACCTTCTTGGAAACCCAAAGGATAAGGTAGATGTACTCTAGTGTGGCTCAACATATTTTAGACACAGGTCATAAAGTAGTTGTAGATGACTTAAAACTTGTAAAAGCTGTGTCAAATAATAGGGAACTAAACAGCTTGGAAAGTATCTTTATTCACTTGAATAGAGATAAATTAATAAATTCAGACAGGGGTCCTATACCTAGTTCGCCATTGTTTGACCTGCTTTAATTAAAACTTGGTTTTTATGCTTCAATGGTCAAAATTCACTGAGGTGTGACCAACAAATGGGTATATATATATAGGGTAATTTTTAACATGGACGTCACTTCCACTAGTGATTTGCTTGGACAATATCCTGTAAAGATACTATGAAGTGCTAATCTCTCTTTTCCTCTTTTTAGATTCTACTGGCATAGTTGCTGAAATACGTATTTAGGTTTCTAAAATACTTGTTGTGGTTAGGGGTTTATAATTTTATTATAAAATGTTATAATAAATATTTTGCTTTACAAATGTAGAAACACTTGATATACCATTTTTTTTTGTAATTTAAGTAATAGATATCTTTCAATAACCGTAAATATTACTAACACGTAAACTGGCCGCTAAAAAATAAAGAAAGACATGCGTCACCATTTCCAAGATATCCCCAATCTACAGGAGGAGAAGATGAACAAGATGGGGCGATATTTCTATGATTGTATTTGTTAGGGAAGGGAAGAAGAAAATACTGGGACAGGAGATGGAGAAGGGTAAGCAAAGAATTAGTTGGGCAGGGAAGGAATGCAAAACGAGGAAAGAAAAACGAAACAGTAGGTACTTATAGCAATAAGACATCTAAATTATTTTTAGGGGAGTTTTAACCAAACACGGTGTTTTACAATAACAATTGTACTATCACTTAAATTACTTGTCATGATGCCATGAATCATGATTTTCTTTCAAATTGTTAAACCATCGTCATAAATACGAACAATCCTTAGCTCCTTAGTTAGCCTTTGCGAACAGACATACAAAAACAGACGGACCGACTTTTTGTGTAATTCTTTGGCGCCGCATATCTCATTCCTGAATATAAAGCATTCGCGCAATGGCAAATGGCAATGGAGCGGGGGCACCGGTGATGTAGTGGGTACATACCAGACGGCCGTACACATACCCAAATGCAAATGATAGGTGTTAAATCTTGCGCTTTGGATGCCTTCGGAGTGATTGCGCTGCGCTCGCGTGAAAGGCGGAGGTGGCTATCGGGCACCTACACCACACCGCCATAACACTTCCAGTATCACATTGATAAAAATCTAATTTTCAATTTAAATACATTGATCTATCTAGTGACCGGCCGGCGCGCTAGGCTATGCTCGGTGTTGGCCGGCATCCGCCGTCGGTATGTGTTTTCAATCGCATGATATATTATTCAATGGTATTGACGACCTGTCCCGCAGCTGATTGCCGATGAAATAGTGGAATCGATAATTCCGCATGAAATACAACTGGAAATGGCTCGGACAGCCGTCATGGCCGCCACGTAAAAACTAATGACAAGTTATTGAGTGGTCGTAAACATTCAGTAGTATGCTTGTTGTTAATGTTGTATTCGTGACGTTTCCGTTATGCGCTGACCCAGTTTTTGGAATTATGTACTCATTTTTTAGGCTTCCTCTATTCTAGGACGTGGATATGAATGGATATTACTGAAATGTTTATATATAACTTCTATACAATTGTGTAAACTATGTCTTCAGGCATTTGACTCAATTTCAGACACTACTGGAATCCTTTGATAAAATTGTGGCAGATAAGTCGATCCTTCACAACATATAATTTCTATAATAATAATTTCTTTTTACAATCATAGAAGGAAATACGTGCTTTCCTAACAATATTCTTTGTTAAACCCCATTTGACAGGTACTACTTTGGACCAAATAGAGTTAGGCACACCAAATTACTATGGAAGCACATAATAATCTCCTATACTTTTTTTTAATATTGTATGCCTATGATATTTTTTGGTAAAATTAATAGTTTAGCTTCAAGAGCAAATTCTATTTGGTCGAGACCAGTCGCATCTGCATTGATATGAAACTACATAGTAGCCTGGATGTGACAAATATTTTTTTGAGCTGTCACCACAGAAATGTCTATGGCTGTCACACTCGAAAACAGCTGATTTCATCAGAGGTTGGAGAACCGCTATGGAACGTTGCCGCTCTAGTGCGGCAAAGAACAAAATACAAAATTCAAATAAAATAGGATCACCAATTTGATTGTTTGTTGATAAGAAATGTCAACCCGTTGTTATATTTAATTGTAAAAACGATAAATTGAGAAAATTGTAAATAAAGTATAGCGATGAGTGTAGTCATATTTTAGTATGTTGGTACGGATGGGACTACAGTGTCATGAACGAATATAAAACTGTCAGAAATTGAATTAGCTTTTTAAACTTGACGTTTCGTAGAAGTGGTATCAACCCATACAGAAATATAACCATTTTTGAATTTTTTTAAAATACGTATTTCTTAAAAGCAACACAAAAAACGTTGATATCACTCCTGCCGAAAACTACATAACGCGACTCGCTCACATGCGACGGCGACGCTCCGCCATCGGTGACGCGCCGCATCACCGCTCGTCGCGCTATTCCGTACTTTCGGCACTTGTGAGATAAATAACTATTATATTCTGATGACAGTAGGTAGTGTCAAATGCTGATGCTTTGACAATACCTACTATTGATACTATTGACTATCAAAATATCCAAATCCAAATCCAAAATCCTGGCTAACTAGTTTAATTTTAATGCAGACACGATTTATCTCAATCAAATAGGTTCTCATGCAGCTAAACTATTAATTTTAATTTTGTATGATAAAGTCATGTGCATGGCCACATCAGGTTTTTAAGTCTGTTGTACTACGCATTTCTGGCCAGATGTACAATATTACGATTAGAGTACATATATTCCTGTATAGTTGAAATCATTCAAATATAGTATGAGGGTACTGTTAGGGGAGTATACCTATTATGTTAAACTACATAGTTGTCAAAGAAAAATAACTTTGACGGTGACGATTTTTTTGAAGTGATAATTCGGTGATTTTGATATGTAATTTTCATTGTAAAAGACTTTATAAAGGATTCTTTTGAATTGCACGTATGGTATTTTGATCCTTACTCAGTACTGGAAAGTTTTTGCGCTAACTAAATTCAAATTCGAAATAAAAAAATACCGGAAGGTGTTTCTAGAAATATTTTTCATTTAGCTGAAATTAAATACACGCAGGTTTTTTGGGCTATATTTAAAATTCAAACTCACAGTTGAAGCTAAATGACGGAACCAATATGGCAAAAAAATCAAAATATTTTCTATTTAGATGACATTTAATAATTGGGGTTTGCTGGTATTTTTTGTTTACAAACAATGCAGAAAACCTGGCAAATAAAAGGTAGTGCCCAGCGTCCGCATAAAAATAAACGATGGAAGAAAATTACTTTAAATCCATAAATTATTAGATTTTTTCAAATGGATACAATTATTATTACTTACTAAATTGTGAACATTCCTTTATTTAATCGAGAATTACTCATTTTTTGTGTTCTATCCTATGATAATTGCATATCTTTCTTTACAATATGCAACAACATAAGAAAGTCTTGTGAAGGTTTTTTAAATTTTATTTTTTTTATTATATATATTTTTTATTTATATTATGTTTGCCAGATTTTGATTTTAGAAATATCCTATTTGAACAAAAAGATGCTGACATATCAGGTGAAAGTTACAATTTGATTCCATATGAAATAAACTCGTCATTAAGAGTATCATCTTAAAGTTATAACATTATAACAATTATTAGTATTTTATTTCACTCTTTTTTAATTTACAGTATTGGTGTGCTTTTCTTCTGATGTCTATTTGTGTTTTGTTCCGCCACTAACGCTATTTTTCTTTCAAAATTATCTGTCTGTTGTAGAGACATTTGACATTTCAGGCATAACGAAGAGACCGAATGCACAATTTTATTATCAAATTTACTTTGATACTTTACTTCATCTTAAAACTGATACTCAAACATTGCTTTGCCGTTTTAATCGACAAAGACATATATAATTCATAAATTGGGGCATATGGAATAACCAGAGAAACAATAACGAAGCTTCCCCTCTACGTTTCACTTGTTCAGGCAAATATCCTCAAAATAAATACAATTTATTATAACAATTCCCTTGTCCCTACCTTCTCTAATCCGATGGCCTATCAAAAATGTCATGGACAGTCGAACGTCCATAAAGATGACCAAGCTCCTTATAGACTACCGTCACAAATAACCCTACGATTAAACGGAGAAAACAATGATCCGTGCACACAAAGCAGAATTTTCCCCATTATTTCATCGTCCAGGCGAATCTTCGACCAGTCCAATCCAGTAGGAGCTTATCAGAAAACCGTCTCCGGCAGCACAGATCACATGAAACAACCGTAGAGGTAATTCTCGGTCAAATATGGTCCAGGATCCGGTAGTAATTGGAAACGGAAATAACAAGCTTTCCTTTGCTCTGCCCGTCCTCCATCTTTTCTCCTTTTATTGCCGTTCGTTCGTTTGTGGGCCGCCCGGTTCGGTCCGTCTTTTAATTTTCCATTCAGGCGAATGATAGCGGTCCGCAGGCGAGACGTTGTCTCCGGGCAAAAAATGCCCGGAAAGTTTCAGATCTCTTTGATCTGTAGAGCCGTACCAATTCTATGTGTGCGCGCAAAAAAGGGAAGTGGCATACGGTTCCTGGCATTGACAGAATTGATTAAATAGCGATAATTATGTTTGGTCTAAGGGGCTGTAACCACAAAATAGTATAATCAAAGCGAAGAAGTAAGTAGTAAACTATTTTACACAGTAGACGAGGTTTAAACACGAGCCGTAGGCGAGTGTATAATTATTTGAGTGAATTATAACCATTCTGTGCCTTTTTTCTTACTAATTTATCTTACGTTTTCGACTGATAGTAGTGGTATGTGATTGGTAGTGGTATGTGACCGTTTTGTAGTTTATTCGAATCATGGATTTCAATGGATAAATATGAAAGTATTCCCCTGAACATTTACTGGAATACATTCATAAAATTATTTCCCTTCTGGCATGATGCTCACTGATTTAGGTGAATTAAAATACATAATCTGCCACCCCGGAATCTGTCAAGATATCAAGCTGCTAATACAATATTAATGCAGTCAAATTGTGTTTTTACCAGGAAAGTTGTGGGTTTTGATTTTTCCACTTCATAGGTTTTTTGGGGTGCTGGATCCCAATATGAGATTTTCTAACAAAATTTCGTGACGCAACATCGAAGAAAATGCAAAAAACTTAAGTTTTGCCGGTTGTTTTGATTATAACTCGAAAACTATCAACTTTAAAGTGCATACAATTTTCTATAAACTTCACTATTTAGGTTTCTTCTGCGATCAAATGTTCGGGCTCAATCGATTGTTGAAAATTGGCGTATTTTATCTGTCCTGCAAATACCCACTTTTTCCACTCCAAAACTATAATTTGTTCTTAAAAGGCAATATTAAAAGGCAAAATTATAGTGAATTTTAGGTATGGAAACACACAGTGCAAGATTTTCTTGCAAATGTGCTTACTCCTAATGTTGATATTTGGAACAAAAATCTCTTGAAGTATGAATATGTAATAATTGATTTATAAATTTAGAATACTCTGTATAAAATAATAATATACTAGATATAGATATAAGATAATAATATACTAAACATAATTTTTCTGTGTAACCATATGTAAGGTAATAAATATTCTATTAAAAATATATGTTTTATGCGTTCAGTTCAGCGAGAGACCATGCTTATTTACATTCTATGCTCAGCAGTGTTGTTTATTAGTGTAAATTTTAACAAAATTGAAATTTGTCTCATATAGTGTGCATACGAAATGAATGCAATGGTTTGAAGGGGTTATGTAAATTTTAATAGAATTTTTGAAAATCTGTCTCTTCGGATTTTACAAAATTCATATATTTTGTAAACTTTTCAATAACTTTAACATCAATGACATTCTACTTACCGAAAATTTTAAACACATTTGTCAAAGTGAGCGCCGTTGGCCGCCGAACAAGCCTATGTACGGAGCACAGTGGACAATAACCCGACCTAAGCGTACCATAAGTGTTCATATCCAAAATTAACTATTATTTGTGCTGTTTTTGATCTTACAACTACAGAATAGTGTTCTCTATGTACGTACGATATCGTGTGTTTTGAAGCATATAAGGACGGGGTTTAAGGGGATTTATTTAGCCCAATCAAGGCACTGGCCATCTCTCAAAACACGTTGTCTTTATCAAAGCATTTCTCAGCCATTTACTCGCTAAATTTTGGTCGTAATTCATCAACTTAGACTCTAACGAATGAGCATTGTCTTTAATCATAATATCCTGTTTCAGGAAATCTACTAATCGACATATTGCTTTCCTAGATGCTCCATATCTCAGCAAATTTTCTGGACGCAATATATGAAACATGCTAATACGCGTCACACATGTTGGTATATCTGTAAATAACAAAATAGCTCAAAAAGTATAAAACTAAACAATAAGACCTATTTAAAATGATAAATGGCCTATTAAACTATATAGCCCAAAAATAACCCGTGATACAACGTGAAACATTTTTTATTTTGCTATTGAAAATCTAAATTGCAACATAAATTTGAGGTTATTTCATGTAGGGTTAATACAAGTCAAACACTTACTTTCTTTAACTCTGTCAATAGCTTAAATCCTCTACTTCGAATTAAAAATTAAATAATTTAGCAATTCAAAACCGTACACAACAATCTGTCTAAATTTGCCAGGACAACTGCCAGTGCCACCGTAATTGTTACTTCACTTTGGCGTTCCATTGCAACGCGATAACAAAGGTAACATATTTAAGTACTACATCCTCTGATGACTTGGATATCAGTCAGTGCAAAATATTCGAATGGGTAGCGTTTCGCAACACTTCACATCCTGGAGTTATGGTATGCTACGAACAGATTATTAGCCGCTGTGCGGCGTAGCCTCCAGTTTACACTTAAACACCGGCATGTAATATTACCATAAAGTCTTTGAGCGACCCCAATATTTTGTCAAACTTCTAAGTAACTGATCATCACGTCCCTATACTTACTACATGTGAAATTATACATTTGGGTCACTTAATAGAACAAAAAACTCGGCACGAACTTCAAGCAAGCAGAATCAGACGAGACTCCACACTGCTCAGCTGATCGCGGAGTATGTCAACTACTAGTGTTTCAAAAAATATTAAGCGTCAAATCCTGTATTCTCAATCTTTAGTTACTCAAAACTGATGCCAGATACTGAAGATATTTGATTTATTTTCTACAAGTATTAAGACCCCTAAAAATCAGTACCTTCATTTTGGTTTCACCCTGTATAATTCTACGTTACAAGTAAATATTTTAAAAATTGTTGAAAAATGTAATTTAAAATTGTTCTGAAAAGTAAATCGCCTTCCCGTTATTAGTACACACTTTAGAAAAACATAGAGAAACTAGGTGATTTGAGGTATCATAAGTTAGCTCTTTTAAAAGCAAATCAGTTTTGTTTGAAACCTTTTTCTTATTTAACGTAACTCCATCATTTGCTATCTATTTTAAATAACGTTAAATTAAGAATAGTTACTGATGAAACGTATTTTTGAAGCAATTATCCTATGATTCTACAAAGTTAAATAAAGAAAGATTGTATGTAATGAAACTTATTTCGCTTTAAAAGTCCTTTCACATTATACATATATATAAATCTATGAATGTGTCTATTTTATACTACAGTGTATTACTTTTGCCACGCAGTGTACACTCAGATCAAAACACTATCGTGGAGAGAACCGCGCAAGTCAGTGGCGTAGAGAGGGCACACAATTTTTTCCCCGTAGGTAATTAATGCGGATGCTTTTCGAACGGCTCGTTCCCCATATTTCATAAATAAATTAGCTTTTGCATGAAAATGGTCGACGGCGTGTAATTTCTTTCGCCCGTTTAATTACGGAGTATTGCGTGAACGGGCGAACCAATGATGGCCGGGCAATGGATGCCTGCTTTAGTCCTGCAGGTCCTGCTGAATAGGAATTCCGATCGGCCACCGATGTTAAAGCGAATCCCGATCGCTTCTGCTGCCGCTGGTGCTCCGCTAAATGAGGTCCCGTCAATCAGTGACGTCTGCTTTTTACATGTAAATTCGATCGAATCATTTCACTCCATCAGGTCTTCTTTCTACTCTATATAACACCAATTCCATCCACTTTTCGATCGTGGGTCCTTATACGGAGGACGGTGTCCAATATTCAAATTCTAGCTTCCATATCTGGTTGCTTTGTCATGCTAATTTTTGTTTTTTCAGTAATGTGGGGAAATTTTGTTCTGCAAAATTAATGTTTTGATATTTTTAGATAATAAAAATGATGTCGTTGCTGTAGGTTACCCATTTTAAAGTCTAGTGAAAGTGGCGATAATTTTTCTCGTCAATTAGATAATTATCTTCATATATATATGTGTTAACATTATGATAAAATCATATCTCTCTAATCTATTGTAATGAAAAGGTTGTTCAAACTGAAAGGAATTGAAAAATATAGAACATTTTTCTTTTATTCTTTGAATTTAATAACTATCGTAAAATCTACTTAATGGTTACAATTATAGTATTGTTTAGGCATCAAAATTATTGTGCTTTTGTTTACAGGTTTCATTCCAAGCTACAATAATTTTTGGTATATTATTACTCTTTCATTTTAACGATTTTGAATTTACCATGGTACGACCAATCACAATAATATTCTAACAACAAATGCTTTGTTTCCGCAAACCCTACAGGAATCCGACTAAAAATGATATAAAAAAATGATAAAAAAAATTAATCGCATTTAATTATAAATAATTTACATACATAAAAAAGAAATTATTTAAAAATCGTCATTTAACAACTTTAACAAACATTGTTAAAAAATTAAAACCGATAGTAGTAAAGTTACGGTATAACCCGGAAATTATTAGTTTTGTAAATTAATATTTACATTAAATTGTTGACCCGAGAAGTTCCCCTTGAAAAATAAAAGCAATATAATTAAAATTTCTTTTGTATTTTTTAATTCGTGCTTTGGTGCATTTTCAAGGTTTTGTATGTATGGAAAAGCATTTTCTGAATAACCAAACGTTAAGAGAAAATACAAAAAAACATCTGTTTTAGATGAAAGTTGGGTGCAAAAATAGCAACGATAATTATAATCATGTACAAGGGTGATTTTCCAGATTTTTTATTAGAATTGTCGTAAAATATTTCATATGGACGTATTTGTTTTTTGATATATTCTATTTGCTTTATATTTTTATTGTTTTTGTATATATATTTTGATAATAAAAACCAATAAGTCTACATAAAACTTTTTACTTAGAATTAATATTTCCTAGTAAAATTTTAAGTAGACGTAGAAGAAGTATTTTTGATCCTTTTTATATTGATGCAATAGATTTCGAATATTTATCTTCAGGCTCTTCCAAAATGTAATAAAACATAAATAAGTGATGACCTAATAATAAGACACATATAAATATTTGACATAGAAAAATACATTTTGCTACTTTGCATTCACACACACATGGTAACACTGTTTTCGGTGTTAGAATTAACAAAGTGTAACACCGTTTTTAGTAACTTTTTTCTAAGATTGGTACATCTTTACACATTGACATTCAATGCCATATGTCAAACGTACAACACATAACCACACACTGCCTCTTTTTAATCCCTTGCAATTGCATAAACTGCGAAATATCAATATTCTATACATATTGTAAATACGTGTAGCCTGCTATAGTATGGCCAAAGGATTGGGGCTTTCTTAGTTTTGCTGTGTTCATCAAAATACGCCAGCATGACGTTTTCGGTGATGTTTTGCGACTCTAGTAGTGATCGTGCATCATTCTTTTCAATTAAACATCAAACCCCATTTTCAGATATAGTTCAAGGACCACATTTACTTTATTAAGGTATTATGCAAAGATCAAACCTACATCGTAGATATGAACGATTTTAATTATTGCTGCGGATTGTATATGTGCAATAAATGGTTTATCGAATATCAGCATACACGTAGGAAGCTATAGTACATTTAAAGTGTTGAAGATTTCTTAGTTTATGTAACGTATAAGTGTTCGGTAACATTTTGGACCGAATTCTGCACGGTTCAATACCGAATTCGTTTTTGTCCATCGTTTTTGACTTGTATTACCTCCATCACATGTAATTTTACTAAGGGTGGATCTATCAATGCAAGGTTAAATCTTCTAGTTAACAAACTGGTAGTTTACGTTAACTCCTAGTTACGAAAATGTCGGGTCTTTCAATGCATTCTAAACTTCTAGTTAGGCGACTATAGGTTAAGGAGAGGTTGGCAATGGAAAAGCAATGTCGCCAATCATAGAAAAATAAGACCTTAGTAATGTTTTAGTGATATATAGCGCGTCACTGTCAGCTGTGCTCCGTTATCGCCATGTTACCGCATTTCTCATTGAATTTCAAAGCCTCGACATTTTCTTTGTTTACGAGTTTACATATTATGTTGTTTTCTGTAGATTTTTTTTGTCTATAGACTATTACGCACATGTGATTGTATTGTATCTCATTTGATAAGTTATATTATAATTATATTGTTTATTATAATATATCTACATATTATTATAACCTTGTGCTTATATTGTCTAACTTTACGTGGCAAACCGCAATAAAAATTGTTTTTTTTCACATTATTTGATTATTTAGAGTTCAGGTTAGTCTGGATTATCAAAAGTCTTCTGTACTTGCAATTAATACTCACCGTTGCTCCTCCGTGTTCAATACTGTTGGATATCAATTAAGTGGCAGATAAGAGCACATTGTGTACCAAATACTTACCGAAGAAGGTTGGTAGTAAGTTATCACTTATTTTCTACACGTAAAAGAATAAAACACCACAAAATTAATTTATTTACAATAGAAAATTTGTTTATTGTATCATATGGGAAAATATTTGGCAAATATCTGTGCACTAGCATTACAATAATTATTTTGTATAGGTACTATGCCAGTCCACTCCGCTTCATGTGGTACAACGGTAACGTACAGATCTTGCGGAAAACTTCTTCAATTGGTCGGTGGCAATACCCAACCGATGTTGCAAGAGTTACTACCAAGATTGTAGTATCAGGCGTATGCTCAATGCAAAACAGGAAGTATGTGTTTTAAGACCCCGTAAGACAACACTACAACGCAAAGTCAAGTTTCGTAATAATTTTGTTCGGAAGTAGGTTAGCCGAACGCACAGTCGGGACGTTTATCGAGATGAATCCCTTACTGTTTGTAGAAATCTCAGCTTCGTCAGTTCCTAAAATAAACGTAGTTTAATAAAAGTAAACACTTGTTTGTATTGCATATACCTGGAGATTGCGTACCTAAGTTTGTACGGTCCATTGTCCTTTTTAGACGAGGAGTTGCCACTTAAAACCCACTGTAGTCGGGACTCAGAGAGTTAGCAGAAGTTTTAAATGGGGGACATAGCATGATTGCTAAAAAAGAAACACCATTTAACACAAAACATACAAATAAAACCTGAACTTACATAATATATGATGGACATTGTATACTCCCATCGAGATAAAACCAAGCAAAGTTTCTTTTGATTTTCTTCACCATCATCGATTCGACAAGGATCATCCAAAAGATTCATCACAATAGTAAATGAATAAAATCTCACAACATATGGAACGTTAGGTTAGAATATCCAGTGCGCAATTCTAGGCGCAGCATTGTATGCGCGCGCCACCGTAAACTAGGAGTTAGCGCTGTAACTATCAAACAGACTGGCAGGTAAAATTAACCACGATTTAAGTGGTAGTTAGGGTTTACCCGACCATTGATGTACCCGCAAACTCAAAGTTAAAAGTTAACCGAAATTAAACCCGTAGTTAGTGTTTTAACCTTGCATTGATAGATCCACCCTAAGTGTAATTTATTCTAATAAATTATTACACCAAAATGAGAAGTTGGTATCAATTATATGTGCGTGTTAACATGTATAAACCAGTAATATTAGGTAGAAACTGTTATCAATCGTTAACCATTATAACAATTCTTTAGTAAATTGTTATTCTTTGAAGTAACTAATCTGTTACCGCCAAACACGTCTATTCTGAGTATTATAATTATGAAACCACTATTTTAAAGTTAACTTTATAGGTTATGTTTCATATATTTATAACAGTAGGGTTAAAAGTGTCGCCTCAAGCTTCATTATGATCATAGTTGCGACCTCGCTGATTATTTATTAAAACGTGTAGGGTAAAGTAGAGTAAAATTATTCACAATTAGATTTTGTCAGGATTTTATCCCAACCTTACGAAGTTGACAGTTACTAGAGTACTGCCACGTAGTACCCGAAAAATACCCTACATTCCAATTTAGCGCAATATTGTAACCACAATTTCTAAATTTATATAAAATTAATGACGCAAAGTAGAAAAAATAGTATTACATTCGTTTTATAAGACGTATTGGCGCACTCGTTCCAAAACAATTTGACGTCTTCTAAAACTTGTATAATAATAATATACTATTTTGTTGAACTGTCAAATATACTAACCTAACCTAATACATCTACTTCTGTTGCAATATTTCTCAATAGGTACATTTGTAATTTTTGATACAGTTTATTGAAATTGTCGATCGTAGGTAAAATTATGTACAGCACTCGAGTTGTAACGCATATTACGTGCTCGTAAAAAAATTACAAAACTCGTCGGTTTGCGGCACGTATGTTAACTTTCCACTCGTATAAAATATTTTTAATTGACATGGTGATTGGTGATTTGAATAATTTGTTTTAAGAAAAATTCGAAAATGTACTGATTATTAAATTCAGTTATTTTAAGTATTATTATGTTAAAATATTCTTTAATGGGGGGTTTTAATTTCTCAAATTTCATAATAATTCTTTTTATTTTTTTAATGATATTAAATGGTAATGTTTTTAATTTCAGTTTTGAGTGGAAGTTTTTCAATTATTACGTTCACTGTATCGTATTACTAAAATTCGTCCTGCCTGTTTAATATATTCCGCGTTGCAATCAGAACACTTTATTGTGCTTATTCCACTTAAAAAAAAAACACATTATGTAGAATGTTTCGGGTGAAAAGGAATTGAAATATACTTATTATTGCTTATTATGACTATCACTATGTATTTTTTATTACCTTTAGAATCTCATATAACAAAAAATATTCAACTTACTCTGTTTCAGAATAACATTTACTTTCTAAAAAAATGTGGAATAGAAGGGCTAAAAAGTCCGCAGGCTAAAAAGTCGAGAAACGCTAGAGGCTACATGCACCAGGTACAAATTGTATTCACACTTTTTTCAAGTCAAAAGGAATAAGCTAGCTAACCAACAATGCCGCGCAAACAATTGAGTTTAATCATTTAATTATTGTTATCTACGTTAGTAGTTATTATTATATTATTATATTATTATTTTGTAACAATAATTATAATCAGTTGGTTATATTGAATTTATTAATCATTCCTCATACTTTTTTATACCCCTGTATAAAGAAGCGCGCATTTCTTTGCAGTGATTTATTTTCCTCGATGTTCTTATGCGGGACCCACGATAAATTACCGTCCCGAAAGCCAATCCGCGCTAGCTTATGCACACAATAACGGTTCATTACTCACACACTCTATACGAAGTATTTTAAATATTTTTTTCGCGAACGGCGCATATTCTTTTAACGAGACTCGGCAACGGCAATTACTTCAGCCACGGTCAATATAAATTAGCGTCATACGTTAAAAATGAATTCGAGTGCGCCTTTATTAACCATAACTCTTATCTTCCGAAAACGGCCACAATTCGAGTATGGCAAGTATGCAAACTTGCGGTGTCAAGCTTAAATTAAATAACCCATGCATATATTTTAAAGAAGAATTGCGAGCTTAAGCAGAAGGAAATATATTATTTTGACTAATTAAACTAATGATAAATGTTCTTGTGTTACCTGTACAAATATACCAAGTTTGTAGATGAACTGGAATATGTTTTCTCAATAAGATTACTCTGGTTCTGCTGGTGACACCAGATATGCTGATATAATTTGCACCATGGTAACAACAACGACACCATTGGTAACCGCAAACACCGATCATATGTTGCAAGGATGAAATTGATAGCCGACACTATATGAAAAGTATTAATGGCAGCAGGTCATTAAGAAAAATCGTATCGAGTAAGAACATATCTTAAAACCGCAATACTAATGTTACGTAGTAGGTGCAAGGTAAACTATTGATGTAAAATATTTATTTTCTTATTTATATACGTATTTTAGATGATATTGATTAATCTGGCGATCTATAAATGTCCACTTCATTTTTTACTTCATCAAACAAATTCTTTTACAGTTTTTTTTTTATTAAAATATAATAAAATAACAAACAAATTTGTGGTGTGAATAAACCAAATGACGACTTATACAGTGTACAGTGGAAAGTACGCATCATATAGTAACTTTCTATAATGTCATTCTTCATAAATGCTGGTCTTTGCTAGTAGATAAGCTAGGGAGCTTCTGGAACAACTTTCAGAGTTCAAATATTACTATAAACTTCTTTTAATTTAATTTTTTATGTATCACATTGAAATTTCTACGTACGTAGACTGCGACCGCAATCATTAAGATAAAATAATGAAGCTGTGACCACAATCGCCATGACGTGATCGATATAGGTTATCCTTGGCACAACCGCATCTCACTGTAGCTATCTCCTTCTACTTGGACCGGAAGTAAAGTAAGTTTATACCCCCATTTAAAATAATCCGTAAAATTGCTCCAGAAGTCCCCTTGCGTATGTACTAACCTTGAATTCTTGAACAGTATCTTGGCATTTAAGAATATAGAAACTGTTTTTGGGCAATTGACCCCACATACTGATACACTGAAAGTAAATTTGTTGTTTTTTTATACTCGAATTCCTGAAGATAGAACAATTTAGTCATTTTTCTCTTCGGATAACTAAAAAGCAATGTCTGATAATGCCCTCCATTCAAAGATTGATTAATAGGGTATTTGACTATTATTGGAAAACCATCTGAGTGTAGTTATTCCTTCCCTCACTTTGTAAACGCATTTTTTCGTCATTATATCCTGATTTTTCATGAATATCAGCTTTAAAAATTGAATCACAAAAAGTCCCGCCAAAGGATACTTTCTGTTATACGTATATCACGTGATACCTTATGACGTCACAACATACTAGATATCTATATGGTCCATATGGTCTGTAATCATCGGCATCGTCGCTGTTTGATAATTGTGTTGTATGATGTGTTGTTTTCACATAAAAATGGGTTCTAAATGGTGTATAATTCCACAATGCTCAAATACGTCAATGAAAACTCCGGATAAACTATTTGTAGCTGTTCCGCAACATGTGAAACAGCGCAGAAAATGGTTGAGACTGGCTCTTCGAAACCAAAATGGAATAAATAGCGGCCAATACAAGAGTTTTTTGTTGTGAAGATTACTTTGACATAAGTAAAACACTAGAATAAGTTATCTAGGCGTGTTTTAGATCCAGGTATAATCTGACAGTTTGAGGTTAGGACTACCTAACCTACAAACTTATGTTTATATTGCACTTTTTACATGTTACTTAGTTCCGGAGCATAAAAATAAGGATTATTTTTAAAGAAGAATCCCACCATCAAAGCGCTAGCCTTGGGTAGATTACCACTATCCGCTTTAACAAAGTTGTTTTCCAGTGCTTGTAAATTAACGTAGTAAAGTCAAGCGGCAGGAGCACAATCTTAATACGTTGTGACGTCACTGGAGACTGAGGCAATTACAAAGAGTTTTCAATCACGTGATATGACGCCAATAAAATTTAATTTTAATTTTCGTTTTTACTAGAAATAATGCATTTTTTTGTAAAAGTAATGACAAATAGTTTCCTTAAACTGTAATGATTAGGATGACTATAATACAAACCATACAAAATATAAATAACCTTGTTCGAAACTGAACATCAAAATCACGTAAAAAATCACATAAATCATAAAAATTTTCAAAAACACTGATTAAAGATGGATTCAATTAGCCAATTTCATATTTCAATTTCTCTCAAAGCGCTCAAACGATTTCAATGATTATTTTGTTTTGTTGTAGGCCGATCAGTAACAAATACTATGGTAAAAATTGTTACTCAAATTTTGATCAGTTGTGAGCATTTACAAGATACAAGTATCAAGATAATGTTTTTCTTTTCTAAATTTGTAACACGCTGTGGATCTTGAAAGCAAATTTGGTTCTATTATTCATTTCATTCCCTCTTTTAATAACCAAGATACATCATGAACAATAATAACAAGAACACACGATAACAACAACCAGGTAGTAGGTACGCTGCTTACTTGACTCTGGGTTAAGGCGCGTTTGAAAAATTCACCCACAATGCCAAGGTGACAACTTTTTGCACTATGGCCGAAACGTTTTCCTGATAGGAAACTTTTGAGAACGCCTATCCATTTCCCATTCCCAAAATCCGCGTTCCACAAAGTTATCATTTTTTCAAATATTTGATTTTTTTGTCAACTGTGTTTTTCTCGAAACGTTTCTTATGTAAAGCCACACAATTTGAACGTTATTACAATTAGAAAATAAACTTTCAACTAATTTTTACTTTATCATACGCAGTATGTAAAGTATTGCAATCGCGCAGAAAAAAAAAATTGGGATTTTTGCGGAAAATAGTCTTTATGGGTCCCCTGAACATTTTTGACCAAGGTACAAAAAAATGTCTGTGTGTGTGTGTGTATGTGTGTGTGTGTGTGTGTGTGTGTGTGTGTGTGTGTGTGTGTGTGTGTACCCAATTTTTGTTAATTCATTTCCGGAGAAACTACTAAAGGTATCGGCACGGAACTTCATATTTAGAAGTTTCATGACCAAACTTAGAGTTGAAAAGCTTTTGGTTCAAAAGGGTCCAAAGGAACTGGGTGTTTACTCTAAGCCTTTTTCGAGGATTTTAGAAATCAACCGCCATTTCTGTAATTTCGTCAAAATAGTTAAATAATAAATTAAAGCAAAGGAAATTTTGAATAATTTATGCCTATGACATTTTTTGGTAAAATTAATAGTTTAGCTTTTTAGTTTATTCTAAGCCTTTTTCAAGGATTTTGGAAATGAGCCGCCATATCTGTAATTTCGATAAAATATTTAATTAATAAATTAAAGTAGAGGAAATTTTGAATAACTTATGCCTATAACATTTTTTGGTAAAATTAATAGTTTACCTTCAAGAGCAAATTCTATTTGATCGAGATCGGTCGCATCTGCATTGATATGAAATTACATAGTAGCCAGGATTTTGACAAATATTTTTTTGTGTTGTCACATTCGAAAACAGCTGATCTCATCAGAGGTTGGAGAACCACTATGGAACGTGCCGCTGTAGTGCGCAAAATTATAAAATACAAATTTCAAATAAAATAAGATCACCAATTTGATTGTTTCTTGATAAGAAATATCAACCCGTCTTTATATCTAATTCTAAAAATGATACATTGAGAAAGTTATAAATAAAGTATAGCGATGAGTGTAGTTTTATTTTAGTATGTTGGTAGGGATGTGTCATGAACAAATATAAATCTGTCAGAATTTGAATTACCTTTTTAAGGTGCGTTTTCATTAGTGATAATGGCAGTGGTAGCAGACGCCGTTATAGTATTTCCAATAGAAAATTGCTAGTGACTCATGTTCATGTACATGCAAACTAATATGTGTCATTATCACGATATGTAAGAAATACTATAATTTCGTATTCTACCACCGCCATTAGCTACCATTACCTACCAATCGGAACGCACCTTTCGTCAAAGTGGTACCAACCTAGCATTTACTATGCAGAAATCATTTATTTTTTTTTAAATACGTATTTCTTAAAAAGCAACACAATAAACGTTGATGTCGCTCCTGCCAAAAACTAGATAGCGCGACTCGCTCATATGCGACGGCGACACTCCGCCTTCGGTGACGCGCCGTATCACCGCTCGTCGCGCTATTCCGTACTTTCGGCAATTGTGACATAAATAACTATTATTCTAATGACGTAGTGTAGGTAGTGTCAAATGCTGATGCTTTGACAATCCCTACGATTTATCTCTATAGAATAGATTCTCATGCAGCTAAACTATTAATTTTATATTTTGTATGATAAAGTCATGTGCCTGGCCACATCAGATTTTTTACTTTATCATACGCAGTAAGATAAAGTATTGTAATCATGCCGAAAAAAAAAATTGAGATTTTAGCGGAAATAGGTCTTTTTGGGTCCCCTGAACATTTTTGACCAAGGTACAAAAAAATGTCTGTATGTGTGTGTGTGTGTGTGTGTGTGTGTGCGTGTGTAAACGATTTTTGTGACGACGATTCCGGAGAAACTACTAAAGGTATCGGGACGAAAGTTCATATTTAGAAGTTTCATGACCTAACTTAGAGCTGAAAAGCTTTTGGTTGAAAAGGGTCCAAAGGAACTGGTAGTTTATTCTAAGCCTTTTTGAAGGATTTTGCAAATGAGCCGCCATTTCTGTAATTTCGACAAAATAGTTAATAAATAAATTAAAGTAGAGTAATTTTTGAATAATTTATGCCTATGAAATTTTTTGGTAAAATTAATAGTTTAGCTTCAAGAGCAAATTCTATTTGATCGAGATCGGTCGCATCTGCATTGATATGAAATTACATAGTAGCCAGGATTTTGACAAATATTTTTTTGTGTTGTCACATTCGAAAACAGCTGATCTCATCAGAGGTTGGAAAACCACTATGGAACGTTGCCGCTGTAGTACGGCAAATTATAAAATACAAATTTCAAATAAAGTAAGATCACCAATTTGACTGTTTGTTGATAAGAAATATCAACCCGTCTTTATATCTAATTCTAAAAACGATACATTGAGAAAATTATAAATAAAGTATAGCGATGAGTGTAGTTTTATTTTAGTATGTTGGTAGGGATGTGTCATGAACAAATATAAATCTGTCACAATTTGAATTACCTTTTTAAGGTGCGTTTTCATTAGTGACGATGGCAGTGGTAGCCGACGCCGTTATAGTATTTCCAATAGAAAATTGATAGTGACTCATGTTTATGTACATGCAAACTAATATGTGTCATTATCACGATATGTAAGAAATACTATAATTTCGTATTCTACCACCGCCATTAGCTACCATTACCTACCAATCGGAACGCACCTTTAAACTTGACGTTTCGTCTAAGTGGTACCAACCTAGCATTTACTATACAGACACCATTTATTTTTTTTAAATACGTATTTCGTAAAAAGCAACACTATAGACGTTGATGTCGCTCCTGCCAAAAACTAGATAGCCGACTCGCTCATATGCGACGGCGACACTCCGCCTTCGGTGACGCGCCGCATCACCGCTCGTCGCGCTATTCCGTACTTTCGGCATTTGTGACATAAATAACTATTATTCTGATGACGTAGTGTAGGTAGTGTCAAATGCTGATGCTTTGACAATACCTACGATTTATCTCAATAGAATAGATTCTCATGCAGCTAAACTATTAATTTTATATATTGTATGATAAAGTCATGTGCCTGGCCACATCAGATTTTTTTAACAAACAATTGCCTGTCTAAAAATATGGTACGATTTCTGTCCTTCTGTTATGTCCTCTGTAGGAGGCCCTCTATATACATTTCTAACGACCAATTAGTAGAATTAATATTATAAATGTTTTACCCACACTGAAACAAACAAAACGTGCAACATATTCAGTACATTTGCAATCACATATTACCTTTTTTTTAAGTAGTAACGTTGGGCTATTTTCTCGATCGTTTATAATCCCCTACACGACTATCAAAGAATCAACCTTAAGCATCTACGCAGTTTAATTATTAAAGAAAGGAATTATGGGGCAGCCGAAAATAGCGCGCACTTCCGAGTAAAATTTAGGCGCGTTATCGTGAAATTCTATTAAGTTTGATGGATTTATACTGGCTACGATGATGACGACGACCGCCCAAAATCCTTTTACAATAATTGTATGCAACGTAACGAACCGCCTGATCAATTTTCGGGACGGGATATTAACGCGGCGAAATAATTACAGGGCACAGCCTGCCGAAAAATCCCCTAATTCCGCTAAGCGTCGCCTTTTTCTGGCAGCCCGATATTAACCCATCAACCTTTAAAGTTCTTCGAGTCGAATTATGCTAAAACTTAATTTTACTTGCCAAAACATGCTTATTAGACGAAAACGAAACACAATACACTTACGTGCGTAGATTAAACACATTACACTTGCGTGTATTGTGTGAACAACACGTTGATGTAGTATTTTTACTTTATCATACGCAGTATGATGAAGTATTGTAATCGAGCAGAAAAAAATTGAGATTTTTGCGGAAATATGTCTTTTTGGGTCCAAAAAATAAAATGTATGTATGTGTGTACCCGATTTTTGTGGCGACGATTCCGGAGAAGCTACTCAAGGTATCGGGACGAAACTTCATATTTAGAAGTTGTCATGAGAAGTCATGACCAAACTTAGAGCTGAAAAGCTTTTTGTTCAAAAAGCTCTAAAGGAACTGGGTCTAAAGGGTGTTTACTCTAACCCTTCTTCAAGTATTTTGCAAATGAGTTGAAATTTCATCAAAATAGTTAAATAATAAATGAAAGTAGCGGAAATTCTGAATAATTTATGCCTATGACATTTTTGGCAAAATTAATAGTTTAACTGCAAGAGCAAATTCTATTTGATCGAGATCGGTCCTCTGCATTGTTCTAAAACGAGTTAGCCAGGATTTGACAAGTATTGCTGATGCTGATGCTTTGACAATAATTGCTGTCAATAGCATCAAAAGATCTGTCAAATTCTGGCTAACTAGTTTTATATTAATGCAGACACGACTGATCACAATCAAATAGATTCTCATGATTGTCATGCAGCTAAACTATTAATTTTATATATTGTATGATAAAGTCATGTGCCTGGCCACATCAGATTTTTTATTAAAATTTCTGTATTGACCATAGATAGGGTGTAAGAATTAAGGTTAAGTTCTTATCGAAATCTGCCAAATTTGAGTACAAATTGCAGTACCTACATTTTTGTTTTAAGAATTTTAACGGCATTTCATAAATCTAATGATGGTCTTTTTTTAATTCAAAATTAAGGAAAACGTAACCTTTTTTTGGCCATATTCAACCATTTTTATGGCCATATTCAAAATCCAATTTAACAATAAATAACTATATTTACTTTGAACTGAATGACAATTTGTCACTGCACACTACACAAGTGACTTATTTAAGAAATGTTGACAGAACAGGTAGTGTAAACCTCAGAGCTATAAAAACCTAATCGAATCACTTCATGCGAGCCGTCAGTATATTAACTCCTCCAGGTGTTCTGTTTTCTTTGCCAATTATCATACATTACAAGCCATTAGGAGTATATTAAGAGGATGAATATGGCAGTGAGTCTGTTCTCACGAGTTTTACTGCGCTCCTGGGGTCACCACTCCCATCTAATGTAAACAGAAGCATGAAATTTGAGCGAGGTGTCGGAATTAAATGCTGAGTAAATAGTGTGTAAATTAAGGTTAATATCCGGCAACAAAGAAAGATGTGGGCAGCATACGGACCCAAGGAGAACGGCGGGCAACTTACCTGGAATAAGTTTTATGTGTTTGCTAAGAAAGGCACAGAACGCTTTACCAACAGAAATTTACAACAAGATTAATTTCGTTGGAGTTTGTAGGAGAACTGGGATGGGTTTTATTAATATTATTTATACATCACTTAATTGGAAGTTCAATAAAGCCAAAGAAGGCCGACAAAATTTATATATATACTGGAGAGGACCTGTTGAGGTGGTGAGTAAACAAACATATTAGTTCCATAGTTCATTCCTTGTATATCTGCGTAACCGAAAGTATCTGTCACACACAAAAATATCTGATGTGTTATTATAATAATTTTTGGTTTAAATTATTAACTGTGTTTATATTAATGTTAATTTATTAATACAGTGACACACGAAATAAAGGCTTGTTGTTTGAAAAAAATCTCGTATACATCGATTTTTAATTATCAAAATATACATATTTACATAAAATTTAATTTCTGACCTTCAATTGTTTTCGACTCGATGTTGTAATCCATAGGCGCCCGCAGAAATATTTCCTGTGGCGTACAAACCCGGCCGTGGGTTGGGTTAAGAATTGCCAACTCCAAAAAGATAGGGTTAACGGAATCTGGAGCTACCTTTCCGCTTTTGATATAAAAAGCTAACCGTTTATAGCTATTGGAAAAATTGTTGCATCAATTCCTATCATACCCCAAATTGTAGGTAATTAAAAGACGTAGACCGAAATTTTGCCCCATGGACAACAATCCTTAAATGGCGATAATGTGCATTCGTATTTCGTATTTGAAACAGTTGCGACAGAAAAATGTTTATAACATTTGCAAAAATTGTACAGCAAAATATTATATTATACACCAAATTTTATATAATTAAAACATCTAGTAGCCCTTCGACGCTCGGAGCAAATGAATTTCAATCAGTCAACTTGTGCAAAAATTGATAACATAATAAGTTGTCAGTTGTTTGTTTCTGTTTTTTTATTTTGTAATTGACAAACTGTGAATTTTTATGTATAAATTCAGAGGTTTATAAATATTTTATTGATTCTTTTTCAATTAAATCTTGAATGTTTTTAACACTAGTTATAAATTCGCATGTATTTCATGTTTTTTTGTTGATCTTTCCCTTGTTATATCAAAATCCAGGGGGGTGCAAGTGAACCCCCTTGCCTCTCTCTGAGGGCGCCCATAGCGTCACCGACACTTTAAATGGCAACCCCACAATTGTTTGTAGTGACATTGATAGATAAGAAACTTTTTGAGAAAATTACAGTCGAAAAATAAGGTAATATCGATAACTATTGTTTGTTTATGAATGCGAATCTGAAATCAAAAGTTGCATATCACGTCAGGTTATTGCCTATATTTTGCTATATTTTTGGTGTAATCTCTATAAATGCAAAGTAAAAGTGCAAAGATTAAAGTTTACTATGAGGCTATTTCGAGGTTTCTAGGACAATGGATCAGCTGTTATATATTTGTAAAAATGTCCAAAATAACGTTTTTACTCCTTCACCCCACTTTTTTCGAAAACCTTGCGCAAATAACAATTTTTTACCGCAGATTCGCTTTCAGGGCAATTTATTCTATCCAAAACGCAATTTATTATTCAATCTACAACTATTTGCCTTAAAATAATCAATATTTTACAATTTCCAAATATCTCTTTTTCGACAATTTTCTTATGTAGGGTCATAAAATACTTACGATACCATTTAGACAATTAAATGATCTACCAAAATCAGTAAAAAATGAGGTTGCCGTTTAAAAGAATGGTCGATGATGTAATAACTCAGTTCTATAATTTCTGGGAATCAGAAATGAAATATGTAGTATCAATTGATGGTCGGAAGTAGAACTACTCACAGAAAAGTGTTTTTTAACAACTACAAATCGACGTATTCAAGAATTTTTTGAAAATAACAAACTGTCACTGAGATTCTCTCATTTTTCTATAGTTTACCATACTTTAATATGCTTAGGCTGCAAGAAATCTGTTGTTGTTTGGAAGATTTGTTCGGTAGAAAGTTTTACTTGTGTCAGACAATTTATGTTTTAAGTTAAGATTTACAATTTCTATATTATTGTGTTGAGTAAAAGAATTATAATTTGCTAATTAAGAAGTAGTACAGTTAGTTGAGGTATTCACACCAACAATAGAAAATATAAGATATTTAAAGTAATGTACCTAAAAACAAAGTATCATGTCTATCTGTGTAAGAAAATGTGATTTGACACAGGACACGCTTATAACGTTCCAGTTGAAGTTTTTTTGAAGAATTCTGTTGTCTCCTCATCATACACGTGTGTTTCTTATAAGCGTATTAACGTGTAGCCACCATGTGGCATTGAATGCAATCTTTAGGCCCGTGTTCTAAACTTTGAAGCTTCTTCTATGCAATTAATGTTCATTGTGCACAAGAATTTTACAGGTTGTTTAAAATTCAAATTGAAAATAAGTAGCTTCCTTTTGATTAACCCTGTTCAGGCAATATGCACCCAATGATGGACGCGAAACGCAGTCTTGTGGTTGTAGCGAGAATAACAGTGATTGATAACGGACAAAGTATTATATTGACTTTGTGGAATTATCTCGACAGAATATGGAAAAAGTGTGTCAGTAAATATAATATAATGTAATATTGAATTGGAGGTATTAACATTATTTTGGAGCATATACAATTTTCGACCAAATATCGATTTTGTTTTAGTACTATTTTATTTATTTCAGCGCATATGGCAGAACATAATGCCAACAGGTCTAATCACCATCATCAGAAGTGCGACTCCTATACATTTATTAACACATAGCATACGCAATATTAATTCTAACGTAGAAACCATACCAAGATTTCTATAACCTTCTTCATACTCAACTCCTCAAAACAGATTATTACGATTAAACCTCACATGTCCGCATCCATGCCCGCAAATCTCGTGTTAGCAGTGACGTTAAAAATCAGTTTATCTACCGCAAGTAAGTAACCTAAGTAGTACAGATGCTCAGTGAACAAGGACATATCTCGCCCGAAGTACATGTATTTTGCCGGCGATCGAGTATCGATATGACAAAACGGTTAGGCGTTTAAACCTGTGTTCGGGCGTGGACTTGCGAGTGCATGTTCGCCGCCCTAGCATCACATTATGGCATCGCCGAGTTGTCAGCAGGAGGTCCACGTAGGTAGCTCAACCCTGACGACCGCACCTTCACGTAACTCCCGGTGGTAACCGTACGGTGCAATACTGAGGAAATTTGTAGTTCTCGTAAGGTTAAGTTGTGTTTATATTGCGTATGGGTTACGCTGAATGTACGATGAATTTTTTTAATTTTTGTCATTTGGAGCATGGTCAAAAGTATGTCATATCCTTTAATTTATGTAAAATCTGTCAACGTCCAATCTTCTAAAACTACATACTTGTATACATTCTTCTTGAAACAATTTGGACCTGTCATTTGGAGACAAGACCAAAGGTATGTGATATGCTTTAATTAATGTAAAAACTGTCAAAACTTGTAAAACTACATACTTGTACACATTCTACTTGAACCAATTTGGACAAAACAAACAAGGGTACGAATTACAGACGAATGCAACGTACATCTTAGAAGTACTAAATACTTCCAAATGTAAATATGGTAACATTAAATGAAGATATGTACTTCTTGTTGCTGATGTGCTTCACCAGTTATATAAATTATCTTTAAATACATATTTTATGTGATTCCTCCAAAATGTTTCAAATATAAGAATATATCCCAATTTATACCAAATAAACCTTGTATGAAAACTTACAGAAACGACAATAACACGCATTAAACCTTTTAACCTGCTCATGGTAGAACTACCCATCTCATTATTTTTGTGATCAACTTTTCTCTAGAAAAGATAATAAACTTAGGTTGCATCGACTATAGCTAAAATTAGCCTTTGGGCAAAAAAAAAATTTTTCAGAGCTAATTCAAAAACTAGTACTACTGGAAAGTAGCGAGTTTGCTTTGAAAATGATAAAAAGTATCGCGTAGCCTGCTTGAAGAAAGTGATTTATTTAGACGTGGACCTCTTGCAAATTTAAGTCATTTTGAACGCTAAAGCCCCAATGTTCAAAATAGTAAAATTGGTGCCAAATTTAGGACGTAGTGTTTTTAGCCTACCAAGAACCCTCAGGTTTGCAATGATACAGGCTATCAATAAACAAGAATAACTTTTTTATTTCTGGCTCTTGACACTTCTGCTTTGTGTTTTCACACTTTTATTTTGGGATTCCTTGATTTCTTGGTACAGCTCCCGACTTTTTTTCAAATGGTACTTATTATTTCTTATTATTTTTAGGTAACGTTGGACGTCAAAAGAATAGAAAACAAAAACAATAACAATCAGTTGTTTACGGGTACAAGCCACAAAATTTGGCACAATACAAAATTAGTAACAACAATAAATAATAATAACAATAATAATAAAATGATTGAATTTTAAATAAAATGTTTGTTATACACATTTTTTTGATTGTTGCACATTTTCTAAATCGTGTGTATTCGTATAATTATTAGAATATTTTTCAGAATCATTTTTAATCAGACATTTTTGCTTTTAGTAGTGTTTAAGTTCTTATCTGAAACAAAGCACCAGTATTCAACTTTTCTTTTTTAAAACAATTTTTTTCTACGTTGGTTTCTTAATAAACACGTTGTGACACTATTTTTAGTTTCATAATGGATGGGGTTTATTATGACACTGTAATTTCTAAATTTATATAAGATTATTAAAGGTTATTAAAAAATATATCTTCTAAAACAGTCAATTTCTGCTCAAAAGGGGCCCGAGCGGGAAAGTTGTGCGGTAGTTTTTGATTTATTCCATTTTTGTTTTTAAGGATACTGAATCCGAATCTGAGGTTTGCTAAAAAAAATCGTTACGCGACATTGAAAACAATGCAAAAAAATTCAACATTTTAACTTTTTGGTCGTTTTTAGCATATAACTCGAATCAACTTTTCTAAATAACCTGTCAATTCAAAATAAAAGTGCATGAAATTTCCTAAAAAGTTTTTTTTCCGACAAGTGGTTCGAACTCAAGCGGTAGTTGAAAATCGGCGTATTTTATCAGTCTCCGCAAAAAATTACATATTGTTCAAGTTTGATATTACATTATATTTTTACAGAATGTGAATGTTATTTTGAAAATGTTTTTTTAGTACTGGAGGTGGTAGAATAGTTTAAACCAGTCTACATTGTATTGGAATGAGAAATTCATTAAATGGCAGCCTTTAATAATAAATTAGAGTTTTGGTGTGAAAAAGGTGTGATTTTGCAAGACAGATAAAACGACACGAAATTTTGTTAGCAAACCTTGATTAGATTTGGATTCAGCACCCCAAAATACATAAAGAATTGAAGAGTTAAAAACTACCCCACAGCTTTCCTAGTAAAAACACAATTTGACCGGATTAAGTTTTCAATTTTTAGTTGAAACGTCTGGAACAAATGTTAAAGATTATCAATTTTGATCATATTGCTAAATAGCTCTTATACTGGCTTCAGATGCACCTTACATCGTAGCTATCCAAACCTTATATACGAGCAATGTATTGCGGTATGCTTATCATATTATGAACCTATCAATCCAATGGCTTCGTTCAATGTGATTTTGGCAGCTCTCCTGGCAGGTATAATATTTGGAAAGTCCTTGCATTCGTTGCATGCATTTTCTTCCAAAATCCAAGACTCCAAACCAAGATTTGTTCAGTTACTCCTCCCACCAACTGCTGTTTTACAGTAACTTTCTGTCTTTCAATAGGCAGTTAGTCCTCTTTTCATTGTCCTTTAGCTTGCATTTCTCGATTAATTTCGCTATTTTCCTAAGAATCTACGATAACACTAGTATTCATTTGGGTACTCATTTATGATTCTTCTTTCTCTTTTGGTCCTAGTCGCTTCTATTCTTTTCAAGACTTCCGTCATGAGAATATATATTAAATTCAAAAACATATTACAATGATATGAATAGAAAAATGTTGTTCAAAAACCTCCACGCTGATAGTTCCACATCTTCAATGTAAACTCAGCATTACAACTCTGGTAGTACGACTCAGCTGCGCACGGTATATAAACGGGCAATAGATTGCACGCGATATTTTTCTTAAATAATCGACCGGCCAGTCCGACCGGTCAGCGTGGTCAGCCGGTATATACATAGTGGAGGTCGGTAGACAGTAACAACGATCCATTTATAGTGGTGGTGTATCGGTAGGTACTCCTCGTGTGCATTATGCATTACCCAATAAATCTCACCTTCATTACAAGATCATCTGGACGGTGGTAATTCTCCGCTGACAAGAAAATTGGCTAATATTGTAGTACTGACGTATTGCGAGGCGGGCGATCGCCTGCCGGGATATTGCACAAAGAGATGAAAGAACCACCCCACCGGGCGATAAATAACGCTTTATTGCTCGTCGATATATTTTGCTGTAAATTTGCAAAAGTGTGGACAGCCTGGTCTTCCATATCTCAGAAGATGTAAGGAGAGTAAAACAGAACTTATAGTGGGAATTTAGTCAATTATTTTTACCTAGTTTGTTTATTTTGTTTGTCAAAAAAAAATTCTGTGGACTCTATTTTGACCTTCTTCAGGGTTTTAACAAGCTTGAAATTCTTGGAAGAGATAATTCTAGGCGAAAATAAAAACATTTATTTACGTTTTTGCTGCAGTTTATTGCATTCTTTCTCGGTAACTTTACAGACACTTATCTCTGTGTATCAACTGTGCTTTTGGAAGAACACAAACTATACCTTTTGCAATAATAAATTTAGTACAGTTAAAAGATTAACAATAACAATAATAAAGGGAATACAATGCTGAAGAAACCTTCATTCTGTTTTTTTTTAACCGATGGTCAACTTTGACAACTTTCTAATCGAGTTGAGAGATAAATACATATTTTTCATAATTTCTTTTTCATTATTCGAATTAATTCAGATGTTAAAATAAGATACTTAATTTTCAAAGCTACAATGAAGAAGACAACTTTTACCAACAAGAAAAAATGCGAACAAATTTGAAGTCAAAGCAAAGGAATTATTTTGGTATCCTTTTCTCCGTAGACCTGAATCTGAAGAATCCATAGTATCAAGAGCTGGCTATTTTTAGTAGACAGTAGTAATAGGAAAATGTTGCTCTGAAATAAAAGATTTTTCGGGTACAACGATAGAAATGTGTTATACCAAGGCCCAACTGCTCCGCTGACACTCGATGCAACGATTAACTAAGCTGTAAATTTGCAAAAGTGTGGGCAGCCTGGTCTCCCATACTTCAGAGGATATAACCAGTAAAAGAAAACTGTGAAAATTTAGTCAAATATTTTTAGATTGTGTATTTTCATGCATTAACCAATATTTGAGACACTATTTTGGAGTTCTTCAGGGTTGTTAAAAAGCTTGCAATACAGGTTGATTAATAATTATGGCAAAAAATTAAATTCTGCATTAAATTCTAATGAAATAACTTATTTTCCTATGATTAACCCTGTATATTAAATTATAAGTAAAGATTCTGAAAAAAGACTCAATAGAGTGCGAAATATTGGTTAGGACAGAGATTCTCAATACATTGAAACAGGGTTGAAACACGAGAAAACAAAAAAAAATATTCAGGCATTTTTTTTAAGAATATAAATGTCATGCTGACTAAAAAGTTTCATACAAGGAGAAGAATTTAAAAAGCGATTTCACTGTAATAAGTAACCAGCAACCAGTCTGTAAAGAAATGCAATTTACTTGTAAAAATCGTATTTACTGTAAAATTACCGTAATTTTCCTGTGAAATCTCAAAAATCCTATAAAATTACAGTGATAATGGTATAGTTTCACAAGAATATCTCAATACTACAAGGACGTATGGTAAAAAATACAGCAAAGTAGCTGGTATGAAATTACTGATGATGCAAATAAATGTCGCAATAAAGAAAACTCAACTAACTGAAGTTTCTCCTTTTGCACAATGCGTGCTCGAATTTATTACTTATAATTTATATTTATATTTTCTCTACTAATTTTGAACTATTACTGCTACTTCGCATTTTTACTAGCATTTTGCTGTAGTTTATTACATTCAGTTCCTACAACTTTGCAGACGTTTATCACTGTGTATCAACTTATTTGACCTTGTTGTGGTAAAAAAGAGGTGTAAAGTCTCAAAGAGGTAGTGAAATATAAATAAATTCTGAGTATTCAGAAAGCTCTGAAGAAGCGACTAACATGTTCGCGAAACGTCATAATTTACGAATCTTGACAAGTGTGTCAGTAGTTATGCAGTGGCATAACCCGAAAGCTATTTATTTTCTAAATGTTTCTGGCAGTGAAAATTGTTTACTTAAACTTGCACATTGTCATGTAATCTGTCATGGACGGAGATATCTATCACGGTTCGGTTTTGGTATGGTTTTATCTTAATGAATGTCGTTATATCAGAGATTTACGAATGTTGCCTGAACAACCAAAACCAACAATTTTATTACAAACAACAGTAAAGTATTCTTAGAAAATTTTATATTATTTCTTTAAAAAATAATAAATTCTGAATAGCTGATCTATACCCAATATATTATGTTATTAATCTTAACAATTTAGGTTGTGAGATCGATATTTTATAAATAAGTCAGCGCTTGAAAATACCAAAAGTATAAAAATATAATATCGATTCTAAACAAAGCATATATTGTTTTGTAAAACACGTTTCAAGTTCTCGCATCTGGTTGCATGGACAAAAAAAAACGTATTTTTTTATAACTGAAAAATAACTACGACGAATGTTCGCAGAAAATTTGAGAAAAACATACTGATAGCATGAATGCTCCACAGAAAAATACATTTTTCGAGTGAAAAGAAATTGTTTTCGGGTTAGAACAAGATTTTTTTTATGTTGCGACTTCGACGAGATAATATTATCTTGGTATGTAGTATGCACGTGTTTCTTTTTGCTGCATTACCAACGATTCTCGCAAAATATGCCATGATTAAGGAAATTATTGTTCCAGCTGGTTTGTTGAAAGCACAACTGGAACGTTTGTTCAACAATATTTTTATTTCTGTTATTCTAGACTTTTAAAACTGTATAATAACGCACCAAAAATAGTAATGTCAAAGTAAATAGTGTAGGTAAAATACCAACACATAAAAGAAGAACAAAAAAACCTTAACAAATTTTATGATTCGCACTGTATCTAGCCGGTAAAGATTATTAGTTAAACCAGTACTACAATGCATAGTCATCACTCATTATACTCATTACGCCAGCTCGAACAAATACCAACTTTTAGGAGGTAGTGTTACTTCTTCCCTGTGAAGCATTTGCATCTAAAATATGAATTCGTACCTCGTTTATAAGTAATTTTAGCGCGGTGATTAGCATAGAAAACGGCTCGGCTGCGGTTCAGTGTTTTATTGCGGCTGCCTCTGCGATAGCTTTTATGCGCGACCGCGAGAATGAATATTAAGTTTTCATCATTATGGATGTTCCGTGTTCGGCGTTCAGGTTTCCCTACTATGCGTAAACACGCGGCGGTTTATCTAATCGCAAACCTGGCGGGCCCTCATTATATCGTTCATAAAGCATTCAAAGACTTAATAAGCCGCGCTATACGAGAAGTGCAAATAGGTAAATATGCATAGGGGAAAAATTACCTATTCTTGGAACTGAGTTATTTTTGCGATGGTCCTTATAAATGATTTTAATTTGCGTTTACCGCTAATTCTCGGTAGGTTTGTCAAACAAAATATTAGCTGCAGGCCTATCTTAACAACTATGTAAAAAACTACATTTTTGCAGATATGATCTTACAACATTGTCAGACAATCTTCAATACTAGTAGGTATTTGATGATGTTGACATAAATACCATACGATATCCAGGTGATCCTATCACGTATGAACTGTTAAGCATTTTCCAATGGCTTGATTTATAGCTTTTTGAGTTGTTCAGATAGATATTAGTTATATAATATTTGTTGTCTGTTACTAAGGTTATCAGAATTTTCTTGATGCACAGCGGGACATATGCGAAGGGGGAGGGGGGTACTGATTAGAACCAAATACTGGCATTGTCGTAAAATCCACCAAAGTTTATTAAGCTTTTGGGTAAACATAAAAAAATTATCAATATGATCATTGAACAATGAACACTCTATTTTGCTCTATTTATATTGTAATGTGGTCACTCTCCATGTTAGAAACGTTGATTCAATGTTGACAAAGGTTAATTCAATCCTTTGAATAAATATTATGTGATTATTGATACAATAAATGTAGAAAAACAAAACCGTTTTTCTTCACTAATATATTTTTATAAAGTTTTTGGTGACTGGTGATTATTCCCTTATGTTATGGTCATGAGTACCTATTTCGATGTCGGTTCTTTTTGACGATTGAAGCTTTTGTTTTATAAAATATAATACTGTAACGTTAAGCCTTATTCTTAGACCATTGTATAACACTACAGCTTTTGAGTTGTTTTTCTAATTTAACTTTAAACTATTGCCATGATTTAAATATGCGAACAAACACGGTATAATATGTTTAATTCGTTCTCATTGTATCTGCATCTGCCAAACCATGTTAACATACAGCTGGCAGAAATGAATTGTTTTATAGTCATTCAGCTGTGTCTTGATAATGATACGTTAATCTAGGAATAATATAAGTAAATAATTTATATTTTTGTTTGTAAAAAAGCACCTTTTTAAATTTCAACTTTCACTAGTCACCAAAGTCACTAGCGACCCCAAAATGTTGTTTTAAAATAACAACAGAAATACTGTTCCGGTTTCTATAATAAAATTTTAAAAAAAATCCTTAATAAATTAGATCACTCAAATAATAAATTAAATATTTTGATCAAATAAAGATTTTGTTTAACAAGTGGGGCATTTTTGAACCTCCCCGGGATGTGGGACAAAATATGGAGAAGCGGGACGTCATAAAGCATTATTTTTATAACTCATTATTCATTTAATCCATTTTCTATATTTTCTAGTCATTTTATAAACACTCAACACAAGTTTAACAGCATTATTATGTTAGTACAAATTCACTCATTTCATTTATTTATTAAATTTCTCATAATAAGTTATTCTAGCTAGTTATTCGAAAGTAGTTTGCTTTAGTTTGCTACTTTCACCCTCTACATATTAAAATGACAGGTTTGTTAGACAAATAAACGACAACAAATATCACCAAATTACCAATGGACTTAATGGAACTTAGTTATTGCATTATAGTATTACACATGCTGGGCCATTTTAATCTTAACATTTCATTATTCTTTTCATAATCTTAAAGTTCGCAAACTCCAAAAAAAGCACACAGCTTTTATTGTATAAATGGAGCCACAATGACGTTAGTTTTGTTGTATATCACGCCACAACCTAGAAATTCCTGTCAACTTTCATTTTCTCAAATTTAATGGCCTATATTTCTGTATATTGTTGAATTCCTTGCAGCGATCGAGAGCAAAAAGTAATAATAAGGTCTCACCCTATTCCTTCAGTTTATGACATATTGCCTTATTTGTCATTTTATCATTTGAAGAAACAAATTATATCTCACATACTGAAAATTTAAGCACTGTCCAAAGATTGTTTCAAATAAACGTATCTTCATGTGGAATCATAATAATCTATAGTAAATTTATCTTTCCATCTACCCACTAGCTTTCATACAATCGACGTAAAATTGCAACTATCTCCAAATCAGTAGATTTTTACATATAGTATGCAAGTGCTGTTTTTATGTGAAAAAGTACTAAGACTAAGAACTGAAACCATTTGCAGGTAGTTCCAAAATGAATGAAATTCTAAATCACTTCAAGTAAATTTGTAGTTGTTAAGAATCTGTGCAGTGTGCAGTGTTTGAAGTGTTTTATACAATAAACAAACTCAAAACCTGTAGGAGTATGCCATGCTGTAAAATTTAGAAAAATACACAAATCTTACCTAAATTTTACCCAAATTACTCAAAACCCGTCTGGTATTCATCTAAAACCTTCAACTTTAGTTCTGCAAACTTCTATTTTCATGCAAAATAACTTGATCGTATTCTAAGCGTCCACAAAACAGCCATTGTCGGCTACACATATCCGTCAATACCCGAAACGCCAAAACTTCCGTTCTGTATTTGCGAAGATCGGAAAGCTCTTTTCCCGGAGTACATCATACCGACGCGTGGGATCCCCACCGCTTGCTATGAACTAATTTCAATAAAAACCCGGCGCTGAAACGCCTTCAGCCTCTCCCTGATCTCTGCTCTTTCATCCTCCACCACCCCCACATGCACGTCTATTCTTCCCTCCACCACACAAAAGACGCTTAATATTTAGCTCACAAATTGAAAAGTTTCTTCACATTGTAAGCTACTTGGTGCAATATTTATCAACGTATTGCAGGAGATGTTAATTTTACATCCATTTTAAATAAATATGGCACCCGGTCTAGGCCCGTTGAGTTCTGGTTAGCATATGAGGTATTGATTTTGGATTTACTGTGGGGATGCGCTTTTCGGAGCGAGGTTTGAGGGTGAGGATTAGTCCTACGGACGCCACCAGATAAGCTTATGAATGCAAAGCTCTCCATTGGAAAGTGAACAGGCGTTCGTGTGGGCACACATGATGAAGAAGGCAGCTCTTGTGTAAATTAACTTCGGCGCGAAGTTTTTGTGAATAGTTACCACAATGTTGCGGTGGCCGCTCTACGGATTAAAATCGAGTCATGAATATTCTTACTATTCAAAAGTTCCGGTGCAATTGTTTTGGGAATTTATATTACGTGAAGTTTGCGTGCGTTGATTATGCTATATAGATTGAGTTTATGGACGTTGAAGTTATTTTGGATTATGTTTTATTGCGAAGTGTTCCGGACTTTCATTAAAAATTTTATGGGAATGAATCCATTCATTCCTATAGCCCAGCGTTTCTCAACCTTTTTACTTTTGCGGAACCCTTAGAATTAGGTTGGAACCCAGCGGAACCACAACAAGAAAATATTAGTCAGTGTCCTTCACTCCTTCCAATATCATTCTGAGGAAAAACGACATAGAGAGAATGTGTAAGCAATTTTACTGTATCAAATAAGCAGCTACGTGTCTTGTGAAAATTACTTCTACTGTGAAACTGCAGCACCTATCCAGTGAAAAGTCAACTATATTCTGTAAGTACGTAAGGTTTCACGGCCAGAATCATTGAGAAAATAGACTGCTTCCGGGTTATGCCGTGTGTCAAGACTTATAAATGCTTCTTGAGAGCTAACTGAAGGTACAGAGCACCAGCTAAGGCAAAGGGTCTTTTGCCTAACCCAAAGGATACCACACCACTACTGAAGAACGAAGGGGTATACAAGATAACATGTAAGTGTGGAGCATGCCATGTAGGAAAGACAGGACGAAGTATCGAATGTCGAGTCAGGGAGCACAGTAGAGACACCCGGCTACGCAAGATTCAGCAGTCCGCTGTTGCTCAACACTGCCACGAATCGGGACACGCAATGAATTTCGATGACGTGAAGATGTTGGCAAGGGTGGGTAATTATCATCGAAGGCTTATTAGAGAAGCAATCGAAATTTACAAACATCCTGACAACATCAATCGCGAGGACGGTACTGACATTAGTAGGGTCTGGAAATCGATCCTAACGCGGTCAGGCTGAAAAGCACATGGGAGCGGTAGCTGCAGATGTGCGCAGTGAGTAAATTTAGGTATAGAAGGGAGATTTCCTTCGTAGATCTTCTGTATTTAAAACGTCAGCATTTGCAAATCTTGACACACGGCATAATCAGTAAGTAGTTTATTTTCTAAATATTCTGTAAAAATTTGATGACAATGTTGTATGTTTACAGAAATATATGAGTTCCGTAAAAAAATACAGCATTATAGCTGGTATCATATAACCAGCGATGGTTATTTTTTTACAGCATTTTTGTTTTTGTTTATTCATTTGCTGTAACTTTGCTGATATTTGCCTCTTTGTAACTTATTTGGGCTTATCACTCCCTTCAAAAGTTACAGCCCTCTCAAGTATTACTACAGGAAGGAAAATAAAAATTCAAATAAAGAATACTAAAACGGAGAATACAAACAGTAATTTTTTTACAATAACGAAATGTTCAGTGATATTTTCAAAAATAACAGAAATAAAAACAAAATGAATATAAAAATCAGGAAATTATTATTCTAAACAAAAAGATTCTTATAGACCAATTGATAAGAACATAATATCAGAAGTTCATACCGCTTAAAATCCGATTTTGTTCATACATATTCCGAACGATTATGTTTTTTAAGGCATTGAAAAAATAAATAATAAAAGAACATTTTACTCACAATAACATTTACGATTTGAAAATAAGTTTGTGAACAGCCAGGTAAATATGTGTGTACCTAAACCATCAAAATTACATAGGGCGTCATTGATATATTTTCTCCTAAAATTGGTTAAATAAGAAGGAACTTTCTCCTATATGCACAATGATTGAAAACAGCAATAATAAAAAAAATTATGTGTAAACACCAAATTTGGTTTTTATTTTTTTGAGTTGGTAAACTTTTAATAGTACTTACATCTATTTAATTTAATTATATTTTAATTAAATGCGTTCACAAAATTTTGACGTCACTTCAGTTACCAGTCCCCTTTTTCGGAAACAAAGCATTATTTTATACCTTTATTATGATTTTATTATCACAGAAGCTCAGAACTTCTCTCTTACTAACGTCTAGTAATAGGTTACTAATCTTATCTGAAACGTAAGACCATATTGAAATCTACAACCCACAATTCTGATCTTTTCCTATAGTCAAGTCCATTATGAGCAGCAAACTCAAATTATAGGTTTATTTTCTCACTCATTTGGATAGGAGAACTTATTAAAAACAAATATGGAGAATTCTGACCAATAACTCTGCCAAGAGTTGTTTTCTAGAGATTTTTTTGTTTTTAACAGATTTTAACAGATAGTCACTGCTATTTTCCGCGGAACCCTTGACGATATCTCGTCGATAGACAATTGGCATTATTACATTATTATTATTATTATTGATATGTAATTCAGAAAAGAAGCATCCAATTAAACCATTGCTCTACCAAGAACGTCTGGCGAAATGGAGTTAGCCACATCTACGTATAATGAAAGTACATATATTCATGTATAATTGACAGCCAAATATTCAGATGTTCAGATGTTGATAGAGTACTTATAAATCGTGCCTTTAAAGAAAAAAATGGAATTTCCGTTATTTCTGGTTAGGACTACCAATATTTTGCGGTGTGAGAAAACTCAAACTTTATTTTTAAAATACTAGCGGTATTTTTGATGAAACTAGTGCCACATTTCTTGTAATTAATCCTTTCAAAAAGCACGTCCAGTCGAATGGAGTTAGGCACACCAACCGTTATTATAATCATAACTAACCATTATGTATTTTTAACTATCAATTTTTCAACAACATTGATTTATTCTATAGACACAATGAATTACTTAAAAACCATTTCGTAGCATGAATGATATATTTCATTCCGATCGAACATTCTTTGATTGTAGATATTCAATCTGTGTATGTCAAGTATTCAATAAGCTCAGCGGTTATGGTGTGAGCGCAGCTTGAAATATCGAAGATGGAAGTTGATCTCGATTCCATCAAAGAACAATGCCTCGCGTACCGTTACCTCAAAAAAAAAAAAGAACGAGATAAAATCCATATAAAAGACCATTAGGCGGCGATATGTTTTATACGCGCCAGTAATTTATTATCCGTTAAAACTGAATGGTAAATATGATTAATACAGATCTAGCCAGCGACGACTGTAGCATAAAATACGACGTATCTGTTTTATTACACCGGTCGATGTTTTCAATAAATTACGCATACATTATTGTAACACGGTTTTTGTGATCTCCTGTTGAGTGAGCTCTGCTGTTACGAACGTTATTGTTTCACGAGTCCACATTAGCGGCATATTATGAATATTTGATTGCTCTATGTATATTAGCCGTGGCATGTTTCAATTTACAAATTGTATATTATTTATAATAAAATTTTGTGGACATATAACGGTAACGATATTTTATGTTTACTGTTATTGGTAACGTAATGGCAACGTGAAGTGTATTTTCGATAATTTGTATAATATAGAGTTGATGTGTAGTTATTGAAAAATAATCGTGTAAAAATAATGTGGTGGGATACGATATTTTTAATATTTTTCTCTGAATAAGTAATAATAATTTTATAGGTAATACATGATGAACTCCTTTTAATAAAGAAAAGATTCGTATGAGAAGTTTTGGATGGCAACTACGAAACAATAATTTATTAAATATATTCATAGTCACAAATCTACGCCAGTACAAAATGTTTAATTTGTACATCATAAAGAGAGGTCAAATTGAAATGAAATTGTCAAGACACACATCAAGTTTTTCTGAAAAGATTATAGGTACATACTATGAATAATTGCTGACCACTGTTGTATTTTTATACTATTTTACAATACTTATATTAATGCCATGCAACTTACTTATTAAAGAATAGTTATATTCCATATATGTGAGAAAATCTCAAAAATAGTTTTCAAGTATGTATATGTTTTTCTAGTTTCATAATGAACTCATTATAAACACTGGTTTATAATAAGTTTTATAGTTTTATAATGAAAACCGCTGGTATCCATGGTTACTACTACGTAGCCTAATCGTAAAAGAGTTAATTTTTAAATTTATCGGTATCAAATTAAATTATTTAAGACAATTCACGTCTTATAAAACTAGTCCATTTCCTACTTATTTTTTTTTAAACTACGTAATGAAAGTAGAGATATGTTTTTCTGCATTGGTTTTATATCAAACACATTGTGACTCTGTGTGAAGTTTCAAAATAAACAATGTCCGATGTTTCTAAATTTGTAGTAAATTAAATTGCTATGAGAAGATAAAATACCGTATTACAATAATATACTCTTACCCATACTATTCAGCTGTCATTAATTTTATTAGTAGTACGAGCTACGGAAGTTTTCCAAAATAAAACTGAATTAATAATATAATAATGTTACACTTCAGTAATAATATTATGCACAAGGGTGTTAAACAATAACGGTAAACTATTTAAAAGGTCTACGAAGCCGTCTGATATATCATAAGATAACTCTCTCAAAACAATTTTAAAATATAAAGAACGAATGATGGTAAGAAATAGTCGGGTAATAAATTTTAAATGAAATAAAATAGAGTTTTGTCAGAGTCTGCTTTTGTTTAATCCTTATTTAGCCAGTATTCAGTTTTGTTTGTATTAATGTATTGATGTTACCTTATCAGTTTGACGTTGCCATATTTTCTGTTTGTATGGATATTTAGAGCTTTGTATCTATCAGTTTAACATCGCCAGGTTACTGTTTGTATAGAAGTGATTTTTCCGATTACCGCATTTACATTTCTTAGGTAAAGTTCCGATCTGTTACATTTTTTTTTGTGTTTACAAATAAATTTATTTTAAGTTTATCCACTTTGAGTTTTATTTTGATACCGAAACCTCGTGAACTTTGGGCCCAATAAAATAATAACTATGTACATTATGAGCCAATTCGTCAATTTCCAACTATTTAACAAAACATTTTTGGTATTTCGAATTCTGATCATTTTTACAGGCGATACAGCAGCACTTTTTTTCCACTTTTTTTTGTCCATTTTGTTTTGTTACGAAACAAATTTATGTTGTGTACAAAACAGGTAGTTAAGTTCTAGTAAAAGAACCATTGATATATCTATTATAATTCGATTGAAAATCTGTCCCAATGTTGAGCTGCGTCATCATGATGATTAATATAAGGAAACCCTTGAATTTTCCAGAACGTATCTTCTAAAAATCCAAAAATTTCTGGTTTAATTCATACAAATGTAATACTAAAATGATTTTGTTAAACACACGATGTAATAGTTTACTGCAAAAGTTTGGTACAACAGTTATTTAGTTATTTTTATTTACCATACTTTACCATACCCTATTCGAACAAAATGACAGATACTATGTATATTTCCTTTTCAATTTACAGACCTGTCATGTTTTGCTTTATTCTTCCAGTATTATCTTGAAGAGATTTATTTCGATACACATACAGATAAACTTATCAATATTTATCCAGCGAATATTTCCGGCAATTTTAACTCAATCAATCTCATCCGCAAATACATTGATCAAACAAATAATTACGAATTCCGCTCGCTCGCTCACTCTCCAAAAAGTTCGTCAATTTCATCAGCTTATATTCGGGGATACATACCAAAACAATCGCTCAAAAACAAAGTTTAAATAAATTTCCCCCCGTCGAATTAATTTCCCTTGTCCGTTTTCACTTTCCCCATTTTTGCAAACGCTCCACCGTAATTGGGTCCTCGAATGAGTTATTGCCATCACTTCGCATGGGATAATTACGCGAGAACATCCTACAAATTTACACACGGTCTATAAGTGACGCCTAGATACGTGCGTTTATGGCATAGCTATCCGCACCTCGGAGTCTCGCTTTTAGCGCCCCCTTCATTTTCTTTAGTGCCCAGATATCTAATTACAGGTTTGTGGAAGGCTCTGCGTGATGTATGGTTGCCATAGTACCCGGGTATAGACGCTAATTGCGATGACTCATGCAAGCAACTAACGTGGAACTATACCGGACTTTGGTAATATCAGTGAAACGATATTGGATATGTTACATGGTATTGGCAATGTATGCCGTTTGTACCGGTTAGTTTCTGTTTAACTTGGTGTCTGGGTGTTATTGGTTATTACTTATTAGTTTGCATGCTAAAGTAGGTAGCTTTTATTATGTGGTCACGTCACAAACGATTGATGACGTAAAATTACCCTGTTGGTTTCAAGAACGAGATTAAAAAATCTATTTTGTTCTTTACCTATCATAAACGTGCTTACCACAATTATCAGCAACAAACAAAATAATTCAAAAACCTTTTAAGTGTAGATATGACAATAAAATTGACAGATTTCCAATTACTTCTTTGTCAAAAATACAATAATTGAAGCAAAATTAATAGCCTGGCTAATAATTATTAAAGAAATCGTACAAGTGATTCTGGTGTGCTTTTTTTGTAGAAACTAGATCTGAAAGCAGAGAGATTAGCATTGACATTAGTTTTTGACAAAACAAAAACTATAATTTGCAAAAAATCATCAGTTATATCCAGTTAAATTTCTTTCTGCTGTTAACCAGCGTAGTCATTTAATTGAGATTATTGTATTTTTGGCAAATTAAGTAATTGGGAAATATAAACAAAGCAGGTAAAGTCACTTGAGAGGTATGGTTAAAATTTTTTAAAATACCAAACGCCAGAACTGCAATAAGATAGAAAAAAGTCAAGAGACTTACCAAGTTTTTGAGTGCGTTGTTCATTCCAAAATCCCAGGCGCTCCAACTCTCTCGACGCATCTCAATTTTCTCCAAGCATCCCATTTTCTCCAAACTCCAGGCTTTTCCAACTTGAAACTAAAAAGAAACATACTCATTACTTTATGTTATCTTCCAGATAAACAAAAAGCATAAATGTACAGTAGCAACGAGGCATTAAAAGATAAATGCAAGAAGAAATCTAACGCTTTGTTTTCCAGTTTACTATATAATTATAATTCTATGAATGTTAGCATTTGAATCGATCTACACAAAACCAAATAAACATAAGAGAAGAATTTTATTTACTCGATTGTAACAGTCACGTCGCGTCTCAAGTCGTCATTTTTTGGTTGAGATTTTTGATTTATTTCAGGGTTTTGAGATTTTGGATGGTGAATGAGCCAATGATTGCAGGATATGTGTCAGCGGACTTCTTTGTTTGTATAGACAGCACGGACCATCAATTCCCTGCATCGACCGTTGCATTTAGGTAGCTGCTGGTTTTTCCAGCGTTATGTTAACTTTAGTACAGTAAAATTAGCAAAAATAAGTAAACTACATTCAATAAAGTTGCCCTAACGTGCACGTTTGTGGTTTTTTCGTATTCGAACGCAAACAACGATTTTGCTATTTCAGCTTTAGCTTCAGTACATAAAAAGTAACGCCTATAAAATTTTGGATAAATTACATGTTTACGCTTTTCTTGTATACAGTGGTTTTCAAACTAGGACCGGCCCAATATAGGGGTAGTTTTAGGGCTAATTTTAGAACACCGTCGCGGAAATAAGTTCATGAGTTCTGAAAAAGAGCTGGACGGCTGCTTTTGTTGAATATTTAATACAAAACTATAGTTATTAACGTAATTAAACATAAATATCGAATTATTCACTAATATAAGGAAATGTTAATAATGGAATATCCCTGATTGATTGATTGAGTCTGGAAAGTGGGTGCTGGAGGTTTATCAGTTTAGTGTACTGACTAGCTGACTTGTATGGCACATATTTTAAAAATTAACAAATTTCGGGACTTTTTCAGTCACGAAAGAATTCTCAACGAGTACATCAAATGTATGTAGGGTTGTATATGCCTAAGAAGAACCATTTTGAAATTATCAGGTTCATTTCGCTCATTTTATTTATTTAAAAGAACGTAATTTGAGTACCACACGGAAGTCAGTAGAGACATATTTTCTATATGAATTCGCTATCAGCGCAGTGATTTTAGTATGGTCGAATCACTATTGTAGAGTGCTGAGAGATATAGACTGCATCCTGTATTTCTTAATATTTGAGAGACCACGCGGTATTGTCGTTTTAACTTCAGAGTCCTAAATATCTCGAAAAATATGCATGGTACGACAAAGCTGTGTGAAATAAACCAGGACCAAACGGGGAAATAAGATGGCGATATCAGTTTAATTGCAGATGGCGCTGGAATCGGTGAAAATTCAGTTAACTTAATTTGTAAATGGGAATATGCAACTTTTTTATCAAATTATGATTTTACGCTAAATAAGAAACAATTTTTTGTCTGAACATTTTTCGTACGATGCATCTAAGAAAAGTTATTGACGATGGAAGCTTGTGGCGTCTGCGGTAGTTAAAACCGCAGCAACTACATAGGATGCGCTCGCCGTCTGGCAGTCAAAGCCACGACTGTCATGTCTAGTGTCTAAACATGGTACAACGTAGGAAGGTATTTCCATTTTAAAAAAACGAAGTTAACCTCACTTTTACCTATTGAAGCGCCATCTGCAGTGAAACTAGTTTATTTAAAACACTTTTGTTGTATCATGCACATTTCGCCAGATATTTAGGAGTCTCAAGTTACAATGACCACCCGGTATACTATGTTTTCAGTGCTCTGCTAAAGTGTGTCGACCGTAACATAAGTGTCATGTCGATCAGCGGCATACATAGGTTTCAAATTAAGTATCCTACATCAAAATTCAAGTAAAAAATGCGATTTATATCGAAATTTTGACCAGTCGACAAAAATAAAACTACGACCAAAACTACCCAATTAAGATTATGGTCAATTCAAATTTTTAGGGTAAAATGTTGAATTTTGCCTTTTTAGGGGGCTGAATTAGGACAAATTTTAAGCACACCAGTTACAGTACAGAATCAACCGACTACAACAGTGTTCCCTGAAACACGATAGTTCAGTTTCACCCCGCTCAGGGCGATTACTATTACGGACATTAATACTAATTCGGCGCGACCGTTTTACTGTTATCATCTAGCGAGCCGTGCCTGAAATATTATCCCCCTAAAGTATACGGATTAATGGAGGTAAAGGAGCAATTAGAACTATTGTTCCAGAGCCCTGCCGGGCACTCGCTCCACGGCTCACTTGTTATTTATAGCTCAATTAAAAAATAAGTTTCTGTCTGTATACGCGGTGCGTCGTCGGTCTGGCCGCAGCGCGGCGCGGCGCGCGGTGCAGCGGTCGAATGACTTGTTTGCGTATAAATTATACGTAATCTCGGCGCTGAAACGCCACCTAACGGGCACGAAATTACCGCGATAAATTAATAGAGTCATTCTTCTCTAATTGAGAGCGCCCTAATTGGATATCTTTTAAACGAGAGTTTGCTGTAGGTAACTAAGTACAAATGAGGATTTACTAACTGTACGTTAAGTATGGTTAAACGTTAAAAACACATTAAAACAGTATAAAGAATAGTGTGATTTGTGAACTACATGGGCAGCAAAGTTTGCGGGCGGTGATTTCTATGAAAATTATTAAGTTTGCTTTTTGGGAATTACCCCAAATCTTCGTAAATATGTAAGTGTCCCAAATTTGGAATCAACTGGTTGCAGAGTGTCGTCAATAAAATAATCCAAAGAATGCGGCAATTTTAGCGTAAAAACCGGAACCTCCTTATTTATAATGTGGATTCAGCGTCCTTAAATCCCATACAAATTCTAATCTAGATTCGGTTGAAAATTCCCTTAATTTTAATTTTTTGGTTCGCAATTTTGGTTACGCTATTTTAAATTTTGTAATGTATATGCCATATTTTGCTTCAGCGTCATTCAAAAACCCTAAATGCCATTTTCGACACAGGATTTTTTAGGACTTCTAGTATGTTGTTCAGAGCATCGAACTGTATACATCGATTTTTCAGAGTTAGTTTATTTCAGGAATTTGGTCCAATTTGGTCTAAAATAACTGGGCTATTAATACTGACGATTTGTTTTCGATTTTTTCCTACGAATACTTCGTTAAAAACGTTACCCGTCAAAAGTATTGAAAAATAGTTAATATAAGATGCCCAAATACGATTTTCGCTGTTAAATGGCTTTTCCAAACAATTCTCATTTCTTAAAAAATATTTTAACGTAGACCGAAGACAAGTTCAAAACGTGAGTTTAGGTTTTTTTAGAAAACCCTCAATGAAAGTCAATGAAAATGTACCTACCATACCTCGTTTCTTTAGTATTGACACCTATGTTTGAAGGCTATAAAATTATTGATCAGAAAAAAAAATTAAAAAAGTATGTCATGCTGCTGAATCATTTCTACATAAGTTGTATGACTGTCAAAATTGTTTGCCTCTTGGTCTAAACATGAGCGCGAGAGAAGTGGAAAAAAGTACCGGATTTTCGCAGTTTTAAATTAATGCTCGTTTTTTCGATTTTTCTCCTCTTATACTACATACAACAAAAATTTCTCTGCTATAGATTGGCGTTTCTGTTTTCTTCAGTTTTTATGTAATAAAGGTTGCGAACAAGATTTTGATGGAAACCGTTATCCCAGTAACAAATGTTAGCAGGACAACGGAGTTAGCATCCAATGAATCCTTATTTACTGTGATACACATCCCTTGAATTTAATAGCATTCCGACCTTTTGTTAATTTTTGAGACCGAAACAAACATGAACAATAATTTGCGCAGTTTGGCTTCCCTCGCTTGTGGTTTTCTACGTTCGTTATCTATATTTAACTCGCACTACTATTCAAAGTTCTGCAATTAAATTGTTCTGATCTTGTATTGTTAATAGTAAATAATCTTCCACTGCCCAGGTGCGTTTCCATGTACCGTTACGAATGATATTAACTAAATATTAACAGATATTAGATATTAATATATTAAACCGCTTTAAAAAAACTTAAAAATTATTATGCAATTCTTTTTTGACAGTCGCATTAAATAAAATATGACGATTATTTACGTGCATATCCCGTTCTTGTGCTAATATTCGTTACTAAGATATCCGCTTCCATAAAAATCTTGTTCGCAACCTTTATCACAGCAAAACAGAAGAAAACTAAAAGACCAATCTATAGAAAAAGATCTATATACAACCTGAACAAAAATTAAAATTTTTGTGTCAAGCGGTTTACAAGAAAGAAAATTGGAAACACGAGCGTTAATTTAAAAGTACAAAAATCGGATACCGAGGCAAAAAATTTTGACAGTTGTGTAGAAGTGATTCAGGAGTATGACACACAATTATTGTTTGTTCAGTTTTTGTGTCATGCACCTTCAAACGTAGGAGTCAATATTATTGAAACGAGAGATGGTACCTAGTTAGGGTGAATCTCTCGTGCGAGGTAATATATGTGATAAGTTTGTGATTATTTTTCACTATAGATTTTTCAAAAAAAAAAAAAGATATATACCAAAATATTTTGTAAATGTATTTTTGAATTATTTGCACAATTTTGTTGGACAGAGCACTAAGGTAGCTCCTCATCATTACAGTTTTTCAATTGTTTTTGGATTATATCTTAACATGATTAACATGAGATTCATGATGAAAGTCCATGTATAATATTGAACGTTCTATCAATTTGAAGACAGGACCTAATAGAACGTTTGGCGTACCTATGGTAGAGACAAAAAGTGAAATCAATATAGATCCTAAAATGAATCGTGTCTGAGTTATTATTGACGTAGCACAACTTCCTGGAATCGGTTTATTTCTTAAAAATATCATATAAGTATTGTCCTTCTCTCTGAAATCATGTGTTATAAGGCAGTTATTTGAACATTATCAACGTGAGTAAAAAATTCGGTGGGTACTTCAGTAAAAAAATATACAGTGAGTGCGCAAAGGTTGGAAACATGAAACACCTATTTATATGAAATTTAATTTATAATATGTACTTAAATAACTTAAAATAACTTAAAATCGACATGTTGGGGAGGTTTTTAAAATATAAACCGTTTCACAGATTTTCTCATGTAAGGCCTCAGTGTACACGTTACTATCTACAAATAAAACCTAAAAACATCCAACAAATGGTACCAACTTTACATGCTTACTGGGCAACGGATTCAATTAACCGCTAAGAATAAACCGATTACATCTAGAAACAGAGAAACCTTTTACAATCAAATCAGTGTTTAGACCTCAGAGCCGGGCAATTTATTTACATTACGTCGTCGTTCTCCGATACCAAAGTTAAAAAACGGTAAATCAAATCGGTACCGTCGAAAGTTCGGGGCGATTCGTTTGAATAAACCCATGACAGGTCATAAATAATAGAAATAGAAACTATACGCCAGTTTCATTAATACCCGCTAGGTTGCTACAATCCTTCCAACACGAGACCACCTCCCCATCATGGGTGGGGACTATCCTTCTCTCAACGTATGTGGTCCCGAAAAACGGTGTAAGTAATCGTTGAATAACACCTTTGAGGGCCCCGTAATTATCTTAAACACTATAAAAACGCCTTTAAAATTATATGGTAATTAAGTACCATTCTGTTGAGTGAGCATAGATAATAACATGGGACTCACGAGAGAGAGCTGGGCTGCGCTGGGTGTTGTAAGGTCCGGTGGAGAGGGAAAAATTACAATAACGGCGCAGACGGACAAGTAATGCACCTACGTAGGCTATGGTCGCGCGGTGCGAGGGCCATTTGCATACAGGACATGATAAATTAGTATAAACTGTCACTTTTACATTCATCATCTTGATTCATATCTGCGAGTGCATTATAGTCAGCTGTCTGGACGGGTAGCAAGCTCGGTTCAGGCTGCGTGATCCCGCAAATAAGGTATGTGATGACATGCCATTAAACTGAAAGGAGTATGAAAAATTGATATGAGAAGAATAAAAAGAAAACATGGGTAAACTGAGTATTTAAAAAAATGAGTTTCTTTCTTTGCGAAAATAGTAAATTTATTAGGGAAAAAGAAGTTATTTTTTTTTTCTCGGTTCTTGCTCGGTTTCTTCATCTGGTAAAAAAAGGTTTCTAATAAATTGACAAACTGGTCCCTCAAATTTCCCAGTATGCTTGTACGAATGACATTAAATTTCAGTTTTCATCTAAACTATGGAATAGCAATTTCTTATATCAAATTCAAATTGCAATCATAAATTGTGCTGAATTTTGTTGTGTTGCAAACACGTTTAAATATAAATTACTGTTTCCTGTGGTGAACGAAGACTTATGGAATTGATTGTTATTTAAAAAAAAAAAACACAGAAAAAGTTGGAAAATGTTTTTTATGGCCATTTCCCCACCCAAACTTAAAAACAGTACAAACATGCCTAAAAACAAAAATACCGTCAGTAAACAACAGAAACCTTTAGCGAAGAAAAATATGCGAAAGTTCCAAGGTTGCGGAAGCGGATGCGGAATTCCGTTACAACTCTAATAAGAAGCAAACATCTTAAGAAACAAATTACTTCCCAGTGATTAAACTTATGATAAAATCCTATATAAAATTGAAGGTTATATAAATTTTAAGGCATTGGATAGCTAGTTTATATACAGAGTGTTCATATCAAAACTCTAGATTTTCTTACTGGAACTTATTTGCCATGGTACAATTTTTGTGATCTACGTATTTTTCCTCTATAAATAATTAGCTTACTATTGTCTTAAAATCTACTGTATTGGAGATAATTGCATTTTTACGTCGATTTTATGAACACTGGTCAGCTTTGAGCTTTCTATTAATCGACGTAAAAATGCATTCATTGCCAAAATAATACATTCTTTCACAATAGTATTCTAGTATTTTTTTGTGACAAAAAAGTCTGCACATGACTTTATCATACTATAAAGCAGTTGCAAACGCTGATGTGCTGACAATACTGTCAATAGAATCAAAATATCTGTCAAATCCTGGCTAACTAGTTTTAATGCAGTACGAGCGCTCTATGAAGTTTCGTTCCGATTATTATGTCATCATTTTAAAGATAAACAATTAGCTGTAACTTTTATGCTAATGCATTTTTCTTCATTTTAAATTGAACATTGGATTAAACGATAACCAGGAATCTTTAATTTAATAACAGCTCTTACAAGCAAAGTTTGTAAAGATTGGTCATTTTTTGCTATTCTCTCAATAAAACTCCGGACATTTTATGCCAGAAGTTATGATGGATGGATGACTGCATTGTTGTAGATTACAATTCTGGCAAACCAAAGTGTTTTACCATTCTACGAAGTGTTAAAACCGTAATAATATGTGACATAGTGTCTTCAAAGTGTGTTTCTTGTTCCTGTATTTCGACGTATTCTAATGACTTCTCTCTGTGTTAAACAGCCATAATCGAATCTAAGTTCAAAATATGAAGAAAATATCAATATGTGACATAGTTTAATACCCTCAAATAAAACAACACAACCAGACAAAATTCAAAGCCACTCCATCTTCAACCAGAGTGGGTACATAAGAGAGAAATGTCACTTCTTAGTGTTAAGTATGACTTTACATACTATGTAATTTATGTTTAGTAGGGAACTACAATAACAATTGAAGCAAACAAAGTGTGTTCATCAGTTAGTCCACATCATGAATGAAATGGTTTCACGCAATAATATGGGGAAATCAAGTTTAAATAACATACAAAACGAAACTATCTGACATAAAACTTTATAGGTGTACCATAAACGTGGGTGCTAATGCCTTGTAGATTTCGGCGATTTTCGATCGTGGAACGATATTCCTCTCTATTACACAGCGCCGTCTATTGTTTTAGCTTGTTTACGATTACTCAAACGGTCGAGAGTGCCTGCCCTCAGTTGTCCAAATAATTCATTCGAACACGACAAAAGCGGTCCTGTAACGATAAATAAACAGACTCCGAAAGCGACTGGAAGTGTGTACAACTGAATCCATGTCTGTGAGTTAGACAGCGCAGCGAAAGAGAAAAATCTAAAAATATAAGCTCCAACAAGTGTCAAGAGAAGAGAAACTCGGCAATTTTGTGTTTGCAAATTGTCTGAAATTTAGTAAATGATAAATGATAACCAGATTATACGGTAATTGCAATTACTTGTCAAAGCAACATCACATTTTTTACCTCATCACAGGGATTCAGATGAATATTTCTACATATTTTAAAGAAGGCCAAATAACAGTTTGTAAACATAACGTTTTGTCGAAAGTAGAGTAAAAACTCAGTTTCTTGAGGTTATCTTGATAACTATCAATTGTTCTGAAAATAGTGACTATCCAATTTTTATCTCGGTTAAAAGTACGTCTGATCAGTTTTTGCTAAACTTTGATGTTCCGTAACTTTTTAAATTTTTAATCGATTTTCATTATTTTTTTAATTATTGAAAAGAAATTCATCAAAATTCTCACATAGCATTGTAATTTCAAAATATACAATTTTACACCTGATGATACCGGGTAAACCAAACTGATGATTTTGGTCTATTATCAAAATTCCCTGAAGTATCTTGTAACAAAGCCACATCAATTATGAACATATTGTTTGCAGTTTTTTTTATATAATTTTTTTTAGATACGCAGAAATCTTAAATTTCTTTATCTACGACTCACATATTATATGTTCATTGCATGATGTAGCATTGTTGATGATAGTAGCTTTGTATAATGACAGTATGTTTGAATAATGAGTAGATTATTCAAAGGAAAAGACATCATTAAACGAATGTACTGTTCAGTCTATCAAAAACCTACGGTGTTGACAGTTCGCCTCGCCACCATTGACAAATTCATTCGAAATATTTCATAGACATAAAATTTATGGGTCGTAGATACAACGTCGTATTTGACTCGCACATAACGGATATAAATCGTGTAAACATGTGCTGGTCAAATAATATACTATTACTATGTTTAATGAAATTAAGTTATTAAACATCAACGTTTAGTTAGATTGGTTTAGTTGTCGAGATTGCATGCGAGTTTCCCTAACAAAATAAGTTTTGGAAAACTAGTTATAATCAATACTATAGCCCGAATAATTTGATGTAAGAAAGGTTTGCTATGTTTGTTTCCTACAACTAACGCTTTTAAAAATATAGACGTTTGATTATACTCATGAAAATGTGATTATACCAAAGTTGTTATGTTTAAAACACTTAATTGTAAGACAATGATTTAAACATATTTAAAACAAAGTGTTCTAAACAGTTTTTTCTTCAAACTTTTGAAACATATTTTCGATATTACAAACGTTTAAATTGTATTTTAAAAATGTAAACTAGTTCAATTTTAATCATTTTAATCATCGTTTTTATTTTAATCAGAGCTTTGTTCCGTTTGAAGTCAACTGAGCAATGAAAAAGCATCTTTTAAATACAAATATATTGATTCATAGTAAATAAAACCATTTTGTGATTGGTATTAGCTAATTTATTAGTTTTATACTTGTTAAAAAAAAATTTCGTTTTATATATATAGTGTTTTAATGCTTCGAACCCGTATACTTTAAAAAAAGTATTTTTTTTGTTAAATTGTAAAAGCTTTTTGTAGTCACCCTGGATTATACAGCATGCTTAAATTCTGACACCTAGATCAAGATTTTTTAAAGCGGCACTTGAATAAACAAAAGACACAAAGCTTTTTATAGCTAATTTTTACATCCTATATATAATTCGGCAATAACTATTTTTTCGATAATCCAAAATTTTGGATATATTCACAATTTGTCAAAAACATCAACATACAGCTGTATATGTGACAGCTCGGAAGAAAGGGACCTTATGACGGTTTGTCATAAGCAGGGTCGTTATGTTTAAAACACTTTATTTTACAACATTGTTTTAAACATGCTTTAAAACAAATATTTTGCTTTAAACTTTGTTTTAAATATTGTTTTAAATGTTGTGTTTTAAACGTGTCTTGAAGTATCGAAATTTGAACAGCTTTTTATGTTTTTCGTAAAATATTGTAATACAATATCAGTTGTAGCAAGCGGTAAAATAAGGAATGAAAGGACGCTCAATAAAATGCCTACAAATAATATAATTGGGTTATTTAAACCATGTTTAAAACAAGTTTTATGCTGTATTATTGTGTTATTTAAAAAAAAATTCTGTTTAAAAACATTGTGTAGTTAAAAAGCATCATTTTATACAAAAAACATGTTTGTTTTATATAAATGCTTTATATGTAATATATGTTTACATATAAATGCTTTTATAACTCTGGTCATAAGGTCCCTTTTATCGGAGCGGGTCACATATACAAGCATTAAGGCTGAAATTTTCATTTCACTCAAAAATTATTTAATTCATTTTTGCCGACCGTATTTATTCAGTCAACTGAAATTGTGACTATTTTCTTCTGAAAAACTGACAGTTTCTAAGATAATTTTATGTTTATTTCATTTAAAAAAAAGTTTATATACTAAGAAGGGAATGGTAACTATTGTTATTTATCACAGTAGGTATTTGATTATTTAATTTTTTTCCAAAATCCCATGAGTGCTGTACTACAGGAGAACCACCATGGATAATGCTAAAAGCTGTCACCATCCTGTCCGGCACAGTTTAAAAAAAATATAATATTCAACCTAGTTTTGAAATTTTGCATTCCTATACTTAAAGCGGAGTGACATATCAGCGTAAAACGTGGTATTTTTAGTCAGTTTCATACAGATGACAGGTAAGAATCTGTGTTGATTTAACGTACAATTACCCATATACTTTATTTCCCTTCCTTTTTTTAACATGCAACCAGTATCGAAAGCAAACAGAAATTGGAATGCGAAGATCAGGTCTTGGTCCTGGGAGTACATAGTAGTAAAGCATCGGTAATGGTGTGAGCTGTGCGGCGGCCGAACAGTAAATATTAATTTCATATGCAGTGCCATATAAGCGTACGGTAGAAGTTGTAATTACAAGCGGGAGAGGTGCTTCGTTTACACGCGAGAGGCCAATAATACTTCAAGCGGTAATCTGCGAACACCGACCGCGGCCCACCCGAGGGTAAGGTTAGGTTAGGTAGGTATATGTAGGCAGCTCGGCGACCGGTAGGATACGTGAAACCGTCGCGATATCCGTGCAGATAGTAACTTACGCGTTTGCAAATAAAATACGGCACGCCTTCGGGCCAGCCGTGACGATAAAATCAAGATCAAATTAATTACCTGCGGTTATTTTTCTGCACGTCCACCGTGGCATTATCTTCCCTCTGCGCGCTACGTGCCTTTCCGTACGTAAATTCTATCCTATATACAGAACCAAGGTACCTTGATCTTAGAGAAATATGTGATTAATTGCTATTATACAGTGTGTAAATGAATAACTATTACAAACTTCTACGGTATACAGGTGATACACAGTAAATCAACTATTAGAAAGGAAACATTTGCTGGTAACTTCAATCTTTGATATTGTCACATAAGGTCATTCAGAGCATAAAACATAATCCGTCGCGAAGTTAGTTTGTGTTTTGGGAAACTTGTTCTAGGAATGTGCAGCGATAAAACAACAAACATAAGTCGACACCAGCAACGTACAACAAATAAATCAACTGTATAACCCATGTGAAGAGTCTTAATCCCTTTGGGGTAGCCACTTCTGTTAATGTCACAATATCAACAAAAAAGTACAGAAAATAGAACACGATTGGTAATGGTTTTTAAGTCCCGTACAGACAAAAGTTTCAGTGTGGCGGAGCACCATCTTGATGGGTGAATTTAGGGTCTTTTTCATTCGGAAATAATATTGCTAATACAGGTAGTAGTTCAAATTGTGGTAAGTTTAGGTTAGGTATCTTTCACCTGTTAAAATTTAGATTTTCCATAGCGCAATATCGACAATTAAGCCCATTGACAGTCCCATGTAAATAAAAAAATCTGATGTGGTCAGGCACATGACTTTATCATACAATATATAAAATTAATAGTTTAGCTGCATGAGAATCTATTCTATTGAGATAAATCGTAGGTATTGTCAAAGCATCAGCATTTGACACTACCTACACTACGTCATTAGAATAATAGTTATTTATGTCACAAATGCCGAAAGTACGGAATAGCGCGACGAGCGGTGATGCGGCGCGTCACCGAAGGCGGAGTGTCGCCGTCGCATGTGAGCGAGTCGCGCTATCTAGTTTTTGGCAGGTGCGACATCAACGTTTATTGTGTTGCTTTTTAAGAACTACGTATTTAAAAAAAATAAATAAATGATTTCTGTATAGTAAATGCTAGGTTGGTACCACTTTGACGAAACGTCAAGTTTAAAGGTGCGTTCCGATTGGTAGGTAATGGTAGCTAATGGCGGTGGTAGAATACGAAATTATAGTATTTCTTACATATCGTGATAAAGACACATATTAGTTTGCATGTAAAATTCTATTCAAAAAAAAAGGCGTACAAGTAGTAAGCACAGTTTTGGGTAGATTGCCATATTGTAAACCTATCTTTTAATTGTAGTCACTTAGTAACCTGTAACTACAAACTCGATGAGAACCGAATTATGTCGATATTTTTTCGAGGATTTTATTATTTTTTACTTCATTTCTTAGCCAATCGAAATTCTTCAGCTACTGCCCTTACAGACCATTCTTCTTCCAACTTAGTATTCGATTCGCGCTCTAGTTATCGATGTTGTTTGTCGCGGCATAATTAAATTATAAAAAGCAACTTACACACATTTGACATACAAAATGTCAGAAATATGTTTCCTTGGAAACGATTAATAAATTATCCCCTTTTACAATAGAACTCAATACGTGTACGCCTTTTTATTGAATAGAACTGTACATAAACATGAGTCACTAGCAATTTTCTATTGGAAATACTATAATGGCGTCTGCTACCACTGCCATTATCACTAATGAAAACGCACCTTAAAAAGGTAATTCAAATTCTGACAGATTTATATTTGTTCATGACACATCCCTACCAACATACTAAAATAAAACTACACTCATCGCTATACTTTATTTATAATTTTCGCAATTTATCGTTTTTAGAATTAGATATAAAGACGGGTTGATATTTCTTATCAACAAACAATCAAATTGGTGATCTTATTTTATTTGAAATTTGTATTTTATAATTTACCGCACTACAGCGGCAACGTTCCATAGTGGTTCTCCAACCTCTGATGAGATCAGCTGTTTTCGAATGTGACAACACAAAAAAATATTTGTCAAGATCCTGGCTACTATGTAATTTCATATCAATGCAGATGCGACCGATCTCGATCAAATAGAATTTGCTCTTGAAGCTAAACTATTAATTTTACCAAAAAATGTCATAGGCATAAATTATTCAAAATTTCCTCTACTTTAATTTATTAATTAACTATTTTGTCGAAATTACAGAAATGGCGGCTCATTTGCAAAATCCTTCAAAAAGGCTTAGAATAAACTACCAGTTCCTTTGGACCCCTTTGAACCAAAAGCTTTTCAGCTCTAAGTTTGGTAACAAAACTTCTAAATATGAACTTTCGTTCCGATACCTTTAGTAGTTTCTCCGGAATCGTCGCGACAAAAATCGTTTACACACAGACATACACACACACACACACAGACATTTTTTGTACCTTACTGCGTATGATAAAGTAAAAATCTGACGTGGCCAGACACATGACATTATCATACTTTATATAAAATTAATAGTTTAGATGCATGAGATTCTATTTGATCGAGATCGTTTGACATATATTTTGATACTATCGACAGTAGGTATTGTCAAAACATCAGCGGGTGACACTACCTACTGTCATTTAAAATTAATAGTTTAGCTGCATGAGAAAATTCTATTGGATCGCGATCGGTCGTGTTTGCATTAATATAAAACTAATTAGCCAGGATTTGACAGATATTTTCATTATAATGACAGTAGGTAGTGTCAACCACTGATGTTTTGACAATACCTACTGTCAATAGTGTCAATAGAATTAAAATCACTGTCAAATCCTGGCTAACTAGTTTTATTTTAATGCAGACACGACCGATCCTGATCAAGCAGAATGTCATGCAGCTAAACTAATAATTTTATAAATGGTATGATAAAATCATGTGCCTGGCCAGCTCAGATTTTTTCAATTTGCTTTATCATATCACGTAAACATTATGCAACCAGTTGTTTTATCTCATATCTCCTTTATATTTAGAAGTTTCATGACCAAACTTCGAGCTGAAAAGCTTTTGGTACAAAAAGTCCAAACGACCTGGATGTTTAGTCTAAGCTTTTTCAAGGATTTTGCAAATGAGACCCGCCATTTCTGTAATTTCTTCAAAAAAGTTAAAGCGTAAATTAAAGTAGAGGCAATTCTGAATAACTACTGTCTACGACATTTTTTGGTAAAATTAGTAGTTTAGTTGCATAAGCAAATTGTATTTGATTGAGATCGGTCGTGTCTGCATCTTAGTAAGCTAAGATTTGCCCAATAGTTTCATTCTAATGTCACTAGGTAGTGTCAATCGCTGATGTTTTGACAATCGTAAATATATCTTTTAAAAACATCTGTTCTACAGTCTTTGTGTGTTGTTTATGTTCTCCACTGGCCGCGCCTGACAAAATGTAAGTGTTTACAATTGAGTTTTTTGGAGTTTGATTTGATTGTCAATTGTGTAATTTATTTCTCATTTCCTATAGCGCTTGAAATAGTGCCCAGTAGGACACAAAACGTAGTTATTTATTTCATGTAAAATACATATGGTCCAAACAATATACTTCATAAATTTAAAAATTATGTAACTAATTCACAGAATATTATAAATATTACAGAATAGTGATGTTCTCTGTCATGAACTCCTGGAGTGAGTAGTATGCCTCATCAAATGAAGTGGTTTTTGAGCGTCTGTTTAAATTCACGCAGAGCGAGCTGCTACCAGGTCTTGGGAAGTTGGTTAAAGAAACCTTGTTGAAACCTTGTTTAGCAGCATTTGTTGTTTGCAGTTGATGGAAGGGCAGATTCTCCTTGGTACGAATGTTGTAGTCTTGTTGAGTCATCCTGGTTAGGTACATTGGCATGTTTTCTCGTACGTCAATTAACTTAAGACTGATGGAAAGGTCAGGATTTTGTGCTTTCGGAAAAATGGTCTTACGTGGGTGTCACGTAACAAAACGTAACAAAAATAAGGAATCCGATCACTTTTTATTGTATATCTGTCAAAACCTGGCTTTATTAATAGGTTTATTTTAATGCAGGTACGACCGATCTCGGTCAAATAGAATCTCATTTACTATTAATTTTATAAAAAGTATGATAAAGTCATGTGCCTGGCCACATCAGATTTTTTAAGAAATACACCTATACTTCAGAAGTTCTACAGTCCGGTATCACATCACCACTTAGAAATCGTTCTGCGGAGGTGTCTTATAAAGGAGCCATGAACGACCACAATCGACCTCGACGTCTGTTTCCAAGAACTGGAAATAAACAGATCCATATGCTTCTTAGGCGGCGTGTCATCGTCGCCATTGACAGTTTATAAATGCCTCGCGGAACGCCAGACACACCACAACTTGCGGCCTTGTGCAACCTATGTATACGGCATGTAGAAGGAGTTCGGCGGGCAGACCGAGACGCTGTGAAATCTTTCAAATTGTTTATTGGGGTGTGGGCGAGAGTAAAGCCTAAGTTATGAATACGGCCTGTTCGGGTTATTTGTCATCGATGTTATATGTGTACACGGATACCAATCAGGAAGGTATTGTTGCACCGTATTCGGAACGAAATATGGGTTGCGCCGGCGTATATATAGCTTTCTCGTAATGTTATTTGACAAAATATGGACGTATGGTGACAAGTGACTCATAAAACTTTTAAGAACCGTTCCATTTTGCGTTGTTTTATTGTATTTCTCCATGTCCAATGTCAAGATGCGAATTCTTCCTAAAACTCGTTAGAACCAAATTTTTAGGCTAAAGTTACTACGAAATACGTCCAAAACTGTTTTTCACTTTCTAAATTTTTTAATTAACAATTCTATAGCATTTCTTGTCCTTGCTAATAGAAATAAAAAAAAATCTGATGTGGCCAGGCACATGATTTTATCATACAATATATAAAATTAATAGTTTAGCTGCATGAGAATCTATTTTATTGAGATAAATCGTAGGTATTGTCAAAGTATCAGCATTTGACACTACCTACACTACGTCATTAGAATAATAGTTATTTAAGTCACAAGTGCCGAAAGTACGGAATAGCGCGACGAGCGGTGATGCGGCGCGTCACCGAAGGCGGAGCGTCGCCGTCGCACGTGAGCGAGTCGCGCTATCTAGTTTTTGGCAGGAGTGACATCAACGTTTATTGCGTTGCTTTTTGAGAAATATGTATTTTTTAAAAAATTAATAAAAATGGTTACATTTCTGTATAGGAAATGTTGGGTTGGTACTACTTTGACGAAACGTCAAGTTTAAAAAGCTAATTCAAATTCTGATAGATTTATATTTGTTCATGACACTATAGATGTGCCATCCGTACCAACATACTAAAATAAAACTGCACCCATCGCTAAACTATATGTACAATTTTCTCAATTTATCGTTTTTAGAATTAGATATAACAACGGGTTGATATTTCTTATCAACAAACAATCAAATTGGAGATCTTATTTTATTTGAAATTTGAATTCTGTACTTTGCCGCACTAGAGCGGCAACGTTCCATAGCGGTTCTCCAACCTCTGATGAAATCAGCTGTTTTCGAGTGTGACAGCACAAAAAATTATTTGTCAAATCCTGACTACTATGTAATTTCATATCAATGCAGATGCGGTTGATCTCGATTAAATAGAATTTGCTCTTGAAGCTAAACTATTAATTTAACAAAAAAAAGTCATAGACATAAATTATTCAAAATTTCCTCTACTTTAATTTATTATTTAACTATTTTGTCGAAATTACAGAAATGGCAGCTCATTTGCAAAATCTTTGAAAAAGGCTTAGAATAAACTACCAGTTCCTTTCGACCCTTTTGCGCCAAAAGCTTTTCAGCTCTAAGTTTGGTAACAAAACTTCTAAATATGAACTTTCGTTCAGATACCTTTAGTAGTTTCTCCTAAATCGTCGCCACAAAAATCGGGTAATAGGTGTAAATAGGTCCGTGAAGTAGGCGAAAAATGCTTGCAAACATGGCCGAAAGCGGCCATTATCAACCATTACATTAGTGTGGACAGAGATTTCAGTTCGTTGAAATTGATCTTCTTTTTGGCCCGTTTATATATTTTATTACTAGCTTGTTGAAGATTTCTAGTAGATTTTCCAGAAGTTGATCTCACTGTTGATCACACACACACACACACAATTCAAACTCTTCTTATGTTAAGCAATAAAATTGTTAGGACTATTAAATTAAAATAAAGTAAAAACAGTGAAACGTTGGGAATAGAATTTGATAAGAGAATGTGCATTTTTAAAATGAAAAGAAATTCATAATCGATTAATTTATTGCATTGTGTTTACACTTACTCGATCATTTGGATGAGTTGACTTTTTCAAAAACTTGAGCATTTCAAGCAAAACTGATGATATATTTGAAGTCAGGAGCATGAACTTACTCCAGATAAAACTAAACTCTCATCAAAAAATCTAAAATCAAACATCATATTTGAACGTTCAAATATAGCATCAAAAATCCATTTAAAACCTCAACTTTAAAATTTCACATTCTAACTCTGCTTTTTAATCAGAAAGCTTCAAATATCAGGAGAAAAATCTGAGCGTCACATGTTGTTATACGAAATCAGTTTCAAGACAATTTTGAAAATATGATACAATTGGAATATGGAGTCTTCAAATACCACAGTCACTAAATTTCGTGCAAAGCCGATATTTTTTGTACATTTTCCTTCGCTATATTCTTTCTGCCAATTCTTTGCAAATTTAGAACTTTTCCTTTATTTTTGGAATCCTCCGAAAACATCTTAAGGAGCAAGTATACCTCACTAATGAAAATTGTTGTGAATATTTATAGAGAATAAAACTATTTGGAATGGAAACTAACCACAGGTGATATACGACGTAAAAACACAGGAATGAAACGGCCAAAGGTGAAGAAAATATTTGCTTTAAATCATAGATTCAAAATCGCGTAGAAACGATAAATAATAACTAAATTCATAGATAAACCTTTCTATTTTTCATGTTCTACTTGGGAAAGTTCTATTCATAAAATAACAACGTTAATTAGTCTTTTCTTAGTCTTATATACTTTCCAGTGAGCAATACTACATCAGAAAATACAACGCGTAATAACACTACAAAAATCGTCTATACAATAGGATGAGTTTCTAACGTACGGATGAGATTGAAGAAGTAACAAAAGAAGTCCAAAATAACTATCTTTTCCAAGTAAACTTTTCACCTAAACACATAACCCAGGAAGTTACAGTAAGTTCAACTTGAATATATCAGTGCACATTATTTGCAAACTACGCTGGTAAGAAACGTTTCAAATTTAAAATTAAATATATCTGATTGTTACTTAATACAATGTTATTTAAAAAATCATTGCGAAAAATGTATAAACATAAGTTACAGCTATTTTCATAAAACTATAATTTTAAACTTTATGACACTGAATATGGCTCATTTTAAGTGAAAATACCTGCTATTGATTGTAACTGGTACTATTGGTACATGATGTGAAGATGACATGCGTTATTACAGTATCGAGGAAAGTCATTCGCCTCATTGTTTATGGAATATTCCTCCAAATTATCAAGTTGGGTAATAGTATATTATTCTATGAGCAAGTAATGTAAGCAATTTCTCACGAGAACGAAGTTTGCAGCACGAGCCGTAGGCGAGTGCTGCAAAGCGTTCGAGTGAGAAATTGCCATTACTTGCGAATGGAATACTATACTTTTTCTACGGCCATGCAACGAAATTTTGTAAATTAATTTTTGTGCATATAGGGACAGCTGTATGTCACTATGACGGTTTACAGGATTTTGACAGATTAAAATTGTTTGGTGCGCCTTGTCACTTAGCGACGTTGTCAATGCCTTGACAATGTCGCTAAGCAGTGTATCAACAATTAGGAAATAAAAAATCCAGAGCAGTGATTGGTTCTAAAGCCGTGAGGAATGAAATATTTCTCACTACTGGCGGGGTATGAGGAGCCAGGAATGAAATATTAGTCATGTGTGTGGGGAATGGTTAGTATTACTTATCATAAATTGCCATGATAATGAATGCATTCCTCAATAGGAGTCGAAAAAAGGATTTTCTAAAAGGTTTCCATAGAAACGAGGAGAATAATTATTTGTGAAAATATCAGAGGTTCTCAAAAAGTAGTCGTTAATAAATTTATATAAATTTTAAACTGATGTAGTTTTTTTGTTATTGATAGAACAAGCCTGTCAAAAACAAATAAAACGACAAACATTAAAAAAAGATGGAAAAGATTTATCGACGGTAAGATATTCAAGGTTGCTTCTTCGAAAGACGGAATTGCCCGATAAATAACCTTTTTCCTTCATTAAAAAATGGTTATTCCGCTTTTGTTAAATGGTAAAAGATCGGGAAAATTTTAACTAAAACATTAGTTTTGAGTTTTAAATCCATTTTTCCTCATTTCGCCTTTAGTTTCGAATCATCCTGTATGTAAAATAAAATGTGTATAAGTTTGTCAGTTGAGTACCTGTGAAAGTTTTTCAGAAGTGGTTTTAGTAGAATTGAAATTCAGACACGTGAAGCTCCGTTCGAGTACTAACACGTGCTAGAATTTTCCATCTCGGCGAATACCACCCTAGGGAAAATCTTCCCCTGCAACCCTTTGTTTCATTACCCAGATCTGCGCTCTGAATTTAGATTAATACGCCAAATACCTGACAGAAAATCCATAGGCGTACGTACGTATGGTGCTGAAAATCAGGTCATTCAAATGCGAGTTCGGATTTTGTGGAATATGTGTGAACAGATTTACCAATGAGTAGATGACGAATGTCGAGGAAGAAACTTGTATTGCGATTTCGGCCATTAATGTACTTTGTTTCTAACCAACTAAAGAAGCGAATGATAATTAGCCCAGATGAGGATAATTTTTGGAAAAAAACACCTCCGCCTGGATTTGAACCAGGAACCCTCCAATTGCCGGTTGACAGCTCTCCCAGTTGAACTACAGAGGCGATGGAAATTTACCAAACTAATTATCATTCGCTTTTTTAGTTGATTCTATATTACTGACGAGTTTACGTAATAACCATTTTCCCTTGAATTTGTTTCTAACGTAGGCCACCCTGTACAATGACAAGACAAATTCTTTGAGGAGACTATCCGAAAGAGTTTTCTAAGAATGTTATAGTTCTCGCGACTTGTGCACTGAGTAAACTTGTATCATTTATCCCCGAAGCTAGCTATTAAGGAAATGAAAGTTATATCGAATTGTAAAGTTTGCCGAGTGAACTGAAGAAAACAAATGCCGAAGGAGGGCTCACAGCAAGCAACAAAAGTCATAAAGGAGAAACTCATTTCATTTTCCCTCGCAAGCGACCGCTTCAATTTTCTAAGTAACAAATACCCCTGTGTAAACAACTTTCAAGTAGGACCATTTATTTGCATTTCCCAGCTAATACAAACAGTAAAACTCCTTTACACAGTTTCATTATATGCTTCTTGAATTTCCTTCACTGCTTGTATAACGACAAATATTACAGCATGAGAAATATTTCAGAGTTTTAAGAAAACTCCTGAAAACAATAAGTTCCATGTATCATTATATTAAACCATATGGTCTGTTAGATATATCAATAGCAATTGTCTGCCAATTACTAATACAAATTCAATTACATCATAAACTTTCCCTCCTATGCCTTATCTGTAAATTGTTTATTTAAGTTTATCGCTCGATGCTGTTTGCACAACTAATCCACTCCTTTAAAGCAATTGTTTTACCGTGGCCATATTTGCGGTGCTGTCATATTCGAATTTTGTTCCCCACTTCTTCTGGGTAGTGCCAATGTGTAGCGGAGATATATTGGGCCTTAAGTGTATGAATTATTCACGACGCCGTGTCATATATGGTCAATAGGAAATTGAAATCGACACGTTTTTGTCCGGTGAAAGAGGTCAAATGTTCGACGGCTATTATCTGAAAATAGGCGTGTAGCATTGAATGCCGTATTCTGGAAGTTGTGCCGCTTTTGTTCGGTAATTGGATGAAAGTTTCGTGTGCAGGATTAAATATTTGTGTTGGAGGTTGGAACGATAAAAATGACGTTATTTAACGGAAATGTAGGAGACTGAAAATGTTGAAGAGACTGACGTAAATAAAAAATGCCACGTAGAAGTTGATCTGATGATAGGTTGTGTCACAAAACTGTGCGAAGTTTTCATTATTTTAGTAAGGTAAACGACCCAGATTCCGACATCTTTCTGGTTAGTTGGATACAATAAGAAATTTATAACATTTATTTTAGCACATCCTGTTTGTTGATTTCACTTTACACCGTTTGCTATATTACAATTAATTATACGCATTTTTTTTAAAATTCCGACACGAGTGTCGGAATTACGGACATCAATAATCCCTAATTATTACACTAGCAGCGATTTAGTAGCGATTTTGGCATTAATACACCACCTTTGGAGATACCAGTTGACTGGTATGCCATCTCCATTAAAAATCTTGATTCTGGTCTGAAACACCCAAAAAAAAAGTTAAAATAAGCTGTCCTTCTGTAACATTGTGAAGTGATACGGCTTTGTACCAGGTGACTTGTGAACCTTACTAAGTTGTCTAATTATTCCATGTATGGAACAAGGACAAAACAAAATGTTGTTTGTCTCGGTGTAGTAAGGGCTACTAATTTATTTTAAAAATTGCAGGGCATGTGATAACCGTAATGAATTTGTTTCCAACTTGTGGAAGAATCATCTAAATCTACAATTACAGAAATAAATATACATCAAACAAATTAGCAAAAGATTTTCTAAATTTAATTAGCTGTATGGGGATAGGGTGCCCATTAGGGTGGTTCAAAAATGCATTGCAAATTTTTTTGCAATGATAAAAAGCGTAGAAAGCACTATCCCCTAAATCATTTCCAAATTCAAAGACACTTTCTTTGGATGACACATGAGAAAATGACTTTTTTTGGTATTTTTCAAATAATTGTTCGGGGTTTGGGAAAATTTAAGATAACTTAAGGACTTGTAGAGGACTTCCCAAGGAACAATTTAGTGTCCTGAAAACTACCCTTAAATGAAAAAAATTACATTCTTCAGATAAATTGATCCTTCTAATCATTTAAGTCTTCTTTTTGCTCATAGAAATTATTACTATAAGTCTAGTGGAATGTTTATAAACATTTGTCAGTTGAAGACATTCTATTTTTTACATAGTTCGTTTTTCTCGAAAAAAAGTTTGAATTCTGTTTTTTGAGTTCGAAATGGCAAATTATTACCTAAGAGTGACTTCATTCATTTAAAAAATTCTTCCTTTTCTTTAAACAATCTATTATTATTATTCATTTTTACCTTTTTTTCTAATTATGGTAGAAAAGTTAGCTTTTTTGTTAAATTAACTTATAATTTCATGTTTGAGATATATAATAAACCTATTATCTATATTATCTAATAAACCCACACCTTAAATATATATTTTTTGATCGATCTGGCCAACTAATATTCTCAAGTGACATTGTTTATTTATTGGATGATTTCCATTGTTTAAATAATAAAATATTATTCGTTTTCAATATCATTTATTCGAAAAAACTGAAATGATTTGAAATCATTTTTTTCAGGAAAAATGGGGAGTTACCTACATTTCTTTTTAAAATATTAAATTTCGTAAAGTCAACAAATTTTATTAATCAGATTTCTTTCTCCATTTCTTATTCTGATTTCCAACCAACGAACATTATTTTATTATTTAAACAATGGAAATCATCCCAAAATAATGCCACTTGAGAATAACAGTTGGCCAGACCGATCTAAAAAATTTATTTCAGGAGAATTGCAACAAAATTGTTTAAGGAAATTGTATTTGTTTAAACAAATGTGGGGTTATTAGATAGTATAGGCTAGATAACTCGAACATGAAATTTATGAATTAATTTCACTGACATTTCTACCATAATTTTTTTAATGAATAATATCACTCTAAGATAATAAACTGCCATTTCGAACTCAGAAAAAAGAATTTAGACGGATTTTTGAGAAAAACGAATTATTTAAACAAATAGAATTTTTTTAAACTAATATAATATACTGGCAAATGGTTATAAACATTCCACTAGACTTATAGTGACGATTTCTATGAAACAAAAATGAAATGATTAGAACGGTCAATTTTCTGTAGAATGTAATTTTTTTTAGTTGAGTAGTTTTCAGGGCACTGTGGGGGTGGATTGCAGGCGTCAGATCCTGATGTATATTAGGTCAAATTCTTCCTTGAAACGTCGTCTACAAATCCCATAACTTTAACATAAGTTTTCCCAAACCCCGAATAATTATTCGAAAGCTACCAAAAAACGTCTTTTTCTCATGTAAATTTATGGCCTCGACAGGCACCATGCAAAATGTTGAAAAAAAATATATTCCACTTCTTTTGGATTGGAAACGATTTGGAGGGGATCGTTGCTTTGTAAATAAAAGTAACAACCCTAGTGTTCATAAGGGAAAGAGTGCTATGTAATACTTAAACATAGTACGTACCAATAACCGCAAGGGGTTTAGTTGAAAATAAAGTAACTTATCGATTTTTAGAGCAAATTTGTTCTTTCAAAATGTCACCAAATGATATAAATAAATGTTTGTTTTTTCACTAGTACGCTGGACAAACTGGACAAAAAAATTGTTGTTTTGTCGGAATTAAAGATCTATCCTTTTTTTTATTAATAAACTTCTATACAATAATCATTAACCATAACATGTGCGATTCTATTATATTAATACATACCTACCAATCATATACAAATGGCTGCCCTAATGCACATCTAACAATAATGACTTTTTCCACACAAATCGATACAATATTTGAACGCACTCTCGTAAATCAGCAATAATACCCTCGGTACAATCGTAGAAATAACAATCGCAATTTACGGGCGACACCGGCGCGCAAGTAAAACAAGTTAAATTAGGTACGTATTTATGCTATGCCGTTATCGTTGCGCCGCGTCGTTTCCGTTCGTTTCCATACAATTGTAAATCATACAAATTGACGCTTCGCCGCGATGTACAAACAAATAAATCCGCGGCGCGTATTCCTTTTGCGCGCGCTCGCGTTGCTCGCGAAGGAACGAATCGGACGAGTTCACTCAGTCCTGCCCTTTTCAGGATTTATGAATTTTTATATTGGCGAGCTCGCTTAACGATTTTGACAATTAGTTTTAACGATTCCTGTCGACCGATCGTCTGATTTATATGCGTTCGAAATGGCCGGGGTAAGGAAATTGCGTTTTGTAAAATGACGAATGGAAGAAGGGAGTAATTTTAATGTAATTTAGGTGATTGTTGTTTCGAGAATAAAATACAACTAGTTTGACAGGTATACGGTATAGACTCCCAGGGCTGCGGTCAACCCTCTTCGCTATGGAATCTGACCATGTTACCTTTTTGTTTAGGAATATATTGATATTTATATTTGATTACTCTTATTCATAAGTATCATCCGTAGATATTAACATTTATAATAAATTTTTACGAAGAGGTTATTTTTCTGTTGTTCAAATGTACCCCATGCACAGTGAATCGCCTATAATAATCTAGGTGGACAAAAGTCATTTCTAGGATTCGATTAATTAATGGTCGCATGTTATAAACAAACCCCCCGAGGTGATAATTTTAGGTAATAAGTGTGAAAAACACTCCACATGGAGGAGTTAAAGACGCAGGGAGACCACGTGAAATGGTAACGCATTCATAGCCGGTTTAGCTGCATTTTTGCAGTATTTTCGAAAGTACACCCAAACATTTGTGGTTTATAAGTTAATTTGTACTGTGATGGATTTTACTTTAGAGGGTTCAAACATTTATCTTTTAAATGACATAAATTTAAATACCTCAGTTTGCCACTCATTAGCTACTTTGATTTTTTAGAACGTGTCTTCTCGATTTCAAAATTGGAGTTTTTTTAAGAATAAATACGAAAAAAAAAAAAAGGCGAAAACATACGAAAGACGTGCAAAATGCTCGTCTCATGGATTATATCAGTCACAAGTTTAATGTTGCGGATATAAAGAATGATTCACTGAAGCGCATTCAGTCAAAAGTTCGAGTGTTTCGTCCAGATTTACCGAACGATGGGCTGCATCGAATAAAATTAAAGCTAATAAGTTTTCTTTTCAAAAACAATGTTTTATTTAAAATTGGTTATAAATTATGTATATTCCTCAAGCATTTCATTCATTAATGTGAAGGATATTTTGTTGCTTTTGTTAATATCGGGTAAATATTTATTATAATCAATAAATAATCAAAGCGCACTATAAAATATTTTAGTCCAGCCACCTTGTTCTAGAATCGAGGCGATTCGCTATTGCGAATTGATTTACAAAAACACTTTTCTTGTGATTGCAGATAGGTATAATTGTCATATTTACAACAAAAAAAAACAACACACTGCTAATATAGTATTTTGATCATAAAGTTTCATAATTTTTGTTGGAAATTAAATGTTATAATGTTCAGTGTTAATATCTAGTAACTAGATAACTAGATTCTAGTTATCTATATATAAAATACATGTTGATATAGAAACATAATAACAAGAATATCTGTGTCACTTCATACATGTATATAAAACGTTCATTATAAGTTACTTATTTACGACCTTCTTTACTACATTATCTCTGATCCACTGCAATATTGTCAAGTGAATAAAAAAAAATGTTAATGAGTTCCCACAACACATTTGCAAACGTTCAGAATTGAGAGAATATAAGATCGCTTTTGTTTTGGTGGTCACCACACGAAATAAAAATTGTTTCGCACTGGTTTTCAGAAAAATGCATTTTTTTGGGGATGTTCTTGAGGATAGTATTTTTTGGGATATAAAGTGGTAATATTAAATGTCACCCCGCAATATTATATAAATATACTTGAAGTAACACAAAAACATATCGATCATCCATTTCTCGTTTTTTAATTTAGGTGGATATAAATTAAAATAGTCCAAAATTGTCAAATAACCACTAGTTATATTTCCCATGAAAAAGTCGTTCATTATTTTAACTTATTGAAAGTGTGAAGTGCTCTAATATCTAGACACGAAAGTTTATTGAATATTTTTTACTTTATCATACGCAGTATGTAAAGTATTGTAATCGTGCCGAAAAAAAAAATTGGGATTTTAGCGGAAATAGGTCTTTTTGGGTCCCCTGAACATTTTTGACCAAGGTACAAAAAAATGTCTGTGTGTGTGTGTGTGTGTGTGTGTGTGTGTGTGTGTGTACTCAATTTTTGTGAATCCGATAGAGGAAATTTTGAATAATTTATGCCTATAACATTTTTTGGTAAAATTAATAGTTTACCTTCAAGAGCAAATTCTATTTGATCGAGATCGGTCGCATCTGCATTGATATGAAATTACATAGTAGCCAGGATTTTGACAAATATTTTTTTGTGTTGTCACATTCGAAAACAGCTGATCTCATCAGAGGTTGGAGAACCACTATGGAACGTGCCGCTGTAGTGCGCAAAATTATAAAATACAAATTTCAAATTAAATAAGATCACCAATTTGATTGTTTGTTGATAAGAAATATCAACCCGTCTTTATATCTAATTCTAAAAATGATACATTGAGAAAATTATAAAGTATAGCGATGAGTGTAGTTTTATTTTAGTATGTTGGTAGGGATGTGTCATGAACAAATATAAACCTGTCAGAATTTGAATTACCTTTTTAAGGTGCGTTTTCATTAGTGATAATGGCAGTGGTAGCAGACGCCGTTATAGTATTTCCACTAGAAAATTGCTAGTGACTCATCTTTATGTACTTGCAAACTAACATGTGTCATTATCACGATATGTAAGAAATACTATAATTTCGTATTCTACCACCGCCATTAGCTACCATTACCTACCAATCGGAACGCACCTTTCGTCAAAGTGGTACCAACCTAGCATTTACTATACAGAAATCATTTATTTTTTTTAAATACGTATTTCTTAAAAAGCAACACAATAAACGTTGATGTCGCTCCTGCCAAAAACTAGATAGCGCGACTCGCTCATATGCGACGGCGACAGTCCGCCTTCGGTGACGCGCCGTATCACCGCTCGTCGCGCTATTCCGTACTTTCGGCATTTGTGACATAAATAACTATTATTCTAATGACGTAGTGTAGGTAGTGTCAAATGCTGATGCTTTGACAATACCTACGATTTATCTCTATAGAATAGATTCTCATGCAGCTAAACTATTAATTTTATATATTGTATGATAAAGTCATGTGCCTGGCCACATCAGATTTTTTATTCAGTTAATAACTGTGGTATGTCAATTGTTAGTTAAAGAAACGAGGTTTGTTTTATTTTTGTTTTTTTAATATGATTGAATTAAATTGTGGATTGATTTTGTGTTCCTTTTGGTTCGGGTTACTGTAATGTATTGATCAATCTCAAATTTCATAGGAATGAAGTATGGATATAATGTTTTAAAATAAAGACCAGCCTGTATTTTAAAATTTACTGATAACTTGGGGTGGCAAAACCTGGGTTGATTTAGGTTGATCTGAGTTTCCTGATTTACACATAAAAATTGTATGGTCAAATCAAGACAATTGTGTCGCAGAAAAATGTACGTGCAAATTACTTGGGAGACATTATCTGCAAGTTTTCCCGAAAGGCAAGAACTCAGTCAGTGGTAGTATAATATAGAATATAAGGTATATGGCCATTCTTGTATGGTTTGCCTCCCACTTAAGAAACAAGTATGAAACTATTGCCAATTTTGAATTACGTTAAGAACGGATGGAGAATTCGCAGTAGCATATTAATCCTCATGCCACTAATGTAGTAGGTGTGGTAGTACCATCCTAGATACAATGAAATTGGTCCAGGTTCAATGGCTACAAACAACCAATCCAGAAGCAATTTCAGTATCAAAACTTATTTCATTACAAACGACTTCTACATTCGTATAGAACAACCTAAACCTCAAGATACGACATGCAAGTCGTTAGACGTAGTACTTTCGATACTCCACCCACTCACATATCGAAAAGTTGATGGTAATTGATCGAGACATAAATCATTTTTGCTGGAATCGATCGTAAAGTAGCTCCGCCACTACCGGTAGATGCATTCATTTTAATCAAAGCTAATCGCGTACGCGTTTACTCCTCCGTGCGGTCGTTATCGTTTGAGAGAGCGCCTAATAATTACAGGTTACTGCCGCGCGGCGCTGCGCTGCGACGGCGGCGGCCCGGTTATTACTGTTAACCACTGCGGGCCATCATCCTATTTTGTACAATACGATTTTTTAACGAATTATTAAAATGGGTTCGTTCGCTCGTTAAGGCGATTTGAATATAATTTATTACTCCGAGCTAAGGAATATTCACGCTCACGGCTGAACCAGTTCAACTATCCGACAACAAAGTAAACTCGAGCAGCATAGATAGTTCTCCAGATTATAATACACTTCTCAAAATAAAAATATTAGAGATTATAATAGGTATGTTGAGTGTTGGCTATTATTTAATAATATCTATTCTCATTAAGGATAAACAGTTAGTTCAAAATTAATCTAAAGTTTTCCTAAAAAGTAAAAAGTGGCGGGCTAAGCTGTAGCTAAAATTTGAAAGCATCAATATGAATGGTGAACTTCTGAGTGACTTTGAGGAAGGAATTTAGAGCTTAGTGGTACAAAATAGTACTAATTGGGTACTAAATGTCATCGATAATCATCGATTTGAAAATGATACACCTATATGAGGTTATTTAATAAGACTTTTTTGAATCTTCATTATGCCAACACCCTTACTGCCCCTAGCTTTAAAGTCTAAGAAACCACTTCATTAAAAAAATAATAAATCCACTAATTTCCAAATAAAAAAATTGCTAGAACGTGTGGTACGATAGATGGTATGGTTAATTTCTTAAACCAAATAATTTTAGACAAAAGCAACATACAAAAAAGTTTCTTTTTCAATTAAGTATCCAATGCTACCACATACGACCTGGGTTCTTATTTGAAAACTTGAACCTCCATGACATAACAAAAGCTACATGTGGTCAATTTGTTCTTTTATATTCATACTTAATTCCGTAATATTAACCCGTGTCCCTATAGGGGTTCAAAATGATAACAAGTTTAATTTACAAAACTAAAAAACGTATAGTTTTATTTTAGCACAATAAATTTACACACCATGGTAAGCTTAATCTAAAAGAAATAATCTATTAACTTTTGTCTGGATATCAGAGTATTTCTCATATCTCCAAGTATGTAATTTCTTAAAAATGCAATAATGTAAGCTACGTTAGGCCCACAAAGAACAAAATCGGACAAGTAAAAACTGTTTCAGGTGTGTTCCTTGTTCACAGAATCTGATACTAAAAACAAACATTCGAAAGCAACGGAAAAAAGAATACCAGAAACAGTTAGATTTGTTAATTGTTTGACAGGATAGTCACGAAGCGTAGATTACTGTATTTCACATTTCAAGGAATTCTAAGGAAAGAAATACCCCGGCAATGGCTTACTCGAAAATGTGCCTTGAAAATTTAATGCTTATCATCTAATGGTAGTGTGGGGCTAAAAGTAATTAAGTACACTATCATCGCTAGTCGCTCAAAAAAATTTATTCTTTGGTTTTGTTCCTCCAGTAGTGTTCCCAGTTTTTCTAGTTTTAGTTTCTTGAAACAAATCATGACATACTCTCTTACATTATATTTTCTGCTTCTGCAGTTTTTGCAGGATTGTCTGCATTCCTAATTTTATAATTAATGATACTTTTGCTGGTTTAAACGCCTATTGCTTCCAATCCAGATTTGAATAATAACTGATGAGTGATGAGATGACTATTGAGTGCTTTTTTAATAGAAATTGCTTGAATATTATATAATGAATATATATCGTTATTGTTCTTCTTCTAATTCATCAAACCTTTTCTCCATATGGTTTCAGTGGGTTCTGAAAACTCATACGTCTGAACGCTAAGTTACTTGCTATAAGATTGACTGGAACAATACTGGCTAAATAGTCTTTTAGCAGCACCTTACGGCCAGCAGGGTTAAAATGAAAGTGCTATTGTTAAACCAGTCTTCAAATAAATTATCAACAAACCATCTAGAGCGACTTTTACCATACATTTATTTATTACTTGGCCCATCTTCTGTCTAGAAATCCCAGGTGTGGCCTGGGATATGTCAACCATAAAATAAGTCCAGGATTTTTAGGTGTACTTGATTTTTATATTCCTATTCGATTCTCCTGGGGCAATAACTTTGATGCGAGCGAGTCGTCTGCAAAGTTCATCTTCAACAGACATATATTTAAGGATTTCTGATAAGTTGTCAAAGTAAATGTTAATATTGTCAACATCTATTCTATTTTATTGCATTAAGGGGAGGTCCTTATGTAATGGGTTGAAAAAATCATTTTTTTCCTTTCATATTTTGAAACCTTGGAGTGTATAAAATCAGCCCCTGAAACAGTTTTTTGATTCTCGCATGTTTTACGGTTTTATGGCCTAAGCCCTATGGTATTCTCCGGTCAAAATTTCCTGCATTAAGGTGGTGCCTAGAGATGTGTCTATTCAAACGATAATTTTCGGATAATATTTTAATGAATTTATATCGAAAAGGAGTTTTAAAAAGTATCATGTTTCTACCTTCTCTTCGGAGTTTTTACACCGATACAACCGACGCGTTTTTCTAGAAACACGATCTTTCAAATTGGCTTGCGCGATTACTTTTGAATTGTTTAACGAATTGAGTTATTCCTTTTTCCCTTAGAAAAAACATACTTTTTATTGTAGGTTGAACCTCATAATAAGTGAAAATTTTAAATAATTATATTATTAATAACGATTTGAAACCAAAGAAAAGCAGTAAAAAATCGATCTTAAAATTCAAACAGCAGCCATTTTGTCAATTTTCAACTTTTTTAAACTAAATGTTGGTTTCGCCTCCAACTAATTCCATCTAGTTTCCCAGCGCTTTTGAAATTTCGAATTCTGTTTATCCAGATAGGAGCTATCTTGTAAGTCGTTGAGACAAGCACGCCGCACAGGACCTGATGCTTCCTACAACAGTACCCCCTTCTTGCATATAGTTTTTTATGGCGGTATCTCCTTTTGTACACCAAAGTATTATAAGTATATGGCAAAAGAAAAAGTATTGATACCACTTACAATTTGTTTGAAAAACTATCTCAAACTTGAGCTACTTTTTAGGTCTCTACATGAGAACCTCCCCTTAACAGATATATCTTTTTCCTTCATATCTTATCAGAATCTAGAACAGATTGAAATAAATCATGATTAAATTAACTTGAAGTACGCGCTTTTGTACTGATCATGCACTAATAGGTAAGCCATTATTGTAATAACCTACGAATTCAATTGGTAAACGGTCGATTGAGTGCGTAGAGTAGACGTGACCGGAAACAAATACACCAGATTGATGGAGGAAGATATCTCGTTCCAGTTTAACACAATGTCGGAGACGAGCAGCGAGTGGAACGAACGGTTCCATCGGCCAGGCCAGCAGTTCGGACCACAGACACTGATCGGCCGGTGTCACTGGCTTTGGCGTGGCGCACACCTATCCGATTCGCGTCGCCGGAGACAAGAGCGAGCTTTAATAAGCTCGTGCTCACCTGCGGGGCAGCAGTGACGCCGCGCCAGTCGGTGGACCATGAAAACTCTCTTCCGCAGATACCGATCTACGGCCATCTGTGGCCCTGATCTGAATCTATCTATTCGACTTTTTAATGGATCATAATTGAATTGGTGCTGTTATTATTGAGCTGATATTTCTATTGGGTGTTTAAGGGTAACAAAACTTTCCGAGGTCGAAAAACGATTTTGTTTAAGAATGTGTTACGTGATAGTAAATAATAATAATAATATTAATAAAAAATCGTTTTTTTCATTCTTAATGGTGCCTGTCGATGCCTCAAATTTACATAAGAAGTTCTAGTTTTAGAGATAGGAGTGCCAGTTCAAAATTATAGTTTAATATACGTGATTTCTTACAAAATTTTAGCCAGTCGGCAAAAACTCAACTACCTTCAATCAAATTAAGCTTGTGGTTCTTGATACAATTTTTGACGCTGATAACGCCGGTATAATTTGACTTTACTTATTTGGAACGGTTCGGCAGTTATTGCGTTCCCAATTATCAAAAATGATGCTAAAAACACTGATTGTACTATGTTAGAAACTTTGAACGCAAACTGTGGCCGATCTAATCGACCGATCTTGACGATTCAAACGGTATCGGATGGGAAACTGTCCGAGGAATTCATTTCTGAAAGTCGCGTTGCGCTAGGGTGCGCGGTTCGCGAGAAAAACGCGATAAACCGCGAAAATTATAGTTTCCCACTTTCTGGCCAAACCGTACACGCTACGGGAAAACCGACCTCACCGTTGAACTCAGCACATCCCAATGCATAAGCATGACTACATTAGAACGCTCTATCTCTCAAAAAGTTATAATTATTATTTCGGTCTAAATTTAGCACTTTTAGATAGAAAAAAATTGAACATTGAACCGTTCGTGATAGAAAGGTTTACCCACTACCAAATGATAGCTCTCAGTGAGTCTATCAAAAAATGTATACTTTTATATGCCTATGATTTACCATTTTCATGTTATGTGGTCGATTTCGCTTATTTTTGTATTATTTGAAAAACCGTAATTTCAGCACAACTCGGTAACCAGTAGAGACAGAGACTTTTCCTATGTAAATTTGTAATCAGCACACCCATCTTAGTAAGATAGCAAAGGTTACATGTTGATCCGAGTCCTTGTTTTTGAGATAGGTGTGCTACTTCAAAATTATTGTTTAACATATGTGATTTCTTAGAAAATTTTAGCCAGTCGGCAAAAATTCAACTACCTTCAATCAAATTAAGGTTGCGGTTCTTGATACAATTTTTGACGCTGATTACGCTGGCATAATTTGATTTTACTTATTTGGAACGGTGCGGAAGTTATTACGTACCCAATGATAAAAAATGATGCTAAAAAAATGGATTATAATTGATGTTTAAACAATACGAAGATTTTTTTTAAATGAATAATGTTACTCTAAGGTAATAGACTGCCATTTTACTCAGAAAGCAGATCACGGAATTTCGAGAAAAACGAATTATTTCAATAAACAGAGGTGGGGGCACCTGCCCCCACCCCCTGGCGCTCGAGATGAAAATGCACAAAATTGTATTAGGTACATAATAAATTTACGAAAACACATGACATGTACTGTAAGGGCGGGTAAAGGCGTAAAAGTGCTTATTTTATGAGAATGTATAATTTAATAGTTTACCGTCGAGTATGCAACTCAAATACCAGTATCACCAAATCTCAATACAGTTAAGTACGGGCTTATTGGGAAGCAATAGAAGAATTGTTTAAGCAACCGACAAGTAAGTTGAAGATTAAATCTTAGATTGTTTGATTACAATTGATTACAAATAATATTATATTATTGGTTTGGCAACCAAAACCACATTAGTGTCAGCCTATTGTATAAAACCACATAGGTATCAGCCTATTGTATACTTTGTATATTACTGGATATGATGTGTAGGTACTTAACGCAGTGTTTTTTTGCAATGGATATAATTTGAAACTATTTTAATAAAGTATTATTTATTATTTGGCTACGATCTACCATAGTAGCTTTCCTGAAACAAGCAGTTCTTTTAGAACTAAATATGGTGTCAAGTAGAGTTGTTTCAAACTAAGAAGAAGGTGTGCCGTCATTTTCCATCTGGCTGTGCAGTCGACCAAATTTTATTCAGTGGCTTCGATTTTTTTTGTTTTTTGAGCACAAATGTTTTCACCAAATGCATTTGCAGTGTACTTAAATATTTACTTACATTTGTAGTTGTTCCTTCTATACGTGCTAATTTTCGTAGACGTTAGTAGATGATGATGAGTCCTGACCAAATGTTGTTGAGAATCTGTAATTGGAAATTAATATCATTATTATCCAAATAATCTTTTCGTTATCAAATGGTTAAAAATTGAAATTCAAGACGTATGGGACAATATTGATCATGCAGCAAAGACAGTTTTGATGGAAAATATGCCTAAATATGCACAAGTACCTACAATGTTCCTACTTGGCGATGGTACGAATAATTATGTCGCGCCATACCAAATTTTGCTTCTATTGAAACAACGATTTGTTTGACTTAAACAATATTTTTACCAGTGTTGACTATAGACTCTAGTTTGTTATGATTTTGAATACGATCATGTGATATACGAGTAAAGTAGTTGCGATGAAACTAATGTCAAATACTTAATATCTGAAAAATGTTGTTCATATGTATTTAAAGAAAACATCCCCAATCACATTTTCTTAAAAATCACCCTTCTACTACCCTTAAATACGACACCCTGTATATATGGAAATATTGTTTTATTGTGGAAAATGATGGGTCAAACAACTTTTATAAAAACCATTTTTAACTTTCTCGTAAGCCAACGGAGATATCGCCCTATGCGTCATTAATGAATTAGCCTGTATAATCTGCCGGACGACTAAAATCTACTTGGTAATTATTGCTAGAGACTTCAGATTTTGCGTAAATCTGATTACGGGGGTTGAATATTTCAAAATGAATGGGATTTCAAAATAATCAAATAAAAACAATGAAAACAAATCGAAATGGACTGGAGTGGCGATTATAATGTTAGTAACTTATGTATTTGGTACAAAAAAATGTTTATTTGAGCCAATAAAATATTACTTTACTCCAAACAAATGTTTTCACCAAATGCATTTGCAGTGTACTTAAATATGTACTTACATCTGTAGTTGTTCCTTCTATGCGTGCTAATTTTCGTAGACATCCGATGGCTTTTATACAAAAGATTGATGATGAGATGATGATGATGAGTCCTGACCAAAATGAGGTTGAGAATCTGTAATTGGAAATTAATAGTCATTATCCAAATAATCTTTTCGTTATCAAATGGTTAAAAATTGAAATGTAAGACGTGTCGGACAATATTGACCATGCAATAAAGACAGTTTTGATGGAAAATATGCCTAAATATGCACAAGTACCTACAATGTTCCTACTTGACGATAGTACGAAAATTATGTCTCGCCATACCAAAGTTTGCCTCTATTGAAACAACGATTTGTTTGACTTAAACAATATTTCTACCAGTGTAGACTATAGACTGTAGATTGTTATGATTTTGCTTCATGTGCGATACGAGCAATCTAGTCGACTACAGATAAATATAACAGTGTGTTTTTAATGGCTATACAACCATAGTAAAGAATTAATTACCTTGGTGTTGTCCCTCCAGTTCTCTTCGTCAGTCTTATGGATAGTCCCGTTGACACACGTTGGCACCAGATAATATTTCCACAGATTATGCTATCAAAATTCGACAATTGAATAAAATATACCTTTGGGAAGGTGTCGCGGGGTCTCAGGTTACTCTTTGATAACGACCTAGCTAGCTGGCTGCTAGCTAGCTGGTGACTCTTTCCCCTGTTCCGCTCACCCATCCGCAAGCACGACGGCTACTACTACTTTTTACCGCATCCTTCCGGCGTCTCATGGAAGCGGAGGTTGTAAGTCCGTCTTAGGTCCATGCCCAGGAAGGGTTAATCCATAGCATATCCGTGTAGGAAGAAGTCGGCAACCCCTTTTATACCGGCGAACCGGGACCAGCCAAATTGAATGCAATATTTTGAGAGCAACAATGGAAATATTATCGTCGTCATCGCGCACAAACACTTATCGCCACTGCACCTCTCCCGCAAAATTTCGAACGTTTTCCCGACCAAATAGTTCACGTCACACGAAACACGAAGACCGATCACCGTATGCTAGTTAAAATAGCGATAATTACCGGTAAATAAAGAAGGAACACGACACCGATCTAATACGTATCGGGTCTGGCGTACGTGACAAGCGTTAATATATATGTTATGATGCGCTGAGGTGCATATTTTGGAAAACTGCGTCTCGCGGCTTGGTTTGGGACCAGTTTTTGTGCACAGTCGACGCGCTCGAGGCGGCGGTGGGGCACGGGCGTAGAGGTAGGTAAGCGTCCAGCCTAGAACCGTTATTTACCACTACATAGTACGTATGCATGATATTTTGAAATTCTATAAATAGGCCGACGAATTTACAGGGATGTATTTAATTTTAGCAATTAATTTTCAAATGATATTAATTAATAATTACAATGGGGGACATGGGCATATCGCAGGGGTGGCGGGGGGGGGGGGGGGGGCAGTTGTGTAAATTTAACTTGCTATATGGGAGAAGAGTGCCCATTAGGGTGGTTCAAAAATGCATTGCAAAAATTTTTGTGATGGTATAAAGCAACGATCCCCTCAAATCGTGTCCAAATAAAAAAAGTGGACAATTTTTATTGTTGAAATTTTGATTTTTAACCGTGTTTGTCGAGGCCTTAAATTTACATGGGAAAATGCTTGGGAAGAAGACATTTTTTGGTATTTTTCAAATAATTGTTCAAATAATTGGGGTTTGACAAAATTTAAGATTACTTAAGGACTTGTAGGGGACTTTCCAAGGAAGAATTTGACGTATTATACATATAGTACTCTGAAAAGTACTCTTAAATGAAAAAATGTAAATGTACATTCTTCAGATAATTGATCCTTCTAATCATTTCAGTCTTTTTTTCTCATAGAAATTATTACTGTAAGTCTAGTGGAACGTTTATAAATATTTGTCAGTTACATTACAATTGTCTAAAGAATATTTATTTAAATAATTCGTTTTTCTCGAAAATTAGTCCAATTCTGTTTTCTGAGTTCGAAATGGGAAATTATTATCTTACTGTGACATTAATCATGTCTTCTTTTTGTTTAAACAATCAATTATTGTTCATCTTCAACTTTTTTTCTAATTATTGTCTGAAATTAACATTTAAATTTCATGTTCGAGATATACAAACCTATTATCTATATTACCTAATAAACCCACATTTGATTAAATAAATTCTATTTATTTAAACAATTTTAGTTAGCAATTCACTTAAAATTCATTTTTTTATATCGGTCTGGCCAACTGTTATTCTCAAGTGACAGCATTTATATTTTGGGACGATTTCCATTGTTAAATTTATTCGCAAAAATTTTAATGATTTGAAATTCTTTTTTCGGGAAATTGGGGAGCTACATTTCTTGTTAAAATATTAAATTTCTTAAGGCAACAAATTTTATTAATCACATGTCTATCATTATTTCTTGTTCTGATTTCCTATATTACCACTGTGTGCCGCAAGATAATGATGATTTGTTGCTGTGTGGAAAGTATCCCCTGTACTCTAATTTGATGAAATATTGAAAACGAATATTATTTTATTATGCAAACACTGGAAATCATCCCAAAATATAAATGATGGCACTTCAGAATAACAGTTAGCTAGACCGATCTTGAAAAAGTTAATTTCAGGCAAATTGCAAAATTAAATTTTTTAGAGAAATGTGGGTTTTTTAGGTGATACAGACTAGATATCTCTAACATGAAATTTATAAGTTAATTTCAGAAATAAACTGACTTTTCTACCATAATTAGAAAAAAAGTTGAAACTAAATTATAATTGATTGTTAAACAATAGGAAGAAATTGTTTAATGAATAACGTCCCTCTAAGGTAATAAACTACTATGGTCTATAATTTCTACCTTTTTTCGTTTTTTGTAATTGTTAATCTGAAAATTTTAAAAATTCTATATTTACAGTTACAAGTGTTACAACCGCAATATACAAAAGCAATCAAATAAAATTACCATTAAAGTAATAAGACAACCATGAAAACATTTTCAAGGTTCAGGTGAAGGTTGGTTAAGATGCCACAGTACGTTTTTCTAACCTCATTCAAATGATGTTTAGGGACATTTCTTCAAGTTTCTCAAAGAGATTTTTTTTTTATTTTCGTCAGAATTATTTGGAAGAACGCGTTTTAGGCAATTGAAACTTTTACCTAGCACTAAGATTTTGGGTTTGGCAATTTCTTTCTCTTAAAATAAGTAACATTATGTGTTTCATATAAACAATAAAATACTGAAAACCACTTACATACTTATAAGTTCATGAATAAAAAATCTGATGTGGCCAGGCACATGACTTTATCATACAATATATAAAATTAATAGTTTAGCTGCATGAGAATCTATTCTATTGAGATAAATCGTAGGTATTGTCAAAGCATCAGCATTTGACACTACCTACACTACGTCATCAGAATAATAGTTATTTATGTCACAAATGCCGAAAGTACGGAATAGCGCGACGAGCGGTGATGCGGCGCGTCACCGAAGGCGGAGTGTCGCCGTCGCATATGAGCGAGTCGGCTATCTAGTTTTTGGCAGGAGCGACATCAACGTCTATAGTGTTGCTTTTTAAGAAATACGTATTTAAAAAAATAAATGATTTCTGTATAGTAAATGCTAGGTTGGTACCACTTAGACGAAACGGCAAGTTTAAAGGTGCGTTCCGATTGGTAGGTAATGGTAGCTAATGGCGGTGGTAGAATACGAAATTATAGTATTTCTTACATATCGCGATAATGACACATATTAGTTTGCATGTACATAAACATGAGTCACTATCAATTTCTATTGGAAATACTATAACGGCGTCCGCTACCACTGCCATCGTCACTAATGAAAACGCACCTTAAAAAGATAATTCAAATTGTGACAGATTTATATTTGTTCATGACACATCCCTACCAACATACTAAAATAAAACTACACTCATCGCTATACTTTATTTATAATTTTCTCAGTGTATCGTTTTTAGAATTAGATATAAAGACGGGTTGATATTTCTTATCAACAAACAGTCAAATTGGTGATCTTACTTTATTTGAAATTTGTATTTTATAATTTGCCGCACTACAGCGGCAACGTTCCATAGTGGTTCTCCAACCTCTGATGAGATCAGCTGTTTTCGAATGTGACAACACAAAAAAATATTTGTCAAAATCCTGGCTACTATGTAATTTCATATCAATGCAGATGCGACCGATCTCGATCAAATAGATTTTGCTCTTGAAGCTAAACTATTAATTTTACCAAAAAATTTCATAGGCATAAATTATTCAAAATTTCCTGTGCTTTAATTTATTAATTAACTAATTTGTCGAAATTACAGAAATGGCGGCTCATTTCCAAAATCCTTCAAAAAGGCTTAGAATAAACTGAAAGGCTAAACTATTAATTTTACCAAAAAATGTGATAGGCATAATTCATTCAAAATTTACTCTACTTTAATTTATTTATTAACTATTTTGTCGAAATTACAGAAATGGCGGCTCATTTGCAAAATCCTTCAAAAAGGCTTAGAATAAACTACCAGTTCCTTTGGACCCTTTTCAACCAAAAGCTTTTCAGCTCTAAGTTAGGTCATGAAACTTCTAAATATGAACTTTCGTCCCGATACCTTTAGTAGTTTCTCCGGAATCGTCGCCACAAAAATCGTTTACACACAGACATACACACACACACACACACACACAGGCATTTTTTTGTACCTTGTTCAAAAATGTTCCGGGGACCCATAAAGACGTATTTCCACTAAAATCTCAATTTTTTTTTCGGCATGATTACAATACTTTAGCATACTGCGTATGATAAAGTAAAAACACTATATTAGTAAAATAATAGCAGTCATCTTAGGTGAACAATATACTAGAATAGTATACTCAGTAAGTAAACAAATATGAAGTGCGGTTGCTTAAAAAATCAAACATTTACAGAAGTCAAATGTAAGTACATGGAGTTATATATGGATAAACCCAACGCACCAATCTATAAATCGCAATTATGATAATTAGGTCAAGATCACAAAACATTTAGGACCTTAGAATTTTTCCAAATAGAAAACTAACTGTACCATTGTACATGTACATTCTTGAGAGTATATTGTTTTTCAATGAAAAAAAGTACTGAGAATTTTTAGAGAAGCATCAAACGGAGCATGATTATACCACAAGGTCCAAGCACAGTCTGAAATTTCGACATACAATGTATACAGTAGTTCAAAAAGAAGTCGTTACCCAGCTTTCAAACATTTATAATAGTTCTAGATCTATAAAGTTTTAGATTCGTTCGAAGATCTTCAAAGAAAAAGACTTGAAGACTCCAAATAAACAGTTGATAAAATGAGGATACACGAAACCACTTTCTGGGATATTACATTTAATGATTTTCATCATAGAAATTTATTTTATATATATTGAATAGTATAAGTAACGCGAATTGATTCGCAATGCGATCACGTTTATTATAGAGATAGATTCGTTAATAAAAAATCTTTTATGTATCCTCCTTCAGGATAAGCCACGTCCTGTAATATCACGGTAGATTTATCTTTAAAATTACAGTAATTAAAACTTTTCTCCTCCTAGCATTAAGAATTCCGTAGGCGCGTTCGGTCTTCTTTCGTTCTCAGATCCGTCGGGTTCAATCGAAAAGCTCACTCGGGATATCCACTTCAAAGTTAAATAGACCGTCTTATACGGAAACTCGATTATCCGTGCCGCCGCGTCGAGTATCCGAAAATAAGGCGCAAAAAAGTCGCAAATTCATCAATTAAAGCTTCATTATGCATTCAGCGAGGAGCCGAAAAGGAACGAAAGGGCGCGCCGGCCAAAAGTCGCAGCGGGAAAAGTTTTCCTTCATTAATGCATAATTGAAAGAACTCACTTTTTCGCTTTTCCTTTTCATGGAATCCTATCGACCGAAATAATAATACTCAAGGCAGGAGAGAAAAGGGCGGCTTGTGTTTCGCCGAAATTAAATTTGAATGAAAAGAAAAAGAAAAAGGTTTTAAATAAATTAAGAGGTTGTGAAGACTTCAGTGTTAATGGCGTCTTACTTGAGTTAAATGAAATAATTATTATTTGAAAGCAGGAAGGATGTCTTTTCAGGAGTCCATTTCCGCTTCTGTTGTTAGTGTTGAGTTAATGAAAAGAGGAAAACCATAGCCATAGCTAATTCTATCAATGCATTATAATATAATAAACTCGATACAATCAACATCTGATACCAGCGGAAAGGTGAAAGTTAAAAGTTGCACACCCATTAATAGTGGAAGCAATAATAATATCTCTTCCTTTGGCATCAATACAACATACAACAGCTACAGCTTTTGACTAAACTTTGTTTTAAATGTTTGTAATGTTTGTTACCCATATTACATTACTTAAAATCAGAAACACATCTGCTGTCTGGATCAAGTATTATCTTTTTAAACAAATTTTTAAATCATTTAGTTGTACTTTTGATCAAAACTGATGTGCAGTAATTATTTTAATATTTAAACATTTTTTATTATGAAAACTAAACAGCTTTATTTAAGTATTTGCTCAAAATGGCCTAATTGCTGTATACATAGTCTAGCTCTTCTTAGAATTGAAGTGGTAGCTCTGGTAACAGTCTCAGGATCAGCACGAATAGTTTATGCAATTACGGTAAATATTTTCAGGGTATTAGCAGTCACTTAATTTTCCTTTAAAAAGTTTGGCTGTCTTTATTTTAAATTATTGGGTAACATATAGAAATTTGTGTCCATTTTAATAGCTTTTATAAACAGGTCGATTTTTTTTCCATTTAAATGTCATAGGAAAAAAGTTTCATATTAAACTACATATAAACTAGTAGTAAGTATTTTCAAATTATTAAAAAGTTACAGCCGTCTGAAATGCTAAAATTATATATACAAAAAAATCAGTAAGACGTTTTAGTTGTTTATTCAATTTATTTTAATTTTTTAAAAATATTTTTCCTTCAATTTAGAACAGTGTTTTTTACTTTTGAATCGTTAAACGAATCGAGCTATTATTCTCTCCTTAGAGAAAACACCTTTTATTGGAGGCTAAACCTCATAATAAGTAAAACTTTTAAATAGTTACATTATTTAAAACGATATGAAAACGAAAAAAGGCGTAAAAAATAGATCTTAAAATTCAAAGAGCTGCCGTTTTGTCAATTTTCAACTTTTTGCACTAAATGTTGGTTTAGCATCCAATTTCAGCATTCCATTTCATCTACTAGTTTCATATCGTGTTTGAAATTTCGATTTCCGTTCACTTTTATAGGAGCTATCATGCATGTCGTTGAGACAACCATGTCTTTGTACACACTGAAGTATAATAAATATATAGCAAAAGAAATCTCTTACAATTTATTTGAAAAACTGTCCTAAAGTTGAGTTATTTTTTAGGTCTCTACATGAGAACCTCCCCTTAAGCAATTGAAAAGACCAAAATACCAGAATACTAACCCCAAATAAAACAATTTGCTGGGATCTCCCTGGCTTTCTAAAGAATAATTTTGTGGGGAAAAAGTGGGACACTAAGTATTTTGAAAAAAAAATGCATTCTCTATGCATTTCCAAACAAACCAACACCCTGGGTAATTTTCTCAAGTTTTAACTAGTCGCCCAATTTTGAGAAGCAAGTGTACCTTTTAACGGGCGAGTTGTCGAAATTCATATCTTGAACCCAACCGTTTGGAAGATGGAGAGAGTAAATTTCAGTACCAACTTTAGGGAAAATCGGTCGTGTGACGTAGTTACTATAGGGTAGCTCCATAAATAAGTTTTACCTGAAAGGGAATTTTTCATTGTTTGAAAAGATGTATTTGAAGGGATATTAATGAGGAAAATATGCAATAAAAATTGTACAGTTTCATAAATATGACGTTCAGAAGATTAAAGTGTGATGGTATGATGGTATGAGTAACCAATTGTATGTTTTTGGTATTTTGATTGTCTTGCGATTGTGATCATTAAAAAACAAGACATGATGTTTTTTATTTCTATTGCTTTTTAATGATTCTCTATAAACTTGAAAATGAAAACTTAAATCCTAGTGACCTACCAAAATATTCCAATTATTTTTACTAATTACTTAATCAAGTTTTAGTATCGACCATGAAGAGTTTCGATTTTCCCATAACTCTCTAATCCCCAAAACTAATAGCCCCAAAAGAGAAATTTAATTTAAACTTTTTGCAGATTCGACCTAATCGAGCGCAATTTCGTCTTTAATATCGCCACATAAAATACGAAAAGCAACGCGCACACTTCCCTCTCGGCATAATTCAGCCCTTTAAAGGTCTCCTCCTTCCCCACGATAAGGATCCAGTTAATTAAAGACGACCCAATTTTTCACCAAAGCCTACCCACCACTCATTCACGAATATTACCGTTAAAAAGATCCAGCGACAGAGGTCGCTTTGTGCGCAGCGACAAACCTCGAATGCTTTTGAGAGTATTCGTATTCAGTGCATAACATAAAGAGACAAACAACCGGGTCGTAGATGATGAGTGGAGGGGGCCATTTTCGTCGGTCGTGAGTAGATGTACCCGTGAGTTATACGGGCCATATTACGACGCCAATGAAGCTAATATCCCACAGCTCTGCCACCGCTGCGAAGACGATGCACGCCTCATGAGTTCCACCTTTGTGCGAGGCAAATGTCAGCGGGAACGGATCCTGCGGTTTGCTGCTGCGGCGTCGTTAGTGCCTCGGGTGATGACCCGATAAATGCGAAACATTAAGGACCCGGAGCGCTACTAGAAATCATATCTGCACGCGCGCAGTGCTCCGCAGGATAAGGTATTTGGTCCAATGTGCTTGACAAAAGTAGGAAGAACAGAACCTTTATAGGTTTCTAATACTAAAGTTGTAAGAGTGCTTATTAATTTAGGGTTGCAATCTTGTCGGGTTTGATAAGTGTAGCTACACGTAATACAAAAAACAACAGCAGGGATACTCTCACCATGTCATAATTACATAATTACTGTTTATTCACATCTCACCATAACACTCTTGTATCCTTTTGTTTTAACCGATTTATTTATAATTTGTTCGTGTTTGTAGTCGACAAGAACTTTAAACCAACCTTACAAAAAAATGATCAAATACAGAAGAATTACTTTCGAATTTACACAACAGGAAAATGCCACAAAATAACTTGATGATATTTATGTGATTTATGATATTTAAATAATTTTAATTATATCTTTTTTACTTTGTTTAAAAATCCATCCCTGAAGATTTCATTTAAATATTCTCTTCAGGTTTGATAGTAAACAATGAACAGGTCTTTACCTTCAATTATTTTGACATAATATGACGTCATGGTTTTTCTTACTCGCAACTCCATATTTTCTTTATTCTTTTTGGTAGATCTCTTAATTGTCTTAGTGGTGGCATACTTCATGGTCATCAGAAATTAGATCAGAAGTTTTTAGAAATTAGTTTCTAATAACTAATAACGAATAGTCGTTTTCGATTGATTTGTTTGTGCTGAGTTCGGCTCGTATTAATTTGAAAAACTGCCAAAATTGCATTTTTTTACATTTGGAACTCTTATAATAATAATAATAATAATAATAATAATAAATATAATATATCTTTTTTGAAACCTTACATAGTACGAAAATTTTGAGGCCAACTCAAATAATTCAATTGTCTTTTTCTCAAAATCGTTCATATGTAAGGCATCCATATATGCTTCTGCAGCCATTAAAACAGTATAAAAAATCTGATGTAGCCAGGCACATGACTGTATCATACTATATATAAAATTAATAGTTTAGCTGCATGAGATTCTATTTGATCCAGATCGGTCGTGCATTAAAATAAAACTAGTTAGCCAGGATCTGACAGATATTTTGATACTATTCGCAGTAGGTATTGTCAATACATCAGCGTTTTACACTAATGACAGTATCATTAGAATGAAAATATATGTCAAATCATGGCTAAGTAGTTTTATATTAATGCAAACACGACCGATCTCGGTAAAATATAATTTGCTCATGCGTGTGTACCCGTTTTTTTTTGTGGCGACAGTTACGGAGTAAAATAGTTAAATAATAAATTTAAGTAGAAGAAATTTTATATAATTTATATCGACACCTTTTGGTAAAATTAATAGTTAGCTGAATGAGCAAATGCTATGTGATCAAGATCGGTCGCTTCTGCATTAATATAAAACTAGTTAGCCAGAAATTGACAAACATATTCTTTCTAATGACATTAGGTTCTGTGAAACGCTCGTGTTTTGACATTACCTACTGTCAATAAAATCAAAATATCTGTCAAATCCTGGCTAACCAGTTTTATTTTAATGCAGACAGGACCGATCTCGATCAAACAGAATCTCATACAGCTAAACTATTAATTTTATATATAGTACGATGTGTCATGTGGTATGTCATGTGGCTGGCCACATGACGAGAGAAGAGACAGGACAGAAAAAAAACTTATTTAGTAAGAATATCTTTTTCTAGCGTAGTACTCATTGTAAAAAATCAGCACAATTAGTCTCAGAACACCTGAAAGGAATGCACCAAGTTACAGGTAAAGAATGCATTTGTTCGTTTTATAGTGGATATTTAATATTTTTGTCGGTTTTTAAATATTAGTAATGGAATCCGACAAAACACTTTGCTGATTTTAACATTTTTCTTTTTGCTGAAAACACAGTTGCCAAAACTTGTATATAATAATAATGTTATGAACAATAGATACAATATTATAATTGATATAAATAATTGAAATTTGATGAAATTTAATTTAATTGATGTGTCATGTGTTATGTCATGTACCTGGCCACATCAGATTTTTTAGTTTCGGCCTCAAAAAATGTCCATGAGATGTGTATGTTGTCTTTATCACATCACATGTTCTAAAGAATAAACTATCGTTTCCAAATTATTAATATGTCGTAAAATTCTTTAAGCACGTAAACACAAAAGATTCGATCTGGATTAAAGATAAGAAAAAAGAAGCAAAATTTAGCCAGAATTTCAAGGATCAAACTTTCATTTTAGCCTTCAGAGAACTCTGAATATTGAAAACTATCTAACATATTTCATATGATTTGTACAAAAAACTATAACTAAACTTATAATTATAATTATAAACTATAACTTATATTTGGTAACATCGTTAATAATCACTTGATTTAACGAAATAAATAAGTACGTAACAACATACTAAACAGAATATACTGACAAACTAAATAATATGTAGTTGAAATGCAAATTGAAGTACACTGCTAAGAACATAAGGGTCATATTAAACGATTTTATGCTACAACTGACCCCAGTATCCTCTACATATTATGTACAAATCACCCTTTTTACTGCATAAAAACTCCATACAATTCCGATTTTTATTTCATTATTTGCCAGCTAATTTTGGCACGGGATACCAAAATAGAAAGCGACGCATTCCGGACAGCTGTTGCTGCAATAATTTACGAACGAGGCACGGCAGGGCCAGCCGCGATAACCGCAAACGGACTACGGGGCACAAAAGTAACTAACTAACGATTCCGTTTCAACTTTACCGCTGGTCCAGTACACACACCGACTGCCAGGCCGGCCCGGTGGAAGGCAAAACGTTCAAAAGCGTCAACTAGTTAGTTACCGGTGAAATACGAGGTCTAACAAGTGTTCCTTTTCAGTCGCCTGACACGAATTAATAACCAGTTTAATTTTGAATAGAATTTTCGGTAGGGCTGTGACACGAGTGTATTAAATTGTCTCTACGGTACAGAGGCAAGAGAAATTGTCGTTGGTGTAACAAAGGCGGTGAAAAAATAGTGTATATTTGTTTGTAATTTGTGTGATTTATTTTGTTAATCACGTGTTATTTATTGGGTACATATTTGGTCATCAATCAAGATTAAATTTAGGCATTTAACCTGTAGTAATTTATGTGGTATCGATGGGTTTCGGTGATATAACGTAAGGGATTTTCATCTCCATGAAATATGGTGCTATCATTGTTGAAAGTCTAAAATTGTAACGTTTTGTTTTCATGTTAGTTTTGGTTCATACACATATCATGGTATATTAAGAGGCAATATGTCACTAGTGGTCGAAAAAACAAGATTTCTTTAAATCTGCTCAAGAGTAAATTAATATTTGCTACATTTAAGTTAAAAATTTCTTGGGGATAGTTGTTTTAAATATAATCTTATACTCATATTTACAATTGAAATCCTGTATCTCACAAATTAAAAATAATAAAGATCTGAAATGCTGGTAGTAAGGAATTATAATCAATCTACTACAAGACTATGCCCTAAATAATAATCGCTTTATTCACATTTTGCATGTAACATCATAGCTATAAACATGATATTTTAATGCAGAGTAAAAAAAAAATAAATCACTGAAATTATTTCTAAGTAACCTCAAGACAGAAATAAAACAGGTTGCTGATTTTAAATTTTTTTCTTTTTACTGTAAACACAGTTGCCACAACATATATGTAATAATAATGTTAAGAACAATAGATACAATATTATAATTGATATAAATAATTGAAATTTGATGAAATTTAATTTAATTGTAGCAACTAATACTTGTCAAGCAAGTTTACCATTTTTTTGTTTTGCTACTAGCCTGTATGCAGGCATTATTTTAACGTGCAGCTGGACACAAAATGTGCAGTGGGTTTTTAAATTATGGAGTGGGAATCTTGTTTGTATTCGTACATTAATTAACTGTCTACTTTCTGGGTTTTATAATAGTGCAAGTATCAACGTACTTCCTAAAATATATCTATAAATCAACCATTTTGTAGTTTTGTAATATTTTTTTAAACCAACATATTTTTCTAACGAATTTATAACGCGTCATCTGGATTTCCTAGACAGCTTAATAAGGAGTTGCTGCTTCATCAGGTTTAAGATTCAATGAAAATCTTTTCTAGTTTTATTTCAATATAAATATATAAAATTATCACATATCTTAAACCTGATGAAGCACGGAATATCGTTTCTTAGCATGACGTGTACAACAGAAGCAAAACAGAACAGCACAAAAAGTTATCGAAAACGTTTAGTCGCTAATATATTTTCCTATTCTTCATCTTAATTTTCAACCTTGAATGGTACTTTTAATAACATAATTGTTTGCAAATGAGACTTTTTCTTACTTTCGACAACATCGGGTTCACAACGTAAATTAATATTTTATAATCTAATGTTGACATCATACTCCATGCAAATAAATTGCGACTGGTCAATATTTCAATCAGTAAATGCGTTCAGGTACTTTGGATTTAAAAGAAATGTTGATACCATTATGGAAGACAGACATTTGGGATTGTATCTTTAATATGTAATTGTACTGATTTCTAATCTTGTTGTTATTATACGTTACTGTGTGATGAATAGCTTATTCAAATTTTTTATTTGTGCAGTGGGGAGCAACATTTCAATAATGCCTGCCTGTATTTTAATTCATTATTCACAGGTAAGTTAAATTACGGTGCGTACTTTCTTTTTTTTTTTCGTAGATTACCGTTTACATTATAGTTATTAATTTCAGATATTAAATTACCATGTAAATAAAAATTAAAAATGTTATATTACGTTGGCTTAAATTACTGAGTAATTAAAAATTCAATATGGTAAATTAAGCTGCGCTGGTTTAAATTACCAAGTAATTAAAAATTCAAAATGTTAAATTAAACCGGCGTTAATACCGATCACTGTAGAGTGTAGGTTATGAGTGCTACTAATGTTAATAAAAATGTTTGGTAGATCCTAATTAGAGTCATTATTTTGTAGATAACTAGCAATCTGACTAACGATGTTAATTTCCGTAATTATATTTTTTCAGTAACCTACCGCTGTAATTAAAATTATTATTTTGAAATTTAAATTACCACGTAATTAAAAATTGTAATTAGTAAATTATATTTTATTAAATTACCGGGTAATTCAAAATGATAATTTACCGATAACAGTAAGTTATGTAAAAAAATGGGTACAGCCTTATTATATTGTAGATATCCACTAATCGCTGATGCTTTTTTCCGATTTAATAGTAGTAATTCATTATTAAAATGAAAGCAGGGACTACAATAAAAAACTTTTTATATCAGAAATTTATAAAATGGGCAGTCTAACAGCATAATTATAGTATAAACAAAGAAAAGTATAACATTCTTTAAATCCTGAATTTGATAGTAGGTAGATGGCCTCTGATTTAAAATGTGCATTATTGGCTCCACTGAATTAATTAAGTAAAAATCTGGAAATTACCATTAATTACGGTAATTTATTTAGTAATTTACCCGATAAATTACGCTCTTACATTCCTAAGTAACTCACAGGCAAAGCACAAGCAACAGTGCTCTTGTACCATTAATTACGGTAATTAATTTGGTAATTTACGCGGTAAATTACGCTTTTTCATCCCTAAATATTCAACATTCATAATTCTTAATGAAGAATGGCATTTTCTCGAGAAATGATTTTTTTACGTTAAGGTACTAGTAAGTTAATAACATCTACTACATAAACTCCTGGAGTTTCTGGAATCTACAGATGTCATATTTTAATTATCTCAATTTGTAGATAATATATGAAGCTTGTGCTAAAATAAACATTTTTTTTTAATATTAATTGTTCTTTGAACTATATTATTTTAAGAAGGAAATAAAGCGAAAGACAGAAGCAAATGTGTGGCCAATTATTCTATTATATGAACACTCCAGCCAAACGAAACCAATTTACCACAATGACGCCTGTAAACTATTACAAAATTCGGCATCTTAAACGCAACACAATCCGCTCTAAACTACATCAGAGTTCACTTTAACGCTTGTCATTCAACACAACTTTAAATTGAATATGTCGTAAGTCAAATCCCCGAGCCCGTGACAGCAAAAGCATGCATTAAATCTCTTACGCCGGTTAATCTTACATACAAAAACATTCAATCAATACAAGACTTATACGACAAAACGTCTTGGGTTACAAAATTTCAAGCCCACAGTGCACGCTCTTATTATAATATCGAGAAATCGGCGTTCAAGTGGTTGCACAACATCAGCCCGTCAAAGTGTTTTGAAAATGTCTATCCGCATCGGCCGTGTGGAATCGAGTTACGACTTAATCCTGGTAAACTGGACGGCATCGGCCACGTCTTTCAAATTCAATTATCCAGACCGTTACAGTATTATAGTTGACTTGTTCGATCGAAGTGGCTTGGTGTCACGCGGGAGGTGTTTGAAATTGAATACTGGCGATATAGTGCGAAGTTAGAGCGAAGTTAGAGGCGATTGACCAGAAATAAGCGTTCGAGAAACATATGGGTTCAATCGGCGGATAATTTTACAGGCGTAGAGGAAACCGACGATGGATAGATAGCGATTTTAGATTTCTGCGCCAGGAAAAGGGGTATCGCGTTTCTGATACGTATCGCGCCTCTGTGCTCGCGGCGGATGTGTGTTTACATAAATTAATGCAAGATGTGAAGATGTGTTGGACACGGTATACTTACATGAGGTTCTAATTGTTGCGGTTTTGCGCTTTTTCGCGCGTACTGAAACGATATCTTGTATACATTATATACGTAATGTTTAACTCTGTTCAACAATTAGTTACGATTTACTAGAAGTGATGAAAGAAATTGTCTGTTTATAAAAAATAATAAATTATATATGGTAAACCGCCAAATGATGTAGCCTCCTACAGACCTATATCTGTGTTACCAACCATTTCAAAACTGTTTGCGAAATTACTTATCAAGAGAATATACCCAATTCTTGAGAAAAATCAAACTATTCCATCACATCAATTCGGCTTTCGAGCTCGACATTCAACAATCGATCAGGTACACCGAATTACCGATGTTATAGAAAAGGCTCTTGAGGAAAAGAAAATTTCCTCAGCAATATTTTTAGACGTGCCTCAGGCTTTCGATAAGGTGTGGCATGATGGACTCTTTGAGAAACTGGAACAGCAGCTTCCTAGTGAATATGCAGAACTTTTAAAATCATATCTGAATGATCGCCAACTTCAGGGTGAAACAGGATGACGAATACTCCTCGCTACGCAATATCAATGCCGGAGTACCACAAGGAAGTGTATTGGGACCACTTTTGTACCTACTGTATACTTATGATATTCCTGTTCCGGGGGAAAGCACAGTGGCAACATTTGCAGACGACAAGGCTATTTTGGCGATTAGTGACAGTGTCGAAGAAGCAACTGAAAAATTACAGATAGCTGCAAACAAAATCAACCTTTGGACAAGGAAATGGCGCATCAACCTAAATCAAGGAACATCCACGCATGTAAACTACACCAATAAGAGAGTTAACTATATTCCAGTAACCATTAATGGGAACGATATTCCATACGTGGATACAGCGAAATACCTTGGCATGACACTGGATGCCAAGCTTAGATGGAAAGTACATGTCAAGTAAAAGCGGAACGTACTCGAACTAAAATTCCGCAAAATGTATTGGCTAATGGGACGGAGGTCAGCCCTGTCAGTGCAAAATAAGCTCCTACTATACAAGCAATTATTAAAGCCAGTATGGGTGTACGGAATACAGTTATGGGGATGCACTAAAATAATGTTCTAAGGGCCATTGTTGGTACACCATGGTACATCAAAAACACCAATCTTCATCGGGACCTTCGCATGGAGATGGTAACTAGCGAAATATCAGAATTTGCTAAGAAGCACGCGGATCGTCTACTACACCACGACAACTTTGAAGCCATCCAGCTGCTAGACAACAGTGCGCTAGTGCGTCGGCTGAAAGGAACTAAACCATTCGAACTAGTGCGGGAGTGATTAAAACCAGATCACCCGTAGTGTATTCACAGTACGTGAAAAGTGAAAACAAGTGTAAGTGAAAACAACCGCCGTCTACTTGACTGGTAAAAACTGTCAGACTAAAACAACTTTGGCCAATGGGCAAAATTGTAAAAATACTCATTATTTTATCAGTTTAGGTTAAGTGAAAATAACTTGTTACTCATTGACTAGGTGTTATGCCACAAACACTCTGTGCTTAAACAAAATAAAAAAAAATATGTGATTTATGTACAAATCGTACTATTCAAAGCAAAAGAAATTTTAAAAGCTCCCGATGTATTGCACAATTTCATGGTAAAGAAAAGCTTCAACCAACGACAGATATCTGACTTTTGCTGCACCAGATCGTATATTTTTCGATCATTATTGGTTTACTATGGAACCTACTATATTAAGATGATACGTGGCTCTTCTACGCATTAAAAACACCTCATGATATATTGAGAAGAAGTTGAGAATGAAAAATTGTTATGCAGCCAATGAGTTATGAGTTATGAGCTAACACTCATCAAAGCTGAAATTATAACTAATATTTTGAGATCATATTAAATACCCTCCTGAAAATAGTACGAAAAAGAAAAAATATCGAAAATTATAAAAGGACAGCCATGTCCATGAATCTCTGAGAAAATCATGAAATGAATAAAGGAAATAAACAAACTGACGGGAGACTTCGAAATCTTAGAAGCAAACCTAAGTACTATAAACAACAAATTCGAAAAGATCAATTGGATTATGAAAAAGCATGGCTTATCAACTGCATAGTCAACAGAACAGAGGCAAATGACTTTTTAGCACCAACTGGAGAATTAGCAAATGACACTCACGAGATAGTACACGTTATAAATATGTACCTGCTAGGCATAGATCGAGCAAAAAGAGTACAAATTGATAGAAATTACCTCCACCAACAGCTTAGTTAACATGCTGCCAACCGAGAAAGCATGTCAGAACACCAATCACGTCAAATCATGTAATCTTTAAAATCGCATACATCGCTAGATTTTGATGGGATACCAAACAAATTTACAGAGACAAGCTACAAACTATTGATCCCTGTCCTGGTAAAACTGGTCGGTATATCAACAGCTGACGTCGGTCTATCTAGACTCCATGATGAAAACCACTAAAACCCAATAAACAAACAGCCACCTAAATAAGAACCTGGAAACCAATTTCATTTTGCCTCAGACTCAGTCACACTACATGACGCTAAACTAAATACAATAAGAGATAGCGTAAATATCAATCACCAATGGAGTCACATTAAAATTAGTCATGGATTAAATAAAACAGATATTCTACATGATATACATTATTGTAAGGTTTTTGTCCAACTGCACAAATATAGTATTTGTATAACACATTCAACACATTCAATATGACAAGCTTATAACACATTCTTGTTGACGGTAAATAATGAACATGGAACATAAAATGCTTTCTAGTCTTGTATTTGATAAATAAAATGTTGTAATGTGGTTGATGAAGTCTTATTTGCTAATCTTGCATTGGATTTGATATTTGCTTAAAAACTAATTGGACGTGGTATTTTCTAAAATTGCCACTCCCGGAGGAAAATTTCAGAACCAAAAAAGGATGATAATGTTAAACGATATCTTTTGCTGTTTCTATAAATATGCATTTGCATTACGATTGTTATTGTGCTGTATGGAGTCAACTGAAAGTATTGATACATTTGAGGAACATGAATTTTGTACATTTTAAATTGAAAGTTGCAAACATGGTACTTTGTGGTATTTTAGAGAGTAGGAACTCAGTATCGTAGAAAGTTCAAAAATAGCAGCAAATAAATCTGTGGCCAGGCACATAACTTTATCAGACACTGTCAAATCCTGGCTAACTAGTTTTATTTTATTGCAAACACGATCGATCTCGAACAAATTAAAATTCATGCAGCTAAACTTTTAATTTCACATATAGTATGATAAAGTCATGTGGCTGGCCACATCGGATTTTTAAACTTTTCTTAGCGTTATTGCTTCAAACAATAGTATATTATTTGACGAGCACATAATTAAGGATATAAATCGCGAGCATGAAGTTTACACGCGAGCCGTAGGCGAGCGTGTAATCATGCGAGCTATTTATATCCGTTATGTGCGAGTCAAATACGACGTTTTATCTACGACTCATAAATTCCATTTTATATCAAATATTTTAAATGTATATGTCAATGATGACGAGGCAAACTGTCACATAAATGTCATCCACGTTGGTTTTGACAGACTTTGACACTAGCGTTGTTTAATGATGACAGTTCGTTCAAATAATGAGGTCATTATTTGAACGAACTGTCATTATTATATAACGCTAGTGTCATTATAATCATTGGCGTGTATAATGATAGGAATTATATTGTCACAAATACGTATGCAATGAACTTATTATATGTGAGTCGTAGATAATAGTATATTATTCTATGAGCAAGTAATGTTAGCAATTTCTCACGAGAACGAAGTTTACAGCACGAGCCGTAGGCGAGTGCTGCAAAGCGTTCGAGTGAGAAATTGCCATTACTTGCGAATGGAATACTATACTTTTTCTACGACCATGCAACAAAATTTTATAAATTAATTTTTGTGCATATAGGGACAGCTGTATGTCACTATGACGGTTTACAGGATTTTGACAAATTAAAATTGTTTGGTGCGCCTTGTCACTTAGCGACGTTGTCAATGCCTTGACAATGTCGCTAAGCAGTGTATCAACAATTTGGAAATGAAAAATCCAGAGCTGTGATTGGTTCTAAAGCCGTGAAGAATGAAATATTTCTCACTACTGGCGGGGTATGAGGAGGAATGAAATATTTGTCATGTGTGTGGGGAATGGTTAGATTTATCATAAATTGCCATGATAATGAATGCATTCCTCAATAGGAGCAGAAAAAGATTATTTTGATTTACAAATTAAAAGGATCCACATTCTAATAAAGGTGTGTAAATGGGTTCATAAATATGGAAGGGAGTTTTCACATTAATTCCATGATTACGAAAAGACCTCTAAAAGTCAATAATCGCCCCGGTATGTTGGGTTTTGTAGTATTTATACGTTTTTCTGAAATTAACTTTTGAGTACAGAATATTTTACTAGTATTTACTATAATTTGAAGGTGAAATCGTGTTATTTCAAAATGAAAAGAAAACAAATACTCAAATATAATATTAAAATGTTTTGTTTTTAGCTCATTCAACTAATTAAATTCAATGAACGATTTGTTTTCAATATAATTTTTTTTTATATCCTTTACTCTTGTTATCCAGGGCTGCATCATCATTATTCATTGTGCGGCGCTTCTCGGTTGTGCAATGTCATCTATATAAATTACCTGACTGAATCGTCCATTGTTTATCAAACGACCGCATTATTCATGATTTCTTTTTCTTATATAGGAATTTACAACATTTTATGCAATCACACATAGAAATAAAACACGGAACCACAGCTACCTTTCCGAACATTTTTGGCATACACACTTAGTTTTAATTACCAACTTGTAGGCTGAATTTCGCATAGTGACAACATTGGTTATAGGACAGCTATTATTATTATTATTACCGCTGATTTGAGTCGCAAGTGTTCTTCAACGGTGTCTGAAGGAGCGCTTAATTATCTCTGGAGCCCACTCGACTTATGGATTTTGTTACCCGTCTAATTATACGGCACTTAATACCAATTGAGGACTAGCGTTTACACGCAAGAACAAATCGTTTAACATCAGTTATCTGAGGCGGTATGGCATAAACGAACGGTAATGTGTTGTCTTTTCGCAACACTGTGAAACGCGATCGTTAAGTTTGCGGTATAATAGAAAATGTCAGTTGCTAGTAATAATAAAGCAATGTTTATTATTAACTTTAGTTTCTCCTACAGCTGCCACCAAGACAGACTATATTTGTTGATAACATATAAGAAATGTGCTGAAAAATCAGTTGATAACTGAAACTTATACTTCCCTATACAGGGTGAGTTATTAGTATACCGGCGGTCGATAGTCACAGCGTTAATAGTTCCAGAGCTATTCAACTGTTTTTCCAAAATAATCCCGTTGCAAAATCTTATTAAAAATGATGTAAAAACCTGCCGGCTTTCCCTTTAAACTCTATGAGACAATAGTGAAAGCCAGTAGGTAGATGATAGTGTGTAAAGATATTAGTTACACTATACACTATATATATATTCATTGAACTTAGCAACTTTTGTTCTTTTTGAAATGTATTTCATTTGAGCTTCTAAATGGACCACCCAGTATAATATGTGTTGGCTGTAATAACCCTTTACTTCGCTCCAATTTATATACTATTACCTTTATCCACATATTAACAATTTTATATGAAATTTTGTAAGTAAAATTTGCAACTTTGCAATCATATGGCAAACGAACACGCAACCTAACAATTTCAAATTGCTAATAAAGTAAACCCTAAACCCTGTACTTTTAGGTTAACTACCCTGAAATATTTTTGATTTCTGAAAGTGTTGGACACATGGATTTTCTTTAATGTGATTTACCAAACCAAATATGCAACCAAACAAGTTGATAGGCATCTTTAGACTCAGATTTTTATTCACAGCAAAAAGAAATCTATTACAAACAGTTTCAAATAACCCACTTTCCATTCACGTTATCAATATTAGTTATATTAGCATACATATTATCCCAATTTTGAATTGTCTCTCCAGGAAAATAACCTATTTTAAATTAATTAACAACAATAAGTAGTAGATATTGTTGGTTGTTTTTATGTACTGAATACAAACCCGTTCACAAACGTAGCTCATCAAGACAGGTTTTAGCGTTTGTGTTTGTTTTTGTGTATGAGCGCACATACCCTTAAAATGACACGTCTCCGCACAAATTTCACAAGTGAATAAATTTTCCGATAGTCCCCCTAAAAATACACTGTTTATGGTTTACTTCGTGGTATACCGGAAGTTACTAGGTCTTCAAATTCGTTCGCTGAACGCTTGCAAACATGGCTAAACATAGTTATAAAATTGTGTAATACCTTGATAACCGTAATATTTTGTATATGAATAAATCTAGTTAAGTAGGTTCTAATTGGCTTGTACAATAACCCTTTAAAGTTTAAATATAACAATATTAAGATACTAAATAGCATAGTACTCCTTAAATTGTAAATATCACAGAAACTAGTAAAAATAGATATACGCCATAGTGAATATAGAGTAAAAATAACTTACGGAACATTAGCACTAGCAAATAATATACAATAATATACCATGTGAAAATGTTTAAAATTTACTGCATGCTATGATCAGCCTGTAGGTATAGCTAGGGTAGCCATATTTTGTGGGGCACTGTCGGGACATTATAGACCGGGGGAATGTACAGTAATTTTCTACCTGTCCAACAAAATACTTTGATTAAAAAAAGTCGCTAAGTAGTTGATGAGGTTTTTTAATACAAATCTTGCATACCGGTTTCGAGATTTCCTCGTCTTCAGTGCCAAACTATAATCAAACATCGTCTTAATTAAATAAAATACATATCGACATAACCTAACTAATCTTACCGTCGAGTTTTCAACATTTCTTCTTAGAAATTGATGGTTCTTACTTCATTCTGTCCATGTTTAATGGCATTCTTTGTATCACATTTAACGTTAGCATAATTACAAATCACACACTTTAAAAAGACAACACATTTAAATTTGTTTTAACTATATCGTCAAGATGTCAAGCACGAAAACATGTAAAATGTCGGGTCGGTAAGTTTGGTTTCGTCAGTTGGTTTGTTCGGCAATTTTCGCTATTTGTACTAGGTGTCGTGCACTCTGGGTAGTATTTTTAAATATGGCATAAATAAGCGTTGGTTTCTAAATTCGGTGACTTCATTAAGCATTTCTTCTGCATTTATCATCTTACCTCGCTCTATCTCCATTTCTTCCAAGATGTTCATCTTATTTGACTTTTTTATGTTGTGTAGCAAATTGATGTTTCTTATATTGGAGGTGTGATGATTTTCTTTAAGATGTTGTCCAAATGCTGAAGCATTTGGACAACATCTTAAAGAAAATGCTGAAGCATTTGGACAACATCTTAAAGAAAATGCTGAAGCATTTGGACCACATCTTAAAGAAAATCATCACACGTCCAATATAAGAAACATCAAATTGCTACACAACATAAAAAAGTCAAATAAGATGAACATCTTGGAAGAAATGGAGATAGAGCGAGGTAAGATGATAAATGCAGAAGAAATGCTTAATGAAGTCACCGAATTTAGAAACCAACGCTTATTTATGCCATATTTAAAAATACTACCCAGAGTGCACGACACCTAGTACAAATAGCGAAAATTGCCGAACAAACCAACTGACGAAACCAAACTTACCGACCGGACATTTTACATGTTTTCGTGCTTGACATCTTGACGATATACAGGGTCCTGCAACTAAGCTCCCGTCTTCTGTAGCTCACTTACTCATTAAGCTAAGAGTTTGACATTTTGCAGGCTTACCCTGTACTTCAAGGTACAATTCAAGAAAAATTTATTATACAGGGTGTTCCAAAAATGTGCAACGCCATGGTAATATATTTTTTTAAATTGCTTGCTATACATTTTTCTACACATTTGGAAGCCTTTTATGATTGCCTACATATCACCAAAATTTTATTGAAATGGGTTGAGTGACCGCAGCGGAAAAAAATAAAAACCAAAAAAAATTGATTTTGCATCGTAGGCTTTAAAAATCAATAAAAACCACAAAATGAACCTCGTTAATAAAATTTTGCGACGTGCTTATTAAGTTAGATGTAATAGTCTCGTTAACCAAGTGACATTGATCCAAATTATACAGGGTGACCAAAATCGAGTGTCAAACTTGTCAAACTTCAAAGCGCGCTATTGTTCTTATTTTAAATTGGAACCCATAATTTTTTTTAGGTTAAACGATGCGGAATTAAAGAATAAATATTGTTTCTGAATACAACCCCATCACAATTCGCAATATTTTAAAAGTTATTCGCGAAAAACTCATTTTTCAACGTTTCCAACGGCAATTTTAGGTAAAAAATTTTAGGTGGCGTTGAAAAACAATTTATTACATAAAATATAACGCAGAGAGGTATTTTAGATTTTACTGTACTTAATTAAGTAGGTATTCAATTGTTAAATTTACTGCAAAATTTACCTATAGCCACATTTCCGTCCTTACCACTATAGCTAAATTATGCAGTACCTAAATTTAGCATTTGAATAACTACTTAATTAAGTACACTCAAATCTAAAATACGTCTATTATTTTTTATGAAATAAATTGTTTTTCAAAGCCACGTACGATATTTATTATCTAAAATTGCCGTTGTAAACGTTGGTAAATGAGTTTTTGGCGAATAAGTTTTAAAATATTGGGAATTGTTATGGGGTTGTATTTAGAAACAATGTTTATTTTTTAATTCTGCATCATTTCAAATAAAAAAAATTATGAGTTCCAATTTAAAATAAGAACAATAACACGCTTTGAAGTTTGACAAGTTTGACACTCGATTTTGGTGACCCTGTATAATTTGGATCAATGTCACTTGGTCAACGAGACTATTACATCTAACTTAATAAGCACGTCGCAAAATTTTATTAACGAAGTGCATTTTGTGGTTTTTATTGATTTTTTAAAGCCTACGATGCAAAATAATTTTTTTTTAGTTTTTATTTTTTTCCGCTGCGGTCACTCAACCGATTTCAGTAAAATTTTGGTGATATGTAGGCAACCATAAAAGGCTTCCAAATATGTAGAAAAATGTATAGCATGCAATTTAAAAAAATATATTACCATGGCGTTGCACAATTTTGGAACAGCCTGTATAATAAAAAATAATTTCTTGAATTGTACCTTGAAGTACAGGGTAAGCTTGCAAAATGTCAAACTCTTAGCTTAATGAGTAAGTGAGCTACAGAAGACGGGAGCTTAGTTGCAGGACCCTGTAGTTAAAACAAATTTAAATGTGTTGTCTTTTTAAAGTGTGTGATTTGTAATTCTGCTTGTGGTAACGTTAAATGTGATACAAAGAATGCCATTAAACATGGACAGAATGAAGTACAAACCATCAATTTCTAAGAACAAAAGTTAAAAACTCGACGGTAAGATTAGTTAGGTTATGTCGATATGTATTTTATTTAATTAAGACGATGTTTGATTATAGTTTGCACTGAAGACGAGGAAATCTCAAAACCGGTATGCAAGATTTGTATTAAAAAACCTCATCAACTACTTAGCGCCTTTTTATTAATTAAAATTTGGTGGATGAAAAATGGAGAGCTTCATAGCTAATAGTATATTATTCTATGAGCAAGTAATGTAAGCAATTTCTCACGAGAACGAAGTTTGCAGCACGAGCCGTAGGCGAGTGCTGCAAAGCGTTCGAGTGAGAAATTGCCAGTACTTGCGAATGGAATACTATACTTTTTCTACGACCGTGCAACGAAATTTTATAAATAAATTTTTGTTCATAGAGGAACAGCTGTATGTCACTATGACGGCTTACAGGATTATGACAGATTAAAATTGTTTGGTGCGCTTGTCACTTAGCGACGTTGTCAATGCCTTGACAATGTCGCTAACCAGTGTATCAAAACAATATGGAAATGAAAAATCCAGAGCTGTGATTGGTTCTAAAGCCGTGAGGAATGAAATATTTCTCACTACTCGTGGGGTATGAGGAGCCAGGAATGAAATATTTGCCATGTGTGTGGGGAATGGTTAGTATTACGTATCATAAACTGCCATGATAATGAATCCATTCCTCAATAGGAGTAGAAAAAATACTTTGTTTACTATAAGAGACAAATTCAAGAAGCAATATGTTTCAGTGCAATCACATCTGAAATCAAACGTTAAATAGAAAGTGGTCTTATTGTTCTTTTTGGAAAATTCTCAGTACATGAAATTGAATCCACAATAAAGCTTTTCTAAATTAATATATGCCAGTTTAGTCATGTGAGTAAAAACCTCAAAATTTGAACTGTGGTTTGAACACGAATAGAGGTTGGATGTTTATCAGTAGAGTCTGCATCGAAGGCAGAAATTCTGAATTATGTCAGGTATTTGAGAAAATCACTGCAAAACATGCACAAAGTGCGTTTAATTGGCATTTAGTTCTCAAAAACAAGAGTAAATTCAGAATGTCTGTCTTCAGATTCTGATTCAGATTCTACGGAAAAAACAAAGTTTTCTTGCCTTTCTGACACATTAAGTAATTGGAAATCTGCCGTTATATTGACACTCAAAGGTTTACCGATTATACTTATTTAAGTTAATAACTGTTATATTGCAAATATTATATTAAAAATAATTAAAAATATAAATAAATATATTGAAAAGGTGCCGCATGAAACAGAAAAATTTGTTTGGAGCAAACAAAACTCAACTTAATGCACAGTGTATCACAGTTCAATTATGGCTCCGCTACATCTTTTTTAAATTTCATATTCATAATAGCACAAAATCCTTAAATCCAAAGTTTTGTGAAAATTTAAAAATATTGATGAACATTTAAATAAAGTAAAAAAATCAGCCTGTAAGTATTATTTGTATGTTATTACTTTATCATACGCAGTATAATAAAGTATTGTAATCATGCCGAAAACAAAAATTGTGATTTTAGCGGAAATAGGTCTTTTTGGGTCCCCTGAACATTTTTGACCAAGGTACAAAAAAATGTCTGTGTGTGTGTGTGTGTGTGTGTGTGTGTGTGTGTGTGTGTGTGTGTGTGTGTGTGTGTGTGTGTGTGTGTGTGTGTGTGTGTGTGTGTGTGTGTGTGTGTGTGTGTGTGTGTGTGTGTGTGTGTGTGTGTGTGTGTGTGTGTGTGTGTGTGTGTGTGTGTGTGTGTGTGTGTGTGTGTGTGTGTGTGTGTGTGTGTGTGTGTGTGTGTGTGTGTGTGTGTGTGTGTGTGTGTGTGTGTGTGTGTGTGTGTGTGTGTGTGTGTGTGTGTGTGTGTGTGTGTGTGTGTGTGTGTGTGTGTGTGTGTGTGTGTGTGTGTGTGTGTGTGTGTGTGTGTGTGTGTGTGTGTGTGTGTGTGTGTGTGTGTGTGTGTGTGTGTGTGTGTGTGTGTGTGTGTATGTGTGTGTGTGTGTGTGTGTGTGTGCGTATGTGTGTACCCGATTTTTGTGGAGACGATTCCGGAGAAACTACTGAAGATATCGGGACGAAAGTTCATATTTAGACGTTTTATAACTAAACTTAGAGCTGAAAAGCTTTTGGTTCAAAAGGGTCCAAAGGAAGTGGCTATTTACTCTTAGCATTTTTCAACGATTTTGCAATTGAGCCGCCATTTCTGCAATTTTGTCAAAATAGATAAATAATAAATTAAAGTAGAGGAAATTTTGTATAATTTATGTTTATAACATGTTTTGGTAAAATTAATAGTTTAGCTGCAGGAGCAAATTCTATTTGATCGAAATCGTGTCTGCATTAATAGCAGGTACCCAGGCTATTTTGAATCTTTTGACAGTATTCAGAACGTCAGCGGTTGCGAAACGTCAATTCGTTTCGTCGTAAAGTGCAACAATTTTAAACCATCTTGGTGTCAATGTGTATTTCGATTGCGGATAGCCATGTTCTTATGTTTTCGCGAATAAATACAAGAAAGACGGTATGGTAACATTAAAACTTATTTGGAATATTGAGCATAATTCTTTATGAACTTTTGTAGTTAGCACTAAAGACGGGGTAAAACCCGGAAATATAGTATGCTAGAAGCCAATATAATATATTAATCATCAGAACCAATAACCTTTTTACTTTATCATATGTAGTAATATTTTGGGAAATATTTTGCAAATAAGCCGCTATTTCTGGAATTTCGTCGAAATAGTTAAATAATAAATTAATGTAGAGGAAATTCTGAATAATTCATGACTATAAAATTTTTTGGTAAAATAAATATTTTAGCCGCATCAGCAAATTCTATTTCATCGGGATCGCTCGTACTGCATTAAAACACTAGTATTAAAACTAGTTAGCCAGGATTTGTCAGATATTGTGATTCTAATGATAGTAGGTAGTGTCAAATGCTGATGTTTTGACATTACATACTGTAAATATAATCAAAATATCTGTCTAGTTCTAGTAGTTTTATTTTAATGCAGACGTGGCCGATCTCGATCAAATAGAATCTCCTGCAGCTAAACTGTTAATATATGGTATGATAAAGTCATGTGCCTGGCCACATCAGATTTTTTTTAACTATCATTTTGATATGGGTTTTAATCGTACTATGGCATTAACGAAAAACGTGAACTGTGAAGTTATTTTCTAGTCTTTGAGTTATTTTTAAGCTTTTAAAGGTTTATTTTTTTGTATTTTCAAACTTTGTAAGTGCAATTAGTTAGGAAATTACAAGTAAAAATATCCGAATTTTTCATTTAATTTATTTAGGTAATATCCAAGTGGTTATGATAACAACAACGCCAGCAGTACAAACAAGTACTTAACACGATGTCGTGACTTTATACGACTTTATCGCTTTTAAAAAAAGGCCTGCATTTGCCAATTTTTTGACAAACAATTGAATATCTCAGAAACCATTTACTTTACACAGGTATAACTTCAACAGTTGGAAAGACTACTTCTCTAGTATTCATAATATGGTACGATATACACGGTTCAAGGTTCAAGGTACAAGGTTCAATTTAAAAAAAAGTCAATCAACTCTTGCATAAAACACTTTTTTTTCTCAAGCCATTTTATGACTACCGACCGCCGGGATACTATCTACTAACTCACCCAGTATAGATAGTGACTTTAATGTTGTTCTCATAAATAAATCGAGGCTTTATAATGAGATGCTGAAGTATGGTTGATGCAGAATTTTACATGAAATACCATAGCACAAAAAATCTCAAAAATATTTTTTACAAAATAATTTTAGTCAAGAGGAGAATAGCCCATAATATATTCGAGACACCTTATTCACCACACATATTTCGAGATTAGTTGGGCTACATTAGCCACGATGTTCTTGATAAATCTGTTCACCCACCCATCCAGGCACCCCACGGCGCCGCGACGCGTCAATTTTCAGATTTATATCGTAATTTATAATTTATAAGTTACACAGTAATGCACTTACGAATCGGCATTCGGGACCCTTTGATCACATAGGCGTAGGGGTGCAAGCAAGCTGCACACAACTGCCTCTTCCATTCAAATGCAAACTTTAGAAATACCACCGATCCGAGGCCAGCCAGCACACTTTGGGTTGTGTTATTTTAAGGCTTACACATGGTGAGTAAAACCACCATCGCCACACACCCGAGACACTTTATTATGGTGAAATAGTGCGTGAGTTACATAAAATTACACTCGGTGGAGGGAGGGATTAGGGGCCCAAGTAATCCAGGACGTAATTCTCAAACGGGAACATTGTCGCAGGATCGTCATGGAAGGACCGTTCGGCATTGTCGGTCGTTTCGATGTTGTTTAAAACTTGGAGGACCGGAATGCTTTATTCGCTGAGTGGAAATTGAATTTTCGTGTTTTCCGAAGCCGGGATCGTGTACTGTAGCGCGCGGATTACATCCGGGGACTTTTGATGTGTTATTTCAGAGGAAACGCTTTCTTCCTTTGTTTGGGGGAACCGAGTAATACGAATCAATTCCGGAAAATATTTTTTTTTATATAAAGGATTTAAAATGATATGATTATGATAATGGAGAAATCGTGTTTCAAAAAATATTGGCTTTGTTTAACTGGATTTGTCCCATAATTGTAAATAAGAAAAGTATTTGTATCTAAACGAATGGTTGGGCAAATGTTTTGAAATTATAGCTGAAAAGTGCGACTACAATAGGGGTCTTGCATGATTTTACCTAACTTAACAAATGAAATCCTTAAGTGGTAAGAATACCGCGTGTAAATTTTTTCCGCTTAATAGTGTTGCACTCAATTGTTATTGAACATCAAAGTTTAAACCGCGCCAAAACGCTCTGTGACGTCATAAGCCTGGTGAGAAGCTTAGCGAGCCTAGCCCGTAGAGAGCAGCCGGAAAAATAGGACCTACGGGCACGATACCAGCATCGAGTTAAATGTATAGCATCTGGAGGACGTTCTGTGCGTTCTGATAACGAATAAGTATAGTTGTGTCATGAAATGTTTGCTTGTTGTCAAAAGTGACAGTCGTCTGAGAAGACGTACGTCCAACATTAATGTCAATATTTTCACATTTTGTAGAAAGAGTAAAGTGCTGACAATCGCATCGTAACTAGCTCTTGTCATGTGGCCTTCGACCAGGCATGCTACGTCACACCAATCACACCCCGTTCATATTTAAAGGTACGAAACCGATTTTAATATTATTAATTGCGTACGAACCGATTTTTTTCTTTAACAAAAAACGTTTGCGGACAGTTCCGGTATACCGTTGGCACTAATAGAGCGTATTAATTTTAAATTTTGAGACTTAGTGCAAGACCCCTATGGTGTTAGTCCAGTCATAGTAGTATGAGCTTGAAAAAAAGTCAGAACACAAAGTTAATGCTTGTAAATTAAGTTCATTTTGGGGCCCAAACGTACTATCCAGTTGTTTCACACCGTGTCAATCGCTGATGTTCGCACAATATTGTCAATAGAGTCAAAATATCTGTCAAATCCTGGCTAAGTCCTAACTTCTAATGCAGACACGACCCGTCTCGATCAAATAGAATGTGCTCATGCAGCTAACATACTAATTTTATCAAAAAATGACATAGACATTAATTATACAAAATTTCCTCTGCTTTAATTTATTATTTAACTATTTTGACGACATTACACAAATGTTGGCTCATTTGCAAAATTGCTGAAAAATGCTAAGAGTAAACCTCCAATTCCATTCGACCCATTTAAACAAAACATCTTTCTGCTCTAAGCTAATGATAGTACATATATTATAATAAATAATGATGATAGTGGCTACGCACATGACTTTATCATACTAGAAGTACATAAAATTAATAGTTTAGCAGCATGAGATTCTATTTGAACGAGATCGGTCGTGTCTGCTTCAAAATAATACTAGTTACCCAGAATAGATATTTTGATTCTATTGACTGTAGGTATTTGTCAGCGTTTGACACTACCTACTATCAGTAGAATGAAACAATCTGTCAAATCCTGGCTAACTAGTTTTATATTAATGCAGATACGACCGATCTCTATCAAATAGAATTTGCTCATGCAAGATCCTTGAAAAATGCTTAGAGGAAACATCCAGTTCCTTTGGATTCGTTTGAACAAAAACATTTTCAGCTCTAAGTTTTGTCATGAAAGTTCTAAATATAAAGTTTCGTCCCGATACCTTTAATAGTTTCTTGGGAATCGTCGCTACAAAAAACTGGTACATACACATACACATACAAAAATCAATTACAATACTTTGTCATACTACGTATGATAAAGTAAAAACGGGCATATGACAGGAACGGGAAGAAACATTTAGGTACTGTAAAAGTAATTTTGAAAACAAGTGATAAATCTCGGTAATAAAACATTTGGGGTTCGTTAGTAAACAAGGTTTTTCATTATATCATGTGATATTATAAACTATTTTGTAATAAAAATGTTGTTCTTTGCTTGTCACCAAAAGGACCTCTTATAATTAGTAATCTATATAAAAATTGTTGCTTTGTTAGTTTTTCTTTTAATAATATTTGCTATGAAGAGGGCATATGATGATGCCACATAAAAAAGGAAGCAGTGATTTCTATCATAAAGCATTCTCAGAAAATAATAAATATAAAATATTTGCCCAAAATATACACAAATATATAAGAAAGTATTTGACAACATTGGAATCAGGATAATTTTCTTGCATAGGTAATGAAGATAGAAAAGTCTACCAATATGAACTGATAAATCCTTTTTGATTGATCAATATGGATTAGCACAGCATCATTTTTCAGGAATCAACCTACACTATCAACCATCACCTAAACACCTACACAAAAGAATCATCAAATTTAAAAAAAAGATGCAATGTCAGTGTGTTCATTTCTCATCATAAAAAGATCATATTTCCTCTTAAAAGCGGGCACTGATTCTATACATACTTTATAAATAACCATGCCAACATTCTACTATAAAAATTAGATTGACTTGTCTATGTGCACAGTGCACATATTTTAAACTTAGTTTCGTATCTATTTCGCTTTGCTCTTTTGTTTAGTAGTTGTTCTGTTCACAGGATACGTTGGAAAATTGATAGATGTGAAAATCGGCTTTATTATTGTATAGCAATAAAGCAGATTTTAACAATTGTTTAAAATATTTTTTGGTATACAAAATCGCAATATTATTTCCTTGATATCGTTCTGGCTATACCTCAGAAACCTACAAATCACTATTTGGAAGCAAACTTAAGAACCCCTTTAAAATGAAAAACCTGAAAATTAGGGACGCCACTGGGAATTTCAAATCGGCGTGGCTGGGGAGGACGATAGTCACGTTTTGAAATTAACACTCCGTATAACATATAACGAGTAGTTAGGTATCTGCTACCAGGTATTTATGGTTACCCAGTTTACTTTATTACCTCAACGTACCGTTTTATTATTGGTTTGCAACCAAACACAACCAACACAACATTACTTATTAATCGTCTCGTATTTAGAAAAACTAACAGACAAATTTATGCCTACGCCTTTTCAACAGTACCTATTTCACGCCTAACGGCATTTCAGGCGATAATTTTCCAACCGTCAGCTCCCAGTCGCAACCCATCTCCACTCTTCAATTATAAATCTTCTCGAACGCGACATTAAATTTAATTGTCGCAGACAGCCTATATATTTTTACTTTAAATAGTCTTATTTTCGTCTGTCGTCGATCCTTAGCTTCCCTACAACAGTTTTTCCCAGAAAAATTTATCTTCAGTCATACCCTCAAGGAAAAGCTTCAATCCTCCAGCATAGAAAAGCCTGGAAGGAATAAATTGCACGTTGGAAGCGCTCATTAATAAGACAGACCGCAACGAGGGCGTTGTTATAACTTCCATAATGCCGAAGACAAAGAAACCGATCTACAAGTCTGTTCTGCCTCCATTATATTGGATATTTCGCTGCCATGGCGGTCTCAAGATTCAAGTTTACTCGTACTGCCGCGGTGAGCGCTGTTTTGTATTAAAAATGCCTAGAGCGAATTGGTGGAATGGTCTTACTTCGTTTAAGTTTAAATCAAATAACTGTACCGGATTCCTGCCGGCGGCCGCTAAGCTTGTTACGAACTCTTTATTGATGCAAATGTGTCGTTACCGATGCAGGAAGCCAGACAATGAGAGCCCACTCACTACGTCTTAATTAAATTTTTTCGTTTGCACCTTAGAAGCAATCCTTGAACAGGATGGATATCTTCTTGTCGTTAACTTTATTAATGTTAATTTTGTATAATTTGAACACCCCTCATACAACAGGTATATCTTTAGTATATCTTTATCGCAAAGTATTTAATTTTATAAAGTACTTTTCTTTATTTAAAAGTTTTGCTGTTCAGTTTGTATGTTTATGCTACACATATATTCTATATTCAGAATTGTTTCTTTAGTTCAGCTTTTATTTTGCCTTAAATACATTTTATACGTTTTGAAGAGTTTTATAACGTATGTAAGTATATCTACTTTATTTGTTTTAGAAATGAGAGATATAATAATTTGACAAATCCCTAAAATTCTGTGCTAATACTTATTATCGTATAAAACCTACATTATCGTATGTTTAATTTTAATATATTGCCAATGAATCTCGGGATCCCGACAAAGGATGATCTTCCCGGGATTTAGATTTATAATCCCGGAACCCGAAAAAGTTAAATCTACTTATTTTCTTGTTTCTTTTTTTATAATTGGTGAAATGTGGGCACTGATCGACAATAAATCAATTGAGCTGCTATTTTTCAACTATGAACTTCAATCTATAATAACACCCTTTCTGATTAAACTAAGTATCAAGCATAGAATGTTCGTTTACACCAACATGTTGCTATAATAGGAGGAACAGATTTTGCAAGAAGTCGATATTATTCAAAATAGAGGCAAACATGAACCTTTTCAGCTTGCTTAAGTCTCTTTAATTACCTCAGCAACAAATACAGTATGTCTAAAAGAAACAAAAAAACAAACGAAAAAATAAAAAAAATTAGTGGCGGATTTCTTTACCTGTATTCTATGATGTAGTACAGAATATAAAATTAGTAAATAGGTATAAAATATTAAAAAAAATTAAATATATATAATTAAAGATACAAATTAATCCCGAGATATCGGCCTCCATCAATATCTTCTTCGGAACCTTTATTACACAAAAACTGAAGAAAACAGAGACGCCAATCTATGGAAGAGACTCTAAATGCAACCTGAACAAAAACTGAAATTTTTGTGGTATGGAATGAATAAATGATTTTTACTATTTCCAATGTATTTTTTAATTATTCTTAGGAATCAAAATAATTCAATATTTAGTATTTTGAGAAGTTGTAAGAAGTTGCACTGAATATTTCATCAATTTTGAACAATAATGAACAGTTTACTTGAAGACGCGTTTAGAACTGGGTATACAAGTCATTATACCTATATTTTGTGTACACAATAATCGTATGAATTCTATTAACAAGAGAAATTTAAAATTTGACTAAAAAAAATTTAAATCAAACAATTTCTTTGGCGCGACTATTAATGGAAACATTTTACAAAAATGTAAAATTTTTGAGCAAATTTAAGATGTAAGAGTAAGTTATTATCTAATTGAGTTTAAATTTTGTTTATTATTGATGTCAATAAGCACACTTTGACACTTTTTACCTGTTAAACCGACAATTTTGGTTTTCAGGTTGTAAGGTAAAGTTTGAAAATGTGGATCAAGTTACGGGGTAAAAGACATTGTCCAATCATGCATACTTTAGCGCTTCTCACTGACTGGATTTAGCAAATTTTTGACATCCCAGGCGTTTTGATCCGGCAATTTTAGCCTTTTTTCATGAATCGCGGGATCAATCGCTAAATCCCGGGATCAATATATTGTCCGGGATTGGACGCCCTAATTGGCCACCGCAAAAGTAATTTGTTTTGTTTTCCCGATAAACGTTGATACAAATTCATTATTTTTGGGTGATCTACATCCAATTAGCCGCAAGGCATGATTTAGTTTCGAACAGTTTTGTTTTTTAAGTCGCTTACGAGATAGAGTAACAGAATAGCTAAAAACCTGTCAAAGTAACCCTGCAGGTTATGAATGTGGGAAAATATGTGTTCAGGTCTATAACATATGTACTATCATAAACAACAAATCCAACCAAAAACTGGGGTTCCTTTATTTGCAAAGGAGAAAAAACTTATTGATTCTCATTTAAAAGCCAAGGTAAGAAAAATTACTTTAGGATCAATATTTATACATAATAATTCATTTAATTTCATTAAAAAAATTATAAAAGTTACACTATTAAAGAAAGAACACATGCCGTACAAAAACATATACGCTTATAAAGTACAACTACAAATCAAAAATATGAAAAGAATTATTATTTATTTAGTAAATCGATTATAATTGAGAAAATAATTAAAATATTATCGTAAGAAGACTGGCCATAAAATTTTCAGCAGTGTACCTGAAGGATCTTAATTATGGTGGCATATGTTTAGAACATGTCATCTTTCATAATTTCAACATCGTGTAAAGCAAACACCGAATAAATCAACAATTTACGAATAACACGTCTCATCATTAATGATTCTCCGCCCACTACATATCAATATAATTTCACACTAGCCAGCGAAATAAGCGGTTACATTACAGGACAAGCAACACGTTTCGAACAGCGTGTTCGCCACTAGGAATTGCCTATCACCATCAAAGTACATTATAACGATCGTGTCAGTTGTAAATGTGCGACAACTGCGCTTTACAACCGGCAATAAATTTTCAAATGTGCCCGACCGGCTTTCAAATCAAATCTTAGGCCGTACAAATTACAACGAAACCAATGTGGGGCATACCATTCGGTACGCAGCAGCCAATATACTGGTACATACATGTACCGAGTGGAGTTTGCTGTTTGATAACTGAACTGTAAAATAGGTAGCAATAAAACATTCCCGTGTAATATAATCGATTGCTGTTTAAGTCTTCGCCAAACAGAGCGCCTAAGAGACGGGTCAATACCGTTTCTACCGTGCACCTTGTAATCGTAAATCTTCTATCTAATCTCACTTGAAAATTACTGTAAACGGTCGTAAATAATTCCAGGAATTCGTCTTTTTATTGCGTTATAAATCGACGGGGTTTCAGGTTTCCGTTTATGTGTTTTTATTAATACATTGTTGGCAGATTCTAAACTTGTCATCGTAAGTTATACTTATCATACAACAAATACTGTTGGTGTTAACATTTTAATTAGGCGGAGCTTGAGTGGACGATCTTCAGTCTGTCTAACTATCTACAAAATAAGTTTTTGAGGATTGGAAATTAATTAAATATCTTTGATGAACTTTGTTAAAATTTGTATGTTTGATAACTTTTGATAACTTTCACCGCTTTTTGTGATTTGTTCGACAGATTATAAAGACTGTCTTGAGAACTTGTATTCCTATTTGAAAAATGAAAATGCTTAGATTATATTAAACTGGGAGAACCAAAATGGTGTTTTGTTATGTAAGTTTGAGACATTCTAAACAGCAAATGGGGGGGGGGGGGGGTTGTCAGGGTTGTGCTTCATCCTAATATCTCAATTTTTGTATAAGAAACACACTCTCAAGTAAACTTCTGCTACCAGAAACTGGTGAATCTGTGCTTTTGGGCTTGTAGCCCAAATATTATGCTACATCACTCAGGACAACATTTTAATCAAGAATTTTATATCAAGAAGAGACGTATTAATACTATCAATCAACTAACATTTTCCATCGTTTATATATGAGTCAGTTTGATTGGCCAATCGAACATATGTGAAATGAAACCTTCTAATCAAGACATACCGCCCTCTAGAACTGTCAGTGTGAAATTACATAAATTGTCATATAAACTCAAACGACATCGACGAATAAAATCTATGTGGACGCCGCCAGAAGAATACGATCGACGAAAGAAATTCTAACCAACTCGAATATTAAATGGCGATTAATGATCTCGACAAATGACGCACTCGCTAATCGCTCGTGCGTTAAACAATCTCGATCGTTAATCGCTCTTTTCAATATACTTGTTGGTTAAATTATTAACACACGAAAACTAGATTATCATTTCAACGAGTAGGTACTACATACTCGCAAGTTACCAGTAAAAAACGTCAAGTACTGCATGAAAATACTGATGATGACTTGAAATATTTATTTTCAAAAAGTATTTTTCATAAAAACCCTTCCCTTTCTAAGCGTATTATCTTCAAAATTGTGACTCCCATATTATTTATTTATTGTTTGAGATGAAAGAAACATTCAAGTGGCAGTCATCTTGTTCCAAATTCTCAATAATGCTACTATATTTCAAAAAAAAAAAACAAGCTTATAACTGAAGGGCTAATTCGGTGTTCTTTTGGAATATTCTTAAACCGCTTAATCATAATGATAGAAAATAAGCTAGAATCACTTTTTGATTTTACTTCAGAAATTTCAGGTGACATCAGGTACCTCATATCTGTTTTCAACTGAAATTGCAGAAGAATAAGAAGAATAAGGAAAAGTCAATCAACATATCAGACTCTAACAGCGTTTTTCGACCGTGGTTCTGCGGAAAACAGCGAAAGGAAATCATGTTTCACATATTTCCGAAGAGTTCTAATAAAAAATAAAAATTAATAAAATTATATAAATTGATAAAAAAAATTATTTTTGCTTCGAGTTATAAACAATCGTCTTTTACAGTTTATCGCATGTTGTATATGTATATGTCGGTATATGTCGTAGGAAAAAGGTTATTTTAGGCAAAAGGACTTTTCCTAGGCAAAAGCTATTTGCCTGGGCAAATAGATATGGAACCTTTATTTATATTTTTAAAGCTATTTGCCTAGGCTAGTGTACTTGCCTAGACTGTTGTCAGGCAAATGGCATTTAGTTTTCAATTGCGTTTGTTTTAAAATTATGTGAGGTTATGTGCTTTTATGTGCGTGTTAGTTCTCAAATACGTCATAATTAATATTTAGTCATTGATTAGTTTTGAGTAACATGGTATCCTAATCATCATAATTCTAGTGAAGTTACGCCTGATTTGTTGTGACAAGCATCAAAATTCATGATCGCGGAGATACGATTTCATATGGATTTTATTCCACTAAAACAAGACTTTTAGGTTAGGAATGTTTAGTTTCCCTTTCACCAGGAAAAAGTTATAGGTACTAGACTGGAAAACACTAAATTTCTGAATTCTCATCGACTGGGCGATTTGCATGCTTTCATAATGGTTCACCGATATGCTGTGGTGGTTCCAAACACAGTAGCCAAACCAAGTGCCTATTGTTGCGATTAGAAACGGAGATGAGTTTAATAACGCTGTCACAACAATCACATAACCTCACATAATTTGAAAATCCAACAGTATCAGCATATGTCAGCACTATAAGCACTGCCGTCTCCAGTTCGTCTAACTGCACACATTTCACGGTTACTTACGAATACAGTTACACTCTGTTCGCGAAAACTAGTGGTTTACGTCTTCATTTTTCTCCATATGAATCAAATCAGCAGAGAAAAACAAAAAAAAAATTATTGCTGCAATGTGTAATGTGTATGGCAATGCCTGTCGTCGGTTTTTGTTATACAAATGAGCAAAAGTGACAGCGAAGAAGCAAGAGAAGCCGATTGATTTCTATACACAATGCTATTTGCCTAACAACGGCTTGGGCAAATACATTTGCCTAGGCAAAAAGCTTTAATCATATAACTGATGCCTCAATATCTATTTGCCATAGCAAATAGCTTTTGCCTAGGCAAAAGCCTATTATTGCCTACGACATATACATATGCGCACATTTTTTCTTATTGGGAAAACTGTAGGAAAAATAAATAATTCATGTACTGGGCCGTTTTCTCCTGCTTCTTCTTTCAGCACGTAAATGTCATATACTTCAGTAAAGTTTTCAATCTAGACATATATACATACTAAAAGACTTATTTTGTTTCTTATCCTAAATTATTATTAATTTCTCGAAAACGATAGGTATCGTAAAGTCTATATCTCGACAAATTCCACTCTAAATCAAATACCCGGAATGTGCAAATCGACATAATCCCCGACAAAACCGAAGCAGAATGTAGTATATCCTTGACACCTCGGAAACACCTAACCACACTAAATTTACCACCAGCGCGCGTAGGGTATTCACGCAACACCTATCCTCATTTAAAATATAACAGATAAGAGCGCAATAAACCAGGATTCCGTGGAAGGATAATCCCGGTAATTTAAGCCCTTTTAATGTCCCACCCGTTGACAGTAGAACATCGCTACCATACATCATATCCACGCTATACTTTTTCCCTTCGTACATATACGTTTCGCTTAGTAAAAAAATATAAAATATATACGTGCGGGTTTCATGGCCTACGTCTTCCTCATGAATGCATATAAATTAAGGGGTTAAAGGCATATCTTATCTGTTTTAAGTGTTTCAGACGCCTACTTAAGGGGTTATCTCTGCCTGCTAGAATTTAAATGATCACCTTATATACACGGAGGAACACGGGCATGGTGTTGGAGGTGGGTGTCGAAGAGTGGTAGAGTAATAATGTGTATGCCTTTACGGCGTCGGTAACGATTCACATGTGGTCTTAATAAAGTGACGCATTAAAGTACGTTTATTAGTGGATGGGATTAACACGGCTTTACGATTGTCATAATTTTAATTACGCACTTTGCATGTGAAGGCTGAAACGGCCGCCCTCGTGAATAGGTGATAACGGCTGCCTCCGGGGGACATTTTAGCGTATCGATGCTTATGGATCACCGGCCGTAGAGTTTGTTAACTAGTTCCTGCTATTATAACAAATTCTCATAGCATTCTATAGATTCTTATTGCAATAATCGATGTCGTACTATTGTAGAGATAAATCAAAGTTGTCTCGTGAAATGTACTGCTACTCACCTTGGTATCAATCGGCTCTAAAATACATAATCTGTTCTTTTATAATTTGCATCTAGAATTGAAATACTACAAGGCAATATCATAAAAATTGTTTTTTAATCAAGATGAGATGTCACAAAGTCAGGTAAAACCCCCTTAAAAACTTCAGTAAATTTGTATGAGTTTTCATTCCATGGTGTAGTTTTAACTTTGGAGTTTTGCTGTTTAAAAAAGCAAGGCTGTGCTAGAAAAGCTTTTCTAAAATTTAAAATCCCAAGTTGGCATCTTGTGATGTCCCAATATTTACATATAATTAGGAAAATGTTTGGGTGACATATAGGAGCATTGTTAGGTAGCACTTTGATTTTAACTCCCATTATTTTTACGAATGTCTTTGACAAGATTATTAGCTTATTTATAGGCTTATTCTAGCTACTACATATGGTGCAATCAATATAATAGTAGCTAGTCTAAATTTTACATAAAAACTAGGATTATTTATTAACTTTATTAGGATCGAGACCGAGAATTTTTAAGTTAGTTTAGCAAACCCGCCTCCAAACGACGAAAATAAACAAAACCAGCAGCCAAACAGGTTAGGGTCGCTTCTGTGTTTTAAGATTCTATAACATTATAGATCTATAGCGTATAGGTTTCGATAAGAAACCCTTATATATAGGCTTACCATAATTATGATATTTCAAACCGGGACAAGAAATACACTTTTGAAAATAAGTCAACACTCCATCCGCGCCCTGTGGTGGCTCTTTATAGTCTTTAATTTTTTTTGTGTCCTTTTTTTCTGCTTCTCAAGTGTTTTCTAATGTATTTCGTCTTTTATTTATATAGATCGGATTATTCCGAACATCAGATATACCAAAATTATCAACAATTGGGACTTTCCTACAAAAGTAAATTTGAATACCAAATAATGCATAACAGCAAAAATTACTGTGCACAGATAAGACGTGATGGTGACACTGATTTTGTCACAAGAGATGTGAGATATCGTTTCAATTTTGTTTTCATAGTTTCCAAACCAAGAAGTCTGTGTAACGCAAATCTAAGACGTGATGGACACGTTCCCGGTTTGTCATCAACAAACAAAAAGGGCTTTGAAATGTCCATATAACAATTTGTGATAAAAGAAAGACTGGAATAAGTGTAACTAATTATTCATTGAAACTCTCGTATTTTCGCTGAATGTACATTTAGTATTGTAATTTCTTCTATAATCAAATAAAAAAATAAATGATGCAATATTGCTGTTACTATTGGTGTTAAATAAGACAGAACTAGTGCGTTATCTCGGAAGCTGTTGGAAATACTCATATTTCAATAATAATTTTTTGAAAACGTTGAAAATTTAAAGCACTGGAACCTTTACACCTAAAAAATAGACGTTTGTTTTTTTATAAATATTCACATTTGTTAGATTTTTAAATTGTGTATGGTAACAATCATAGCATGTATTTACAAAATGTTCCGAAATCGACTACCAAAGAAATGAACCCTCATTAATGATCTTCAATTTGACAGAAAATTATAGAACAACATTTAGTAAAGTTATAACATTTTGCTAAAGCAGAACAAAGTAATGTTCAGTTGAAGCCACACAACATAAATACAATATCGTTGTTTAGGGGTTCTTCACCTCAGAGCAAAACATTTTGCATTCATGAATAGGACTACTGCGTCTAATTACGTATAATTTAGTATATGGTGGAAAGCTATATAATAATTTTTGAAAAAGTTATAGACATGTTATCACAGCCAACCAAAATATCAACTCCCTCCACTTGGTGTCATACATAATATCGTAATGTGGAGGCTTTTCAGCTTTTAATGTAATCATTTAAAGTATGATCCCAATCAATTACAATTTGGCCTAAGAGAAAAGGATTTAAACAGTTTTTGTAAAAGTTATAAACGTTTTTCTGTTGTAAAGATATGTAATTTGTTCCGCAATACTCAAATAAGTAGTAGACAAAATTACTATGATTTAGGGGTTGTATGCCACAAAGAAAATGTCTCAGCGTAAATGAGTAAATACAACGATTAATTACCTACAAATTTGTCATATGAAGCAAAGATATGTAAAAGTTATAACTATTTTTCTGTAGCGTTTTTCGTAGTATATCTGAAAGCTTAAATAGAAAGTATATGCAAATTATTGTGATTTAAAGGTTGTTTGCTACAGAACGGGGACTAGTGACTAACTAATTGAGATAGGTAGTCTACATTTTGAGGTATGGAATATCGTCGTTCAGTAATTTTTAAAACGTTATAAACAATTTTCAGCAATCTACTTTGTGTTTCTTTGACTGTCGATACTTAATATTGTTACAATACTAATCGGCTTGTCGCTCTGTTGCCTGTTAGCAACGGAGTTGTTACCCCTAAATCATCATTATTTTGTTTATCTCTCAAAAGTATCGAGAAGTAGTAAAATGAAAGCATTTTTCTTGGCAAAGAACATATGAATTGAGGCTTTTTTATATTTCCAAAATTCTACCATTTGCAAGTTTCAAAGCTAGATGTATTCTACGGATCAAAAATAATACCTAATTCATTAGTTTGACGATAATAATCAATCAATCTTTTGATCTGAGTGATTTGTTACTGATATACATAAATTCTAGTAAAGAATTTTAGCCGGGACATAAAAGCAAACCGGCCGGGACGCCTGGACCGATGTCCCAAACCGGGACGGTCCCGGTCAAACTGGGATGTATGGTAAGCCTACTTATATAACTCTATAACTCTCCAATAACTGTCTTATAGAAATTGCTATTCTGAGTACATCTTTTACCGGGGGCAAGATGGAGTCGCCGGATCAGCTGATTGTATTTACTAAAGCGTGGCCCTGTTTGAGTTCAACGGTTGAGAAGTTTAGGATGTGTTATTAGTGCGATAAAATAGATGCCCCGGGTATGCTGTAATACCTTGTATCAATAATATAACTTTTAATATTAAAGAATTATAGATTGGCAATCATGCACGCTACACTCCAAATCGAATTTACAATTAAAATAATGTTGGATGTCATATTCATATTTCACAGCTTTGAGGTTAGTACTCTAGCAATGAGTAGGCTATACATAAGCATTCAATCGTTCAAAATAATCTATATATGATCCACACCTTATACCAAAGTACAAGGTGGGAATTATATGCTATCGAGAAACGGCAGTTTGCGATACAAAGAGCAATCAAAACATTTGTTTGAAGAAGGTATGATATTTTTACATGTTATGCGCAAATCAATGTTTCTCATTCTGAATTGATTTCAGGTAGGGGAATGAATGAATCACAACAATTGAACCTGACGACTCTTATTTATGATGTGATCTACGATTAAAACTTATGCCAATTGCGTACAGACCAACATTAATTCTGAACCCTTGACCATCTATTGAATCGTTGAGATTTAATATGAAGAAGATGAAAAATATTGTGATTCTGTGCTTCGGGGCTAGATAACGGACACCATTCACAAGCTTCTCGAGATTTTATTTACGGTACTACCATTTTGCACAGTAACTTCAAGCATAGAACACTTGCAAGCCCCTACGTGCCCTTTGATATGAATGAGTTTTCTTCTGTTCTACACGCGTGTCTATGAGAGGAGCTATGGACCAATTATCCGTACTATGTTTTGGAGGAGCTCCAATCAACAGTAGACTACATACTTAATAAAGGGTCATTATAAATGTTTGTAGTCGAGGTAGACCATACCCATGTTAGTACATTTCTGTCGCTTAGCACAAACAAATATCAAACTTATATTAGGCTATGCAACCAATTTAACATTTGAGCATAGGACAATAGTATGATAGTAGTATTCAGTTCATACGAAGCGGCAAACACAAAGTTTTACATTGGGTGTCAGTAAACAGCAAATACCTAGTTTCTTGGAATATGAACGTTGTCGAAAAAGGTTTAAGTTGTTTAAACGGCACCATACGCTCTACTTAGCTGTTACCACTTATCTTATAGCGTGTGGTCGAGTTTTACCAAAAGAAAACGCTATTAGCTTGTTTCCTTCGCCATGTCCCCTACTACACCCTAAACCGTTGTAGTTAGATGGTTAAAATTATATATTTTTCTTTTATTATATTTTATTAATTTTTCTATATGTCGAGTTTGTCAGTTATTTAATTTGATCTACCTATTGACATTATTAACATTTATTCATTATTATTATTAGTTAATTTAATTAATTAAATGGTTATTGTTAAGTTGAAAACAATTTAGCAAATGGCAAAACAACAATTTTAATACAATTTAACGCGGAATTATTTTCTTGGTAGCTGCCTCTTTTTTTAATTTGTCCTGTACTATTTTGTTCATGGACTTTGAATGTATTAAATAATGTAAGGACAGATTCAAGAAAAACCAATGTGATAAAATTTATTTAATTCTATTATAACCAGAACTATTTGGTTCATATTTGTTATTTATTTATTTTTTATAGTGTTGTTTTAGTGCATTATGTATTTTTTTGTTTATTTGTTCACAAAAGTCGCGTCAATTATTTTAAATATAATAAAATCATAATATTTATTTATAGTCGTGATTAAATAATAAAAAAAAATGTTAAAAACTGTTTTTATTAAATAGTAGGTTTACCCAAAAATGCCGTTTCAAAAGAAAAGAAACACAACCTTTGCCTCCCAGGTCTTTTTGTTATATATGTCATCTTTTTGTATCACCTGAACACAAAAAATTCCAATATTATGAATAACTGCAAAATTCACGAAAACGTAACAACCCAACATTCATAGCAAAAGAACCAAACCCTTTACACTTTTTGTTGACAACATTCCCTTACTAAAAATAATTGCTACTGCTTTATTTATTTACACAATAGCATTTTTCACAAAGCCAGTGTGGTCACGTGACTTTCAACATTGCACATGGAGACGTATCTACTTGATCGCAAAAGAAAATCCCTAAATATTTACAGAAATCCACATATTTTTTTATATACTTAATTTTTTATTTATTATTTTTATTTATTTTTTTATATCGACCAGATCAATTAACAAAAGATCGAAATCTTCGATCTGATCGGTCATGATCAATCGATTGATGTTCGTTTTCAGATTGAGAATCGTTCACTGTTCACATATTTCTGAGGTAGCACATCTCCAATGCTTACAGTGTCTATAGGAATTTATAGCCACATAAATCGGAACACACATAAATTTAGGAGTATCTATAGGAGATCTATAGTCTATTGGGGCTCACAGATTTGCATATTACTTAACAGCTAAATAACAGCCCAATAAGCCTATTTATGAGAATCTATAAGGTTATCCATAGCCTATGAGGGCTCACATAATCGCACTATTCCTTATAGATCTATAACAACTTATAGGTTTGACCTTATAGACGTTATAGATATGCACATAATCGACCCATTAGGTTAGATTAATATAGCTAGATAGTCATCAGACTAGGTGTTATACATAAGTCCCTATGAGGTGCAGTTAATTATTATAAAAAATATATGACTTTCAAGGAAACAATATGACTGGTTAAAAGTTGATTCACAAATTTATACTGTCAAATATTTGTCTCGTCACTAAAGTCTCTACAATTTTTAATGAAGGTTCAAAACCGTCCCAAGGCTTTTAAGATTCCTTAATGTTCGTTTCATTCTTACCTTGTTAAGTACAATGGGATTTCAATGTAACTTTACGACCGCTAACGACCGCTGACGAACATGTGTCAAATGATGCTAAATCTTAAAAAAATCGCAAACAAAACTAGCAGGAACGGAGTCTTAAAACATCTTAAAACACGAAGCTTTACTAAAGAACATTTTCCCAGCAGTAAACAATCCGAAACTTTTAAAACACAACAAGCAGTTAAATATTTTACATCGGTAGGTATATGCCATACCGCGGCCGTAAACGCAATATTTAACCGACTAAACATAAATACAAAACCTATGAATAATTAACAGCGAACACTTTAAAAGTGATTATCGATTTTACATCCATTACCGATTCATAACTCAGCGAGCGGCGTTCAGCGCGCGGAGAGATGCACTTTCCCATAACTTCTAATTACACCTTGTGTGTGAAATACGAGCTTTATTATACAAGGAACACTCTACGGAACCAATCTATTCATGAAAAGAGTCCTGCGCTGTTATTTTAGTGTCGGGTTTCATTTTATATATCCCTTTTCATTACCGGGCTTGCATGGTTATGTTTTTAACTGGCGTCGTACTTCTTCTTTGTGCGCACACGGGCACTTATTGGCCCTATGAGTAAGTGATATGCACATTTTAGAATGGGTGGTACTGGTTCGAATAGGGGAGAGCGAGGTCTTTATTTGTTGAGGACGGTTGCCCAGGATGGCAGTCCCTTCCATCGCAAACAAATTTCTGTAATCCAGAAACCCCCCACAAGTTTTGCTTTCGGTTTCTGGTAGGGGTCACAACATTATTATGGTTGCAACTAATTGTATTCGTTTTAAATAGGTATTTGTATAGGGAGAACTATTATGTTCAATATGACAAAGTTAATTTATTTGGATGTATTTTGAAAGGTTGCTAATGGTAGTTAGGGCAAAGCTTAAATATCGGTTAGGCATTGTTACTTTTACGCAAATAAGTCGGTCCTGAATTATTTTTGTATGTAGTGTCAGTATTATTTTTTGTATAGTGCGAAATATTGATGTTTGTTTTTGGGATTTGAAATAAATCTTTTTAATGAAATGTCTTATCGATTAAAGCACTGTTTATTAAATAAGTTAGCGTATTACTTTATCATACGTAGTACCTATGACAAAGTATTGTAATCGTGTCGAAATAGTACTTTAAGACGGTTTGCTGCATTGTATTTCAGCGTTCTGATGATCATATACAGAGAAGGACTAACTGGAACCTTTTGCAACTATGCAAATGCAATGATAGGTTTGCCAATGCATGAAACACTTCACGGCCTCCATGTGCAAATTTATTAAAGTAATATTATTAGTTTCACCACACAGCAGTTCGTTCACATCACGTATTCCGATACTATAACAAATAAAATTACAATAATTACAAAGCTATACAATTCCGCACAAGCTAATAATAATTCGCACAAGTGCACGGAAACTAACGGACTCAGGAAACATCTGGACATTTGCAAGACAACGGAAAACCCGTACACTCGTGTCCAGTCAATTTTCTTTGTACATTTCGTAGTTCCGAAATACAATGGGAATGGATGTTAGACAATTCGATGTTTGTGGAAACATTTACACTACCTTAACTATACCTATAATATCTAATAAATTTGCTACGTTAAGTAGTCATAAGAACAACAATATGTAATTCCATAATAAAACTTACCCAATGTACTGGAAACCTCGCGGTAAACATCGACAATCGTATAATACAGACTTCAACAGACATTTTGCAAGATACTTGACCGCTTTTCCCGTAAGCATCCGACAAAACTCGCCACCGAACAAAAATGTACACCGTACGTACAAAAATACAGCAATATCGCGTCAAATTGACAATTGAACGGCGCTAAAAATCAACAAACAACGTGAAGATCGGCTGCTATCGGTACCGCGATGATCTTAAGGGCCGCCTTAACTTGCGGACAGCCACGGACAGGTGACGTCACGGTCGACTAAATGAAGATGTTTAGTTAAGTTATGAGGATTTTGTATCGTTTTGTATTGGATGTGGATTACACATCAGTTACCTGCTAGGTTGAATTACTTTTACTAATATGCTGAGAAGGACAGACTACATCGTGTATTTCCTAATATCTGAGCGAGATATACTATGTTTTGAGCAAACTATGTTGTATAAATAATTTTAAATTAAATATTAAATAAATAATGAATTTGAAAATAGTGCTCCTATGCGTGAATTAAGTAAATACAAATTTAAATTTTCCGATTGTTTGATCTTGTAGTTTTGCGACTGACTGTGAATTGTCCGATATGTTCAGAAATAGTGTCGTTACCTTGTGTCTTTTTCGTAGTGTTGCCCTGGTGATGATATTTTAAAGATATGGGAATATCTGTACTGTAATTATAATGTGGTCTATCTAACCCGAATAGAAGAATAAATGTATGTATTTTCAAAGGAATTCGGTGTACCTAACATCATTTGGTCTTTAGAAAACCGTGTTAAATGATAAAATACGAGAAATTTCACATGCTTTCATAATAAATCTTGAGTTTTTTTTTTAAGCGAAAACTTTGGTATTCCAAACCAGTAATTCCCGGAAACTACTGATTGACTTGTTTTTCTTTTTCTTCTTTAAAAGCAGGATCGTTCTGTAGTAGATCAAAACATCTGAATGATTTTGCCCTCAATTATAGATGGATATATGTGCCTTCATAATAACTTGGTGTGCCTAATCCTATTTGATCTGAAGTAATTTATAGACAGCCATAACTATCTCACCTCTTCAAGGTGGTATATCAAGCACTTCTGATTAAATAAATGGTTAAATGGTTAAACTAAATGGTTAAATGGGGCTGCACATATTTCCTTCTATAATTGTGAAAAGAAATTATTCATTTATCACAAGTTTAGCATTTAATTAGCATAATTAAACATCGTTTGCATCATGGGCGTTTTCTAGATCAAATCTCAGGATGTCAGATAAATACAAACTTTAAACGTTAATTCTCTAGCTGTGGTAGTTTTGAAAATGGAGGGCAGATGGCGTATACGCGTTTTTGGATAATCTCGAAAACTACGAAGCATACAATTTAAAAATATATATTTTTGATATGCTTAAGGAGAGGGAGAGAATTCTCTTATATGTACAATTCTAATTGGCAATTAAACCAACCGCGGACAGTGTCTGCCATTGTCTGTATATTCAAATTACAAACTTTTGATATGGTTAACTTCTCTTTAAGGATATTAGGTTTCTGTATGTTTCTGTATATAAGTTCCCATACTCTTGCCCCCTTGAAAATTCTCTAACGACGCCAATGATCACTTCCACTAAAACCAGTGGCGTGCGGTGCTTTTGTTCATAAGGTGTACAGTGAAAAATAAATACTTGTAAATGTTTAATAAAAGATAGCAGTTGCCTAAAATGTGTAAAAATGGTAAGCTTACAGTCAAAATCAAGTGCAAGAGGCACAAGGCATCAGATGTCAGGCAACAGAATGATGCATCAGTGTTTTTTAAGTTACAATTTTGCGTTGTTTCTTGTGATTGATTTGTGTTTTCTAGTTTTTGGCTAATGATGATTTGTTGATCAAAACTTGTACATAAGTATCAATTCTTGCAAAATTGATTATTATTTAACTCCTATCCTTTATTAAAGATATTTACTTATTTGCTATTGATAACTCAACTTTACGCATTTTAAAAACATTTATGACATTTGCATAAATATCTGTCTTAGATTATTAGTAACATTGCTTTAAACCAGAAATAAAACTGACTGTAGTGTAGGTAAAACTGAATTAAATTTAATTTAATACGACAAAACTATCATCAATAGGCACAACATGCATCATGTTATCAGCATTATTGAGTTATTAAATAAAAATCATAAAAACATGGACACAAATAATTCAAACTTCAAAATCAACAAACACTCAACACAAGTTTCCAAACGCTAAACGTCAACTGTGCATCGGAGCTGCTGCACGCTGGAAATACGTTTGCCCAAAGGCGAATTTAAATTAACAAATATAAGCGAAATACATAAAAAAATCTGATCAGGCTTGCTCCGGATTATTTATTGGAGTTTAAAGAATGCATAGGTAAAAGTCCGATCAAAATTAGTTGGGTAGTTTTTGAATTACACCATTAGTAATTGTTTGCCGTTCGTCGGTGCGCCCCTAGCCGCTGCACGCTGGAGCGATATGGTTGCGTGTATACCTCCTATATGCACTGTGTGCGTATCGGCTGGTAGTAAAGTTCAGATAGCGGACAAATAAATTGGTGTGTTCTGTATTCAATCTCTAGAATATACTTTAAATTTGTCGTTGGTAGAGAGCGAAGGCTCATACATTATTTACATACGTAAAAGCAGCTATGATTCTTAAATTCGCCGATTTTAACCCAAGTTAAAGCGGTACACAGTCTGGTGCTGCGCTTGTGGCTGCACGACATGGCAGTACCGCAAAGGCGGGTGTCGGTCAGGACGAGAGCGCTCGGCTCTAGCAAGTAGCAATGATATGGTGTGATTGGTCCGGACAAATGCAGTGGAGTTTTAACACCATGTGATGTAAATTACTTTAAATTATTATTACGAAGAAATATTACTAAATATGTCGGTATATACATAAATACATAATATATCATTTTTTGGCAGGACTATTTTTAATGAAACTTTGGATGATGTACTTGGGGAAGAAGGGCTCGCTCTATTTAAAACTTCACACTCTTGAGTTGACATTTTTTATTTGTGTTCGAACACAAATAAAAAATGTCAACTTACGAGTGTGAAGTTTTAAATAGAGCAAGCCCTTCTTTCCCAAGTACATCATCTAAAGTTTCGTTAATAATTAGGGCCAAGAACAGAATACCAACACTATTTTTAATATTCTTCCTTCTTTTTTCCCTAAATCTTAGGGTGTGCACTGCACGCTCTGCACGTATGGACCGCACGCCACTGACTAAAACTGTAAAAATTAATTGAATGGAAGCAGAAACGACGACTTCTTTGCCTGGTTTCTGGAATTCCGTAGCGTCCCCAGCGCACACCTATCGGGTCCGAGTCTCGTCTAAAATTAGTATTGTCGGCGTGAAGTCATGAAGTCGAGCAATCTGTAAATAACCCGTGAAGCGAGAGACTTTGCGGCTTCGGGCACGTTCACGCTGTAACGCTACCGCGACGAGTTCGGTGCAGCACGGCACAGTTCAGTATGTCCGATGCGCAGGGAATTCGAAATAGTTCACAATAATTATAAAGCCGTAGGGCGTTAGATTCTTCTTTATGTTTGGCATTGTTCCGGCGAGGCTTCGCCGCCATCCGCGCTACCATAATTAATGGTCACCCGTGACTACTGCCGCTGCAGCAGTTATCGATTGAAGCCGGTCGTTATATAGAGGCGCTTTGTCATCTGCCGGTGCTATATGATATTCTATTCAGTGATTCAACAGTTGTCTCCGGAATTGTAATGTGGACTGTTGTATTTCTGTGTAGCATTCAGCTAACTTGTCATAAGCGGATTAGTTTCTGTTTGATGATATGTATTTCAATGGTATCGTTCGTATACGTGTAATGCACGTAATATGTAGGAAACAGGTAACACATTGATGTGAGAATAATCAGAATATTAGAAGGGCCCAAGTGGGTTTAGATGTAAAAAACTTAGAAATAATTTAGTCGTGTTTGTAATGTGTATTGTAATATCATATTCGAGCCAAAAAATAGGTTTGTATTTTATTGAGCTGGTTTCAGTTTAAGACTTGTTACGAAAACGTAGATTTGTTTTATAACATTGTTTCTGCCATCTCTGCTGATTTTTGTCAAGTGATTGGAGCTAAGAATAAATATTTCAGGTTGGGCACAATATCTCTAATAGTGTTGTAGTTATAACATAAAGTTGTTAATATTTTTACTCAATTAAATATTAGATATGCTATTTTTCAACGATATGCAGTGTTCCGAGATAGACTTAACTGTATATGCTATAGACCTACAATTTAATTTCTTAAGAAAAAAAGTAATAATAGTGATCAGAAATGACCTAAAAATAATACTTCATTCATATTTTTCATATGACATCAAAAGCTATTAACTAATTTTAAAGCAGAATTTAAAAAATTCGAAAATACTGAAAATTATTGAAAAACATCACCAGGGACTTATTTTGTAAACAATATCTGAAAGTTGTTTTTTCATACGTAAAACGTAGTTTTTACCTTTTTCGCAATATTTCGTTACAAAATATATCAAAATGTTGCTATGAAAAACATCGCCTTCTATCAGGGTTGTTATGTTTAAAACAGTGCTTTAAACATGTTTAAAAAAAATATTTTGTTTTGAACTATTTTATTTTAGACATGTTTTAAACAGTTTGTTTTAAATGTTGTGTTTCAAACGTGTTTTAAACTAGCAAAATATGAACAGCTTATTATTGCTTTTCATAAAATGTAGTAATACAATATCAGTGGTAGCAAGTAAAACAAGGAATGAAAAGACGCCGATTAAAATACTTACAAATAAAACATATGACACAAAAAAGTGTCTGATTTAAAACAAGTTTTATTTCATGTTTAAAACCGCTTTACGTTGTGAAGTATTTAAAAATATTATTTCGTTAAAAAACAAAATTTCATTAAAAAACATGTTTGTATAAAATAAAAAAGAAGTTACCGCATTGACGTTGGCTACACCTACATCTGCCACGAGTGATTATTTGCTGTGTCTACATCAGAGTCTACTAAATTGCCGATTTCAAACCTTCTAAAGGAAGATGAAAATTAATAAATATCGAAAGAATTTTTGAAGTAAGCGATATTCAATGTTCAATTAGAGTGAATAATGGAACTACCGTTGCTTTTGTGAATTGGAACTTTCAACACATTCACATTCACAGTATTTTACAAAAGATTACAGATTTTAGAAAAGAGTATAATATGCCAGGTGACACATGCAGCAAAAGTCGACATTAGGCGTTAAAATTGCAATATCTTGACTTAAACTTTATCTTATGATAAAGGCGACTTTATCATTAATATTGGATTTAAAAAACTGATTTTAATGTTAAACTAGTTAGACTCGCCGTTAGACTCAAAACTCCCCACAAAGTTCCAAGAATTTTTCTCAGATAATTTATTGGCAGAAACTTAAAAGCAATACACTAAATAAAACTGTGTGAATTTACAATTCTTCGTATATTGATAGTAAATATTGCTTTTTTATATTCTTGTCTGTTTTGAAAACTTAGTTAAGGAATCTGAAAATAAAGATTATCGATGTTGAAATTTTTGTTTCTACTGAAAACAAGTTGTGTTAAATTGCGTCTCAGTGAAAACTACCTGCAGTACATTATTAAATGCAGTTGCCAAATTTGTTGTTGATAATTATGTTGACTTAAGATCCAATAATAAAATAAGGACAGACGATATGAACAAAAGATTAAATATTAAAATTTATATAAAATATTCAAATATGTTATCTGAGCATTACAACAACATTCTACTATAACATTTTACAATTAATTGTGAAAAGTTGATATTTAATTCTTAAGCAAATTTAACAATTTTCTTATTTTGCAACAAGCTTGTATGTCAATCGTTATTCTGACTAAGGGAGTAGTTCTAAAACTCTTTAATTAATACTAATTCTCAACAAATGAAAATGTTCGTTAGTTAGATCCATGGAGGCAGCACACTGTGTAAACAATGTAAACATATATGTAGCTAAAAATCCAAACCTAGTTTAACTACTCTATTAAATAACAAGAAGTCGTTATAGATATCAAGATACAATAATTCTTATATTAGAATCCTCTATAGAACATCCTCTGTAACTGAAAATAATTTTCCGTTCCAGAAAATGAGGGGTCTAGCAATGTCTAATAATACTTTTTTTATTTTTTCTATGATAGCTGACATATAGACCTATATATTTTTAAAAAAAATTTGGAAAGAGAACTCTTTTTACTCTAATTGAATATTGCACATAATTGATTCTTTAATGTATTTGAAATGTATTTCTCAATTTGGCATAAATTTAGAAAAACTTTACTTACCCTAAAAATTAATATTTGCTCACTATAGGTATTTTAGAATCTATTTAAATAATGAAACAAGTGAATATACAGTGTGTTATAATTTTTTATTCAAATAAATGAATAATAATATGAATAATTATGAATTGTTTACTAGTTGTGTAGACAAGTAAATTATTGTTCAGGTCTGGTAATCATAGTGATAAAAATAAATAAATAATTTATTTGAAACAATTTAATCGCCCATTTGTTGTTAAAGTAACAAGTAATTCTGTTATTTTGATTGCAAAATCAATAAATAAATAAAACAAAAAGAAATTAAAATTAAATTGTTTGGCTTACATATGATTGCGTCGTTGTGACTCGAAAAAAATATTTCTTTCTTGATAACTCCAAATGAATTGGAACAGTTTCAATTGACTTGAGCGTAGGAGCCAATCAAGGCAGAGTTGAGTTAATTGGTTTTTACTAAATCACCTTGCATTATTTGTTCGGAAATTTCCATCACTGCTTTTTTTCCAAAAATCAATGCAGTTACGCTCCCCTCATAACCATACGTAACGGCGCCCATGCTTTTTTAGCTTCCATTCAATTAATTTTTACAACCGTTGCCGGCGATAAAACAGCGGATATCGTTTGAGTTACGTAACATGTAACAAGATGTCGTGTCGTGAAATGTTCCCTGAAACAGTGGAAGGACCTATGGCGACGTTTTAACGACTCAATCTCTGCCGCACCAACTATAATAACATCGATAAGAGTTGGTATTTGTCTATTACGTAATTGGGCCTTCAGTAAAACGGCGCTTGGGCCCAACAACCTGGGCCAAATTATCTAATTATACCGATCTACGGTCGGTGTTACCGCTTTTGAATTGGTAATTGTGTGTTAAAGGTTTCGTACTTATTTGGTGTTAAGTCGGGACAGGTTATTATCTGATAATGGTGCGACTGATACCGAAATTAGAAATGTCATAAATAATGATATAGTTGCGTCAGGTTATGGTCACTTTTTAGACGAATGTTTTAGAGTTTATGGGCATATGGTATTACAGTGGTTTGTATCGAAATACATATTAAGTAGGTACTTATATTTGATTGAATTTGAATTGAAAATAAATTAATTGTCAATCAAGTGAAACTACTGTCCGCAAAGGTTCTCCAATATTAGGCACACCTTAGGAACTAGAAAAAAAACACCAAAAGTACAACAAACTTGAGACTGGAGTTTCAATTTTTTTATATTGATTGTAAAAATCTTTCCAAATTATTGTTGATTCAAATCAGAGTTTTATGTAATATTGATGGTGCTAATGGCATAATTTGAGTACATGCCTTTGTTATAATTATAGTTACTGAACAAAAGCATAATTAATTCAATTAATATGGGAAATAACCTTTAAAATTTTGTGTAATAGAATCAAAATATGTCCGTGAACAGCTGATATAATCTGAATATTGGATTTATGTTATTTTGAAAACGGATTGGTAATGATAGTTTTTTTTGTTGTTATTAGTCAATTATATTGTCATGACAGAAAGTATCTTGCTCAATAACCGATGATGTTTCCAACGTGCAAATTTGTATTTTATTTTGGAAAACTGGGTTTCAATTTTTTAACTATCACTACAGTGAAATTAGCAAACAGAACCGAAATAAACCCAATGCTTTTGGGAGTGTCGAAATATTCCATAGAATTCCAAAATGCATTCACGAATAGGGTTGCCATTTGCAAAGGTCGACCTTTTCAAAGAACTTTACCGATGTGTCTTTAATATCTTACCTTCACAACAATTTTGTAATAACTTTTTTTATGTGATATACAATTGACCTAGAATTTAACGAAGATTTAACAAATGCCATAAAATACGGGGTGTTCCATTTAAAATATAAAAGTATACCAATAAAGTGCTTTATTATTTCACTTCGTATAGTTTGCCCTTTTTTGTGAATTTTGTTGTAAAAAGAATATTAAGAAGAAAAAATAATAGTATTGTGGGATTTAAAAATTGCAACATTTCTCAAAATACATTGAAAGGGAAGGAAAATACATTGAATTACCTTTTGCTTAAAGTAGATCAATATTAAAAATTTAGGTATATAGTTTGAGCCCAACCTAAAAGGATTAAATGAATTAACAAATAATTAAGAGGAAACAACAAATATTTTTTCACCTCTCCTTTATACTTAATAAACAATAACTTTAAACTGGTAAAAATACTATGAATATTAAAGATAAAACAACAAGTATTTATTCATTTTCAAAGTGTCCCACATTGTATTCTACAAACATTCATCAAATATCTCGAAGTATTTCCAAACATGTGTCTCTTATTTTTTCTGATGTCTTTAACTTATTGTTCAATATCTGTATTGAACTAATCCTGTAGATATGAGAGTTTAACAAAACACTTTTCTAAGAAAAAAAAGACAAACAAAAATCTGATGAGGCTAGCCACATGACTTTATCATACTATATATAAAATTAATAGTTTAGCTGCATGAGTAAATTGTATTTGATTTATATCGGTCGTGTCTGCATTAAATTAGAACTAGTAAGCCAGGATTTGACAGATATTTTGATTCTACGGACAGTAGGTATTGCCAAAACATCAGCGTTTGACACTATGGTAACATTTTATTCAGTTGTAATTTCTGACACAACATTTTACAGCCTTGTAAAGCCTTGTTGTGCGTTTCTTCTAATTCCTGATTACAAATTTCACTGAGTCGTCCTATACATATCTGAGACGCAATTCAATTTAAAACAACTTTTCTGTAAGATTTTAACATAATTATTGCGAAATACTGATTGTTTACTCTTGGGAAAAATTAACCTGTCTGGGCTTTAGTGAAAAAAGGCCTGTGTTTTTTTCTAATCTTTTCACCATATTTCTCTTAAAGTCTGTTGCCAATTAACAATATTTTCTCCAACGTTTCCATTTATCTGCAGATCCTGTATCTAAAGAATTTTCATTTTACAATAATTATTAATACAAATACATACATATATTAATAATACAAATACCAGGTTCTCTTTTCTAATACTTTAACATCTGGTTCACCCTGTATCAGAACACAATATAACAAAAAAAAAAGCAAATCCGTTTCCAAGTTAATCCATTTTTCATTGCTTCCACAGCCCACATAATAAACACTTGCATTTCGCCCGAAACTTAGCCCTCATGCAAGAAACCGCATGCCCGGCCGGATTTTAATTAATTAATAATTACGTAATTTGGTAAGAATGAACATAAATCGTGGCCGGTAGCCTCGAACGGTGCACACACTCTCCCAACAGTTGGTGAGTAAATGTGTTTAAAATTGCCAGCAATACGGCGTTAAGCTATTATGGTAATGCGTCTATTCCTCCTCTCATAACTTATGTATACAATAAATTTTTAATATATTGTAAAGTGAATAGGAATAATAATCTGGAATTCTAATTCATCGTTTAATAATATGTTATTGTGTTTTCTTTTATATTTTTCAATTTCAAGTTGTTCTAATAAATCTAATTTGTAACAAGAAGTAGTGTAGGTTCGTTTTATTTTATGAAATGCAATTTTATGTCGTTTTTGCCTGTTAGGTTTTAAGAGCGAATGAAGCATTACAAATGATAGAATTTTTTGATTTAGAATGAAAGTACAAAAAGTCTATGTCACATAAATGATTTTTGTAATTCACATTTGCGTCACAGGCTGTCAACCTGTTCTTTTTTTTAAATACGATCACATGAAAAAAGGTTCCAAATAACTGAAATTTTTTTCTTGTAGTAAGAATTCCATCAAATCAGTAGATGTGAATAAGAAGAAATATGGTGATATTTCAATACATTCATATTTTCTGACACAATATTTTCATCCAGCCTTGTTGTGAATTTATTCTAATTACTAATTATAAATTTGTCAGACTAATCCTGAATTAGGCACATATCTGAGATATGACATTCCAACTTGACGTTTGAGGATACAATTAGATTTAATACAACTTTCCCTAAGATTTTAAAAACATAATTATGAAAAACTGATTGTTTACTATTGGGAAAAATAACATTCTTGTTTTTTTTTTTGTTAAATCAAATGTCTGACTATAGCTGTGCACTAAAACTTCGTTTAAAAATAATGATTTTTCCGAAGAAATTTTAATTTATTTGTATAGTTAACTCCACCTGGAAACAGCTGTGCTTTTTCTACTCTTCTGACCATATTTTTCTTAAAGTCTGTTGCCAATTAAGAATATTTTCTCCAACATTTCCAATAATTTATCTCCATGGCCGGTATCTCAAGTATTTTTATTTTACTATAATTATTAATACAATTACATACATATATTAATAATACAAATACTAGTTTCTCCGTTCTAATACTTTAACATCTGGTTCACCCTGTATCAGAACACAACATAACCAAAAAACGAGCAAATCTGTTTCCAAGTTAATCCATTTTTCATACCCTCCACAGCCCACGTAATTATCACTTGCATTTCGCCCGAAACTTAGCCCTCATGCAAGAAACCGCATGCCCGGCCGGATTTTAATTAATTAATAATTACGTAATTTGGTAAGAATGAACATAAATCGTGGCCGGTAGCCTCGAACGGTGCACTCTCACAACAGTTGGTGAGTAAATGTGTTTAAAATTGCCAGCAATACGGCGTTAAACTATTATGATAATGCGTCTATTCCTCCTCTCATAACCTATGTATACAATAAATTTTTAATATATTCTAAAGTGAATAGGAATAATGGACTGGAATGCTAATTCATCGTTTAATAATATGTTATTGTGTTTTCTTTTATATTTTTCTATTTCAAGTTGTTCTAATAAATCTAATTTCTAATAAGAAGTAGTGTACGTTCGTTGTACTTTATGAAATGCAATTTAATGTTGAGTAATGTTAGAAGAAGTTCTAGATTTATGTTCCGATATCGGTTTTGCCAATTTCCTATCGATTTGACCTAAATAAACAGCACCGCAATTGGTGTGTTTGACTTAATAGGCTCCAGACTCATCCACAACTGATTTTAAGGTTTTAACACTTGAAAGAAATTTGTAAATGGTATTACTTCTCTAAATCCGATAATACTTTATACAGTACGACATCTAAAGTATTTTCATTTTACAATAATTATTAATACAAATACATATCTACATACATTAATAATACAAATACCAGTTTTTCCTTTCTAATACTTTAACATCTGGTTCACCCTGTATCAGAACACAACATAACCAAAAAACGAGCAAATCTGTTTCCAAGTTAATCCATTTTTCATACCCTCCACAGCCCACGTAATTATCACTTGCATTTCGCCCGAAACTTAGCCCTCATGCAAGAAACCGCATGCCCGGCCGGATTTTAATTAATTAATAATTACGTAATTTGGTAAGAATGAACATAAATCGTGGCCGGTAGCCTCGAACGGTGCACACACTCTCACAACAGTTGGTGAGTAAATGTGTTTAAAATTGCCAGCAATACGGCGTTAAACTATTATGATAATGCGTCTATTCCTCCTCTCATAACCTATGTATACAATAAATTTTTAATATATTCTAAAGTGAATAGGAATAATGGACTGGAATGCTAATTCATCGTTTAATAATATGTTATTGTGTTTTCTTTTATATTTTTCTATTTCAAGTTGTTCTAATAAATCTAATTTGTAATAAGAAGTAGTGTACGTTCGTTGTATTTTATGAAATGCAATTTTATGTTGAGTAATGTTAGAAGAAGTTCTAGATTTATGTTCCGATATCGGTTTTGCCAATTTCCTATCGATTTGACCTAAATAAACAGCACCGCAATTAGTGTATTTGACTTAATAGGCTCCAGACTCATCCATAACTGATTTTAAGGTTTTAACACTTGAAAGAAATTTGTAAATGGTATTATTTCTCTAAATCCGATAATACTTTATACATTACGAATTTTTTTAATAAGTAAACTTGATAATGTGCTATTGCTAGTTTTGAGGGAGTCGCAATTATAACAATAATCTTTTTTGCCTTTTACATTTTAAGAGTGAATGAAACATTACAAAGAATGCAAAGAATTGAAAAAGAATACAAAGAATTTTTTGATTTGTCAGATTCATCCTGACTTAGGCCGATATCTGAGATACGACATTCCAATTTGACATTTCAGGATGCAATTAATTTTAAAACAACTTTTCTCTAAGTGTTTAACATAATTGTGAAAAACTGATTACTCTTAGGAAAAATTACTTGTCTTGTTATTGTTATATCAAACGGCTGACTATAGTCATGCACTAAAACTCTTTTTATATTTAAAACTCTTCTATTTAAAAATAATGATTTTTCTCGAGAAATTTAACTTTATTGGTATAGTTAACTTCACCTGGAAACACCTGTGCCTTTTCTACTGGTCTGACATTTTTTCTTAAAGTCTGTTGCCAATTAAGAATATTTTCTCCAACATTTCGAATAAATTATCTGCAGGGTCTGTATCTAAAGTATTTTCATTTTGCAATAATTATTAATACAAATACATATCGACATATATTAATAATACAAATACCAGTTTTTCCTTTCTAATGCTTTAACATCTGGTTCACCCTGTATCAGAACACAACATAACCAACAAAAACGAGCAAATCTGTTTCCGAGTTAATCCACTTTTCATAGCCTCCACAGCCCACATAATTATCACTTGCATTTCGCCCGAAACTTAGCCCTCATGCAAGAAACCGCATGCCCGGCCGGATTTTAATTAATTAATAATTACGTAATTTGGTAAGAATGAACATAAATCGTGGCCGGTAGCCTCGAACGGTGCACACACTCTCACAACAGTTGGTGAGTAAATGTGTTTAAAATTGCCAGCAATACGGCGTTAAGCTATTATGGTAATGCGTCCGTTCCTCCTCTCATGACTTATGTATTAAACCCCGGTGCAGCTGGTTTGTTGTTCGGGCTCCGGCCCGGCATGGCAGTCCGCTGCTCCGGGTAGGGTCGGCTCGCTCCGGTGCCGGTGTTCTGTTTCTCCTACGTCTTGTGTTCGGGAATAGTTAATGCGAACGTATCGGGCGATAAATTCGCGAATTCTGCGCTCCCCAGGTGGTCGGCCGCTTATTAGGATATCTCGAAATCTTATTAAAGTCAGTCAGGGAGTCGTTCGATGCTGTATTAACGGACCGCAGTGACGTAATCGACCGAAAATGTTGGGCTAAATGATGGATAACTTAAAACTGATTTTGGATTTGATGGAAGATAGTTGGGATAACAAATATTAAAATTAAAGTATTATTCTTAGCCCTAACTTGGTGCAAATCTTCTTGGTTTTGGAATCCAAAACTAGACGTTTGTCGATCTTCTTTCAATTCATCACAAAAAAATAACATGTTTTGTCATGTAACAATATTCTAACATTAACAAAAACCATTTCGTATATTATTTATATTTATATTTCCAGTCCTCCCTAAAATAATTTAGAAGAAAACATCTGTCAGATGACTGTCAATTACAATTTTAGGGACACCAGTAATAATATCTAAAAACATACGACAAAGAAACAGACGAACTTATTATTTTGCAGTATTCGGCAGAATTAAAATTACCTATGGTAAGATGAATAAATAATATCTCCTTTTCTTCTCAATAAAAAATGCATCGTACGTTTGATAAAAATCTAATCCATTATTAGTGTCTATACCAACAACATCTTCATCGAAAACAAAGCATTAAAATATTTAAGCATACCAATGCTACTTTTTCCGGTAGAGTCTAAATGTGAACAGCTGAATTGTATTTAGATTTTGAGAAAGGGGATGCATGTTTTATCATCACTATTTTTTTACAAAATTAACTGAATTAAAAATTTCTCACATGAGAATCAGTTTCTACGAAAAAGCATACCAAAAACAGTTTTCAATTGAATATTGTATGTGAAATGTGCTGATATCTAGACTCAAAAATTAATTGATTCTTTTTATTACTGTATTTAACGACTAGAGAATAAAAATTTACCAGTATATAGTAAACAAAATAAATGTTTTTTTATTCTATTTTTAATACGATTAAATTAAACTTATTCTTAATTTTGAGTCCGTTTGAGCACGTGTTAGTATAGTAGAGTTAATCAATTTTAAGTTCTAAAGGAATTAAGTATGGATATTAAGGAACAAATTAAGAGGGCTTTCAAAAATATAACTTAAAAATTTCGAATACAAGGACCACCTGTACAGGTAAGAGTGATTTTTTTAAAAAGAAAAGATAGATATTTGTTTCAAAATAACTTACCTATCACTGGCCTCAATGGCTCCACTGGTTAAAGTCCTCATCAGGAAAAATCTGATGTGGCCAGGCACATGACTTTATCATACAATATATTATAAAATTAATAGTTTAGCTGCATGAGAATCTATTCTATTGAGATAAATCGTACGTATTGTCAAATCATCAGCATTTGACACTACCTACACTACGTCATTAGAATAATAGTTATTTATGTCACAAATACCGAAAGTACGGAATAGCGCGACGAGCGGTGATGCGGCGCGTCACCGAAGGCGGAGTGTCGCCGTCGCATATGAGCGAGTCGGCTATCTAGTTTTTGGCAGGAGCGACATCTACGTTTATTGTGTTGCCTTTTAAGATATACGTATTTAAAAAAAAACATCAATGATTTCTGTATAGTAAATGCTAGGTTGCTACCACTTTGACGAAACGTCAAGTTTAAAGGTGCGTTCCGATTAGTAGGTAATGGTAGCTAATGGCGGTGGTAGAATACGAAATTATAGTGTTTCTTACATATCGTGATAATGACACATATTAGTTTGCATGTGCATAAACATGAGTCACTATCAATTTTCTATTGGAAATACTATAACGGCGTCTGCTACCACTGCCGTTATCACTAATGAAAACGCACCTTAAAAAGGTAATTCAAACTCTGACAAATTTATATTTGTTCATGACACATCCCTCCCAACATACTAAAATAAAACTACACTCATCGCTATACTTTATTTATAATTTTCTCAATGTATCGTTTTTGGAATTAGATATAAAGACGGGTTGATATTTCTTATCAACAAACAATCAAATTGGTGATCTTGCTTTATTTGAAATTTGTATTTTAAAATTTGCCGCACTACAGCGGCAACGTTCCATAGTGGTTCTCCAACCTCTGATGAGATCAGCTGTTTTCGAATGTGACAACACAAAAAAATATTTGTCAAAATCCTGGCTACTATGTAATTTCATATCAATGCAGATGCGACCGATCGCGATCAAATAGAATTTGCTCTTGAAGCTAAACTATTAATTTTACCAAAAAATTTCATAGGCATAAATTATTCAAAATTTCCTCTACTTTAATTTATTAATGAACTATTTTGTCGAAAATACAGAAATGGCGGCTTATTTCCAAAATCCTTCAAAAAGGCTTAGAATAACCTAAAAAGCTAAACTATTAATTTTACCAAAAAATTTCATAGGCATAAATTATTCAGAATTTCCTCTACTAATTTATTATTTAACTATTTTCACGAAATTAGAGAAATAGCGGCTCATTTGCAAAATCCTTGAAAAAGGCTTAGAATAAACTACCAGTTCCTTTGGACCCTTTTTAACCAAAAGCTTTTCAGCTCTAAGTTAGGTGATGAAACTTCCAATTATGAACTTTCGTCCCGATAACTTTAGTAGTTTTTCCGGAATCATCGCCACAAAAATCGTTTACACACACACGCACGCACGCACACACACACACACACACAGACATTTTTTTGTATCTTGGTCAAAAATGTTCAGGGGACCCAAAAAGACCTATTTCCGCTAAAATCTCAATTTCTTTTTCGGCATGATTACAATACTTTAGCATACTGCGTATGATAAAGTAAAAAAATAATTTTTTTGCGTTAGGCCGATTGGATTATTATATCAGATTATCCCGTATGTGCAAAATTTGAAGCAAAATAATGTAGGTGAACTGACAGATCACGGTAAAGTACAAAATTTACTTCGAGACCACTTTAAAGTTTCTTGGTTATTTGGGTTTCAAATATTTGGGTATCCAAAATATTCTTTGGGAAAATTTTGATACAACCCTTATATAATCGAGTCTGGAACTTGGAAATCCATCTCCATTACATCAGTATTCAACAAGAACTTAACTAAACTTTAATTCACTTATCAATTTTAAATACTTGCTGCTTATATTTATACAATTATTTATTATATTTTATTGCACTGCTGTCCAAATAAGGAATTTATGGACTACAAAGCAATGGAAGTAATTTGTTCTTTATTCCTTAAAAAGTTATAGCAATTTCAAATGTAAAGAAAACTATATTTTATTTAGAATGACATTTCCTTGTAGGAAACAGTCTCTAAAAAGTTTCATATGGATTTGTTTGCTTCTTCATTTGTTTATTCAATTTATTTTTACTAGTTTGAACTTTTTAACTTAACTTAATTTTTTTTATTGTGGTTATGTGTATCTAATGGGCTCTTTCGTCATTTTCACATTGTTTGATATATATTTTATTTCGTATTTTTGTCTGTTTTATTAATATATCAAATGGGTGATACTTTTTAAGCATTTGCAAAAACAATTAGGTCCATATGAAATATTTAACTCAGAATAACGTTTACTTTCTAAATATAATTCTTGCGGGGTAAAAAAGTGGGACTTTACAATCCTTAAACTTATAAATTCTGTATGGATGGCGTCACAACAATTTCAACCTTAAGTCTTTACAGAATGAAATCCGAAACAATTGAGGAGATCGTGCATCCTAAAAATTCCAGAGTTATATGTTAATCACAACAAATTTTATTTAAGTAGCTACATTATTAAGGACAATCAGTCCGATGAAAACTAATTAGAAACGGCAAATTAAAATATTATGGAGCATTTTGGATTGAATACATCCCTGTGTCTCGGCCCAGTTAAATATACACTTCACCGTCTGGTGCCCATGCCATCGGTACAGTCGGTGGTTTCGTATTGGGCACGTGAGTTGTGACAATGCGTCTGCACTGTGCTACTCCGAACGGACATGTTTGAAATTACAAACTCGACTGCCGTATTTATGCCAGTTGTAACTTAAGCCGTCTTAATACGCTCTTGTCCGGGTTTACGATCGCGGACAATGAGCTAACATTTATAAATGAGGCGAGGAACGCTTTAACAAGAAACGTCAAACGCTCCGGAGTAATGTTACTTACTCCGTAGCTACCAGTTTATTAACTATTAAAGAGAAAATTAAAGGGGTATATATGTATGTGCTCAGCTAAATGCCTGACCGAACGAATGTGCTCGTGAACATTTGCACACAGTGTTGAAACAGTTATTGTATTGTGATCTAGAGTCGTTTTACTCTTTATGTTTACATTCAAAGTAGATATTTTTGCTTATTTGATGATAAATGCTGAAGGAATACTGAATAGTTTCCATTCAATTTTGATTGTAGAATGCAGATACAATAAACTCAAAACAAAAAATGTATATATTCTATTTAAAAACAAGGAGGAATTTGTCCAATTTGTTACTATTTAAAGGAGTACACTATGTAGTCCACTACGTACTGTGAGGCATTCCGACTAACGATAATATTTCAAATAAAATGAACACTTCTAGAATTTTCAAAGATGTCAACGTTGGTCACTTTATAATCTGGTGAAGCAAATTTATTTCAAGTTAATACGGTTATATTACAAATCCGGAGCTTTGTCGTGGTACGTACACGAAGAAGCGTGAAGTAGAAAACCAAAGTTGACGGTTTAAAAGGTAAAAGGTGTCAAAGTGTGCGTATTGACATCAATAATAAACAAAATATATACTCTATTAGATAATAACTTGCTCTTACATCTTAAATATGTTCCAAAATTGTGCATTTTTGTAAAATGTTTCAAGAATAGTCACGGCAAAAGAAATTGTTTGATCGGGCAAAATTTACAATTTTTCATAGTGATGCCAATAAAACATTTTGACGTATTTCTGTTTTCTTCTTTAAGATAAAATTGGATAAGTTTAGAATTCATATTGTTCAAAATTGACGAAATATTCAGTGCAACTTCTTAGAATATTAAATATTCAATTACCTGTCATGAAAAAATTAATAGTAGATACTTGTACGTTTTCGGTTTTCTCAATTACAGTTCAAATAACCCAACCATACATTATAGAGTTTTTATGTAAGTGCCCTTTCTGACAAAACTTTTCCACTAAAAAACCGATAATTGTGCGATGAAGAAATATCAAAAGTGACAATATTACCGCTGTCACAGCTCATCACAAACTCGACATGCTTTGCACCAAAATATAAAATTTTTTAGTTTATGGTAAAATCCATACTGGAAGAAACTGATTCGCTGCATTTTATGACCTATCTACAAATTTTATATTCTGTAGTACTGAATCCAGGTAAAGAAATCCGCCTTTATTTTTACGTTTATGTTTTTTCCTGTTGTTGAGGGTAAAGTAACTAAAAAGACTTAAGGCAGTTGAAAAGGTTCATGGTTGTCTCCATATCGAATTATTTCTAGTAGAAAATATGTTCTTCCTATTATAGAAACATGTTGGTGCAAACGAATATTTTATGCTTGATACTTAATTTAATCGACGCTGTTATAGACTGATATTCACACTTAAAAAATAGCAGCTCAATTGATTTATTGTAGGTCAGTGCCCACATTTCGTTAATTAATAAAAAATAAGAAAATAATTTAAAGTTAACGTTTTTAGGATCCCGGGATTTAAATTTATAATCCCGGGATCCAGAAAAAACTCATTACTTGTCGGGATCCCGTAATCCCGGGACTGGAAGAACTAGACTGGCTTCATATAGATATCAGCCCCCACCAATTAGGTTGATATTAATATTCACAGCGATGTGATTAATTTTTAGTACGGTTGAAGGTGATTGATAAACTTTTGTTGTTAAAAATAAATTATTTTAATAAAATATAGTTTTTTAGTATTTCTTTTATTACGCATCATGGAATATGTCATTAACTGTTGGTCGATACGCTAACTCTTCTCTAAGCTATCAGAAAAGCTAAAAGAAGTGAAATACTAAATTCTGGTGACAGAAAAATAAATTGTCAATAATAGTATTCGTTTAGGACGTGTCTGTATTGTATTGCATATGTATTGAGCAATTTTTATTAATGATAATATAATAAACATTTACGCCAGAAAGTTGGACGCTAATGGAGAACACTTTTAATATTAAGTTTTCAGAATATTATATTCTTCATAAAAAGCTTCTGTATTGACTTAAACCTAAACTGCAAATATTAGAATTTAATCTGCTTGCATGCACGGGGTGTTACCAAAACTATGAAAAACTCTTAAGAGTAAAGAACCTTAATGTTAAGATGTGCAAAAATGCTATTTAATCGGGTGCTTTTTTTCTTATTAAGAATTAACATTTTTATTATCAATTTCTGAGAAAAATATATTCTCATAAAAGTTTAGTCTCAAACCTAAAATGTAAATATTGCAATAGAAATATTTGCTTGAATGTACCGAGTGTTACCAAAACTATGAAAATCTTCCCAGCACGCAAAAACATTATTCGAAAAAGTATTTTTCATATTGGAAGGCATTAAATATGAAATTATAGTCACCTTAGACGTTCTTTATACCGGGTGTTCACATTTTTGTATCACTTTTAAAACATTGGCAAGTTTTTCCTTTTATTAGCCTAGTAAGATGTCGAAGGAACTTCGCACCAACCCGTAGTAAAGACAACTAATTTGTTTTGTATTATTATACTAATTTATTTTCTACAAGCTGCATTTTCATATATTTAGGCTCGATTTAAGATTTCATTAGCTTAATAAGAGAAAAACCTTATAGTTTTCAAAATGAAAACAAATTATTCTGGATTTCGCCCTCCTGGTTATTAAATAGACTATAGACACAAACCATTATACACGAAGATGGTAGTCACTCATGAAAACATCATATCTAGGCTGAGTATAATGTCTACCAAACGGTTTACTGCTCCATCCTTGCATTCCTTCTACCAAGTTGATTGACTTGTAAATTTATAAACGTTTCTTATACGCTCTTCAACTAAATCAATCCTCAAATCCATATTGGAAGCACCGCAGCTTTAAACATTCCTACAACGTACCTAGACAGACCATCATCTCCTTAAGGATTACCCATACATCTCCGAGGGATGAGTTTTTAACATTTATCCCATTAAACCATAACGGCGCGCACGCAGACATAAATAAAACACAATAACCTTGTTAGCATTGCGGCGAAGCACTGCACTATTAATTGCATAATTATTCAGGCGTTCGTTAGCAACCAACTTGGGAAGTTGGTAGCGACGAAGCGGTAGCGTGGTCGATTTTGGTCCGCTGCGTACCTCCCTTAAAGGTAAGCAAGGCGTACGACCAGCCAGCTATACCACTCTTAATTCCAGGTTACCTTATGGCGGTATCGGACATTAGCGGCGGTCAAATACCTTGGCTCGGGCCCATGACAGCCCAGTTTCTTACCTATTGTGAGTAATTCTAAAGAGCGACCGCGTTTGTAAAGCTATACGCGAGCGCGACCAGCGCACAGTAGAACCAAAGGAACGGATAGAGGAGTAGTCATATTATGTTATCAATTAAAATCATTGCAATCGAGGCATTATCGTCTATTTAGGACCTTGAAGAGTTTTACCAGCAGTGTTATGGTGTTTTGAGGATGGAAGACCAGGACGACTAGACCAAGAGGAATGCCAAAGAAACGCTGGAAGAACCAAGTGATGTGTTTTTGGAAGTGATAAGGACACCAGGAAGGCACAAATTGGTGGAACAACTAAAAGAGGTGGTGTTTGGACTTGCAGATGGAAGGCCATTGAGACCTTAGAGGAAATGTTAAGAAAAGCTAGAAGGACTATGTGGTATGTTCTTGGATTTAATGAGGACATCAGGAAGCAGGGAATCAGTGGAAGAACGAAAATTAAGGAAGATGACTAGGAAGAGCTTATAATAAAAACCGAAAAATTTTTTGGTAGTGAAAGACCATGACGAATGTTAAAGGAAACCAGGAACGACTATGTCATGTGTTTTTGGAAGTAATGACTTTCATCAATGAACTTTCATATAATAAAAATGATTTATATATTGCCATTGATATCAAAATCCAAAGAATTTGAACATGACAACAAAAATAGGGCGGGGGGGGGGGGGGGCAGATGAACACCACGACGACTAGACCTAGAGGAAAAGTGTGAAGAAAACCTGGAAGCACCATGTGATGTGCTTTTGGAAGCAATCAGGATTTCACGAAACCACGAATTGGTAGAATAACGAAAGTTTAGAGGAAGAAATTCAATCATGAAGAAATTCAATCAAAGAAATTCATCAAACATAAGGAAAAGCTTATAATAAGACATTTCCAAGTTGATCAAAATCCAAAGAATTCGAGTATAAGAACCAAAAAGAATAAAGAGATATAGAAGCAGTGATGTGGGGGTTTGCAGATGGTTGACCATGACGACCTAGGGGAAACGTTAAACAAAAACTGGAAGGACCATGTTGTGGATTTTTAAAAGTAATAAGGACAACCAGAAAGCCTCGAATTGGTTGAAGAACGAAAAGTATAGAGGACGAAATTCAGCCACGAAGAAATTTATCAAAGATGAAGAAGAGTTTATAATAAGAGGATGTTATTGCCAAGATGACAAAATCTGAATTATCTGAGTATATGAAAAATAGTGAAGACACTTAGAAATAGTGATGTTGGGGGTTTGCAGAAAACATAGGAAATGTGAAAGAAAATCTGGAAGGATGTGTTTGATGTGTTTTTGTAAAGTATGATGAAACCAGGACGCCAGAAATTGGTGCAAGAACGAAAATAATGGAGGAACCAATTCAAACATAAAGAAATTCAACTATGAAATATTCATAAATGATGAGGTAGAGCTTATGATAAGAGGAATATATTGCCAAAATGCTTAAAATCCGAAGAATTATTAGAACAAAAATGATTAAAACAATTATAGAAGCTCAGATGTTGGAAGTGTGCAGATGAAGGACTGTCAAGACTGGACCTAGAGGAAATGTTTGAAGAAAATCTGAAAGGACCTTGTGATGCGCTTTTGGAAGTATGTAATGAGGACCCTAGCAAACCAGGAATTGGTGGAAGAACGAAAATGATAGGGAAAGAAATTCAGTCATAACGAAATTCAATTATAAAGAAATTCATTAAATGTGAGGAAAAGCTCATAATAAATAGAATTTATTACCAAGGTGATCAAAAATGCGAAAAAATCGATTATGAGAACAATAATAATGACGAGATTTAGAAGGATTGACGTGGGGATTTGCAGATGGAAGGCCATGACGCATAGACCTAGAGGAAATGTTAAAGAAAAGCTGAAAGGACCGTGATGTGTTTTTGGACACCAAGAGCCAGTAGTAATTGGTGGAAGAACGAAAAAAAGAGGAAGGAATTGAAGAAATTCATTAAAGATCAGGAAGTGCTTATATTGCAAAAGGTGATCAAAATCCGAAGAATTTGATTATGTAAACAAAAATAATGAAGAAATTTAGAAACAGTGGATAGAAATCAGATGGATTGCAGAAATGTTAAAGAAAAGCTGGATGGACCATGTGGTGTGTTTTTGGAAGTAATGAGGACACCAATAAGCCAGGAATTTTTGGAAGAACGACAAAATGGAAGAAGAAATCAAAACATGACTAAGTCAAAGAAGCTGATGGTGGAACGCCAATCATTTCCACATATTAACAACACTTGTCTTATATTTTTATTAGTTGCTACCCCAACCCAACTGTCAGCAATCAAGAAAGTAGCTCTTTTTATCTTTTCTTACTCATAAAAATGGATGTTTTCTTTTAACCTGTTCACATTTATCCTATCCTCATGTCCAGCCATGTTCCAATTCATGTGGTCTTCTTCAGAACGTTTCTTCGACTTTCTTTTTTTTTTTTTGGAGTCGGATTCCGACTCTTACCATGACAAGGTACTAATAAACCATATCACCAAAAGGTGACAATGAATTGTTTTTTGATTCTGAGGCGTCACTGGTTTAGAATAGGAAAAGCACTGGTCCAAAAGTTCTATCCTGCGGCACACTGTTTTTATTTTTATTTGACTGGGAGACCAATACCACGTAATGCATGTTTCCATTTCAGAAATATTCACTGTTAGTTCTTCAGGATATTACATCGGGTACCTAAAAGTCGCCAGAAGTCACCAAAAGTCTCAAAGTTCGAAAGTTTAAAAACGTTGAACATTCAAACTATAAAAATTCAAGTCTGTGGAATCTTCACCGTATTGTTCTTTTATAGATTTTAAATTCAAGATTTAAACTTTCTTTCATGGCTTCCCAGCTTTGACTTTTATTTCAGCCTACTTAGAGAATTATATCGCATTTGTTTTAAAATCTCGTAGAGTACAAATAACGTGTCCTTTTTTGCTTTTTAATTCATGATTTATTTTTTTAACTTTCCACCACCTTTTCCTACAATCGTGCCCAGTGTGCTGCAGCGTTTGATCACAATTTATAATGGAAACACTATGCCTCGTTCTTGTACCGTCCACGTACAATGCGGCGCGCAGGTCCGTCTATGGTGCAGTTTCAATTTAAGTGGGCTATTTTTATTCAATCTACCGCCGTTGTACGATTTACAATAAACATTCGATGAGCCGGTACGTTATTGGTGGCCACCAGTACCGAGAACAAGGCGAAAGAGTGTCGGTGCTTATAGAATCTGTCCCGTGGGACATCACATCTAATTATAGGACGTGTAAAGCGTGGTATGCGCTTGTACTTATTGGATGCACAACGACGGCAATATCAATTTATTTGTATTGTAATGGATTCTAATACGTTTCCTTAATGTAGAATTTATATTCATAGGATAATTGAAAAGGTATTATCTCGGCGTAATGATGAAGTATAAACTTCTAAACAAATCTAACATCTGGTCGTTGAAAAACTAAAAATTATAGAGGCCTGGAGGGACTTCAAATAAATTAATGGGACTAATAAGAATAACCGATTTGAAAGAGCGAACGTCAGTTATTTCAGTGAGGACCATTTGACAAACTAAACATATGCTACCACGTTATCCGATCATTACTGTAGTCCAAAATATTGACTTGCATCTCAAAATTAAGAGTCTGCAGAAGCCTCATTGAACAAGTGGTTTCAGATATGCGTGAATAGGCTCTCGTTCAAGGAACCAAAGAAAAACAGGCAGTTTTGGTAGTTTTTAGGAAGGGTTCTGAGGAACAAATTTCCCATAGATTGAGATGGCTTTGATAGAATGAGAGGTGCAGACGTAGATGATGCAGAGATACCATAGTATGACGAACGATAGAAGAATCTATTGAAAAGAGATTTATTCTCAAGGGCATGACCCTGAGGCTGTCCACAGCTGGGAAGGAGTAGTCAATATGCTCCACTGTTTCATCATTTACCTTGCCTGCGGAAAAATTACCTAGTCAAATACAATATTCTCCAAATCTTATTAGAGGTTTTGTTCTCTGATATCAGCAATGTTCAAATTGTTTAAATTTGTTAGTTAGGGCTTGGAAATTGCGGTGGTGGTTTCAGTTTCAATCACATCAGATTTTCGAGAAACTGCAGGTTTCTCGAAAGTGTAATTTTGTCAATATTTGTTAATTTATCGTCGCTGAACCTAATGACCTACAAATTTGAAGTATATCTCAAAATAAATATTAAACTTTGTTAAACATACATGATACCCTGAAAGTTTGTTTAGGGCATTGATTTCTGGCGCCATAAATCTATAAAAAATATCAAAATCCCAAGGTTGATGTTTTGACCTCAACTTTTTCAATAAAGCTTACCTAATTGGGAGCTTTTGGGTAAGGATTTGTAAGGCAAGCAATTTGAATAGTCAAATTCTCCTACTACAATCGGAAAAAAATATGCCGTCCATTTAAAAAACACATACTGCTGTATATTATATGCTCTCGGATTCGAAGACAAGAAGTGACGTCGCGCCGGAGGATCTTGTCTTCGAATCCTGAAGATGTTGGGACTTAAGCACCAAATTGGCGACATAGGTCACCCCCTGTATGGTCTCCATTTGTGTGCTTTTCCATTGAGTGCCCATCTTGCTCCTTGGCTATACCGTACTGATGAGGACTAATAGTCCGAAGCACGTGTCTACGGTTGCTTCTTCGTATGACGGAATTGCCCGACAAACTACCTTCCTCCATTATACATATAGTTATATAGGTATAGGGTATAGCACACACCTACAAAATACGAAAGGGTGAGGGTTTGCCAGGGTTCCCTAGACGTCTCTAATGTCAAAACGTCGCAGGAGTAGTTATCCAAGCAGCACCTGTTGTCACATTACAAGGTTTCAGTGTTGCCAAGTCGTTTTACAACGGACTTTTCTTTGTAATAAAATGTGTGCGTGGATGTGAACAGGGACCAGTTGTCCATTTCTAGTTACGCAGATAATCGCTAATAAAGTTAAACTGGTTCAAAGTACACATTTTTGTTTTATTCGCTAATTAGTCTCTTTATAGTGTTTTTTATCAGATGTGTTCGTCTGAAGCCCGTCTGCGGTTGGAAACGCATGAAGAAATGTGTTTTTGTTGCGTAAGAAAGAGGGACCACTTGTCGATATTTTATATTTTACCATCCTTTAGCTACTTCCAGAGTGCAATCGAGTTGAAATTTTGCATATGGAGAGATTGCTGGTGATAATGCATGAATCAATAAGAAAAACTAAAAACTTTTCCAAAATTTGCAAAAATTTGTCTAATCGTGTTGAAATTTTGCATGTGGGCAGATTTCTAGTGACAATGCATGAATCAATAAAAGAAAATTAAAAACTTTTCCAAAATTCTCAAAAATTTTGAAAATTAGTTAAAAAAAATTAATTTTGCACCAGCAAGTTTATTTTCTTATTTCAATTTCCCTTTATGGTAATAGGTTTAAAATGTTGTAGTACCTTTGCCATAACTTATTCTATCCAAAAACACATATAACTCAATTTCGGACAACTGGTCCCTTTTTATATCCAGGCACACAAATTGTACGCAACGTTTGATATTTTGTTTATAAAAGTACATTTGGAGGGTTATATTCTTTATGACAGGTCATTTTATAATTGAAAATCGCAGCTTTCCCGTTAATTTTGTTAGTTATCGACATGGAGGTTATAGACAAACAGAAACAAAAACAAAACAAACAGAAAGAAATGTACAACCATTTGTACCGTGTGGCAACACTGCCTGAGCAGTGTCCCGTGCAAGCGGTAGTTAGTAGTTATTTTATTGGCTGAATTTGATTTTGGATGATGCTTGATCTCGACATCCATTTTGATCCAGTAAATCAGTATTCTTCGGTCTTAATTGATTCATCAGTCTTAAGTTCCAATGAATTTAACCCTCCAAGCTCCAATTTGTATGGGCTAGGTATCCAAGACAAATTTCTCCAAAAGAGGTGGGCAAAAGAGTATACCTGTGCAGGTGTGAAGGGTAAAGGTTCACACCAGCACAGCTGCCAATGTGAACTATTCCAGATTGTGTTCCTACAGCTTCTAATAAGAAGAAATAAACTCGACACTACTTCTTTGGGAGAAAATCGTCTTGCGTACCACCCTATAGGAATAGGAGCTTGGAGTGTTAAATTCATTAGAATAAATAAGTATCATTTGAATTTGAATATCTTAGATAGACTCTAAATGATTCATAGGCCAGACAGCGTAATTTCCGTATCGATTGCTATCAGAACCCACCTTTAATGTTATAATTTGCTTCCGCCAACGACGCGAGCCTCGCTACCTGAATATCAACACCGCCGCCGCCGCCGCACCGTGCGCGCCAGCGTTCGATCTGGATACGGGTAGTGGTAGTGGCACTTTGTATTGTTACACATATCTCTTTGCCGGTCCATATCTGTAAAGCGGAACACGCGAATTTGATCAGTTGGAGGCAGACAATGGCACTATTTGCATACAAAGGTCTATTGTGTGTTCGCGGCCGGTCGACTTCTAAGCTCCTCGGGGTACGATGTTGGATATTTTTCGTGTCCTCGAGGGTCGATTCAACCAGCGCGGAGCCAACTACCGGAAAGAGGTGTTAATTGCGAGGAGCTGTCGAACGTGGGCATTAGTTAGAGCTTACAGTTTCTTATCAATTGCTTCTGCATGGTCATTGTTGTGGGATTGAACAACGTTGAATGAACCTGGAGGCTTTGTATATATATATATATACCTCTGGAGGTATACGCTTTCATATACAGTCTTTCACTGACGATGTGGATTATTTATATATAAACCAGAATTTTTCATTCTGGAACTTAACTAAAACCCTGCATAGACATGGGTTTTAAAAAGTATACTGTGTAAAGATCACAATGCTTACTTTCTTCTTCTTTTGCTCAACGGTTTGACGAACATCAGTGAGTTGGGCAAACTGTTGGAAATAATGACAAGTCCACCACTGCAGAAAATACTAAATGGTAATTAATTGTTCTATCATATTATCTATCTATTGTTAGTTAATAGAGATAACCATAAACAAACATTAACTTTTAGGTTAAAAATAAAGCTGAATCCAAGCACTATGTGTTTTTTAGAATGAAGATATTACAATCGAGTAGCTTGGAAGAAATTGATGTCTTGTAGTACTTTATCTGGCGACTGACTTGATTAAATGTCGCAAAAATCTTTTAATTGCTGGGCAAAAACCATAATTATTTTGTAATTCATACATGGGTACCTGATCATGATTGCACACACTACTAAATAAAAATGATGTCTTGATGTTTGTCTTGATTAATCAAACCGAGCAGCTCAAAGGTCATAAGCTCAAACAACCCTATTATAAGACGCCATGTGCCAATGCACATGAGTATTTGAGGTAGCTGTAACCGTAGTTATCTGTGGTCCCCATTATGAAACCACAAACAGTGTCACAATAGGTCCAATTATGTATCAAACTTGCTATGCTATTTCGGGTACTAGGATTGTTAACAACGTAGCTATAATACCCAAACTGTGTGGCTATCTAAATTATTAGTTGTTTTGCAGTTGTCAGTAGCACAGTACGACGCTTTTCAAAATGTTATTGATCAGCAGAACAGAATTTTCATAATTAAAAGCAAAATATATTTAGTGGTGGCGTCCGTTTCTTTTTTTACATTATAATCTATAATAAATTTCCAAATAACAATTGTTAACTAAGTGAATAAATAATCAAAGCGATCAACTTTTGAGGTGCTGTACCAGAAAATTTCATAGTTGTCGGCTACTTACTTAAGTAAAAATGACAACTGATTACGACAACTGTTTTTTTTTTTTTCGTTAAATCTGAATTTGATGAAGGAAATTATGAAATGTTTAAAATAGTAAGTGACAAAGATGGAGATTATAGTAGATTATATAGATTTCCGTTACCTGAACTAGTATGTATGCATTCATATAACGCAGGCATTTTGAACTCCTTATGGAAGAATTCAGCAACTTAACGAAACTGTTTTCGGGAGAAGCATAGTGTGAAAATCACAACTAGCTATTGTCTTTTGTTTTCGATATAGGTAATAGTCGTTTTTTTTTTGTTTTTCCACACGATATTTTGATCTTTTACAGTACACACTTTTTCGACTAGAAACAAAATTGATATTTTATGATAAATGACTTCAACATATTCTCGTCATTAATTAAAAGTTGTTTATTTTTATGTAGGAAAACCATTGCTGCATTAAATGAATATATTATGAAACAGCAAATCGATCACATTTAATGTTTGATAAAAATGTTTGCTTTTGAAAAGTGCAAAATTGTGATATTTTGTATCGTTTGTGGGTTTGTATAGTTTTTCTTTTAGCATTAATTTGCTGCCATCACCAATAAACGTTTTTATAATAATTTAGTTAAGTTTATTACAAGATAGGGTTTTAATTTATTATATGGTTACATTCCAGGAACAGATTCAAGAAACACATGCTGGTCTGTTAAATTCAATTTCTTCCTAATTTTTTTTTAATAAATTGTTCTTATTCTTCTAGAAAATTATTTGCATAGAAATTAACTCATACCTATTTCTTACATGATTAATGGCAATAATTTTTTTTTAATTGAAAATAGCATATTTTGCAACTAATTAACTTAAATCAATCAAAGATATATGTTGCCATTTAAAAAAATAATCGATGGGGGCATAACTCTTATAAAAATCGATAAACTATTCTGAAAATAATGTTTTCATGTGTGCTATAATTTACCATAGTATACAGTTTGAAGTTCTATCACAGGACATCTTTGTAGCTGCTGTGACATTCAGGTAACTCATAAAAGTACAAGAACTGCAGTTATAACAATAATTAAAAACAGAACGAGTTCTGACGAGTATATATTTAAAATATTCAGCTATCGATTTCGTCTTTCGACATCATCAGGCTTATCTAAAAGGTTAATTTACAAATTACTACAATACAACAAATAACATACAATACAAAAAACTTCATACACGTTATTGCAGTTATAAGTACGTAGACCTTCACGGCCTACGTAGATTGCTTTTGGGTTGTGCCGTGTGTCAAGATTCGTAAATGCTGACATTTCGTGAACCATGTTACTCGCTTAGCTCTGAAGAAGCAAGCAACAATAAACAAATAAGCAGCATACACAGTATTCAGTGAGCTCTGAAGAAGCGAGCAACATGGTTCGCGAAACGTCAGCATTTGCGAATCTTGACACACGGCACAACCCGGAAGCAATCTATTTTCTAAACTGTAGTTGTATTGTATTTATTGAGGTAGCCCTGCGATGGTATTCATAATTACTACACAACCTGTCTATTCTGTAACCTTTTATATAGTCAACTAATGATACAGATTTTGACGTTTTACTGAATCAGTGATAGTCTATGCGGCAGGTAGTATTTTGTATAGAAACATTCGTTCGTATATGTAATTTAAAATCGAAGATTGGCCACTGAGTTCAGCGTTCAAATAGACAGCCGGTATTGACCACAAGAAAAGTATTGGTTAAATCAATCGTTTTCTACCTAAATCCAAATTATGGAATATCTTGTGAAGAAGCTAGAAACACAACGATGCACAGTAAAAAAAAGTAAAACAATTCAAACTCTGAATAATGCACGCAGGCATGTTGTACAGCTCGTCCTGAAAATAAACGAAACCCAAACGTCATGGCTAAGGTCAAAGTCTCAAGGCACACTGTAGGGGAGAGAAAGGAAACGAAAGATTCCTAGAAGATTTCTATCAAAAATTGATGTGAGCTCGGAGCCAACACGTTCCCCGAATTGTATTAAATCCCCCCAGCGAACTACTCGACTGTTTCGCAGCGCTATAAACCCGCCACTCTTGAACTGGGCGTCACCCCCAAGGAAGGGAATAATCCCTATCCGAGGGAATGCCGACACTCCGGTCTAATCACGGACATCCATCAATACACTAGGAAGCAGGCCGTAGCAGCACTCTCTCGCCGTAAAACTTCCCCTTTTACCATGGATGAAACTTATGGACAACGTTATTTGTATTAATTGCTCTCCCCCGGATAAACCAGTTAGGCTTAGGGGCTAAGAAGTAGTAATTTGTAGGAGGGTATCGACGTTGAATGGTAAGAGTTATTTTTCACTGTATTTTCCTCAGAAAATAGTGTGGCTGTATGGAGAATACCATTTTATGTTGTAATGAAGAAAATGACAAAGAAGTTAATACAAGTAGCAATAGAATTCGCAATAGAAGGAGGGTGAAATTATATTCTAAACCTTGATTAAAGCAAAAATAGCATAATCCAAAAAAAAATTAAAAAACTCTTCACAGAGTCACGAAAATGTTTGGATAGTTCTAAAGTTCAATGTTTCATATCAGCCTACTTACTTAACTTTATCATGTAATATTATTTTTAGGGTATGTATAATATGGATTTACTTGATACTTTGAGCCAATTTCTTTGTTACATGTGACGTAAATTGAATAAGGTATCATCAAATCACAGTTTAAGCCTGGAACAATTTCAGCTATGACGGTAATACATAGAAGAGCACTTCTTAGCACTTGGTGTGATAACTTAGTCCTGAAGATGCGCTCTTGCAACAGAGCGCGATACGTCGACTGCTTCAAAGTCCTCAACGCGGTTTCCACCCGGAAATCAATATATCATTAGTGGAAATTTTGTACAATTTATGTCTATGACATTTTATAGTAAAATTTTGCTGTAGAAGCAAATTCTATTTGATCGAGGTCGTAATAATATAAAGTTAGCCAGGTTTTGACAGATTTTTTTATTCTAGTGACAGTAGGTAGTGTCAAACGCTGATTATGTTGACAATACCTACTGCCAATATCTGTCAAATCTTGGTTAACTCGTTTTATTTTAATCCATACACGATCGATCTCGATCAAATAGAATCTCATGCAGCTAAACTATTAATTTTATATATAGTTTGATAAAGTCATGTACCTGGCCACATCAGATTTTTTAAATGTGACATGAGTGGGTGGTTTCTATTACTGGGTTTGTAATATATGGAGAAAAGCCTATCTAAAGGAAATGTCATACATTTTGCAGAATCAACGTTAGAATCGTCTGGTAAAATTTATTTCATTTGTATAGCGTTGGCCTTTTATCTGCAGCATTTTAAATATCCCGAAAACGAAACTTTCGAGAGGTAAATTCTTGAAATAAAATCTATTAGCTTCGAATGTGTGAAGGGTGAAACGATACATATTTTATATTTTCATAACGTTGTCAGGGTCTTCACCTTGACTTGACTGTGAACTATTTTAATTTAATTTTGGGTATTATTATTAGATTGAGATGGACCAAAATTAATTTGTTAATTTAAAATATTGTCAGAAAAGCTTCATCTATAACATTTTTCATTCTTTGAAAACATGAAAGGATATGTTTGTAAATTTGTATTCAGAAAGCAATATTTACGACATAGTTTTCTAGAATGTTGATACTATTTACTGTTACCAAAATTTAAGATCTATCATTCTTAATTTATAAAATAACTGGGGATCCACTTCAGGGCACTCACCCTGTATAATTTGATTTCCAGTAGCGATCTAGTCCAACAGAGTTCAACAGAATAATCCCAAGTCCTGCATCAATGCCTAAAATCTCGAATTATGGGTACTGTAAAAGTAGTGAAATTTAACATCTCTGTAATTAGTAATATGACCAGTTTCCACTCTATCTCTATATAAATTAGAAGTACTTTGAGAACATCGTAATCAAAGTACTTCTAATTTATATAAACATAGAGTGGAAACTAGTCATATTATTAATTACAGAGATGTTAAATTACTTCACAAGTGTGACAAAGGGTATAAATTAGACCTTCTGGAACAAGTTGAAATAGAACGACACAAAAAAGTCCAATAATTTTACTTTTAATAATTTTTAGTACTTTGAGAACATCGTAATCAAAGTACTTCTAATTTATATAAACATAGAGTGGAAACTAGTCATATTATTAATTACAGAGATGTTAAATTACTTCACAAGTGTGACAATGGTTATAAATTAGACCTTCTGGAACAAGTTGAAATAGAACGACACAAAAAAGTCCAATAATTTTACTTTTAATAATTTTTAGTACTTTGAGAACATCGTAATCAAAGTACTTCTAATTTATATAAACATAGAGTGGAAACTAGTCATATTATTAATTACAGAAATGTTAAATTACTTCACAAGTGTGACAAAGGTTATAAATTAGACCTTCTGGAACAAGTTGAAATAGAACGACACAAAAAATGTCCAATAATTTTCTTCTTAATAAATCAAACTAATTTTTATTACAAACCTTTATTTTCATACGTTTCGCAGGAGTTAACAAATTTAATTTACTTATTAATTTTTGCTTTGCACTCTCCTTATGCGGTTTTTTGAATTTGTTGCCCCCGCTTTAAATTGTGGTAGAATTTGTAGATTGTACGTACGGAATATGGTGGTGTCCACCGAAACATGGCCCCACAGATAATTAAATAATTTCGCAAGGATCAAGGAGGCTTTTATTTAAATACAACATTGATTCACTTCCTTGCACAATGGACACCTATTCACTTTTCTATTTATGTCCTTCCAAATTTTCTTTTTCGCCCATACTGCAAAGGATCGAATTTAATAGATCTTGTATTCATAAAGATCCACAGAACTATCATCATCTGGCATCACTATGGGTTCTCTTAGCGCCCAACGATGCGACGCGAGAGCAACTGGCTTAGTACAAAACGCTATTTATACAAACGATCGCGAAACGATCTCTAGCGCCAGATGTTAAAGTGGCGGCGGACAGACAGATCGCTCCATGACACATTTAAGGGTGAGTTGAAACCCTTATTTATCGCTAACACTTTGGACGCCACGGTTTTAAGGATTTTAGATAAATTACCACACTCGAGTATGTGTCGGCATCTCATATCACATGCTCCAAATTTTTCCTCCCTGTCACCTCTACGAAGTGTTACATCGCTAAGTAGAAGATTCCGTGCGAGAAAGAAACTCTCTACGTATGAATAATAATATCCGTTGCAACCGACGAGAATGTATTCACAACATTAATTTTGTTTTTCTGTATTTTTTTTTGGAGCACTATTGTGCAGGGTATCTCACGCTAGAAACAAAGTACATTAATGGCTTTAGGAATTTGAAATACACGGTTCTTCCATATATAAAAGTGTTCTTTGTAGAACACTAGGTATATTACAATAGTTTTTTTTATTAACATTTGCAGTCTGATTTTTAAACACAAACTTTATAACACGACTAAATTCAACAATCGCACAGATGAGAGACCTGTTTTGGGCCCCCAAAAATCCTGAGTTAGGATTTTTGGTTGCTCACGGCTTTTGATATAAGTCAATGTTAATTTGCACGTTCTGAACGCGTGCCACAAAGGAATATCTTTGTCCGATTTAAAAAGTCTGACGTCTGCATTTCTGACCAAGCAACTGTCTGCAGCGCCGATGGGTTGGATGACCTGGCTTCAATTATACAATATAATTAAAGTATAAAATAAATTAAGCGTACTCAATTCAACTCTAACTACGAATTCTCGGTGGAAATATTACGTTGCCGATGAATTCCTCCAAAATATTTTGAAAACGCCCACATATTCTATTTTTCATCGTAGCTATCAATATATGTCGAGAGTAACAAACCGATGGATGTAATGTGTATCTACCTATTCCTGAAACCGGTACGCAAGAAAACAATTCAAACATCACATCAGAATTGAAATCTTTTATTATACGTTTCCCCACTCTGATAAATATTGAGATATTCCTTGCCAAACCAATGGAGGTTAAATCAGGCGATCTAGTTTTCCAAAGCGTTGTTCATGAACAACATGTTTTTGATAAATATTACTTAAACAAATTTCGAGTGGTACATACATTACTAACTTTTAGACTTTGAAGAAAGTCAATATCACAAATTATACGTATGTGTAATATAAAATTCTATTTCCAAAAGTTATTATCACTTTTGTGAGATTGTTGAAGTTCATCAAACCATCTAGATATTTAGTATTAATTTATGAATTATCGTCAATAAGTTATGACATGTAGAATTAGATGCCTAATAACTTTTTAGTAGTGTCCGACCAAACATTCAGCTTTGGATTATTTGTTAACTTTGTGGCTTGGACCAAATATGCATGAACTCTTTTTGTGGCCTATGATAGTAGATGAAGTACCGATAACACAATAATGTAGTGGAAAGATCAGGAAAAAAAATCAATACGATTGTATGCATAATTTACAGTATTGTTTTTTCTATGAATAAACAGCAGAGAAAAACCATCGTATTCTTCTTCAGCTTTTTATTTTTGATTATTATTTTTCAGCTTTTAAATAGAATTGTGTACTCAAAGTATCTGGAGACATTCTTTATAATATGTTTTTGGGTGTTCTTGAAAGTCCTTACTCACAGTCATAATTTTCCTTTAAAAAACGACAAACAAATAAGTTATCATCTATCTTTCCTACAGGATAAACTATCAATTGTTTTATATTTAAATAAAAAAATGTTTCAGGAAGTTATTGTTTTAAATTCAATTTATATGCACAAATATCAAATGAATGTGTATTTGAAATTGCAAATAACGTTCCAGTTAATGTCAATTCTGAAGCGGCGCGTTCCTTTTCAAAAGCCATAGAAATCTTTGGTCTATTATAAAGTTAGGTCCATATGGGGACACACTGTATAGATAAATTTGCATTCTATTTTAATTTTTGTATCTGATCATAACAAATAAATATAAATAGGAGCTAGATTACTTTAAATTCTATCTCTTCACGATCATTATGAGTTTCCTTCGGATTTGGCTTCGACTTCGGCAGACGGTGTCAGAAAAGCGATTTCTTTTTCGATTTCTTAAAGACATTTCTAGCGTGGGACACCTTGTATAAGACAAGAAATATTCTTTTATTGGTTTCATGGAATCGTATCATTATCGTCTCATCTATAGAAAATGATGCGTCTGATACAATGTCAATACTCCTACTTTTCACTACGTTTTAACTACTTTTTTTTCTAACCAATTTAACTCTACGAATTTCCATAATATAACCGTATAAAGTTTACCTCGCTGAGAATAGGAAAAAGGCTGGCGGCAGACTCATGAAATTTACATCAATATGGCACGTGAAATATGCAAACTCATGAATAACCCATTTAGAAAGCGACTGCTAGTGGAACTTACCCACAACAACAACATTGTTAGGATGTTAATTACGTTCTCTTATTCCGTAATTAACGAAACTTTTAACGGCGCGTATCGCGCGTTTAATAATAAATGCATTAATCAACGTTTACTTCGGAAAGGGAACAATTATGTGGGTTAAGATTTAATGATTGACTGCTAACTAGTGTACGGGTTGTTTGTACGATATTATCTGAACGGGTAAATTTAGTTAGCACTAGAAGGGAGGGGTTGTACAGTCTAGGAAATACGAAAATATTAGTGCTCAAGTTTTCTTGAGATGCTTTAGGTTAAATACAGGTCAGTAACCTTTGTTTATGAATAAGGATTTATATTCTTACGAATGTTTGAAATACAATAAAATAATCAGGATTAGATATGACATTTTAGAGTTTAGAGATCGTACCTTATACTAAGAACTTTATGGTTTTTTTATTGAGCGAAAGTAGTTGGCAAAAATCTCAAAAAGTATATTACAGGCTGATATTACTGCTGCATACTTCTTTATACCTTTTCAAAAGCTTTACATACTATTTAGCGATTGCTACTTGGTGTAAAAACTTAAACTCCACTAACCATTTGACTAAAAAAATATTTTAGTTACCACAATTATAACTAAGTAAATAGTTTTTTTAGAAGACAATAATTATTAATTGCACTTTAATTTTCGATAGATTCAAATCCTAGGCACAATTTTCGTCAAATTCAGGTTCCACGAAACAAATGATACAAGAATCAGCTATCCTGCGTTCGATATTTTAGGTTTCTTTTTCAGTGTAGTTGTTATTTTATTTTCGATGATAGTCTTTGAAAAAATAATTAACAGGAAATTCGGCTAAATTTTCACTTAAAAGTATTTTAGCTTTTTTTATTGTTTTATTCTAATTCCTGTGAAATTAGAGATCGATGCTTGCATATTATAACGTAATGAAATGTAATAAAACAAAAATAAAAAAAAATCTAAAATCCTATTCTTCCACAGAATAAAAATCAATTAACTTTTAACACTTTCTTGTGTAATTATTTTCGGTAGATTTTGACATTCGGCGAAAAAAAAATACATACAATAAGCAGTTCTGAAGGCAGACTTTTTGACTTGACCCTAATTATTGATGGAAAGCAGGGTTAAAGAACTGCAAAACTGGAAAAAATATATCAGCAACTGTTTTCAATTGTCCGATTTTGTTCTTTTTTTGCTAGGTTAGTCACTTAGCTTAGGTTATTGTGTTTTTAACAAATTCTATACTAGGACATGTGTGAAATGCTGTAATACATAAACTCAATTGTAAATACAATTATTTAGATTAAGCTAATAACTGCGTTATAACATTTTTTGTAGTACAAGATTTTACACTTTTTATTTTTTGTAATATTATTATATTAAAAATATGATCGATCTCAAATTTCACTAAATGTAAAAATTATATTTTGTTCTATATAAATAAGAACACCCTTAATAAATATACATATGTTAAAAACGATAGACCAATTGTTGTTCCTATTTCACAATAATTTATTTGATGTTATTTAAGTTTGTCATCTGGTTTTGACATTCAAATTATTCCGAATTTTTCAACAAAATTTTGTTCGAATGATTTGTCGAATGAAGAAATCGTCTCAGTACCTGAGATAATTTAAAAAAAAGCATAGATCATTAATATTTTTGTTCTTGGTTTCTTACCTAGTGCAATGTAACCTACATGTTTGAAGTAAAATATAATAATAAATAATTAAACATAAAAGTTGTATTAAATTGGATTAACTTAATTAATTTTTTTTCGTAATATTGATGCACAAAATATTGATTATACCTTTTCAGATCACTGATTATGATAAATGAATTGTTTTCCCTTTTACAATTTAACTAAATGTAGCTTTTATACAATAAATTAGCTTTAAGAAAACAATTTAATTTTTTATGAATATTTATTGAACAATCTTTGTTTTACTTTATTATTATTATTTAAAATTGTGACAGTATCAACAGTGTTTATATTTTTATATCTTTACACTGTTTATATCATGAAACGTTTGTTGTTTATCAATCAAAACTACAACACTTTATTAAAAAATAAATAATTAATATCACACATTTATATCACACTGCATGGCAATCTGTTGTAGTGTGCTTTTATACTTTTGTATGTTCGACTTCTGTAATAACTGAGCACCAATAAACAAAATCAAATTACATTAAATTATCTGTGTTATATTTTAATGTCTGTAATAAATAACTTACAGTGAACGTTAAATTAAAATCACTCTTTACCAATTAAATAAATAATATAGTGTAAGATAATGTTTGTTAATTTATCCACACCAACACCAACTACTACTACTGCTGGCGTATTAAATATAACATCCGATAAACAAATACCAACAAAATTTACAATTCATATTTACATAACCTATTTAACGCTCAGTTCGGCATTTTATTGCATTTCAATAACTTACCGCAGATAAAACAAACACAACAGCAAAGTAAGCACACAACGTCCGTGTGCTGCACATTTATTACCGCAATCCTTTCCAACAGCAATAAATTACGGGTATTCTACTTGTACGAACGCCTAAACAATAACAGAACGTGTTCCCAGCTTTCTATACCGCAACACCTTACAACAACAACAAATCTCCTCGGATGCAAAATAGCATATAATTGTAACAAAACTGATAATAGCATTCATGTAACACATTTGAGAGTGTAGGCACGTTGAACAGCTATTTGCATGTTCGCCTCCTTTATTTGGATATGTCAAACATTTCACTTTACATCGGTCTATACAAGGTAAATCTGCTTTCTAATATATTATTCTTTTACTTGATGTCGGAAACAGAAAATCTGTTGCGTTGGTGTGGATTAAAAGTGTATTTTTACATAAGAAGTTAAAAAATAAAACATTACTTGATATGTGCAATAATAATAAGTGACGTTATAGGTTAATAATACGGTGACATACAAGCAAGATGTATATTTTAAATAAATAAAAAATTACAGCCACAATCTGGATTTGAACCATGGACCTTAGTGTCACTAGCACAATGCTCTCCTAACTGAGCTATTGAGGCCTATGACATTTATATATTTTTTTATTTATATTTTTGTTCCTGAATGTCACAGTATTAGGTGGTATTCCATTTCCTTGGATAATATAGAATTTGGAATTTCTTCCAGTCTTAATAAATTGAATATCTGTTTTCACTCTCCACGATTGGAAAATTCGTCAATTTGGCAATGAAAGCACGGCGCCAATGAAAGAGTTTGTTTGTCTCGATGAAAGCGAAAGGACGCCAAAACTTTGACTATAAAACTCAACTCTTTTCGTGGCGAGCTTTCAAAGGCTTCATAGCTCAAAGGGGTTGGCGAGGGCGGTGCTCAAAAAGTGCTTTTGTCACATTATTTTTAATGAAAGCGAACTCGATCGCAATTCAATAAATTTAGGGGTAGCTGGGTCCAGGGTATTATGGGAAAAGTTAGGATCGGCAATTTCTCGGAAGTAATTTTTACGCAGAATATCGGTGGTAGTTTATGATGCGAATCTGGGGTATTTCCATTTCGTTATTGGATTTTTTTTAGATAAAGTATTACTTAGGAGGGTTTGTGCAAAACCATACACGTTCATACAAAATAATTTCCAGAAAGCAAGTTTCAAAATTCTTTTCCATAAACTGATGAAATAATCAAGAAATTACTATGATACGTCACACTGTCCATATTTTAAACTTGATTTTTAAGATTCTGCCATATTTAAAAGTTTCATGACTATTTTGTTTCAAGTAGTTTCCAAATGATTTCTGTAATTTCATCAAAATAGTTAAATAATAAATTAAGGTAGAGGAAATTTTGTATAATTTATGTCTATGAAATTTTTTGATAAATTGATTTGCATGAGCAATTTCTATTTGATTGAGATCGGTCGTGTCTACATTAATATAAAACTAGTTAGCCAGGATTTGACATATATTTTCATTCTAATGACAGTACCTCAACCAATAAAAAGATCTGTCAAATCCTGGCTAACTAGTTTTATTTAAATGCAGACACGACCGTTCTCGATCAAATAGAATCTCATGCAGCTAAACATGAGCTAAACTATTAACTTAATATATAGTATGATAAAGTCATGAGCCTGACCACATCAGATTTTTTACGAAAGAAGATGTAATTATAAGAAAATGTTATCCATATCTTTATTGAAGTATTGCGTATGATTAATGTTTAATGATTGATACTGGGTGAAATATTAAAATGTAAATAAGATATTTGTTGAGTTAAGCTTTCCAATATTTAGGTTTTAATATTGTTGTTTTAATACCATTTAATTAAAATAAAGTTGCAGATAGGTACTTAATATACATTAGCGGTTTTGGAAACTCGGAAGTAAATTTCTTTGTAAATGTTTATTTATAAATTTATGGGAAATGACGTCATATTACCATACTAAATTATACCACTAAATTATTACCATACATATTACCATACTAAATTATAGCTTAATTAAATGACAGTGTTGTTTTTTAATGAATTATTTTTCTAATAAAAAGTCTTGCTTCTTATAGATGCTTCTTATTTTGCTAAATATGTTTTTTAATCATTAACAGGAAAACAATTATGCTCATCGTATTTTTGGGAGGCGTATCTCGCCTTTTGTTTTTCAAGTAGGATGGTGTATTTGTATCTCCAAAACATAGCAGATTTTGTTCTGAATTCAATGTTGTTTGTCATTGTAGATAAGAAATTGTCCAAGAAAAGAGGACAATTAAAATGTTATAATATTGACGAAACTTGGATATTGCGAATGTAAAGTGCATATAGGCATTTTCAATAGATTTATTTGCGCTGATTACGAATCTGAGCTCGAAAACTGCCTATTCGAGAACGCTCAATTGAATTTTGAATTTATCAGATTTAGGCATTTTTATCACAAAGATTGGACGGCCAACCAATACAGACTGTAGATTCTGCGGGGGTCCCCCGAGACAGCGGTACACCTACTGTGCCAATGTGACGCTCTAATTCGCACAAGACATAACCACTTGGGAGCTGCCATCATTGAACCAGCAGAGCTGACACAACTTACTGCTCGAACAATAACTGGCTTCGTGAAAAGGCTCAATATGCTCAATGTATGAGGGAAATACAAAAGATCTTCTAGGTCAAAGTATATCGAAAGGCACAGATGCCAAACGACCCAACTCTGCCACCATACAATACCATACGTTAAATATCTTATATATTTTCTTGGATCGTATTTTCGTTGAAGTAATTTTATTTTTCTAGAACGATAAATTGAATTAGGTGCTATCAAGACAATATTGGTTATAATTAGGAAAATATTTATTTGTAGAGGAATTTCCCCGATAAATGTATCTGAGAAATTCAATTATTTAGATTGAGTTGAGTATGTGCATTTCTTGTCTATTCTACATCCAAGTAATTATGCATTTGAATACAATAAATAAGTTCAAGAAATTACGTTTTCTTGTTTGGAGTAATCACTTTTCTGTGTGTATAAATAGCCAAAATTATCATATATGTATATATATGATAATATATATGATATATATATATATTACCATATATATAGTTATGCCGTTGTAATTAGTATAACGGTTAAAACCGGTTTTCGAATTTTTGTACACAAACTCTATATAACAATATAATAAACAGTATAAAATATTTATTCCTATTTTTAAACGTTTACATTTATTAAATTCCCAAAAATTTAACAAAATATGAATATACCTACCTACTCGATAGAAAAGACATTGCTTCAATAAACATATCTAAAGAAAAAAAAACATAAATGTCCTGTCTAGAATGAAGTAATTGCTCTTATACTAGATAATAGTAATAATAGTCGTTACACATAATGAAATTTTCTAATTCAGCATCTATTATCACTATTCAAACTACCTATAAATTGATTTTTTCACGAGAATTGTCTTGATAATAATAGTTTCTTTATCTACGACATCGCGAGTTTGCTATGCATATTGGCACAACACAGACAAAACTAGGTAAATTTTTGTCGCTATAACAAAACTATATAAACAGAAAACACTATAAGCGCGCTGTAATAATTGTCACTGCGGGTCGTTGCAATTCCAATGCAGTTTGCGCACAAATTTACTTAAACGATAATTTTATGGAAATTGCATCGAAGTCAAGCAGCCAACCAACAAATTAAAGGCGATTTTTATACGGTAAAGTCGCCGGAACCTCGCAAGCACCCGCAAACTGCGCTCCGCACGTCCCGCAAAACGGCAAACTTTACGTTTATAGAACGCTGTAATTTTCCCATTTCTGGCTATAGCAACGGCCGACGTAGGTTCAACAAAGGCATCGTAGACCATAGTAACGAAGTTTTACGTTGATGCTGCTCGCCTATGACCTCCCTACCTTCGTAAATAATAACGCATTGTACATATAATCAACGTGGATTGGCTGGTTTATGGACCATTGTTTTTATGGTACATCATGACTTGCGGACATTTTTACTAGCACTTTCTGTTGTACTTCAGGCATCTTATATTACCGGTAAACACAAACTAGGATATAAATTGAAATTTACTGGATTTTTTTTTGTCGGCACAGGCAATGCAGTGAAACCTGCTGACAAATACTTAAACAAAAGAGTACGTATTCAGTAAATCTTCAGTTATGTGAGAGCTTCTTTTCCGTATTCAATTACTACATGAAAATGGTCCCAAGATTCCACTTTGGGGTTTCTGTTTTCGGTATACTGCCCCGAAGTTGAAGCGTGAAGTTGAAGTGTGTGAGTTTGAGATATAGCTTTTTCTCTCAATTTGTAGTTTGTCATCGAAGTTGAATAAGTGTTGAATAATCGTTGTTCTTTGTCTGCTTTTGTGGTTAATAATTATCTAACTGTCGGACTTTACTTTGTTTATGGTGTTAACAAAATGGCATTACTCACAGAATGCGAAAGAATAGAAAGAAGACCAAGTCTGACAACTAAAGCTACAAACTGGGAAGCATTCAAAGCAAGCTTAGAGCAGAACATCAACTTGTCAGTTTCACTCAAACCTCCCGAAGAATTGGAAGACGTAGTGCAGAGTTTCCATGGCGATATACAGGAAGCTGTGTGGTTAGCTACACCCCAAATAAGTTCCCATATCAAGAATAGCCACATTTATCCTTTAGAAGTCAGAAAATTGATAGCAAAGACGAGAAAAGTTCGCAAACGTTGGCAAACTACAAGAGACACCATAGTTAAGACAGAACTAACTAATATGGTATGGAAACTTCGCAAACTTACCGAAGAAATCAAACAGCAAACTATTGGTCGGTATTTGGAGAGGCTAAGCAATGACTCTGCTACGGACTTCTCTCTATGGAAACCCACCAAAAACATAAAGCGACCGATAATGCAAATTCCCCCGATAAGAAAGGAAGATCGATCTTGGGCCAGAAGTAACAAGTAATAAGGCCGATATCTTTGCCGTTCACTTGGAAAGACATATACACCGAATGAAACTCATACCCCTGAACTTTCCGAATCTATCACCTGGACAGCACTGGAGTCAAAGCCTATACCCCATATTTCACCAAAAGAACTTATGACCGAAATCCAAACCAACCTCAGTTCGAAAAAGGCACCGGGATTTGACCTGATATCAGGAGCCCTGCTGAAGCAGCTACCGAGAAAAGCCGTGATAAAGTTGTTAACATTGTTCAACACTGCACGTAGGTTAAGATATGTGCTCTCATTCTGGAAAGTGGCTGAGGTCATCATGATACCCAAACCCGGTAAATCGCCAAATGATGTAGCCTTCTACAGAGTTATATCTTTATTACCAACCATTTCAAAACTGTTTGAGAAATTACTTATCAAGAGAATATACCCAATTCTTGTGAAAAATCAAACTATTCCATCACATCAATTCCGCTTTCGAGCTCGACATTCAACAATCGATCAGGTATACCGAAATACCGACGTTATAGAAAAGGCTCTTGAAGAAAAGAAAATTTGCTGAGCAATATTTTTAGACGTGGCTCTGGCTTTCGATAGGGTGTGGGCATGATGGACTCTTTGAGAAACTGGAACAGCAGCTTCCTACTGAATATACAGAACTGTTAAAATCATATCTGAAAGATCGCCACTTCAGGGTGAAACAGGATGACGAATGCTCCTCGCTACGCAATATCAATGCCGGAGTACCACAAGGAAGTGTATTGGGACCACTTTCGTACCTACTATATACTTATGATATTCCTGTTCCGGGAGAAAGCACAGTGGCAACATTTGCAGACGACACGGCTATTTTGGCGATTAGTGATAGTGTCGAAGAAACAACTGTACAATTACATATAGCTGCAAACAAAATCAACCTCTGGACAAAGAAATGGCGCATCAAACTAAAAGAAGGAAAATCATGGAACTTGAGGATAAGCCGCATTCAACTCGTCGAAACGCCTCACAAATGTGATCTAGTTCAGGTTAAATTGGTCCATAAATTAGCAGAAAATTACTTTGATCATAGACAAGAATTTTGAATATTTGTGGTAAGTTCCAATATTCGCGTGGCGTATAATAATTTTTTATGATACAGCAACTTTTTGTTTACATGGGACTGTCAATAGGCTTAATAATTGTCAATATTGGGCTAGGGAAAATCCTCAGTAGATGCAGGAAGCCAGTACCCACTATCCACATAAGTATGGACAGGACTTGCTGGTTACAGAATTGTAGGACCATTCTTCTTCGAAATTCATTTAACTGGTGAAACCTACCTTTATGCAATTTGAACCAGTACCTGTTTTAGCAATATTATTTCGGAATGAAAACGACCCTAACTTACCAAACAATAATATCTGGTTGCAACAAGATGGTGGTCCGCCCCACTACACTGTTCTTGTGCGAAATTATTTGGACAAAGTGTTCCCAGAAATATAGATAGGAAGAAGACACCCAATGGAATAGCCAGTTAGGTCCCCCTTATAATTTCCTTCTGTGAAGCACTGATAAGTTTTGTTTGTTTCTCTTCACTCTTAGCAAATGTTGGAATCAATAAAAAGGGATTCACTTTTCGGGCTTCCATTGGCATATTGAAAATTGTGCTTTAGAAAATAAAGTTTTATTGGTTTTTATTTAATACAACAATTATATAATCCGTTTTATGCTGGCGTTTGTCCAGTTGGTGGAGTCCTATAGGCTTCTTGAATAGACGTTGAGGACGATAACTCTTGTAAATTGTACCTAGAACGACGTTTCCACCAAATGCACGTAATATACTTAATAAGCTTAATAATCTTTAGAACAACGTTCTTGACCAGGCTCCACTTCACGACAAGTACACAAAATATGGCAATACCTAGAAATAAAAAGCTATTGAATCAAACTCAACAGTAATTTTACATCCAATAAATTATGGATACGTTTTTTTCTACATCGCACAGCGGTCGAAAATGCAAATCTAGCCGTTCAAAATTATTTTAGCGCTATGGTCCAAGGAAAAGGTAACAAAAATCCAAAGTAAAATTATGTTTGTGTATTTGTGGCTATGTATTTCGAGATAAACTCTCGTCTTCAGGCTATACGTCGTAAAAATGAAGGTTGGTCACATGTCAGATATATTTGCAGGTTGACCAACCTTCATTTCTATTTTGAAACTCTAAAACTGAGTGCAGTTTTGACTCCTTCCGGTACATTCCGGAAATGATAATTGTTATAATTAAAGTCTCCAGGGTGGGTTAATTCATGTTAGTTTCTTCTCGAATCTCTGTGACGTCATATAACCAGGAAAAACTTTATTTCTCAACTTCAACCCTGTCAAAAACAACCCCATTGTTACTTAGATATTTTTAACTATTTTTCGTATAATTACAGGTGCATTATTGTTATACTCACTAGGTTTCAGAACTTTAAAACTAAATTTGTATCTACACCACGCCCAAAACCAACCCCATAAGGGGCTAGATTTCTTTTTACTACTTTTCCTGTATTTGACGATATATCAAATAACCATACTCACAAGATTTCTGAATTTTCACGCCTATGATATGTTTCAACCCCCTTAAAACATCCCCTATATGGCTGAGATATTTTTAATATCGTCTTGCCTATTTAGCGTTGTGTGCGAAACAAAATATAATTTTGATCAGCTAAAAGTGCAAGCTTGACCACTGTGCGTCCTACATTAGAGTTAAACATACCTTCTAGTGATTCGATGACACCAATAAAAAATGGTTTGATTGACATCTTGGTTAAATCGCCAATATGATAAAGGCTGTTGAAAATGGATAAAGATTTCAGTAGTCCCATTAGTAGAAATAATTTAAGCGTTAGAGATGTGTATAACGCAACTATTTCTTTCTTTTTGTCTGCGTCCCTGGCCGAGTCTTTCATCTTTCGAATATTATTCTTTGCTTCAATTATGTGGTACATTGTCAGTACATAAAATACCAAATTGACAACGGTTAATATAACGTTAGGTATCACCCAGAACACAATAACGAAGTATTTTCTTTCTAAACAATAAAAGAAAACCCATTACTACTATATTATTATTAAAACCCATTATGAAGTATTACTATATTATTGTTCAATTAACAGTCGGCGGCCTAGGTACGTTTAACAAATACCACTTTCTTTCTGAATCGAATGGTATATATTTACGACCATCTTAAAATTAATTGTAATTTACGCTTATTTCGCATTGCACTAACATAGTTATCATGTATTTTTTTCGCAGCCTGTGTTTTACTAATTTCTAAAACTTGATATAATAGGTTTTCCCTCCATGAAAAGGGGTTATACTTAGACCCTAAAGCCTATTTGGCAGTTTGCTATAATAAATCTAAGAAATATATCTTCTAGAGTACAAAAACACTAATAGCTCAATATTTTTTGTAGATACGACGGCATTTTACTTTTGAAGAGCAATACACGAATGAAAATACATTTCATTCAAATAATAAAAATACTAATAAAATATCGTTTTGTGAAACGTCAGAAGTTTGTATCCAAAATAAGAAGAGGTTCTGACGTCATTTGGTGCCTGGGTGGGCATTCGACCTAATTTATACAGTGGCGTAGATGTTTTTGTAATATTGGGGTAAATTGGGATGCGTTCATAATATCTACTCCAAAACATAGCTTCAATAGAGCATAGTTCCATAGCCTGTGGTGATGATTGGTACTAAAAAAATTGTTGTGGAAAAATTCTGATCGATTTTGGCTTGATACTGGTTGATTCTAATGAATTATAATGAAATTAACGCACACGAGTTTGGAAACACGTTATGGTAAGATTACCGCATCAATATTATGTATATATTCAAAAGGTTATAGCTAAGAGAATTTTCTCACTGTAGTCGTATGTATGTTATATATGTTAGTTTATATACCTATACATTATGTCCGAAGATATGACGACGACCAGTGTGCTCTTCAATACCAGACGACCACATGTCATAGAAAGAACATGTTGTACATATGTTCAGAGTTCCAATAAGAATAAATATTAAGTTTATTATTACGATGTGTGGTTTTAATAAATAACCTATGAGATATAACATGATGTCAGGTGTGGAGTTCTTCAATAATTTCTCGTTCCTGCCATTTTTTTATCTTTTTTTCTAAACAACACTCTGTCTCCTATTCCCTCCTTCCACCAGACTCCTTCTTTTGCGATTATTATATTTCTTTTGTTTATTTTGTTTACTTATAAACTGTGTATTCACAAGCTTCCTATTTAAAACTTTTGGCATTAATAATATTTTCTACACGAGGAAGATTGTCTTTTAATCTTTTTGAGAACAACACTGGATCAGGGGTTAAATTCAAATCAGGTAACGGACAGGCAGAATCAGTAGTACGAATAGCAAACATCACGACAAAAGCAGCAAACATAGAACATAAAAGTATAGGTGAATATCTTCTGAATTATAGAAACTGTCAATTGCGTGATTTGAATTTATGTATACCCTGCTGAATTGTTGTTCTCAAAAGATTAAAAGACAATCTTTCTCGTGTAGAAAAATTATTAATGCCACAAGTTTTAAATAGGAAGCTTGTGAATACACAGTTAATAAAAATATTATAATCGCAAAACAAGGAGGTCTGGTGGATGGAGAAATAGGAGATAGAGTGTTGTTTAGAGAAAAGATAAAAAATGGCAAGAAGAAACAATTATTGGAAAATGTAAATAGCTTAGATCGTTCATAATTGAAAACAGCCAACAAAATAGATATAAACGAACTAGACAACACTTCTTATTAAAAAATAGACAACATTTCAATTATGGAAAGGATCTGAACTGTACTGATAATAGAGACAAGGCGTATTTTAATATTAAAGGTATAGGGACGAAACTTCATCTATAGAAGTGTGATGACTTAAGACTTACAGCTGAAAGAAGTTTTGTTCAAAAGGGCCCAAAGGAGGTTTACTCCTAGCATTTTCAACAGTTTTGCAAATGATCCGTAAAATCTGCGATTTCGTCAAAATAATTAAATAATAAATGAAAATACAGGAAATTTTGTATAATATATGTGTATGACAATTTTTTGGTAAAATTATTAGTTTAGCTACATGAGCCAATTTTAACTGAAAGTCATGCATAGCAGCGGCCTCTATTGGTCGCTCTGAGTATTATACGATAAATAGTTTAGTGAAGTGTTAGCAGTTTTTATTCGAACCAGCGCTAACCCGACTACACCCATCGATCAAATAGAATATTTTGATAAAAGCATTCTACTTGATCGAGATCACTCGTATCTGCATTACAGCTATTTAGTTTGCCAGGATTTGACAGACATTTTAATTCTATTGATAGTATTGTTATATCTTCAGCGTTTGACACTGCTGTATAGTATGATATAGTTATGTGCCCGACCGCATGAGATTTGTTTATTTACTTTTAAAATGTGATACGATTACACCTTTGATCACATTCGCTTCATTTTATTTAATTCTCTTCTTATCCATTTTTATAAATAGTTGTTTTTTTTTCAGAAGACGTAGCGTGACAAAGCTGTGACTTCAATTTATTTTCAGTTTACACATAAGATTTAGCAATTTCCATTCGTTGACACTTCTACATTTTTGCTCTTTTTGTATCCTAGCATATGAATTCCCTGATATCTAATATTGCTCGCGCCGTGCTGGAGTCAAAGTGGGGGTACCCTCTTCTTAATTTGAAACAACTCAACCTACTATGTTTTAAAACTGCAATTATAATCCTACTTGGTCCTAATCCTGTCTTTGTCTAGTCATTTGATCCGGCGGTCGTGCCTACGGTAATATTGGTAGAGTAATATTGCGTAGCATATGCAACAAAAATAATAGTTTTTTATGACCGCTGAACTTTTATGTCGGCCGCCGACCATATAGTTAAAGAAGTATGTTGACTTACTCAGATGAACAGCAGTCATGATGTACCGATAAAACGCTTCTTCGTAATGAAGTGCAACTATAATTAAGGGCAATAGCCAACCATATAAACTGTACCAAAGATACTTCTTTATGTTCCTCAACTTTAAGTCGACCTTGTTACTCTTTATTGATCTGCAAACAAGTAAAGTAGATGCGTTAATAATAATCGAAATTTAATTGAAATTAAGTTACTTGCCGAAGACTGATCCAAATATCAAAGGACATCGTGTTCATCCACGTCCTGTGTGAACATTGTTCAAAAAAGTTACCCCCTGAAAATTTTCGGAACAATTATAAAGAAGGACGCAAATGATTAAGAACAATAAATCAAAGAAATCTGTATAAAAACAAAAACATACAATAGCCGAAGTTTTGTATCAGTCCTGTTGTCGTTTTGTACACAATGTGAGAAACAAATCCAATGACATACGTGAAACAAACCGACAGTATAATCATATGGATGACTTTTTCCATCTTGTACTGAATGCCATATAAAATCACAGTGGTCACCAAACATATTCCGGAAACCAAAGAGGCCAAACCAAGTGTGTACTTAGTAGCCCTAGTCCAATCGGTCTCAACAGGTCTAACGAACGGGTTTGGAACGCACAGATGCACTATTGGTGCTGGATTGTACTGGTTGTCGTCATCCACTTTTACATCCATGCAATATAGCGACGAATCCAGGTAGTAATTAAGAACAAACCATGTAACAAGGCGATCCTTCAGAAAAGCACCTTCGTAGTCAATTGTATAATTTATGCCTTCAGCTCGCATAAACGTACATCCATTTTCTTCCTGTTGCCTCAAATCTGTCTCTCGGATACCAAACCTTTCGGCAACTAAATATAGAAGTTTTCATGAAATACACATACAGACTAAATAAGAAAATGCGGGTAGCCACAATTACTTTGTTCGCTGAAGTCTAGTCAGTTTAGACGCCCATCATTAAGAGGAAGCCTCGTATAGATGTCAGAAAAATTAGGAAAGCTTCGGGATTTTATCTGAAAAAAACTATGCAATATTTTTATTTCAAATCTTTACTGTACATTCTTGATTATTTTAAGAATACCATAAAATTTTTGTTATTGCAAAATTTTACTTAAAGGCGTTGTAAAAAATAATAACATTGATGACTTTTTGTTTTCTTCTCAATCGCCGCGTGATTTTGTGTCTGCTGTATCTTTCTGAAACGTACCAACATGATTTTGTTGTTGTTATCATACCAATATCTCGTCCACTTACGTAATTTTAAAGTATAAAAAAAAGTGCAACAAAATGGCGAGCTCTAGAAAAAAAAATTTAGATTTTTTTTATTATTATTGCAAAAATGGTTATATATTGTTTTGTTGCAAAATCCACTAGGTATGTCAACTTGCCGATTAAATTATCTTTCAAATGGTTTTTTTATTCATATACGTTGAAAACTCGCCGAATAATTTAACGGGCCAACACGGAAATGTAACAAAAACATGTTTCCGAGAAAAATGCGATTGATGTTAGCGGTAGGCGAAAACGTATTTTTACTTTACTTTACATTTTCGATGTTTTTGCTATTCAGCCATGCCTGGGCCATAAAAGAGTCATCTTCGCGGCCAAATCCCCCCATAGCAGGGTGCCTTTGTATTCGAGGACGTTCCGAACGGCCCCCACTGTTATCTGCTCAGCGCGCCGAATGACCTTAGCGAAAGTACCTATATCTAAGCAACCGCTTGGAATTTAGGTTTGAAATTTTAACAGGATATTTTGAAATGATATACTTTCGTTTTATACAGTCATTTTTTCGACCCATCTGTACGAGGCTCCCTCCTTAAACATCGTAAATTAAACGAAAATTAAACTCAACTGAACCAGTTATAAAGAATTGATAACATGAGTGAGCATCAAATTCCATAATAAGAAAAACAATGGCACGTAGCTAAAACTTGACCATTTCCAAGATTTGTCCCTCAGAGGGTTAGTGTGTTTTGTAACACTCACCTTGCTCTTTTTGCCGAAATGCAACACAACTTCTGTAACTAGGTATGTAGTCAAGTGTATGCTATTAAAATATACAAGTTTTTGAAAAATCCCATACAATACAAGGGTGGTATATAAAACAATTTTGTCTTCTGAAGAACGTTAATCGAAAACGCCGAAAAATTCCCCTGTAAATATGTGGGACTGAAGGTGATTCCTTTCCGCCATATTCGGTAACAACGGCTACCTGTACAAAAAAATGCATTTGTTTACTATAGAGTATAGAGGGTTAGAAGGTATATCAATTTTATCCCATGTTTCACCCTCACCAGACCATAGAAAAGAACATATTGACAAATAAAACTTCTTCAAAAGATAGGCAACATGTAGTCAAAATTAGCGAATTTCGAGATATTGTTTCAGAAGAAACACGTATGATTTACCAACGTTTGAGTAGGTATATAGTTACCTACATTGTGGATTTTACGTAATTCGACCATTCAATAATTTACACCTTTGTTTAAATTGTTACGTTTCGCTTTATTATTCAAAGCTTCTTCAGACAATACTACAAAACAACATCCAAATTAGAATCAGAAAAAAAAACAAAAGATTTCATTAAAGAAAAACTATAAAACTTACAAAAATGATGAATTAGACGAATTTGACAACAGGCAGTACATCATCAAGCAATTCAAGCTACATCGAACACAGGTACATAAGTTCTAACATCCTTAACCACTAATTTAGCATTAATAAACGGAATGAATGGCACTAAAGTAATGGTTGTTTGATATTACGTAAGGCACTTCTCGGAAATGGTCAAGTTTTAGGTTCGTGCAATTGTTTTTCTTATTGCAAAATATGATGGTCAATCATGTTTTCAATAAGTAGGGTAGGGGATAGCTTGGCTCAGCACATAAATCGTTTCACATACAGATTTGGTCGTTTTTCTATACCTATAATTTGAAAATGCAAACTCGTACTGAAATTATATATAGGTATACATTTTTTGTGGTAATAAAATTTTTTATTTGTTGAGTTGAGTTGAACTTATCAATATTATTGGTGTTGGCCGGTAATTGCTGATGGTGTTTAATTAATTTCAATAATAATATCATCAACCATTTAGTAAACATTTCAATATGATTTACAGGACATTTTCTTGAGGTATCTTTTTCATAGGCTGCTGAAGTTGACTAGACTACTTAACTAACCGATTAATATGAACAAAAATGTAAACTAATGGTTTACTTTATTTTATAAATGAAACTACTGGAAGTAAATGAAACATGACAATTATAAGTAAAGTTGACACACACACCTGGTCAAAAATATGAAATTTCTACTTCCATTAGTTTCGCTCACCTCCATTAAACTATTGTGTAGGCACCTTGTAAGTGTGGTTGTAGCATCACATTGAAACCATTTGAATGGTTATCAGGTTTGCAAATTCCAAATTGAGTATCATCCTCAAACAGGACTTCTCCTTTTGGACAACACTTCTTAATACAGAGAATGCCATCTGGTTCATCGCAAACATCACTTTCCAAACATACTCTAAGGACGAGGTCCTTATTCTCCGTATTATCCAGACAATATCGATCCCAGGTATATTTGGAATTTTCATAAGTAATAGTCCCATTTTCACCAGTTTGTAAAAACTGTTTCAGATGATCGTTTGAGTATACTTGGTCCAGCATAACCTCACAGTCACTCAGGCTTGATTCTAACATAGGATTTATGGATAATTCTTCAGTTTCCACGGAACTTACACATATGTGTTTGGAAGTATCGTAGAAGAACTGAGACGGACAACATTTTTGGTACCACCCTTGGTCACCGAAGGATATGACATATGTTGTATTATTAGTGAAAGTTGGCATGTCGGTATATTTGAAGTAATTATCCTGTGTTTCTCCATAGCAAAATAAAACATTTAACAGAAGTAAAAACGTGTGATACATGATGACTCATCAGATCTAAAAATAATGTGGTTCGCAGTAAATATGTATTTTCCGTTTTAGCTTATTATTAGATACGGTTTACTTACCTCATTTATACAATTACGCCAACTAGACACGTGGTCTGTACACACCACAAACTACTGTATTACAGTATAAACTACAGTACAAATATACTAGCGTAGAAAGCACCTCTATTCATGAACACAAGAGAGAACAAATATAGTGAGAGATTTCAAATCATACATCGATACGGGTATTTTGTGAAACAAAGAATAATCCCGCTCACCTTGAATATTAAACCAGCAATAACACAAGATTCACTTGTTTACAAAATCTAGAAAAAACCCAATCTTTTTGCATTCCACCATAGGTTGACAACGGTGCCAAAATTATGGTAAAGCATTTCCAGAAGTTGTATTTCTTCAGTCGGCTCAATTCTATATCAAAATTGTTAACGCTAGTAACCGTGAAAGTTGTTAAATGCCAAGGTCAGTACGTACACAAGATCTTTGAGGAAAGTTGCAATTAGTCTTAGAACAACTCACTGGCTACAATATTTACTAACTGAGTTGAGAAGTGACCACTACGAACCTGACAGTTGAAGAAGTTTGCAACTGGGTTACCTGATTACCTTCAGCTTATTAATCGCAACTAATTTATATGGGAAATGAATAAGTTTTCAGGGTTCCGATTATAGGTCACCCAAGATATTTAGACTGCGTTTAAGCAAACCAATTTTAGATTAGGACTGTTTACTTTCGTCTTGCAAATGAAATAAACTCGGGCTGGACTAGAAAACAATAAATTCGTAAATTTTGTATAGAAATCCATGTTTTCAAATTATAACAATGCTCTCTTTGGCTAGAAGCTTTGGCTGGAAGCCGGTCGTCCAAATTAAGACCGCAAACAGTCGTATAACACGTCGATCTTTGTCTACGCCTGCTATTTCAAGGCTGGATAATCGCGATCGGACTTTTTGACATTCCTATAGATTAAGGAGAGGGGAATCGAATGATGTTGGTTTTATAAAGATTGAACGAAGCAACAATGAGATACAACCTATTGAATATACCGATTTTTGCTAATATTTTGTGTCACCTAATCAGTTATTAATTAGTTAGGGATACTAATTTGCATATTTCGGATCGGACTTTTGTCTCTATACACGTAATTTCCCATAAGGGGGGCTGGAAGCCGGTCGTCCAAATTAAGAACGCAAACAGTCGTATAACACGCCGATCTTTGCCTACGCCTCCTATTTCAAGGCTGTATAATCGCGATCGGACTTTTTGACATTCCTATAGGTTAAGGAGAGGGGAATCGAATGATGTTGGTTTTATAAAGATTGAACGAAGCAACAATGAGATACAACCTATTGAATATACCGATTTTTGCTAATATTTTGTGTCACCTAATCAGTTATTAATTAGTTAGGGATACTAATTTACATATTTCGGATCGGACTTTTGTCTCTATACACGTAATTTCCCATAAGGGGGGCTGGAAGCCGGTCGTCCAAATTAAGAACGCAAACAGTCGTATAACACGCCGATCTTTGCCTACGCCTGCTATTTCAAGGCTGTGTAATGGCGATCGGACTTTTTGACATTCCTATAGGTTAAGGAGGGGGGAATCGAATGATGTTGGTTTTATTAAGATTGAACGAAGCAACAATGAGATACAACCTATTGAATATATCGATTTTGGCTAATATTTCGTGTCACCTAATCAGTTATTAATTAGTTAGGGATACTAATTTACATATTTCGAATCGGACTTTTGTCTCTATACACGTAATTTCCCATAAGGGGGGCTGGAAGCCGGGCGTCCAAATTAAGAACGCAAACAGTCGTATAACACGCCGATCTTTGCCTACGCCTGCTATTTCAAGGCTGTATAATCGCGATCGGACTTTTTGACATTCCTATAGGTTAAGGAGAGGGGAATCGAATGATGTTGGTTTTATTAATATTGAACGAAGCAACAATGAGATACAACCTATTGAATATACCGATTTTGGCTAATATTTCGTGTCACCTAATCAGTTATTAATTAGTTAGGGATACTAATTTACATATTTCGGATCGGACTTTTGTCTCTATACACGTAATTTCCCATAAGGGGGGCTGGAAACCAGTCGTCCAGATTAAGAACGCAAACAGTCGTATAACACGCCGATCTTTGCCTACGCCTGCTATTTCAAGGCTGTATAATCGCGATCGGACTTTTTGACATTCCTATAGTTTAAGGAGAGTCGAATCGAATGGTGTTGGTTTTATTAATATTGAACGACGCAACAATGAGATACATCCTATTGAATGTACCGATTTTTGCTAATATTTCGTATCACCTAATCAATTATTAATTAATTACGGATACTAATTTACATATTTCCGATCGGACTTTGCCAGTTTTAGAATGACCGAAGAATGCTCGTTCGAACAGTGTTAGTTAAAAAAAAATGTCAATATCACCACCAATATAAATTCTACAGTTAAAAATGTAACAAGAATTCCATAACCTGTCTGAATTTGGGGCGTTTACCTTACCATCCGTGTCATCTCAATCATCTCTGCGATATTTTATCATTGCTTTTAAATAACTGACCCGGTTAGTTTCTGTTTCATGACAGCTACGCGACCAGCAGGCGGTTTTTGCCATCTGCAATTTTAAATATTGAGTTTCCAAAAATGCCTTCCGATGCATATTGAAAAACTATATTTTAGAAAATATTGGATCCCATTTTATTGGATAAATAATACAATATTAATACAATATATTATACATTTACAAATATCGGGTTTTCCGGATGAGCAAATACCAAGTGATTGATTAATCCACTATCCTTTTATACAGGGCTAGCCAAAATTACCGGAACACCTAAATAATTCTCCAACGGTAAGAAATTTAAAAAAAATCAAAATTTTTTTGACTTTAGACATTCCATCGTTCAAATATATTTTTAATATACATTCATACGTTCATTTTATTATAGAAATTTCGGAAACTTTTTTTTTCAAATGATACCCTGTATATTTATATATTTTATAATTTTAGGACTAATTCTGAACAATTTTTATTAAAATAATCTTTTTATAAAATGCATCATTTTTGAGTTTTAAGCAATTAATTAAAATCAACACCTACATAACACCTACCAAACGTAAAAAATTTCAGAAACACTCAAACAAACGTTTTTTGACAAGCTATCATTAAAATATATTTTTAATATACAGGATATTCATTTTAGACGAAAATTTAGTAAGCTTTTATTTTTCAAATGGATATTATAAATGTATATTTTCACATTTATAATATTCTAAGACTAACTCTAAACATTTTTATTGGAATCATTTTTTTATAAATTTAATTCTTTTTACTATAAGCAATTAATCAAAACTCCGGAACTTCAAATTAAGAATTTACCTTATCCAATTAATCTTAATCAAACGGATAAACAATTTTTCCTCGTTTGGTACATTAATTTTATTAAATTTAGAACTTTCGGACATGTTATATCACGTATTAGACAATTTTTGCCTGCGACAGTTGGTGTCTACTCAAGTGTCTCCTGGCAGCCACATTGTGGTTATGTATTTTTACTTGACATTTACTTATTATGCAAGCGATATCGCCAATCGTACAAAACTGAAAGTTACCAAAAACTGCTTGCAATAAATTGATTTTATCAGAACACTGTTTTGGAAACTATACTGGAAACTGTTTTGGAACTAATGAACACCTGGTTTCAACAAGCTGGTGGTGCCCCGCCGCATTACGGTGCGCAAGTGCGAAATTATTTAATTTAAATTTTTCTGCAGATGTGGATTGGAAGGAGAGGATCCATTGAATGGCCACCTAGGTCACCGAATCTGCAAATACTAGATTTTTTTATTTGGGGCCACCTAAAGTCCAAGGTTATCACCAATAGGCCGCAAAATGTTGATGCGTTGAAGCAGAGGATAGTGGACGACGTTCAAAGTATTACTGTCGAACATTTAGAAAACTGTTTACGGGAATTTGTTGATTGGTTGGGGCATTGTCAAGCCGCTCAGGGATGGCTGTTTGAAAATTTAATTTAATAGTTTTGTTATTTTTTCTTGAATTTGTTATTATTTATCCGTTCGGTCAAAATAAATGTTTTGGAGTTTTGATTAATTGCTGATAACTAAAAAATGATGCAGATGATGCGATGTACATGATGTTTGATGAGAAAAAGGGAAAGTTTTCCATACGTTCTTAATAAAATAATATTATAATATATATAATATATATTATAATATATATTATAATATATATAATAAAATAATATTATAATACAGGGTGCGACAAAACTCAGTTTACCGATTTGCATATGAGAAAAAAACGCAAAAAAATAATGGCAAAAAAATTATTTCCGAAAAGATATAACATCAAAAATTAAAAAAAAAACGCGCATGCACGAATACCCGACAGCGTAAACTGACTTTTGCCGCACCCGGTATAAACTGAATATTAAAAGTATATTTGAGAAGAGTTTGTTTAAAAAATATGTTTTTTTTACGGTTGGAGAATTATGTAGGTGTTCCGGTAATTATGACCAATTTTAATTAATTGCTTGAAACTCAAAAATGGAGCATTTTATAAAAAGATTATTTTTAATAAAAAATGTTTGGAATTGGTCCCAAAATTAAACAATGTTATAATATACCGGGTGTTCCATTTGAAAATGAAAAGTTTACGAAATTTCTATAATTAAATGAACACTGATTGAATCCTGGATTGTACAAGGTAAAAAAACTTTTGTTTATTTTTTCGAAATTTCTTTGCGTTGGTGTATTATTTGGGTGTTCAGGTAATTTTGGCTAACCCTGTATAATCTGTAATCCGGTAGCCCGTAAATTACAAACGCTCACTGACAATCAAATGGGGCGATGTTTACGATAGCAGTAGCCGATTCCTCATTATTTGCGTTGTATTTTAATTAGATAGACGGCCGCGTGGCGGCGGATTTGCGCCACGAAAAGATTACAATAATTCGACGGCATTGGCAATAAACCGTCGAACTCGAAATGCCATTTATCGGGCAGAGAGTGCATTTCCCGGGCACTTTTAATCAAAATTATATTCAATTCCGGTACAGAGCCGAAGTGATTAACATTGTATTAGCGAGTATTACCGGCCAAATTGTGTCGGACGGTTTTGATATTAGATATTAATGCGATTTGGTAAATTCTCCATGCCTCGCTCTCTGGCTGTTGTAAAGCGTCGAAATGTATTTCGTTACGTCCGTTAATATTTGCGGAATTACGTTACACGGTATTAACTGAAACGCATATGTACGGATTACTATTACATTCTCCGAAGTGATATCCTACAAATTTAGTCAAAGTATGTCAACATTTTGCGAAATATTTTGGACTTGCGATTGCAACGATCATTAGATATCGTGATACCAATGCAGCTTGTTTCGGTTACAGTGACAGCGACATACGTTAGTCAGTTCATATCATCGTAGTCAGCTGTTTGGTGGTTTATGTACAATAAGTTTGGATTGTGGAATCTTTATGTGGGTGTGTTTGTGTAGTGAATCACGTAGTACCAGAGACGGATAGATGCCAATTGTATGCGACAGATGACTTATGTTGGGTGATTCAATTTTTTGGCTCACAATGGGATCTCGCTTATTAATGGAGATAGAACCTATATTTAAATTTGATAGTTTCGTATTTTTTGTGCTGATCAATTATCTGGCAAGAAATTTAACTTATCATTTTTCGTTTTCAAGATATCCGCAAAAAACTGAAATGTTAAGATATTGCCGTTGCCGGTGACCGGTAACGGTCACCATCGTTGCATAAACATATGTTTAATGCCCTTGGTACATAAATAAGTATTATGTAAGGTTATAAAAAAGCCGAATGCGCTATTAATAAATATGTATAATATAAACAATATTATAGGTAATGATCTGTCTAAAAATTGTTTAAATATTTTTGCCACTGATAAAGCAAAAAAATAACACAAATTTGCATAAAATATACAACCAAAGTCTAAGTCATTGGAATCAAAACCATTCTGGCATATATATGAAAAATCCAAGAAAGCAACAAAAGCTAATGACAAAAACAACCCTGCCATCCGTCCAGTATATGACTTTCAGGATTAAAAATTCAAGTATCCTAATTCAGTATTTCAAATGCATAATTTTTTTTTTGTTATTGACTAGAAGATTCGGAGACGTTAAAAAACGTACCCCCTGTGTGTCTTAACTTTTGTATTATTGAATATTTGTCATTTATGTTTATTTTTTTGTTTCCACGTGTCAACATATATCGGCTTTTATCAAGTCTCCCTATACTTAAGGGCCACAATTGTTGAGTTATTTTGACTTTCCTACCTTTTTTGTTGATTTTGTGGCAAAGCTTCAAAGGATATCTTAGATTTTAATTGACGATAACAGTTTCATGTTGGTCAAATCATACCATAAATATGTTCACCAAATAATGGTTAGTACACCATTAGATCTTATACAGATTAATAATTATGTCATTAGTTTTTAGTTTACTTAGTTTCCAAAGGTTGAGTGGAACAATTGACGTTGAAAAGCGCCAAACTGAACTTCGCCTTTTGCAGGGAGGATATATATGCTAGTTGTAGGTGGATAATATGTACCTTTTCGTTGCAATAAAAAGTTAATTATTATTATTATTATTATTGATATACATGGTGTTAAATTTTTTTTAATGGAAGATTTTAAAACTTCAAAAACAACTCTACTTTACACATATTGTATTGTATTGTATCAAATGTACCGGTTCTGTACCATACCGGAGCACAAAGTACCGGTATATCGGTACATTTTTTAATACACATTGAAATAAAATAAAGTACAGTAGAATAAATATGTATTTTTAGTTTAAAATAATATACATAAAGTCCCAACTTAATGTAGTAGGCATGCACAGATAGAAATTATTGGTTAACTGAAATAAATGCGGGTTTGAATACAGGCAAAAATATATTTATTTCTTACAAAGAATGTTTATTAGAGTCAAATACCATTTGCTTGGAGTAAAGTAAGTATATTGTTTTGCCTCAAATAAAAATTCTTTGTAGAAAATAAATATATTTTTGCCTCTAGTCAAACAATATTCATTTGAGTTAATTAAGCAAAAATTCTGTGTGCGGTTTTTATTAAATATGTGAAAGTTTCTTTATCTGTGGTGCTTAAGGTAGATTATGTTTTGCTACCATATGTATTATATATTATAGCATTGGTCCCATTAGCTGTTTTTTGCCTACCACATAAAACGTAAGAAAACGTAGTTTATATGGTCGCATTGCAAGTGCAGCACCGATTATCCGAAGTATATCATCTAATTTTATTTATTTTTTGTTATTATAGAAATTGTTTCACTACGTTAAAAAAAAATCTGATGTGGCCAGGCACATGACTTTATCATACAATATATAAAATTAATAGTTTAGCTGCATGAGAATCTATTTTATTGAGATAAATCGTAGGTATTGTCAACGCATCAGCACTTGACACTACCTACACTACGTCATTAGAATAATAGTTATTTATGTCACAAGTGCCGAAAGTACGGAATAGCGCGGCGACTGGTGATGCGGCGCGTCACCGAAGGCGTCGCCGTCGCATGTGAGCGAGGCGCGCTATGTAGTTTTCGGCAGGAGTGACATCAACGTTTTTTGTGTTGCTTTTTGAGAAATACGTAATACGTAATGGTTATATTTCTGGATAGGAAATGTTAGGTTGATACCTTTTCTACGAAACGTCAAGTTTAAAAAGCTAAATCAAATTCTGACAGATTTATATTCGTTCATGACACTGTAGATGTCACATCCGTACCAACATACTAAAACGTAACTATACTCATCGCTATACTTTATTTACAATTTTCTCAATTATCGTTTTTACAATTAGATAACAACGGGTTGATATTTCTTATCAACAAACAATCAAATTGGCGATCTTATTTTATTTGAATTTTATATTTTCTACTTTGCCGCAGTAGAACGGCAACGTTCCATAGCGGTTCTCCAACCTCTGATGAAATCAGCTGTTTTCGAGTGTGACAGCCATAGACATTTCTGTGGTGACAGCACAAAAAAATATTTGTCAAATCCAGGCTACTTTGAAATTTCATATCAATGCAGATGCGACCGATCTCGATCAAATAGAATTTGCTCTTAAAGCTAAACTATTAATTTTATCAAAAAATATCATAGGCATAAATTATTCAAAATTTCCTCTACTTTAATTTATTATTTACCTATTTTGTCGAAATTACAGAAATGGCGGCTCATTTGCAAAATCTTTCAAAAAGGCTTAGAATAAACTACCAGTTCCTTTGGACCCCTTTCAACCAAAAGCTTTTCAGCTCTAAGTTTGGTAACAAAACTTCTAAATATGAACTTTCGTTCCGATACCTTTAGTAGTTTCTCCGGAATCGTCGCCACAAAAATCGTTTACACACAGCCATACATACGCACAGACACACACACACACACACAGACATTTTTTTGTACCTTGGTCAAAAATGTTCAGGGGACCCAAAAAGACCTATTTCCGCTAAAATCTCAATTTTTTTTTTCGGCATGATTACAATACTTTAGCATACTGCGTATGATAAAGTAAAAAGATCATTCATTATACTTACTGTATTTCCAGCCAGAGTTGGTACGTGCATTCACATTCAACAGAATGCCAACCGATAGTACGACAAAAAACCGCAAAAATTTAACAATTGGCAAAATAACACTGGACAACTTTCGCCAAGTATAGGACTATATAAAGTATCATACCACCCATGGTATAGGAACTACTTGATTCACCAAGGTACCTACACCAGTGTTTTCCAGTAATTATTGGGGATTATGAATGTATTTTTCCGAAGAAAATATCACTGCTATACTATCACAAACGGAACTACTTGTTTCACCTTGGTACACCACCTCGGTTACCCACAGAACCATCAGTGTTTTCCTTGTTTCTAATCTGTATGTAGGAAGCTACCGCTGAAGGTGCTTTTTTTCAAATTTGTCGTAAATTCCGCAGTATTAAAACCAGTGTTACAAAGTTCGCATTTTACACCCAACTTCTTTTACACTTTCCATACTCTACTCGACGAACGTGGTATGTTTGTATGTATTTTTCTTGTAAAAAGCACTATGGCTAATGGATTTAATCACTTTCGCACTCAAAGATTTGCACACCAAAGTTAGGTTAAAGTTTAGTCGGTATTTCCCTAATCGTTTACTGACACTGTAAAAGAACACAAACACAACTTCCTTCGTTGAAATCAGTGTCACTTGTAAAATAAACTTATATTGGTTTGCCGCTAGAGTACGCTAGTTGTTGGCAACAACAAATACCGCGATACAATATCGACCAAAAACGTATCGTATCGTACCCGTATTGGATGCTATGGTACTGGTAGAAAATATCTGGTATCGGAATGTAAAGTACCGGTATTTAAAAATATCGTATCGTATCGAACATCCCTATTCTACATTAATGGAAAACCTCGTATGTTAATACACTACTCGAAAGAAAATCTTGGTGTCTATCTATAATTGATACAGAAGCGATTCAAAAATACACAAATAGGTTTTCTTTTTTTATTGGTCTTGAAACTGCATGCATTTTTTGTATATCTACATAACACAATGCGATGGAAACGTAAACAAAAAACAATAAATAATAATAATAATGTTTGAAATATCAAAAATTATTTACCTATTGGTAATAAATGTAATATGAAATTCTAATCACAACAAACTCGGTATTTAAACGTAGGTACTTCCAACGATACCAAACCACAATTAAAATTCAACGAGACAGAATAATTCCCGCGTTTAAAACCATCGACCGAACGACACGACGCGATTCAATTCTAATTTAACAACTCATTTAACAATAAAAAACCTTAACAACCCACTCGGTCCTATCGGATCGAGATCGGCGCCATTACACACGTTTCAATTCTAACCAGAATTCAATCCGTTCTCGGCGTCCTTTTTTAAACGTCAATATAATCGAACCGTGTGCCGTGCATGCACTCCGCCACTCCGATCTTACACGCCGATTATGAAGGCGAAGGCATGTACGAGGAATTTATTATACATATCGGTTATTGTCGTATAATAATCGTTAGATTCGATCACAATAACGAGTCGCCCTTGGTTGCGCGCGAGGTCGGATGGCGTTGCGCTTGTAATCAAGACGCGTATGACAACTGGTACGTGTGAACAATTTGCTGCGAAGCGTCGATACGCGACCCGTTCAAAATCTGATACGCGAGATATCGATATACATAAACATGAAGGCGACGCCGGTGCTGGCTGGTGAGATGAATTCATGCGTGCGTAAATATATGTGCATGGTAACGTTACGCTGACTTCTATGGATGTTGAAGGGAGGTGTGGGTTTCGCATTGCATGAGAATCGTAATAAGAGTTGAACTGTAACGTTGTTGTCAAAATTATAAGAGAAAACAATTTTTTTAATGATTATTGTTTAATGAATGATAAATATTGATATGTAGGTAAAAGCTGAATCAAGCACACGACGTTGAATTACTAAATAGAATCATGGGAAGGAATTAATTGGTAGTATAATTCATTTGATCATCTATAGTAGCAATAGACAAAATGTACATGTGTCCTCACACACCAAATAAAATTTATCAATGAAGAATTAGGTAGGTTCCTCGTTTTTTGAATCACTACAGTCTTATTTTTTTGTATTATTTGCTGATGCCAAGTGAGTTACCCTAACAAATGAAAGACGCAAAAACATAGGAACTCTCAAACGAGCGAAAACAATCTGTTTCTTGTATCTTTGGAACACGTTAACTATAGGAGACTACCTATTCGCCCAGTATTTGTCTAATACCATGTAATTTTATTAACATTAAGTTTGATAAATCACTTTCTTGTCATTTAAGATTAACTTCATATTGAAACGGAAGGGATCTAGAATTTTAGGCCTCTACAAGAACGTTGAACTACGTTGAAGAAGCGGACAAGGGCCTCTTAAACTTTCAATATTCATTCAAAAATTCTGGATGGAAAACTCCTAACATTTGTAATATTGTTAAGGGGAGGTTTTCATGTAGAGACCTAAAAAGTTGCTCAACTTTGGGACAGCTTTTCAATTGTAAGAGATATCAATGTTTTATCTTTTGCTATGTATATATATATGGAACGACACTAACATGCAGTGAAAACACTTCCACCAGATGACCTCAACTTTATTACAATCCACGATTTTTCAATAAATTTAATATGTGTGCATGATTTTTATTTTCGAAAATTTAGTAGAGTTCTGAATTCAATAATGTTAAAGTTGTGTGACATAACACTAGAAAACGTGAGAAATATTAACAAGACTGGGGAATGTGGAGATTGTGTCTGGAAAGTGCATCGATATATTTATTTGCACTACTAAATACATATCCGGGCTCAAAAGATTCCTATCACTAACGTTTGCGAAAAATTGAAAGCGTAATGTTGAAAATGGTGATTTTGGTCATGTTTGTAAACATATAGAGCATAAAGTAACTCGATGCCGTACAAAATTCAAAAGTGACTTAAAGTAAGTTGTTTCTTTGTCCGTCTGCCTGATATCCTAAATGTTTCCTTATTTGGTTTCATGTGATATAAATTCATAAAAAGTGTCAAAATCACATGTGTTGGTATTTTGACCTCAGCTTTATCGAAAGCCTTACGTGATAGAAAACTGTTGTGCACAAATTCGTCTTCAGAGCTAAGAAATCATCAAAAACGCTCTATATTATACAATTTTCAATTGTTATTTTTCCTCTAAAATTTGATTTTATAACACTACAAAAATAGTGGACCATCATTTCATTCAGATAATTATAATTTGAAAAACTAGAAAAAAAGTTGACGCAGACCTGTCAAAAACTGTGGTATCTAGGGTGATTCTAAATACACTGGCTTATACCATAAAATACGCCATAACTCTACTTTTTGGTTCTCATCATTCGGATGATTAACCACGTTTGAAGCCAGAAACTCTTGAAACCCCATGGCTCTCTTTTACTTTATTTTTTAGTATTAATAATACAGTAAATATCGTGCAACTATGTTTTAAGTAATGCCACAAGACGGTAAAACAATAAACAATAAAGAGAACATCAACCGAAGACTCGCAGAAAAACAAAAGCAAACCATATTTCAAGATAACGCGCAACAAGAGACATCAAATAACCAAAAATACAAAGTCGCATATTTGAAAAAAAATTGATGAAAGGGAAATCGGTGAAATAGTGCGAGAACTGAAAGAAAATAAAGCTCCTGGCTTCGATAATGTATCAACAAATATCATAAAGGAAAACAACATTAAACTCACACCATTAGTTAAACTAATGAACGACACCTTTGATAAAGGAATTTTTCCAGAATACCTTAAACAAACCATCGTAAAACCTATCCATAAGAGCGGAGACAGGAAAAAGATAGAAAACTACCTCCCAATAGCCCTCACGTCAACACTATGTAAAATCATTGAAAAGGTACTGCACAAAAGATTAGGGCAACATCTGAAAAACAGCAAGATTATCAACGAACGGCAGTATGCATTCCAAAAGGGGTCAGAAACAACGTCTGCCGCCTTAGACTTGATTGATGATGTAAAACAAAGTTCGCACCGGAAAGAAAAAAAAACTGCGTGCATAATCATAGATATGAAAAAGGCGTTCGACACCATATCTAAACATAAGCTACTAGAGAAATTGGAGAAATTTGGAGTAAGGGGACATTTTCGAAATATTATTAAAACCTATATAAAACAACGCCCACAAATTACGAGATTACAACAGAGGTACAGTCAGACCGCGTTTGCAGATTTCGGCATACCACAAGGAGGATTAGTACCACCGATTTTATTCGTCCTATACACAAATGATCTTTTCGATCAAAAACTCAACGGAGCAGCCTACATATATGCTGACGACACCTGCCTTCTATACTCCGCCAAAACAAAAGAAAGCCTACAGCACAAAATTAACGAGGACACTGAAATTTTGGAAAAGTGGCTTAGCGCAAATCTAAACAGTCAATGAAACCAAGACAGAATTCATGATATTTAAGAACGATAAGCAAAATTTAGAGCTGGAAGTGAGTTTTAATAAAACGCAAACTAAACAGACCAAAATAGTGAAATACCTTGGACTAACGATACAAAACCACGAACGCAAGAAGAATAGCTCTAATTTTTAATGAAATCTATATACAATTGTCTAAGCATTTCTAGTATGAATTATAGATCTGGAGTAACACAAAGCAGACAGCGATAAATACATTACAAAGACAGCAAAACAGAATAATAAAAACACCAAGTCGTCGAGGCAGCTGGCAACACTGATTTAAGATAATCAAACTTTCTGGACATCACGGAAAAATATAAAGTTTAATTTCTCTAGTAAAAAAATCTGATGTGGCCAGGCACATGACTTTATCAGACTATGTACAAAATTAATAGTTTAGCTGCATTAGATTCCATTAACCATTAACATAAATATATTAATTAAACAAAATAAACATTATGAATTAACATAATTTCAAATGCTATAAAAATGGTGCTTTGCGCCATAGGCGCTTATCCAAAATTGTATTTACAAATCTGAAATCTTTACGATTTACCCGCCAGTGAGTGAACAGCTTGGCGGGTAAATGTTTAAAACCAACCGGCGATAAAATGATAAAAAATGCTTTACAAACATATTTAAAGGAACGTAAAACGTTTTGATCTAAACATTATTAAATAAAACACAGCACGTATACGCAGCTACCGCCACCGCCTTCGCCGTCTCCTTCGTCGATCAGGATCAACGTCATCTTCATCGCTGACGTCCCGCTCAGCATCTAATTGCAGAGGTCCTGCATCCGCATTGTCTTCGTGCTCGTACCCAGGCTGATCTAGCGAATATTTTTTGACAGTAGGCATTGTCAAAACATCACCCTTTGAAACTACCTACTGTCATTAGAATACAGCCGTCTATCATAACAATTGTCAAATCCTCGCTTACTAGTTTCATATTAATGCATACACGACCGATCTCGATCAAATAGAATTAGCTCATGCAGCGGCTAAAGTATTAATTTTACCAAAAAGTATCGTAGACATAAATTATACAGAATTTCCTCTACTTTAATTTATTATTTAACTATTTTGACGAAATTACAGAAATGGCAGCTCATTTGCAAAATCCTTGAAAAATGCTTAGAGGAAACGTCCAGTTCCTTTGGACCCTTTTGAACCAAACGCTTTTCAGCTCTAAGTTTAATCATAAAACTTCTAAATATGAACTTTCGTCTCGATACCTTTAGACGTTTCTCCGGAATCGTCGCCACAAAAATCTGATACACACATACACACACACAGACATTTTTTTGTACCTTGGTAAAAAATGTTCAGGGGACCCAAAAAGACCTATTTCCGCTAAAATCTCATTTTTTTTTTGACACGATTGGAATACTTTCTCATACTGAGTATGATAAAGTAAAAATCGACAAAATCTCAATTTTTTATATTTTTCACCTGAACTTTTTCGAAAACATTTTATGACTGTTTGAGCCTGGATTTAAGTCGTGATTCGTATTCAGCGCAAAAACTTCGGCAAGTACGAGAATTTTCCTTTTATCATTGCTTGCTTCGTTTTGTATCGTTCAATTATTGAATTACAATATTTGAAAGAGGTACCTACATTTATATACCGACTGATTTATTTAATTTTACTACCCTATATGTTCACTTTAATACAACTCGTAATTAAGAATCAATCGATAGCACAACAGAAAATAATAAATACCCCACAACGTTAGAATTAGACCTAATTGTGCCATTTATCAATTTTCGCTGCATGTGCAGCCGATAGGGAACAAAACAAAAAGCGATCGCACAAAAACGTCGGCGGATAGAAACGCGAATGAGTTTCCGTTGATATATGGCCGCAACTTTTCCTCCTCAACATGACATATAGGTTGTATTTACCGGAGTACGGCAAGTTATTAATTGCCGCCGTTGGATAATTAATCGCACCGCTTAATGTTTAGAAAACTATTAAAGCTAGGGCATTTTTCATTCGGCCGTCCATTTTAGCCACGGCGGAAAATGGATTATTTCGTTGGTGCGACGCACGGAGGCATATCAATCTCTCGCATGAGAAAACGGCGACTGGCGAGGACAGTTTGAGAAGATGTAACGACCTCTTCTGGTGCAATCGCGCACTACTAGGGTATAGGAGGAGAGAACTGGTTTGTTCGTGACATCGGCGCGGTAATTCTCGTCCCGGAGGAGTCCCGGAACATCGGACCCGGAAACTGGTACAATATCGTTCCGGTAATTGAGATGGACGTGAGTTAACGTCCTACCCGAAAGGGTGGATTTATAGGATATGACTATGGTTTACGGGGTCGAATTATCGCTTAATAACTTACGTACGATCGTTAATAACTGCCATAGGAGGGATTGATACACAGAAGCAGTTGGTTCAGAGAAGGCTTATTACTGTGGAAACAAAACAGTTTGTAAAAATGATTGATAATAAGATTTAAAATGTTAAAATTTGGAGTTTCTTGTTTAAATCTCGGCCTGTTATTTTTCCATGAATTATCCTCAACGGGACTTCATAAATAGACAATAAATTTTATAAATGGACGAATGGACAATGAGGAAAAGTTATTTATTTGTATTAAGCTGAGAGCTGACGATAAAAACATACCCTCATAAAACATCACTTCAAAAAATGTATATCTGATATGCAAATAAGTGTCATGGAGAGAGCGAAATGCTAATGTCAAATTAAGATATTCTGGTCGAGAATATGTTTAATTATTCTAGCTATTGACTAAAATTGTAGATATCAATATCCTCACGACATATCTGAATAATTTCTGTTCATAATTTTTAAAGGATTTATGTGCTTTGTTAGCAACTTGGTGTGCCTAGCCCCAGTTGAGTGGAAGTGCTTGACGCACCATCTTGGAGAGGTAATATATTTGTAATATATTTCATCGAGATCAAACGTATCTGCATTCAAATAAAATTTGTTAGCCAGGAGTGGACAGTAGGTATTGTCAAAACATCAGCGTTTGACACTACCTACTGGCATTAGAATGAAAAAATCTGCCAAATCCTAGCTAATTACTTTTATATTAATGCAACCACGACCGACCTCAATCAAATACAATTTGCTTATGCAGCTAAACTATAATTAATAAATTAATTTTACGAAAAAATGTCATTTAGAGAAAACATCCCGTTCCTTTGGACCATTTTGAACTGAAAGCATAATCACAATATATTCTCAAGAGGAGAGAAAACAAACAAAAAGTGATTCTTGATAACCAAGAACAACTAAAAACTAATACTAGCTATTATAAAGAAATTTGTGATTACCGTCGTATTTTTTGGGTAATGCTATATTTATGTTCATGGTACATAACTATTGCAAAACAGAACATAAAAACTTAAATGTGCAGACTTTCAGATAGCTTGAACTCGTTTAGGTTGTTGGAATCTGTTGGTCTCCACAAACTTTTAAAACTTTTCTGATGAAATTGAACCTTAATAACATCGTGGTTTTTGTCCTTTCATGTCCTGGGTTTTACTTTATCATACATAGTATAATAAATAAAGTATTGTAATCGTGTAGAAAATAAATTTGAGATTTTAGCGCAAATATGTCCATTTGGGTCCCCTGAACAATTTTACCAAGGTACAAAAAAATGTTTGTGCGTGTGCGGGATGAAACTACATATTTAACTACATATTTAGAAGTTCCATGACTAAACTTAGCGCTAAAAGAAGTTTTATTCAAAAAAGTTGAAATCAATTGGAAGTTTACTCTTAGCATGTTTCATCGATTTTTCAACGACCGGCATTTCTGTAATGTCAAAATAGTTAAATAATAAATTAAAGTAGAGAACATTTGGTATTATTTATGTCTATGACATGTTTTGGTAAGATTCTTAGCTGCATCAGCAAATTCTATTTAATCGAGATCGCTTGTAATGCATTAAAACTATTGAGCCAGGATTTGGCAGATATTTTTATAGTATTGACAGTATTGTCAACACATCAGCGTTTTGTACAATTTGACGTTGACGTATATTATGATAAAGTCATGTGCCTGGCCACATCAGATATTTTCTTCTGTATTAATATGCGCTTACAGTTAGATATGTCCGGATTTTTTTTTTCAGACACTTCAAATATTGGGAATTCTTTTTTAGTTTTTATTACTGTTTATAATTCTCGAGATTGTATGCAGTAGGTATTTAAGAAGAAGTGAGAACTTGATAAAAAGTGGGAGACATGACGGTTTAAAAATTATTTCAGTTCTGAAAAAACTACTTTACAGGTGTGCATTAAAGGTTGCAAGTGTGCATTTTGACTTGTCTGCCCACAACTGCATGGAAAACAACCCCAACAAATAAGCAGGATGCTGAATCTAACGTGCGCATTATGCAACAATGTGTTACAGAAGAAAATGTTTGAAATACAACCTGGTGCATAGAAAGTAGGTGCATTTTTTTAAAATTGTTTCTGGTTATTATTTCTTTTGTCTACAAAAAATTAAGTTTTTTTTCTCTACTCTTCATGATATTTCTACAAAATCAGTTCTATCTTATCTCTACTATTTACTATTTACTACCAATATTATGATACCTCATTTGATGTATTTTCCATACAAACACTGCCCATTCTACAAAACGCATTCTTCACAAATAAGAAATACAAATACTCACACAGGCCAAGTAATGACTAACACTATGTAAATAATGAGTAAACCAAACGTTGTCACCGGGTGATGTTGGGAACAAACGCTACGCGCAGCGATCAAACAACACCAGACGGGTCACACCGAAAATAAAGGGCCGTAAATCTGTTAATTACACCCCGACACCTACGAATTAGACCCTAATATCTCTTGGGTTGCTTAAGTGATTTTTGTATTTATCCTGGAGATTGCCGAAGCATAACAACGCAGACAGGGTGGTGTCTGACGGCTTTGTTGTCCCGAGGCCTGTATATGCACGACCTATATAAACAAGGGGATGTTGTACTTGCACAACATCTGTTTTCGTTTCATAAGCGTCGTAGAGAGATAAGGGCTTTCAGCTACTTTTCATCACGAAACTTTATGTATTTCTAAAGTTTAATGAGAAGCGTTACTGGGAACATTCTATCGTAAAATTAAATATTGTTTGTGAACGTAATATGTTATGAGGTGCTTAGAATGCATCGTTGTGCATTATTATGCGGGTTATAGTAACTGTAGAAAAATATTTGTTAGAGGAAAATTGTTCTGGAAATTTAAAAGCACGGATAAAAGGAATTTCAATATCCTGCAACGAAAAACAGATCAAACGGTGGGTCCAAAAACATAATCATGTACAGGGAGTTTCACGAAGACATAAAAACCATATTACATCAAGTGTTGAAATGTGAATACGATGTTTCTAACCAAAATATTTTCAGTTTTTGTTTACGTCCGGTATTTTATTGAATTCATGAAATCGTTGTTAAATTCTAGGTCAACCGTTTTTCCATTTTTCTATGTGTACCAATCAGGTATTATTTTTCATATATGCGATGTTTATTAAGATTTAAATAAAAAAGGCTTATTTCCGCAAAATCTCGTTTTTTTTTCGGCACGTTTGCAATACTTTACCATACTATATATTACGATGAAGTAAAAAACTACTAATAATTCTTCAAGTCAAGTCTTTTAATCGTAATGTGATTGTTCGGAACAATAAATTAGTAAATGAAATAGAAGAAAATAATCAAATAAAATTACCTATACTGGATTTAAACACTTTCTAAGTATGGAATTAATGGAATCAATCTTGTTAAATACAATGACATCATTTCGCGCCAACGAGATCTAAATTTCTACAGTGTGTCTCACTAAAATGTGCACACGTTTACCTTTTTTTCGTAATATTTATAGCCGATATTTTTTTTATATATATGGACATGAATGTCACACACACACACACCACATTAATGTCTGCACAAAAATTGCCTGCTTCAACTGCAAACCCCTCTTCGACATCAAAATAAACGGAAAGGAAACAAGACTCATACTAAAATAACTGAAAAACAGTTGTTTTGTTGAATTTGCGTATTCTAAAAGTTTAAATGATATACTAAATGATATACTAAAAATGATATACAATATGTCCCACTTGAAGTGGACTCAAGTATATACTCACTAACGCACATTCTTTTCTGCGTTATGTTTAATTTTCGATTAATATACCGGTCTATTAGGAACTAATTGCATATTAAAATACTTATAAAAATTCCCAAATACGAGTTTCATTGAAATATTCATGTTTTGCCATAAGAGCTTTATTTTATTAGTTTTGTTATGGAGATATTTTGAAATGTTTCTAAGAAAACAAAAAACTTTTTTTCTGCAGGCCTCTCTTGATTTCTTCCTTCATATCCATACTTAATTCTTATGAAATTTCAGATCTTGAACATGTATTAAATCGTCCTAAGGAGGTCAAAATCGTTAATACGTGTAATTTAATAACGTAAAAAATAACGAAAAAAAGCATTTTTTATATTTTAAGTCAATAACGTTAGGAATCACAGTTCTTAACTTGACAAAATATAAACATATAAACAATAAACTTTGGGTCTGAACGGCAGAGCATTTTACAAATTTTCATGGACTTAATTTGTAAAAAAACAGCAATCTGCTACGTGACTATCCTGTAACTGTTTTTGGTATGAATTTTTCCGTGGAATCTGAAACTGAAGGCAGAAATTCCGAATTCAGTTTTTGATAATTTAATCAAAAACTTTTAAGCTGTGCAAAAAAACTTAAACTAATCCAAAAATGTTTTTTTTTTCTCAAATAACTGAACACGATTCGGAATTTCTGTTTTCAGATTCAGATTGTACGAAAAAAAGTATACCAGAAAAATATTCATTCGTACGATTTTGTTCATCGTTCATCGCCAGAATAGTCACTTAGAACGCTTAGATCGTTTTGCCCGTTCTCGAATTTTGCAGACTGTGGCCAGACTGTGGCCGAGTGGTAGCGCGCTTGACTATCAGTCTGGAGGTCGTGGGTTCGAACCCCACGCCCTGCTTTCAGAGTAAAGGTTTTTCTGTGGTTTTCCTTTACTCCACTGCGAATGCTGAAAGCCAAACAACTTAAGACGTGCCACAGACGCGGGCCATAATAATGATAATTCGGGCCTGCCGATGCCCCCGTAGTGGCGAAAGCTGTTGGGGGATGTTAAGGCGTGGATTATTATTATTATTATTATTATTAAGTATGGACATAAACAAATTGAGAACGTCCTAATAAATGTTATATAAATTAGGATTACCCTGTTGGGTATTTTTGATCCTGAAGTACTTTTCTTTGTACTTACAAACGTATCTTCATAGCAAAGCATATTGTTATGAAAACGTTTAATGGAAAAATGATAACATTTAATATTTTAATAAAGCTGGGTATATATGTATTTCTTGATTTTCCTAATTTATTTTAAAATTTTTAGTATGCATATTATATACTCATATATTTCATAATATTAAAAAAAAGATGAATGCATATAAAACTATTATTCTATCACACAAGTGGGACAGTTGTATACACATTGGTTATGCGTTTTACAAATACAGTTTGAGTAATAGACTGTTCATGTTAAATCCAAAGTAACAATAATTCCAATGAAAGTTGCTATAAACCAGTTATTGCTGTACACAGCTAAAATCAAAGAGGTTTGTTGACTGATGGTCGACTGATTTCAAAACTTTATAATAAAAGTGTAATAGAATTATGTTGTTGCCTCCTATTATTTTGAAAATATCAATTCAGATTCTTACCAAGATCAATCTGATCAATTTATAATAAAAAAGTAATCACAGGATAATAAGTTATCACACATCTTTTAAAGATTATTCTTTTTCTTGACAATATCTTTTTTGAAAACCAACAATATTTTGTTCCTTTATGTCATCAGTCATCACTGTGAATAACTAGCCTCTTTCCTTTTAACTGTTTTGTTATCTGTTAGATTAGATTTCTTCTTTTTAATTAAAGACCTCGTGTAGCTATTTATGATTTCCACATATGCAAATAAAAATTATTCCTCCAGCTCAGCGGCCGAGAAACGAAACATATTTCGTACGACACGGTAAACATGAATAATAACGAAACCTGATGTATAACACCACGTCTGGTTTGTTTATGATGCTAGCGCGTTATTCCATTATAAATCCACACCGCCCACCGCAGCGACCTTCGGTAAATAAACAAAACGGTCATTCATAAATATTTAACAACGCTCGAGATTTCGAATTTCCAGCATTCAGCCCAAAAAGAGTGACATAGAGGAGCCGACGCTCCGCGCATTTCAGAAACTAAATATTTAGTCTATTGCGAGACGTGCCCGTTCAGCCGTTTATTATTCTTTTATGGAGTGTTGCACCGAACGTGTGTACGTTTCGATCAAATAAAATTTTCAACAACCGGCGTTTATTAATTATACGGTTTATTTGAGTAGTTAATGTGTGTTAATGAACCAATACGTACCAATATAACAACTATAAAATGTATATTTTCTATAATACATAGGGTGATCATTTAGTTCCACAATAGTTTTGCTTTTGTGTTAAACATAAAAATTAAAGAAAATTTCCGGTTTTTGTTGTTATTTTCGAAACTAAAGGTTATGTTCCTATTAGTTTATCTCTGATCTGGCAAAGAAGTGTTTTTCCTATTTTTACACTATGCAGTCAAATTTTAAAAACCAGAAAATATAGTGGGAACAGTAATTAAAGAATGTATTGAATAGGCAAATTAATGATAATTACAATGAAACTATTTAGAAATCATAGTTTCACATTTTTGATACTTAAATTTTATTAGATGGTGTAGTTACGGACAAAATTTGTATGTATTTACCGAAAACAAACAACAAATCATCGAATGAACCCTTTGGAAATTTATTATTTAAAAATGCGGAAACTACAATTGTTTAATTCTGTCTCTCCATGGTATTCCGCAAATTATTCTCACGTTAAAAACGCAAGTTCTCCAGCAATACCATTTGTATTAAAATTCCGTAGTTTGAAAACAGTTTCAAAACAATTACAGAGTAAAACAGTCTGTTAGTTCATTTGTAATGATTTCTATGAGGAATTATTATAATTAGCTCATTTTTGAATCAAAATGTTTTCAAAACAAATATCGGCAATATTTGTTCCTACTTTATTGCAAAAGTATTGCTGAAAAAGGTGTTCAAGAACTTTAAAACGGCATGATGTCTACATAATACTTATAAAACAAAAGAAGTATAAAAAGAACAAACATGTGTCTGGTGTCACAACTTTTGTAATGATGACCAGTAAATTCAAAAAATAAACGTTGAGTGAGAAGGTAAAGCAATAGTATGCGTTATACCCAAGGTTGGCAGATCTCATATGTTTGATATGAGTCTCCTATATTTTAATAGAATCTCAGTCTGATATGGAGTCAGAAAAGACCTCAACCCATCTTATAAGCGAAATTCGACACTACTGTGGTGCATTTAAATATTAATGAACACTTTTTGAATAACTACAGTCGCATGAATAATCATCAAGCTAATTATCAAAAAAAATAAATTAATTCATTAATTCATTACACTATTACACATGTAGTATCATATTTCGCAAGACATACTACATAGCAAGAGATTATTTTCTCCATGAAACAGAAACGTATCAAGAAATCGCTTAATAAATTTTCCACATGTAGAAAAGAAGTATTTTTCTGCGTAGCATTGACGGCATATGTTTTCTTCAAATATACTACAAAAATACGGCGTAGAAGTTTTACAGGCATAAAGTAACAAGTTTTTTTTTTGTCGAGCATCGTTTCGAGAACTTGAAACGTGTTTGGAAATCAACATATGCGAAATCCATTATATTTTACGTATTATCAAATATTTTTAACTTATTTTCAAAATGTTAATCTCACATTCCAATATGATAATATTAAAAGAATAATATACTGGGCATAACACAACTGATCTGTCAATTTTTTTATTTCATTTCCAAAAGTAGATTGATTTCGTAAATTAAAAAAATCATCATTTTCAATAATATGTATTTGGTGTCGAGCATTAAAAATACCTATCCTAAGCAATTACCTACCGTGTTAATTGTTGGGTATAGTTTCTGAAAAAAAATTATATGATATCATTATTTGATAGACTAATTACTTATCGATTAGAAGACGCAAAATAATAATAATAATTTATAGATAGTATAAATCTTTGCATCTCCAATAAACAAACCAACTGGTGTCTATTTACTTTTGTTTTCTTATTAAGTATTAAAATTTTTGCATTTTATATTTATTATTTTAAGTAGGTACATATTTCTTAAGAAATATACAAAGAAATCAATTAGCAGGTAACAGTTACCCATTGGAAACGCCTTTATAAAATAATAGCGCCACACATATGGAACGTCAAAATAAAAGTTTCAGTTATCAGCATTTTTAAATATAGTAAGACATGTTCGTGTGCAATAATGAAATCGTGATCAGTTGTACAGTATCTCATGAATTTTTTCATCATTTCTTATAGTTTTACTGGTAGTTTCACATAATTTTGATATGTAAATTCTGGCATTTGTATTTATGTGCATTTGTTTGGATAACATCGAACGAGCAAAGACAAATAATTTACGCAACAACTACGCATACTGTAACTAAAGGCAACTGTTGACGTTTAGCCATGTTGCTTTTGCAGATTTGATGATGATGAAATATTGCAGATGGCTGAAGTATTATTTCCACTGACAAAATATATGTTCAATGTTCATTCCTCAGTCAATTACATCAGCATCAGAAGGAGTCGAATATTAATTTTATTTTGTATTTTTTCGTTTGCGTTTATGATTACAATAAATCGTTTTACGTAATCTGTTAGCTCGTTTCAATAATTGTTTTTTGATTAAAGTATTGAATAGGTAGTCAAAAACCTACAACTTTGTCTAAGTACAATCTGAGAACTCGTTAAGAATCAACCTTATTTCCTCACATTTTCAACGCATTAAAAAACACTTCTAAAGCCATCCTCTTCCATGTAGTTCTGTAGGACTAAGCCCTACCTTCATATCATACTTCAACAAAACCGATCCTCATTTTTTTTATTAATATGAATACCATCCTGCTCAACAATTCGCACTACCTACCACAATTACAGCTTGCATTGTCCTACAATATGCAGATACTGATCATATACAATACGTACAGCCATGAGCATGTAAACTATTGTCTCCTGTCAATCCAGAGCGACGCGTTGGCATGTTTCGATAACACAAGCAAGCGTCGGAGCCCGTTGTAAGCAAATTAATCGCACCCCTGCACCTTCCAGAGTACGACGCGCGCTAAAATATTCATGCGTCGCGCGTTTGTGGCGGTGTCGCGACGGCAATCGGCCAACAGGTGTGATTTATTACGGCGCAATAACTTCCTCCGCCCTGCGGCAGTCAATTTCGTATCGATCGATTGGAGAGTTGAAGTGGCTAGATAAGGTGATACAGGAGGCACTCTTTTATATTAAAGGTCGTATAGAGTGAATTGCTTTTTAAGTTCTGTTGCAGCTGGCGATGGCCTGCCCATATAAAGCACGAATAGGTTTATGGGCTTCGACCTTTCTAGTATTCATAACGTACAGGGTATAGGGGAGGTTTGGTTTAACTATAAATTATAACGGAATATTATAATAATAATAGTAATAATATATGTAGAATGTAGATGTAATGCTTAACATAATGCACACCAGTGATCATGATGACAGTTTTATGGTGACAATTCGGTGGTTAATGATAATAAAACACTAGACGAAATCAGCAATCCGTTTTTGTTTATTAGTTAATTAATTGGTTAAAATAGTGGAATATTACCTAATAAACAGTGGTGCATAATAATGTTATTGACCAAGAATTAGGTTATTGAAAAGAACACTAATTACGAGGAGATATCGGTTAAAGCAGGAAAGTCGAAAGAAATGCTATATACCTGTAGGTTAATGAAAAAGTCACTGTAGTGAACCCTAAACAATAGGAGGAGCAATCAAACAATCAATCAAGGAGCAATCATACAAATTCGCGTTTATGGCTAGTACCTTATTGTTAGTTAGGTATAATAATGGGCTGCATTTTTCGGCCCGACAAGATTCATTCCCTGTTTAAAACATTTGTGTGTGTGTGGTGATTTAAAGCATGTTTTATTTCATGTTTAAAACATGCACAAACATTTTTGTTTAATTCAAATAAATATGCATTCACTCAAAGAAATCTGTTGTTTCAATAGAGGCAAAGAAATATTTATTTGCGGATAAAAACGCATTTGTTTGAAATATTTGTTTGGTAGAAAGAACGTTGATTTGTGTCAAACAACTTATGTTTCGAGTTAAAGTTTGCAATTTGTATATTACAAGAAACGAGATTTATTTACTTCAAATAATTATGATTGTCTTGAGTGAAAGAATTATATTTTTTTAAATTAACGAAATTGTTGGTTGAGTTAAAATGCTGTATTTTAAGGTTGCAATACATGGTTCTTTGTTGAAGGAATTAATGTGGAACAGTAGACTCGCCACGTGTCACCTTCTTTTTGGGATGTCGCACATCCTCGACCAGTGGTCCTGCCAGCCCATTCCCAGCCCCTACATATAGTCAAGGTTAAGTTAATAAAGTGTACGCTGATTTGGAATCGCAACTTGAACCTGCAGGCACTGTACTCTATACTCTATAGTCTATAAGCCTATACGGTCGATCTTCCGGCCTTTATACTCTCGATATGTACGAAATGCGAGGAGAGAGTTTACAAGGCAATCTAACGATAGAGTTGGATGAGGTATTCACACTAAAAATATATTAATTTGAATCAAAATATGTTTTTTTTTTGGTGGAAGTAAACCTATTTTTAGGCCAAAGACAAAATATTACTTTAAACGAAATAAATCTCTCCTTATATACAAATTTATATGTTTGAATCAAAATTATATTTCATTGGTGTAAAGAAACGTTTTTTTAAATGAAAACAAAAATTTTACTTTAAAGGAAAGTAATTTTTGTTTGTAGCCATATATATTTATGTCTCTTAAATAAATATTTCAAATAAATTAATCTCTGCAAGCAAATAAACTAGAGTATTCAATGAAGTAAATATTTTTGGCATCAAAGAAATATGTTTTGACCCAAAAGAACAAATTCAAACAAATATATTTCTTAAAAACATAAATCTTTTCTATCTGTGTGTTATTTTGTGTAGTGTTATTACACATTATTTTTAAAAAAACGAAAATCTTAAATCAAAGCAACATTTTGGTAAATGAAATATTTAAGTTGTTTATATTAAATAAATACTTGTAACAAGTATGTATGTGTTGTCTTAAAACAAACAGATTATGTTAAGAAGGTCATCTTTTTAACACTAGAAAACCATTTTCTGTGTTTTTAGTGTCTGGGTGTCATTTTAGTTCCCGACTTTTAATTATTTTATTCGATTTACAGACTTGGCTAAAGATTATTTATTTCTGTATTGTGAATTGTGGTGAGGTAAATTATATTTGAAACAAACAAAATATGCAGTAAAATATATTTTTATTTCACCCAAAAATATTTTATCTAGCCCAATTTCATACTTATCTAAGAAGTTACATTGAAAATGTCAGTCATTTTTATCAATAAATAACGACTTTGAGCACTGGATTTTGGAGGTGTAGAACTGGATCTTATTAATAAATGTTGATTTAAGATAATTTGATAAGATAAAATATTACAATTGAGATATAAACCAAAATGAACCATGAAAAATCAAAATTCTAACTATGGCTATTGCATTTTTAGGACACTTTTTCGGAAACTCTTACTAAAATGCATGAATTAAGAAATAGAAATTCTGTTCATTATATAAATACATTTCAATTATCGTTCAAGAAATAGCCAATTATTTTCAGAGGAACAATCGACAAAATATTTTTCAACTTCTCTTCGAAAGCAATGAAAATTTTATGACTTTGTTACTGTATCATGGTTCCATATATCAAATCAAAAACAATCACGGTTTTTATAGACTTGCCACACAATACAAACCAGAGTTAAAACGCATTTGTACCGTACCGTATATAGTGTCGGGCTTATAAATCAATCGTACCATGGGCCATACATTAAATTTCAATCGAATGTCCGGTGTCTTACATCGATTCCCGTTCGGGCATCATTTATTCAGCATATTGTTCCTTCCCGTTTGCCAATGCCCGAGCCGAGCACCATCTAGCCGGCCACGTTAATGGTTCGTCGTCGTGCGGTTGCCCTGCGCTCGCCTCCGAACAATAAACAATAATTCACCAATGAGTAGTTGGTTGTCAATGGAAGTTGTCCGCGATATACGAACCTCATTACCATGCCCGCCAGTAAATCACACAGTCTTGTCCCAGCAATCATCGTAATGGGCCCTGACTGATTTTTTCCAATGCGCCACGACACCGACCGCGGTCAGTACCGGAGTCAGCAGAAGTTTTCCTGCTGAAATTTGAATGAATAAGCTTTATTCATCTATGATTCATTAATAATTGGTTCATTATCTATGTATCTATGAGGACATATGCCCTAGCATAATACACATCAGTGAGTATGATGATATTACAGCGGTTTATGATTGTAACACCGTTTGTCACCGTTTAAAACTGTAACTGTACAACTTATTAGAGCTCTCAATTTTCAATAGGCACCACTACTTTCAAAATCATAAATATGTAAGAAAAATACGTTTTGTGTTGTAGAAGAAACGTCATATTTGACTCGGATATAGAGCCCATAATTCACTCGAAGAAATATACACTTTATCCTGTTAAATTATAGCCTAAATGATTTTACAATTATGCTATAATTATGTGCTCATCAAATAACAACTATTTCAAATACTTTACGTTTATAATGGTCCCATTATATTATGTTACGACAACTTGTTCGGTGTCATGATAAAAATCATTGGTGATCTAGTATTAACGGCAATTTTGTAAATATATACTGGTAAATTTAATAAACATATCACAATATGCGTTTGTTCCCAGAGTGCTGGAACACTGCGATGTTGGAAGACATTGTGTACTTATGAAGACATTGTGTTTCTATTAGCAAATTGTTTCAAGCCATGTTTTTAATAAAAGAGTATAGGAGATAAATGAATTATTAATTAAAAAATACCTCTACGTGTGAAATAAGTAATAATATAAAATAAGTGGTGTGAAATAAAACCTTGAACTTTGAAGGTGAAAGTACCATGATGTAAACTTACTTTAAGCTAAGTATCAGCGTGAGAAAATGGCATTTGTTGTTAGTCTTTACTGAAAAAAAAGTGTGAAATCTCTCAATTATTTGTTTTTAATCAAATTGTATAGCTGAGACGGCCACTTGTTTTTAAAATAGCAAGATTTCTTATTTCCGTTATTCGCAGTTGCAGTCACATACACGGCATTGTTGCACTTCTTTTTTATCGATTTATTTCTTTATATTATAGGTAATGATTTGGTTGGCACAATGTTGGCTGGGAGTTGCGATTGCTTGTTCTAAATAGCTTTGAAAATGTTTAAAAGATGGTAAAACCAATTTGAAAATTTTTGCGCCAAAAAAGTATCCAACTTGGTTAAATTTCTTTCTATCTTTATTTGACCTTTTATTGGTTAAATCAAATACTAAAATGTTTGCATTTAGTATATTCGAAGTGTTATTTCTCCAGTATCTTGAAATACCGTCGCAATTAATTTTTCCCTGACTTGATTTTCCCATTTCACATTTTTTTCACATTTGTTTGACAATGTCTTTATATCTATCACATCGGTATTTTGCTATAATAATGGTGCACCTTTAGATAGCAAGTAAATTTTACAGGAGAAACATGTGAAAATTGCAAGACAAAATCATATTTTAAACAGATCTAACTTCATACAAAATTGAGGAACCAATATTGAAGCTTTTTAGTCAGCATTAAATTTACATTGTAAAGAAACAACAAAAAGTTTTACATTGATTTATTTGTTTTGTCATTTATTTTTTTTATTTTGAATTCCTGCGTTCATTTCAGGCATTATGTACCTACTTTATTAGATTGTGTATTTTGGAACTTTACCTCTCAACTTAATCTACGGGCTTGTTTGTCTTCTAATAAATTTCTACTTATAACTCTAAGTTCTACGCTAATAATATTAAAACGTTCCAATTGGTTATTTGTCATTTATCCTAATTTCTAACTTAGAATGTGTTTAATTTTACCGCAGCAACATTATCTTGGTAGGTTGCGCACAACCCTGCACTCAATGGCCTTTTTTTCACTTTTCAGTTTTCACAACCCGCCAAAACATTGTTGCTCCATTGGATCTCCTTCTAGATTTGTAGATACGAAGAAGGCTGGCTATGCGCGGAATATGCATATTTTTGTCAATTAATTCCCCAAAATTACACCATAGCTCATATGAACCAGGGTATTGGTTTTCACCATTTCTTACCATTTTCAACCTGAGATGCCTCTAAAGCTAATTCCCCAATCGAGGTGCTATGGACTCCACACACGTATTCCATGGCTTACAATATAATTATTCATAAATAACTTAATTCAATATATAGTTCATTACAGTGTCAACGTTTTAAAACACCAACGTGATAAATGAAATAAATCTTACATTTCAATCTTACGTTTTGTAAACTGCCCGTCTTAACAGGAATTTTCAAGACAAAAGCGAAGACTGTTTTAAAATGCCGAATAGAAGAAATGTAGCACTTTTTGATGTTAATTTCAAATTTTTTTTAAACGAATGACGAAATAATATGTCTAAAACGAAAAGTTGTACAATCATTTTGCATGACTTCATTAACTTCACGAACATAAATTTTGGTAACTACCAATCTATCAGAATTTTAGTTTCTTCTAATGTTGGTTTCTATCAGAAAAACTGACAGTCCGGCAAGCTTAGTAGCAGACAACACTTTCTTTCCCTAAATTTTCCGTGTCTCGAATTCTAGATAGGGCTTTAGTCAGAAATACAAGCTTGAATCAGGAACACTAAAGCACCAATATGACAGACAACGTGCATACTGGAAAAATAACTAAATAAAAATTATTTTATTATTTTAAGTCCTACATGATCATAAGGTGACATTTTACATCTTAGATACCGGGACAAAAACTGCTTCTTAACGCCCACGCGGGCATTAAGGATTGCCATGGTTATATGTCAAATAGATCAAATATTTATCATTCAAATTGTAAATTTTAATAATTTCAATGTCAATTATTGGCGATTAAGATTATAAGATGACAATTAATTGTCTGTATTGCCGCTCAACTCCGAATTGTATCAATTGTTATTCAACTCCGGGTAGTATTCAACTCCGCAATTCTCCGGGTAGTTACAACACACCAATTGATATTAATCAATTCACTAAACACCGTTACGTTTTAATGTGAATTAATAATCGCGAATAGCTCTTCGACGATCATACAATACCACAAGAAACCAACACACACACTCACACACACCAGGACAATAAACACTGACCGAGCAAGCCCAAGTACAATAATTAACAACTTCTCGCTAACTATAGGATGATTTGCAAGTACCAACGACTCTCTCTATCCGGTCCTGTACAGCCGGCATTGTCCTATGCTCGGGCTGTGCGTTATGGTCATCACAGTTAACTTCCATGTACGATTGCTATTTACGGCCCAATATTATTTAATATTATTGTTGTTGCCGTTTTGTGGAACCCGCGCGGCGCTCTTGACCGACCATGATACCGTGTAATGAATTATTTATAAGCGGGTACCTAAATCTAATCTCCCACCGGGAAAACACTTAGCCCGCTGTAATGCGCCATGGAATCCGACAAAAGGCCGCGAATGTGCGTTTATTGGTGCCGGCTAATGCATCAACGTTGATTTTTTACGCTGCCGCGGTCAGGCTCGCATATAAATTTTATTGCATGTGTCGCGTATTAGTGTCGGTACGTCTAGGAAAAATCTACGGACATATATTGCGGTTGTATCGCGAGAACCGTGGCCGTAGTAGTTTGGTTCAAAAACCGTTTCTGTTAATTGTTAACACGATATTGGATGAATTATGGCGCTTGTTAGGGAGTTTACGGTTTACTCGGTGACGGAAAGAGAGTGTTTATTTTTATTGTGGAGCGAGCTTTTGCGCTACTGTGGAGGATCATGCGAATAAAGTTCGGTGACCCTGTTGCTGGGTTTGCATGCGAAAGTTCAGTGGTAGGCAGACGACAAAAACTCTGGAAACTGTCTTCTTCCAGTTAGGAAAAAACGATACAGGGTGTTTTCATCTACTAAGAAGAAATCATTTTCAATGGATTATTTAATTAGTTAATTATTTAACATACAATAGTCAGCAGCATGAATACAACACTCGGCAAAAGGACCACTTCAGATTACCAAAATATACAAAAAGCAGTACGCAAAATTCATTTTATTATATAGCACTGATGTTTAACAGCCTACCAAGTGATATAAAAAACAGTAGTTCGCTAAGTATTTTTAAAATATCACGTCGGATTTATGTATTGGCTAATTTTAAGTAGTTGATAAGTTTAGTACTAAGGAAACTAAATTTATCTGATTATTAGTTTCTTTTAACTAAATAAACTAAATAAATAAAGAATAACTAAATAAATTTATTGTGATTATTAGTTTCTTTTAACTAAGTAAACATTATTATGGCAAAAATCATGCTACTTGATAAAATTCTCTAAGAAGGTTAAAATGAAAGCCAAATCTTTAACTTTAAGGTTAATATTTCAAATGAGGACTTAGATCGTGTCTATTTTCCGAATCATTTGATCGCACTACGATTTGAGTCATTCCTCTCTTATGAAATAGTGTTATATATGGGTGCATATACTGAACATTTTTACTAAAACCCCGTTTCATGCGAGCGGACAGGTCAGTCATTTTTGATTTCACTGTATAAGAGCAATAACAAAAATAATTTTTAAAGAAATAAAAATCACATTTATTAAGTCTTTAATTTTTATTAAATTTTTTTATGAAAAGATGTTATTTTACAACCCTAAAATGTTCTTCTTCTCATTTTGACTTCAAAATAATTGAAATAGAAAATAGTCGTGTTAGAATTAATCTTAAAATTATTTTGACATTAAGAGAGGTGGAATAAATTTTGTTTTCTACAATAAAATTTAACTTCTCTGCCGCAAATTTTATCTCTGCGATTTTTAATAATAAATAAAACCGGTCTATTTAGTACTTTATGATACGTCGGATGAGATAGAGATATATGTCGCAACGCTAGTGTTGGAATAGCCTGCTCTTACCAACATTCTTTATATCAATTTGTATTTATATGATATCAACATATGTGTCAAATCCTGGATAACTTGTTTTATTTTAATGTACACATGATCGGTCTCGATCAAATAGAATCACATGCAGCTAAACTATTACTTTTATATATCTATTGTATTGACAATATTTTGGAGACTGTGGCGAACTTAATAATAAAATTATAAACCCCTAACCACAACAAGTATTTTAGAAACCTAAATACGTATTTCAGCAACTATGTTGCCATCTTCAGTAGAACCTAAAAAGAGGAAAAGAGAGATTAGCACTTCATAGTATTTTTACTGGATATTGTCCAAGCAAACTTCCACTAGTGATTTGCTTGGACAATATCCAGTAAAGATACTATGAAGTGCTAATCTCTCTTTTCCTCTTTTTAGGTTCTACTGAAGATGGCAACATAGTTGCTGAAATACGTATTTAGGTTTCTAAAATACTTGTTGTGGTTAGGGGTTTATAATTTTATTATATCTATTGTATGATAAAGTCATGTGCCTGGCCACATCAGATTTTTTTTTGTTCATAGGCATTTATATCTTTGTCAGAAGTCTATAAAATTTGGGTAACTGAAATACAATTGTTATTTCTACAAATAAGTGGAACAATAACTTGCTTAAATTATTTTATTTAAACTATAAACAGTGGATTTATAAGCAAGCCAACTAAAAAGTTTGACACTCCTAAAAGCCAGATTTTTTCTCAGTTTACCTGCAGTTAGTTACAGTTTACCCTATTTCTTCTCCTTAGCATTAGCATTGGTGCTATCTTAAAAATAATCTAGATGCCTAAAATTGAACGTAAATCTTAAATACTGGATGATCGCTTTTTTTCTCGTTTATTTGAAGAGTTAAATTCGGGCAAACGCACTTTTTTGCTGATCAAAGCAATTTCCAGATATCAACAAATAACAATATTTTAAATGTTCGTTATTAATTTTATATATACATGAATATTCTTGAATATATACGTTTGTCTACAAATGTATTAAAAACCACCAGTTCCCAAAAATGGGTTTTACATATTATCTTATCTTCCCCAAAATTCCCCAAAAGATATAAAAGCCTGCTGTTTGTCATATTAGAAAATAAAGCTTTTGGTATGTATATTGCGGTGCGGTTTTCAGAATACTCGACATTGTTCGAGCATTTTTGTGTTTGCAAAGGAAAAGCATATCATTACGATAGTTTTTTTACATTAAAAAAAAAAAACGTAAAAATGCCAAAATACCAAAAATCTTGTTTTTTGGCACTGTATTCTTTAGGTAGGCTATAATGTAATATTGAATCTTGGAACTTCAATGCAAAGAAGAGTGTAGTCACTAACTATATGAAGTGTTATTTCATTACTGTTAACGAGCGGCCACAATGTGTCCTATTAGGTGTCCTATTACAAAATCTGGCTTGCACAAATTAACGGAATTCTATCCAGCCCAGTTATGTTTTAGGGTATTTTTCTCAAAAATGTGATGTTAAGGAGGCTCGTCTACAAAAAATATTGGAAAAATAATCCACGAAAAAAAAGCTACTGAAATCACTTAAATCATGTATAGAGGACCGCCAACTTCTGTACCTATTTCTGAACTACATAGAACATAGTTGTCCAAAATTATATATAATTGCGAATTCTAATTCTAAATCGATTTATTCATTATACAATTAGTGGGCCCTAGCCCTATTTTATGTAGTGTGGGCCCTAGACACATGTCTATTTTGCCTACTGGTAATGCGGCCCTGTTTGCAGATCAAGGTTCAAACGTTCATTTCAGCCTACTTAGATAATTTTGGCATGGGGTGCGTTGAAAGTTTTGGCCAGTTTAATTTAGAACAAAATCCTGCTTTACCGACTTCTATATAACCATGCTGAAATAAAAGCATGAACGTTCATTTTATGTGAACAAAAGGATCTTTTCTTTGGATTTGTTTGCCAGAAATATAAATTAAACTGGAACTTGAGTTTTAGAGTGAACCAAAACCATCATTTTAGGATTATTGTGTTTATTATTGTGGATCTTTTCATTAAAATGAGAATTTTGTTGCAAAAATATATGTACATATAGGATAGTAATATCACGACACAAAAAACTTTAATCTTGATTCCAAAGAATGTTCTGTAATGTTTGCTAAGATAGATACATCTAAAAAGCCGCGATATGCGACCTGATTCCTCCTCAAAGCGGGCTCGAAGAACTCGCCCGGAAGACGAATGTTTTTTCTTAGCTTCCGGGAGTGCGAAAGACATAAATTATCCAAAACCTCGCGATAAATCTCCCACTTATCGGTCAAGAAGTTTTCACTCTTTTCCCCGGATCGTTTCTCAACGTTATCACGCGACGGCATTATTCCAACTTTGGCATATACGCTTACTCTGCGCGCACCGCCGCGCCACGCCGCGCCTCGCAATCATTCCACCTCTTATCTGTCTCCTCAGCAAATAACGCCTCTCGCAAAGTGTCTTTTCCGCCATCGCACTTGTACGTTTGTTTGCCATTGCGATAAGTAGAGCGACGCGCACCGCGAATTTGTCCGCGTCACCGGAAGCGGTAGGTAGGTGGCGCTGCGCACGCGGCGCGCCCGGATATGCGATCGCGTAAATCTTCCTTTACTACCGAAAAAGGACATTGGCGCCCGGCGCGAGATCACGAACGGAAAAAAGGACCGTTACGGCGCTTGCTGAACTCGCGCCAGGGTAGAAATGTGTAAAATTGCCATTCTGGAGATTTTAAAGTGCCGGGTTTAAAGAGTTATAGTTCCTGAAATGTCCTAGATAATGTCCTATTTTTTTGGAGAGATTCGTGTGTTCTATGAGTCTATTGCTTTAGCAGGCTTGTTTTGATTGTATGCAGGTTGAAAATATGTTGTTTGTTACTTCCTACTACATTAATTGCTATAACCATTTCCTTTATTATTTGTGAACTGGTATACGAAAAGGGGGTTATCTGTCAAGAGGTCGATTTTGAGGTTTTGGGTGATTCTAATAGAGCAAAGTCCCCTCTTTCTAACGAACCCAGGCCCAGTTTGGTAGATTGCTTAAAGGCTGAGTTATTCGTATTTGAAGTTAGAGTATACACAATAAAAACACAAAGAGTAAAGAAAAATTGCTATTTTTTCTTGTACGTAGCAAAATAAATTAGAGAAATTGAAATTTCTTCTAAAATACAAACCAAATTATAATTTACAAAATAATAAATAATCTATTCTTATATGTAATAATATTTATATTAAATTCAACCTCTCTAATTTTTTGTCTTCTTGGTGTCTTTAGCATTTACTTTTTCACTCCGCTTCTTTCCTTGATTTGTTTGGTCAGTTTTGTGAAGTACCTACCTGAGGACTTCAGACGGTTCTGGCGCTACTTAGTCTTTTTTTTCTGGCATCAGTTGCTAAGCTAGGAACGGTACATAAACCCGCACATAATCGCACATAAACCACCTTTCCATAGACCAGGCCACATTTGTTAAATTTGTGATTATTAATCATATTTGGCATTATTTTTTTATTTAAAATTTTTTTATGACCTTACATTAGAGCATTTTTGAGAAAAATGCATTTCTAAATAAGGGTAATATTAATAAGTTGTGGAAAGCCAATTGGCGCTTTCGATACCTAATTTATTTGGGATTAAGACAAATCCTGGTCGGAATGTTGCACATCACGTAACATTTTCGCATTTTTTAAAATGAAAGTGCCATAACCAGCGCTATTAATGCTTAAAAACCCTTCAGAATTTCTGGTAAAGCTAAAAGCTGTAGGGTTACTATGACACAATATTGAGGATTATTGAATATTGGGTTCACTTACTTACAAATATCAACAATTTTTAAAATAATATTAGTTTTTACATTTTGGCATAACTTTTTTTGAAAATCGTACGTTATAGACAGCGTCTGAGACTGGGTTCTTCTTTAAACTACAAAAACTGAGATAATGAGAAATTCATGTAATAAATCTGATGTGGCCAGGCACATGACTGATCGAGATTGATTGTGTCTGCATTAAAATAAAACAAGTTAGCCAGGATTTAACAGATATTTTGATAATATTGACAGTAGGCATTGTCAAAAAACCAGCGTTTGACACTACCTACTGCCAGATTGGTTAAATCCTGATTGGTTAAATTCATTGTTAAATCCTGACTATGTTTTAATGCAGACACAATCTCGATCAAAACGAATTTGCTCATACAACTAAACTATTAATTTTGCCAAAAAATATCATAGACATACACACATACACACATACACACAGACATACACACACACATAAATACACACACACACACACACACATTGTTTGTAGCTTGGTCAAAAATGATCAGGGGGTCCAAAAACGCCTCTAATACTTTATCATACGCAAAAAAGTGCATTAAGTTTGAAACACTAAGTGAAACACTAAGTTTGAATAGTGCAAAATTATAACATTTCGATATTTATTATTCATTTGAAATTCCAGTATGATGAATTCGGAATAAATAGAGGTATTTTAAATGACAAATATCATTAGAATCTAAAGAATCCTGTATAAAAGAATTTAAAACAGCCCGTTTATCTAATAGAACAGTTTTCCTAAAATATCCCAGGTCGGTAGGTCAATCGTCAACAGTTAAAAAGTTGTTTAGCGCCTAATTTGACATTAACAAGTTATGCTTAATAAATTATTAAATGTCTAGTTGCTAAACATCAAATAACTCACGAATTGTAAATAAAACATCCTGAGTATCTTGAATTACGCCAAAAGATTAATAAACCAGCTTTTCTAAAATTCCTCAAAAACTCTACTATAGTCAACAGCTGAACATTTACAACTTATACACAAAAACTCATAACTTAATAACGTATATATCTAGTGGACACGACGAAATTGAAGGAACTTTTATTAATTGCAAACTTCATAAATTATACAAACAAATATCTTGTGGTCATCCAAGATTTAATTTTTAGTTAGGAAAGTGTTACATTTCATGGTCAAAAATGAGTTTCATTAGTAGCTAATGAATTTACAAAAATGCCATAAAATGCACAATACCAGTTGTTTGTGTTTTATTAAAAAAAAAAAACAGCATAAGTTTGTGTTGGTACGTCGTTCTACAACATCTTGTATGAAAAGAAATATTTTCTGGCTATGGAGCAAATAATTATCTACACGTTTTCTATATTGAAGAAACATTAATATTATATATTTTGATTTCTTAGGGCCAATAATGTACTCTGCCGCTAGCGTGCGACACCTAGTATATTCACAATGATCTTGAAGGAGAATGGGTTCAAATTTATAGTGTTGTATTGCTACTATAATATGGTACAGCAGTTCAAGCCACAATATAGATCCAGGTCATTAAGTTAATTTTGATAGTCCAAAACTCATTCCAAAATATCATAAAAGTCACAAATTCGATCTGCTAGGCAAAAATTGATTGAATTTTGTTCAGAGGGTGTTGTTTTCCTATTTAACCTGTTTTCAACCGTTTTTTAAATACTTTCGACAAACATATTTATATAATTTCATAACAGTATAAGTTGCAAACCAGATCCTGGCAATTTTTATGCTGTCACCGTCAGATGACTACTTTAAAAAGGTAAAAGTCCCGGTTTGGCAACCTGACGACGATAGCCAACAAATTAAGAAATCTGATGAAGGATATATACACAATAAATACCTAAATTATGAGTTATTAATCTTAACCTAAACATAAACTGTTTTATTATGCACTGAAAGCTATCGTATAACTGAATATCATTCTGAAACTTCACCAAATCACAACAGTACAACGTAATGTAATGATTGCTTTGTTTTGCTGCCAAGGCGTGGGTTGTTACCAAAATAGAAAGAAATCTGAGAGAAGTTGTGTCATTATTTATGTCTGATTTTCGACGTGAAAGGCAGTTGGCGTTCCTTTAGCGAGTATTTCGGCGTTTCCTCTTTATTGGAAGGGAAGGCAATTTCGGGTAGGGTGTTTTGTAAATAACGCACTAACAAACCCTTACGTGACTAGAAATTTAAAGGGATTACGCCGCCGATCGGTGTACCTACCGACCTTTTCTTATTTATTTCTTCATTCCCAAACATGAGTAATCGATTTAGTTCGACGTTTTAACATTCGGTATATTTTTTGTTCGCAGATAAAAAGCAAACGTTAGTTCACTATCTAACGAATTGTTTATGTGGAAATGCGAACGGCAATAAATTATAGTAAACACACATATCTGTTTGCGAGATATTCATAAGGAGATAAAGCGGAATGTAGATCGGCTATCTGAAATTCTAAACGGATCCTTCTGTTTGAAATGCAAATGCCACCCGGACGAAATAGATGTTGTCTATTTAAATGAAGACGTGAACTCTTTTATGGTATAAATTGAACATTTTTCAAACTGAAACGCATTTTCTGGCACTGATCCAAGCATGGTTTATGTGGAGGAAAGTAGTATAGTTGTTAACTTATTTTGTTATTATTATATTAAAGCAAAATCATAAATATAACAGATCTCGAGTAATTCCAAAAACAGACAGGCAGACATCAGTCGATGTAAAAAAATATTGCGTTCACAATTGACTCATTGTGACACTGTTTTCGGTGTTACAATTACCAAATTGTACCGCTAAACCGTTAAAAAAGAACAAAATAGCGGTCTCAAGTTTTTAGACATCATTATGTACAAAGAGAACGACAAACTGAACTACAAGAAATTTAGAAAAAAATACCAAGGGCCTTTACAACCAATAACTTTAAAGAAACTGCCTCCCGATAATAAAGCACTGCAGATTTCAGTTAACCAATCAAATTTTCAGAAACAAATTAACATAATTTTACAAATAGCAAACATAAAATGGATGCAATGGTATTGACCTACAAAAAACTACAAGTAAGTCCATAGCAACAAGATCATGAAATTTACATATCCGAACTGCAAAATTAAAATTAAATTCATAAAAACAAAACATACCACCAATTCACAGAAAAAAAAACAATTAAACATTAAACAAATTTAATTCATTATAAAAAGTTGGGTGTATAAGATAAAAAATGCATTTGAAATGTTGTACATCGGGCAGTCAAGCAGAAAATTAAAAACTATGTACAAAGAACATATAAAGAGGAAAATTTGGGCCCTAGGTAGACTGCCAATAATCACGAAACACACAACAGCAGAAGACAACATCACACTGCTAATAAAAAAAGGAACTGTTGGTTTACTCTTAGCATTTTTCAACGATTTTGCAAATGACCCCCATTTCTGCAATGTTGCCAAAATAGTTAAATAATACATCTCTCTCTCTCTCTCTATGACATTTTTTGATAAAATTAATAGTTTAGCTGCATGAGCAAATTCTATTTCATCGAGATCGATCGTGTCTGCATTAAAACCATTTAGCCAGGATTTGACAGATATTTTGATTATATTGACAGTATTGTCAAAACACTGCGTTTGACCTGGTTTAAACCAGCTTGACACTGCTGTATTGAATAATAAGTGATAACGTTATGTGCCTGGCCAAATCAGATTTCTTCATATTGAAATTTGTAACAGAAACCCGATTAGATGATACCAAATTAAATATATAACTCTTTGGATTTAATTATATTTCACTTCCATCTGGCGAGTTGTACCTAGCTAATAAGTCAAAGCGAAAACATAACCACACTTTTTGTGGAGATTACAAGGAGAGAGTAACAGCGGGTTTTCAGCATGATATTCGTTCGCATTTCCATCGTTTTTAACGAAGAAGAAGAAGAAACTCACAATTTGTATCTTGTGAGTTATTTAATATTGTCAAATTAAAACAATAGTCGATGAACTACAGACTGGTAAGTTATCGTGCATTATTCTCGTCAACTGGATTTTCGGTGCAAGCTTTTATCTCAGCACCCTTAGAAAATTCTAGCAATTCACAGCTGTTTCCCTGGGGTTGTGTAAAAAAGGGGCAAATATTTTTGACAAACCTCAAATTTTCAGTTCACCTCAGCAAAAATTCTCGTTGAAAAGTAAGAGCAAACCAGCACACCAAAAGTGGTTTCGTTATACACAGTGTTTCAATGATTAATCACCCAAATTAACAATGTCATCCGTCATACTCAGAACATTTCAAGCAGAAGATGAATTCATGCATACACATTTATACATACTCTACGCAAAAATCTATTAAATAAAAGTTCCAACCCTTTGTCGATGTTCTTTCGAGTCGAACGAAAAGATAAGGCCGATATATTCGCGAGACGCGAGACAATGGCGCGTGTCATGCGTGCATAGTTCTAAAGGAAATCGCCCGAAAGAGAAACATAAATTGCCTATATCCCGTAATGAATAATTCCCGGGATAAGGACGACTTCCATTATTCACGATTTGACTAACAACACGAGGCGACCGACAAATTGGACAAGGAGAGATCTCCCAGACGTCCGTCGCTCTCCGTGCGCGCTGATCAAAACGTTTGCGAACCGCCGGCCGCAATGATTGACAGGACTTTGTATGCAAATTGTCCATTCGCATACGTCGTGTTCAATCAATAAATAAAGGTAAACTTCCTGGGATACTACAGGGTGCTGTTCACAAGTTGATACTTTGTGAATTCTATGAAGCAAAAAAGCCAGAGCAAAAGCAATTCCAGAAGTTTTACGAGTTTGGGGCACGAACAGCGCTAGCGACGAGGGTTGCCAAAAATCTTTGCTTCTAATTTACACAAACAAACAAAAACTGTAAATTTGCTAAAAAGAGTGCCGAAAGAAAAGAATGAACCAAAAATCTCGTTAACGCAAAAATAATGCGATGTAATACAGCACTTTAACGAAGAGAAATTTGAACCTAAAGTATGAACTTTGTGCCACAGTTGTGACACAGACATTTTCACAAAGTTGTGACAGACTTTTTCGCTTTCTAACCTTAAAGTTCACGTTTTAATTTTCATTTCAGAATATACTAGATGTAACACAACTAACCCGATTTTTTTTACCGAATATGCTTCTGAACAGTGTGTTGCACTTAAAGATTATCCATTTAGGTATAATCATATATAAACAATAGTTATTATGTTTAAAGATTATTATTATTAAGATTACTATTATTAGTTATTATGTTATTGTGTTAATCACTTTGATTTTGTACGTCTTATGTAGACCACTATGACACATTTTGTTTAAGAAGAATATTTTATAATGAATGTCTGGCATTCTATGAATAATATAATAGGTGGCGTTGCAAATAAAATTATATCGGAGAATACTATATTTAAAAAGTTTTTTTTCTTATATTGTTAATGATCCGATTGATGTGAACCAACAAGTTAACGTAATGGCCTATTTTAATGGTAGAAAATTGGAAGTCCTGGTTTTTTCAACATTTAGTTGAAGATCTATTTCTAAATTCAATGATAGTAGAATATCCTTCTCATAGGGATATTTTTAGATAAATGTCAGTTGACTAACGAGCTGAAAAATTTCGTGTGATGAAAGGTTTCCGAAATTGTTTAGTTATCTTTCATTTTACCAGATAAAAGTAAAGGCTTTCTGCGATACCCTTTTTAGTTTCTAGGGCGTTGACCTTAACTTTTTCGAAAACTATACGTTAATAGGTATAGTTTTAAACTTTTTATTGTTATTTCTTATGTAAGGCTACACAATTTAAATCATTGCATTTAGAAAAACATCCTCTAAATTACTAACCTTTTTTGACTCAACCAAAAACAAAACTAGTTCCAGAGTTCCAGGTTCTAAAACAGAAGTTAACTTGCGTCTGCCAAAAATATTGTGGCTGGGAGAATTCTACCTCTAACAACGATGTTTTACCGTTTTACTGTTTTAATACTGCCTGTATGATCAGAAGAACAAAAATTACAGTATTACCATAATTTAAAAACAAAATATTCCGTGATTTCTACCGTTACGAAAATAAGGACTGTTGTATTAAAAAATTCATATTATACTACAATAATTGTGCCCAGAATAAAAATTAAAAGCAACACAAAAGACTTTCAATATTAAAATTAATCAATAAACTGTAAAAGTATTATTGTGTTATGATATATTGGCCAACTACAAAAAAATATAAAGCAAATTAGTACTGATTCTGTCAATTTTCCTTTAAACAATCAATTCTCTATACCATATTATCCTTCGCTCACACCCACACATTTTTACATACTGTAGTATACTGGATATTTCTTAATATCATGGTAATATTTAAGGAGGTTATTCTTCGGTCCATTTTGAGGAAACAAATTATATGAACATATGTCCTAAAGCTTCAAGAAAAAATTCTTTTTTTTATGATAACTTTGGTACGACTATAGATATTTTTGTGAAACGTATTACGCATCTTCTATGCATCAAAATGCATTTTCTGCTGTACATTGTACAACATATACTTTTATTCTTACCAGTAGCATTTTTTTCTGTAGTACACTAGGTTATATCACCTCTCAAGCTAGTTATTATTTATTATATTGTCGCGTGCTCGATGTGAATAGTTCGTACAGAGTTGGTTGTAAAATGTTCTGAATACTCCATTTGGTAAAATAAGAAGCACCCAAAGATTTTTTATTAGAAAAAACATAATTCATTAAAAAATAATCCGATAAAAAATCAACAACATGCTCCTTCTTCGAAGTGATGACAGTCACGATGCGTGAAGGCGTAACTATAGTAATTAGGCAACCCTGCATACGACCCAACGTTAAACTACCATACCAGACCACAGCTGTTTCATTTTGTGTAGCACATTGTACATTAGAATTTGACTCTCAAAAGGCGTAACAGACGCATTATTCGCTCAGGTCTGAATGTGTGAGCTCAATTACCTATTTAGGCAGCCGAATTGTTCTGCTAAATCGATTTATTGAAAAACACCATTATGTTAAAAACAATCTAAAATAAAAATGATCAACTTTGGCAGGCCTATGCAATTGAATAAGAGACAGTGAAAAACTTGGATTTCCAAATCTATCCTATTAAAAGCAGTGCTGCAGTAAACTCATCATACATCAAAATACCAGCACACGCACCGCCAAAACACGCATAAAATATTAATAGCCAATCTATCTAATGTTCTTAGGTTTGACTGAAAATCAATTTCCGCGCTATTACTCGCCACTCATCCTCTAAGAACGCGTAACGAATTTGATATTAAACCCGAACGATCAACGCCGCGCGCCGTCCATAAATAATAATAATAATCACGAACGGCCTAACCAGTATGGATATTAATTACTTTTTGCTCGAGCATTCAACACCTGAAACCAACGCCACACCAACGCGCCGCTCCGACATCCACAAAATCCATTTCGGGATGGCCAGCGTAGACGTGACTGACGGAAGCTGCCGTAATTAGCGAAATGGCCTTGCCTTCGTGCCTTCCCTTTACATCTAGACCGCTAATCTCGGATGACTTAATTACGATGGCAACTTCGGTCATAATCCGGACTGAGAAGCTGGCCTAAGACGTGAGGCCGCAACCCATCTGGGAATAATCGGACTGGACGCTTGATTGAACGGTTCCACTCCTTATCTGACAAATTACTATAACACAATCGGAGTAATGAACATGCACCCCCTCCCTCCTCTACCGCAGAGTTTTTAGCGGTTAATCCTGTTATCGAATCCCCACCGTTGCGTTACAGCGGGATCGGTATCGCCGACACGAAGAAATGATTACGTCCTGAATGTATTAGTAGGTAGTGTGTGTGTAGATGCTGGCTGTTGTTGCCATGGTGTGTAAGCTAAAGCTCTGTAATGGGATTGTTTGTAAGAGTATTAGGCGCAACATGGGGTTTAAAATTCTATTAGTGGTGCAGGAATTCTTATTAACTATGAGGGTGGGAATGGGTTATCGGGATGGGGTGGTAAGTTATTGTATGCGTGTGCATGGAGGAGTGAAAGGGAATTAATTATGGTGTCTTGGGGGTTGTGGGAAGTCTTGTTTCGGTTTATCGAATTAGTTTTTGCTTCAGGAACCCTCGAACTCGCTCTTGTTATTCGCGATGTGAACTCGTAACGTTAGATACAAGATGATCTATTAGCGAACCGTCAAACTTTGACAGATCAAAGATGAAATGTGGTGCGATTGTAAAGGTTTTATTATATGACCAAAGATCTTACTCGTATTAAAGCTTCTAGAACAAAACAAAAAATAGTAAAATTAGGTCAAAAAGTATGGAATGAACTCATTAAAAGTGATGCTCAATGCTTATTTCTTCTTACAGATTTTGATAGATCTGTTAATTGTCACTACAAAAACATAAGAATATTATTGCGGTACATAAGAAAATATTGGAGGAAGAAAAAATTTAAGATTGTGAAATATGAATTGCCCTAGCTAGACGGATTTGTGATGCGAGTTAGGTAAATTTCAGTGTACTGAAGAGGAATGAGGTGAAAAGTGGTTTTTGCAATTTTTTCCTGCAGAATTAGTTACCTTAGAAACCATAAAATCATCTTATAGCAAACCGTAATCTTTGTACTTCACTTTACTTTGAAGTCATGTGGATGCTTTTTACTTTAACATATTATGACGTTCTATGACAAAGTATTGTACTGCTGTCCACACAAAATAAGTTATATTTTAGCGGAAATGGCCTTTCGGGTTCTGAACATTCTTTACCAAGGTTAATAAATGTCTGTGTGTGTGTGTGTTTGCGTGTGTGTTTGTATGTGTGAACGAATTTTATTCAAAAGGGCCCAAAGGAACTAAATAAGTTTACTCCCAGCATTATTCAACGATTTTACAACGGAGCCGCTATTTCTGTAATTTCGCCAAAATAGTTAAATAATAAATTAAAGTAGAGGAAATTGTGTATAATTTATGGCAGTGATATTTTTTGGTAAAATTAATAGTTTCGGTTTTCACGGTTTTTTCGAAATTCAAAATTTCAAGATAATAAAAAGTTGTCCCTGTGGACCCTCATATAGGTATTACAAAAAATTGCCCAATTAAATAAAATTTAGGTCCAAGCCTAAATTTTACGATTTTCTTAATAATTCGATATTTTTCTTAGTTTATTAATAAAATATTTAGTGGTTTTTAGTCCACATGTCCGCTCATAACAAAAAATTTAATGAAAAACAAACTTTCATCAACATTTAAGCACATTTTTTAAATTATACGAAAAACGTCTTTTTTCAAAAATTGTATCGAATCTAAATAAACTGCAGGCGATCTGAATGTTACATTAGAGTAATATATTTTTGTATACGGTAATTTCACACCTTATTGTTAACTTCAAGGGAAAATGGTTATTACGTAAACTCGTCAGTAATGTAGAATCAACTAAAGAAGCGAATGATAGTTAACCCAGGTGAGGATAATTTTTGGAAAAAACAACTCCGCCTGGATTTGAACCAGGAACCCTCCAATTTCCGGTTGACAGCCCTCCCAGTTGAGCTACAGAGGCTGTGGAAATTTATAGGTGTTATTTGTTCTTATTGCAATCCGAGTTTCGAATTACAGAAACCGTCGTGACCTATTGGGGCTAGATGGAAGTTCGGTAACTAGTAATCGCTAAATGTTTATTGCTAAACAGCTCATACAGATGAATAATTCAATGATAAATGGTTTTTACGTAAACTCATCAGTAATGTAGAATTAACTAAAGAAGCGGATGATAATTGACCCAGGCGAGGATAATTTTTGGAAAAAACAACTTCGCCTGAATTTGAACCAGGAACCCTCCAATTATCATTCGCTTCTTTATTGATTCTTATTGTTAACCTTTTTGTATTTGAAAAAGAAAAATTACTTTACTCCATTATTGAAAAAAAAAATTCTAATTCTTAAAGAAAATTATAAACTTTAGGCCTTCTGCGGGAGACCTAAATATTTGTCAATTGCGTATTTTTTTTTGTAGTATACAGTAGGTCTATAAGGATCACTTTTTAATAACTGGAAATTTTATAATATTATAAGTCAAAAACAATTGATGGTCAGAAATTGATTTTGATATAAAAATGAGTATTTGGACCATTAAATATCGACGTGTGCCAGGATTTACTAGACTAATAGTTTCAGTTAGAATGAATTTTTATGAATAAGTCTTCATTAGATTCCAGTACACTAAACCTTTTGCAGGACTCGGAAGTCCAAGCGTATTCATAATATCATGCGAAATCCAGAACACCTGTCAATCCTATCTCCGCCTTCTTTATTAAATGAAATCAAGTAGCTTTTGGGTTTCTCGTTCAAAAGTATTTGAAAAAAAAGCTAATTTTAGGATTTGTTTTACTGCACAAATTATTATACCCAATCAATCAACTTCATTATGGCTAATCGAACGTATGTGTAAAATGATACAATCCAATTAAAAAATTCATCTAAATATCCTAGATGTATAGATCTGTCAGTGTCAAATTCATAAATATTCATAAAACACCAGATAACATCCAGATTTAATGCACTCGCTATCGCTCGTGCGTTCAAGAGTATCTTTTTAATATACTTGTTGGTTAAATAGCTATAATTAAGCTTATAATATGTGACCGGGAAGCCCCGATTTGAGACATTGGTATACGTCCCGGTCAGTTTGGCATTATGTTCTAGTTGACTTGAATTTAAACCAAAAAATTTCCTGATTAAAAAGCCGTAACTGTAGTTTCTTATAAAAAAATAAACAATAAATCTTGTAGCATTTAAGATAATAAATTTCGTACTTATTTTCAAAATTATAGTTTGATACACTATTAATTATAATTTCGTCTGAAATTTGCTGCAAATATGCTTACGTATTATTCACCAGGCTTGGTCATCTCAAAGAAATCCCCCACAAACTCGGCAATAATGACCATCTAATGAACATATCCATATTCGCTTGTAAAGGTCACATTTAATTCACTCGCGAGAACATACATATTATAAAGGGCAACAACAATTGCATACATTTTTTCAACAACGATCTAACAAGTGACATTGCACAATCGTGGTCAATTACTGTATTTTATCGGACAAGCGATATAAAGTAATTGTACCAGTAATTGGAAGTAATGTCGGCCCCTGGTACAGTTTGAGATAAAGGATCTAAGGAGATATTGTTTTGCAAGGTGTTTTGCAACGATGCTGATCTACTCCACAAATGGCACAGATGTCTTTCAAAGTGTACGCCGGTGAAGGGAACTGTCCCGATTTCTATCGAATTTGATCGAATCTATTGTTGCTAATTACGTTAAATATAAAAATTAACTTAAGAGACAATACTGTATAGAAAATGTAACAAACTCTGTGCAATTGAACGGCTTGAATCATGGACAACTGATTTGGCAGCTTTAAGAAAAAGTTAATCATATCTCCCCACGTGAAGGTGGCTGAATCGTGCGATATTGAAGAATATGTTGTTTCCCTCTCGATTTGAAAATGAATATTTTGCGACTCGAGAATCATAAGGTTCCAAGCATATTTTAGACAATTTTACAGTAGAGCAAATTTTAGTTCAAATTTGATTAAACAGGAAAACCATTTGGACTTGACATAATATTTCACATCTTAGATAGTTGGTTAATCTTTAGTACTTGAATATGAGAACAGCTTTGATTATTTTAGACAAAAATAGTTACAAGTTACAAAGAAATACCTCGAGCGCGACGCGTAACGGAAAAACATATAGGAATTTCGTAATTCCATGTTCATCCTTGGTGAATTTTAATTTAATGAAACGCTTTGTATATTTTAACACATAAGGACTATTATCAAAGTTGTCTTTCCCACAATATTTCAAAGTGAATTGTTTCAGATATTTACATTTGTTTTCAAAGAAAATGTGGTTGAGGCGTTTTTTCACATACATATGCACGACATGGATATTTGTATGACCCAATAAGCGCAATCCACCGATAGTCGAATATCTCGTTAAGCAAGCCTCTTTCTGCAACAGTTATGTGCGCTGGAGCACCGTCCATTTGAAACCACCCAATTATTGAGGACCCAATCACTGATACGGAGAACATGAAAGAAAGAGGTGAGCTGCTTTCAATGGGTTATGTGCTAACCAACAATAATATATTAAAAAGAATTGAAGTTTGTTTAGCGGAAAACGGCAACGTTTTTGAACAGTTACTGAACTTGAATTAAGTAGTTATTTAAAATTTACTTTACGATTTAGTTTTATTTTATATATTGTGTTTTATTGTAGGCTTATAATTTTATAAATACTAAATTAATTATAATGAAAAGTCATCCCTTAAAAATTTTACGTCGAATTACCAAACGCCCTATACAACGCAATATTAAGAGCAATCCGTACTCATCGGGCCTCAGTTTCTAGGCACTGGGGGGGTGTTTAGAGGAAGCGGGCAAAGGCGGAGCCTAGTCGGCGGGTGTACATTCGAAGCAAGAAGTAGAGCTTAGCCACGCTTAGCCATCAGGTCGCCCGTGCCCCGCTTCCACCGCAAGTTGCGATATCAGTGTTCTCACTCATCGCGGACGTCGGAGAGAGACAAAAGATACTGCGGACGGAGCGGGCTGTCGCCTGCCGGGCGGTTGGCAAAATATAACTTTGGACAGAGCTCGCTCGCTAATACAATATTTTACCTTACAATAAACGCGGTGACATTGACCATTTTTATAATTAAATATGCATAATACAAATTTAAATATATGACAAACTGACTGTTATTGCTGTTGTAAATTGAATTAGTAATTCATGAAAACTACTGGCCTTTGTATAACAATAAATCAACAAAAAGTACACAAAAATAATAAATATACAATATACTCATACACTAGGGTTGCCAAGTGTTCTCCTTTGAAGAGGACAGTCCTTTCTTAACCGATTTTGTCCTCCATCCTCCATTTGCACTCATTTGTCCTCCGCTCTTATTGATAGAAGATGACAGTTATTTTGCTCTCATATCCTTTCTATATTCAGTGATACAATTTGTTTCAAATTATGTCTTCTTTCAAATCCAAAATTGATACAAGGATCGATGAAAGTTTCTTTGGGATGCAGGTGGGAAATAAAATGAAGAATCCTGTACAATTCAACAAAGTGAAAGAAGATTTATAATTCTGCATTGAAATATCTCTCAAAGAGATTTGATTTTGATACCACGTCATCCTGGCACTCAAAAATTTCTGATTTGGCATTGAACAATGGATGTCCCAATTTCAAATTTCTTATGGATGCCATTCAATTTATTAATTTGGGTGAAAAGTTACAAATTTTGATTTGTATCACCTTTGGGTGATCATTTGTTCGAAGAAGTTGTGATCTTGAAGCAAGTGTAGGTACATCATCAAAGAAGCTGTAGATTTTGTTCAAATGGAAACATGTGGCATTTGATTTTTAATAAAACTGTAACTGCTCTGCAAAATATATTCAGGATGATAGCATTTTTGTAAGTATCCCGACGTCATCTGCTTTCATCGAACGTGTGTTTTCGCACATGGATAATAAGTGGCGGGATGAACAAAATCGGGCATCTTTGGACCTGATAAAAAGCCACCTTCTGATTTCAGTAAATTCAACTTCCGCCTGTATTGATTTTTTAATAAAATAAAATTGAATAATACTCTTCTAAGAGCCGCGAAGACCCAAATTAAATACAAATTTCTCAAAAAGTAGCGAGGTAGGTGCAAGGGAAGTGCTTACTTAAAAAATGAGTACCTAAATTAGGTAACCTAATACCTACATATAGTCTTGCAGATAAAATTAAATTTTCTACCTTGCTCTTGATTTTTTAAGGATTTATTATTTTACCCGTGACTTTGTGGGTAATAAAGGGTATATTACGTTATTATTATGTTTACCTATACATAGTTTATATAAAATACTTGATAATGTGTTCATTCATATACCTACTTACCAGAACGTATTTTTTTAAAATTTTATATTGTTCATTAGTGTTCATTTGGTTTTGTTATAAATACAAAAATAAAGATTCATACCTACATCAATTTATCATCACTATTATCATTAGTATTCCAAATCAATGTCCTCCTTCTCGAAGTTATATAGTTGGCAACCCTATCATACACACATACACTGTATATTTACAAAATTGTCTACATCTTGTTATAGAATATTATAGAAAGATATTTTTAACAATATAAAATATTTACAGTATAATATAAATACATATAAATATGTACTTACCTTTTGTTTAATAAATAATCTACTTTAGTGGATGCAATAGAGTTAAAGTGGTAAATGCCCGGTCCCTAGGTAATAAACCCGTATTTTTATGAAACCTTTTGCATCGTGTATCAAAGACAATGTTAAAAAAATTTACCAATTTTGTTGGACGCTTGGCATATTTTTGAATTTAAAAAATGTAAAAAAATGCGGTTATGTATAAAAACGAAATAACTCTCTTAATTTAAATAAATTTGTAGAGCCACAAAAATACTGTTCAAATAGGTACATATTGGAGATACTGATTATAAATGTAAGATCAACATAAATGTAATGTCAATTCATAATAAAATTTAGCGAGTTAAAACGCGCTCCTATATGCGACCCTGATATGATAGGCAGTCCAATGCAGGCGTCGAATAGCCAGTCGCTAAAATCCTCGCAAAAGAGAGATGACGGATATCATGCGCTTTCTTTTTCGGTTTCTGTTTTCAGTGACTGTACCCGATTGGCGCGCTTGAACGTCATTGGTTTATCCAACTCTGCCGCCAAGAATGCCGCTAGAGTGCGTAACACGACAATAACAACTTTTACGCCAGAGCACCACATGTAAGGGTAAAGTTTTGAGTGAAAAAAGCATATCGGGTATTGATATTTTTAATTGAAACTTTGTACACTTATAGAAAAAGGCGTAACTTAAACAAATCTAGTGGTACTTATTTCAATTTTAACTTGAGTTCTCCGTTAAAAAATCGTAAAATCAGTCAATTTTATGTAAGATTCAGTAACAGATTTATCAAAACCAAACAAAAATATCAAAAATCTATCACTAGAAGCACAATTATACACTTTTTATCTTTAATTTGGTGTATTGTATTTAAGATTCTGTCAGCTAATAGCTAAGAAAACCCCTCAAAACTTTTCCGTGTTTTGCCAGTAGAAAGTTGGGGTACGGATTCCTCTTAAGGTGCGTATATTCAATTCCAATTTCAAATCACAAAAAGTGGTGAAAATAAGTAACTATAAGACATGAAAATTACATAAAATCAAGCAATAGTTTTCAACGGTGTTCCAATTAACAACTAAAACCATTGTTTAAAAGAACGGACTTTTCCCTGTACCTATTGGTTTTGCCTTTTATTTGACAAAGTCAATATCTGTAAGCCAATAGATGCACCATGTATTTTTATATGTCTTTTTAACATATACAAATGACATTATATTGAGAAACAATTGAAATCCTTTGCACGGGTTTAACCTAATCATTTATTTATCACGCCTAAATGCAACACCTTGTATAAATCAAAATAATATTGGGTTGTAGAAAATACTTGACTAAACAACTTTGATACTGTCCCTGTATAATAAAGTTGGTTCCAAAACAGCCAAAGCACCGTTATTTTTGCACGTAATTGCACGTGATGCTCATGCTCAATAGATTTCTTTGCAAAGCGATTTTTCTATTGCCGTACCGTCAACGTTGTTGTGAACCACGGTACTTATATCCATTATGATTCTGAGCCAGCATTTCCCTAGTGGCTCTTGGTACATAATGAAATTGGGATTGTTTGGTCATATAATGAAAATTAAGTAAAACTATATTGCACAAACGATGTAGCATATAACACAGATGTCGCGTTTCGTAAAAATCTCACTTTTGTACAATATGTCACTTAAAGATGTTTTACACTACACCATTTATTGTGCAATTTATTGTACGATTTGTCGAGTAAGTAAGTACAAGAACATCTTAAGTAGAGATTGTGAGGAATTTTCGTATGCTAGACTAGTTTGTCTAGCAATAGAACCATTTTCTGTTTGCAGATTTCAGTTTTTTAACAACTTCTTGTACAACTTGTTGCGCCAGAACTGCGTAGTGTAAAACGGCTATAAAGCCTCATGGATCTATGATCGCGATTTGCTATTATTAGCAATTTTGAGCATGTTCTGTGAAGATTATCCCTATGAATATTTTATGGTACAACAAAGTGTAACTTCCGTATGAAATTACATAATCCGTATTCGAGGCACATTTCTGTTATGCCACCCCCCCTTTATATACCTACATAGGCGTACCCAAATTTCTCCTGCGCCGTCATTATTTACGCACGCGTTTCGTAAACGCGAGCACAGTAACTCACAGGTTAAATGTACCCTTGATACTAATATAACTTATAGCTGCCTCAATATACGTATATATCGTATATACGTATACCTGGATACTACTTGGGGGATAAGCTGTAGCCCCTAACGAGGGGTTTGTGTATTCAGAAACGATTACGTACGATTATTGGGGCTTACTCTTGACTATTCACGTTTGTGATTAATATCGTAAATTTCTATTTGGTCGGACAGGTTTAGTATAAACCGTCTAACTAATCCGGGCGCGTGCTATTTCAGGCTGATTTAGCTGTAATAAGTTTATCTTTGATATGGTATAAGCAGTGGCAGTTTAAACTGGTACAAACAAATAATTCGCATGTGGAACTATGGCGTCGCTTATGTTGACATAAAAGTTGTTCTAGAAATTTTTGTTGCTAAAGTTGTGGACTGATTTTCTTAGGGAGTTGAGCAATTAGGAAAGCAAGTTTTGTAAGCAAGTTTTGTTTCAGATGCGCCTACTTTGAAAATAATCTATAAACTACGCTACGCAGTCGACGAAATTAATAAATTGTCAATATCCTTCTTCCACAAAACTAAATATGGTAAGGTAAGGTACCTCTGCCTATATTTCACTAATTTTAATGTTGTTTAAATAAAACTGCTTTCTTGGTTCTGCCAGAAATTGATATGAGATAAAACATTTGTATCATACTTTCATACGTTTTTGCAAGAAATATTATATCTTTAGCCCATTTTTCCCCTAAACATGTTGCCAATGTATGTTGTATTCTCATCAATAGAGTTTCATGGCCCTGTAAAGAAATAAGTAACAAAACAGGAACAAAATCAAGTTATGTGATATTATTTGTCGATTCAATAGAACTAGTACATTAGTTTAAGTAAAAACCCGACGACAAAACTAGAAAATATCAAAATGAAAGGTTCGAGGTATTACAATTTCTTAATTTCTAAAATTACAGTTTCACGTGACGTTAGGTGTTGTCATGGCAATTATAATATTTGTGTTTAAATATATTTAAATAAGAAACATATTTTTGTATCATGAGTTGGGCTAGATGTTTTATATTTGAAAAAACAAAGATGTAGAAGTAAACTTAATTTTTATCTTTCCAAAAATTATTTTTCATATAGCCCAACTCGTTATTTATCTAAGAAGTTACACTGAAAATTTCATCAACGTTGAATAATAAATAACGCTTTTAATTGAGAATGCATTTTAGAAAAGGTAGAACTGGGTCTTAATGGTTTAATAATAAATAGTTAAATAGTTCAGACAATATAATATATATTGTAGGAGAATGTAATATTCAGAAACTGAAAATCCTCCTGTAGAATAGTAAAAATGTGCAGAAAAATTATTACTTGAAACCAAAAAACGTTATTTATTAAACTTATTTCATTGATTTCAATACATATTTACTTGGATACAACAACTACTAAATAACAATAATGTCTGTTCCAATAGGAAAGGTATTTCAATCAGTTATCTCTCCACAGAATAATGTTTATACCTCTTGCAAAAATTGTTGCAAATTGTGTCGAAACCTCAAATGGTAGCTAATTAATGGACTTAGTAGCCCTTCGACGCTCGGAGTTTTGCCCTGTATATACAAACCCCTAAATGGCGATAATGTCCGTTCGAATAGCAAACGTATTTCAGTTGTTGCAGAAAAAAGTTTATAACTTTTGTTAAAAGTATTGCATACATTTCTATGATACCTCAAATTGTAGGTAACTAAAATACCTGGTAGCGCTATGACGCTCGGTGTCTTGCCACATGGACAACAACTCATAAATAGCGATAAAACTAAGTAAAACGCCATCATTTGAATTCTAAAATCTACCTATGTCGATATGCATGTGTGTCAGAGTTGGCTACGTGAAAAGCGGAAGTTCAAATAAGGTTGGAAGTAAAGAAAATTAAATTTTGTATTAAGTAAATATGTACTTTGAAAATTATATACCGTTATTAAGGAAATAAATTTGTGCGTTTATTGGTTTCTGTTATGTGCTTTTCGATTTCTACGCTTTGAATAAAAATTTCAGTTTATTTCATTTTAGGTACGTCAATGAAGCATTACTTCCTTATTTCTAGTAGGTTTTCTCAGAAATTTAATACCTTAATTACAGTCAATAAGCACTCGCGTATATAGAAACCTACCAACTATTTCATTCAAGTGATTGCTTCGTTCAACAGATCACTTTTCTCTGAGCATTGTGCGCCGTTTTCGAAGGCGTTTTCGACACCTTCCTACAAAGGAAACAAAGTATAGCTAGACTAGAAAACAATAAATTATCCCAAATAATGTTCCCTCTTCAGTAAAGTGTATTTATCTAAAACTGTAACTTCACATTAATAAAACCTAAACGCGTGTTCTGATTTACAAACTTTCCATTTACATTACACAGCGACGTTATCCCTGCGCTTTTTTGCTGTCGTTGAGCGCCATCTATCTTAATGTTTAAGGACAGGAGGACGTTCAGCGAAACATTTCGGCTACACATTAACCCGAATCCGGACAAACCGCGCGACATTTTTTCCTCGCTACCCCTAATCCTAGGGTATGCGCGTCCACCAACTTGGCACTCGGTAATCCTCGGAGACAGGCTAGCCGCAACAAGAACACCCATCCCTTGTTAACCCTATATCTGACCCTCGTCACCCGCTAACTCACCACTTTGTTATGGGGATGTATGGTGTTATTAACCTCCGGCGAACAAAAGCGCGGTAATTATACGCTGTATGAAAATGTGCGAGACGGGGTTAAAATATATTAAGGTCCGGCCTGTATGTGTGTGTAGGTGTGTGTGTGTGTGTGTGTGTGTGTGTGTGTGTGTGAATATTAACCCCTTCTGTAAGTTGGACTGCTGGTATGTAGGTTAATTTCGCCTTTTTGTGGATTAACGTTGCCGAAAATATTAAAATGTTGGCGGCTCAAGGGAACCATCTCGGGTAAATTAATGGTACAAATTTCGGGCATGAATTAATTTTAGCGGACTTGGTTAACTTTTTTATATGATACTTTGGGTGGCGAAAATAACGTCGTAACTTTTTAATTAGTTTACTTTCGATGAATATGAGTTTGATTATTTACTTTTAACATTTCAACATTCTAGTAATAAAATTTTACACAAAAATTGCTTCGGTGTTCCAATCTCTCAACAGTATTGAATCTGCAATGAATCTGCTTCTTAAGAAAAGTCCTACCTCACTTCTTTATTAATTAAATACGAACAATTTTGCCTTTTTATTTCATTATATGTAGTTGCTAAGTGAAACATAACGCCAAGCTTATATGGAGGGTGGAAGAAACACTTTTTTCCATCAAAAAATGTCTTTACAACGGTTTTTTTTTACCTACTGGCATAAATTTTCTCATTTTAGCATGTATATTTTTAGCAATGATCTTTTTAATTCGGCACAAACAGGGTACTGGTGCTCGAAATAAGGGATCTTCTGTAAAACAATTTATATATTTTCTAATTCGTCTTTAAGGTTGTTGAGTGTCGAATTGGAATGTTACCATAGTAATTTCCATTGTGCAGTAATAGTATATTATTATACAAGTTTTATAACACGTCAAATTGGCGCATTAGTTGTTTGGGATACGAGGAGCGCCAGCGACGAGTGCCCTAAATAAACGAATGCACCAAGATATCATATAAATGAGTGTAATATACTATTTTTCTACTTTGCGTCATTAATTTTATATAAATTTAGAAATTGTGGTTCCTATATTTAGAATCTAGGGTATTATGCGGCTACCGTCTTGTAGAACTGTTGGTAATGTAGTAAACTGTCAACTTCGTAAAGGTGGGATAAACTCATGAACAAATCTTTTTGTGGATAATTTTACTCTACTTTAGCCTACAAGTTTTAATAAATAATTAACTGGGGGGCAACTATGATCAACAGTCGATGGCGTATAGGATAGAGCGGCTGGTATCTACGCTGGAGGCCCGGGTTCGAATCCCGGCTCGGGCTAAAATCGACTGTCCTGGTATTTTAGACAGGGAACAAATACCTTTGTATGCCGCCTTCCATCGGATGACGAAGTGAAGCCGGTGGCCCCGTGTGCTGTCATTATGCGACGTGCACACGTTAAAGAACTCTTACTGGAGGTTGGAAGTACTTCAGTTCGACAAAATTCCTGGGTGTGTGTAGCCTACCCTCAGCGTCGGTGATTGGCCTAAGTTGCGGAAATAGACCGACGTAAAATAAACAAGTAAAAAAAAACAGTGTTACAATGTGTGCATTGTCAATGCAAAGTAGAAAAAACACATGTTAAGAACTCACATCACGTCAGTGTTTTTGCATGGGTTCAAAAATGGCATAACTAGCGCCTTTTCATCTTTCTTTTCTTTTCACACTTTTGCTTTTAAAGATAGCCTTTCAATGTTTCTGTCTACACTGTTTTTCTGTCTTACTCTGTAAAGCAAAAGAAAAAATGTTCTCCAAATCTACAGCCAGTCATCAAATCTACACCAGTCAATTTGTTGGTGTGAGAAATTAAATGTATTTCAAGTCATAAAGTTTCCTTATGAAGAAAACAACTTGAGGGAATATTAAAAATGAAAATGTTACATTGAATATCCTAAGCACAAGGGTTTGTCGATTTTAAAAACCTGTTTTTGTGACGTTTGAAAACTGGTTTTAGATACCAGTTTATAATTACAATTATTATGTAATCGAATACTGAAGGCATTTAATTCTAAATTTGCCATTTTGTTATTGAATAAGTAGTGTCCAACTTTTTTTCCGCATTTTTTTCGCAGTACCTACAGTAGAGCGTCGATAATCCGAACTAATTGGGACCGATGGTGATTAGGGTTATCAAAATTATTCAGATTCTCAAATATTGCAGCTAAATAGTAGAAAATACGACTAATTGATACCAGATATAAAACAAAAGCAACAGTTTTCCGTAAATAGGAATCCACAAAATGTTTCTGTCTACACTGTTTTTCTGTCTTACTCTGTAAAGCAAAAATAAAAATGTTCTCCAAATCTACAGCCAGTCATCAAATCTACACCAGTCAATTTGTTGGTGTGAGAAATTAAATGTATTTCAAGTCATAAAGTTTCCTCTTGAAGAAAACAACTTGAGGGAATATTAAAAATGAAAATGTTACATTGAATATCCTAAACACAAGGGTTTGTCGATTTTAAAAACCTGTTTTTGTGACGTTTGAAAGGAAGGAAGTTTATAATTACAATTATTATGGAATCGAATACTGAAGGCATTTAATTCTAAATTTGCCATTTTGTTTTTGAATAAGTAGTGTCCAACTTTTTTCCGCATTTTTTTCGCAGTACCTACAGTAGAGCGTCGATAATCCGAATTAATTGGGACCGACGGTGATTCGGGTTATCAAATTATTCGGATTATCAAATATTCCAGCTAAATAGTAGAAAATACGAGTAATTGATACAAGATATAAAACAAAAGCAACATTTTTCAGTAAATAGGAATCGACAAAAGCGGCTTTTCTCTCGGTAAGTCAGTGATTTATTTTATTTTTATTTCATTTTGGGCGTTCGTATTAACGTTCGAATTACGAGGTTCGGATTATCGACGCTCTACTGTATATGTCATCCTGAGTAACAGTTTTCATATGAACCTACTCGTCTTAACCATGTGGAACTGTACAAAAACGTTTACAATTACTAATATAATAGTTATTTAACCAACAAGTATATTAAAAAGAGCGATTATTTATCGAGACTGTTCAACGCACGAACGATTACCGAGTGCGTTAATTGTTGAGATGATTAATCGTCGTTTAATATTCGAGTTGGTTACAAAAACCATTTATGTAAATTGACACTGACAGTGCTGGACTGTGTGCCTGGATAACGGAATGTTTTGATTGGATGCTTATAACAAAGCATGCATTAATAGCAACCGTACATTTATAGAGCTGGTTAATAAATGATTTTCTATTCAGTAAACATACTCATAAATAAACGATCGACTGAAAAGTAAATAAATGTTGGTATGTCCGTATAGTCATCTTTAGTTATAAATAGATGAATGTATAGCAGTAAAACAAAACAAGTTTACTAGTTAATTACTACTTAGTAATTATAATTAATAAAGAAAAAATAAGTAATTTGTTCAATTTTAGAGTTCCGCCACTATTATAGCAAATCAATGATTTGATGATAAATATAAAATGCTATAATGATCAAATAAATGCACATGGGAAAGTCAGAAGTGATAAAATAATTAATTCATAGGGTATTTCAAGAACCTGGAGTAATAATAGGATAACTATAAGTACATATTTCAGACAACCAATTGTTATAATGATTTGTTAGAATGAGAATATTAGTCCTATGGTTGTATATCTAATAAGTATAAGTGAGTTTAGAGGTTAAAAAAGACACCACGAGGTTACACTAAGTGGAGATCTTCAAAATGCCGAGACCAGCAGTATCCTAGTCCTAGTGGCATCAGAGGTAACGTAATCGAGACTTGATACAGTCCAGTCGAATGGGCAGTTGTAAGTGTGGAATTACCGTGATTGTTGTTAACATGACGTTAATATAGTTTGCTACTAGTGCTATTGACATACAAATTGTCAGTATAGGTACCTATTGACTACATTAATATGGTTAATAACAGTACAGCTCCCTAGCTGATATTGACATAGGAGTTGCCAATAGAGCTCCCTGAGTAGTGCAAAAAGCATTCAAGTCATGTTACAGCCAAATAATATAAATAGAGCAGTAAAGCTGATAAAAGTTTATTATACAGGGTGTTTCATCTCGATTGCATGTACCAAATCAATAATATCGTAATCAATAATTCGTTGTCGTACTTATTCACAGAAGAAAATAAAATGGATCAAAATGTAATATCTGCTGGTGCTAAAATGTCCAATACGAGTTTTATTTGGCCTTTCAAAGACTGGCCGCGCTTTAGACATAAAATGTTGGTAGTCCATGTTAAGTCAGTTTATGGTGTTTTGAATGCTGTTAGACCGTGACAAATCCGACAATAAACAGACTTCAATAGCAACCGTACCGAGTTCCAACTTTACAATGTAGATATTTCTCGAACTCTTGCCATAAATCAAGCACGGTCACCGCGGTTGATACACTTTATACGTTTACAGTAGTCGCAGTTATTGTCCTTATATCGATGCGCGGACCACGCATAATGCATACGAAACCGCCGTACTACACCGGCCGAAGTCGACGTACGTTATTTACTGCGCCAATTTCAACGCACTTCGCCATAATTTATGGCGCTCCGTATGCACACACTCGGTAGCAATAACCCGTAGAGAGAGTTTATAAAAGTTTTGCTTGTTGGAGAGAATCGTTTGGCTCGTCTAGAGAGGCAATATTAGAATTTTCGATTCGCGAGGATTTGCGTTTCTATCGGTCGGTGGACGACGCGAGAAAAAAGTAATTGGCATTGCTAAACTGTTCAGGCGATAAAATTGAAAAAGCAGATTTATGGTGCTGGTTCGATTGTGTCCGTTCTGGGGATTAATTTATTGGCAGAGGCACAGGTTTAATTTAAAATCCTAACAGGCCCATTTATCAATTCGACTCCATGACTGAAATAATGATATGTTCGATTCAATGCGCGTTCACCGGTCTTGCGCAATGAGACATTGCGATTTTAAATACTGTGGAAAGGCACAAAAATGCGTCTGGATTTCAGAAGCCAAAAACTATCAAAATACGTAAAGTACAGATTTACATTAACACTTAGTTAACACTTTTCAAATCAATAATTAACTTGAAAACAGATACCTAATAATAGATAATAAATAGAAAATTAGAATCAAATTTTACGTCAATTGAAGTTCAATTTCAGTTTTAAATAACTTACTTCTACCTAAATGAGTCACATCGGAAATACGGTTAAAGCTTTTTGGTACATACGGAACAGTGACTTGCACCGCGATCTTAGCATCCCATAAGTCAACCAAAAGATAAAAAAGATTCGCCGTTAAGCATGTATCTCGTCTAAGCTACCACGTCAACGCAGAGCCCCTGCAGCTACTGGAGGATCAGAATCTGGTGAGACTACTAAAAAGAACAAAACCCTTCCAACTACTGAACCAGTGTAAAAAGCAGAGTTCGGGTAGTGAAGTGTTAGGGCTTCTAGTTTCGAACAAAGCAAGTATGTATATAGGACATCAGATTTAAATTGATGACTTAGCTAAGTAGCTCTCTATGGTTCACCTAACAAACTTTAATACATTAAGGTTTGAGATGTGATTGATGATAATCTTGCATACAAGATTAGCAAATAAAACCTCATCAACCACATTACCACGTTAACTTTTATATATTTAAATTGATAGTTAATCTTTTATTTAGATTCATTGTGTTATGCATTTATGTTACGTTTACTCACTGGTTTCAGGAACAAGTTTCATGATCAAACTTCATGACCAAGCAGAAAATCTTTTTGTATAAAAGGGTCCAAAGGAACTGGATGTTTACTGTTAGCAATTTGCAAAGATTTTGCAAATGAGCCGCTATATTTGTAATGTTGTCAAAATAGTTAAATAATAAATTACTTTTTTGGTAAAATTAATAGTTTAGCGGCATGAGCAAATTAAAATCTATTTGATCGAGATCGGTCGTGACATTAATATAAAACTAGTTCGCCAGGATTTGACAAATATTGTCAGTTGAGAGTAGGTAGTGTCAAACGGTGACGTTTTGAAAATACCTTCTATCAATAGATCAAAATATCTGTCAACTCCTGGCTAACTAGTTTTATTTAAATGCAGACACGATCGAACTCGATCAAATAGAATCTCATGCAGCTAAACTATGAATTCTGTACAGTCTGTCTCCCGACGAACCTAACTAAAAAGTCACTCTATACAAAGAGTTTTATATTTTCTAAAAATTCGAAAGCCATTGTTAATATTTTGATTTAACATTCAGGATCGTTAGAAAACACGAAAATGTTAAATTGGCCGAAGAGTACATTATCAGTTTTTCGGAATTCGATCAAATCCCTCAACCATCCAAGTCCCCAATCAAGTGTTGTAAACATCCCCAACCAAGTTTTATAAACAGGGTTCGGTTGCAATTTGAAGAAACAATTAATAATAGTTACCAGCACAAAACAAGAACTAAAACGGTGACCAAAGAAGGAAGTGGAGGTCCTACATTGTGGCCACCAAGGTCTCCAGACCTCAACAAACTCGATTTCTTTTTATCGGGATATGTGAAAGAGCTGGTATACCAATCAGCACCTACTACGCCAGAAGACATGAAACTTCGTATAACCAATGTTTTTGACAACCTTAGAGTAAATAAGTGGTACATGTTAAGAAATATCTTAACATCGTTTTTTACAGCGCGTTAATGCTTTCAGAAGAGAAAAGGGGCGTCATTTTGAACAACTTCAAAATATGAATTAAAATAATAGTTACGTGTAGCGCAATATTTATTAAGTGCTTATAGTTTTTCTGAATTTGCTTCAAATAGGTTACTAAGTGAAAAGGGATTTATATTTTAATCGACGCTAACAGTATAATAGTTTTTTCCTTAAATTATAAAAGAAAGAACATGAAAATAATGGAATATTTAGATAATATACCACATTTTCCTTATATTGTTATATATCACGAAAATTACTAAAATTGTACAAATATGACATAAATTAAAGGGAACTTGATGGGCAATTCAACTAGCACATAAAATGCAGGGTGTTCCAAGTACAGTGAATCTAATATCTTTGGATACTATCATCTATCTACTAGCTTTGATTATTGTCTGGCATAGTTTAAAAGCAAAATCTGCAAAATGTCATTTTTACATAGATCGTGCAACGGGCATATTTTGGAGAAATAAATGAATATCTCAGGTACTATTAACGCTGAGAGCAACCTATACCGTTGGATAGCCAAATTTATTAGTATTCATACAATAAGAAAATATAAAGGGCATTCCATTTAAAAAAAGTACATACTTTACGTCACGCCTAAATGCAACACCCTGTACAAATGAAAATAATTTTACGTCATAGAAACTAGTGAGCCAAACAACTTTTGTCTTAAACATTTTTTTCTTTGTCTAACGATTAAGTAGCTATCGACTGCCGGGATATTAATAACTCTCCCTGTATATATACATGTTGTTTCAAAAGGTATGATCATAAACTCCAACAAACCTAACAATTGCCGACATAATGCAATTGATAATTTGGGCAGGTGCTGTTTTTATAAACCAAACCAATTGTTTTTAAAAAGCCAACACTTCGTCGGAAAAACATTGTGCGAATATGCCTGACCATCAACGGTATTTAATTAACCGCATAAAAACTTGAACAGCGATTTTATGCAAATCTGCTAATCCGGTCCGGAAATGACCGTTTAAAACCTGCATTTTTTATCGCTATAATTTAAACCCGCGCTCCCTCCAATAAATTTTTACGCTCCCAAACTAAAACACACATAGGTGTCGAGAGTCCATTTTATAGAGGTAGCTGGACGCGTTCGGTATCCCGCTGAAAGCTTTTGTCTAGGACACTAATGGACTTTTATTATGGGAAACAATATAAATCCAGGTTGTTTTAGCTCTGATTAACCTTTTAATTAAAGTCCGCTCAGGCCAGAATATACAAATGCGCGGCTGCGGTCGCATGGCCGCCAGTCTGGACGCACTCGAACGCCAGCACTATAAAACGGCTCGATTTTGCCCATTTAACGTTCCAAATCCCGACAACAAACATCGGATTTACCTAATTAATAAAACCGGGGGAGTCCTGATAGCATCAGGACGTCACTACGCCTGCAGAAATACCAGATCGTCTGGCTATTCGCCATTCAGGGTCAATTCAAATCTTGTTTTCGTGCAAGTTAAAATGTTTGCGGGGAAATTAAATGACGTATTTTGGAACCCTTTAGCAGAATTTGGCTAAAAAATATGATTCATATTAGCGAAGAAGATAATAATATCTAAGGTATGATCGTTGACATTTTATTGTTCAAGGATTCAAAATACTCAATACGCTAAGGACAAAACACGGCACAATGGAATGAGGAATGTAAATGATGAAAAAAAGGAGTAGGAAGGAAGAAAGCGGTAAGATACTATCCAAAAATTCTAAAATTTTGGAGTCAAGAATCAAACTACTACAAGACCATGCTAAAAATTATTTCTTTAGTTACATTTTGCATGTGAACTCAAAAGTTCATCAACTTGATATTTGAAAATGTAGACAATACTTAGATTGTTTCTAGCCTGCTATTGAAAAAAACTAGGAGCAAACACGTAACAATGAACCATTCAATTCATTGATTTGCACTTTGGTCCTGAAGAAACTCGTTCAGGGACAACTGAAATAGTAATTTTTTTTTGTCGTCGTCATCAATGAATACATTTCATGAATTTTGAAAATTACAATTGGAGCGAACACTGAAATATATGCAAATGCAGGAGATCAAAATAGCATCTACAGTTTGGAACTACGAGCGTCGAGTACAAAGCGAGAACGTGCCGTGGAGTAGAAAACACAGTTTATCGAAGGTTCTTCGATTAATGTATTTTTTATGGCCCTAGGATTGCTGAACGCTAAGATTACCTAAATAATCTAACAAAATTCTCATCAAATCGACATACAAACTTTAAACGCCATTCTTTCAAAACCCTATTTCTCAGAAGAAATTGGGCATGTATCTTCAGTGCACTACACATGCCTCTACAACTGATAGCAAAATCATATTAAAAATCAAAATGACATTTTTTGGGTTATGATAGTTGACACAAATGGTGGAATGATTTTTCAGACAACTGCCATTTTTGCAAATTTCATTAAAATGTTTGATAATTCTTCCTACTAGCTGTTGCAGACACAATCACACTGATTTGTTTTTTGATTCATTTGTTTCAGATGAATAGTACAGCTTCCAGAGTGGCAATACTTTCCACAATCACACACGCTAACAGCTTCTTAATCTTTGTATTTTTTTAGTTTTAAAATACATATTTATCCAACTCAAAACATGAATAAAGTTAAGTTAAAATATTAAATAAATAAAAACTGTAGTTTTCCTTGTATGGACACTCCTCAAAATATGCTGTGCTAGAGTAGAATACGCCGTTAAGATCAAGCGATAAAACAAGAACAAATAAACAAAAGAAACATATTAAACGTTGATATAAAATATACTTTGATTTCTGAGCATTAAATTAATTTAATACACCTTTTTTCTCAGACATTTCACATTGATTGTGAAAAGCTGTTGCTTTACTTTTGAGCAAATTTAACATTTTCTTGTTTTGCGACCTCTCTACCTATTAAATAAATATTGTGACTATAGCTGTGGCGATTCTAAAACACCCAAAACACTATAAAATGGTGACTTCAAAAACTTTTTCGTTTGACATTTGACGTTCTTTTGACATTTGATAAAAACAAAATACTCTTTTGGATTAAATTAAAAGGTGAAAAATTGTCCAACCTGGGATTCGCTAACAAAAAATTTCTCTTATACTTAAAGTTTATTACAGACAAAGAAGGCCCTCTGTGTAAGAAGTTTTACATGACTTTTCTCTTTTCTTCTCTTAAAAATTCTTGACAGCAATTTCGCAGTACCACACAACCAACAACCTTACTTTTCTTTACACGTTTTTACCTTACCTTACCTTTCCAGGAAAATCACAGAACTATCCTACAAAATTTTTAAAATATCACAAAATTGCAGGGATCTTTACTGTAAAGAAACTCAATAAGTCGCGAAATATATTCATATGCAATGTAAATGTACAAACTTGCAGCGTTTTTACAGGTATTTCACAGCAGATTATTCTTTTGCTGGAATTTTCTCTTTACTTTATTACATATATTTTTTGTAACTTTACAGCAATATTTTGTCTGTGTGGTACAATAATATCAATAATTTCATTTTTGTACGTGAACTGGTAAGTATCGCGTCATAGCAAACAGAGTAATTGTAACTGGAAAACGTTGTTAAGACCCTTTTACATCTGTGCTACTCGAACGCGAAATTCAATCATTCATCAAGTCGAATGCGTTTTGTTTTGTTTTACACAAGGCAAATTTTTAATATTTCCAAGTTGTATGGAATGAAAATCAGTTCTAAATAAATTTGAAGGTGCGATTTTATTAACATGCTAGGAATTTTTGCCAAAAAATGAAATGTTCTAGTGGCACCCCCATACAAAATAAGTATGTACTTATTTACTACAGGTATTAAAATATCAAGTCACTAGTACTGAAAGCATCAAACTGTGATCAAATTTATAAAGTTGCATAGATGTAATAGCTGTAATTTTTTTCATCAAATCGCACGCAATTTGAAAAAGTTGCATTGCTCAAATCGCACGATTCAGTCGCATATATATGCAAAAGTAGCTTTTAAAATCAAATAAAATATTGAGCAACCAATCACGTCACACAAATCCATGCAGCGTATTAGCAAATTTCTCCTTAATAGATCGCTCACATTTACCATGTAAGCGTCTAGCCGGGAGGTTTGTATTTATTAATAAATCCAATACATAGCCATAACGGCTGACAGTAATTGACCGATCAATATAATTGAAGCGGCACGAAGTCAATCAATAACAAGCGCGCGACACTTCACCTCTCATACCGGCCGGGGCACTCTCACTCCGCGTCGGTAATACAAATCTCGCAGTTACCTACACTGCACGACAGTTTCAATTAAACACGTCACACAATTAAAAACTTTATACGTAAAGTAAGAGAAAGAAAGAAACAAAGAAAGAAGTGGGACAGGAAGTAAAGTGGAGCTTTATGCCTGGGTTTAATCTCCACTTTTACGAGTATAAATACATTTTATTTCCCCTGTGGGCAAAACTTAATGTCTGCACTGTACCGAACTGGTTCTCTACCTCCACCGACCAGGAATTATAAAACAATTTTAATCTTTCACTGTTGCATTAGTCGCAACGGGGAGGGGGCGCTGGCTGGCGCAAAAAGATTCAATGCAATTTCGTTTTTGCATCTGTGCTGTTCGGTCGACGCTGCTGCCCTCTGTACACTGGTTTCTACTTAGGGAATGATTAGCGAGAAAAGCTGGCCACGCTCGCATTTGTTCTCCGGGCAAACTAAAGAATTACCATTGCAGTAACTTTAATTTACCGATGTTGTATTGTTTAGTATATGAGATGTAGGAGAGTGCAAACGGAAATTATTCAGCGAGATTTTTTGTGGGGATTTTTAATTAACTTTGATTCAGTGTTGGGCGTCACTCGAGTAATCAGAGATGTGTAATATTGCAAATACGTCAACAGGAGTAGACTTCGACTAAACTTTTGTAACGTCCTGTTTTTACACCCATTGCAACCTCATGTGAAACCATTGGTCTGACATTAAGGAAAATCTGGAAATTTAAATAATATATATGTCGTAGGCAAATGGTTATTTTCGGCAAAAGGCTTTTGCCTAAGCAGAAGCTATTTGCCCAGGCAAATATATATGTCAGGCAAATAGGATTTAGTTTTCAATCGCTTTTGTTTTAAAATTATGTGAAGTTATGTGCAATATGTGCATGTTAGTTCTCAAATATGTCATACTCTAATCATCATGATTCTAATGAAGTTACGCCTGATATGTTCTGACAAACGTCAATACTCATGAGTGCGGAGATACGAAGTCATATGGATTTTATTCCACTAAAACAAGTCCTTTAGGTTAGGATGTTTAGTTTCCCTTTTACCTGGAAAAAGTTATACTAGACTGAAAAACACTAAATTTCTAAATTCTTATCGACTGGACTATTTGACGCATCGATGCAGATGATGATACCACCTAACTTTCATGTACCATACGGAAATCATGCGGAACAAATGTACAACTCAGTGAACATTTAGTGTGTTGAAACGTTTTGCATGTCTCAATAATGGTTCACCGATTTGCTGCGGAGGTTACTGTGATGTTTCAAATACAATAGCCACACCAAAGTGCCTATTGTTGTGATAAGAAGCGGAGAAGAATAACCGACAAAGAGGAAGGAATAGTAACCTCCATTAATTGATGACGCTACGAATTTCTCTACAAGTACGGAATGTATTTTAGCATAGCGAAAGGTTAACTGATCGATTTCTATACGAAATGCTATTTGCCTAACAACGGCTTGGGCAAATACATTTGCCTAGGCAAATAGCTTTAAACATAAAAACTGTTTCAATATCCATAGCTTTTGTCTAGGCAAAAGCCTTTTGCCAGAAACAACCATTTGCCTCCGACATATACTCAAAACAATTTTAGCTTTTTTCTACCTACGTTGAGAATTGGGGTTTTAGTGAAAATATTTTTTAACGAAAATATTATTGTCAATTGTGTTAGACACTTGCATGTAAGATAATAACTTTTTAGCCTACAAAAAATTATTTTAGAATGTTATTCTTTCCTTAAACTTGCCTTATTAACCTATCTGTTCCTCTAATCCTTAAAAAGTTACAACAGTTTGAAATATTAACAAAACAAAGTATGTAAAATAACACATACGTAAGAACATAAATAAATAAATTTAATAAACAAATGAAGAATTACTGATTTTTTTCGAAATTTCATATAGGTAGAGTTAAAAAAAATTGGATGTATTAAATTATTTAATTCTTTAATTATGTTAATATTTTAAGCGGCTGTAACTTTTTGGGAAATTAAAAAAGAACAAAGTCTATATGACACGTTTTAGTCAGCATATTACAATAACAATCTGAAAAAAATCTGATGTGGCCAGGCACAAGTTTTCATCATACTATACAGGAGTGTCCAACGCTGGTGATCTGTCAATACTATCAATAAAATCAAAATATCTGTCATATCCTGGCAAACTAGTTGTAATGGAGATACGAGTGATCTCGATCTAATCGAATCTTTTGATGAGTGTAGTCGGGTTAGCGCTGGTTCGAAGAAAACCTGCTAACAATTCGCTAAACTATTTATTGTATATATAAATACATAATGCACAGAGCGACCAACAGAGTCCACTGCCATTATTGTCATTAGAACGAAAATATCTGTCAAATTCTGGCTAACTCGGTTTAATGCAGACACGATTAGGATCAAATAGAATTTGCTCATACAGCTGAACTATTAATTTTACCAGAAAAAAAGGCTATACCGCAAGTTCTTTTGGGCCATTTCGAAGGAAACTTCTTTCAGCTCATCAAGTTTAGTCCTCATCCTTAAACATTGTTTATTAGTTAATATTTGTTTTTTTTATGTCAATTTTGATTCCCTTACTCTGAATAAGAATTCATAGTTAACCATTTCATATTACGATAGGTTTTCAAAATAAATGATGAGAAATTAATAAATTTTTTTAAATTTATGCTGTCTTAACTCATCGTTATACAAATATCAAGATAATCCCATAACAAAACTTTGTACTTTGATCTGTAATCCTGAAATCTTGCTCACAAATATCTGGCGCCTGAATGTGAACAAACAAATTTGTATGAAGATTATTAATATAATACTAGCATTCAAATATAAAAAAAAAACTAGATAAGTTATAATTGACAAAGAAGAAAATATATTCAACTTATAGAACCTAATGCAAGTACTCAATACTTATACAACAAATACAAATATTAAACATAAACGTAATAAAAGACGTTGTAAGGTTTTCTGATATATAACAAATACAGAATCAATGACAATCTAAAAAGAAGTGGCATATAAACAAAGTTAAAAACAAAAAATCAACAAGCATACATCTACAAGGAACTTCCACCATAATGAAATAACAAAATTCAATGATCGATATATTTATTAGGGCAAGTTTAGGAAAACTTCAGACACCTGAACCCAGACCGTAGTTTGTATTAAACCCAATGAAATTAGTATAGCTTATAATATATTTATAAATATAATAAAAGTCTGAAGTGTTTTCTGAAATTTGCACACCCATATCACATGTCCAACCAAAATATTTCCAGTAAGTCATACGACTGAAAACAAGCCACGTAGTATTTTCAGCACAGGGTATTACATGTCTAGTTTACGTTTAATAAATGTAAGCGCAACCTCGGTGTATGTAGCGGCACCGGACGTATTTCACTAGAGAAATTTTTAATAAAATGATATGGCTTTAAGTTAACCCACTTACCGCCGATGTGAAAAATCCAACTCCGTCGGTGCATTCATTCTGAGTGCAGAGTATGATTAAATTTAGAATGATTTAACGTAGCTGGAAAGTAGAGCAGTTCTTCATCGCAGAATAATGCATGTATATGTTCATACTGAGATATTAAAATCATGGAAATGTGATGAAGATGATAAAATTTATGGAAAACATAGAGGGTGTTACAGAAATAACGGCCAACCTTAAAGGAGCATATCCTCCGATGACAGAGGAGCAATTTTGTATTAAAGAACATACGAATTTACATACGAACACTTATCAAGAAAGATTGGTACTTTCCTAATCCAGAAATGTGATGCAAATTTACAAAATTTTGCATACTAGGTATAGTATATTGTGTAGCAAGACAAGAAAATTATCCTTAATCGAGGCTGGGTAGTTTTTGAGGCCCCGTAATCACTCTTTTTTGTAAATTTTTTGTTAATCTCTCTATAATTATACCGATTACAATCGTCACCAATGTCAGTTTCAGTAGACTGTTATCTCCACTTTTCGTTCCGAAAGAGTCAAAAAATAAATTGTGCAGAGTTTACGATTTTGTGCTGTAGTCCAAAATGACCATGTTTGTGCTTTCATTTAATCATACTTATTAGATTCCATTATTTCGCACTTTTTGCACTGCTCAGTTGTTAATCTCAAATATACTGGATGTTAAAAATAAGTGTAAAATATAGATAAAGTACACTGAATAGCCAACTTTTGATACCGAACTTATGTTTAGAAACACACCTGCCACCGTTTAGATGTTAGGAAAGTAGGTAGTGTGAAGTATCACATTATAGCTACATATTTCATAACCAAATATTTTGTATGTAAAACGTTATTTGTTTAACTTCTCTTAAAAGAATTAAAGATGACCCAAATTATCCAAAATTGGTACCAAAACTGGTACCAAAATTACGCAACTGTTCTCATTAAGTTTTTTCAAAAACAGTACATTTCCGGATATGAGCTCATTCAAAGTACTATGGTCTGGATGGTCTGTGTTTACTAACTTCCTATACAGCTTATACATATAAAAACAATTATTAACAATTAGTTGACTTAGTATTGTCGCCTCTCAAGTGCTTACGTATAATAGTAATACGGTATTTCGTTGTCGATGATCGTTAGCGCAGAATTTTCAAATTTGTCAACTTTTTCTCTATAATATTGTCGCATTTTTTTGCTTGCCAATTCGTTTTTAAGACTTTTTATCGGATTCAATTGACACGCTTATAGAATTGAATTATCAATTGTGTTCATTTTATGCCTGTATTTTTGGTTTTAATCATTCTATACTCTACAACTGAGTGAATTCCAACCAATATTGCCTTCGAATCGTTTATTAATTATCTATAAGAATTGTTGGGCTCGTGCTCATCCAAAGCAGTCGAAAGACGACAATATTAGTTGGCAACCACTTTAATTTAATTGTACTTAAACACGTAATGTTCAAAACTGAAAATACAGACAAAATGTACAACATTGAAAAGTCTACAATCGTGCTTATTGAAAGGTGGCAATTGTTCATTATACATTAGGCCTTGCGCGATGAACACTAGCTGAAAATTCTTATAGGAAATTAACATCACTTACTCCAGCATATTAATAAGTAATAAAAATTTTACTATACTCGTTGACAATCAGACCTAATCTGAGATTTTAAGATAAAAGTTAAATGATTCCAAGAAAGTATGTAATTACAAACGATTTATAATAAAAATTATTAATTACACATTAATAAACGATAGAGAGGCAGCAAATTTTCTTGCAGTTCACTTAAATCAATATGCTATAGGTAAGTGGTCGAGAATACAGGGGTCACATGGTGTTCATTTTTGTTGTGTCTTATTTTAGAACAGTAACAATTACAACCAATAACACAAGACATAAACGCTGCAAAATAGTTAACAGCATAGTTATTCATACTTCGTCGTCCTTTATAGCTAAAAAAAATCTTGCCCCCCCCCCTATAATAAATGATTCGTAACCAAATCTTGGGGAAAGAGAACACCTTTGATTTATTATAACAAAAAAAAATTACAATTGATAAGTCCTGAACTAGATAACTCCTGAAAACACTAGGAACGAACACTTTTTATTACAATCTCTTAACAAACACCCTTAAATATTACAGTTGTTTAATATTTTTCTTAAAATCATCAAATCCGTTATCGTTCCTTTTCTCTGAATTTTCAGTTGAATAAATATGACGTATACATTCATCCAGCGAAGCTCTAAATATTTCATCCCTTCAAATAGCGCGAAGCGGACCAAAACAGTTTTGTCCCGACACAGTTTATTAAAGTTTTTTTTGTGTGTGTCGTACTCCGTCGCGTGTTTCTCAGTAAAATATTCAGCATCGTTCGGCGACAAAATAACCCGTTATTTTTTAGTATCGCGTCTCGTCTCGCATTTCAAGGGGACGCCACCAGCGTTTGCGTTTTTTGCCGGTAGAGGGTGTCACGGCAACACACTTCGGGCAGCGTTCCTTTCTTATTTATCTGAAATGTTTTGTCATTCTCGCTCGCGGATTCTGGCGAGCGCCGTATTCAGAACTGGGCAAATCCTTCATTGTCACAAGTGGAGTAGCTCAGTTCGCCGAAATAATAATGTTTTCAGTATTCAGTGTTACTACGTCACAAAACCATTCGTGGGTTGAGATAAACGGCGAACGAGAAATTGAAGTAACGAAGGATTTGTGCTGGAGTTTGAAACGAGGACGATGGGATTTCAATTTTTGTGGGTGCAAATGGTAGGGATAAACTTTAGCTATTATTGGGGAGTACGTAAACTTTAATGTAAAAACAAAAGTTGATAGAGTTGGTAGTGGTATCACGCTAGCGTGTCTAGAAAATAGAAAAATGGTGATATTAAACATTAAATACAAGGACAAAACACATTACAAATAAGTTTTTTTTTAAAACATGTGTTTAAAATATGATAAATGTTATATAGTAAGGTGTAATATGGTCTCAATATGGAACATTAAAGGAATATCTGAAACAGCAGTTATGCATTCTTTTCCCTTCAATCTAATTTAAATAAATTTTATCCCCGGCTCCTCCACCATTTCTAAACATCAACCAAATATCACACTTTTCAACTATATGCAGTAACATTCGACAGGAAATCGCATATAGTAAGTCAAGGAATACTAGTTTTAATATAATTTTTCATAATTTTTTTATTCCAGAGAAGAACTCAGAATTTGTCTAATATACTCAGGGACTAGGATAGCCATCTGTCCTCATGATCGTACATGTGTCATCGCGTCCTCGGTGTGGCTCTATTATAGTCCTCGTAGAACTACTTTCTTGAAACATTTTATAACCGTTTACTTGAAATTATATCTACGTAAATTCGGCAAAGTTATGCTGAACAATTTTACTAAAAATGAAATTTGTATTTATTTAGTTTTAAAGTGCTTAGACTTAACAAGACATTGTTAGAGTTTTTTATAAGAAATATACACAAATATACACCAAAGAAATATAATGTCGATTCAATCAAATATATTTGTATACAACAAGAGTTGTATTTCCTTTAAAGTAATATTTTTGCTTTAGCTTAAAAAACGTTTTACTTCCACCAAAGAAATCATATTTTGATTCGATTAAATATATTTTTAGTGGGAATACATGATCAAACTGTATTGTTAGATGGCGCTGTAAACTCTCTGCCCGCAATTCGGCCATATCTTCAGTATAAAGGCCGTGTTCTCGGCAGTATTGAACACAGTGCCTGCTGGTTCAAGTTCTGATTCCAAATCAGCGTACACTTCACTAATCTAACCTTGACTGGGAAGACCAACCACTGGTCAAGGATGTGCGACATCCCAAAAGAAGGATGACACGTGGCGATTTTGCTCTACTGTATTGTAACTTTGAAATATCGTAGTGTCTCATAATATTTGAACTAAATAAAGCTCGTTCCTTATAATATATAAATTGTAAATTTTACTGAAAACATAGGTTGTTTGACACAAATAAAGGTTCCTTCTACCAAACAAATCCGTTTTTATCAGCAAACAAATAATTCTTTGCCTCTACTGAAACACGAAATTGCTATGAGTCAAAGCATATTTACTTGAATTAAACAAAAATGTGTAACTGTGCAACAGTGGAATTGGATTTAAGATGATTTAAGAATCTTAAAGATGAAAACAACCAGAAACGTTAACTTGTGTTGTCTCGATGTGTTCATCTAGTTTTTATACGTTTTTTTTGCGTTTAACTTTATTTTTGACACGGCTGCGTTGGATAATAGTTTTATCTTAGGGTGTGGCGCTATTATTTTTCCAAGAAACGTTTTTAAAACAGTTTTATGGCTAAATATTTACAATAATACCCGTTACCCGTTGACTCCATTTATGAGTTTCTTAAAAACCTGGAGACAATTCACAATTTCTACCTTAGATTCAGACATTTCAATAATTATTCAGTTATATTTATTGTTATCTACACTCAAACGTGTACTGATGCATTTTTTAAACTGCGGCTTGCCAATTTATTAAAATAACTAAACATAAAAAGTTTCTATTATTAAAACACATTTAATTCAGTTTAGAAATAGGTATCAACCGCCAAATATTATTTTAAAATTAGAAGAAATACCCTATTTGTTTTCAAATCAATAGGAATTGAATAATTACCGCTTTGATAAAAAAAATCTAAGCTGTATTACAATGAGAATGATAACGATATACAAAATTAATAAAAACAACAATCACCCTATCGTACAGCACAAAATTCAGTTCTGCCATTTGCTGGTTTCGACAAGTACAAGTCGGTTTTTGAGAAAAGAAAAATTACCAAAAGCATAATTCAAAATCAGATTTCTTTTTGTCAAAAACCCTTAAAGATTCCAAGCGTTTATTTTAAGTTATTCATCAATAACAAAAAGTTACTTCTAAAGCAGTATTTTCACAAAAATCCAGCAAATTGGAATCCAGAAATTGGACAAATAAACAACAGCAAAAGTTGGAAATTGATAGAGCGTTTTAACAGACTACTTAGCACGTTAAGTTTTCAAATTTCTCCCCAGGAGACTTCTGGTTCTTAGACCATTAAATTATGAGGTATTAGTATAGTCCCTGTAGACTTCTTATTATATTATTTACTTATTATTATTTGTCGCAATAAACTGATCCTAGTTTATCATTTAACGACCGAAAAGAAAAACGAAAACCTCTCACCAATAATAATAATAATAATAAGTAGGTACTAAAACTCTACTATCGACTTTTAGAGTTCACCTATCCACCGAATTGCCGATAAATAAGGTCGAATCGGCTTAAATCTACACTTCAATTTCGGCTGAGAGTCAATGCGATGCCTCCGCGCGAACCAGAGACGATTTACGCAAACCATCAATCGGAGTGTTTCCCGTTTCCAGTATCGCGCAGCCAGACCCAGAATTACTGATTTATTCCGCGATACTCCATAAAGAATGACTATACGAACTCTCGCGGCGGAATTTCCAGAGAGCGCATAGGCGTCCGCTATGGGGCTATAACGCCCCCAATCAAATGAATATAAAGAAACGAGTGGACTGGGGGCAATGCACACCATTTATCATTGCGGTCATAACTCTGGATGGACTGTACCAGATAAACAATCGATATATTACTTTGTAGATGTGAACTTGTGTTTTTTTTGTGTGTGTTTGAGCGTAGTTTGAAATGTGAACGTCAGTGGAACGGGGGTCGTTACACCATTTATCTTGTGTAGGGAAAAACATGATGTGATATATGGGAAAAATAGATAATGGTCGAGCTGTTCATCTTGAGGTTTTTGGTTGGATTGATGCGTTGGGTGATTTAGTGCAATTAATTCTTAGATCGTTATTTTAAGTTTAATTAACTACCAACCACTTTATCTTTGTGAAATAATGATTTAGTTTTTCTTCCATTACATCTTAACACATTTGTGAAAGTTAGAAGTATTAGGATTCCTTTTTTTGCACTAAGTATGTCAATAAGAAGTCAAAAATTCCGTTCACTCAAAGACAACCGTTCTTATTGTAATTGTAAATAAAGAATTAATGAAGAATAATTCTATAATTTGTTTTTCTGTCCTTCGCGGATTTGCTCCTTTAAGGTTAGCTCTAAATTTAAAATTTAAAAAAATTTAAAATTTTCAAAACATCCTGTATAATCCATTTTCACGACAAAGTTGTTAATATCCTTACATTATCAAACTAATGCTCGTAATATTCTCTATAGAATGTCCCTTTTTCCTACAACTAACCGTTTTAAAAATATACAGTCAATTTTCCACCCAGTAGTGTAAAACGGGCTAAAGTGGGTACACTTTTTCGTGTTGAATAATATACCGTCCGCACAGTCAATTTTTTTTTGAAATTTATCCGAATGCTCAAATATGTTTACAATTTTGACAGCAATAGACAGCAATAGACAATCAGACTATGAATTTAGACAATGTGGAAACAAGTTGACAACAGTTTGAAAGAACACCGGAAATAAGATTCAAGCAAAGGTAAGCTTTTACATTTTAAAATTTTTACGAGTCTAAGTAAGTTTCATACGATTTAATGGTATTTTTGAATTTTTGGTCGTCATATTGGTTCCGTTATTTTAAATTTTTACAATTTGTCTTTAAACTTGAAATAAATGAGATTCAGAGTTCACTTTAGATATGATTTGTATGAATGCAAATTATGTATATACTTTGTCCCTATATTTATAGATTTAGAATGAGAAAGCAAATACCACATGCAATATATTTATTTTTTGCGCAATACTTAATCGGCGATATTGAATTATTTTAGAAATATTACATGACATTTGAAATCTGCGATTTTCAAATATTACGGAAAATAAATTTTATGCAAATCCAACATATGTTACTAATTGCATCCTCCATAATCTTCTTTATATTTGGTTTAAAAAAACTATCTGCTATATTTTATAAAATATTTCAGCGGATGTTTACGAGCTGGCCAATTCAATTATCAGGGTAGTCCCAGATAAGACGGGTAATATTCTAGGGGTGTTTATGTGTCTACGTGAAGATACAAACACATGTCAATTTACTTTTACAGATATTTGATCTCGAAAAAATTTAAACACAAAAGCTATTTTATGATCTAATAGGAAATAGGCGCTAGAAACAGTTATAATAAAACCACAGATTGCCGAAAATGTATAAATTATTTTAATTGATTGTGTTGTCAAAAATGTAGAGAGAAACTGCTCATTTACTTTTCGCAAGGAAACGTCAAAATCACTGCTTTCGAATTTTATGTTTTAATTTAAAACGTCATCTATTTCCAGACGTTTTAAAGATAACACTAATTGGGTTTGATAACATTAATAATTGGGGTTTTGTAAAAAAAGCTAATTATGGTCTATTTCCTTTTTACTTTTGTATACGTAGTATGACAGTATTGTAATCGTGGCAAAAAAAATACTGTAAGCAGATTGATTGAGATCGGTTGTGTCTGCATTATATAATATGCTAGTTAGCCAGGATTTGACAGATATTTGCATTCTAATGACAGTAGATAGTGTCAAACGCTGATGTTTTGACAATACCTACTGTCAATAGAATCAAAATAACTCTCATATCCTGGCTAACTAGCTTTATTTTGCAGACACCACCGATCTCGATCAAATAGAAACTTATGCAGCTAAATATTAATTTTGTATACAGTAAGATAAAGTCATGTGCCTGACTACATCAGATTTTTTTCAGAACTATTTGGTCTTATACTGTTTTCGAGCTGGCCAATGCAATTATTCGGATGGTCCCAGATAAGGAGAATATGCTAGGGGTGTTATACAAAATTTAATGGAACACATATATACATAAATATCAATTTTCTTTTACATACATTTGATCTAAAAAAAATTAAACAAAAAGAGATGTTAGAGGACATGCTAGATACAGTTATAATAAAACCACAGGTGTCCAAGAATGTTGTATTCTATGAGAAAATCTTTATTTCTTAAAACAATATTTTCATCAGATGCTTCGATGAGTCTTTTGTCAAAAATGTAGAGTTTTGTCACAAATGTAAATCGTTAATTTAGTTTTCGAAAGGAAACTTTTGAAACTTTGAGCACGCAAACTATATTTGGATACACTATATACGACAGGGTTTTTGGCAAAAAAAAGCTAATTTTAGCATATATCAATTTATTATGTTAACAGTTACTCAAAGTTTTGTCTGTTACAGGCAACCTGTTCTATTATTATTTTGTCTGACTATTTATACTGACATTGAAGAAATGCCAGGGAGAATGCTGTAACCAATTCAAAACACATTGCAGCGTTGAATTTGATAACATAAAATAAAAAAATACTTTTCGCGAACTGGATTTGAACCACGGACCTTGTATATATGATCCAACGCACAGGGCGTTATAAATAACAGAATTCTAGATGCACATAAGTTGTTCGGCCCAAACGCAAACTTGTGTGTTATCAATTAGCAATTCTGCATTTAATCCTGACTTTCACATACAAGCCTGCAGCGGTATATGTCCTCAAGATATAAATCAAACCTATCACTAAATTTATTCGTGTTTTACTGAATTGATAAAGCTATTATCGTCGTAGCGTTCGCGGAACACCAATAATAATAGCAATTACACGACAAAAATGGACCGTATATAACCGAGCGCAGTTAAAATTTGCAAACGTTACCATAATTATCATGCAATAACAGCAACGTACAAACAATAAATCACCTCCTCCGGTCTGTGCCCCGGTAATGAATAATTCACACATTGGACTGAAATTATGCGCCAATAATAATTACCCAACGTTCCTGAATATATGCAATATAGGGGCAGAGATGATACATCTACACACAGAAAAGTAATCTCTCGAAAGAAGAGAGAATTACTTGGATAAAGCGGTTGGTAGGTTCGTATATCGGCGAGAGACTATTGACTTCAACTAAGAAATTATTTTCTTGTATATACCTAATTTTCTCCGTCCAAGTAATTAGATGATTATATAAATAATTATAAATATGTTTCGAGTAATGTGAAGAATTTTGCATGTCCTTTGAAGGACCCGTGAACATATTATCAAAATTTATCTGTAACAATAAGGGTTGAAATACATACGTTATAGAATGCACAGGAATTAAGTATGTATACGAATGCATACAATTTGAGAGTGCTCTGCCTAAAATACAATAAAATTTGGAAAATTAAGACCATTCTATCGAATATTTATATATTATTTTATTCATTTCGTATTAACTTTTTAACATATTAACCTTTTTAAACGTAAATTTATTGATAGTGTTTGATATCCCCCGAATTCTCATTAAACAGCTCAATAAAATTTACAAACCAAGTAAAAGATACTAACTCTAAATGAAAATTGTTAGCGACATGACATAAAAAACTCAATAAAAGAAACAGCAACTGGGATTTTGCTGTAGAACTTCCTGTATATTTTTGCATTTTTAAATTTTTAGAATAAATCTCACTCAATTCAGCATTGGAAAATATTTCAATAATCTTCATTCGTCTTTCAATGCTTAACATTTAGGGTTTATCAACTAAAGAAGCGATTGATAATTAACCCAGGTGAGGATAATTTTTGGAAAAAACACCTCCGCGTGGATGTGAACCAGGAACCGTCCAATTTCCGGTTGACAGCTCTCCCAGTTTAGTTATAGAGGCTATGGAAATGTATAGGTTTTATTTGTCACTTCAGGACTTGCAATCCAAATTTCGAATTAAACAAACCCGTCGTCACACCTATTGGGGCTAGATGGAAGTTTGGTAACTAGGAATCGCTAAATGTTTATTGCTAGACAGCTCATACAGATGAAGTAGCTCAACTGGGAGAGCTGTCAACCAGAAATGGGAGGGTTCCTGGTTTAAATCCAAGCGGAGGTGTTTTTTTTCCAAAAATGCTCCTCACCTGGGTTAATTATCATTCGCTTCCTTAGTTGATTCTACATTATTGACGAGTTTACGTGATAACCATTTTCCCTTGAATTATGGTTTATGTTCCTTCAATGATTGTGCACTTACTTCAGAGACATTCAGTGTAAGATATGAGATTTAATTTAGTGTGTGGTGCAACGTGTGCGCGCGCTTAATCTCAAGTATATACGTAGGTGGCATGGGGGTAAAAGCTTGCAATAAATTGGGGTGAATTTAATAATTTCCACTTATATTTTCTGTGGACGACGTATAAATTTTTCATTGCCGCTGCGAGCGGCCAGCTCACCGGAACTTTATTACAACGAGGAGAAAATAAAAATGCCGAAAGGGTCAGGTCGTAACATATTGGACACGGTATAAACTCACGAGGAGCTCTCGCCATAAATTACACAGAAATATGAATAACCTATTGATTTTCTTTACGTTGGTAGGCCAACTGGAACATTTGTGATAAGAAGCAATTTTTCGACTAGTATTATAATAGAGTAATTAAAAGACTACTACATCAAAACTTACCGTACCTTTATTTTAATAGTTCGCAACAATTTTAACATTTTCTCTTAATTTGCATTTATCGTTTTTCTTTCCCTTATTTTAACTTAAGCATTGTATTAAACATTGTATAACATTGTTATTAAGAACAAATTATGACTGTGTTTGATAATGTACTATTGCTAAGAAAAACTGAGGCACAATAGCAACAAAAACCTCTAGTTTTATTGAAAATATAAATGCTAAAATCAGATGCAATTCTTGTGTCAATCCACCTAAAATCCACCTTACATTGGTGGATAACTGTGAGTAAATACTTACTTTTTTAATTGTTTACTTATTATTACTTTTCATCCAAGAAAAACTACATTAGGCATTTTTCACTAAACAATTTCTGAACACTAATCTGGAAGTTATTGAAATGTTATTCTCAATTTGTTCGAAAGCTGCTAAAAAGCACACGCAAAATGTGAATTTCAATAATTTTTATTTCTTGAAGTGTTTTGATTTTAATTCCCAAGGTATCGACTCCCATAAACCATTTCAATAGATTATTGTTTTAATTATATATGATTTGTGGCAATTTTAACCGATTGCTTTCTTTCTGACTACATTTACACAGAACCCAAGACATGTTATTATCAAATGTTTACTGTGTTTATTTGGGGAAAGCAGCAAGTGGATGATTTCAAGAAGAAAAATATTATACAGCATTCTTCCCAAGACATTCGGTAGTAAAAAGTTATATAAACAGAGAAAAGTGTGAACAGCAATTTTGTATAAAGAAACCAGCAACATGACTGTAAAGAAATGCTGTTCAGTGGTTGAAAATTACTTCTACTGTAAAAGTACAGTACTTTTTCTGTGAAACTACAAAAATATCCTGTAAAATTGCGGTGATACTGTTGTAATATCACAGGAATATGAATGTGGAATATGCGAATACTGTAAACAAAATAGAACACTACAGATGGAATCAAATAACCAGCGATTCAATTCTTTTTTCTGCGCTATTTTTGTTGTAGTCTATTACATTTATTTTTTGTAACTTTGCAGATATTTCTCCCTCTGTATAAACTTAAGAGTTCTTTTAAATTCCTTAAAAAAATAAACATTTATTCCCAGTAAAAGGTTTAGATACTAAGCTAATATTCTTTTTAAGTTTAAGTTAGAGCCATTTAAAATACAGTTTTGTTAATATTTCGGTTAAAAATGTAATTTTTAATGTCAATAAAAAATAAACAAATCCTTATGAAAATTTTACTCAAAATGACAACAAAAGTGTAAGAATAAACACCCTAAGTAGACGATATTTGTACATACAACTTAATTTCATCTATAACAGATGATAACTAATTCTCTCGTAAAATTTGTTAAATAACTAAAGCTTGTTCATAGATACACAATGTTAAAAACTGCAACAATACGAGATAACTTATAACTCGAGGCAAAAATTAAATGTAAAAAGACTAAACTTTCAGTAGAAAATGTAAAATAAACTCTATGTTTCTGCGTTGCTAAACTTTTATTAGAATTTAGTTCTAGTTAATTTAGTTTTTTGTTTTAATTAAATACCCTTTCGAAATTTTGAATTTTATTTCATTTTACTCTCCGTGTTTTTAGAAACAAACCACTTTTTTTTTTTTTTTTTTTTAAGAATTAATGTTTTATTGATAATGTAATAACTATAGTACATTATAAGTGAGTATACAGTACACATATAAAATGGTTGCTACTCTTCTGCTCCTTCAACGTCCACTTTTGTATTGTAACTTTCTTGTGATTACAATCAGCCACCAAAACAATTTCTGTCACAGAAGCTCAAACTTGTCTGGTGATTGGTCAGTGATCTGGAATGTAAAATTGTGGATTTCAATATTAATCCACGACCCACAATTCTCTCTTCTCCTAAAGTCAAGTCTCCCTTAGCAGCAGATTCAAATATAGGTTCATTTTGTCACAAATTTGGAAAGAGGAAAATATAAAAACAAGTGTTGTCTAGAGAATATTAGACCTAATTGTCTTTATGTAACAGATAATTTTAAGAAATCTTGTCACAAATATCTACTAAAATTAAAATCTGTGGGATGTTGATCGTCAAAATAACTATAGGATATAGGTATAATTACATAGATATCGGCAAAATAGCATCTGAATTTCAAAGAGAGGCACTCGTTTTTATGCATGATTAATTTGCATAATTCTTCTCCTTAAACATTACACATTTAAGGGTGTAATATCTAGTCTGATTTCTAGTAATATCTAGTCTGATTTCTTGTAAGAAATTTTTTTATTGCCTGAATGGCGTAAAAACATAAAAAAAATTAAAAATAAAATGGCGTTAGTTGGTAGTTCGAAGTACGTAAGTAAGAAGTACTGATCAAATTATATAACAATTTTTGAGTTTGATAAACTATTACGATTTTTATAGACAAATGAACGTCAATTCGTTAGTCGGAAAATCGACGATTTTCTTCAAAGTGCTCCCAAATTTACAAAAATCAATATTTCCGAATATCCATGTGGACTTTTATAGCTATACTCCTGTGTATCATGAAGAAAATTTTTCATTGTTTCATATACGTTCGTTCGAGAGTTGTGCTGCTAGCCGCGGGACGCCTAAAAATCCTTCTTTACGTGCACTGCTGAGCAGCCATTTTGTCATTAAAATAAAAATAAAAAAAACGATTTTTGCACCTCAAGACAAGTGTAACGATCCCTCAAAATTTCACATTAATCGATTCATTAGTAGAATCACAAAAAAATCTGATGTGGCCAGGCACATGACTTTATCATACAATATATAAAATTAATAGTTTAGCTGCATGAGAATCTATTCTATAGAGATAAATCGTAGGTATTGTCAAAGCATCAGCATTTGACACTACCTACACTACGTCATTAGAATAATAGTTATTTATGTCACTAATGCCGAAAGTACGGAATAGCGCGACGAGCGGTGATGCGGCGCGTCACCGAAGGCGGAGTGTCGCCGTCGCATGTGAGTGAGTCGCGCTATCTAGTTTTTGTCAGGAGCGACATCAACGTTTATTGTGTTGCTTTTTAAGAAATTCGTATTTTAAAAAAAAATAAATGATTTCTGTATGGTAAATGGTTGGTACCACTTTGACGAAAGGTGCGCTCCGATTGGTAGGTAATGGTAGCTAATGGCGGTGGTAGAATACGAAATTATAGTATTTCTTACATATCGTGATAATGACACATCTTAGTTTGCATGTACATAAACATGAGTCACTAGCAATTTTCTATTGGAAATACTATAACGGTGTCTGCTACCACTGCCATTATCACTAATGAAAACGCACCTTAAAAAGGTAATTCAAATTCTGACAGATTTATATTTGTTCATGACACATCCCTACCAACATACTAAAATAAAACTACACTCATCGCTATACTTTATTTATAATTTTCTCAATGTATCATTTTTAGAATTAGATATAAAGACGGGTTGATATTTCTTATCAACAAACAATTAAATTTGTTGATCTTATTTTATTTGAAATTTGTATTTTATAATTTTGCGCACTACAGCGGCACGTTCCATAGTGGTTCTCCAACCTCTGATGAGATCAGCTGTTTTCGAATGTGACAACACAAAAAAATATTTGTCAAAATCCTGGCTACTATGTAATTTCATATCAATGCAGATGCGACCGATCTCAATCAAATAGAATTTGCTCTTGAAGGTAAACTATTAATTTTACCAAAAAATGTTATAGGCATAAATTATTCAAAATTTCATCTACTTTAATTTATTAATTAACTATTTTGTCGAAATTACAGAAATGGCGGCTCATTTCCAAAATCCTTGAAAAAGGCTTAGAATAAACTAAAAAGCTAAACTATTAATTTTACCAAAAAATGTCATAGGCATAAATTATTCAAAATTTCCTCTGCTTTAATTTATTATATAACTATTTTGACGAAATTACAGAAATGGCGGCTGATTTCTAAAATCCTTGAAAAAGGCTTGGAGTAAACACCCAGTTCCTTTGGACCCTTTTGAACCAAAAGCTTTTCAACTCTAAGTTTGGTCATGAAACTTCTAAATATGAAGTTCCGTGCCGATACCTTTAGTAGTTTCTCCGGAAATGAATTAACAAAAATTGGGTACACACACACACACACACATACACACACACACACACACAGACATTTTTTTGTACCTTGGTCAAAAATGTTCAGGGGACCCATAAAGACCTATTTCCGCTAAAAACTCAAAAAAATTTTTCGGCACGATTACAATACTTTACATACTGCGTATGATAAAGTAAAAATCACAAAGAACCTTCCTATTTTTTGCTTCAGACTAGATACAACCTCTTAAGTTCATCAGAGAGCTAAATTCAATAATTATCCTAGGTGGTATATGACGACAAAATTAATTATCCAAATCCCTCATCTATCCGATTAATGCGAGAAGTTATCGAAACCGAAACGACCGTTTATTACCTACAGAGAGTTCGAATTATCTGCGCGTTCATGGTCAATTATTTAAGTTATCCCGCAAAGAGCGGTCGCATCGGCCGGGCCGGGCCGGTGTATCGGGGCAATAAAATAAATACAGATTACAATTTGCGAACGGTTCTCCGATAATTGAACGGTCTCTATTGCCGTTCTGCGCCACCCCTCGGTCTTATATTTTACATTATCATCCGGCCGATTCGAACGTATATATACTAACGTACTGGAAGTGCGATCCGGTACCGATTTCGTAATCTGCCGTTACCCGCAGCCGTGTATAGCGGCACTTTCGATAATCGACACCGGGAAATACGTATAATTATTTTCATAATTTATGGACGGGCATAAGAGACACCGAGCGCGCTAACTGCGGGCACTGTATATATTTCGCTAATAATTTTATCATGGCTGTTTATCTCGCCGGGCGTTTTCTGGCACGATGACAATTTTATAATACCCACTTCGGGCGATTGTTTTTGCGGTGTGTTTAAGCTGTTATTTATGTGCCTCTGGGTGTTTATGGTGGATATTAGTGTGTTTTCTTGTGTGAGATTCTGTTGATTATCATATAACACTATACAAACATGCACGACTTACATACAATATTAACAAGTCACTGTAACATAAAAGATGCATACAAAACTTATTCTTCAAACGCATTTCAAATTAATAAATCAGATAATTCGTTAATCAATTCTTTAATTATTTTAGCTGAAAGATCAAAAATAATTTTTTTGCTAAAGGACTATTTTCTTTATGACTGGAACTTTCTATAATGGCAATTTATGACTGAAGTTATTATGCCAAATTTCGCATTTTCTTAAAAGAGAAGTGGAAGAAAATTATTTAAAACGAACGAAATTATTTAAAAATTCAACTAAAATTTTGCTATAATATGAAACAATCCAAAAAAAAAACGTATTAAAAATACGATTAGTAACTTTAAATAGGATTAGCCTATTTAACTATTAGATGCAAGTTTATGTTTGACGCAGTCAGGACGATATTTTAACAAAATCGAATTATTATTCCCTCAAAATAACCATTAAAATTTGTATTTACCTGCAAACATAAACCACAAACGCTCAGTTACTTGCCATATTTTCATACGCAGTATGATGAAGTATTTTGATATAATACTGAGTAAAAAAATTCTTATGGACTTATGTATTTGTTTTTCAATTTATTAAAAAGTTACAGCACAGGGAAATATTATCAATCAATCAAACTAAAATAAAATACATGCTGAATAAAAAATAAATAATAATTAAAAATATATCTAGTAAAAGATGGGGAGAAAAATAAAACTACTTGAACCTTTTACTGATTTTTTAGGCAGTATATTGTATGCTAAGTAAAAACCCTCATGTAATCTTATTGTTTCTTTTTAAACTCATGAATCTCTGCTTATCTCGTCAGGCTATTTCAGGGACACCATCAACACATTTTCATGATTATTGGTAAAAGTAGAACGTGTAAGATTTACTTTCAAGCCCTTTTGAAGTTATTGAAATTATTACTAATTTACATTAATTTTTATCAAGAGGACATTTTCATTAAAAAAAATATGCTCCCAGAGTTATCAATATATTCCTAATTTTCATCGAACTTTTGTTAAAAAAAAAACAATTATGTAATGTTTTTGTGCTACCATTAATAAATTTAAATATGTATCGAAATCAAAAAGAACAACACAGAGTTTTCATAAAACATACGTTTCTAACGTCATGCGTGGAGCAAAACTGTAAGTAAAAAATTCAAGTTCTTTTAAAAACGTGTAATTCTGTAATAAACATGACCGAGGATTTGTTAAAATAACAAACCATTTACTTATTTTGTTTATTCTAAAAAGATCAAGTTAAACAAAAAGTTGAAATTTGTTGCACAGCGTACAACTGCTGGACTGAGGATAAAACCAGACTTGCAAACAACTGGATTCAAGCATGCCAGGAGAGAAAACGATGGATGGAGGAGGCCTATGTTCAACAGTGTATAGATAGGCATGGTTGATGATGACAATGCATTTTTTTCTGTTTTAAGTATTCTCTATAGATAATGAAGTGAATTCCAGGCAGAATTGTCGGTTTTCCATTGCTTATTAATTCTGAATGCCATTTCCTTTCTCTGGATTTTCTATAATATTCTATTGTTTATTAATTTTCTATTAATAATAATATTATTAATAAGTATATCTGAATCGGTGAGTAGCAGAACAATACAAGTTAAAAATTTGCCATTTTGTATAAAACTTCTCGATTTTTTTGATAACGTTACAGTTATAATTATATGTAATACCTTTGCTGTGGAAGCACCGTGCTCCGTGCAATGAGTGGGAGAACAGAATAAATCCTGGACATATTATGTACATACTTCCACTCATTCATTGTACGAAGCATGGAATAAGCAATGCTTTAAGGCAACCTATCATACTTTCCATACTTTCTTGTTAATTTTTATACTTTTTATTTTATATTTTAAATATATAATAAATAATTATTATTATATTATTTTTTTGCTGCTGCCAACAATTCACAAGTGGTTATTTAGACTAACCAAAAACGTTGAATCGTGTACCAGTATAAAAATCAGTTTCACTAAAATGTCAAATATAACTCTATTTTATAGTTTTCAAGGCTTTATAGGTTTATCTCTATTTCTCTTCTGGAGTCGTTAAAAAATGGACATCTAAGCTAATCCACGCCCGATTGATTTGAAATTGTTATACATAAATCTTCTCTGATACATAAGTTTTGTGTTAGTCATTTTTTTACAAAATTGTCGACTAGAAAATGGGTCAGAAAACTACGTACTGGATTGGTTTACTGGAGAGTGTCTAAAATTTTCAAATCAATCGAATAGGAATTAGCTGAGATATCCGGCCGTTGTTATTTTTTTAGATATCCACAAATCAGCTGCTACACGGAATCAGGAAACACGCAAACACAAGCTGACAAAAGTGAAACACTTTCTGAGAAAAGTGTTTCAGTATATAAAGGGTTAGGATTTGGAGTTTTATACTACTAATGTTTGTTTATTTTGTTTATTTTAAATTTGGTTCTAAATAGATATATCGTTGACTGGAAAAATAGAACAAGTCCACCCGATGTTTTAGCTAATTACTATGCCATTATTGATTTGACTGAATTTATTGATATTTATTAGAATTTTTGTCTGGTGACCAAATATGTTGAATGTACCGTTGTAGAATTATCCAGTTTTCGTTAGTTTGCCAACAAGGTCCGAATTGGACTTATTCTGTTCTTCGTTGATTTGTATTTACACCAATTTCTATAAAGAAAAACTACATTCCAAATATTTGTTAGAACCACATGTCCTAATATTTTCTCTTCAACATGTCCTCTCATTCCTTCAGCATTTACCTTAGTTAGCCATATTCTGAAGATCTGTCCAGGTACGTACTTCGTTTCACAGATTCTTCATTTTTTCGTCATTTTCAAATGACATTCTCCTTTCGAAGTACAAGCAATATCCTTTCATTAAAATCTACTATTACTTCTAAATACATCAAATCTACAACATGTATGCCATTTCATGCACTACCGATCATAGCTATACCATAGCTTCACCAGAGCAATAACCAAAAACTGTTTTTTAATTTTTCATTCATTCCAACAGCAATACATATTACCTTCCTCATTCATAGCGCAAAATACTCAAAACCTCCTTTCCCATCGCGATTCCCAAGGTGTCCGCAGTATCATTAATACACCGCGAAATACGGACAATTTAACCGTTGTGCATTACGCGCCCCGAAAACCTCCCTTAACCGTTAAACTTTAAATGTCACATCTGATTGCCGAGCGGGTCGCCTCTCTGTGCGCATTCTGTCCCCCCAGATCACCACGGAGGACTCCAATAATTCCGTTTCCTTAGAAACCGACTCGAATCCCTGGAGCATTGGCGGCGGCAGTAGACTCGAGGGGGGGAGAGTCGGTGGCAGCAAAGTTGCCCTTAAGATTTATACATTTCGGTGGATGGGCTGCTGTGCTGCGTGAGGGTCGCTCCAGACGCGGGACTACCACCTTAAGACGCCCCGGATCAGACGTCGCGGTATTATAAGGCCCCGGCGAATTCTGCGCGGAAATAACACACTCGAATGCCCTGTAATCTACCAATATAAACGTCTCCGTTCGCAGTCTATTGTTAGGATCTAGTAGCTGACGTACGGAATGGAGCTGGAGGGCGGAAGAAAGGATGTCAGACGGAGTTTTATACTTTGAAACGGATCCGGAGTATTGCTGTCGGTGTTTGTTTTGTGAGATCATATCGCTGGAATGTAAATATGTACTTATATATTGTAGTGTATTAAAATTTCCAGTTATATTTAATAGTGGTATTATTTAAGACAGCAAACACAGAGAAAATGTCTGCAAAGTTACAGATGATGTATGTAAGAAACTACAGAAAAAAATGCTGTAAAATTAATAGTAATAATACTCTAAAATTAAAGTCTATTGTAAATAGTAAACCATAATTAAATAAATTAAAAGAAAAATTGCCACAAAACCGATGTAAAGTAAGAATCACATCAGGTTTGTTAATTTACCTGTGAACAGTAAAAGTACTGGAATTATTCCTTAAACTTGCATAAAAAGTTAAACTTTCAGATCGTTTAAAAAGTCTTAAAACATGTCGATGTCAATTATCAAAATGAACATTTTTATAGGAAAGTCAATAGCAACATTCAATTCTTTTTCTTTAAGACTTCATCGACTGGAATATTGTTTACTTGTTAAATGTGAATAATAGGCGTTTATAGATAGACTCATTTAACAACTAAACAACATCAAAATATTCCAAATTAAAAAAAAAGTCAAAATGTCAAAAAAATAAAGAGGCAAAAATACTAATTAGTAAATAGTTGACTATTTAAGCATAAGAATACTTACATTAATGGCCAACTAATAGAATATATTCCCTGAAGATTTCAACAAAAATATTTTAAAATGGGCGTTTTTTAAACCTCCGATTTTCGGTGCCAAAAATATCTCATACCTGCTTCCAAACGAAACAAAAAACACACAAAAATCATGCAATTTAAATACCGTAAACTAGTACCACAAATCTCACAAAATTCGAAAATTTGACAAACTCAAGAATCTGTTTTTGTTTATTCAATAATATCACAGACAAGCACTTACAGTAATCCACTTCGGCCAGGTTTTTTCACATATCATTCGCCGGAAACATTTTTAGAAATTTTGTTTCAGGGATCATTATTGATACATAATACACACTGAATACTAATCCAACTCAACATCTTCAAATTACTTCAGTTTTTCAAAGGAGTCTCACAGCAAACCTTAAACTTCGTCCATTTACTCATACAGTTCTTTAAGTGTCTGTAAATTCTGATGTAAAATTATTGTTTTTTCAACCGTAAGAGTACTTACGTTAATGCCTAACTAATACAGTATATTCGCTTAAAATTTCAACAAAAATCTGAACGGGCCAGGCACATTACTTGGTCATACTATACAGCAGTGTCAAACTGTTTAAAACTCTGATGTTTTGACAATACTGTCAATAGATTAAAAATATCTGTCAAATCCTGGCTAACTGGTTTTAATGCAGACACGATCGATCTTGATGAAATAAAATTTGCTCAGGCAGCTAAACTATTAATTTTACCAAAAAACGATATTGGCAAGGATGGGTAATTATCATCGAATGCTTAATTGAGAAGCCATCTAAAATTACAAACATACTGACAAGATCAACCGTGAGCACTGACATTAGTAGAGTCTGGAAATCGATCCTAACGCGGTCAGGTGGAAAAACACATGGGAGCAGCAGCTCCAGATGTGCGCAGTGAAGTGTAAATTTAGGTATGTAAAGGAGATTTCTTTGGTAGGTCTTCAGTATTTAGTTAGCTGTGAAGAAGCGTGTAACATGTTCGCGAAACGTCAGCATAAACAAACGGCATAACCCGGAAGCAGTTTATTTTCTAAACGATTATGGCCGTAAAAGCATACGTACTGAGTATGTTAATATTAAAAAATCTGATGTGGCCAGGCACATGACTTTATCATACAATATATAAAATTAATAGTTTAGCTGCATGAGAATCTATTCTATAGAGATAAATCGTAGGTATTGTCAAAGCATCAGCATTTGACACTACCTACACTACGTCATTAGAATAATAGTTATTTATGTCACTAATGCCGAAAGTACGGAATAGCGCGACGAGCGGTGATGCGGCGCGTCACCGAAGGCGGAGTGTCGCCGTCGCATGTGAGTGAGTCGCGCTATCTAGTTTTTGTCAGGAGCGACATCAACGTTTATTGTGTTGCTTTTTAAGAAATTCGTATTTTAAAAAAAAATAAATGATTTCTGTATGGTAAATGGTTGGTACCACTTTGACGAAAGGTGCGCTCCGATTGGTAGGTAATGGTAGCTAATGGCGGTGGTAGAATACGAAATTATAGTATTTCTTACATATCGTGATAATGACACATCTTAGTTTGCATGTACATAAACATGAGTCACTAGCAATTTTCTATTGGAAATACTATAACGGTGTCTGCTACCACTGCCATTATCACTAATGAAAACGCACCTTAAAAAGGTAATTCAAATTCTGACAGATTTATATTTGTTCATGACACATCCCTACCAACATACTAAAATAAAACTACACTCATCGCTATACTTTATTTATAATTTTCTCAATGTATCATTTTTAGAATTAGATATAAAGACGGGTTGATATTTCTTATCAACAAACAATTAAATTTGTTGATCTTATTTTATTTGAAATTTGTATTTTATAATTTTGCGCACTACAGCGGCACGTTCCATAGTGGTTCTCCAACCTCTGATGAGATCAGCTGTTTTCGAATGTGACAACACAAAAAAATATTTGTCAAAATCCTGGCTACTATGTAATTTCATATCAATGCAGATGCGACCGATCTCAATCAAATAGAATTTGCTCTTGAAGGTAAACTATTAATTTTACCAAAAAATGTTATAGGCATAAATTATTCAAAATTTCATCTACTTTAATTTATTAATTAACTATTTTGTCGAAATTACAGAAATGGCGGCTCATTTCCAAAATCCTTGAAAAAGGCTTAGAATAAACTAAAAAGCTAAACTATTAATTTTACCAAAAAATGTCATAGGCATAAATTATTCAAAATTTCCTCTGCTTTAATTTATTATATAACTATTTTGACGAAATTACAGAAATGGCGGCTGATTTCTAAAATCCTTGAAAAAGGCTTGGAGTAAACACCCAGTTCCTTTGGACCCTTTTGAACCAAAAGCTTTTCAACTCTAAGTTTGGTCATGAAACTTCTAAATATGAAGTTCCGTGCCGATACCTTTAGTAGTTTCTCCGGAAATGAATTAACAAAAATTGGGTACACACACACACACACACATACACACACACACACACACAGACATTTTTTTGTACCTTGGTCAAAAATGTTCAGGGGACCCATAAAGACCTATTTCCGCTAAAAACTCAAAAAAATTTTTCGGCACGATTACAATACTTTACATACTGCGTATGATAAAGTAAAAATTAGATTAAAAAAAAAAACTTTTTTCATTTTTAATTTTATGAGTTGCATGTTTTTAAATTTAAATTTTGCATGTTGCATGTTTTTAAAACCCGCATGTATAGCCGTTTACTATTTTTTAGTTAGTCAATTGCAAAATGTATGAAATTTGGAGGTATTTTCACACCTCCAAATTTTTATCACACCAACAATTATTTTTTCTGGTGTTCCTATCCATTATTTTATTTACTTGTTTCTGGTTGTTATCTCTATCGGTTATCACCGATGTCACAAACTTAGACCACTAAAATATCATCTTGGTTCTACCTGCATAATATAGTTAAAGTCCTTTATTTCAAAATTCGAAAAACGTCTCGCAAATGTGATTCTTTTCCATAAAACTGCTGAAATAATCGTCCAAATCGCCAATAGACAACAAACGTTATAGAACATTAATGTCTAGCAAAACTTCAGCCACGTAACATGCATTTAACATGTCTTCTATAAGCACAACTCTCATCACTAGGGTTTGCACATCATTACCGATGTATCGTCCTCATCATCGGGACACGGTAAAATAACCCACCCCCAAACATCTTTCCAGAATTTTCAGGACGTTTAAAATCCACTATCATACGAATTATTCAACTTTACATCGATTTTATATTCTGCATTAAGTTGAGCTATGAAATTTGACGCGTACAAATACACGCATGTTAACGCATAATCTATAAAAATGACCACGCAGAAAGAGCGAGCGGCGGGCGGTCTGAAATAAAACCATGAAAAAAAAAATGCGACGAACGCACGACTCGGTTCAGCGAGGGCGCGAATTGCAGAACCCGAGCCCGGTACAGATTTCCAGATAACCGAATATAATTACGCCATAAATAAAATGGAACAAGAATGTCATCGTGTACGCGACCAATTTATGATTTCGCGTGTTCTGTTGCCATCCGCGCGCGCTGATCGACCGGTATATAGTGGGACCCGGCGGACATGAACTAGGGTCCATCCAGTATTCTCAAATGTCCTTTTATGTAAAACAAAGGGAAACACAGGGGTTTAGTTGCGTTTCGAGGAGTAATTCTATTCAAAATGATAATGTTAAACAGCTAGGAGATAGAAGATAGGGCGGGAATTGAGGGCAAGTGTGCCTGATTTTGATAAATGTTTTGTTATGGACTTCAGTTTAGATGTATTTTGTTAAAAGTTTGTTTTGTTGCAATAGCAAAATTGTGTAATTGCTTCAAGATCATACAACATAAAAACAGAAGTTTTTACATACCTTATTAATCATAAGCACCAGAATATAGTAGGAATCGTTTATTGTTCTTCGGTTTAAGGAAGAATTTTAATGTTGCTGTATCCCAAAAGTTCGCTACGTTACCTACAAGCAAAAAGAAAAAAATTTAAACAGGAGTCTAAATATCACTGTTCATAAAAAAGTTACTTAGGATTTTGCACTACCTACAACAATATTTTAGAAATGGGCGGAGACATGTATAATATTTAATTGTTTTTCGTAAAAAAAATCTAACAATAAATAATTTATTAACTGGATTTTCGGAAAATGACGAAACATACTGGTGTTATAATTTTGGTTATCGTTCACACAGGCAACACACGTTTTAATTTTTAGAAAACCAGTTTCCGGTTTTGTAATACGTACTGCGCAGTTTATTTTATTGTAAAGATTATTATGAACGTTGAATAAGAAGTATTAATGGAAGAATTTACCACCACTTTCGGTTCTTGCATTAGATATTGCTCGTTATCATAATGTTGAGGGAGGTGTCCCCGTTGCAGAAACTACTCGAATACTGGGTATAGAAAATTGGATGATTGCAAATAACAGACTTCATACAAGAGTATATACTTTCCACTGTTTATATTTTACCCACGATAAATCAATTTTGTATTTATACTTACAGGAGGTTTATTGAAAGTTGAAATTGTACGAAACCGAAAACTACCACTTTCAAGTTTGTATATTATGTAGAAAAACTTAACCCAGAAACGTTTAATGTGATATAATTAATATGATATTTAATATAATATGATACAAATAAAAAAGTTGTAATCAGTGAAATAATATGTGTAGGCGTGAAATATGAGAAAGTATGAATTGACGAAAAACAAACACATGGCACATGGTAAATACAAGGGGTAATCAGTCATAACCCATCAGATGATGATTCTCTTGAAAAACAGTAACAAATTAATACAGTTTTAGGAGTCAAATATTAATTTTGTTTTCTATGAATAGAGATATACCGAAATTATCAACAATTGGGACGTTCCCACAAAAGTAAATTTGAATACCAAATAATGCATATATTTCAACACAAAACAGCAAAAATTACTGTGCTATTTACTATTTATTATTTGTGATGGTGACTCTGATTTTGTCACAAAAGATGTGAGATATCGTTTCAATTTTGTTTTCATAGATTCCAAACCAAGAAGTCTGCGTTCGTCATCTAAAAACAAAAAGCGCTTTGAAATATACATATAACATTTTGTGACAAAAGAAAAACTGGTATAAGTATAATCATTCATTGAAACTCTGGTATTTTTCGCTGAATGTACATTTAATATTATAATATGTTCTTTAATCAAATTAAAAAAAAATAGATTCCACAAATTATATATTGCAGAACAATATTGCTGTTACTATTGGTGTTAAATAAGTCAGAAATAGTGCGTCATCTCGGAAGCCGTTGGAAATACTGATATTTTAATAATTATTTTTTTAAAACTCTGCAAATTTAATGCACCGGAACCTTTAAACCTATAAAATTGACGTTTGTTTTTTATAAATATTCACTTTTGCTAGATTATTAAATTGTGTATGGTAACAATCACAGCATGTATTTACAACATGTCCCGAAATCGACTACTGAAGGATTTAACCCCTATTAATGATCTTCAATTTGACGCATTACAAAAAATTGTAGAACAACATTTAGAAAAGTTATAACATTTTGCTAAAGCAGAACAAAGTAATACACAACATAAGTACAATATCGTTATTTATGGGTTCTTTACCTCAGAGCAAAACATTTTGCATTCATGAATAGGACTACCGCATCTAATTACCTATAATTTACTATATGGTGGAAAGCTATATAATAATTTTTGACAAAGTTATAAACATGTTGTTATCACAGCCAACCAAAATATCAACTCCCTCCACTTGGTGTCATACAAAATATCGTAATGTGGAGGCTTATCAGTTTTTAATGTAATCATTGAAAGTACAATCCCAATCAATTACCTACAATTTGGCCTAAGAGAAAAGGATTTAAACAGTTTTTGTAAAAGCTATAAACATTTTTCTATTGTAAAGATATGTAATTTGTACCGCAATACTCAAATAAGTAGTAGATAATATTATTGTGATTTAGGGTTCCTATAAAGAAAAATTCTCAGCAAAAATGAGTAAATACAACGATTAATTGCTTACGAATTTGTCATATGAAGCAAACATTAGTAACAATTTTTTCCATTTCCAATACGATTAACTTTTGTAAAAGTTATAACAATTTTTCTGTAGCGTTTTTCGTAGTATATCTGAAAACTTGCATAGAAAGTATATGCAAATTATTGGTTGTTTGCTACAGAACGGGAAATAGTTACTAACTAATTGAGATAGGTAGTCTACATTTTGACGTATGGAATATCGTCGTTCAGTAATTTTCAGCAATCAACATCATCAAATCAGCTAGTTGCTCTTTCCTACCTAATACAATTAAAAATATCGAATATAATAAAAATATAATCGTCAAAATCGTTATAATATTACTAAAGTATATACTAAATAAAAAGTATTACTAAAGCAATATAAAACTTAGCAACCTTCAGGTTCCTCTCAAATATAATTTCTTACAGATTTCAGCCACACTGTCAAGAGCAGAAACACTTTATCTGCGAGAGGCGAGAGATGATCGTCGTCGGACATCATAAGAAAAGTTAAATCGCCAACAACGCAATAAAACTTTCTTCCTTTGAGATAATAACGAGTTAGCCGAACACAAAACAAATCCGGACGCAGACAAATAAAAACGTTTTTCGGGGCAACAGAAGCGCGCACCGCTCGCTGAGCCTCCGCCGTTGTCCGAAGTTAGTTCCAGTCCGGTTCACTTGTACAGCATAAATCTTTTTTCACAGAAGATAAAACTCGTAAGGGCGCCTCGTTCGTTACATAGTTCGTTCCATGCCTGATCCTGAACCCCTCGGACGTCGTTCCTTTTTTTTGCTTTTATTTAGGCTAAATGAAATTGGTTGACGCCCTGGAATTTCCTCGCCTTCCACGAGAGATATAGCAGGAGCGAGAAGGACCCTCGCTCGGCTTGCCGTTAAAATCTATCCCATCCGCTTTGGATTACAAGTATTAAGCCTGATTGATTGCGACGAAAATAAAGTTTGGGACAACTTTCGGTTTCCTGGAGGCTCGTATTAAACGCCCTTCGTTCACTTCCGGTTCTCGGGGAGGTCGGCCGCCCTAAGCACTATGGATATAAATTGCTTTTGTTTTCGCGATTCGGTTTTCTTCGATTGTTCAATTTATCAGCTCGCGAAAAGTTTGGATAAACTCGATGAGAGTATAATTTTTACTGTTAAATCTGTAAAGTTTCCAAACGTGGCGATTTTTATGCCGAAGCTGCTGATATACAGGGTCCTGCAACTAAGCTCCCGTCTTCTGTAGCTCACTTATTCATTAAGCTAAGAGTTTGACATTTTGCAGGCTTACCCTGTACTTCAAGGTACAATTCAAGAAATTATTTTTTATTATACAGGCTGTTGTAACGCCATGGTAATATATTTTTTTAAATTGCATGTTATACATTTTTCTACACTTTTGGAAGCCTTTTATGGCTGCCTACATATCACCAAAATTTTATTGAAATCGGTTGAGTGACCGCAGCGGAAAAAATAAAACCAAAAAAAATTGATTTTGCATCGTAGGCTTAAAAAATCAATAAAAACCACAAAATGCACCTCGTTAATAAAATTTTGCGACGTGCTTATTAAGTTAGATGTAATAGTCTCGTTAACCAAGTGAAATTGATCCAAATTATACAGGGTGACCAACATCGAGTGTCAAACTTGTCAAACTTCAAAGCGCGCTATTGTTCTTATTTTAAATTGGAACCCATATTTTTTTTAGGTGAAACGATGCGGAATTGAAGAATAAATATTGTTTCTGAATACAACCCCATCACAATTTCCAATCTTTTAAAAGTTATTCGCCAAAAACTCATTTTTCAACGTTTCCAACGGAAATTTTAGGTAATAAATATCGTACGTGGCGTTGAAAAACAATTTATTACATAAAATATAACGCAGAGAGGTATTTTAGATTTTACTGTACTTAATTAAGTAGTTATTTAATTGCTAAATTTACAGCAAAATTTACCTATAGCCACATTTCCGTCCTTACGGCTATAGATAAATTATGCAGTAAATTCAGCATTTGAATAACTACTTAATTAAGTACACTCAAATCTAAAATACGTCTATTATTTTTATATGAAATAAATTGTTTTTCAAAGCCACGTACGATATTTATTATCTAAAATTGCCGTTGGAAACGTTTAAAAATGAGTTTTTGGCGAATAACTTTTAAAATATTGGAAATTGTGATGGGGTTGTATTCAGAAACAATATTTATTCTTTAATTCCGCATCGTTTCACCTAAAAAAATATGGGTTCCAATTTAAAATAAGAACAATAGCGCGCTTTGAAGTTTGACAAGTTTGACACTCGATGTTGGTCACCCTGTATAATTTGGATCAATTTCACTTGGTAAACGAGACTACTACATCTAACTTAATAAGCACGACGCAAAATTTTATTAACGAGGTGCATTTTGTGGTTTTTATTGATTTTTAAAGCCTACGATGCAAAATCAATTTTTTTTGGTTTTTATTTTTTTCCGCTGCGGTCACTCGACCGATTTCAATAAAATTTTGGTGATATGTAGGCAACCATAAAAGACTTCCAAATGTATAGAAAAATGTAAAGCATGCAATTAAAAAAAAATATATTACCATGGCGTTGCACATTTTTGGAACACCCTGTATAATAAAAAGTAATTTCTTGAATTGTACCTTGAAATACAGGGTAAGCCTGCAAAATGTCAACTCTTAGCTTAATGAGTAAGTGAGCTACAGAAGACGGGAGCTTAGTTGCAGGACGCTGTATATTTTTCCTGTTAAATTGTTCCGAGTTGTGAATAAAAAGTTCTTGTATCTACACAAAACCGGAACAAAGTTTTAATAAAATTCAGCATGTTTTAACTACATGTTTAGGTTCTTGTAATAATGCAGTGTCTCCAATATGAGCGTAACTATATCTATCAATAGACGTAAAGTAATCAATTACTGTGTAAATAGATAATTCTTTATAACGAAAAGCTCCAAAAAGTACTTGGTATTCTTTTTTTAATAGCAATTTATGCTAAATAATTTTTACATTTGACTTTTTAAGATCTGTTTTCCTATTTTTCAAATTGCAGTTGTTTCAGCATCTATCTTTCCTAACTACTGATGTCACATTATGTACGTTTCTTCATATTTTTGTTATTTAATTAATACATCGAAAATTTGTATTGAATTTCCTCAAAACAAAACTCGACAAAAAAATCAAATAAAAAAATAATGTGCGAAATCTCGAAGATTGCTATATTATCCATATACGTCTTAGGAATTATACGGAGCTTGTCCTATAGCGCCAATGTGCAGTCTCAGTTCCAACATTGTGAGACGGAGATATATATTTTGTCTATCGATGTGGTGCCGGGAATCAAACTGCGCATGCGTGGCCATTAGTTATTAGGGCCGTCGACAGATAGCGCTATTGTAGCTTAAAGCGCGCTGCCGATATTACCGCGGCCGTTAGCCGGTAATATTCGGCATCACTAACGCCAAACCACTGAGAGCCCATAGATATCCTTATACATGTGGCAGCTGGTGGCAGCACTGGGGCAGCCTATGGATCCGATCCAGCCAATCAAATTAACGAACTTGACGCATGCGTAGTGTGTCCAGTGGAACTACGTCGGATGAGATAGAGGTATATGTCGGAACGCTAGTGTTGGAACAGCCTGCTGTTACCAACATTCTTTATAGCATTTTGTATTTATATGATATTATAATAATATCTGTCAAGTCGTGGGTAACTTGTTTTATATTAATTCAGATGTGCAGGAAGTTTTATGTACATATAAATCACACATGATCGTCAATCTTTATTACAGTTTGTAATACAAATCATACAAATCAATACAGTATTTTATATTTCATTCATCTGTACTATATACAATGCACTCATGTATGCAATGTATGCAATCATGTATGTATGAGTGATTACCGTGAAAAAGGGTATGAAAGTAGATTCATACATAATATTATGTCCTATGTTTGTATTTATAAGCTTATATCACTTTCAAAAGTACTGTTATCCATGCATAGAATGCAGAAAACGCCTAAAATTCAAAAACTATTTAGTTTATTGGACATACAAATAAGTATTTCCTAATTTTTTTCATAAGTTTAATATTATACCAAACCTCCTTCATGTTTGCATGTGACATTTCGCCGAACATTCCCAGACTCGTTGTGCATGGTCTTTGGCTTAAGTGCATGAAAATCATCAGCGTTTTCTGCGTTGAAACATCAGCATCATACCAGTTTGTATCGTATAGCGCCAGAGATACTTCCGTACTCTAAAGATCACCCTTAAAGTTATATGTTATATATATAAGTGTTAGATAAAATTACCCTGTCGATGAGCATTTGTCCAGCAGTATTAGGAAGAAGGATTCCAAAAATCCAGCTCAAGCTATACAATGCTGGCATCAGCTCAGGTTTCTAAAATTGATAGATATTATAATCACATAAAATCAACTTGTAAAATGCTTGCCATCAGAAATCCAGTGACGGCCAGGACAGTTATTATAATAAAATTAAACTTTAGTAATACAAAAGCAGTTGAGATCATAGCATTGGACACATGATGTAACCTAGCATAAAATAGTAAGCCATACCAGAATATTTGACCCAAAATGTAACCGGAATACCTACTTTACTATACAGTTGTAGTGTTTTATGCAATAGGCAAGGTTGAGTCTAGCAGCGTTTCTCCGGAAATCAATGCAAGAGATTTGTTGTATTAGCAACTCAAACCTGGCTGTAAGCAATGAGCAGGTGAATAATTGAAAAACGCCCAACATGCAACCGATATTGACCACTCTCCAAGCAGTCCAACACATGATACAATTAAGAAGAAAGCATTTCAGTTTGTTGGTACCATGGATCATATACAACGGAAACAATACTCTGCACATTGTTGTTTCTCCATAAAAACTGTTCACCATGTCGCATACTTCAGTGTCCAATATTTCTACCGTAGCCAAGACCAGTATTCCTAAAATAGAGCAATAAAATATTAAACGTTGAGGATGACGATCAGAACCTATTCCAAAACCCCATATCATTACACGTGATGCTACTTCAGCCATTTTTTGATGATGAGTTACCACAGGCGGTCTTCCGAAATATTCAAAACTGCTTAACAGTTCAAGACGCTCGTCCAATAAAGCCTTGTTAGCGTACAGCACCCCAACAACATGAAAATAACTAAAGCAGTGAACCAGTAACATCAAATCATGTAGTAATATAATCAACGCTTGTCTATTGTACAGGCCTGTAAACATTTCAATAAAAACTGATATCGTATTTGAGGTAATAACACTTACGCTCAGATCCTTTGATTATGTTAGGAATAAGCAATCCAATTGTTATAAATAATGATATTATAGGTCGTGTGCCTTTAAAAATACTGTTGCCACCATATTTTCCTGGCCAAGCTCCGAAAAAGTACATAAATTTCACTAATACGAAGAACACGTTCGACTGCTTCATGTCATGCATCTTTGCTTATAGATGTTGATTATACAAGATATTACGAAGTGGTCTAATCGCTTTTGTAATGGCTTTTCTGTAATGGCATAATGAAAACTAATTTAGAATTAATTCGTTTCCTTTTATATTGATATTTAATGAGAGTTTTATGTCTTGTTTCTGATACTAAAGTCTGCTGATTATAGTTACAAAATATAATACGTGTGGTTATGTATTTATGTGTTTTGGAACAAAAATTCTTGATCAATGAGGTTATGACGAAAAGCATTGTAGAGTAGTAGACCAAAACACAAGAAAACATGTCAAAACTTTTCGTGACTACAAGTTTTCGATGGAATTTTTTGTGATGAATACGAATCCGGGCTTGCAATGACAACTGGCAATTTTCATTATTAATTGGAACGGAATGGATGTTTTGATTTATTGATTTGCGCAAATTAATACAAACTTGTATTCAATCCAAAATAGACAATTTAGAATTGACAATGGCGTAAGCCGAAATATGTATCTTGTTTAAATTAAATTTCTTTGCAGAATTAAAGAGGATTATTTATTCACCGATGCTATATAATATTTGCAAGTATGGAACGTCCCACATATTATATTAGTGGTGTAGAATAAAAATACATAACAGTGCATTTGAGCTCTTGGTTAAAACTATATTCAAAATATGATCAGAATAATCAGACAATAAAGCTAAGACATATTTAAACATTCCATTTAACTAATAATACAAACTGAAAAACTAGACCAGTGGTTCTTAACCGGTGCTCCGCGGAACACAGGTGCTCCGCGAGCTTGTTGCAAGTGCTCCGAAAAATTATGAAAGCAGAAATTGTTGACTCATTTACCGTATGTGATTGAACTAATAATACTTATATTTCTATATTATTAACGTACAAAACATTTTAACTTCAACAAAACTAACAATTATAGTATATTATAATACAAGAAGACACCCAAATTAAGAGATGGAGCAGGGCAGAAAGACCTAGGTAGCCCGTTCGAACACCAAATTAAATTTATTAAATGACACTAATTGTGTAATAAACCTGTACAAAGCTGGATGTTGGAATAAAGATTATTACTACTACTATAATCCAAGTTTTATAAGACAAAAATTGGCACACGAGTTGTTTTATTATATACTATTTTCTCTACCTTGCGACATTAATTTTATATAAATATCAAAATGCGGTTGTTATCTTACAATTTGAAGTAATTTTATATTCAACAGTTGGTAGTTAGTGTAAAATTCACAACTACGACTCACGCGAACCAATAGCGATAGAGTAGAAAAAAACATTTACAATTTTCAAATAGTAATAAATATGAATAAAATAAATAAAGAATTTAGAACATAATACAATTAAAATAAAAATGGGTATAGCTCTGCTACACATGCCACATAAAAAGTTCTGAAAATATGTTAACATTTTGAAATATATTTCCTAAAATAAAGATAATAAATATGATGTTTTGATAATATATATTTTTGCCCTCATCTACATATCATCCACATGTTATGTGCGGATTTATTAAGCCTTAGATTAGTATAAAGTTGTATCAAAAATGAGCTTATCAAAACTACTTCAGTAGGTGGTACGTAACTTCTAATATAAAGAATCCAGGCAAATTACCTAAATATTTGACAAACTAAGAAGGTTTCGAAAGTTTTATTATATTTAAATTTATATTACCGCGAACATGTCAGATGCTTGGAGGAACTATCACAATATACCAAATAGGTGGCGGCATTTATAACCACCAGGTGATAGTTCACGAACAAAATTTTGTGGGGCCAGAAAATTAAAACATACACACACATAAAATGTGGAATTATGTTAATACGGGCAAAAAGAAAACTTCGGAAGCAATTCGGTACATCGAGAGTGCTTTTTCCCTCAAACATTCAAGAGTTGGTTTGTAGAAATAAATTCCAAAATTCCCGTTATGTTGTAAATTTATACAGAAATATATCTTATTTTCTTTTCTGTATCATACTAATGATTTTCGCCGCAAATAATCTTCATTCGAGTATTAATTTTTTCAATTCGCTAAAAAGTTA